>CM035132.1:138495935-139895935 GCA_020205605.1 Panax ginseng
CCATACTAAACCGGTTGTGAATAAATCAATTAGAACAATTCTAATCTTATTTAAATAAATAAATTTAACTAATAATTTATTTAAATAAATAATATTTATTCAATAATAGGGATAAGCCTCCCTTGCGATTAACGACTTTTCAGATAATATAGATTTCAACATTAATCATAAAAGAACCTTTGAGTAAATAGTTACCGTACAATTCAATCCTTCCACCATACAATGTCCCAATTAAATATAAGATATGGAATTACTGTCAAGTCTTATTTTATTTAATTATATATATTTTGATCCTTAAATGCACAACTCCAAATAATACAAATTAGAAACTCCTTTCTAATTTTATTATGCCTTGGCCAAGGACTACTGGGTTGTCATTTATCGAATCCCATAGGACATTTCTCTTCTTTTACTAGAAGTGGTAGATTCTTTATTGATCATACATTATCTCCATGTACAACTTATTATACCCAAGCATACCCTTTGATATACCCAAAGGGTCTTAAAGAATAAGTCAAAGTATAACTCATCATATACAAGATACTGTGATGATCTCATGTCCAAGGATCACTTGTACTACTATCACTACAGGAATTCCTATTGACAGGCAAATAAAACTCCATTAGGTATTCCTTAGCGAGCCACATTCAGTGAACTTATTCTCCAATAAGCACCTACATACTTGCTTTAGTTTCTCCACACAAATGATCATGAGATCAATCATCCTCATCCAATGAGTAAAAAACATATGTACCAATCTATCCGGATTCAGTAATCCCCAATTTAGTAATCCAACGATTGGGAACTATTTTAGTTTTAAGCTTTTTAAGAATTTAGATCTCATTAGAATGATCATCATCATTATTCTAAAATCATTGTTTAAAACTATGAGTTTATCACATATTATAAAATAGCATCATGTAGATAATTAAAAGCCTTTAATAAATTAATACTTTTTATTAATAAATGAATAAGATTATCACAAAGTATATGTTTTATCATCAAACATGATTGGCTTGTGTGCATACTACTTTCAGAGGTCAGGCCATCCTTTGTGATTGGCGAACATTTTCTGCATGATCTTTTTTATGTTTTTATTAGCCGCTTCAACAGCACCATTCATCTTTGGACGGTAGATGACAGAGTTGAGTTGTTTGATGTGTAATTTTCTGCATAACTCCTCCATTATTTTGTTGTTGAGGTTCTTAGCATTGTCGGACACAATGACCTCTGGTTGTCCATATCGATAGATGGCATTGTTTCTGATGAAAGTAATGATAACTTCTTTAGTAACCCTGGGGAAGGAGGCTACTTCTACCTATTTGGTGTAGTAGTCGATCATGGTGAATATGAATCGATGTCCATTATTGGATTTGGGCTCGATGGGACTGATCACGCCCATTCCCCACATTGAGAAGCGCCATGGCGAACTCATATTATGGATTTCCCTTGGAGGTGTGTGGATAGCATTCCCATGAATCTGGCATTGATAGCATCTCTTGACGTGATCATCACAATCAGCCTTGAGTGTAAGCCAATAATGCCCTGTCCTGAGGATCTTCTTGATAAGTAGGGGTCCGCTCATGTGAGGGCCATATACTCCACCATGGATCTCATCTATGAGTCTCTGAGCTTGGTCTTTATCTAGACATTTGAGGAGACCTAATCCAACATCTCTTTTGTAGAGTACATCTCCACTCAAGTAGAATTTCATAGCAAGTCGATGAATCCGCCTCTTCTCAGTTAGGCTCACCTCAGCGGGTGTAGATCTATCTCATAGATACTCTTTGATGCATTGATACCAAGGGTTATGGATGGGAGGTAGTTCATTCGATACTTCTCCAACATAATTCCCATAAACTGGGCCTTTTGCAGAGTAAACGTGATGCTTGGCATGTTTTCCTTGTCAGGTATGTAAACAAAGTAGGCCAACATTGCTAATGCATCTGCAAAATCATTCTTATTACGAGGAATATGTAGAAAGGATATTTCTTTGAACTCCAAAGCCATCGGTAAAACTTGTCGATGGTAAGGCAGCAAATGTAATTCTTTGGTTTGATAAATTCCTGTGGATTGTCTGATTACTAATTCGGAATCCCCAAAGATAGTTAACCGCCTAACGCCCATTGAACGGGCAAGTTTTAGCCCCATGATATAGCCTTCATACTCAATTTGTGTTATTGGTGGCGATAAATCGCAATTTAATCAATGACGGATATCGCCTCCCGTCTGGGATATTAGAACTTCACTGACTCGGAACCTTCTGCGTTAACAGCTCCATCAAAATACATTTTCCACGTATAGCATGTATCGTACTGATGTTGCAATTGAACTGTCATTACCCCCTCATCGGAGAAGTATGTTTCCAAGGGTTTGTAGTCCCCTACAGGTGTGGCGGCCAGTTGATCCGTAATTCCTTAACCTTTTACAGACTTTTACGTTACGTAGACGATATCAAATTGTTGTAGGATCAACTGCCATCTGGACATTCGACAATTCACTATGGGCTTGCTGAACACATACTTAAGAGGATCCACGCGGGATATGAGATGGGTTGTTTGACCATGGAGGTAATGTTGTAACCTCATGCAAGCCCATGCTAAAGCACAACAAGTCTTCTCAATCAGAGTGTACTTGTGTTTACTGATGCTAAATCTTTTGTTGAAGTAATAGATAGCTCATTCTTGGCCTCTATCGTCTTTTTGCCCTCAAGAGATCTGACCCCATGGCATTGTCATTTATGGACAGGTACATGAACAGGGGAACATCATCCCTGGGAGGTACCAAAATAGGAGCGTTAATCAGTTGCTCTTTAATGGTAAGGAAGGATTTCTGACACTCATCGTTCCATTTCATGGAGGAGTTCTTCTTTAACAGATTGAAGATAGGCTCACAGGTTGCTGTGAGTCGAGAAATAAACCTGCTAATGAAGTTGATTCTTCCAAAAAATCTCCGTATTTCCTTCTCTGTCTGAGGAATGGGCATTTCCTTGATGGCCTGGATTTTGGTAGGATCCAGTTCAATCCCTTTGTGGCTGATTAGGAAACCTAGCAACTTGCCTTACATAATAACAAAGGCGCACTTGGCTGGATTCAACTTCAAGTTATACTTACGCAACCTGTTGAAAAGTTTTCTGAGATGGTCTAAGTGGTCCTCCTCCTTTCGGGATTTGACAATGATGTCATCCATGTAGATCTCTATCTCCTTGTGCATTAAATTGTGGAAAAGAGCCATCATAGCTCACTGATAGGTTGCCCTGGCATTGATGAGGCCGAATGACAACCGTCTGTAGCAAATGGTTCCCAAGGCGTGATGAAAGCAGTTTTCTCACGATCTTCCTCAGCAACCATAATTTGATGGTACCCCGCAAAGCAATCAGCAAAGGAGTACATGCCGTATTGAGTAGTATTGTCAATAAGAATGTGGATACATGGCATGGGAAAGCTATCTTTAAGGCAAGCTTTGTTCAAATCCTGGTAATCCACGCAGACTCGCACCTTTCCTCCTGGTTTAGGAACGAGAACAATGTTGGATATCCACTCCGGATATGTAGACACCATGATATTGCCAGCTTGAAATTGTTTCACAATTTCTTATTTAACCTTTGAACTCCACTCAGGTTTCAATCGCTTGAGCTTTTGCCTAACTGGCTTGAATCCTTCTTTAATGGGAAGGCGATGAAGAACAATGTCAGTGGACAAACCCACCATGTCTTCATGAGACCATGCAAAAATATCCTGGAATTGGGTTAATAGTGCAACCATGTCATTCCGCTGATTTGTGGTAAGGTCTGAACCAATCTGGATTAGCTTAGGGTTGTCTAAGGTTCCAAGATTGAAAGAAGTGGTTTAATCAAGATTGGGTTTGGGTTTTTCTGCAACCCATTCCTTAATCTCCTGAGGTGTCTCAATGTCCTCTTGGATGTCCATCAAGTCTGAGTCCAACTTTGCATCAAAGTTACAGCCCTTGTGGAGAGAAGGCACTTCATCATCAGCAAGTACAGACACATCTAAATTCAGAGTCCTGAAACATAATATGCTTTCATTTAATATATGCAACTATTCGATCATACAAAAGTGTTAGCATGTACTTGATAAAATAACTGCTAGTAATGTAAAGGAAAGAAATCAATTAAAGTTATCTACAGGGCAGAGGGATTTTCAACCCATTTTACCCTCGTCGACCAATGCATGGAGTGCTACTCCAATTGTCGAGGGCAAAGTCCTGATGGACTGCAGTGATGGAAGGATCGTCATTGTCCTCCTTTTCCCGAATGATAACCATAACATCTGGGTAATCATCGTCTGGGGTGTATCTGTTTGTATGTTCATCATGAACAATGACGCGTATGCCTGCCATCATTAAGGCAGTGTCATATTTACGTTTCCGTTCCTTTTCTTCCACTTCGGGATCAGGAATCAGCAACTCTTTAGCTTTGATTGGCATTGGTTTAGGAAACAACATGGCCACAACATGGGCTGACACCTTTACTGGAAACTTTATCAACTCATGAGGTAAAGGTATAGAAAATCGCCGTGCGACGGAAACATGAAGAACCTGTTTATGCTTATGCGGATTCCTGTGACTGGAATTGGCAGAATAGCCTAGTCTGGCTGTTCCTATTTGAGTAGACGTTTGAATAGGGTGCTTAATACCCTGCTTATCTTTACCAAGCCCTTGTACAGGTTGATGACCCAATGACATCATTTCTGAGTGGCCAACATAACCTCGGCATAAATCTTGGGTATGGGAAGTGGCGCTCCAATAGAATGGTATTGCGTGGTAGTCACTTCCAGAGTATGAAAACTAGCCAGTTCAACTTCTGAATTGAAGCTAATGATTGGTAGAGTTCCTTGTTCAAGACATTCCGGCTCAGCGTTGACACTAACTAGACTGTTATTGATAATGTATTTGAGTTGTTGATGTAGTGTGGAGGGAACGACTCCAGCCATGTGTATCCATGGTCTCCCCAATAGTAGGTTGTATCCTGAATCTATCTTGAGGACGTGGAAGGATACATTGAATGTATTTGGACTAATATAAATTGGCAACTCAATCTTTCCGACGGCATTTCGTTGGGATCCATCAAAAGCTCTGATAACCGTATGGGTGCTTTGGATCCGCTTGAGATTGACATTCATCTTTACCAAAGTGGCATAAGGACAGATATTCAGAGATGAGCCTCCATATATTAAAACTCCAGCTAGCATGTACCCGGAAGACAAAATCGCAATGTGCAATGGCTTGCAATGACCGGTCCCTTCGGGTGGTATATCGTCATCTGTGAAGGATATCACATTGCATTTGAAAATGTGATCATCCAAGTGTTGAAATTTTTCCACATCCACTGATTTTGGCAAGTAGGCTTCCAAAACCTTCTGTAAGATCTTCTGATGATCTTCGAAAGAAAAAACCAAGTCCAGTATAGATATCTGGTGTGGAGCTTCTCACAAGCTTAAAACCACTTTGGCTTCATTATGACTCATAGTGCAGAGGAATTTTTCAATTTTCTCCATGGGAAACTTCCTCTTTGCTTCGCAAATAGGTTTCATAACCCATCGAGGAAGATACAGTGAATTGTCCTTCGACACTGTAGCAGTGATATGAGACGTGAATCCTTCAGCTTCTCCATAATTCCATGGAACTTTGTATAAGCTGACAACAGGATATTGTGGTCTGAAAGGTAAAGAAATTGGCTCTGGTGAGGCCACTTTCAAAGGATTGTCAGCTCCTTTGAGTTGAATTGGTTGTATGGGAAATACTTTGATAGTCTCATCATCCACTTCGGATATAACTGCTATTGATCCCTTCCAGTTGGTAGGACATGCATTCCCGCCCTTGAGTTGCACAGTGTAATCATCTACTATTTGCAGGACGCCGCTATCAATAAGATTCTGAATGAGATGGCGGAGTGCCCAACATTCGTCTGTGCTGTGACCGCGAGAATGTGAATGACATTGACACACTTCATCAGAATTGAACGTCCTGAGCGGAGATTGATTGGAGGGAGAAGGAAAGTAATTCTTCCTTCGTTGATCAACATCTACAGTATCTCCTCCATAGATTGGCCCAAATAGGTAAATTCCCTTTAATTGGCAAAATCCCGACGGGCTTTAGCATTTGCTCTCTTCGCAACCTTATCCTCCATAGCTTCGCTTTCTGAAGGTGATGAGGAAGCATTCATAACAAAAGGAAGGAGATAGGCATGCTCCTGCCTGATTAATTGGCGTGTGACTTGATGATAGTGGGTCACCAGTTCTGCCAGTTGCTCAATTTGTTTGCAAAGAGCTTTCATCTTTCGTTGCATTGTAAATTGGAACTTTGCATAATCCCATCTGTCAATTCCTTCTTTGATGGTTTGGGATGACTCGCCATTAGAATTGGAACCCTGTCCAGTGCTCCAACTTATCATGTTGACCTCTTCTTCTTTGTGTTGAGGAAGAGGGTTGTCTTGCACGTGAGGTTGATCTGGTTTTGTGACCACGATCTCACCATTGTCTATTAAATCTTGGATCTTATGTTTCAAGGCCCAACAATCTTGAGTATCATGTCCAAGTTCTTGGGCATGATAAGCACACTTCCGAGTTGCATTAAAACCCCTCCCATTAGGGTTAGATGGTGGAAGAAGATGTGTAATTTTCTTCTGAGCAATCAGAAGAACAAGAATATTCTCGAGCGAGTCCCCTAAGGGTGTGAACGTTCGACGACGCTTTGTATCTTCACCTTTAGGTAATGGAGGATTTGAAGATTGTGATTGAAAAGAGGAGTAGTTTCTCCTCTGCATAGGCATGCTTTGATTACCTTTTTGACCTTGTAGTATCCTCTGCATAGGCATGCTTTGATTACCTTTTTGACCTTGTAGTATCAAGGAAACATCCTCCTCTTTCTTTTTATGGACCCTCTGGGGTTGTTTCCATAAGATCCAGACTGGATGTGCTCAACAACAGCTTTAAGAGAGGCTAGGTCTTGAATTTTACCGGACTTCAATCCCATTTCAGCCATTTCTCCGTGCTTAATCATTTCAGAGAATGGTTTGCCAATACCAGCTAAGACTCTTTCATAGAAAGGAGCTTCCTGTACATCTATGAATGTCATAACCATTTCTGATTCCGTCATGGAAGGAATAACTTGAGCAGCAAGGCGCCTCCACCTTTGAGCGTTCTCTCTGAAAGACTCATTAGACTGTTTCTTGACCTTGGTAATTTGGTACCGGTCAGGAGCCATCTAAGATTGAAAACTGTATTGAGTGAGGAAGGCGTGACCCAGCTCTTCCCAACTATGGATCTTTGAGTTATCTAATCTGGTATACCATGAACGGGCTTCTCCAGTCAGACTTTTCTGAAACAGCTGCATCCTGAGCTTTTCATTTTTCGCATAAGATCTAAGTTCTCTAATGAACACTTTTAAGTGTGTATAAGGAACCCCTAATCCGTCATACTTTTAAAAATTAGGGGTTTTGAATTTCTCTGGATAATGAACACCAGGAAATATGCAAAGGTCTGCATATGAAACACTGCCATGTGTTCAAATCCCTTTGAGAACACGGATAGTTTCCTCCATTTGAAGGACTTTCTTCCTAATATCACCGGTGTCTGGATCTCCTCTGAGATGGGTGTTTTCAGGGTCTTTGTTGGTCGTATCCAAAGGAGGTTCTAGATTTGTTTTATCTAGACCTTGTGTTCCTCCTGTGTAGATGATTACGCATGTGGAGGATTTTTTACCCCGAGTGGGTGGTGCAATTCTTTCGATTAGAAACGAACCAAGTCTCGTAATTTGTTTACTCAATCCGTCAAATTCTTCTCGGAAAGCTTGACATTAGGTAGTCGAGAAGAAGACATGAGTGGTTGTAGGCTCGTGGCCTTTTTGCATTTTGAGCGGGTAAAAGGCCTAATTGCTTCCCTACAAAAGACTTACGTAGTTTAGTCTTAGGGTAATGTAAATATTATCATAACATGTCCATTTTAGGAATTTTGTCCTGCAAAACCGGGTGTTAATTGATAACATGTCATGCATGCACAAATATTCTTCATATTTTCCATTACATATGGATGAACATGGAATAAAATTATAAGTAAATGCTTTTACAAGTAATTAAAAATGGAAAGTATGAAGAGACTTTCCTTCGCGTTTGGTTTATCAGAGGTTAACCTATCTTAGGGTTTCTCTCGCGGCTTTTTGGCATGAAGGTTCCCAGATCATCGCAATTTACTTGACGGGAAGTTAATCCGATCTTTCAACTGGAGCGAATCTGGGTGGTGCCTTTCCTGAGCCTCCCTGGAATTATTCTTCCTGCGAGTCCAGTAATCAAACACCGACAGGATAGCCTCCTGATGGAGGAACCACACAACATACATTCACATACAATGTGTCTCACCGTTTATGGAAATGATGACATGTGCGAAGCACTAATATCACAGATAGATATAGTATAGTGTAGTAAGTAAAATGCATTTATACACATTCATCAGAAATGTAAATGCAACATTCACACATAAGCATATAACAGTTTTAAAAAGCTTGTAATAGCGGATTAAGCCCTCTTACTGGAGTCCCCAGTAGAGTCGACACCTGTCGATGTCGGGATTTTTGAGTGTCCCTTTTCGTTACTTGTTCTTTGGTGTTCTCATGTTAATGTGAGATTTGTTTGAAAAAACAAGTGAAAAAGGTCCGACATGTATAATGTCGACGATTTGACTTTAAGAGTCGCCAGTTGGTGTATTTAACTGGTTGCACCAACGGAACCGAAAAAGGTTTGCACATTGACCCAGCGATTTGACACTGCTAAACGGGTTTGTGAAACCGAGATTCATTTTGGGTCCGAGGGCTTGATTATGCGGAGGGAAGGTGTTAGGCACCCCACGACATCTGTGTTACCACGGTGACAGCCACTTTTTAAAGAAACTGTTATATGAATGCGTGTGTGTGTGTGTGTGTGGATCAATGTGCAATTATTTGGAAGTAGTGTTGTACCTCGTTCGCACCTATATACATAGGGTTTGAATTTATATAAAAATTCAGTTTTAAACAAGATATAGCAATGAAGTTTTATAAAAAGAGGTTTTTCAAACCCTGTGCTCAATAGTAATTGAGGCCTTTGATACTTTAATTTTATTATTAAATGCTCGGCTTGTTTGCTTTTATTTTCGAGATGCGAGGCATTCTCGAGAAAATAATATACAGCAGTGCGAGACTCCTAACAGGCATGATAGCCATCCAAGGAAATTCAGACACTGTAAAATAATGTACAAGCTGCTAACAGCTGAAAAATGTCCATCATGGGAACTGAATCTAGATTCAGTAGACTTAATCTGTGATCACATGATTCCTAGGTTCACATGATACTGCAGTTTGTATGAAAAGCAGTAAGCAGTTATATATATAAAAGCTGTAAATATATATATACAGACTTGATCGACCACCACGAAGCAACTCCATGGGGGATCGAAAATGTAAATATATAAAAGCTATATATATATATATATATATATATATATGGACATAATAAACCACCAAAGTAAACTCTGTGGGATAAAATGTAAATAAAAAAAGTTTAAAAGCGATCAAGCGCCATGTAAGTAAACTCAGGCGGGACATAATGTAAATAAAGTCAGAAAAGCGATCAACTTCCATGAAGTAAACTCAGTGCAGAGATTTAAATATAAAAAAAAATGTAAAAGGCCACAGAGGAAACTCCAGGGCCTAAGAGAAATATATATATATATATATATATATATATATATATATATATATATATATATATATATATATATAAGTAGTAAAGCATTATTTGGATGTAAATCCAGGCTCATTGGATATGTCCGAGCAATAATTATATATATATATATATATATATATAAAAGCGAGTAAATGCAATAGAATGTAAAATCCAGGCTCATCAAATATTTCGACAACAATTATATATATATATATATATATATATATATATATATATATATATATAAGCAGAAAAGCGCTAACGCCTCCGCATCAAGTCTCAGGCTCAATCGAGGCATAACTCGATAATGTTAGTCCATATATGAAATATATACATATATAAGTATATATATATAGATGAAATGAAAACCACGGATCAAGTCCGAAAACGATCTACAACACGACTCTCAATGTGTATAACAGTGTGTGCTAATATGAGAAGAAGACTTTATAAAAGGTGAGAAGGCTTACGGTGGGTTGCCAAAATAAACTTCTATGAATTTATATGGATAAACACTCAGCTCCCATCGAATAAAAAGATAGGGGTGTATAGAAGAGAAAACACTCAATAGGGGTGTATACAGAGTAAAATGGATAGGGCTTCCTCGCCTTTTTCTCTCCTTCTCTCTTTCAAATGGTTGACCCCAAGGCTCATATTTATAGACTGATGGCCGCAGGTACACCTGCAGCAGCCACGGTTATACCTGCGACTGGTCATGGTGCATCCGGGCCTCGCGGGTCCCGTCGTCTCGAAGGACGTGTATTCGTGCACTGTAATGTCCACTCGAACTTGCAGAACTTCAATCCGAGCTTCCGAACGAGGTATATCTGACCTTCTTCGGACCGCTTGTGTCGAGAGTTACGCAATGACATGGATTAGAGGTTGTACGAAGTCAGGAAGAGGGCTCCATGCACATGGTCTTCAAGCTTGAAATTCTATCCAAAGTACTGTCATGCGTAATAGTCACTCGGGATCGTTACTCCTTGGTTCTTGTGGGACGTTGTTGTATGTATGTATGTATGAAGTGTTGAGACGACGCGCAAGTGTTGAAGGGGCAATATGACGTTTGACTCTTCGCCGGGGTTATCGCCGATTTGAGTTGAAACTAGACATTGCTCAGGGTTACATCTGAGATTGGACTACTTGTTTGTATGTCGCGATATTATCTTATGAGAGAAAACGTTGAGGCGGTAAGATGACGTTTGACTCCTCATCGGGGTTATTTCCGGTTTGAGCTGAAAGTAGACGTTTCTCAGGGTTACATCTGAGATTGGACTACTGCAAGTGTTTGAATGCCACAAGGTCATCTATGGTAGAACCTGTCTGCCCGGTGTTAGCTCCAGGTCTGAGGTATGAGTGCCTCAGCAGGAGGTCTGAAATTGAAGCTGATAGCATGTATTTGAAACAAGCATTTCCGGAGTTATCGCTGGAACTACAATGGCATCCCTTGGGGCTATCACCAAGGATGGAGTCGCTACTCCCAGTGTTATTTCTGGGACTGGAACTGAGCGTCGCGGTGTTATCACCGAGACAGAACTGTCATCTTCGGTGTTGTTGCCGGTCTTTTGATCTGCGTACCTCAGGGTTATCTCTAAGATTGGAAATGACATTCCTGGTGTGTGTTCCGGGTTTGAGATGAAGTTCCCGGTTTGTGTTTCGGGTTGGAACTAAACTCCCAGTAGTATCCGGAATGGATGCAAGCTGTCTTTCGGGGTTATCTCCGAAAGACAAATCTGCCCTCCTGCAATGTTAGTAACAGGCGTGCAAAAAATTTTGAGTGTCTACAGATGTGCTGCAAATTAATTCATTTTCAACTTTATTATAAAAAGCCATTATCGCTGAGGGAGAAATTGAAGCTGTATTAAAGAATAGTCAAGAACAAAGATTGGATGCTGAAGGAAATAATATGATAGGCGATAGTGGAGGTAGTGATCATAATAAACGTAAGAGGGATGGTGATTTAGGAAATAATCCAGAAAAGATTAGGAAGAAAGGTGCGCCGTGTGTAGTTTGCGGGAAGCGTCACCGCGGAGGTTGTTTGAAGAAAAAAGGATTTTGTTTCAACTTTGGCCAAGAGGGACGCATGTCTCCCGATTGTCCCAATCCGAAGAAGGTACAAGGTTGTTTTGCGTGTGGATCGACCGATAATCTGGTCCGGAATTGTCCAAAAAGGAATAGGAAGAAGTTGAATGCCAACAAGGGACCCAATAACGGAACCTTAGCGATACGAGGACCTGCATAGCAGGGAAGACCAACATCATTCACTTTTAGCATGACAGTTCCAAATGTAGCAGCTGCCCATGAAGAGACGACATGTAACAAGTTAGCTTAGAAATTAAATTACGCGAGAAATATGAGTTAGATATTGCTATTAATCGTTTTCTTTTATAGATCCAAGTCACATGTTATAATTTGAAACACAAATTAATATTGTGTTGATAAAAAAATTGAATTGATGATACAACTTTAAAAGATTGTAAAGAATAACAAAACGGTGATTCAGTGGAAGGAATCCTTTTAAGGATTGGTGAATGTAATAACACGAGATTTCGAATAATCCAAAAATTTACGAATAATATTTTTTTATATTGACATTGATTGTTAATATTGTACTGTGTATCTGTGATACGAGTCTCGAGAATTAGTCAATTTGTGTATTGACTGAGAAATTAGAGTAGAGTTGTGCTTAACAGCTTTAGAAACCCTAACCCTAATTTACGGATAGGATTAAACGAAATCACGATTATAATATCGAAGGCTTCGTGAGTATGTGTTTTTATCTTGTATAAAGTTAATGACTAATAATTGATTAGATATGGTTTTATATTGTAAACCCTAATAAGGATTTGGAAACCCTAATCTCAAATTTAGAAAAAACCTAATGTATAGTTAAAAACTTTAATTGTACGTCGGGGAAACCCTAATTTAAAATTTGAGATTTCCTAAACCCTAATTAGGCAACCCTAATTCCAATTGGCATGCCTAATGTGTTTGTTAAACTTAAATATGATTAGAAAACCCTAATTATATTTTAGTTATCTTAATTTCTATTTTACAAACCCTAATTGTAATTTAAAAATTTTAATTTTTCTAATTAAAACCCTAATTAGAAATTTTAGTAGTTAATGTCTTAAAACCTAAGGGTTAGAACCTTAGGGTTAAACCCTAAGGGTTTGGACAATATATAGAATGCCATTAAAATTCATGTACAATGACCAAAGTACCCTTTTTGAATAATTTAGTAAGTTAACTTGTAAAAATTGCCAAGACTTTAGTAGGTGACCAACTATTGTTGACATTGTGACTCAAAACTCAGCAAAACAGCCTCCAATTGACAGCACATCAGATCTAGCAACATTATATCACATTATATATAGATTAAAGAGAGAGAAAATGCATGTATTTGGCTATTTGATATCTAACTCTCCCACAACTCTCTCTCTCTACATATCCGAAATTTACAAGTTACTTAGTCCCAAATAAAGCCCCTTGATCACCTAGATCAGATTGTTAAGGCAAGGATCAAATATTTGGATAGAAAGGTATAAAACCCTGCTTCACTTTGATCTTGTATGCTTGTAAATTTTTTTGTTTTAAGTGTTTAATCAAGTGTTAAAAGATGTTTTTAGTTGACCTATGATGATCCATCATGGATCCATAGCATCCAAGTGGGTAAAACCCATGTTTTTCAAAATCTGCTATTGAGCATTTTTAGTGGCCTAACAAGAAATGTCAATGGCCCTAGATCTGTCTATGTTATCAATTTTTGATGTTTTATTGTTTGGATACGTAGCTTGTTATGTTGTATTTAATCTTCAAGTTGAATCAGAGTCATTTAATGTCTAGATCATGAGTTATTCTTGGTCAAAACCCGTTGACTGGGCATGACCATGAACTTTTTGGGTAACACATAAAGTGTAATATAGCTTCTGACAACGGTTTCAATCTTCCAGATCTATCAAATTTTGTGATGTTTGTTGATGTTGTTGTAATGAATCTGTAGCCTATAATATGGACTATAGATCCTAGCCATTAGATCCCTTAAACCATCAAATAATCGGATGTAATGGATGGTCAAAGTAGACCATCCGGCATGATTTTCTATTTTCTGGAAATTCCAGAAATTGCAAGAATGAACGTTCTGACAAGGTTTGACCGTGTCATAATCTCTGAATCTGTTGTTGTTGGACTGAGATCTTGTTATGTTGTTATTCTTTGTCATGTATACTACGGTTATGAACCAAGAAACAACCAAAATAATTACCAAAACACTTTGCAATTTGAGCTCAAAAGGAGACACTCGAACTGCCTTGGGTTTTTGGGTTACCTAGAAAACCCAGGCATGATCTGACAAGAGTTTTGATTGCCCAGATCTCCTTGTGTGTTTGTTGTTTGACCTAGAAATTGATTGCTAGTTGTAGTGTTACATAATGACTACAAGATCTGAGTTTTTGGATAGACATAACATACATGAACCGAGATTAAAGTGTGGTCAAACTACACCCCTTGTACACTGAGATTGTCAGTGTTCTTGAGCCAAGAACACCTAAGACAACAGTCAAGTGTCGCTAAAGGTCTTTAGCGACAGTTTTATTATTTTCTAATTTCTGGTTTTTCGAAAATTATTTAAAAATAAAAATAAATTATAAAATTATTAAAAATGAATTTAAAAATTATTTTAAATTATGAAAAATAATTTTTGACCAATTAGAATATTTTTCTATAATATTTATAATTATTTAAATATTAAAGGTATTTAATTATTTAATTAGTATATTAAATAAATTAGAGAAAAATAATTTAATATTATGAAAAATCATTTTAAATAAGAATAATGTATTTAAAATTATTTTGAGTTATAAAATATAACTTTTAATATTTTTAGATTATTTTCATTAATGATTTAATATTAACGATATTACATTTATTTAATTTTTGAAATAAATAAATAATATAAAAATGATTTTATTAATTTAAAAATCATTTTAAATGAGAATAAAGTGTTAGAATATATTTTGAATTATAAAATATTATTTTCAATTTTTTGGAGAATTCTCATTAATAAATTAATATTAATGATTTTAGATTTATTTAATTATTATATTAAATAAATGAATTAAAATGAATTTATTGATTTAAAAATGATTTTAAAAATGATTTAAAAATATTTTAAGTTATAATTAATGATGATGATTTAAAAATGATTTTAATTATTTTAAAAATAATTTAAGTTGAATATTGATGATTTAAAAATATTTTAACTACTTTAATATTTTATGTCATTAATATTTTAATATTATTAAATATTAATGATGATAAGATTATTTGATAATTAAATCATTTAAAAATGATTTAAGTATTTAAAAAATTATTATAAATTATAATAATTACTTATAAATTATTAAAAGCTTTCGAAAAATATTATTATTGATATTTGACTTATTTAAAATAATATTGAAGCTTAGAAACCGAATTTACTTGACAATAACTGTGTTAATTGTCGGATAGGGTGATCAGAACAACGAAAATAGACCGAAGTCCAACCAGACTGAACTAGTTAGACTTATTAAGTGTTTATATAGGTTATAAACACTGGTGTGACTATGTGATAATGTGTCTAGGAGAAGTTTGACTGTGAATTAGAGTGTTGTGTGTTATAAATGATTGTGCTAATTGTGAGACCGATATTATTGGTTGTAGGTCTTACAAAAGCAGATAAGTTTATTGGGTAGTTGTAATCAGCGGAAGAGGCAAGTTTCCTAACTCAACCTTGAGTTAATATTGTTTAATTATTATTGGTGGCTAATTATTGCTAATTAGACCATGTCCATGAATTTATTGTTGATTATTCGCAATTAGTGCATGTTTTATAATTCAAATTGAATTACTGATTCGTAAAATATACGTTCATAGAATAACTGTTGTTGGATATTCATATCCGTAGAAGCTAGAATTGACAGAATAGATAATTCCTATTTATTGTCAAATTATATTGAGAAATATCTTAGCTAATTATTCTGGCTAGACGAACATTTGTTAGAACTTGATAGATTCGAGAAAAGAATTCAATTATTATTGACAGATCGATGCCAATTATTTTGGCTAGATCGAGAAGTAATTAGAAGTTGAAATCACAGTATTTCGTTGTTAAATCAAAATTTTGATTCTGAGACAGAGAAGAACAACCTTTTATATAAAGGGAACATTTTATTGGTCGTATATTCGACTACTGCGCACTATGATTAAGTATTATGCTTAATATAAGGGTATAATAAAGCTGATGACTTATTATACTTGCAGAGGGGTATGATTTAATCTTTATGGTTATCTGATACACCTGAGTATATATTAAAGTAAATCTTTGATATCTACCCGAGAAGATAAGTTCAAGGTCTTGTGTGACCACTCAGTATAAATCTGGAAAACATTCCACTTTTCTATTGCGTAGAATTGATTCTTGATTATTCATTAGAATATCGTAGAAACTTTGAAAGCATTGTATACTTTCGTTAATTTGTTGCATAGGTTGCGAGAAGATTAGTTAGAGAAGAATAAATTGTTCAGCTATTTCAAAGTTCCCCAAACTTTGGAGTCATTCTATCAAATTAGATAGTTTGTTGTCTTGATTCTAATACATTTATTGTATATCTTAACTTGCGGGGCAAATTTGTTGCTCACCCTTGCTAAATAAAACATTTCAGCTAGGGACGAAGAAGCTAGATGAGCTATGAAGAAAAAAGGCAAAGGTGCTTTGCTGTGATAGTTGTGTTTAACATATATATTATGTTGTATTTGTAAACCTTTTTGTATATTTAAAGGGTATGTTTGTAATATAAAGGTTAGATAACCTGGGAAGAATGTATTAACTATATCAGTTAGTGTGGTTTATATGTTTATTCATAATTAAATGGGTAGTTAGATGTTATTTATATAGTGGATCTTGAGCACCAAACTCGGGATTCAGGTAACTCGAATTTAGGGGCTTCAGAGGTGACGCAAAACGCGACCAAGTTTAATGAACTCGAACGATTTGCAACACATCAAGTAGACACCGAAGAAAGGAAAGCTTGACGCTTCAAACTCGGACTAAAATCTTGGTTGTTCAACAAGGTGTCGGTCCTTTAAATTGACTCGTTCGCCACATTATTGGAGAAGTCGATAATTGCTGAGGGAGGTAACGAGGCATTGAGCCAATACAATAAGGAGAGAAGAACAAGCATACTGGAGGAGAAACTCGTGGAGGAAATTGGATAACCGCAACATTATCAACAATAGTAACAACCGAAACATTAGCCAGTCGAAAAGTTATCAAGGAGGGTTTAAGAAAAGAAGTGAAGCTTGCCCAAAATGTGGGAAGAACCATCAAGGGGAGTGCTGGAAGGGGAACAACGTCTACTATGACTGTGGCCAAGAAGGGCACATTTCACCTAACTACCCAAAGCCAAAAAATATCAAGGGATGTTTCGCGTGTGGCTCAATTGAGCATCAAATCAAGGATTGTCCAAAGAAGGGGAGTAGTGGAGGAAGCAGCCAACAGGGAGGGGGCATCAAGCTAATGATCGGTGGACCAACACAATCTAACTTATCGACT
Source organism: Panax ginseng (assembly GCA_020205605.1). Classification (NCBI taxonomy): domain Eukaryota; kingdom Viridiplantae; phylum Streptophyta; class Magnoliopsida; order Apiales; family Araliaceae; genus Panax; species Panax ginseng. The sequence continues at coordinate 138,513,242 of CM035132.1, forward strand.
GCCCGAACCTTTAACATGACTATCCATGACGCAGTGGCTGCGAAGGACGTGGTGTCAGGTATTCTCCCAATCAATAATATAAATGCCTATGCATTATTTGATTCGGGTGCTACCTGTTCCTTTGTGTCTGAAGAATTTGCTAGACAACTAAACATACCCCCTGAATGCTTAGAAAAGTTGTTGAACATAGAGATTGCAAATAAGGAAGTAATTCCCGTAGAGTTCGTTTACCGAAACTATTGTGCAAACATTAGAGGTCACGAACTAAACGTAGACTTAATTCTGGTTAGACTATGAGACATTGATGTGATACTAGGAATGGATTGGTTATCCATCCATGCTGCGATAATCGATTGTCAAAAGAAGAGTGTGAACCTTCAGACTTCAAATCGATCTAAGGTAGTGTTTTATGGTAGCTCATCTGTAATAACCCAATATTTTCAATAAGAAACTTTACGATTTAATTTTTTTTTATTATATAAAGGTGGGAATATGTGCAAAGTAAAGTGTATGTATATATGTGATAAATAAAAATATTTATTAGATGTAAATAATTTCTTTTAGACTTATTGATCATTATAGATTATATTCTTATAATAAATTAATTTTGTAATAAAAATATTTATTATTTATTTTCCATGAAAATATGATTATGGTATACATGATATGATTATTAGGATTATTATGATATGTATTTTATTATATTGGTTAGGTTAATTATTTTAACTTAATTAATGATGGTATGCATGAAGGTTATGTCAGATATGAATTCAAAACCCTAAGTCTGGATTTTGAATAAGGAATGAGAATAATAATATAATATTATTTATATTTCAGTGATATAAATATGCTTGATATGTGTGTAATGTTAAATTGTAGATCAGTTATAGTAAAACAGTACAAACCCTAGCATTACTGATAAACTATAGTATAGAAGTCAACAATGACTGCAAGATCTGTTAAGTTATGTGTTATGTAGTTAATGACCCTTATTATGTTTACTATTAATTAGGTAAACCCTAATTAATATCTAGAAACCATAATTACTAAATTAGAACCCTAATTGCTAAGTTATAAACCCTAAGTATTAATTTAGCAAGGTTAATGGTAATTAATATATTATAAAGGCTAATTTACAAATCCTAGGTGATTAGGGAACCTAGTGTAATTAGGGAACCCTAATCAATATTTTTAGAAACTAAGATTTCCATTTTTGACCTTAATACACAATCCTAGTTTTAGAGCTTAGGAAACCTTCGGGTTAAATCCTAAGGGTCAAACCGTAAGGGTTAGAAATGAATTGAAAAATTTGCCACAAAAAATAAGCACCAAAATGACATAATTGCCCTTGTTATTATTTTAATGAGGTGGAGTGTAGATCTAACCCTAGTAAGAAGTTGGTGACCAACTCTAGCTAGCCATGTGGTCTAGAAGTAAGCTTTAATCATTCAATCTCAGCCATCTTGCATCACAAGTACACTAGATTCAAGTATTATATATAGATTATGAGAGAGAGGATGTCATATTCAAGCCTGATTTGATCACAACACTCAACCCAAACCCTCTTAACTTCAAACATCCAAAATTTCTTGCTAGACCAGTCCCTAATCAAGCCCCACTAACACTTGTAGCAGATCAGAAGCATTAGATCAAGAATTAGTTCATAGAAAGGTATAAAAACCTTAAACTTAGAAATCCTTATGATTCAAGTTAATCTTTCTGTTTAGATATTTAAAGTTGTGTAATAGGATGTTATTGAGTGATCTGGGTTGTTATAACTCAGATCCATAGCACTTAGATGCTCGAAATTGATATTTTTAGAATCCTGGAAAAATTTGAAATTGTGGTCTGACAGTTAATGTCAGTGCCTTTAGATTCTTGTATGATCTTGATTTTTGTTGTTTAAAGCTTTGTATTTGTAGTATGTAATGCTAGATTTGATTTGGATCAAGAATCAGACTTAGAGCTGATCTAGATTGCTAGTTATTCTTGGTCAAAGGTCGTTGACCGACCATGACCAGACCATTTCTGGGCAACCCAGAAATTGGTTTTCAGTGCCTGACAGGATTTTGTTAGCATGAGAGATCTGTCAGGTGTTATGGTCTTTGATGATTTTGTTATATCTAGATTATAGTCTGTTATATGGTCTTTATATCCATGGTTTTAGATCCCATAAATAGTCAATAGATTAAGTATAGTTGTGACGCCCACAAAATAGGTATACATCACCCATCTTGAGTCACCAAATACATGGTACAAAATTCAAATACAAACTAATAATACAACAGTTGTGTAAAATACGACAAACATATGCTGTGAGTTTAAATATAAATATTATCTTCTAGAAAATATCCATTCTCAAATAGATTCCTCGTTACATTTATTATCACACTATTTTACAGAATAGTGAGGACTACTAAGACACCATCTCGGACCATCACTCCGTTCCCCGACTAGTCCCAGCTACGTTCTCATTTCCTGAAGAGAACAGTGAAAGAAAGGGTGAGCTCAACTAGCCTAGCAAGAAATATTATGACTAAGATAATGCAGAATAAATTATCATTAGTCCTCAACAATGTTTAATTGAGAAAATACAATAGACATCAAGTTTAACTGCAGCGGAACAAGAAATCCATTAAAAGAGTCAAGTAGAGAATAAAATCTACTATCTTTTATGATTTAAAAGGTTTTTCATCACTTTTATATTTGAGACTCAAACTTATTAAATAATCCACATCATCCCCTGACTACTGCCGAGGATATTCATTAGGGTCACGACCACAAATTCCATGCACTACTCTGCAGGCGAGGATATTTGTGTATTCATCAATGGTCATGATCATGCCAACAACTGTCCATCAATGCACTACGGGCCAATGAGGACTTTTATCACATCATTTGTAACATTACGGTCATGATTACACCGAATAATCCCTGGTCATAATCATACCAAGTCCATCTATGCACTACAGGCCACAGATGACTTTAAAAAAAATATAAACATGAGGATGATGACAATGATATAAGAATTAAATAAAACAAGTTCAAGAATTAAGTTATTCAGGAACTAATAACGTCCAAATTGTCAACATGATACTGCTTTGTAGAGTAAAATTCAAGAATGCTTAGAAGAATATTTCCATGAAAAATACTAGATGAAGCGCAAATATCAAGGATATTCCACTAATTTCATGGAGTATAGAAGTCAAAATTTTAACCAATTGAGAATAATAAGGAATGAAATAACAACAGAAATCACCATGCATGCGGTACTTCGCATAAACAGGTTATTCCAACAGAATAATAATAACGGAACCAAGTCAGGTGAAAATCACACCGACAGGATGTTCCAACAGAATAATAAAGAATGGAATAACAACAAAAATCACCATGCATGCGTTACTTCGCATAGACAGGTTATTCCAATAGAATAATAAATAGAGTAATAATAAAAGGCGGAACCGGTCCGATTTGTAAAACACATGTACATGATATTCCAAGAATAATAAAAAGCGAGAACCGGTCCCGGCGTAAAAGCACATACATGAGGATGTTCCAACGAAATAATAAAGGCAGAATAATAAAAAGGCGGAACCGAGTTAAAGGCGTAAAAGCCGCATGCGAGGATGTTCCAACGGAATAATAAAAATGAGAATAATAGAAGAATGTCACCAAGTATAGGGTATTCCACGTATACAGGTTATTCCAACAGAATAATAAAGAAATGTAATAACAGAAGTTCTCTTCTTGAATACAAAAGAATAATATCCCTTACCGTAAATGAAACTGGATATAAGAGTAGTAAAATAGCAGAACACTTTTCTTCTTTCTCTTTATAATTTCTCTCTATAAATTTCTATCTCTAGAGTTTCAGTGAATTCGTAAGAAAATAATGAAGGAATGAGCTTCTATTTATAGGAGAATGGAAAGGATACTATATGAGAAATAATTTACGGATGCAACAGAAATATTATCACGGGCAGAATTTTGTTGATCAATTGACGCTCACTTTTCAAATGTTAACTAATAAGTCAAAGAAAACAAAATTTTATAATAATTATATATATAAACACATGTCATTTTTGAAAACAAAACTCACCCATTCATTATACTCCTCCCGTGTCCATTAAATTCCCCCCCCCCCTTTCCACCAAAGTCTTACATATATATATTAATTAATTCATCCACTACCACTTAACATACACCACTTGATAATAATTCTCCACCAAAAATCATACTTTTCCACCAACATCCACTATCTTCAAAATATATATATATATATATATATATATATATATATATATATATATATATATAATAAAGATACTTCCTTCCTTCACCAAATTGTCAACAAGGCTATACATCATATATATATAATAATAATAATTGAACTCTTCCCCACGTGAATATCAACTTTTCTCCCCACCCACTTGACAACTTAACAACTACATACATATATATATATATATATATATATATATATATATATATATAACTCTATTATATATATAAGTAATAAAATAAAAGCATGATGACTTCTCACGTAAGCGTGATAATAATAAATAGCGTGTCTTCTTATGCAACCACAGCATATTCTTTACTTTTACTACCAAGTAGTTCAACATTATTAACGGTAAAACTTCTGCCATTATTTTTAATAAAATATTTTTTGTCGTTTTCTCAATTCGACAATAATTCTGTTATGGGGTCCACCAATGATTGCGCCGTTGTATGAATATTCCCTACTAAAACGAATATTCCCCGACCAATCGAATATAATATAACAACTTGCATACTTTGCAGAATTTATAAATACTACCCACAACTATAACATTATATCAAATTATTCCATAATATTCAAAAATGAAATTTTATAGAAAATTCATTTTTATTCATAAAAGTTGGGGTCTTACAATCTCCCCTTCTTATGAAATTTCGCCCTCAAAATTAGGGTACGTGCCTGGCATGTCGAAGAGGTAAGGATACCTTGATTTCATTTCAGATTCTAACTCCCAGGTCATTTCTTCAACATCGTGATTCCTCCATAACACTTTGACTTGAGGTATAACCTTGGAGCGTAAAATATGTTCCTTCTTATCCAAGATTTGAACAGGAACCTCTTCATACGTTAAATCTTACGCTATTTAAATGCGGTTCTAACTTAATAATGTGGTTCGGGTGTTCCACATAATTACGTAACATGGATATGTGAAAAACGTTATGAACACGAGACATACTTGGCGGTAAAGCGAGTCTATAGGCCACAGTTTCTACTCGATCGAGGATTAAAAATGGGCCAATGAATCGAGGATTGAGCTTTCCTCTCTTTCCAAACCTCGTAACTCCTTTCCATGGAGAAACACGTAACAACACATGATCCCCTATATCGAATTCCACGTCCTTCGGATGAAGATCAGCATAACTCTTTTGTCGATCTTGTGAGGTTTTTATACGTTGTCGGATCATTTGAATCTTTTCCGTAGTCATACGTACCAACTCTGGTCCTAACAACATTGCTTCACCCACCTCATCCCAACATACTGGAGAACGACACTTTCTTCCATACAACGCTTCAAATGGAGCCATGCCAATGCTTGCTTGATAACTATTGTTGTAGGAAAACTCCACCAATGGTAAGAACTTATCCCAACTTCCCTTGAAGTCAAGGACACAGAGTCTTAATAAATCTTCCAGAGTTTGAATAGTCCTCTCTGATTGTCCGTCCATTTCGAGGATGATATCTTAGAACTAAATCGTAAATCTGTGCCCATAGCTTTTTGCAAACTAACCCAAAATTGTGAAGTGAATCTTGGGTCTCGATCAGAAACTATGGATACTGGCATACCATGCAATCTTACAATCTCATTTATGTACATACGAGCAAGACGTTCAAGTGTATAAGTTTCTCATATTGGTATGAAATGAGTAGACTTGGTCAATCTATAAACAATGACCCAAATTGCATCTATGCCTTGAGAAACCTTGGTAAGACCAGTAACAAAATCCATGGTAATGTACTCCCACTTCAATTCTGGAATTTCAAGTGGTTGTAATGGACCTTTTGGTACTTGATGCTCCGCCTTGACTCGTTGATAAGTTAGACACCTTGAGATAAACAGCGCTATCTCTCTCTTCATATTGCTCCACCAAAATGTATGACGAAGATCACGATACATTTTGGTACTCCCAAGATGGATTGCAAACGGTGTGTTATGCGCCTCCATCATGATTTTATAATTTAACTCAGGATCATTAGGAACACAAAGTCTGGAGTTGACTCGAAGTATTCCTTCATCATCGATTCTTGCTTCCGGCATAGCACCTTCTTGCACTTTCTTCCTCATACGCATCAACTCTAGGTCTATAGTTTGAGCAGCTTTAACTTTATAAATTAAAGTCGGTTCTACTCGTATGTTCGCCATCATCACATGGGTTCGTATATTCGCACTTATAAACGCATACGATCTTCTACTCAACACGTCAGCTACCACGTTCGCTCTTCCACGATGATATTGAATGGTACGATCATAATCCTCAACAGCTCGAGCCAAAGTCTTTGGCGCATGATACGTTCGTTTTAGTTGAAGAAATATTTGAGGGTTTAAGAAATGGGTTTTGTACTGGGGTCAATACAAAATTTGATTTCACGCTCTAGGGGTAGGCTAAGAAGTCTTCAAGAGTACGTTAGGAAATTTATTAACGATAGAAATATCATTCAAAACTGTTACTCTCATCCAAGACTTGGATAGTACGTCACATTGATACCAACTGTGACTTCTATCCCTTAACCTAGATAGCACCTCACAATGATACCTATCAACTTGTCATCGTCATTTCTGACGTCGCTTCTGAAAGTCTAAAGCACATGCATTCCACACAAGGAAGTCATCAGCGAAAGGCTCGGGGCTCTTTACTTATGGCTTGATATGACAGTGATTGATTTTAGTGGTTTGGTTGCTTGAATTCGCATAATTGGTTGGTTATGAATATGAAAGCTAACAACCTTACGAAAAGCATGATGAGTAGTTAACAAATCGTTTCCAAAAATCACATCAAAGGCAAGTATTTTCAAAGAGATAAGACCAACAGGTAACGTGAAAGTGTTGGTTTGAATCAAACAAGATTTATAAATAATGGATGTAATGAAGTTTTCTCCCAACTGAGTTTAAACAGATATATCAAAGTCTAACTTCTCCGGAGTTAACTTCAAACATTGAACACAACTAGGTGAAATAAAAGAGTGAGTAGAACCGGTATCTAACACGGTATAGACTTCGCAAGAGCTTATGATTAACTTACTTGTGATAACTTTATTTGGGTTCCTCACTTGTTGGGAAGTCATGACAACTGCTCTCCTTTGAACTACCCGGCTTTGACTTGTCTGGGGTAGCATTTGGTGTCATCACTATCGTTGGAATTGACTTTTCTATAGGGCATATTCCATCCTCAACTGCTTCATCGTACTCCTGATTCATGATCTGAATCATCAATCTTTGATCCATATTGAATTGAGATTGACCGCTCTGTACAGGGTAATTCAAAACTCGATGTTGGGTTCTTCCAATTTCTGTCCAAAAAGAGAAATGTATATCATCTATTTTAGCCTTTTTGGATCGGACGTCTCTTTCTACAATATCAACATGTCGTGCGGCTTTTACCCATGCATCCTTCATTCTCACTCGTTCAGTTGTTTCTTCTTTCAGCTGATCCTTGATATTTGAATTCTCAGATTCCAACTTTAATATCTTACACTCTGCCAAAGCGTGATTTTGTTCGAACATCATATATTGGGTAACACAATTTTGAATTGTTGTATCCCTTTGTTCCACGACCGCTTGCCGTTCTTCAACTCAACTTTGTTCTTCTAGCTCACGAATACGATCTCATGATTCTACATTTTGATCAAAAATTTCTTCTAATAAATTCTCCTCAGGTTCCTCTTCTTCCTCACTCTCAGCTGCTACCTCTGCGACTAGCTCGGGTGCAACTATTAATTCTTCCCTCACCACATGGATATCTCTAATTCCTTCTTCACCTGATATTACATTATCCTAGTTGGTGATTAGAGGTGTCTCCACGGTCCCATTCACTCCATTGTTGACATTTTCAGCTGCCATTTTCAAATACTGCCACAAAACAAGGGTTAAATAACATAGCACATATTATCCCTATACTCTGACCGACCAATTAAATACCAAATAAACTTAGGTAGGTCACACTAGCGAAGGAATTCCACGTCTCTCCCCTCCTAGTTCATGTCTCAAAACTCAGCCAGGGATCATATCCCTAAGCTTTGATACCAACTGCGACGCCCCCAAATTAGGTATACATCACCCATCTTGAGTTGCCAAATACATGGTACAAAATTCAAATACAAACTAATAATACAACAGTCGTGTAAAATACGACAAACATATGCTGTGAGTTTAAATAAAAATATTGTCTTCTGGACAATATCCATTCTCAAATAGAGTCCTCGTTACATTTATTATCACACTATTTTACAGAATAGTGAGGACTACTAAGACACCATCTCGGACCATCACTCCGTTCCCCGACTAGTCCCAGCTACGTTCTCATTTCCTGAAAAGAACAGTGAAAGAAAGGGTGAGCTCAACTAGCCCAGCAAGAAATATTATGACTAAGATAATGCAGAATAAATTATCATTAGTCCTCAACAATGTTAAACTGATAAAATACAATAGACATCAAGTTTAACTGTAACGGAACAAACAATCCATTAAAAGAATTAAGTAGAGAATAAAATCTACTATCTTTTATGATTTAAAAGGTTTTTCATCACTTTTATCGCTGAGACCCAGCTTATTAAATAATCCACATCATCCCTGCACTACAGCCAAGGATATTCATTAGGGTCACGACCACAAATTCCATGCACTACGGGCAAAGGATATTTGTGTATTCATCAATGGTCATGATCATGCCAACAACTGTCCATCAATGCACTACGGGCCAATGAGGACTTTTATCACATCATTTGTAACATTACGATCATGATTACACCGAATAATCCCTGGTCATAATCAAACCAAGTCCATCTATGCACTACAGGCCATAGATGACTTTAAAAAAAATATAAACATGAGGATGATGACAATGATATAAGAATTAAATAAAACAAGTTCAAGAATTAAGTTATTCAGGAACTAATAACATCCAAATTGTCAACATGATACTGTTTTGTAGAGTAAAATTCAAGAATGCTTAGAAGAATATTTCCATGAAAAATACTAGATGAAGCGCAAATATCAAGGATATTCCACTAATTTCATGGAGTATAGAAGTCAAAATTTTAACCAACTGAGAATAATAATGAATGAAATAACAACAGAAATCACCATGCATGCGGTACTTCGCATAGACAGGTTATTCCAACAGAATAATAATAACGGAACCGGTCGGTGAAAATCCTGCAAGCGAGGATGTTCAATGAATAATAAAGAATGGAATAACAACGAAATCACCATGTATGCGGTACTTGCATAGACAAAGTTATTCCAATGAGAATAATAAAGAAAGGCGGAACGGTCGGGTGTAAAACACACGCATGTGATATTCCAATAGAATAATAAAGACAATATAATAAAGACAGAACCAATCCCGTGTAAATCACAGATAGGATGTTCTAACGGAATAATAAAGACAGAATAATAAAGACGGAACCAGGTCCGGCGTAAAGCACAGACAGGATGTTCCAACGGAATAATAAAGACAGAATAATAGAAGAATGTCACCAAGTATAGGATATTCAGCGTATCTGAGTTATTCCAATGAGAATAATAAAGAAATGTAATAATGAAGTTCTCTTCTTGAATACAAAAGAATAATATCCCTTAAAAGTAAATGGCTGGATATAAGAGTAGTAAAATAGCGAGAACACTTTTCTTCTTCCTCTCTATAATTTCTCTCTATAAATTTCTCTCTCTAGAGTTTCAGTGAATTCGTAAAAAAATAATGAAGGAATGAGCTTCTATTTATAGGAGAATGGAAAGGATACTATTTGAGAAATAATTTCTGGATTAATGAAATATTATCACAGGCGGAAATTTTGATGATCAATTGACGCTAACTTTTCAAATGTTAACCAATAAGTCAAAGAAAACAAAATTTTATAATAATTATATATATAAACACATGTCATTTTTAAAACAAAACTCACCCATTCATTATACTCCTCCGTGTCCATTAAATTCCCCCCCTTTTCCACCAAAGTCTTACATATATATATTAATTAATTCATCCACTACCACTTAACATACACCACTTGATAATAATTCCCCACCAAAAATCATACTTTTCCACCAACATTCACTATCATCATATATATATATATATATATATATATATATATATATATATATACTTCCTTCCTTCACCAAATTGTCAACAAGGCTATACATCTATATATATATATATAATAATAATAATAATAATTGAACTCTTCCCCACGTGAATATCAACTTTTCTCCCCACCCCTTGACAACTTAACAACTATATATATATATATATATATATAGAAGTAATAAATATAAGCAGTGATGACTTCTCGTAAGACATCAATAATCATATATCGTGTCTTTCTTCTTATGCAACCGCGCGTACATTGTACTTTTACTACTGAGTAGTTCAAGCGAATTTCTGGTAAAACTTACGTCGTTATTTTTAATAAAATATTTTTGTCGTTTTCTCAATCAAACGATAATTACATTGCTAGGGTCCACCAATGATTTGCGCCAGTTATACGAATATTCCTCGCTAAAGCGAATATTCCCAGAACCAATCGAATATAATATAAAAACTTGCATACTTTACGAATTTATAAATACTACCCACAACTATAACATTATATCAAATTATTCCATAATATTCAAAAATGATATTTTATAGAAAATTCATTTTTATTCATAAAAGTTGGGGTCTTACAATAGTAGAAGGTCAAACTAGACCATACGATCACGAAGTATAGTTTCTGGAGATTCGAAGCGGAAGAAAAAATCTTCGACGACGTTTAACATTTGCTAGATCTGGAGGATACGATGTGTTTGGACTGATATATTGATGGGTATGTGTCGTTTTACATGTGTACTACATGTTAGAATCATGAGACCCACCAGATAATTACCAGATCATAGATTAAAATGAGCTAGAAAGTAGGCACTTGAACTGCCTGGGTTTCTGGGTTACCCAGAAAACCCAGGGCAGCCTTTGACATGATTTTCTAAGGCTTAGATATTTCTGGTTAAGGATGTTTAGACTAGACTATTGTTCAACACATGTTCTATGTTAGTTTCTCTTCATATCCCGACGTCTAGAACACAATTACCATGAACAGATTTCACGATATAAGGTCAACAAAAGCGTTGACCGGCCATGACTTATGATTCTGGGCAGCCCAGAATCATGATGAACACGTCTAACAAAAAGTTTAAGCCGTTAGATCTTACAACTATGTTATGTTTTGATCATGTTTATGATTGATTCATGTAGTATTACAACAATACTACATGATCAATGTCTTACCATGCCCAGAAATAACTTAGACAAGGAATTATTATGAGTCAAAGTAGGTACCTTTATCACCGCCTATGAATGTTCTTGAGCCTCAAGAACACCTAAGGCGACAGATTCTGTCGCTAAAGGCTTTAGCGACAAACTTATTAATTTTAATTAATTAAATTTCTAAAAAGCATTTACAAATAGTAAATAAATTACAAAAATTATAAAATCAGTTTTAAAAATTATTTTAAGTTATAAAAATTAACTTTTAATAATTTGGCATATTTTCCATAAATATTAGTAATTATTTGAATATTATTTATTTAATAAATGCATTAAATAAATTAACTATAAATTATTTTATTATATTAAAATCATTTTAAAGTGTTTAAAGATATTTTAAGTTATAAAATATAACTTTTAATATTTAAAGGATAATTTCATTAATAATTTAATATTAATGATATTAATTTAATATTAAATGATATTGGATTTATTTAATAATTATATTAAATAAATAATTTAAAAATAATTTTATTTATTTAAAATCATTTAAAAAGGATATGAATGAATTAAAAATATTTTGAAGTTGTACTTAATGACTTTTAATATTTTCAAGAATAGTACATTAATATTTTAATATTAATGGTGATTATTTAAAAATGATTTTAAGTGTTTTAAAAATCATTTAAGGGTAATATAAATGTTTTAAAAATATTTTGAGTTATTATAAATAACTTTAATATGTTGCCTCATTAATAGTTTAATATTAATTAAATGTTAATGATAATAGAATTATTTACTATTTAAATCATTTAATAATGATACCGGTGTCTGAAAGTTTATGATAGATTATAAGAAGTGTTTTAAAATTATTATAAGTCATTTAAAAATGATATGACAAATACTGTCAGATATTGAACGTTAGAATAGAGTCATAGACTTGATAATTGCGATAAAGTGAGTAAGATTTAGACACCTTAGCATGTTTTGAAATTGTTCTGAACTTAGATATTTTGATTGTATTATTGTTTGTTTGTGATTCAATGACTGTTGAACGTGTGTGATAATGTGAATAGGTTATGTGCTGACTGCAATAAGCAATGCTATGTGTTATATTATGTTATTCTAATCAAACGAATGATCTTATTAATGATAGGTTTCGGTATAAAAGATAAAACTAAGTTTTTGTAACAGTAAGCAGCAGACCAGGCAAGTATCCTACCTTTGCATTTCCTTTATGAAATGGACAGAAGTAAGAGTGTTTCAAAATTATATTATTATTGTAACAGATTATTAACCCTATTGTTATATATGTTATATCCGATCATTGATTATCAACACGGTACTATATAGTAATTCAGATATATATATTCTGTTCGTTAATTTTTAAATATGGTTATTCAAGTGACCCCACTTGGATAATCATTATATTTAATCACATGTTGATATATATATATATATATATATATATATATATATATATATATATATATATATATATATATATATATATATATTATTTGATCGATTAGACACAGATTTAGAAATATCAATGAATATGATAAAACCTTTTTGTATCCAATCAAATTGTTTTGATTTGGATTCCCGACTATGTATGAACATCCCGAACATGGAAAAACTTTTATGCGCCCAAGGCGGACAGAGTAAACGATAATATCGTTCTTGCATCTAGTATTAATCAATACAGGGCACATTGGGTAGATCACCCTCGTGTCCGTAAGTTATGACAGTTTGCGGATGAAGTTTTGCTAAAACTTAGCGAAAATGAAAAACAATGTTCATAGCATGTCACATAATAGGTTGGTAGCTAACAACCTTACAAAAACAATCAATTTTTGCATGATGAGTAGTTAACTAATCAATCCCTAGAATTACTACAAACGCAAGTATTTTTAAGGAAATATGATCGACAGGTAATGTGATGGTACCGATTTGAACCAAACAAGACTTATAAATAGTGGATGTAATGAAGGTTTCTCCCAACAGAGTTTCAACAGATAAATCAAAGTCTAATTTCTCCAGAGTAAAATTTAAACGTTGAGCGCAAGTAGGAGAAATAAAAGAATGGGTAGAACCGGTATCAAATAAGGTATATACTTCGCTAGAGTTTATGATAAGCTTACCCGTGATGACCTCGTTCGGGTTCCTTGCTTTCTGGGAGGTCACAACAAATGATCTCCCTTGAACTACTGGTTTTGACTTGTCTGAGATGGCATTTGGTGTCACTGTTCCAACTGGACTTGGCTTCCCTGTACGACAAAATCTAGCTAGGTGACCTTCTATTCCATAATTATAACACGTTTTGGACTGCTGCGCACAGTTTGGACTGATGTGTCCCTCCCCTTCGCATTTGAAGCAGATGATAGGTGGTCGTTCTCCTTCCTTAACAACAGGTGATGGTGCTGACGTCTTTCCATCATTGTTGAATCTCCTATTCTTGAAATGTCCATTTTTACTATCTTGGCCATGATTACCACCAAAGTGGTTACCATTTCTAGCATGTTGATTCCCTCCACGTTTGTTGTCACCACTTCGATGACTGCTACCACTGGTATTATCATTTTTTCGGCTGCTCACTCTTGGTTGAGTTGACTCATTATCGCGCTCCAATAACTGAGCCCTATTAACAACATCTGAATACAAACAAAGTTTGTAAGAAATGAGGTATTTACGTATCTTGGGTTTCAAACCTCTTAGAAACATTCGCGTCATTCTCTCCTCATTATCAAATAAGTGGGATGCAAACCAGGACAGCTCGGCAAACTTGGCTTCGTACTGCGACACGGTCATGTTGTTTTGCTCCAGTTTAATGAACTCTACCTCTTTCATGTGACGAATACTTTCGGGAAAGTACTTGTCGTTGAATAGTTCTTGGAACTTCTCCCAAGACATCTTCAGTGCGGCAGGTTGAGTTTGCTTTACCGATTCCCACCAGTAATCTGCCTCTCCTTGCAACATAAAGGTGGCAAAGGGAACCTTTTGCTCCTCGAAACATCCCAAGATATCAAATATCTTGGTGATTTTCTTTATCCACGTCTCCGCCTGATGTTGTCTGATGTTGTATGAATTGCAGAAAGCTCCATAACATATCGTCGTTTTCCATTTGGTCGGTGTTGTTGTTTACCTGAGGATTATTGCCTTCCTGTTGCACATTATCTTGGGTATTGATCTGTGGTGACTCAACGGTCTCCTGTGCTCCATTGCTATTCTCAATATTCTCGGATGTCATTTTCAAATATTGCCACAAAACAAGGGTTAATTGACATACCACATATTATCCCTATACTCTGATCGACCAATTAAATACCAATTAAACTTAGGTAGGTCATACTAGCGAAGAAATTCCCCGTCTCTCCCCTCTTAGTTCTTGTCTCCAATCTCAGCCAGGGATCATATCCCTAAGCTTTGATACCAACTGTGACGCCCCAAAATAGGTATACATCACCCATCTTGAGTCGCCAAATACATGGTACAAAATTCAAATACAACTTAATAATACAAACCGTGTAAAATACTTACAAAACATAAACTGAGAGTTTTAATACGAATATTGTCTTCTAGACAATATTCAACTCAAATGGAGTCCTCAATACATTTATTATCACACTATTTCATAGAATAGTGAGGACTACTAATGCTATCATCTGGACCGTCACTCCGTTCCCCGACTAGTCCTGGCTACGTTCTCATTTCCTAAAGAGAACAAAGAAAGCAAAAGGGTGAGCTCAACTAGCCCAATAAGAAATATAATGACTAAGATAATGGATAATAATTTATCGTTAGCCTTCAACAGTGTTAAACTGATAAAATATAACAAACATCAAGTTTAACTGCAGCAGAACAAACAATCCATTAGAAGAGTCAAGTATAGCATAAAATCTACTATCTTCTATGATTTAAAAGGTTTTTCATCACTTTTATCGCTGAGACTCAGCTTAATAAATAATCCACATCATTGAATCACCCCTACACTATGGCCAAGGATATTCTTTAGTATCACGACCACAAATTATGCATGCACTACGGGCCAATGATATTCGTGTATTCATCAATGGTCATGATCATGCCAACAATCATCCATCAATGCACTACGGCCAATGAGGACTTTTACCACATCATTTGTAATATTACAGTCATGATTATACGGAATAGTCAGTGGTCATAATCATACTAAGTCCATCTATGCACTACAGGCCACAAATGACTTTCAACATATTACAAACATAAGGATGATGACAATGATATAAGAATTCAATAAAATAGGTTCAAGGATAAATTTTTAAAGATTTATAATTTAATTTATCCAGAAATAAATAACGTCCAAATTGTCAACATGATACTGCTTTGTAGAGTAAAATTCAAGAATAATATTGTATCAAAATAATTTGGACCAAAAAGTAATCAATTTTTGTCATGAATAGTACCCCGGGTGAATAGTAACCGAGTGAATAGTACCCAGTGAATAGTAACTTTGGGAATAGTAACCCCGTGAATAGTATCCTGGCATGAAAAAAATTAAAACTTATCAAGAATGCTCAGAATAATATTTCATGAAAAGAAACTAGATGAAGCGCAAATATCAAGGATATTCTACTAATTTCATGGACTATAAAAGCCAAAACTTAACAAAAATGTGTATATAATTCAAATCAAAGCGAAATAATATTACTTACATACTACAGAGTATAAAAGAAAATATTATTTTATACGAATACTGAACAAAAATAATATCCCTTACCTTGAAAAGAAGAGTATTCCAACTGGTATAGCGGGGATATTCTTGAAGAAAACATTTACTATTTTCTACGCTCAAAGCTTTCTAAAACTTGAAAGAAATACGCTCAATATTATAGAAGAATAATTCTCTGATTCTGGTGTGTTTTTCAATTCTAACTAAGCATCCTATTTATAGGAGAATGGAAAGGATACTATTTGAATTTAGAAATCACGGACTGCACAGTGGCATCACAGGCGCGAATTCGTTCGACTAATTACGTTGAAAAATTAATATAAGGTAATATTCTAATAAAATAAAAACTTTAAATAAAATATAATATATTCTATTTATAATCAAATAAAAAAACTTATAATATATATATATATATAATAATAATAATAATAATAATAATAATAATAATAATAATAATAATAATAATAATAATAATAATAATAATAATAATAATAATAACCTTTACCTTATGGCAAAGGCAAACCTTCTTCTTCTTCTTTTTTTCATTTGCAACACATTATATATATATATATATATATAATATTACCTTTCCTCCTTCCTACGTAACTACACCCCTCCCCCATTTCCAAAATCAGATTTTCAACATATATGGGCCCCACATGTGGCCCCCATATGTGGGCCCCACCTTTATTATATAAAATAGTTTTTTACTGATTATTTTGAAAAATGGGTAAATGGGAGTCCATAAAATACGCCAAAAATTACAACAAATACTTTATAGTAATTAATCTGGACCGTCGGTTGTGGTTTTAATAGTAATCAATCTGGATCGTTCGTGAATTAGTTACTATTTAGTCATTTCTCCTATAAATAGAAGCTTAATTCTTCTTTCATTCTCACCAATTCACTGAGACTCACAAAAGAAACTATAGAGAGCAAGAAGAAGAGTATTCTGCTACTTCACTATTGCAGTATCCAGTCTTCTACTAAGTTAAGGGATGTTATTTTCGTTTAGTAAGGGATGTTATTTCTTTTGTATTCGTAAGGGGTATTATTTCTTTCGTATTCATAAGGAATACTATTTTTTTTGTATTCATCCTTTAATATGTCGGAATAACCTGTCTACGTGGATTACGTACCGTATGATGGGTGAAAATCCATTTGCAGCTTCGTATGTTATTTCTTTTCATATTCTTAAATCTAAACTTACTATAGTAAGTATTGCTTCTATAATCCCTGAAATTAGTGGGATATCCTTGAATTTTTGCGCTTCATCCAGTATCGTTTCGTTGGAATATTGATATGAACTTTCTTATTAAATATCAATATTTTCATCGGGGTACTATTCACAGGTTACTATTCACCCAGTTACTATTCAGTAAAATATTATTCACTCGGGTAATCAGGGCACTTTTCATGTCGGGGTACTATTAACGAGTTACTATTCATGGGTTACTATTTATCCAATTACTATTCATTAAAATATTATTCACTCGGGTATTCGGGGTACTTTTCATGTCGGTATACTATTCACAGGGTATTATTCCCGAAGTACTATTCACGGGGTACTATTCATCGCAAAATTTATTTTTTTTCTGTCCAAATTATTTTTGATACATAAATATTATTCTTGAATTTTACTCCACAAAGCAGTATCATGTTGAGAATTTGGACATTATTGAATTCTGGATAAATTAAATTATAAATCTTTAAAATTTATCCTGTGCTTTATTTTAATTGAATTCTTATATCATTGTCATCATCCTCATGCTTATATTGTGATGAAAGTCATCTTTAGCTTACGTGCATAGATGGACTATTGATTTATATGATTATAACCAGGGATCATTCAGTATAATCATGACCTGTAATGTTACAAATGATGTGGTAAAATCCTCATTGGCTGTAGTGCATTGATGGACGGTTGTTGGTATGATTATGACCATGGATTATTCGGTAAAATCATGACCATTGATGATTACATGAATATCTTTGGCCCGTAGTGCAGGGATGATTCGATGATGTGGTTTATTTATTAAGCTGAGTCTCAGCGATAAAGTTGATGAAAACCTTTTTAGATCATAGAAGATAGTAGATATCATGCTCTACTTGACTCTTCTAATGGATTGCTTGTTCCGCTGCAGTTAAACTTGTTGTCTATTATATTCTATCAGTTTAACATTGTTGAAGGCTAAGGATAACTTATTCTACATTATCTTAGTCATAATATTTCTTACTGGGCTAGTTGAGCTCACCCTTTTGCTTTCATTATTCTCTTCAGGAAATGAGAACATAGCGAGGACTAGTCTGGGAATGGAGTGATGGCACGAGATGGTTGTTTTAGTAATCCTCACTATTTAGTGTGATAATAAATGTAATGAGGATTGAATTTGATTTTGGATCTCGTCTATGAGACAATATTCATGTAAAACTCTCACTCTTGTTGTATAATTAAGTTTCTATTTGTATTCTGTACCATGTATTTGGCTACCCAAGATGGGTGATGTATACCTATTTTGGGGGCGTCACAGTTGGTATCAAAGCTTAGGGATATGATCCCTAGCTGAGATGTGAGACAAGAACTAGGAGGGGAGAGACGGAGAATTCCTTCGCTAATATGACCTACCTAAGTTTATTTGGTATTTAACTGATCGGTCAGAGTATAGGTGTGACGCCCCCAAAATAGGTATACATCACCCATCTAGAGTCGCCAAATACATGGTACAAAATTGAAATACAACTTAATAATACAATTGTCGTGTAAAATACGACAAAACATAAATTGAGAGCTTTAATACGAATATTGTCTTCTAGACAGTATTCAACTTAAATGGAGTCCTTAATACATTTATTATCACACCATTTCATAGAATAGTGAGGACTACTAATGCTATCATCTGGACCGTCACTCCGTTCCCCGACTAGTCCCGGCTACGTTCTCATTTCCTGAAGAGAACAATGAAAGAAAAAGGGCGAGCTCAACTAGCCCAGTAAGAAATATTATGACTAAGATAATGCAGAATAATTTATCATTAGCCTTCAACATTGTTAAACTGATAAAATATAACAAACATCAAGTTTAACTGCAGAGGAACAAGCAATTCATTAGAAGAGTCAAGTAGAGCATAAAATTACTATCTTCTATGATTTAAAAGGTTTTCATCACTTTTATCGTTGAGACTCAACTTAATAAATAATCTACATCATTGAATCACCCCTGCACTATGGCCAATGATATTCTTTAGTATCACGACCACAAATTATGCATGCACTACTGTCCAAGGATATTCGTGTATTCATCAATAGTCATGATCATGCCAACAACTGTCCATCAATGCACTACGGGCCAATGAGGACTTTTACCACATCATTTGTAACATTACGGTCATGATTATACCGAATAGTCCGTGGTCATAATCATACCAAGTCCATCTATGCACTACAGGCCACAGATGACTTTCAACATATTATAAATATAAGGATGATGACAATGATATAAGAATTCAATAAAATAAGTTCAATTTATAATTTAATTTATCCAGAAATAAATAACGTTCTAATTGTCAACATGATACTGCTTTGTGAAGTAAAATTCAAGAATAATATTGTATAAAAAATGATTTGAACCGAAAAATAATTAATTTTTATCATGAATAGTACCCTGGGTGAATAGTAACTGAGTAAATAGTGCCCAATGAATAGTAACTTCGGGAATAGTAACCCCGTAAATAGTACCCCAGCATAAAAAAGTTAAAACTTATCAAGAATTCTCAAAATAATATTTCCATGAAAAGGTACTGGATGAAGCGCAAATATCAAGGATATTCTACTAATTTCATGGAGTATAGATGCCAAAACTTAACAAAATGAGTCTATAATTGAAATCGGAATGAAATAATATTACTTACATACTACGAGTATGAAAGAAAATATTATTTTATACGAATATGAACAAAAATAATATCCCTTACCTTGAAAAGAAGAGTATTCCAACTGGTATAGCGGGGATATTCTTGAAGAAAACATTCACTATTTTCTACGCTCAATATTATAGAAGAAGAATTCTTTGATTCTGGTGTGTTTTTCAATCTAACTAAGCATCCTATTTATAGGAGAATGAAAATGATACTATTTGAATTTAGAAATCACGAACTGCACAGTGGCATCACGGGCGTGAATTCGTTCGATTGATCACGTTGAAAAATTAATTTTACTATGCAGCATTATGCAATAAAATATTCTAATAAAATGAAAACTTTAAATAAAATAAAATATATTCTATTTATAATCAAATAAAATAAAACTTATAAAAATATATAATAATAATAATAATAATAATAATAATAATAATAATAATAATAATAATAATAATAATAATAATAATAATAATAATAATAACCTTTACCTTACGGCAAAGGCAAACCTTCTTCTTCTTTTTTTTCATTTGCAACACATGTATATATATATATATATATATATATATATATATATATAATATTACCTTTCCTCCTTCCTAAGTAACTACACCCCTCCCCCATTTCCAAAATCAGATTTTCAACATATATGGGCCCCACCTTTATTATATAAAATAATTTTCACCGATTATTTTGAATAATGGGTAAATGGGAGTCCATAAAATACATAAAAATTAAAACAAATACTTCATAAAAATTCCCTCAATATTTTTAACAACCTTTTCATATTAGTATAACTTGCAATATTAACAACCGGATCGTTCCCGTGAAAGAGGGGCTTTCAATAAGGATTTCTCTCCTATTGGCGCCTTGCAATTAGGTGACCAAACCCTTTTCTCGTGTAACTTTCTAGACATTGTTAATTATACATATAATAATTAGAATAACTTGTCATCTCAATTATTGATTTAATAATATATAAAATATTGACAATAATTGAATCAAATAACGTGAGATACTATGTAGCAATTCATCGTGACAATAATTGAGTAAAAGCGAGGTGACTTATTACGTAAGCATCAATAATCAATACTGGTGTGCTACTATGCATCCACGCGTAGACATTTATACTTTTAACACCGATTATTTCAACAGTTAACAGTAAAACTTCCGCCGTTATTTTTATAAAATGATATTTCTGTCGTTTTCTCATTCCGACAATAATTACGTTGTGGGGTCCACCAATGATTGTGCCGTCGTACGAATATTCTATGTTTAAAATGAATATTCCCCGACCAATCGAATATAATATAACAACTTGCATACTTTGCAAAATTTATAATTATTACCCACAACTATAACATTATAACAAATTCACTCTTTAATATTCAAAAATGATGTTTATAGAAAATTCATCTTTATTCATAAAAGTTGGGGTCTTACAATAGGGATAGTATGTGACATGTCAATTAACCATTATTTTGTGGTAGTATTTTAAAATGGCATCTGAAAATGTTGAGATCAACAATGAAGCACATGAGACCGTTGAGTCACCAACGATCAATACCCAGGATAATGTGTAACATGAAGACAATAATCCTCAGGTAAACAACAACACCGATCAAATGATGAACGATGGGATGTTCACAGGCTTTATGCAATTCATGCAACATCAGGCGAGAGCGGCTCGTGTTCAAAATGCAGGTGGAAACACTGGCAACTCACAGATGGTCACCGCTAAGCAATTCAAGGAGCTGGGACCATCAGAGTTTTGGGGAAAGCCAGAACTACTTAAGGCAGAGATGTGGATAAAGAATATCACCAAGATATTCGAAGTCTTGGGATGCTCTGAGGAGCAAAAGGCTCCCTTTGACACCTTTATGTTGAGAGGAGAGGCAGATTACTGGTGGGAATCAGTAAAGCGTACTCAGCCTACCGCACTCAAAATTTCTTGGGAGAAGTTTCAAGAGTTATTCAACGACAAGTACTTTCCCGAAAGTATTCGTCACATGAAAGAGGTGGAGTTTATCAAGTTGGAGCAAAATAATATGACCGTGTCACAGTAAGAAACTAAGTTTGCTGAGTTGTCCCGGTTTACGCCACACTTAGTTGATAATGAAGAGAGAATGACATGGATATTTCTAAGAGGTTTGAAACCCGAGATACATCAATACTTAATTTTTCACAAACTGTGTTTGTATTCAAATGTTGTAAATAGGGCTCAGTTATTGGAACGTGATAATGAGTCAATCCAACCAAGAGATAGTAGTCGACAAAACGATACTACCCGTGGTAGTACTCATAGAAGCAGTGACAACAAACGTGGAGGAAATCAACATGCCAGAAATGGTAACCACTCTGGTGGTAATCATGGCCAAGATAATAGAAGTGGAAATTTCAAGAAGATGAGATTTAATAATGATGGAAAGACGTCAGTGTTAGGTTTGTAATATTCATGAACGCAATCAAATTGCACAAATAAGCGGAAACGTGTAAAAATCAGAGTTTAAAATTTTACAAACCATATACCCGGATCATCCTTTATGCGCAATTATTAATTAAATGAAAAGATAAAGAACAAGAATCGTACCCTTGAAGATTCGAGCTTCCTCAGGTATGGATATTTATCCAATTCATCTCATTATTTTTTATAGTACAAGTACACTACTTCCGTAAACTTCGCTTCATTTCTCATTTAGTTCAGTACCTCCAAGTCCTTACGCATTCAACTTGAATGCACCAGGTTTGGTCCCTTCCTTTGATCAATGTTAGCCACCCAAGTGTTTGGCCTCTAGAGGTGATCCACCAAGGAAGAAGAAATATTCAAGAAGATGGGTATTTGGCTAAACCCTAGTTTTCTATCTCTATTAGAAAAAGAGCGTACTCTCCCAACTGTTGGAATTACGTATATTGATATCTGATATAAGACTCCTCTTATAAAGATATCAGGTAACCCTATTTAATTAAAAATAAGGTATTATTTATTTAATTAAACTCTTTTAATTAAATGGGCTCCCTAATCTTATTAGAGATAATTAATTAAACTCCTTTAACTAATTTTCCCTCCTAATTTTATTAGGAATAAATGAGAGTACTTATATTAAATTAATTCCTAAACTCTTTTAGAAATTAAAACAATAATAATTGTAATAATATTAATAAGACTCCTCTTATTAATTTATATTTAATATTTCTAAAATATTAAATAATAAATATTAAGCTATTTAATTTATTCTATCACCATAGATTAAATTAAATATACTTAACATATTATTACGATTATGCCATTAACTTCTTAAATAATTATTCTTCCTTTTATGGTGTGACCCTTTAGGTTCTCCATATAAACCGGTTGTGAATAAATCAATTAGAACAATTCTAATCTTATTTAAATAAATAAATTAAATAATTAATTTATTTAAATAAATAATATTTATTCTACAATAGGGATAAGCCTCCCCAGCGATCAATGACTTTCCAGATAATATAGATTTCAACATTAATCATAAAAGAACCTTTGAGTAAATAGTTACCATACAATTCAATCCTTCCACCATACAATGTCCCAATTAAATATAAGACATGGAATTACTGTCAAGTCTTATTTTATTTAATTATATGTATTTCGATCTTTAAATGCACAACTCCAAATAATGCAAACTAGAAACTCCTTTCTAATTTCATTCTGCCTTGGCCAAGGACTACTGGGTTGTCATTTATCGAATCATATAGGACATTTCTCTTCTTTTACTAGAAGCGGTAGATTCTTTATTGATCATACATTATCTCCATGTACAACTTATTATACCCAAGCATACCCTTTGATATACCCTAAGGGTCTTAAGGAATAAGTCAAAGTATAACTCATCATACACAAGATACTATGATGATCTCAAGTTCAAGGATCACTTGTACTACTATCACTATAGGAATTCTATTGACCAGGCAAGTAAAACTCCATTAGATATTCCTTAGCGAGCCACGTTCAGTGAACTTATTCTCTAATAAGCACGTACATACTTGCTTTAGTGTCTCCACACAAATGATCATGAGATCAATCATCCTCATCCAATGAGCAAGCAACTTATATACCAATCTATCTGGATTCACTAATCCCCAATTTAGTAATCCAACGATTGGGAACTATTTTAGTTTTAAGCTTTCTAAGAATTTAGATCTCATTAGAATGATCATCATCATTATTCTAAAAGCATTGCTTAAAACTATGGGTTTATCACATATTATAAAGCAGCATCATGTAGATAATTAAAAGCCTTTAATAAATTAATACTTTTTATTAATAAATGAATAAGATTGTTACAAAGTATATGCTTTATCATCAAACATAATTGGCTTGTGTGCATACTACTTTCAATCTCCCACTTGCACTAAAGCTAATCGTCATGGTATCTCATACCCTTCTTCTCTAAGTGACGATTATTCTGCTGTTGGATAAGCTTTAGTTAATGGATATGTAATGTTGTTCTTAAGAGTTCACTATCTCTATAGTGATTTTCCATCTTTCAATGATTCCTATAATCAAATGAAAGTCCCACAACACATGTTTAGATCCAAGATGAGACTTAAGAACTATTCCTAGTTCTGTAATGAACTTTTAATCCAAACAATCAACTTGCAGCTTCATTTATAGCTATATACTTTGTCTTTATCACTAAACCAGCAACTCTTTGCTATTTGGAACCTTTCCAATTCACTGCACCATCGTTCAAGGTAACACTTTACCTTAAAGTGGATTTTCTATCGTCTTGGTCTGTCTGAAAAACTTGAGTCTGTTAAGCCCTCTAGTTTTAATTTAGACACACCATAAATTTTAATCACATCCTTAGTGTCGGTAAAGTACTTTAAGATGTTTTTCACTGTCTTACAGTGATCTTCTCCAAAATATGACCGATCATCATCAGGTCTCGTATATTTCATTATATACATGATTGTCACTCATGCGATCTCTCTTTTTAGGAGTCTATGAGGACTATTAAGAGAGGTACACTCCATGGCTCATCAACATGAGACATCTCTTTGAGTTTGCCATGCTAAACGACTTTAGCATCAAATGAATATACGTTCCTTGGGTTAAGCTGAGCATCCTTTTAAATCTATCTATATATATTTGTATCCCAAATTATGATACTCTTCCCAAATCATTCATGGAGGAATGTTTAGACAACTTTATCATTACTCATTGTAGCATAGGTATGGCATTCCTTATCCGTAGTATATCAACATATAATACTAGGAATGTCACAACGCTCCCACTGACACTTTTGTACACACTAGGTTCATTCTTGTTTTTGATAAAATCAAACTCTTTTGATTGTCTCATCAAAACGAATGTTCCATATTTGAGAAGCTTGTTTCAATCCATTTCTCTGAGTGTCTACAACTCTTACCTCATCGTATGTAACTAGATCATCATCTTCTATGATACATACCTCATCATCATCATCCATGAAGAATTCATACCTCCTAGGTATCTTCGGTACTTTTCAAATTTACGATTCGGTTGTGGTACAATAGGTTTATCTACAAGTTCCTCTTATTTGACTTATAGTGTTTTGTGGTTCTTGAACTCTTCAAGATTCTATTATCCTCCCACTAGCCCCTTCAATGATAAACACCTTTATCTTAGAAGGCAGCGTGTTTCGCAACAAACACCTTTTGCTAAGTAGGATTATAGAACATATACCCTAAACTTACTTTAGGATATCCCATAAATCTATACTTGTCAAATCTTGTCCCAAGCTTATCCTTTGAAACCTTTTTCACATAAGTTGGACAACCCCTTATCTGAACTTACTTAAAATTAGGAATCCTTCCTGTCCATAACTTTTATGGAGTCTTGTGGCCGGATTTTGAGGTTACCTTTTCGTAGATATGCAACCATTTCTAGGACATTATCCCAGAAGGATACTGGAATGTCAGTAAAATCATTATGGACCGTACCATGTCCAACAAGGTACGATTTTTCTTTTCAGATACATCAATCAATTATTGCGTATCAGGAGGCGTCCATTACAAGAAAACCATTTGAGATGATCTTGAAACTTATTGCACAAGTATTTATTCCTTGATCTAATCAAAGAATCTTAATACTTTGCCAATTTATTTCACTTCTGAATTCTTTGAACCTTTCAAATAATTCAGACTTTGATTTCAGTAAATACACACATTCAACTCTTTGAATGATCATCTCCTTTTCTTATACTAGTTTGTTCAATTTGCAAAATTATTTTCACGTAAGTCAAGTATACAAAATCCATTAATTAATATTTCAGTTCTATACAAAACATTATTATTATAAATAGAACAACAATTGTTCTTAATTATAATACCAAAGATTTCATTGTCCAACAATAAAATGGAAATAATTTCTAACAAGAACTGGAATACAATAACAACTTATTGATTTAATAGATTTGCCCGTAGGCATTGCTAAACTATAAGTTTCTATGGCTAATGTGGCAACCTTTGCTTCATTTCCCACACATAGGATTACTTATATTTGTTTAGCTTTCTACTTCTGCTTGGTCCTTTCATAAATCTATATTTATGATAACCAAAGTCGGTATCCAATACCCAAGTAGAACCTTGACTTAAAAAAAAATTATTTTAAATCATGAACAAATTTGTATTTGTAATCGAAACTTCACTAAGCTTCTTTGGTTAGCCTCTGCAAGATGCTTCTCGCAGTTTCTTTCCAGTGTTCAGGTTTATTGCAGTGGAAGCAAAATCCTTTGCTATCCGTATCAGTTTAGTTCTTATTATCCTTTGTTTTTGCCTTTTATATTTACCTTCTTAGAATCATTCTTCTTTTAGAAGATCCTTTGGCCCCTACCAGTAAGACTTGGTCTTTCTTGGTTGGAAAATGACTCTCAACATTTTTCAACATGTTAAGCAAATCAGCGAAGCTGATATCTAGCTTGTTCATATGAAAAATTCACAACAATTGTGAGAGGAGTCCGGAAGTGAGTGCAAGATCAAATCTTTGCTCAACTCTCCATCTATGACAAAACTCGTTGTCCTAATTGATCAATCAAATTGATAATGTTAAGGACTTTTATCTGTACTGTAGTGTCATCGGTCATTCTAGATCGGAAGAGTTCCTTAAATATCTGATATCTACCAGTCCTACTTTCCTCACCATCAACTACTTGATGTGCAGGAATATAGTAGGAGCATCCATAGTTTCGTGCTGACGCTGAAGCTCATTACTCATGGATGCGAGCATGATGCATTGAGCCAAATGTGCATCATCTTGCCACTTTTTAAAAGTAGCAATCTCTTCCTCAGAGACATTGTCTGCAACCATTACAGAGATAGGCATATTAAGGACATAAGATAACTTTTCAGCTGTGAGAACTATTCTCAATTTCTTTAACCAATCTATTTAATTTGGTCCGGTTAAATAGCATCTAATATGCTTCGCAGTGATAGTAATTTAGACATTGTAAAATTCTGTAAATGAATTTGTAATTAACAACATTTTAGCATACATTCTTTTATTAATTACCAAAATAAATTAGGTCTTATTTTAAATTGGTATCTCCCACTATTTTCATCAAACTATATTACCCTCAATATATATAGTTCAGCAATATCTAATTAAAGATATGCTAGTGAGAATAAGGATCCCATTTCAAATGTATATAGCCTTGTGGTGACACAACAAACTATATATAAATAAATAGGTAGACAACTCTTGTCAATTACATCAACTATGCAACTCCTTGTATTTTGTCTCTTAGATTATTTTGATCAAGTGGTGGCACATCCGAATCAAAATTATCCAAGTTAAGTCCAACCTAGCACTCCATATATTCAAAAAAGAAAAATATTGTCCTTGTGGTGACACAACAAAACAATATTATTCAATTTTCTTTATAAGCATCAAATATGATAAATTAACATCTTAAATACTTAATACTTGCCTTGTGGTGACACAACAAACTCATATTAAATATTTAATACTCTATTAATTTTATCATGCTAGAAGGCGATGTTCGATATTCTAAATATCTTTGAACGCTTAAGACTTAATATAAAATTTTGAGGGGTTTGTTATTAATTTGTCTCATCTTGTTTACCGCGCATGCACATATATATAAAAAATACGCGTCATATTAATTAACATGCGAAGCATGTTTGCATAATATATAATATATATATAGTATAAGCATGCACATATAGAATACTATATTCTACCTGGATTGATTATGGACTTTTATTCTAGTTTGGTTCACTAGAGCCACCAAGTGAACCAAAAGGTCAAATCCTAGGGGTGCAATAATTAATATATAAATATAACTATTACATTTAAACTCGGGCTCCATTACAAACGGGTCTTCAAGCGCTCCTTGATCCTTAGATCTCTAATTCTTCAAAATTAATTCTAACTATTCCTATTACAAAACTATTTAAAATAAATAGAAACCTTGATCAACAGTTAAAGGGAAGTACATAGGAGGGAGATAGAATTTACATTAAGAAAAAATTAGAGAAGACGAGGTACGCAAACCCCATTTAATAAAACTCATATATTCATGCATCCAACTAAAATAAAATTCAATCACATTGGTCAATAGTCCATAATCAATCCCATTTATTATCATACACATCACCATATGTATCAATAAATAACATTCATCTCATGAATAATAAACATTCAATATATATATATATATATATATATATATATATATATATATATATATATATATATATATATATATATATATTGATATCATTTAATGGGCAAATTTAGTTAGTATAAAATCTAATTTTGAATCAAAATAAACTCCTTTATTTTAATCCAAATTTAAATCAAAATAAAACTATTTTATTTTAATTTATCCAATTTTGAATAAAATAAACTATTTTATTTTAATCAAATCTTTAATCAAAATAAACTCCTTTAGTTTAATTAATTATGGAATCTAATTCCAAGTAAAAAAAAACCCTTTATTAAAGAAAACACGGATTTTCTTTCCTATTCACAAATAAACTCTTTTATTTTTGAATAATATGAAATCTTATTTTATATCTAAATAAACTCCTTTATTTAAGGAAAGTAGGATTCTCTTTCCTATTCACAAATAAACTCTTTTATTTTGAATAATATGAAATCTTATTTCATATCTAAATAAACTCTTTTATTTAAGGAAAGATGGATTCACTTTCCTATTCATAAATAAACTCCTTTATTTTAGAAAACATGGAATCCAATTTCAACTCCAATTATTTATAATGGAATCCAATTCCAACTCTAATTAGTTAGCATTAAATTCTAATTTTAAAATTAAAATAAACTTTTATTTTAAAATTAAAATAAACCTTTTATTTTAAAATTGAAATAAAATTTTATTTTAATTATAAAATAATTACCGTTATTATATATATAATATCATATTATATGAAATCCCCTGCCTGTAATCATACAAAGTGATTCACGAAATAATTAAAAAGAGACTTGAATAATACTCCTGTACCATACAGGATTAAGATCATATACAGTAACACAGGATCACTTTTGAAAAAACGAGGATCACTTTTTTCTTTTTTTTTTTTAAATCTACCACGTGGGAACATGCAGGAAACAATATAATACCAAATATATAAACGAAACATTTGTTCCATCAAATCACGTGAAACTCCTGTTAACAATTAACATCAATTCACGTTTTCTGTTTTTTTTTGTTTTTTGTATTTTTAAAATTTTATACAACAAAATTATGCACAATTAAATTATTCAAAACACATATCAATATACATATCAAATCTGAACAATTAATAATTCGCATAAAAGTTTGGCTCTGATGCCACTGTTAGGTTTGTAATATTCATGAACGCAATCAAATTGCACAAATAAGCGGAAACGTGTAAAAATTAAAGTTTAAAATTTTACAAACCATATACCTAGATCATCTTTTATGCGCAATTATTAATTAAACGAAAAGATAAAGAACAAGAATCGCACCCTTGAAGATTCAAGCTTCCTCAGGTACAAGTTCACCTCCAAGTCCTTTCGCGTTCAACTTGAATCCACCGGGTTTGGTTCCTTCCTTTGATCAACGTTAGCCACCCAAGTGTTTGGCCTCTAGAGGTGATCCACCAAGGAAGAAGAAATATTCAAGAAGATGGGTATTTGGCTAAACCCTAGTTTTCTATCTCTATTAGAAAAAGAACCCAACTGTTGGAATTACGTATATTGATATCTGATATAAGACAACTCTTATAAAGATATCAGGTAACCCTATTTAATTAAAAATAAGGTATTATTTATTTAATTAAACTCTTTTAATTAAATGGGCTCCCTAATCTTATTAGAGATAATTAATTAAACTCCTTTAACTAATTTTTCCTCCTAATTCTATTAGGAATAAATGAGAGTACTTATATTAAATTAATTCCTAAACTCTTTTAGAAATTAAAATAATAATAATTGTAATAATATTAATATGACTCCTCTTATTAATTTATATTTAATATTTCTAAAATATTAAATAATAAATATTAAGCTATTTAATTTATTCTATCACCATAAATTAAATTAAATATACTTAATATATTATTATGATTATGCCATTAACTTCTTAAATAATTATTCTTCCTTTTATGGTGTGACCCTTTAGGTTCTCCATATTAAACCGATTGTGAATAAATCAATTAGAACAATTTAATCTTATTTAAATAAATAAATTAAATAATTAATTTATTTAAATAAATAATATTTATTCTACAATAGGGATAAGTCTCCATAGCGATCAACGACTTTCCGGATAATATAGATTTCAACATTAATCATAAAAGAACCTTTGAGTAAATAGTTACCGTGAAATACAATTCAATCCTTCCACCATCTGATGTCCCAATTAAATATAAGACATGGAATTACTGTCAAGTCTTATTTTATTTAATTATATGTATTTCGATCCTTAAATGCACAACTCCAAATAATGCAAATTAGAAACTCCTTTCTAATTTTATTCTACCTTGGTCAAGGACTACTGGGTTGTCATTTATCGAATCACATAGGACATTTCTCTTCTTTTATTAGAAGCGGTAGATTCTTTATTGATCATACATTATCTCCATGTACAACTTATTATACCCAAGCATACCCTTTGATATACCCTAAGGGTCTTAAGGAATAAGTCAAAGTATAACTCATCATACACAGGATACTATGATGATCTCATGTTCAATGATCACTTGTACTACTATCACTACAGGAATTCCTATTGACAGGCAAGTAAAACTCCATTAAGTATTCCTTAGCGAGCCACGTTCAGTGAACTTATTCTCTAATAAGCACGTACATACTTGCTTTAGTGTCTCCACACAAATGATCATGAGATCAATCATCCTCATCCAATGAGCAAACAACGTATGTACCAATCTATCCGAATTCACTAATCCCCAATTTAGTAATGTAACGATTGGGAACTATTTTAGTTTTAAGCTTTCTAAGAATTTAGATCTCATTAGAATGATCATCATCATTATTCTAAAAGCATTGCTTAAAACTATGGGTTTATCACATATTATAAAGCAACATCATGTAGATAATTAAAAGCCTTTAATAAATTAATACTTTTTATTAATAAATGAATAAGATTGTTACAAAGTATATGCTTTATCATCAAACATGATTGGCTTGTGTGCATACTACTTTCAGTCAGCACCTGTTGTTAAGAAAGGAGAACGACCGTCGGTCGTATGTTACAAATGCGGAGGGGAGTGACACATCAGTCTAAACTGTCGCAGCAGTCCAAAGCATGTTACAATTATGGAAGAGAAGGTCACCTAGCCCGATTTTGTTGTGCACCAAAGTTAAGTCCAGTTGGGATGGAGGCATCAAAGGCCATCCCAGACAAGATAAAATCGGTAGTTCAAGGGAGAGCATTTGTCGTAACCTCCAAAAAAGTGAGGAATCCGAATGAGGTGATCACGGGTAAGCTAATCATAAACTCTTGCGAAGCTTATAACTTATTTGATACCGGTTCTACCCATTCTTTTATTTCTCCTACTTGCGCTCAACGTTTAAATTTGACTCCGGAGAAATTAGACTTTGACATATCGGTTGAAACTCCATTGGGAGAAACCTTTATTACATCCACTGTTTATAAGTCTTGTTTGATTCAAATCGGTAACCACACGTTACCTGTCGATCTTATTTCCTTAAAAATACTCGCATTTGATGTGATTTTAGGGATTGATTAGTTAACTACTCATCATGCAAAAATTGATTATTTTCGTAAGGTTGCTAGCTTTCATATTCCTAACCAACCTATTATGAGAATTCAAGCGACCAAACCACTAAAGTCAATCACTGTCATATCAAGCCATAAAGCTATTCGTTTATTGAAAAATGGATGTCAAACTTTCTTAGCCCATGTCACAGATTTAAACAAAAATACGTCAGATTTGAATGATATTTCCATTATTAATAAATTTCCTGACGTATTCCCTGAAGAACTTCCTGGCCTACCCCAGAGCGTGAAATTGAATTTGGTATCGACCTTGAACCCGGTACAAAACCCATTTTTAAAGCCCCATATCGAATGGCTCATGTTGAACTTCAGGAGTTAAAGACACAACTACAGGAATTGTTAGACATCGGTTTCATTCGTCCTAGTACGTGTCCTTGGGGTGCTCCTATTCTATTCGTAAAGAGAAAAGATGGGAGTATACGACTTTGTATTGATTATCGGGAGTTGAATCATGTCACCATAAAAAATAGGTACCAGTTGCCTCGCATTAATGACCTATTTGACCAGTTGCAAGGCGCCAAATTCTTTTCAAAGATTGATCTTCATTCCGGATATCATCAGTTAAAGATTAAAATTGATGACATTCCAAAGACTGCTTTCAGAACTCGGTACGGGCATTATGAATTACTAGTAATGTCTTTTGGATTGACTAATGCTCCTGTTGCCTTCATGGATATGATGAACCAAGTATTCAAGGAATATTTAGATCATTTTGTGGTTGTCTTTACATTCTAATTTACTCCAAAAGTCGTGAAGATCATGAGCAACACTTGAGGTCGATACTACAAAAGTTTCGTGAGAACAAATTATATGCCAAGTTGTAGAAATGCGAGTTCGGCTTGAGAAGTAGCATTCCTTGGGCACGTGATATCAAATCATGGAATATCTGTTGACGGCAAAGATTGAAAGCAATTCAAAGTTGGAGCAACCTAAGTCGATGATCAAGCACGTAGCTTTCTGGGCTTAGCTGGTTATTATCGAAGATTCGTGGAAGGATTTTCTCGAATCACTACTCCATTAACTTAACTGACTCAAAAAGATACAAAATTTGGTTAGAGAGAGGAATGTAAAAAGAGTTTTCAAGAACTCAAGAGGAGGCTCATTTCAGCACCAGTTCTAACAATACCATCTAGCTCAGAGGGATTTGTCACCTAAATCGATGCTTAAGGTAGAGGGTTAGGATGTGTCCTCATGCAACATGGGAAAGTCATAGCCTATGCCTCACGACAACTCCAAGAATTCGAGAGGAATTATCCTACTCATGATCTAGAGTTGAAGGTGTCGTTTTCGCATTAAAGATCTGGAGGCATTACTTGTATGGGGAGAAAGTGCAGATCTATACGATTCATAAAAGCCTCAAATATTTCTTCACTCAAAAGGAACTTAACATGCGGCAATGACATTGGCTTGAGTTGTTGAAAGATTACGATCATACAATTCAATACCATCCTGGAAAAGCTAACGTGGTAGCTGACGCATTGAGTCGAAGATCATATGCGGGTACAAGTGAGATATTGTCAACGCAAAGGCCCATTTTTTATGACTTACAAATGATGGAGATAGAGATAAACACTCCAGGGACCCACGTGATGATGGAAAATATACGAGTAGAACCGACTTTAATCGATAAAGTTAAAATTGCTCAAGCTACGAACCTGGAGCTGATGCGCATGAAGAAGATGTGCAAGAAGGAGCTATTTTGAAAGCAAGAATCGATGAAGAATTAAGGAATAATACGAGTCAACTCCAGACTTTGTGTTCCAAATGACCCTGATTTAAAGTATAAAATCATGATAGAGGCGCACAACACACCGTTTGTAATCCATCCTGGTAGTACCAAAATGTATCGTGATCTTGACATACATTTTGGTGGAGCAATATGAAAGAGAGGTAGCGAGTTTATCTCAAGGTGTCTAACTTGTCAACGAGTCAAGGCGGAGCATCAAGTGCCAAAAGGTCCATTGCAACCACTTGAAATTCCAGAATTGAAGTGGAAGCACATTACCATGGATTTCGTTACTGGTCTTCCCAAGGTTTCTAAAGGCATAGATACAATTTGGGTCATTGTTGATAGATTGACCAAGTCTGCTCATTTCTTACCTATACGAGAAACTTATTCACTTGAACGTTTTTCTCGTATGTACATAAATGATATTGTAAGACTGCATGGCATGCCAGTATCCATAGTTTCTGATCGAGACCCAAGATTCACTTCACGATTTTGGGTTAGTTTGCAAAAAGCTATGGGCACAGATTTACAATTTAGTTCGGCATATCATCCTCAAAATAGGCCGCAATGGAGAGGACTATTCAAACTCTTGAGGATTTATTATGACTTTGTGTCCTTGACTTCAAAGGAAGTTGGGACAAGTTCTTACCATTAGTGGAATTCTCCTACAACAACAGTTATCAAACAAGTATTGGCATGGCTCCATTTGAGGCATTGTATGGAAGAATGTGTCGTTCTCTAGTATGCTGGGACTAGGTGGGTGAAGCAACGTTGTTGAGACCGGAATTGGTACGCATGACAAAGGAAAAGATTCAAATGATCTGAAAACGTATAAAAACCTCACAAGATCGTCAAAAGAGTTATGCTGATCTTCATCGGAAGGACGTGGAATTCAATGTTGGAGAACATGTGTTGTTACGTGTTGCTCCATGGAAGGGAGTTACGAGATTTGGAAAGAGAGGAAAGCTCAATCCTCGATTCATTATGCCATTCAAAATCCTAGATCGAGTAGGAGGCTGTGGCTTATAGACTCGCCTTACGCCAAGTATGTCTCGTGTTCATAACATTTTTCACATATCTATGTTACGTAAATATGTGGAAGACCCGAACCACATTATTGACTTAGAACCAGAATCAAATAGTGGAAGATTTAACGTATGAAGAGGTACCTATTAAAATCTTGGATAAGAAGGAGCAAATTCTACGCTCCAAGGTTATACCTCAAGTCAAAGTTTTGTGGAAAAATCACGACGTTGAGGAAATGACCTGGGAGTTAGAATCTGAAATTAAATTAAAGTATCCTCACCTCTTCGACATACTAGGTATGTACCCTAATTTCAAGGACGAAATTTCATAAGAAGGGGAGGTTGTAAGACCCCAACTTTCATAAATAAAGATGAATTTTTCTCGAAATATATTTTTGAATATTATGGTGTGGTTTGGATATAATGTTATAGTTGTGGGTAATATTTATAAATTTTGCAAAGTATACAAGTTGTTATAAAATATTCGATTGGTCGGGGAATATTCGTTTTAAACAAAAAATATTAAATGACTGACGGCAAAATCATTAAGTGGACCCACAATGAAATTATTGTCGGAGTTAGAAAACGACAAAATTTTTTTTATAAAAATATCGCCGAAAGTTTTACCGTTAACTGTTGAACTACCCGGTGGTAAAAAATGCGATGTCTGGCGTGGTTGCATAGTAGCACACGGTATTGATTATTGATGCTTACGTAAGAAGCCACTCAGTTTACTCAATTATTGCTACAGTAATTGTTGCATAGTATCTTACGTTATTTGATTCAATTATTGTCACAGTATCATCTGCATAATATTTTATATTATTAAATCAATATTTGAGACAACAAAGTTATTCATATTATTATTTACAATATTGACAATGTCTAGAAAGTTTTGTCGAGGAGAGGTTTAGTCACCTAATTTGGCATGATAGGGAGAAATCCTTATCGAAAGCCCCCTCTTTCCTGGGAATGATCTAGTTGTTAAATATTGTGAGTTATAATATTAATGATGAATAATTATTGAAGTATTAAGAATGTGTTTATTGAAGATAAGTGAATTACAAAAGTTAGAGGGGAATAATGCAAACTTGGAAAACTTTAGGGGTACTAAAGTATAATAAGTTAAATCAATTTGGACGGTCGATGGTGGTTTTAATAGTGAATCAATCAGGATCGTTGATGATGGTTTTAATAGTAAATCAATCTGGACCGTCGGTGGTGGTTTTAATAGTAAATCAATCTAGACCGTCGGTGGTTGTTTTAATA
Source organism: Panax ginseng (assembly GCA_020205605.1). NCBI lineage: Eukaryota > Viridiplantae > Streptophyta > Magnoliopsida > Apiales > Araliaceae > Panax > Panax ginseng. The sequence continues at coordinate 138,549,697 of CM035132.1, forward strand.
GTAAATCAATCTGGACCGTCGGTGGTGGTTTTAAAAGTAAATCAATCTAGACCGTCGGTTGTGGTTTTAATAGTAATCAATCTGGATCGTTCGTTCTAATAGTAAATCAATCTGGACCGTTCGTGAATTAGTTACTATTTAGTCATTTTTCCTATAAATAGAAGCTTAATTCTTCTTTCATTCTCACCAATTCACTGAGACTCACAAGAGAAACTATAGAGAGAGAAACTATAGAGAGCAAGAAGAAGAGTATTCTGCTACTTCACTATTGCAGTATCCAGTCTTCTACTACGGTAAATGATGTTATTTTTGTTTGGTAAGGGATGTTATTTCTTTTGTATTCGTAAGGGGTATTATTTCTTTCGTATTCATAAGGAATGTTATTTTTTTTGTATTCATCCTTTAATATGTTGGAATAACCTGTCTACGCGGATGACGTACCGTATGACGAGTGAAAATCCATTTGCAGCTTCGTATGTTATTTCTTTTCATATTCTTAAATCTAAACTTACTATATTAAGTATTGCTTCTATAATCCCTAAAATTAGTGGGATATCCTTGAAGTTTTGCGCTTCATCCAGTATCATTTCTTTGAAATATTGATCTGAACTTTCTTATTAAATATTAATATTTTCATCTGGGTACTATTCACGGGTTACTATTCACCCAATTACTATTCACTAAAATATTATTCACTCGGGTATTTAGGACACTTTTCATGCCGGGGTACTATTCACGAGTTACTATTCATGGGTTACTATTCACCCAATTACTCTTCATTAAAATATTATTCACTCGGGTATTCGGGGCACTTTTCATGCCGGTATACTATTCACAGGGGTATTATTCCCGAATTAATATTCACGGGGTACTATTCATCGCAAAATTTATTTCTTTTCTGTCCAAATTATTTTTGATACATGAATATTATTCTTGAATTTTACTCCACAAAGCAGTATCATGTTGACAATTTGCACATTATTGAATTCTGGATAAATTAAATTATAAATATTTAAAATTTATCATGTGCTTTATTTTAATTGAATTCTTATATCATTGTCATCATCCTCATGCTTATATTGTTATGAAAGTCATCTTTAGCTTACGTGCATAGATGGTGTGTTGATTTATATGATTATAACTAGGGATCATTCGGTATAATCATGACCCGTAATGTTACAAATGATGTGGTAAAAATCCTCATTGGCCTGTAGTGCATTGATGGACAGTTGTTGGTATGATTATGACCAGGGATTATTCAGTATAATCATGACCATTGATGATTACATGAATATCCTTGGCCCATAGTGCAGGGATGATTCGATGATGTGGTTTATTTATTAAGCTGAGTCTCAACGATAAAGTTGATGAAAACCTTTTTAAATCATAGAAGATAGTAGATATCATGCTCTACTTGACTCTATTAATGGATTGTTTATTCCGTTGCAGTTAAACTTGTTGTCTATTATATTCTATCAGTTTAACATTGTTGAAGGCTAAGGATAACTTATTCTGCATTATCTTAGTCATAATATTTCTTACTGGGCTAGTTGAGCTCACCCTTTTGCTTTCATTATTCTCTTCAGGAAATGAGAACATAGCTGGGACTAGTCAGGGAACGGAGTGATAATTAGAGATGGTCATTTATTTTAGTAATCCTCGATTATTTAGTGTGATAATAAATGTAATGAGGATTGAATTTGAGTTTGGATCTGCTCATGAGACAATATTCGTGTAAAACTCTCACTCTTGTTGTATAATTAAGTTTGTATTTGTATTCTATACCATGTATTTGGCGACCCAAGATGGGTGATGTATACCTATTTGGGGGCGTCATGAGATCACACCCTACCAGTGTTGATAGCCTCCCGTTTGAGGTCGTGGTATGATAGTATGTCACCTATAGATAGGGTGACTGTAGATCAGCTATTACAACATTCTATGACCCTCTTGATGTTTCAGGTTCCGTAGGCTTTGTAGAGGGTATGCCAAAGCATTGGATACCAGAGAGACATTTTTTCCAGTTTGGTACCCAGGAGTTGACTCCTACATTGGAGGAGAATCTGGCGGTTGATGACTTTTCCTTAGATGCGGACCTTGCCCTCATATGGTCATCGGAGATATGCATCGGCGATTCATGACCCTCACCAAAGATTCTGGCAGTAGAGTAGTAGAGGATGAGATTACATCCGGCCATGTATTGTCCCAACATTTTACGATGAGATGATTTGGCTCATTGGACAACTATGCTCTCGGCACTCGAGGATTTTACCACACCAGAGGATCAGTGGCATGTGGCCAGAGTGGATGTACTCATGATGTGCATAGTGGCGTATGTTTACATTCCACGATATATGGATGAGATGGACATAGGTGTCATCATGGCAGTGAGAGCTCTCGAGGCGAGAGGTCATGTTGTGAGACCCCAGATTTTACTGAATAAATATTTAATTTTCTCTAAATAATTTTTTTTAATATTATAGTGTTGATTTGATGTAATGTTATAGTTGTGGGTAATATTTACAAATTTTACAAAGTAAGCAAGTGGTTATATAATATTCGATTGGTCGGGGAATATTCTTTTTGTCGGGGAATATCCGTACGACGGTACAATCATTGGTGGATCCCACAACGGAATTATTGTCTGATTGAGAAAACGACAATAATATTTTATGAAAATAACGGCGGAAGTTTTACCGTTAATTGTTGAAACACCCGGTGTTAAAAGTACAGTAATACGCGTGGTTGTATAGTAGCACACGGTATTGATTATTAATGCTTACGTGATAAGTCACTCAGTTTTGTTTTATTGGTATTATTAATGTAATAAACAGAATACTTTTATAAAGTTATTCTATAAATAGAATATATTATATTCTATTATGCATAGTGTTGCATAGTGTTTTGCATAGTAAAATCTTTTTATATAAAACAAAATACTTTTATAAAGTTATTCTATAATTAGAATATATTATATTTTATTATGCATAGTGTTTGCATAGTGCCTGCATAGTGTTTGCATAGTAAAATCTTTTATAAAGTTATTCATTTTATTAGATTATAAATAGAATATATTATATTTTATTTAAAAGATTTTGCTTTAAATATGGACCGTCAGATTAAATTAAGTCAATCTGGACCGTTCATGAGTTAGTTACTATGCAGTCCATTTTTCTATAAATAGAAGCTCATTCCTTCATTATTTGTTACGAATTCACTGAAACTCTAGAAAGAGAAACTATAGAGAGAAAGAAGAAAAGTGTTCTGCTACTTCACTACTTCTATGTCCAGTACTCTTGTTTCTAAGGTAGGGAATATTATTTGTTGTACTCATAAGGGGTATTCTTTCTTTCTTATTCATGAAGAGAAGTTCTGTTATTCCATTCTTTATTATTCTGTTGGAATAACCTATATACGCGGAATACCCTATACTTGGTGAAATTCTTCTGTTATTCCATTCTTTATTATTACATTTGGAATATCATGTTCATGCGTATGCTTTTTCTGTGGGACCTAATTAAAATCTTTATTAGTATTACGTTGGAATAACTCGCCTGTCTGCTGGCACCGCATGCATGGTGATTTCGTTGTTATTCCATTCTTTATTATTCATTTGGAACATCCCGCAGCGGTGTGAATTTCGCTTTGACCTAGTTACATTAATTATTATTACATTGGAATAACTCATGTCTATCACAAGTACCGCATGCATGGTGATTTCTTTTGTTATTCCATTCTTTATTATACTCAGTTGGTTAAAGTTTTAACTTCTATTCTCCATAAAATTAGTGGAATATCCTTTATATTTGCGTTTCATCCAGTATCTTTTCATGGAAATATTCTTCTGAGCATTCTTGAATTTTACTCTACAAAGAAGTATCATGTTGACAATTTGGACGTTATTAGTTCCTGGATAATTTAATTCTTGAACTTGTTTTATTGAATTCCTATATCATTGTCAGCATCCTCATGTTTATATTATGTTGAAAGTCATCATCATGGCTGTAGGTGCATAGATGGACTTGGTATGATTATGACCGAGGATTATTCGATATAATTATGACCAGTAATGTTACAAATGATGTGGAAAAAGTCCTCATTGGTCCGTAATGCATTGATGGACAGTTTTTGGTATGATTATGGCTATGGATTCTCTTCGGCCAAGGGTGCAAAGATGAATTGTTTTATGGCATGATCAGGACCGTTGATGAAAGCACAATTATCTTTGGCCCGTAGTGCATGGATAATTGTGGTCGTGATACTAAAGAATATCCTTGGCCGTAGTGCAGGGGTGATTCGATGATATGGATTATTTATTGTCGAGTCCCAATGATAAAAGTGATGAAAAACCTTTTAAATCATAAAAGATAGTAGATTTTATTCTCTACTTGACTCTTTTAATGGATTTCTTGTTCCGCTGCAGTTAAACTAGATGTTTGTTATATTGTATCAGTTTAACACTGTTTAAGGCTAATGATAATTTATTCTGCATTATCTTAGTCATAATATTTCTTACTGGGTTAGTTGAGCTCTCCCTTTCTTTCACTGTTCTCTTCAAGAAATGAGAATATAGATGGGACGAGTCGGGGAACGGAGTGATGGTCCTAGATGGTGCATTAGTAGTCCTCACTATTCTGTGAAATAGTGTGATAATAATTGTAATGAGGACTCCTTTTGAGTTTGTATACTCTCTAGTTGACAATATTTGTATTCAAACTCACAGTTTATGTTTTGTCGTATTGTACACGATAGTTTTATTATTAAGTTGTATTTAAATTCTGTACCATGTATCTGGCGACTCAAGATGGGTGATGTATACCTAATTTTGGGGGCGTCACACATACCATCATCCCGATGATAGTGGCGGAGACGTTGAGGTCGGCCACGCTTTTTGCGAGACCTACCCCTACGGGGAGTATTTATAAGCAATTCTATTTATGTTATACGTGTGGTTTATGTCACACTTGAGAGACCCGATTGGTACTTTTCTGCTTCAAGACAGTCTTTATTTTACCCATGATATAGCCATGTCTTACTCCTTTCGACCATCGAAAGTGTACATACACTATGTCTTGGTCGATATTCCTGGCGGGGATCGGAGATCCATTTGGCATCCTATCGTGTACAGGGCTCAGTTCACCCTATAGATTTATTACTCATGCTTCGGGCATGGATTATCTCCCTCTGGCTGGTTTGAGGGGCATGACTACCTACCACCCACTGGCCATGATGTCACAGTTTGACCAGTTCCAGGACTTCTATCCTTTTGAAGGGACGTTAGGTCAGCGTTTAGCTTCCGCCATCTATCGCCAGAGGACCGATCCGGTGTATACTGTTGGGATTAGCGAGAGGTAGCTAACTTTTCTGTTAGCCATCCGGGTTATTCGTCAGAGTATTCTGCATGGATGGAGACAAAGACTTCATCGGCTGCAACATATCCACAGTGCCGGGTATTGATTCAGATGGTGGAGAGACCATGGAGGACATTAATTCTCCCACCGAGGAAGAGCCATTTACTAGGTTGTCAGTAGCTCTCTTAGATTCTCCCAGTACTAGCACTGTCGTGATCCAACATTCAGCACATTATTTCGAGCAGAGTCTTCATCTGATGACCTTCGAGAGAGATCAGGCTAGAGCCCTGATGTTGACAACCCTTGATGGGAGGGACGCCACTCTATTAGAGAGAGAGGAGGCATTAACACATAGAGGTGCAGCTGTTATTGAGCGAGATGAGGCCAGGTCAGCTAGAGATGCATTGACAGTCGAGAGGGATAGCGCCATATCTGCCCGGGATGTAGCCGTCACAGATAGTACCACCGGTGAGGTCCCTTACTACTAGCATGATTAGAGAGATGAACACATATATTGATGAGCACAGAGTCACCACCATGCGGATGGTTGTAGATCTATTAGCTCGTGTGGATACCCTTGGGTAGGAGATCACATCGTTACCTCCTTCTTCCGAGAGAGATGCCATGTTGGGCTTGATAGCTCGTGATATACATCGATTTGTAGATGGGCTTGTATTTTCTGCCGCATTGACTAACTTAGCCATTTTGTCATGTATGATTGACATTGTATATATCAAACAACATTATATATAGCGAGGAAATATATTTTGATCACTTCCCTTTTAGTTATGCCTTGTTGCTTGCTTGATATTTTCCTGTTTCTTCAGGGCTTGTGATCTTGATGTATTCTGAATTCCTCCTTGATGGATGGACATTGAGTTATCTCAGGATATTTTAGAATGGATCATTGATCTGTGTGTATTCCCTACCATCTTTGGTGTTTTGGGACTGGTTTCTGTATGTAGATGTGGAGAGGAATATGGCTTTTCCCGCTGAGGTTGACCGAACCACAGATGGTCACCAGTACTTCTTATTTAAGAGGAGCCCATTTAGTTTCATCTCTTATGGATTAGTGGTTCTCTTTGAGGAATCAACCACAGCTTAGATGGTCACCGAATCTCCCATTTACATGGGGAGGTCAGGTAGTTCCATCCCTTTGGTCTGAAGCCGATGAAATGTGATGAATTGAAGGATGATCCCAGTACCGTTGACTAGTATTTGTGTTTTGGTAGGGAGTGAGACCGAACCATGAATGGTTGCCTACGTACTCCTATTGAAGAGGAGATCAGGTCTGCGTAGTTCAAACCTGGTGTAAGAGGTTCAACTCTGTATGTGGCAAAAAGGGTGTAGGAATTTTTTTTTTTTGTTTTTGTTTTTGTAATGAGAAAGGTATAGAAATGTTTTTGTTGTTTTTGTTTTATCATGACTGCACTATATAAAATATGGTTGCCTACGTACTCCCGTGTATCAAGGAGATCAGGTCGGCGTAGTTCGCCTCATGTTCAGGACGATTTGCAGCCAACAAAAAGTTTGATCCCATGTTCAGGACAAACTGTGGGGAAGAAAGTTTAATCCCATGGATAGGAAAAACTGCAGGTGTGAAAAGTCTTATCCCTAGTGGGATAAAACCGCGGGTATGAAATGCTCAATCCCTGGTGGGATAATCGGAGTTAAGTAAGGGTTCAAAACCAAGTTGAGAAAAGAGGATCTGGCGATCCGAAACTAGGTCGTTGGTTAGAAAATGTGTTTGTCCCTAATGAGGCAGATAAGTGTGAAGAGAAGTTGTATGTAGTAAAGGGTTAGAAAACTTGAAATAATTGGGGATCTGATAATCCAAAACCAGGATGTTTGCTTGATGGTGACCTCAGACATAGTACCATTTCACGGTGTCTGAGTTGATAAGCTGTGGAAATTCATCGCCGTCCATTTCCTGTAATCTAAGAGCACCTCATGTCAATACCTCCTTGACAATAAACGGTCCTTCCCAATTCGGGGTGAATTTTCCCTTAGATTGATCTTGGTTGTCAATGATCTTTTTCAAAACCAAGTCGTGTTGTTTGAACTGTCGTAGCCAGACTTTTCCGTTGTAGGACCTGGCGATCCTTTGTTGATATAACTGACCATGGAAGATAGCAGCGGCACGCCTTTCGTCTATTAGAGACAATTGGTGATACCTATCTTGTACCCATTGGTCTTCATCCAGCTGAGCGTCTATCAATACTCTGAGGGATTCTATTTCCACTACTATGGGGAGCACTGCTTCCATCCCATAGGTTAATGTGTAGGGTGTTGCCCTAGTGGAAGTGCCCATTGAGGTTTTGTAGGCTAACAGAGTCAGAGGCAATAAGTCAGGCCATCCTTTGTGGTTGGAGGACATCTTTTGCATGATCTTCTTGATTTTTTTGTTAACCACTATAACAGCACCATTCATCTTTGGACGGTAGATGACAGAGTTGAGATGCTTGATGTGGAATTTACTGCACAACTCCTCCATCATTTTGTTGTTGAGGTTCTTAGCATTGTCTAATACAATTACCTCTGGTTGTCCATATCAACAAATGACATTATTTCTGATGAAAGCAATGATGAATTCTTTGGTTACCCTGGGGAAGGAGGCTGCTTCCACCCACTGGGTGAAGTAGTCGATCATGGTGAAGATAAACTGATGCCCAATATTGGCTTTGGGCTTGATGGGCCCGATCACGTCCATTCCCCACATTGAGAAGGGCCAAGGCGAACTCATATTGTGGAGTTCCCTCGGAGGGGAGTGGATAGCATTCCCATAAATTTGGCAACTATAACATCTCTTGACGTAATCAACACAGTCAGCCTTGAGAGAGAGCTAGTAATGCCCTGTTCTGAGGATTTTCTTTACAAGGAAAGGGCCACTCATGTGTGGGCCACATACACCACCATGGATCTCATCTATGAGCCTCTGATGCCCATTGATTGGGTAAGTTTTAATCTCCAAAGACAGTTAACCATCTGATGCCCATTGATTGGGCAAGTTTTAGCCCCATGATACAGCCTTCATACTCAGCTGTGTTGTTGGTGTTGGCAAACGCAATTTGACAAATGACGGATGTCGCTCCCCCGTAAATCGGATACTAGAACTACCCTAGCCCCGAACCTTCCATTTTTACTGTACTCCATCAAAATACATCTTCCATGCTTGGTGTGCATCATCATCTTGATGGTGTTCTTTGAATTGCCATTACCCTTCATCGGGGAAGTATGTTTCCAAGGGTTTGAAGTCCCCTGAAGGTGCGGCGACCAGTTGATTCGTAATTCCTTGTCCTTTAATGGAATTTTTGTGTTACGTAGATGATGTCAAACTGCTGTAGGATCAACTGCCATATGGACAGTCGACAATTTAACATGGGTTTACTGAACATGTACTTGAGAGGATACACGCGGGATATGAGATGGGTTGTGTGACCATGGAGGTTGTAAGACCCCAACTTTTATGAATAAAGATGAATTTTCTATAAATATCATTTTTGAATATTAAGTAATAAATTTGATATAATGTTATAGTTATGGGTAATATTTATAAATTTTGCAAAGTACGCAAGTTGTTATATTATATTCAATTTGTCGGGAAATATTCGTTTTAATAGGGAATATTCATACGATGGCACAATCATTAGTGGATCCCACAACGGAATTATTGTTGGAATGAGAAAACGACAGAAATATCTTTTTATAAAAATAACGGCGGAAGTTTTACCGTTAACTGTTGAAATACCCGGTGTTAAAAGTACAGTAATACGCGAGGTTGCATAGTAGCACACGATTTTGATTATTGATGCTTACGCGAGGAGTCACTCAATTTTACTCAATTATTGCTACAGTAATTGCTACATAGTATCTCAAGTTATTTGATTTAATTATTGTCAATACTTTATATATTAATAAATCAATAATTGAGATGACAAGTTATTCTAATTATTGTATGCATAATTAACAATGTCTAGAAAGTTCTGTCGAGGAAAGGGGTTTGGTTACCTAATTGCGCGCCAATAGGGAGAAATCCTTATTAGAAAGCCCTCTCTTTCGTGGGAACGATCTGATTGTTAATATTGCGAGTTATAATAATATGAATAAATGTTGTTAAAAATATTGGGGGGATTTTTATGAAGTATTTGTTGGACCCCCATTTACCTATTTTTCAAAATAATCGGTAGAAAATTTTTCATTATTTTTTTTATAATAAAGATGGGGCCCACATGTGGAATTTGGAAATCAAAAAATTGGGAATGGGGGGAAGGGGAAGTTACGTGAAGGAAAGGAATTGGGAATGGTGGTATAGTCTGCACAGACTATACGTACATGTTTTGTTATAGGTATTCAAATCACGCCCAAAACATTGTATTATGGAAAAATTTCAGTTTTATAATTTTTTATTTATTTATTTTTAGTTGTTTTTTTTTTAAAAAAAAGGTCCGAATTTTAGTGCCGTCCGGAGTAGGACTGATCCATCCATCCTATATATATATATATATATATATATATATATATATATATATATATAGATAAAGGTTGTCGATGAGTTTTGGGAGGGGAAAGGCATCACACGGGTGATGCCATGTGATGTAGTTATTATATATATATATATATATATATATATATATATATATATATATATATATATATATATATATATATTTTATAAGTTTTGTTTTATTAGATTATAAATAGAATAGATTATATTTTATTTAAGATTTTTGTTTTATTAGAATATTTTATTGCATAGTCTTTTATAGTAAATCAAAATTTTTAAGCGTTTTTTAAAATTTGAATTAGCCCATGAATATAGCATTGTCGTCGTCCGTGATTTTAATATTCAAATAGTATCCTTCTATTCTCCTATAAATAGGATGCTTAGTTAGAATTGAAAATCACAGCAGACTAAGAGAATTCTTCTTCTATAATATTGAGCGTATTTCTTTAGAATTTTAGAAAGCTTTGAGAGTAGAATACAATGAAAGTTTTCTTCAAGAATATCCCCGCTATACCAGTTGGAATACTCTTCTTTTCAAGGTAAGGGATGTTATTTTTGTTCAATATTCATATGAAATAATATTTCCTTCCATACTCTGTAGTATGTAAGTAATATTATTTTATTTCAGATTCCGAATTCTATACTCATTTTGTTAAAGTTTTGGCTTCTAAACTCCATGAAATTATTAGAATATCCTTGATATTTGCGTTTCATCCAGTATCTTTTCATGGAAATATTATTCTGAGCATTCTTGATAAGTTTTAACTTTTTCATGCTAGAGTACTATTCACGGGGTTACTATTTTTGAAGTACTATTCACGAGGTACTATTCACTCAAGTAATATTCACCCGGGATACTATTCATGATAAAAATTGATTCGTTTTCGGTCTAAATTATTTTTAGTACAATATTATTCTTGAATTTTATTCCATAAAGCAGTATCATGTTGACAATTTGGACGTTATTGATTTATGGATAAATTAAATTTTAAATCTTTAAAAATTTATCCTTGAACTTGTTTTATTGAATTCTTATATCATTGTCATCATCCTCATGTTTATATTATGTTGAAAGTCATTTGTGGCCTGTAGTGCATAGATGGACTTGGTATGATTATGACCCGGGATTAATCGGTATAATCATGACTATAATGTTACAAATGATGTGGTAAAAGTCCTCATTGGCCCGTAGTGCATTGATGGACAGTTGTTGACATGATCATGACCATTGATGAATACACGAATATCCTTGGCTCGTAGTGCAGGGATAATTTTTGGTCGTGATACTAAAGAATATCCTTGGTCGTAGTGCATGGGTGATTCGATGATGTGGATTATTTATTAAGCTGAGTCTCAGCGATAAAAGTGATAAAAACCTTTTAAATCATAGAAGATGGTAGATTTTATGCTCTACTTGACTCTTCTAATGGATTGCTTGTTCCGCTGCAGTTAAACTTGATGTTTGTTATATTTTATCAGTTTAACACTGTTGAAGGCTAACGATAAATTATCCTGTATTATCTTAGTCATAATATTTCTTACTGGGCTAGTTGAGCTCACCCTTTTGCTTTCATTGTTCTCTTCAGGAGATGAGAACGTAGCTGAGACTAGTCGGGGAATGGAGTGACGGTCCAGATGATAGCATTAGTAGTCCTCACTATTCTATGAAATAGTGTGATAATAAATGTTATGAGGACTCCATTTGAGTTGAATACTGTCTAGAAGACAATATTCGTATTAAAACTCTCAGTTTATGTTTTGTCATATTTTACACGACAGTTGTATTGTTAAATTGTATTTGAATTTTGTACCATATATTTGGCGACTCAAGATGGGTGATGTATACCTATTTTGGGGGCGCCACGGTTGGTATCAAAGCTTAGGATATGATCCTGGTTGAGATGTGAGACAAGACCTAGGAGGGGAGAGACGGAAATTCCTTCGCTAGTATAACCTACCTAAGTTTATTTGGTATTTAAATGGCTCATTCGAGAATATAAGGATAATATGTGGCATGTCAATTAACCCTTGTTTTGTGGCTGTGTTTGAAAATGACATCCGAAAATGTTGATAATAGAAATGGAACACATGAGACCGTTGAGTCACCATAGATCAACACCCAGGATAATGTGTATCAGGAAGGCAATAATCCTCAGGTGAACAACAACATCGACCAAATGGCAAACAATGGAATGTTTAGGAGCTTTCTGCAATTCGTACAACATCAAGCAAGAGAGACTCTTGTACAAAATGCAGGTGGAAATACTGGCAACTCTCGGACGGTCACCGCTAAGCAGTTCAAGGAGCTGGGACCACCGGAGTTTATTGGAGAGCGAAAACCACTCAAGGCGGAGATGTGGATAAAGCAAATCACCAAGATATTTGATGTCTTGGGATGCTCCGAGGAGCAAAAGGTTCAATTTTCCACCTTTATGTTGCGAAAGCAGAGGAAGATTACTGGTGGGAATCGAAGCGTACTCAACCTACCGCACTGAAGATGTCTTGAAAGAAGTTCCAAGAACTATTCAACGACAAGTACTTTCTCGAAAGTATTCGTCACATTAAGGAGGCAGAGTTCATCAAGCTGGAGCAGAACAATATGACCGTGTCGCAGTACGAAGCTAAGTTTGCCGAGTTATCCCGGTTTGCGTCCCACTTGGTTGATAATGAGGAGAGAATGATGCGGATGTTTCTAAGAGGTTTGAAACCCGAGATACGTCAATATCTAATTTCTCATAAACTGTGTTTGTATTCAGATGTTGTAAATAGGGCTCAGTTATTGGAGTGCGATAATGAGTCAACCCAACCAAGAGAAAGTAGCCGGCAAAATGATAATACTAGTGGTAACAGTCATCGAAGCGGTGACAACAAACGTGGAGGGAATCAACATGCTAGAAATGGTAACCACTTCGGTGGTAACCATGGCCAAGACAATAAAAGTGGACATTTCAAGAAGAGGAATCCAATAATGGAAAGACGTCAGCACCAGCACCCATTGTTATGGAAGGAGAACGACCACTTATCATATGCTTCAAATGCGGAGGGAGGGACACATTAGTCCACACTGTGCGCAGCAGTCCAAAACGTGTTATAATTGTGGAAGAGAAGGTTACCTAACTAGATTTTGTCGTACTGAGAAGTCAGGTCCAGGTGGAACGGTGACACCAAATGCCGTCCCAGACAAGTTAAAAGCAGTAGTTCATGGGAGAGCGTTTGTTGTGACCTCCCAGAAATCAAGGAACCCGAACGAGGTCATCACGGGTAAGATTATCATAAACTCTAGCGAAGTATATACCTTATTTGATACCAGTTCTACCCATTCTTTTATTTCTCCTACTTGCGCTCAACGTTTAAATTTGACTCCGGAGAAATTAGACTTTGACTTATCAAAAATACGTCAGATTTGAATGATATTTCTATTGTTAATAATTTTCCTGACGTATTCCCTGAAGAACTTCCTGGCCTACCCCCAGAGCGTGAGGTTGAGTTTTGTATTAACCTTGAACCCGATACAAAACTCATTTCCAAAGCCCCATATCGAATGGCTTCTATTGAACTTCAGGAGTTAAAGACCCAACTGCAGGAATTGTTAGACATCGGTTTCATTCGTCCTAGTACGTCCCCTTGGGGTGCTCCTATTCTATTCTTGAAGAAGAAAGATGGGAGTATGCGACTTTGTATTGATTATCGGGAGTTGAACCATGTCACTGTCAAAAATAGATACCCGTTGCCTAGCATTGATGACCTGTTTGACCAGTTGTAAGGAGCCTAATTTTTTTCAAAGATTGATTTACGTTCCGGATATCACCAATTGAAGATTAAAACTGATGACATTCCAAAGACGGCTTTCAGAACTCGGTACGGGCATTACGAATTTCTAGTCATGTCTTTTGGATTGACTAATGCTCATGCGGCCTTCATGGATATGATGAACTAAGTATTCAAGGAATATTTGGATCATTTCGTGCTTGTCTTTATTGATGACATCCTTATTTACTCCAAAAGTCGTGAAGATCATGAGAAACACTTGAGGCTGATACTCCAAAAGCTTCGTGAAAATAAGCTTTATGCCAAGTTGTAGAAATGCGAGTTCTGGCTTGAGGAAGTTGCATTTCTTGGGCACGTGATATCAAATCATGGAATATCTGTTGACCCGGCAAAGATTGAAACAATTCAAAGCTGGGAGCAACCTAAGTTAGTGACCGAAGTACGTAACTTTCTCGGCTTAGCTGGTTATTATAGGAGATTTGTGGAAGGATTTTCTCGAATCGCTACTCCATTAACTCAGCTGACTCGGAAAGATACAAAATTCGGTTGGAGCGAGGAATGTGAGAAGAGTTTTTAAGAACTCAAGAGGAGACTCATTTCAGCACCTGTTCTGACAATACCATATGGCTTAGAGGGATTTGTCATCAACAATGATGCTTCAGGCAAAGGGTTAGGATATATTCTCATGTAACATGGGAAAGTCATAGCCTATGCCTCTTGACAACTCAAAGAGTATGAGAAAAATTATCCTACTCATGATCTAGAGTTAGCAGTTGTTGTCTTAACACTTAAAATTTGGAGGCATTGCCTGTATGGGGAGAAAGTGGAGATCTATACGGATCATAAAAGTCTCAAATATTTCTTCACCCAAAAGGAACTCAACATGCGGCAACGACGTTGGCTTGAACTGTTGAAAGATTATGATCATACCATTCAATACCATCTTGGAAAAGCGAACGTGGTAGCTGACGCATTGAGTAGAAGATCATATGCGGGTACGAGTACGTTATTGTTAACGCAAAGGCCCATTTTGTATGACTTGCAAGGAATGGAGATAGAGTTAAAGACTCCAGGGACCCACGTGATGATGGCTAACATACGAGTAGAACCGACTTTAATTGATAAAGTTAAAGTCGCTCAAGCTACTGCATCGAGAGCCGATGCGTATTATGAGAGAAAGTGCAAGAAGGTGCTATCCGGAAGCAAGAATCGATGAAGAAGGAATACTTGAGTCAACTCGGACTTTTGTGTTCCTAACGATTCTGACTTGAATTATAAAATCATGATGGAGGCGTACAACACACCGTTTGTAATCCATCCTGGGTGTACCAAAATGTATCGTGATCTTCGACATACATTTTGGTGGAGCAATATGAAGAGAGATATCGTGAAGTTTATCTCAAGGTGTTTAACTTGTCAATGTGTCAAGGCGAAGCATCAAGTGCCAAAAGGTCCATTGCAACCACTTAAAATTCTAGAATGGAAGTGGGAGCACATTACCATGGATTTCGTTACTGGTTTTCCCAAGGTTTCTCAAGGCATAGATGCAATTTGGGTCATTGTAGATAGATTGACCAAGTCTGCTCATTTCTTACCTATACGTGAAACTTATACACTTGAACGTCTTACTCGTATGTACATAAACGAGATTGTAAGATTGCATGGTATGCCAGTATCCATAGTTTCTGATCGAGACCCAAGATTTACTTCACGATTTTGTGTTAGTTAGCAAAAAGCTATGGGCACAGATTTGCGATTCGATTCAAAGATATCTTCCTCAAAACGGATGGGGTCGTCGAGAGGACTATTCAAACTCTTGAAGATTTATTAAGACTCGTGTCCTTGACTTCAAAGGAAGTTGGGACAAGTTCTTGCCATTGGTGAAATTTTCCTATAACAACAATTGTATGGAAGAAAGTGTCATTCTCTAGTATGCTGGGACAAGGTGGGTGAAGCAACGTTGTTGGGACCAAAATTGGTATGCATGACAATGGAAAAGATTCAAATGATCCGACAACGTATAAAAACCTCACAAGATCGTCAAAAGAGTTATGCTGATCTTCATCGGAAGAACGTGGAATTCAATGTTGGAGAACATGTGTTGTTACGTGTTACTCCATGGAAAGGAGTTACGAGATTTAGAAAGAGAGGAAAGCTCAATCCTCGATTCATTGGCCCATTTGAAATCCTTGACCGAGTAAGAACTGTAGCCTATAGACTCGCTTTACCGCCAAGTATGTCTCGTGTTCATAATGTTTTTCACATATCCATGTTACGTAAATATGTGGAAGACCCAAACCACATTATTGAGTTAGAACCGGATGAAATAGCGGAAGATTTAACGTATGAAGAGGTTCCTATTAAAATCTTGGATAAGAATGAACATATTTTACGCTCCAAGGTTATACCTCAAGTCAAAGTTTTGTGGAGAAACCACGATGTTGAGGAAATGACCTGGGAGTTAGAATCAAATGAGATCAAGGTATCCTCACCTCTTCGTCATACCAGGTATGTACCCTAATTTCGAGGGAGAAGTTTCATAAAAAGGGGAGGTTGTAAGACCCCAACTTTTATGAATAAAGATGAATTTTCTATAAATATCATTTTTGAATATTAAGGAATAAATTTGATATAATGTTATAGTTGTGGGTAATATTTATAAATTTTGCAAAGTACGCAAGTTGTTATATTATATTTGATTGGTCGTGGAATATTCGTTTTAACAGGGAATATTCGTACGATGGCACAATCATTAGTGGACCCCACAATGGAATTATTGTCGTAATGAGAAAACAGCGAAATATCTTTTATATAAAATAACGGCGAAAGTTTTACCGTTAATCGTTGAAATACCCGGTGTTAAAAGTACGAAGAATCTGCATTGGTTGCATAGTAGCACACGATTTTGATTATTGATGCTTACGTAAGGAGTCACTCAGTTTTACTCAGTTATTGCTACAGTAATTGCTGCATAGTATCTCACGTTATTTGATTCAATTATTGTCAATATTTTATATATTAATAAATCAATAATTGAGATGACAAGTTATTCTAATTATTATATGCATAATTAACAATGTCTAAAAAATTCTGTCGAGGAAAGGGGTTTGGTTACCTAATCATGGCGGCGCCAATAGGGAGAAATCCTTATTGGAAAACCCTCTCTTTTTGGGAACGATCGGTTGTTAATATTGCAAGTTATAATAATATGAATAAACATTGTTAAAAATATTGGGGGATTTTTATGAAGTATTTGTTGGACCCCATTTACCTATTTTTCAAAATAATTCCAGAGAAAATTTTTCAAATATTTTTTATAATAAAGGTGGGGGGGCCACATGTGGGGCCCACTTGTGACTTTGGAAATCGAAAATTGGGAATGGGGAAGGGAAGTTACGTGAAGGAAAGGAAACTAATATATATATATAATTATATGTTTTTTTTTTTATATATATATATATATATATATTTATAAAGGTTGTCGATGTGTTTTGGGAGGGGGAAAGGCATCACATGGGTGATCTTAGTGTGATGTAAGTTATTATTATATATATATATTATAAGTTTTATTTTATTAGATTATAAATATAATATATTATATTTTATTTAAGGTTTTTGTTTTATTAGAATATTTTATTGCATAGTGTTATATAGTAAATCAAAATTTTTAAAGTTTTTTAGAAATTTGAATTTAGCGTGAGTATAGCCATATATCGTCAAGTAATTTTAATATTCAAATAGTATCCTTCCATTCTCCTATAAATAGGATGCTTAGTTAGAATTGAAAATCACACCAGAATCAGAGAATTCTTCTTCTATAATATTGAGCGTATTTCTTTAGAGTTTTAGAAAGCTTTAAGCGTAGAATACAGTGAAAGTTTTCTTCAAGAATATCTCTGCTATACCAGTTAGAATACTCTTCTTTTCAAGGTAAGGGATGTTATTTTTGTTTAATATTCATATGAAATAATATTTTTACTTCCATACTCTGTAGTATGTAAGTAATATTATTTCGTTTCAGATTCCGAATTCTATACTCATTTTGTTAAAGTTTTGGCTTCTAAACTCCATGAAATTAGTAGAATATCCTTGATATTTGCGCTTCATCCAGTATCTTTTCATGGAAATGTTATTCTGAGCATTCTTGATAAGTTTTAACTTTGTCATGTCGGAGTACTATTCACGGGGTTACTATTCCCGAAGTACTATTCACGAGGTACTATTTACTCGAGTACTATTCACCCGGGGTACTATTCATGATAAAAATTGATTCATTTTCGGTCCAAATTATTTTTAGTACAATATTATTCTTTAATTTTATTCCACAAAGCAGTATCATGTTGACAATTTGGACGTTATTGATTTCTGGATAAATTAAATTATAAATCTTTAAAAATTTATCCTTGAACTTATTTTATTGAATTCTTATATCATTGTCATCATCCTAATGTTTATATTATGTTGAAAGTCATCTGTGGCATGTAGTGCATAGATGGACTTGGTATGATTATGACCATTGACCATTGATGAATACACGAATATCCTTGGCCCGTAGTGCAGGGATAATTTATGGTCGTGATACTAAAGAATATCCTTGGACGTAGTGAAGAGGAGGTTGAGTGAGGCGCATGTATTATCATTAACAGATGATACGGGAGGATTTATGGTGTATAGTGATGCATCGCATAGAGGACTTGGCTGTGTGCTAATGCAACATGGCAAGGTCATTACGTATGCATCACAATAGTTGAAAGATTTTGAAAAACAATACACTACCCATGACTTGGAGTTAGCGGTGGTAGTTTCTGCTTTGAAGATATGGAGGCATTTTTTGTATGGAGAAAAATGTGAGATATACACGGACCACAAGAGTCTGAAATATATCTTCACACAGAAGGAGTTGAATATGCGACAAAGAAGGTGGTTGGAACTAATCAAGGATTACGACTACGAGATTCTTTATCACTCGGGAAAAGAAAACGTAGTAGCCGACGCTTTGACTAGAAAAGGAAGGGAGAAGTTATTCAAATTGATAACTCAGAAGAAATTAATAAGAGAAATGGAAAAGTTGGAAATAGTGGTGGAGGAACCGAAAGAAGCGAAAGGAAAATTATTCATGATGGAAGCTCGCCCGATGTTATTGGATAGAATAAATGAAGCACAAGAGAAAGATGAAGAATGTAAGAAGATAAGGAAGAGAATAATAGAAAATGAGGAAGAAAAATTCAAAGTTGATAAGGACAGTATATTGAGATTTGAGGGTCGAGTATGGGTGCCAACTGTAATCGAACTAAGAGAGGAAATCTTGCACGAAGCACACAATACGATGTATTCTGTTCATCCAGAAGGCACAAAGATGTACCAGGATCTTCGACACCACTTTTGGTGGCCTAATTTGAAAAAGAGGTTGCATAGTGCGTTAGTAGATATCTTACTTGTCAAAGAGTCAAAGCAGAACACCGGAGGCCAAGTGGACTACTTCAACCATTGGAAATACTAGAATGGAAATAAGAGCACATTATGATGGACTTCATGGTTGGACTTCCAATCACACAGAAGGGTTATGATGCCATTTGGGTTATCATGGATCGACTGACGAAGAAAACTCATTTTTGACTCATCGAGATCCGATTCAATTTGAACCGGTTAGCAAATTTATATGTTAAGGAAATCGTATTGCTACATGGAGTGCCAGTGTCGATTGTCTCCGATCGAGATCCGCGTTTCACATCAACATTCTGGAAAAGTTTACAAGAACCTATGGGAACTTAGTTGAGATTAAGTACTGTTTATCACCCTCAAACTAACGGGCATAGTGAACGATTCGTACAAATGTTGGAGGACATTCTTAGAGCTTACGTGATGGACTTCAAAGGGAATTGGTGAAAGTAGTATGCACACAAACCAATCATGTTTGATGATAAAAAATATACTTTGTAACAAACTTATTCATTTATTAATAAAAAGTATTAATTTATTAAAGGCTTTTAATTATCTACATGATGCTGCTTTATAATATGTGATAAACCCATAATTTTAAGTAATGCTTTTAGAATAATGATGATGATCATTCTAATGAGATCTAGATTCTTAAAAAGCTTAAAACAAAAATAAGTCCCAATCGTTGAATTACTAAATTGGGGATTAGTTAATCCGGATAGATTGGTACATTTAATCTTTTAAGCTAATATTTATAATTGTTATTACTTGTTGGGCACTCAAATGCTCATCTTTTCTTAATTTAAATGTTTTCAGTTAAGTATGATCATCCAGAGGGCTCTGCCAAGAACAGAAGGAAATGAAAGCTACCCGAATAAGTTTGTGTTATCATATGTAATAACTAGACTTAAATAAGATGATTATATTTATTATCTATCATGTAATGAAATGTTTTAAGGTCGCGTACCTAGGATTTAGAAAACTCTGATATGTAAATTAAGTTAGATATTTATGACAATATTATTATTTCCGCTCATAGAAATGGTATCGTAATGCACTGAGTTTGGGTTTCAAGTATCTAAATTTGGGGCATTACATCATCGCTCAAGCAATCATGTTACCTTACGATGATGCAGGCCAAATTTTTTTTAAAGAAAGGAAATATAGGTTATTTAGCCTATATAGTGGATACTTAGAAAATGGGAATAGAAATGAAGAATACATCGATAGTCAAAGATTTTCAAGATGTGTTTCCAGAAGATCTTCCTGGTCTTCCGCCAGACAGAGAAATAGAATTCGTAATAGACTTAGCACCAGGAATGACACCAATTTCGAAAGCCCCATATCGTATGACGCTAGTAAAAATGAAGGAATTGATGATACAATTGCAAGAGTTGCTAGATAAAGGTAACATTCAGCCAAGTGTGTCTCCTTGGGGAGCACCAGTGTTGTTTGTTAAACCGAGTGACGATTAAGAATAGATATCCATTGCCAAGGATAGATGACCTTTTCAAACAACTGAAGGGAGCGAAGTGTTTTTCCAAGATAGATTTACGAATGGGTTATCATTAGTTGAAAGTGCGGGAGGATGACATACGAAAGACGACATTTCAAACTCGTTACCAACATTACGAATTTCTAGTGATGTCATTTGGGTTAACTAATGCTCCGGCAGCATTCATGGACTTGATGAACTGAGTTTTCAAGCCATACTTAGATAGGTCTATAGTAGTATTTATCAACGACATTTTAATTATTCAAAGACTAAGGAAGAGCACGCCCAACCAATCATGTTTGATGATAAAAAATATACTTTGTAACAAACTTATTCATTTATTAATAAAAAGTATTAATTTATTAAAGGCTTTTAATTATCTACATGATGCTGCTTTATAATATGTGATAAACCCATAATTTTAAGCAATGCTTTTAGAATAATGATGATGATCATTCTAATGAGATCTAGATTCTTAAAAAGCTTAAAACAAAAATAAGTCCCAATCGTTGAATTACCAAATTGGGGATTAGTTAATCCGGATAGATTGGTACATACGTTGCTTGCTTATTGGATGAGGATGATTGATCTCATGATCATTTGTGTGGAGACACTAAAGCAAGTATGTAGGTGCTTATTAGAGAATAAGTTCACTGAACGTGGCTCGCTAAGGAATACCTAATGGAGTTTAACTTGCCTGACAATAGGAATTCCTGTAGTGCAAGTAGTACAAGTGATCCTTGGACCTGAGATCATCATAGTATCTCATGTATGATGAGTTATACTTTGACTTATTCCTTAAGACCCTTAGGGTATATCAAAGGGTATGCTTGGGTATAATAAGTTGTACATTGAGATAATGTATGATCAATAAAGAATCTACCACTTCTAGTAAAAGAAGAGAAATGTCCTATGTGATTTAATAAATGACAACCCAGTAGTCCTTGGCCAAGGCAAAATGAAATTAGAAAGGAGTTTCTAATTTGCATTATTTATGTCAACGTTGGGATTTTTTTTTGTCCCTTTTTTGTTCTTGTTCTTTGGTGTTCTCATGCTATGTGAGATTTTTTTGAAAAAATAAGTGAAAAAGGTCCGACATGTATATGTCGACGATTTGACTGTAAGAGTCGCCAATTGGTATTTTTAACTGGTTGCACCAACGCAACCGAGAAAAGGTTTGCACATTGACTTAGTGATGTGACACTGCTAAATGGGTCTGTGAAACCGAGATTCATTTGGGTTCGGGGGCTTGATTATGCAGAGGGAAGGTGTTAGGCACCCCCCGACATCCGTGTTACCATGGTGACCGCCACTATTCAAGAAACTGTTATATGAATATGTGTGTGTGTGTGTGTGGATCAATGTGTTATTATTTGGAAGTAGTGCGAGGCCTCGTTCGCACCTATATACAAAAGGTTTAAATTTGTATAAAAAAATCAGTTTTTAGACATGATATAGTAGTGAGGTTTTGTAAAAGAGGTTTTTTCAAACCCTGTGCTCAATAGTAAGTGAGACCTTTTCATACTTCCATTTTATTATTAAATGTTCGGCTTGATTGCTTTTATTTTTGAGATGCGAAGCATCTTCGAGAAAATAATATATAGCAGTGTCGAACTCCTCATGGGCATGAAAGCCATCTAAGGAAATTCAAACACCGTGAATAATTTACAAGCTGCTTACAGCTGAAAAATGTCTATCACGAGAACCGAATCTAGATTTAGTGGACTGAATCTGTGATCACATGATTCCTAGGCTCACATAGTGCCACAGTTTATATGAAAAGCAGTAAACAATTATAGATATAAAAGCTGTAAATATATATATATAGACATGATCAACCACCACGAAGCACCTCCATGGGAGATCAGAAATGTAAATATATAAAAGCGATAAATATATATAGAGAGACATGATCAACCACCACGAAACACCTCCATGGGGATCAAAATGTAAATATATAAAAGCGGTATATATATATATATATATATATATATATATATATATATATATATATATATATATATATAGAAACATGATCACTCACCACGAAGCACCTCTATGGGGATCGAAATGTAAATAAAACAATAATGCGATCAACCACCACGTAAGTAAACTCCAAAGGGACTAATGTAAATAAAATAGTAAAATGATCAGCATACGAAATAAACTCCAAAGTGGACGGAATGTAAATAAAGCAAGAAAAGGCCATGAAGTAAACTCCAGCTTGAAAAAAATATATATATATATATATATATATATATATATATATATATATATAAATAAGTAAGCGCTCCGAGACATAAGTCTAGGCTTAATCGAGACATAACTCAATAATGTTAGTCCATATATAAATATATACATATATAAGTATATATATACAAACAAAAATGAAAACCACGGACTGAAGTCCAGGCATACACACACAACACGACTCTTAATGTGAAGAATAATGTGTGCAAAGATGAAGAGAAAGGCTTTATAGAGAATAAGAAGGCTTACAGTGGGATGCCAAAGTAGACTTGTATGACTATAAATGGATGAACACTCAGCTCCCACCGATAAAAATATAGCTTTATCCGGTCAATTTTTGAAAAATGTTCGGCCCCTTTTATTTGGTCAAACAAATCATCAATTCTTGGTAAAGGATATTTATTTTTAATAGTTAACTTATTTAGCTCCCTATAGTCTATACATAGTCTCATAGTTCCATCCTTCATCTTTACAAACAAAACTGGTGCTCCCCAGGGTGAAACACTAGGTTGTATATACTTTTTATCTAAGAGTTCCTGTAATTGTATAAGTAACTCTTTCGTTTCTATAGGTGCCATTCTGTACGGTGCCTTAGAAACTGGTGCCGTTCCTGGTGTAAGATCTATGACGAACATAATTTCCCTATCTGGAGGCAAACTTGGTAAGTCATCCAGAAATACATCGGGAAAATCCTTAACTATAGGTATTTGATCTAGTTTTACTCCTTCTTGTCGAGTATCAACTATATAGGCCAAATATCCTAAACAACCCTTTCTAAGTAATCTTTCTGCCTGAACTATAGTCAAACATCAAGATTTCTTAGGTGAACAACTACCGTTGACACTACCTTTGACTTCTAAGCAGTCAAAAGGTTTATACGTTTTTTATGATAATCAATCATTGCATTATGATTAACTAACCAATCCATTCATAGACTTACATCAAATTCTCCCAACTGAATTGGTATCAAATCTACCTTAAAATTATGTCCTTTTATTACCACACTACAGTTTCTGTATATGGTCTTAACCGGAATTCTTTCATTATTAGCAATTTCTACGCAAAATGGTTTGTCTAAATTTTCACAATGCATATTCAAGTTTGTAGAGAAATTTCTAGACACAAACGAACATGTAGCACCAGAATCGAATAACACATATGCACTTAAAGTGTTGATAGGGATGATACTTGTCACCACGTCCTGTGAAGCAACAACATCCCTCACCGACATATTAAATGTTCTTGCGGTAGGTCGATTATGAACCCCAACTACAGCTACTGTTGATTGATTATTCTCTAGTATTCTAACCCATTTTCCTCTTTGATTCCTAGGTTTGGGACAGTTCTTTGAAAAATGGTCCAATGAACCACAATTAAAACATTAATTTTTCCTTGGAAGAGGACACTATGGATAAAAATGTCCCGACTGTCCACAATTAAAACATTTATTATGAAGGCATTTTCCTCTATGTTTCTTACCACAATTAGGACAAGGTTTAAAAATATTATTACTAAAGTTGTTATTAGTATTTCATATCTTTTTCCCTGGGTTGTTAGAAAAAGAATTATCCCATTTATGTTTGTTATTAAACCCACCTGAACTGGGTTTTGTCCTAATTTTTCCTTTTTCATTCTGACTTTTCTTGTCCTGATGAAACTTAGCAAGACTTTCATTCCCACTTTCGGCTATAGTGGCCTTCTCTAGTATTTCAGAGAAAGTTTATTTGAAGTACTAACAATTTACTCTGAATCTGAGGTTTTAAACCTTCCTGAAACCTACGAGTCTTTCTAAGTTCAATAGTTACTTGATGAGGAACAAACCTGGACAGTTCATTAAACTTAGCTGTATATTGGGTTACAGTAAGATCTCCTTGTTTCAAGTCCAGAAATTTTATTTCCATTCGGTCTTTCAGGGATTGGGAAAAATAGTTTTCAAAGAACAACTCTTTGAATCTATCCCAAGGAATAATTTCAGTTTTTACCCGACCTTTAGTTGATTCCCACCAATAATTAGCCTCACCCTTCAAGAAAAAGGTTACAAAAGTTGTCTTTTGGTTATTATTAACATTGGTTACTAGGAAAAATTTCTCTATCTCAGAAATCAAAATTTGTGCATCTAAAGGTTCTAATGTACCTTTAAACTCAGGTAATCCAACTAATTTAAAGTCTTTAAAAGTTGTGTTTTGGTTCATAGGTCTATTTACAACTCCTAGCATAAGGTCTACTAACTGCTGGGTAGAATTATCATCATTCATTTCTCTTTGGGGTCTTCTGGTTGGTGGCATGATTCTATATAAACCAATAAAATTCACATAAGAATTTGAGTAACACAACATATTATTTATTTTATATATCACAATGGTATTACACAACAACTTCATAATTGAACATACTACTATCTTACAAAGTACTGATTACATTACAAACTTCGAATGCTTCTTTATTGTACTAATATAAAGCATTCAACCACCTAGACTACTCTCTAGAATTCATAGATATCATCAAAGGAATCCTGAATCATGTGACAAACCACAGATTGATCGATGAGATAAGCCGTCTTCTTCTCCTCTACCGGATATCAAACTACACGGTGCTGTAAATCGTTAAAAGTATCTCGAACACCCAGAGATGTTTTAAGAAGCCTTGACTGAATTTCCTTTCTGCCCCTCTGTGCATGGTGCAGTTGAACTTTTAGTCGTTGACTATGTCCCCTCTCATGCTGTAGCATTCCCTCAGCTATATCATCCCTAAACTTCATCTTATTACCCTCATATTCTGTTATATTCAGCAGTGATGCCATTGCCTCATCATGCTCATCAATTCTCATTAACTGTCCTGCCACTGGATCCTCCTCTTCCTCAACATCTAACAGTTGTTGATCATGAAACAATTCTTCATCTTCTGCATCACTGGCTATGTATGACTCTATTTGTGGTGGATTATTGGCTATTACCATTTCCTCAGCATTGGAGTTGGCCATCTATAAAAGAAAACTCCTTTAATACTGGTATAAAATTTTACACAACATAATAATTTTAATGTTATATTTTATATGTACTTTTAAAATTTTTACGGATTCGAAGACTATATACTAAGATTTCTCTTCCTTATATATATAGCCTTAAAGCTTTGATACCAAAATTGTAACGCCCCCATATCTATACTCCCACGGTATCTCATATGGTGCTTACTATGAATCGATATAATGCATTTAAATCTATACACCCATGGTATCTGATTATAAGATTACATTAAATAGAGGGACTATCAAATATAATTCCCATAGATCCAAAATTCACAGTATCCCATAACAGATGTAAATTCTCAAGAGAACTATTACTGTGTTTGGATACCCTCACTTGGATATATGAACTGTATCTGTGACTAGAGTCTATTTATCCAAAATTCAGAGTATCAATAACAACATGAACAGTCCATATTACTAATACCCTCACCCAGATGTATAGTTTATGCCAAACAAATTTATATTATCGTATCGATAGTAACTATCTATCCGAAATCCAGAGTATCAATAACAACATGAACAGTCCATGCTATTAATACCCTCACCTAGATAAATAGTTTCCAATGATCTCAACTAGATTTGAAGAAGTCTAATTTTACATCTATATATGTAAGAAAACACAGTTGCGAAAATAAAAGATGTTATATATATCATAATATTAAGATTCGATTACATGATTCTCATAACGAGTTCTTATTACAAGGTATTCAAACAAACAAGAATATAATCTAATCTATGTAGGGACGCTTCCCTTTATCTACTCCAGATGTTCGAGGATTACCATCTAAAACTGCAAAGGGAATAATTTGCAAGGGTGAGCTATGACATGCTCAGCAAGTTTTGTATTTTATAACAATATAGGATTTGAAGAAATATAACAATTCAAATTTCGACTCATAGTTGTTACCATTTCTAGATTTCTATTTATTTCAACCATTTCTGGAATTTTTCTTTATTTCTGTCAGTCACACAGACTTAGAAATTTTGTTCAGATGTGAGATAGGGGATCAGCTCATTCAACATCTTAAGAGTATGCATATCATCCTACCAGTGCTCAAAATACACTTAATGTCAATATACTATTGACTAAATTTCAATCCCTTACGGGATACCCAACTTCAGTATAAGATGTCTTACCAAAACAATTTGGTTTAACACGACGATTTATCTTTCAATAAACAATATCATATGAATAAACAATTCATTTTTTAGTTATCTTTGAAGCTTATAGCAATAATCGTACAATAAAAAGGTAATTCAATTGTAGGTGTAGTATATTATCAACAACATATCAAGATAAAAATCTTGTTTAATGAATAAACATGTTTAAGAAATTTGAATAATGAAAAAAAATAAGTTAAGGGTTTAGGAAACTTTCTTGAGCGTAGATCAGTCAAGTTATGCTATTCAATCGTTAATAAATACCTACGATGTTCATATATATAAATCTAGCACATTAGTATTGATAACAATACTCAATTATAACATTTATATAATATCGGGTTAGATTAATAGGGTTTGGTGTTTAATACATTTGATAAATGGACTATGTTTTATTTAAGAAAAATATAATTATCCTTAATAATAATTTAAAGTATTTAAAACATTTATTTATCTTTTAAATGATTTTTAAATCATTTA
Source organism: Panax ginseng (assembly GCA_020205605.1). Taxonomy (NCBI): domain Eukaryota; kingdom Viridiplantae; phylum Streptophyta; class Magnoliopsida; order Apiales; family Araliaceae; genus Panax; species Panax ginseng. Next base: position 138,577,170 of record CM035132.1, read on the forward strand.
TTTCTATTTATAAGTAATTAATTTTACTTAACATTTTACAAAAAACATTTATTATTATTATTAAATAGTTTATATTGATTTATTATACTTTTTATATCAATAATAATATTTTTCCATAATTATTTAGTATTTATAAATAATTATTCTAATTTCTTTATTAATAAGTTAATTATTAATAATATCAAAATAATATAAAATAATTATTGAATTTATGTAAAAATATCAGAATTTAATTATATTAATTTAATATAATTTTTAAAATGTATTTTATATTTATTTATACTTATTTATTAATTATTTCTAATTTTTTTTAATTTATTTGAAAAAAAAAATTATATCTGTCGCTAAAGCCCTTCAGTGACAGAAAGTGTCGCTGTAGGTGTTCTTGAGTTTCTGGGCAGCAGTTTGGTCATGGTCGAGTGACTAGTTTGACCACTAATTAAAAGCTACTGATAATGATTTTTGGTTTGTTTAAGAGTTGATGTTGTAGTACTAATACAGTAGTGTAACATGAAACAAATTTTAGGCTTTAACCTACATATAACAAGAAGTTATATAGGCTCAAAGTCACTATCAGAGCTATTCTTGAGTTTCTGGGTAACCCAAAACAGTAGTCATGGCCGGTCAACGGTTTTGTGGCTTAAATATCTTTGATTCTGTGTATTAGATGTGTGTTGTGTTTGTTGTAACGTGTAGTATATATGTCAGGGTACATATATATAACATTAACATGAACAAAGCATAACTCTAAGGTCTCTAATTATGCTGGTCAAAGTACAGCCAAACGTTGTTCTTCGTGTTCTTCAATTTTCTAGAAAACTCAAAAAACTTGGTCAAGCTTGGTCAATGGATTTTGACCATTAATTCCAGTAAACCTATACGTTGTTTGTTCAATTTAAGATCATAGATATGTAGTATATATAATAGGGTATTAATCTATAACAAAAACTTACAAAAATAACAAACAAAAGACGATTAAACAGGTTGGTCAAAATAGTCGGTTCGACTATTCTTAAGTTTTCTGGGTAACCCAGAAAACTGCAATCCATGAACGGTCAACCCACTTTGACTGCTTATAACTTGAAATCTATGGTTCAAATGAACCTGCTTTCTTTTCCAGATTAAAGACCTACTAACAGGCTACAAATACCAAACAATTAACAGACTAAAACATAAACACATGAATCTATAGGCCCTGACATTCGACTGTCAGACTTAGTTTTCAAAATTTCTAGATTTCTTAAAACACTTATTTAAGGCTTCTAGATGTCATGAAAACGGGTTCTACCAATCTAACATACTTTCTAACATACTAATACATAATTCTAAACATCTAAACAACAAATCTGACATAGGATCAAAGAGCTAATTATGAACTAGGGTTTGTACCTTTTCTTGAATGATTTTTGATTCTAGCTTTAGATTTTGTTGCTGCTATCACCCAGGCTATTTTTGGTAAGTTTATAAGTGTATCTAGGCTTAGGAATTTCGTGAGTTTGCTCAGCCCTAAGGCTTCTATTTATAGAATTCTTCAACTTGGCTTTTTGGTCATTTTTGTGCAACTTGCCTCTACAAATATCTAATGCAAAGTTACTTGTGCTGCTTAGGGTTTGTTATCAGCTCATGAGCAGCCTTAGAACTTGGTTGGGTGACTCTTAACCTACTTGTGAGCTAGTTAGGTTTATTTAGTAGCTTAATTAGGCTTTAATCTTCACTAATCTTGATTAGGGTTTTGTTTCTAATGATTAGAATTGTTAAGTAATGTTAATTAGTACCTAATTGAAGTTTACTAACCAGGGTTAGGTGTTGATAATCTAATTAGGGTTTAATTAGCTAATTAGGGTTTCGTTTATAAATTAGGGTTAGAGTTTTGCTAATTAGGGTTAGGGTTTGTTAATCTAAGATTGTTAACCTAAATTTCTCACTAATCCTAACAAGCACGACAAAGCGTTTTGTCAGTGTAAGCATGACAAAGCAACTTGTCAAAATAATTTTACCGAAAAGTCTGATTATGGAAAAAAAATTTAAGTACGAGGTGTCAAGCATGACATTTTTCGGCCAAAATTTTATTTGGTCAAATTTGTCAAACAAAATATACATTAACACATAACACATTCAGAACGGAGAAATTTTATTTATATATCGGGATTTAACATATAAGAGTCTTATTAGGGTTTTGGGTTTTTACAAAAGGTGCGGGCCATCGGCTTACCCGGCTGAACTGGACCACCAATAGCTAACTTACTGCTATTAGTGCCCTTATTCCCGTCTGTCCCCTTTTTTGGACAGTTCTTCGCTATGTGGTTAGTTGATCCACATACGACGCATCCATGGTTCTTCTTCAGACTTGGACAGTTAGGCGAAATGTACCCCTCCTGTCCACAGTCGTAACATACTGCCTTCCCCTTGAGACAGACTCCTAAGTGAGTCTTCCCGTATTTCTTACATGCCTCCATCCTCCTCTTAGGATCTCTTTGCTTCACTCCAGTATTCCCAGAGTTAAACCCCTTCCTCTTTTGACCGTCGCCACTCCCGCTGGCTCCCTCGATCTATAATCCCCCATCTACCTTATTCTTGTTCTTCTTATCCTTGTGGTACTGGCTTAGAGCCTCATTCCCACTTTCGGCGATTATCGCCTTTCTAGTATGGTCCCAAAAGAAGTACTTTGGAACACAGATATTCAGCTATACAGCCAGGGTTTCAAGCCCTGCTTGAACCTTCTAGCCTTTCTCACCTCCGTGTCCATTTGGTGTGGAGTAAATCTCACCAGTTCATTGAACTTTGCAGCGTATTGGGGAATAACCATCTCCTCTTATTTCAATTCTAGAAACCATATTTCCATCCTCCCCTGCATAATTATGGGAAAGTAGTTCTCAAAGAAAATCTCCTTGAACCTCACCCACGTAACGTTCTCTATACCAACCCTAGCCTAGTTTGCTTCCCACCAAAAGTTGGCCTCTCCCTTCATCATATAGGTAGAAAAAACAACCTTTTGCCCCTCGTCGACATTTTCAATAACAAATGCCTTTGCTATCTCTTTTACCCAAGTTTGGGCTTCTATTGGGTCTGTGGTTCCTTTGAACTTTGGCGGACCGACACTCTTAAAATCCTTAAAAGTAGTAACTCGTACTACTGCAGGATTTACAGGTATATTAGCCCCATTTCTATTTAAAGCAGTCGTTAAGAAGTTAACGAACTCTTGCATCGGGTTAACCAGACCTCCTTCCGGTTGATTAACATTAGTATCTTGATTTTGTTGTCTCCTTCTTGGTGGCATTTTGCTGTTAAGATAAACAACACATCATTATTACTTTCTTCTTCTTGTTAGTTAGTTATTATTCATTAGTAAATAATAACTTCAACTCCTTACACAATATGGTCCATAAAAAGGCTTATATTGATTTGCTTCTTGTAGTATAATACTACATCATTCACAATACAAAACCTAAGCTGATTATATTACTATCCCGCAATTGCTTTCCAAAAATAGGGATTTACAAAATTATTGGACAAGAGTCTTACCCTTGATGAACTAGTTCTTCTCTTCTTCTTGAAAATCTAACAATGGAAGTTTGATTTAAAAGTGCTTATTCTCTCTAACACTTAAGTTGCTTTATAAAGGAAAGTTGTTGGTTGAAAAATAACAAGCAACAAATGAAATCTTAGCTTGGTATTTATAGGATTTGCTAAGTTAGGGCATTATGGTCAAAATCACATCCCACCTCCTTAAATTAACCTCCTTACTATTCACAACTTAACCCCTAAGTAAACTTGCTAACCACTCATATTACTTGGCCACCACATTAATATCTTGGTCATCACTTAAAATTCTTGGTCACCAAGTTCACCCATGGGTTGCCCCATGGATCAACCTTAACCCATTGGATCATTAATTGGGCTTAGGTTTAATTAACTTAGCTTATTCATTTTGGGCTTGCATTAATTTGCTTTGGATTTTACCTTAATAACCACTTGGGTTTTAACATTTCCCACACTTGGACTTGCACATTATACTCCATTGGACTATTCAATTGTTACAAAATCCTACTAGTCCATTCCATTTAACTAAAAGCCTTATAACATATACTATACATGTAATCCTCGTATTCTAACTCGTATACTAATTCATAATATACAGAATACCATCATTCCCATATACTCGTATAATACTTCATATCATCCTCGTATATACTACCTCGCACAATAGATACGTATCATACGATCATTACATTAGATTCTTAATACTTGATTTTCCTAACGTTCTCGAACTAAGTCCGTATGTGAAATATTGCGTTTTCCATACTTAGATTATTATTACATAATCTGTCTTACCTTGATATTATATTGTTACGTATTTCTTGAAAGTTCAAAAATAATCCCTGAGCATATATCGATGAATAGTGTTTCTCCAAAAACTTTTATTTTCGTCTTTGAAATTCAAACACTTTAATTCCTTCACATAGTTAAAATACTACGACTTTATAATGCTTCTAGGTTATAGAACGACATTCATCTTACTAACACATAATAATAACAAAAAAATATTATTTTATTCATTATAAAAGTATTTACAAAAGGTTCAATTTTATGGGGAGTTACAAACGTAAACTATAAGTTGTAGTTGGGCGTAAGGAAAGTTTCCTAACTTCATTCATATTTTAAATGAATGTTGTGACGCCCCCAAATCCGAGTATCTTCCAACCCGACAGATAGTGCTACACTGTACTCATAACTGTACATTCATTCTATTTAAACATCATCAAAATGTGTGAATCAACAACATTCTTAATACATTAATAATATTACATCCCATTCCCAGGTTTTAAAACCATTACATTCTTTGTTCATCATTCTATAATATATACGACTTACTAGTTTATTACAAGGTAAACTAATCGTTTAGCTTCATCTTGCCTCTATCCTTGACAGATCCCTCGGTTTGTTCAGTCCTAGCTGCATTCATATGGTTCAAGCAAGAGTGAGCATAACAAGGTCAGCAAGTACAACAATTTTCTTTTAAACAACATGCTTGAAATATAGGAATCATATATATTCAATAACTGGATAATAGTTATAAAGTACTATCAATAATTCAAAATAGCATTTCTTTTCCTTCAAAACGTTTTACAATAACAATATTCAGTAAAACATCAATTTCGCCCGCATCATGAGCATTTTATAATTTCTTTGAAAAAGACAACCCCAAGACTAAGTCCGTAAGTCCCAAGATAGCTTACGAGCACACTACGGGTGATCATTTATAGTACTCTATGTTGATCAACACTACATCCATTAAAAGTGTATACATTTAAGTTTTCGCAACCTCGCGTGCCCATCGAATAATCGATGAAAAATACATTTGTTTATTCATAACCAAGCTTACCTTGAATCCGTACCAAATAATTGGCGTAGGATAGCATTAACAATTCTATATTTGAAAGACTTGTAAATAAATCAATCAACTCTTCAAGATTAGTCTAGCTGAGATAAAACTGGCATCGACCCTTTAGTAAAATAGTTCATGCACCTCATAACATGAATCACAGAAAACTTGACTAACACAAAGGTTAGACAAGCGTTTTAAGAAAAACTTGCCTTCAGCGTCTGCTACAATAAAATAACTTTTCCTTCCAGTCTTTACAGTCTCTACAATACATAACCATATAACATATCACATTAGGTCATGATGAACATACATGGTTCCTAATGAATCTTACCCTTCATCTCAATCTAAATCCTAACTTAGATTGTTATTATTGGTTTCGGCTTACCGTTATAACTTACATCACTCTTACCAACTTCTTTCTCTTCTATGTCTTATGTAGATTTACTTCATTAATCCAGCTCGTTTCGAGTTAATCATCCTTCCTCACGGCTTACTAACATCCTTACGTTATTAATCGAAACTCGATCGTCATTTGTTAAGTACTCTTTATTGCATACCGTTTACGTTTACGTATTACTTAACAACCTTTAGTTGTAACTCTTAACGTTATAGTCCTTATCATTATTGAATACGATTCATGTTCCTTATACTTTACGTTCGTCATTTAACTACTCATTAAACAACATTAAATTCTTAAAGTCATCACTATAAAAGTGATTTAGGAAAGGTCTTATCATTATTCATTAAGTAATTACATAATCCATACTGGTATTATAAACCATTGGATTCATAATCAACTTAGTCAACAAATTTCTATAGCCGGCTTAGCACATTACGTTGTTCTCATTACATTAACCTTCAATTGATTATTGACTCTTAATCAACATGCATTAGTGTCTTACAAGTACCTTACAATGGTATGATTACATCTTAGTTCATTACTATCAAGTTCCCTTTCATTCTACACTTGAAAACATTCTTTATCATCAACACTCTTGATCAGAAATATGGCGCTCAACATTAACTCGTGCATCTCGTGGTGCGCAGCTGTGAGTTAGCAAGATATGTTTTGTTCAAGCCTCGCGCTACGGCTTGGGCTTTAAGGCTATGAGTCACGCCGCGGCGCGGACTCTGTGCCTCAGAAAATTTTGCAGATTTGAAAATTTTACGAACTTCCCGGACGCATAACTTCTTCGTTAGAAGTCTGAATTGGTCTGTTCAAAAGCCTATGGTTCACAAATTTCATATTCTATGCGTTCATGCAAGAATTTTATCTATTTGACTTCGTTTGCTAAAATTTCACCTATGAGATTATTTTTAACGAAAACGATAAACGTTCATGAACGTTCAACGCTCGTTTCTTCGTTCTAAGTCGGAATTCGGTCATTTTCGAGTCCATAACTCTATAATGCCAAATGAGGCTTGTCTCTATTGAAAACCAATGTTTCCAAGCTCAAACACAAAATACGACTTCCATTCCGTGAATTTTACGAATTCGACGATTATCGTCAAAACTCGTGAATTCCGCCTTAACTTCATTTCTTATGATTTGATCATCGTTTCAAATGGATTCAATCCATTATATTAACATCATGACATCCTCATCTCATTAACCTATAAACATGCTAAGTTATTACTTGTTCTTCATTAGTTATAACTTATAAAAGTATAACTACTTATGATTTTACTTCACATGACTTAACATGGTCTAACTCTTTTAATTATCATTTTCTCATCTTCTAATCATATCAATTTAATTATAGTAACATATTACAAGTTACTACAAGTTCTTCATTGATTCATAACTTATTTGATTACGAATAGCTTATTCATGATTTATACGGCTTATTAAGACTTAAGCTCTTTGATTACTCATTCCTATCATTCCTTAGCATGCATGTTCTACCACTACCCATCTCCCTACCAATGGCAGAGAAAGAGATTCATGGTTTAAGTTCTTACCTATGAAGATCACTTGCCTAAGCTTTAATCTCCTTCTTGCTTCTTGAAAATCTCATAATGGAAGTTTAACTTATAAGTGCTTATTCTCTCTAACCAATAAGTTACTTAACTTGAGAGGAGTTGAGAGAAATTAAATTTATCAACCAACAAATGAAGTGAGGCTTCTCTATTTATAGGAAAACCAAAATTAGGGCATTTTTGTCCAAAGAAAATCTCACCTCCTTAATCACCTCCTTACTATTCCTAACTTAAGCACTAAGTTAACTTGCTAGCCACATTAATTTCTTGTTCACCACAACACTTGGTCATCAAGTCTACTTGGTCATTAAGCCACTCCACCTCCTTACTATTCATTATCTAGCTTATTAAGTAAACTTGGCCACCACACTTAAGCACTTTGCTTGCTTATCACACATAAGCACCTTACTTAGCCTTTAAGTTACTTAACTTATCCTTTGCTTATCACTTAAATCTACTTGCTCATCACACAAAGTTCTTGCCCATCAAGTCTACCCATGGGTTGCACCATGGATCCTACTTATCCAATGGATCATTATATTGGACTTACTTAATTAATCTAGCTTATTCCTTGTTGGGCTTGCATTACAATTGTTTGGGCTTTACCATTAGATTGCATTGGGCTTACACATTAATTCCTATTAGACTTACCTATTTCTACACATGGGCCTTATCAATTCTCATTGGACTTTATAATGTTCTACACAATCCTACAAGTCCATTACATTTGGCTTAAAGCCTTATAACGTATAATTTACGTATTAACCTCGTATTCCACTTTGTATACTTATTCACATACGACATACCATCATTCATTCATACTCGTATAACACTTCGTATTATACTCGTATTCATTACCTCGTGCAATACCTACGTATTATACGATCAATGCTTTAATTCATTATACGCATTTAAATTCCTTCTCGGAACTCACTTTCCCTAACCGTTAGGTTTTAAGTCCATGAAAGTAAAAAATCTGCGTTGCTATAATCGAAATATTATTGGATATTCTATCTCACCTCGATATTCTATCATTACGTATTTCTCGGAAGTTCAAAAATAATTCCCGAGCAGAAATACGTGAATAGTGTTTTACGAAAAATTTCTCGGAAAGCTTTTATTTTCGTCTAGGAAATTCAAACACTTTAATTTTACCACGTAGGAAAAATACTACGACGTTCCAATATGTCTAGGTCATAGAACGACATTCAATTAGCTTACTCCCATAATTAATTTATTAAATTCATTTAATCCACATAAAAAAAATAAAAATTTAATTCTCAAAAATCCAAATTTTCTGGGGCGTTACAAATGTTAGTTTCTAAAAGTTCTCAGATGTTGAACTTGAGAAGTTCTGTCTATGTGCAAATGTGTGATATTTGTATAAGGTGGTAGAATGTATGAGGCCTTGTGCCACAATGTGACCACTTTGGTGTTTTTATGAGATGAACAATTTTGTTTATACATGAGCCGTTATTGTTAAGTCTGTGCTAAAGATTCTATCCAGACAGGATGTGTATGAAAGAGAGTAGAGAATGAATGTATTTCAAAGTGAATGTGAATATGTTTTAAAATGATAGGAATCGAGATTATTCCTATTATTCAAGCTACTTCATAACATTTGTTCAGTTATTGAAGTCTTAAAAGAATGTTTAAATTCTTGAAGTTGTTTGTTCAACTGTTATGACTTGTTGGGAAATTGAATGCTCACACTTGCTTTAAATAAAAACATTTTTAGCGAACGATGTTAGAAAGAACTTAAGGATCCTATAAAGATCAAGCTGATCGGTATCCAGAAGAAGTGCCATTCATTATATGAATTAGCGTGAAGATCAAGCGAAGTTGGTGAAGATCACTATAGTTAATGCAGAACTCCATTGTGCTAGGACAAAGTTGGTGAACGTCAGCTGTTAGGTCCAGAATTTGTGCAGCAGACTGTCAAATTCGTCAAGGTGATTTGGGAAAGATTGTTAGATGCACGGGATAGGCAGAAGAAATACGCTGATCAACACCGATAAAATAAGGAATTTGATGTCGGTAGTTTTATTTTCTTAAATGTGTCTCGCTAGAAAAGGAAAATACAGTTTGGTAAAAAGGAAAAACTAAGCCCTAGGTTTATAGGACCTTTTGGAGTGTTACGTCGAGTTGATGAAGTAACATATTTATAACATTTTTCATGTTTCGGTATTACGACCATATAAGTCTGATTATAAACATGTTATAGAATATGAACCGTTACAGTTTCAAAAAGATTTGTCTTATGAATAAGTTTATATTCAAATTATCGACAGGAAAGAGCAAGTACTAAGGAATAAAGTGATATTGTAACGATCGAGAAATTTTATAATTTAAATATTCATTGAATTAAATAAATATTTTAAAATAATTTATTTATTGAGAAAAATAAATAATTGATGAAATTGTGGTGCAAGAATTTAGTAATTAAATTGATTAATGTTAATTAAATTGAATAATGGTAATTTTTTTGAAGATTTAATTTAATGAAATAATTAAATTAAAAGAATTATTTAATATTTAAGAAAAATAAGTAAATTAAATAAAGTGATGTTTAAGTCTAATTTAATAATTAAATTAGATATATCATAATTTATTAATAATAAGTATAATTATAATAAAAATTATAAGTATTATAATTATAATTGTAAGCTATTTAAATTGGTTATATGTGTGACAAGTAAAAACTATATAATAAAAATATTATAAAAATAAATTGGAAGGGGGAAATTTTTGGTAGCCAAACAAGGCCTTGTGGCCTTTGGCTTATTTGAACTGACGCAACCTGTTGGGTTTGTACCAGACGAACGTGGGAGAGAGAAGCCAAGGCAAGTTATAATACGCGTATTTTTTTTCCTATGGCTAACTAAGAAAAACACAGAGAAAATTGAGAGTGAGAGCTAGAGAGAATTCTCTAAGATTGTCAAGAGGAAGTGAAGGGCTTGCTAAATATTTTGCTAAATCAAGGTATAATCTACCCTAACTCTAATTTTCTGTTTTGTGATTTTCATTCTCTAGAAGTGGGGTTTTGATAAGTTGTTGATTATAAAATATGGGTTATGGGTGTGCATAATTATATTGTAAAATCTGCTATAATCATATATATATAGTGGTTAGTAATCAAAATTTGTGAGAATTGGCTTTGTAAGAAGGAAGTTAGAATAACAGTGTGTATTTGGGTATAATATGGCTCGTGTAAGTACAAAATTTCATGTCCAATACTTGCTATAATCTGCAAATTTATGTTAGATTGTGATAATATGTCAAAAAACAAAAATAACGTAGTTTAAATCATGTCAATTGGTTAAGAAACGAAGTTGTGACAATCAAAATCGCTAAAAGTGTTAAAAATGGAGAAATTGGGAAAAGTGTGGTTTTGATCCTTAAAAGTTAAGTATATGTAATGTTTATGCTGTTAGAATGATGAATTGTGTGCTTATGGATGTTATTGTAAAGTTATAGATGTTAGGTTTTGTGAATTCTGTGGAAATTGGGTTAATGGTAATGTTGGTGCAAAATAGAGGTGCAAACTACAGTTTACATCGTATGCAAGAATCGCTCCCGACACCACAAGCGAGAATGACGCGTCATTGCTTGCAGTATGGCTTTTCTGAAGTGTCAAGCACCGGTAGCGATTCTGCGGCAAGGCTTGGGGCAAAGCAGATTACGCCGCGTGCTCGAACCTAGCAAATGAGTTACGATTATTTGTAGACTATAAAATAAGGACCTAATCTTGTATGGCATGCATGATAAACATGTTAAATCATAACATAAGACATTGTAACAGTTATTTACGGGTGGTGATACCAAATGCGTAGATTTTAAGTGATCATTTAAATAATTTATGTAATGAATAAAAATTGACGTTTACAAGGGTTAGAGATGAATGATAAAGTTTATATTAGGCGATAGTGAGACTTCAGATTCATAAGGGTGGTTAACCAACGTGATTAGACATTAAGTTAACGGGTATGACTTAAATAGTGGGTTAAACCCATAAAGCTAATATTAATACAACTAATTGGTATTGTAATTTCAATGGTACGTGTAGGGTAATTGGCGAACATTATTATACTTGTGTAGCTTACACACGAGGCAAGTTCTGTTGACTTATGTCATACTCCATGTTTTGATGATGACCATATTATTCCTCTAATCATGCTCTATGAAATTTCAGGGAAAGATATGGCATTACAGGAACATCAAGGAAGAAATTACAAAGGCTTGAGCTCTTTGAAGGATGAAGGATCTTTTTGAGTCATAGGAAAATATGTAAGATCTTAACATTAATTACTTTCCATTACAAGGCTTTAGGACATATGCATTTTATATATACATTCAGAATTTAAACAACATACTAGATTTTTGTAACATTAATAGGGAGATCTGCTATAATCATGGGATAACAGTAATTTGGATTACCGTGTGTTTCATGAATCAGGGAAACCATTTCTGGTTAATCAAATAAGGTAACTTAATATGAAAAGTTGATTAAACATATACCATAAATCATGTCTTCATATAATCGCGTAATTTAAGGAAAGATTATTAAACTATTTGTACAACCACTTGCTTGATAAATTGATATGGTATCTTTAGACGTATTAAGAGACTGCATAAAGATACTAAAATGATTGCATGACATTAAAATGGTATTTGACATATAGCAAATCTATATATGACAAGGTGGGATAATATCTAGGAGTCATCACGTGATGCGCACTAAATCAGGACAAGTCTTCTCGCTAAGCACTTATATTACTATATCTCATGCTGATCATGATAGTGTCTTACGTAAATGAATAACTAGAACTAGTCTTGATCATTGCCATAATATCTGGATGTTATCTCAGTATACATGATTTATGCGCTGTGTCCCAAAACGGTCATCTTACGAATTAGCAAATTAGCAACGGTAACTTCTGATAAGTTGGCTATAAAAGAAGTGTATCTAAAGAAAAGAAAAGTAAGAATTACATGCAGAAACTGATAACATATATACTGCTAAATTGTGATTCTTCCAATTACTATTGATTGCTATTAACGGAGCTACTGCTGAAGGGATCTTGTTGGAATTACTCTGGTAATAACACTATTGCATATCATTACATACTAGAGCCTTGCATTGGTGAGTAATATATTGCTTGATCATTAGACCTCTATTGATTATCTTATATTTACTCATATCATTTAATCTTCTCTAAATTGTGATTCAATTTAAATTAGTGTATTATTACAATCAAGTGTGAAAGCATAGGTGCTTGAGGGTGCATAGGTTCATAAGGAACAAAAGTGTTCAAGTTGTTCGAACTTGCTTTGTAATTGGAAAAGTTGTCATAAAAGAGTTTCCAATACTAGTTGGTATTGGACGTGGACTAGACTACTATTATAGAGGATAGTAGTTGAACCACGTAAAAAATTTCGGTGTTTATGTGACTACATTTTTGTGATACACTAATCTGTTAACTATGCTGCCTACATTCAATATCCACAAATATTCTCAACCTAATTATTAAATTATTTTCTCATAATCATATTCTGAAAAAGGTTAAGTTTCATATTTAATCGTTGTGGAAAGTGTGATATAAATTCAATTCATTATCTTAACATTTCCATTTATAAAGATATAGAATCCAACTTGCTTCATTGAATATTGAAAAGAATTTTTAGCTAAACAAAAATTGGGCATAGTTTGTTCCTACACTTATTTAACCCCCCTTCTAAGTGTGCCTAGTTAAATTTCATTTGGTATCAGAGCTTGGCTCTACTTATCTTCGTCTTAAAGGTGACTTGTAGGGAAAGATTCTGACATGGCACAATTTGGAAACGCTCATCAAGAAGGACAATCAACAAATCGACCTCCATTACTATTTGGGACAGAGAACTACAATTTCTAGAAATTCTGAATGAGGATATATCTTAAGCGAGACCCATGGGAATGGTGGGTGGTAGAAAATGAACCAGTGATTCCAAGTAAAGATGATGGCACTCCGAAAATTTTACTCGAGATGGACTCAACCAAAACCTACATGGTCTCATACGACTCAAAGGCAATGAACACTCTTCTTAGTGGCATGGTGCAATCTGAAATAGATAAAGTCTCTTCATGCAACACAGCTAAAGAGATATGGGATACTTTAATGGTGAGTCATGAAGGAATCTCCAAAGTACGAGAAATTAAGCTAAGCATGCTTATGCATGACTATGAGATGTTCAAGCTGGAAAAAGACGAAACAATCAAAATGGCTTAAGCACGGTTCCTAGTGCTCATAAATTCATTAAAGTTGCTCGACAAGTCAATTCCACAAAGTGAAATCAATCGTAAGCTACTTCGGGCTATGCCCAAAAGGTTTGCATCCAAAATTACTACTCTTCAAGATTCTGTTAATATCTCGTCTATGGATACATTAACACTCTTTAGTGAATTAGAAGAATATGAACACCAATTAAAAAGATATGATGACGATGAAGAAGCTCCTCGAAAGAAAGTGTTAGCTCTAAATATAGGAATTGAAGAAGAACTTGAAAATAACTTGGATGATGAAATAGCTATGATATCAAGGAGACTTAAGGGACTACTTCAGAGAAAGAATAAACAGAAGAATTCATTCAACTCAAACAAACTCAAAGCCAAGCAAACTGAAGAAACCTATTTCGAATGTGGACGACCAGGTCACTTCAAGAAGGACATCTTCCAGCTCAAAAACAAAGGAAAACAAAGCAATAAAGAATTCAAAAAGCATAAAGCATTCCTAACATAGAGTGACGATGAAGAATCCAAAGTGGAGATAGATGCAAACGATGAATTGGTTCAAATATGCTTCGTGGGACTTGAAGGTGAATCTAGTGAGGTATCTCTTTTTGATGTTATTACTTTGAAACAAGAAAATGAAAAATTAAAAGAAAAAAAATATGTACTTAAAAGATCTAGTAAACACTCTAATGGGCGAAGTAGAAGCACTAATAGATGAAAACAAAGAATTAGAAAAAGTAACACACACAAATGAGGAAAAAGCATTAGCTGGGAAAAATGATTATTTAGATAATTACAATAAAATACTCTTCAACAAAGTAAAATAGCTAAATGATGAAGTTGAAAAATTGACAAATGAGATAAAAATGAGAGATGGTGCAATGATGCATTTGGTGACGAATCATGTAATAAAACACCTCCAACTAATGAACTTCAAAAGGAAATAGAGTCATTAAAAACCTCTCTAGCTAAATTTGTTCATGGGGAAGAAAATCTAAATGTCATGCTAGGAAAACAAAGACCCAGTTACGATAAACAAGGCATTGGTTATAACCTAGTATATAGAAAAGAAGTTGAAATGCTTAAATCTAAATCATCATTTAAATTAAATTATTGTACACCTTTTACTACTTGCAAAAATTGTAGCATTAAAGGACATCTAGAGATAAACTATTTAAGGAAGAAAAATAATAATCGAAGTAAAGTAGTACGGATAAAGAAAAGTGATTTGATTTTAACTAACACAAGTGGACCCAAAAAGATATGGGTACCAAAAAGATAAATTGTATCTTTCTTAAACATGTATGTTTTAAAGCTAAAGTATCCTCTCAAAAGTGGATTCTTGACAGTGGGTTTCACGCCACATGACGAGTGACAAATCTAAGTTTGTGGAGCTAAATATCAAAAAGAAACATGGAACTGTCACGTTTGGTGATAACCGATCATGTGACATAATCGGCAAAGGTAAAATCGGTAATGGTAAGGTTAATATTAATAATGTTCAAGTAGTAAATGGCTTAGAATTTAATCTAATCAGTGTGAGTCAATTAATGGATAACGAACATCAAGTGAACTTTGAAAGAGAAAAATGTACAATTTCACATGGTACTAACAATGCTATTTTAGTTGCCCAGAGAGAAGGAAATATATACACTCTTGATTTTGAGCAACAGGAGGAAGAGTTATGCTTGGAAACAATTCAAGATGAAGCAAACCTATGGCATAGGAGAATGGGACATGTACATATGGACCTTATCAAGAAGTTATCATCAACGAATTTAGTAAAAGGACTACCCAAAATGAATTTTGAGAAGAAAGGTATCTATGAGCCGTGTCAACTTGGAAAATAAGTAAGAACATCATTCATAGCCAAAAACATGGTATCAACTTCTTCCCCCTTACAACTATTACATCTTGATTTATTTGGACCTGAAAGACATGATAGTCTAAATGGTAAATTTTATGCTTTTGTGATAGTTGATGATTTTTATAGATATACATGGGTACTATTTCTTAAAACTAAAGATGAGGCATTTAAAGAATTTTAAAAACTAATCAGAAATTTGGAAACAAAATATAGTCTCAATCTAATAAAAAATCGAAGTGACCATGGTACTGAGTTTCAAAAGGATTTCATTACATTCTGTCATCAAAAAGGAATTACCCATGAGTTCTCAACACCTAGAACTCCCCAACAAAATGGAGTGGTTGAAAATAAGAATCAAACATTACAAGAAACAGCTTGAACCCTAATCCAAGAAAGTAAAATTCCAAAGAAATTTTGGGCTGAAGCTGTAAACACATCATGTTATATTTTAAATAGAGTGTTAATCCGTCTAATTATTTTGAAAACATCATATGAATTACTAAATAATCATCTTCCCAATATAAGTTATTTCAAAGTTTTCAGATCTAAATGTTTTATTGTTAACACTAGTGAAAATTTGGGTAAGTTTGATGCTGGATCATATGAGGGAATATTCATTGGATACTCTCAAAATAGTAAAGCATATCGCATCTATAATGTGCAAAAGATGTGTATTAAAGAATCTATACATATCAAATTTAATGAATCTAACCTTGAGATTCCAAAAGAAAAAGAAGACGATGCAGGAAAGTTAGAGACAGTTGTTGATCCAGCCTATCATATAAAATAAAATAGCAAGACGAAGGAATCTATCCAGCAAGCTGAATAGTAGGATCAGGAATCTATCTACCAAGCTGGATTGGAAGAGCAGTAGGAACAGGAACCTATCCAGTAAACTGAATTGAATGAACAACATGACCATAATCCATAAATTACTGAAGAGCACCTGGAAGAAGTAATTCATGACATTCAACTTCCAAACTCAGCAAGATACATCAAAAATCATCCTCCCGACAACATTATTGGCAACATAAACGATGGAGTAACTACAAGAAGAAGAACATAAAATATGTGTGCTTTTTCAGCATTCTTATCCCAAATAGAACCAAAGAATGACAAGGAAGCCATACTCGACGAAAATTGGCTTCTAGCAATGCAAGAAGAGCTACAACAATTCAAAAGATGCCAAGTCTAGGAGTTGATGCCCCCTCCAAAAGATGTATCCGTTATTGGAACTAAATGGGTATTCAAAAACAAACTTGAAGAGTATGGAACTATCACAAGAAACAAAGTAAGATTAGTAGCTCAAGGATACAATCAGCAAGAAGGAATAGACTATGAAAAAACATTTGCTCCTGTAGCCCCATTGGAATCCATTAGAATATTATTAGCATTTGCATGTTTCAGAAAGTTTAAATTACACCACATGGATGTCAAAAGTGCCTTTCTCAACGGATATATAAACGAAGAAGTATGCATAAAATAGCCACCTGGATTCGAGCATGATAAGTTTGCACATTACGTATACAAACTAAAGAAGGCACTCTATGGACTCAAACAAGCCCCAAGAGCTTGGTATGAGATACTAAGTAAGTACCTCCTATCCAATGGTTTCATACGAGGTAAAATTGACTCTACTTTATTTATTAAACGTCAAAATAAAGATATTATTATTGTACAAATATATGTAGACGATATAATATTTGGTGCTACTAATAATTTCCTTTGTGAGTGGTTTTCCAAATGCATGCACAAGGAGTTTAACATAAGCTTAATGGGAGAACTCAATTACTATCTAGGTCTTCAAATCAAATAAAATCAAGAAGGTGTCTTCATTCATCAAACCAAGTATACAAAAGAACTACTCAAGAGATTCGGTTTTGACAACTCAAATCGAAAGACCACACCAATGAGCACATCTATAAAACTCATAGCAGATGAAAAAGGTATGGATGTAGAAGTAACAAAATATAGAGGTATGATCGGATATTTACTATATCTAACTACTTCTAGACCTGATATAATGTACAGTGTTTGTCTATGTGCTCGCTTTTAAGAAAAACCCAAAGAATCTCATTTACAAGCTGTTAAACGAATATGTAAATATTTAAGTGTTACCATAAATCTAAGATTATTCTATCCAAAATGTAACAATTTTGATCTAATGGGTTACTTAGACGCTAACTATGCATGGTGTCAAATAGACCAAAAAAGGACGAGAGGTGCTTGTACATTTTTGGGACAAAGTCTTGTTTCATGGCATAGTAAGATGCAAACATCTGTTGCCCTATCCACCACTGAGGGTGAATATTTAGCAGCTAAGAGTTGTTCCTCCCAGATTTTATAGACGCGCCAAACACTGTGGGATTTTGATATTATGTGTGAAAATGTGCTCATATACTGTGATAACACTAGCACTATTAGCATCTCTAAAAATCCAGTTCTACACTCTCGCACAAAACTCATAGAAGTTCGTCACCATTTTCTTAGAGACAATGTGTCCAAAGGACTAATTAAATTAATTTTTATTCCCACTGAGGACCAATTAGCAGATATATTTATAAAACTTCTAGGGGAAGAACGCTTCTATACTCTAAGAAGAGAACTCGGGATGTGTCTGATATAGATATAGACTGTATGCTTTAAGGAAACTAGAAAGATAATTTAGATCACACGGCATATCTTCCTACCATAATTACGCTAATTAAATCTGCTAAGATTGATCTTCCCAAACACGGCGCCATAACTCCCCATATCTTGGTAACACACACCCACAATAAAGACAGCGAGTTACTTTACTCTTGTACTTCATACCTATCTCTTTAGCACATCAACAGTCTCTGCAACGCTCATTCGTTCTCAAATCTCATCTAAGAAAATGAAAACTAGGCGTGCCAGACAACTCCGTAATGAGTCTGAAGATGAGGTCTCACTCCCTTCTCACCCTTCTGCCACTCAAAAACTGAAACAAAAGCAATCCTCTATTACGATTATCTCCGGTGAATCATCCCCTGCCGAATCTAAAGCAAACTTACCCTCTCCTCCACTGATCGGGACTTCGACTTGTACCAAATGGCAAAAGATCAAAGAATCTTCACCCGGATCCCCTCCAATGACGGTAATATTCTTATCTGTCTCATTGCATGATGTCCTTGAAAATTTCTTTTGTGGTCATAACTTCGAACTACGCTTTACATCTTCCATCTGGCACAAAACTTTTGTTTATGAAAAATCAATTGATATGTACTATTTTCAAAACTCCCCACTCCAGCACCTACTTGAATCTTGTGGTTTGTCCTCACTCAGTACTCCTCCATCCGTGGCATACCCAAAGTTGGTCCAATAATTTTACACGAACCTTGAGAATAATGGTGATTGCTATACTACGTCTGCGAAAGGTAAATCGTTGTTTTTTACTACTCTGGATCTCGGTAGCATATTATGCATTCCCTTTACAGGAGACTGTCCTTATACTCTTAAGGGACCAGTATATACACCTTTGTCTCCTCTTAATCCACTCAAAACTATCATGGCTAACCCCACTCTGTCTACCGTCACTCTCCCAAAGACTATTGAGGTGTCTCCTATTGCCATTGTTCTTCATAAATTACTGTGATATAATCTTATTCCTCGAATTGGGGGTGGGGCTGACTTCACTTACCAAGATTTGGTTTTGGTAGCCTTGATCATGAAAGGAAAACCTTTCAATTTTTCTCTTATGATGCTTAAACACATGGTCAATTGCATCAAACATTCCAAAAAAATCTGCATTACAGTTGGTTTCTTATTAAGTTGTTCACTCACTTTCAAATCCCTCTAGACAATGAAGGTTCCATCACAATTACTGATTCAATCGATTATGTCTATCTCAAAAGCGCTCATATTACTCTGGTTGATGGCCAGTTCATGCGAATGGCTTCAGACATTCCCCTTGTTCATCCCATCCAAAACTCCACTCCTCCTGTTCCACAACCTCCCTCTCCTGAAATTCTCACTCTTCTCCACACCATTACTACAAATCAAACCTCTGTTACTGCTGATGTCAAGGATATACAACAACGTCTCTCTGTGCTTGAAAAAGGGAAACTTTCCATCAGCCGCTCTGAACTATAGAATTTTTTCCGCCACATGGAATATGAATTTATTGATCTCCAAGCAGGGTTCGAATTGAATACCAAAGCTATGGTCGAAGCTTTGCAAAGGAAGATGAATCGTAATGCCTGCCAACTAAGCTCTGAACTAAAGTTTATTTGTAATCAGATTTGGACTCTCAGATGATTCACAGAACGCAACATGAATGATTTAAGTGAGGAGCTACAGGCTGACAAAGTGAACTCTCGTATACCAGAGTGGCCATAGTGCAACTGGATGGCTGAATACCAAGGCAATTTCCTGGATCTTCCTCAACTTCCTCCCACCTTCATCCTCGCCTCCCCTCCCCTGACACCATGTCCCAGAAGAAGAATTGATCATCACGGCCACATTCCCTATTTCACTACTCGTGAAGCCAACCATGTCCACATTGATGACGACGATGCTTAAGCTTCATTGCTATATCCCTCTCCCTTTGTTGCTCTATTGGTCTACTTTTTGATGGATGCCAAAGGGGAGATGAATTCAGATCTTCATAGACATTTTCTTTAAAAATTTCATGCATGATGGATGACTTCTGTTTTAAGACAATGTTTTTAACTGTTGGTTTTTGATGGATGATTTTAATTGTTGATGGAAGCACTTCTGATTGCCTATTTTAAATAGTATTTTTGCTGCTTAAAATAATTTATGGACTAACATGTTATGTGCAGGGAGATTAAACACTGCATATATAAAGAAAAGTATGAATTACATAGTTAATTTTGAATATGGAGATATGCATGAATTTAGGGGGAGTCGAAAGTATTTTGATATGCATGGATTTAGGGGGAGTCATAACTATTTTGTTGTCATCATCAAAAAGGGGGAGAGTGTTGATTTATGTCATACTCCATGTTTTGATGATGACCATATTATTCCTCTAATCATGCTCTATGAAATTTCAGGGAAAGATATGGCATTACAGGAACATCAAGGAGGAAATTACAAAGGCTTGAGCTCTTTGAAGGATGAAGGGTCTTTTTGAGCATAGGAAAATATGTAAGATCTTAGCATTACTTACTTTCCATTACAAGGCTTTAGGACATATGCATTTCATATATACATCAAGAATTTAAACGACATACTAGATTTTGTTTAAATTAATAGGAAGATCTGCTATAATCATGGGATAATAGTAATTGGGATTACTGTGTGTTTCATGAATCAAGGAAACCATTTTTGGTTAATCAAATAAGGTAACTTAATATGAATAGTTGATTAAACATATACCATAAATCATGTCTTCATATAATTACGTAATTTAAGGAAAGATTATTAGACTATTTGTACAACCACTTGCTTGATAAATTGATATGGTATCTTTAGACGTATTAAGAGACTTCATAAAAATAGTTAAATTATTGCATGACATTAAAATGGTATTTGACATATAGCAAATCTATATATGATAAGGTGGGATAATATCTAGGAGTCATCACGTGATGCGCACTAAATCAGGACAAGTCTTCTCGCTAAGCACTTATATTACTATATCTCATACTGATCATGACTGTGTCTTACGTAAATGAATAACTAGAACTAGTCTTGATCATTAGCATAATATCTGGATTTTATCTCAGTATACATGATTTATGCACTGTGTCCCAAAACGGTCATCTTACGAATTAGCAAATTAGTAACGGTAACTTCTGATAAGTTGGCTATAAAAGAAGTGTATCTAACGAAAAGAAAAGTAAGAATTACATGCAGAAACTCATAACATATATACTGATAAACTGTTATTCTTCTAATTACTATTGATTGCTATTAACGGAGCTACTGCTGAGGGGATCTTGTTGGAATTACTCTGGTAATAACACTATTGCATATCATTACATACTAGAGCCTTGCATTGGTGAGTAATATATTGCTTGATCATTAGACCTCTGTTGATTATCTTATATTTACTCATATCATTTAATCTTCTCTAAATTGTGATTCGATTTAAATCAGTGTATTATTACAATCAAGTGTGAAAGCATAGGTGCTTGAGGGTGCATAGGTGCACAAGGAGTAAAGGTGCTCAAGTTGTTGGAACTTGCATTGTAATTGGAAAAGTTTTAATAAAAGAGTCTCCAATACTAGTTGGTATTGGATGTGGAGCAGACTACTATTATAGAGGGTAGTAGTTGAACCACGTAAAAAATTCAAGTGTTTATGTGACTGCTTTTTTTTGATACACTAATCTGTTAACTATACAACTGCATGCATTCAATATCCACAAATATTCTCAACCTAATTATTAAATTATTTTCTCATAATCATATTCTGAAAAAGGTTAAGTTTCATATTTAATCGTTGTATAAAGTGTGATATAAATTCAATTCATTATCTTAACATTTCCATTTATAAAGATATAGAATCCAGCTTGCTGCATTGAATATTGAAAAGAATTTTTAGCTAAACAAAAATTGGGCATAGTTTGTTCCTACACTTATTCCACCCCCTAAGTGTGCCTAGTTAAATTTCAAATTCCCTAACTTAATTCTCTATATAATGAATGCAAGTTCTACAATTTCGTTATTTTATTATTGTCAAGCAAGCTTTCTAGTTCTAAATTATTGTTATGCAAATCCTATATTATAGTTGAGTAAACCTATTGATTCTATCTTATGTATTGTTGTATAAGCTTTTGTAACCTAATTCGTTACATCGAGCGGGTTTCACTTTCCTTATTCTTGTTATTGTTATTCAAAGCATATATTGTTCTAATACATTAATTCAAAGGAGATTGTTCTAACTCTTTTGAATATAGTACTTTGCATGTATACCATGTCTACTCAATTGTATATTGTTGTTATTCGATCTTTAACTTAAATAACCTTGTTCAATTCTATATCGTTGTATTGAACCTTCAAGTGGCAAGCAAACTTTTATTAATTGAATTTGTCTATAATTGAATAGTGTTCTAAAATTCTAGAACCACTAATAAGCTAGTTCCAAACAAAACTTTCTTTAGTGCGGGAATTCTAAATTCATACTATGACGAACAACCCTAACATAGGGGATTATGTATGTGTAACATTTAGATGCTTGTGCACAATACATGGTACAAAGGGCTGATCCCCCTAAGTACGTAAAGAAGGGTTTGTATAGTATAAATGACTGTTAAGGTTGGGGTAATAATACCTAAATACCGGAGACATAGTTCATGGTCTTAAGACCCTCATATTAAATTTGAACTTGTTTTCTATTTTTAATTCATAGAACAAGTTCACCATTATTCATTATTTGTTGTTCATTCTCATGTTGTTATTATTATTACTCTCTATATCAGTGAGCAATTGTTTGTTCACTCTTGTAATTAACACTGCTGCTAAAGTCAAAAAGACCGATGAGCCATCTTCCAGCAAAGGAAATGGTAAGATGTCCAAGTATTAAAGATTTATATGAATTTATTGGATGAATTATGTTATACGACTTACTTTATTTTGTGATGTATTCCGCAGACTCGTGTAATAATTTAAGGTTAGACTACTTGGGATTGTTTTAAGATGATGTAACACTTTAAATTATTGTTTAAGTTATTTAAATTATGTCTGTATCCTTTGTTAGAGGTAGTTAGTTGTAATGGTTTTGGATAGTGAGCACCAAATCCTATGGGAATGGAGTACCCGGATTTGGGGGTGTCACAGATACCTTCTATTAAGGTAATTTGGAGAAACCACTATCTTGAAGAAGCTACGTGGGAACTGAAGATGTTATGATAAAAAATTATCCTCAGTTATTTGCTTAATTTTGTATAGTGATTCTAGGGACAGAATCTTTTTAAGGAGGGAAGAATGTGACGAACGGGAATTTTGTAATTCATTTTATTAATTTTAAATATTTACTGAATTAAATAAATATTTGAATAGATATATTTATTGATATAAATAAATATTTGATGGAATTATTGTGCATTAATTTAGTTAAAGTATGTTATAATAATTAAATTAATGTTTGATAATTTTATGATTTGAAGATTTAATTTAATTAGATAATTAAATTAAGTAAATTATTAAATAATTCTAATGTTGTTCTAATCTAATTTAATAATTAAATTATAGATTTAATATTTTGTTAAATAAAATTATAATTTATTATTGAAATTATATTGATAAGGCAAATGTTAATTTGATTTGTGATTTAGTTAGTTTGTATAATAGCGTGACATAAGAACCATATTATAAGGAGGATATAAAAATAAACTAAAAAAAGGGGTTTAAGAAGAGCTAGCCAAACATAACTCTACGACTCTTGGTTTATTTCAACTAATGAAATCTTTCACTTGTATAACTGATGGACTAAATGACACGCATTATTTTGTGTCAGTTTAGTGTTGCGTAGTATTTTATTTTGCTTAGTCTATTTTTCAAAGAATAGAGAAAAGAGAGAACTAGGGAGACAAATTGAGAGAGAATTGAGAAAATTAGAGAAGAGGAGACTTCTGAAATTAAGAGAACAAGCTTGCTAATCATCTTTGTTAGTGTAAACAAGGAATTCAAGGTATAATCTAATTTATATTTTCAGTTATATGTTCTTGAGTTTCTTTTAAAGTGGAGTATTAATATGTGAGAATTTGGATTATAAGTGTTAATTAGTTTATGTTATGAGACCCCAAATTTTATGAATAAAGATTTAAATTTCTCGAAATATTTTTTTGATTATTATGGTGTGGATTTGATATAATGTTATAGTTGTGGGTAATATTTATAGATTTTGCAAAGTAAGTAAGTTGTTATATAATATTCGATTGGTCGGGGAATATTCATTTTAACAGGGAATATTTGTATGACCACAACCACTGGTGGACCCCACAACGGAAGTATTGTCGTAGTTAGAAAACGACAGAATTATCATTTTATAAAAATAACAGCGAAAATTTTACCGTTAAACTGTTGAACTACTTGGTAGTAAAAGTACAGTAATACGCGTGGTTGTATAGTAGCACACGGTATTGATTATTGATGCTTACGTGAGAAATCACTCAGTTATACGCAATTATTGCTATATTAATTGCTGCATCATATCTCTTATATTATTAATTCAATTGTTGTCACAGTATCATCTGTATACTATGTTATATTATTAAATCAATAATTAAGACGACAAAGTTATTCATATTATTATTTGCAATATTGACAATGTCTAGAAGTTTTATCAATGAGAGGTTTGGTCATCTAATTGCACGCCAATAAGGACAAATCCTTATCGGAAAGCCCCTCTTTCCTGGGAACGACCTGGTTGTTAAATATTGTGAATTATAATATTAATGATGAATAAGTTCGTGTTGATTAAATATGAAATTGATAGTTCCATTGTGTTGGAATTATTAGTGTTAGTGGAAATCGACATTTATTTCGATAATAATTGATGTTTGGAGGTTATATTGACTAATCGGGTAATTATCTGAATAAATGAGCAATTAATTGCTATTGATTCACATGATTATAACTATTTGTTCACATGTGTGTACTATTGATTCACATTCATTTACTATTAGGGGAGTTGGTGCAAGATTGATAATACTTGCATGACTAAGTTAAAAATGGAGGTATAAATGGAGGTACTATACTGTAATTCATATTTTCACATGTCTAGAACTATTGATTCACATGATTTACTATTAGGGGAGATGGTGCAAGTTTCATAATACTTGTAGGACTAAATTAAAAATGAAGGAAAAGAGGAAGGTATTATACTGTAATATTTTGAGCCCCAAAACGTGCAATTATCAAAACTATATTTTCCTATAAATAGAAGCTCATTCCTTCATTATTTTTCACCAATTCACTAAAGCTATAGAGCAATTATTATAGAGAGTACCTCACTATTCCAGTATCCAGTTTTCTTCTAAGGTAAGGGGCATTATTTTTTTCGTATTCATTAAGAGAGCTATTGTTATTCCATTCCTTATTATTCATTGTTGAATAACTCTATCTGTCTGGCACCGCATACATGGTGAAATTCTTCATTAGTCCATTCTTTATTATTCATTGGAATAACTTTGTATATGCCAAGCAATCTTGCATGCATGGTGAATTCTTCTGTTATTCCATTCTTTATTATTCTGTTGGAATAACCTGTCTATGTGGATTAGCACATGCATGGTGAATGATCCTTTGTATTCATTCTTTATTAAATTATGGAAATGATCTGTCTATGTGGATTACCGCACAATGGATGAAAATCCATTTTGATTTCAGATATTCTATTATACTCGTATAAAATATCATTTATTTTGTACTCATCATGAAATATCATTTTATTTGGTATTTTTCTGTTACGAGTTACTATTCACAGGTTACTATTCACCCAGTTACTATTCACTCTAGTATTATTCACTCGGCTATTCGGGGCACTTTTCATGCCGGAGTACTATTCACGAGTTACTATTCATGGGTTACTATTCACCCGATTACTATTCACTCAAGTATTCAAGACACTTTTCGTGCCAGGGTATTATTCTCGAAGTACTATTCACGGGGTACTATTCACCCGAAAAATATATTTCTTTTTTGCCCAAATTATTTTTGGTACATGAATATTATTCTTGAATTTTACTCCACAAAGTAGTATCATGTTGACAATTTGGACGTTATTGATTTCTGGATAAATTAAATTATAAATCTTTAAAATTTATCCTTGAACTTATTTTATTGAATTATTATGTCATTGTCATCATCCTCATGCTTATATTGTGATTAAAGTCATCTTTGGCTTACGTGCATAGATGGACTTGGTATGATTATAACCAGGGATTATTCGGTATAATCATGACCGTAATGTGACGAATGATGTGGTAAAAGTCCTCATTGGCCTGCAGTTTATTGATGGACAGTTGTTGGTATGATTATGACCAGGGATTACTCGGTATAATCATGACCATTGATGATTACATGAATATCCTTGGTCGTGGTGCATGGATGATTCGATTTTATTTATTAAGCTGAGTCTCAATGATAAAGTTGATGAAAAACTTTTTAAATCATAGAAGATAATAGATTTTATGCTCTACTTGACTCTTCTAATGGATTGCTTATTTTCGCTGCAGTTGTTGATCAAAAACTTGTTGTCTATTGTATTCTATCAGTTGTTATACTGTTGAAGGCTAAGGATAATTTATTCTGTATTATATTAGTCATAATATTTCTTACTGGGCTAGTTGAGCTCACCCTTTCTTTCACTGTTCTATTCAGGAAATGAGAATATAGCTGGGAAGAGTCGGGGAATGGAGTGATGGTCCAAGATAAATGGCTTTATTAGTCCTCACTTATCTACGGATAAATGACAATATTCTTGTTTAAACTCTCAGCTATATTTTGTCGTATTTTACACGACTGTTGTATAATTAAGTATATTTAAATTTATGTACCATGTATCTGGCGACTCGAGATGAGTGATGTATACCTATTTTGGGGGCGTCACATGCGTAATCCATTACTTATCATCTATATGTGATTTTCAGTAAGAAAATTCATGGAATCATATTTTAGAATGGAAATTTTTGTTCTCTTAAGTTTTCTTTTGAAAAAAAAATAAAAATTTGGTCGATGATTTGATCAAATGGTTGTTATGTAAGTTATAGATGCTTTATAATCTGTTATGTGTTGTTTACAAACGATTTTGGAGTATAAAATTTATGTGTAGTTATGTTTAAAAAGAATAAATTGGTTTTTGGTTGAATATGTACTAAAAGGGTGATTTTAGAGTTAAAATTTATGTTTAAATTATATGGTAATCTATAAATTGGTTATGGATTGTGTTAATATGTCAACAAACAAAAACAATGCATGTGTAATGGACTAATTTGGTTAAGAAATGAGGATTTGGTGATTAAATTCGCAAAACATATTGGAATATAAAGAAAACTAGTAAAAACATGGTTTTGATCCTTTAAAATTAGTTCTGTAAGATGTTTATGTTGTTAGAATCATGATATGCATGCTTGGTGTTATGGTTAACAAACTTATATCTTTTGGGTATGTTAAATTCTGCTTAATAGGGAAAAATTGGATTGATTGGGAATGAACTGTGAAGCAGGGTATGCAGTCTGTAGTTTCTGTTTGTGTAGGGGTAAATTGCTGCTACTTGCATTACAAAGGCAAAACGACGCAATTGCGTTGCCTCTTGAGCATTATGGGTATTGAGCACTTGCATTGCCTTGGATGTTAAGGCTTGGGGTAAATAAGATTCGCCCTCCTGAAAGGTAAAAATGCTTTATTTTTTTTTTGTTTCAGTCCATGACGTGTTTCCCTAACCTAGTCTAAAGTGTATGGTAATGTGTTAAACATGTAATGAAATTCCATAACAGATTGTAAACATGTATTTGATGATTTTAGATTGAAAAGATACTGACTTAGAAAACTTTAAATTATTATTTGATTAAGTCTTGAGATGTTATTTAAGTGTGACGATGCCTTACTAGAATTATGATTTCAAACCTGTAAATGGTGTCAGAAATTGGAATATGAGATAGGATAACGAGATGAACTTGAATGAGAATTAAACCTATAGGGTTAATGTTAGTTTAACTATTCGGTATTGCGATTTCAATGGTATATGTAGGGTATTTGGCGAATGTTTGTTATAATTGTGTAGCTTACGTACGAGGCAAGTTCCTAAACCTTACTTCTTTATGTAAAGCAAGATCTTTATCCTATCTTGTTTATTATTACTGCGCAAGTTTCTAAATCCTACTTTTCGCTATTTAAGTTTCCTAACCTTGAACTTGATATTGTTTGATTAAGATAGCTCAAGTTATTTGTTCATATTAAGCGAGTTTCTAATTATTGTTGTTCATTAATTTCAAAGCTTGAGATGTTTATTATTTCGAACAAAAATTTCTAATTCCTTTGAAGATAATCTATTGGATATATAATGTTTTATTCAACTATATATTGTTTTGATTCCATTCTTGGTTCTAAATATGGTTACTCAATACCTAGTTATTGTTTTGACTAGTTCATAGTTGATAAGCATTCTAAAATTCCAGAACCATTGTGAAAGTTAATCCGCTAAACTTTCTTTAGTGCAGAAATCCTAAGTCAAACTGAGATGAACAACCCTAATGTAGGGGATTAAGTACGCGTTAGCATTTTGATGTTTGTGTAAAATACATGGTACGAAGGGATGACCCCCCTAAATGCGAAAGGAAAGGTCTGTATAGTCTAACGACTGTTAAAGGTCAAGGTATAAATACTTAGTAACTTGGGACATAGTTCATGGTCTTAAGACCCTCAAATATTAATCTTGAACTTGTTTTCTAATCTTGATTCAAAGAACGAGTTCTTTGTTATTTCAGTATTCGTTGATTACTCTTATGTTATTGCTATTGCCATCGTTACATCTGTGAGAAATTGTTTGCTCACTCTTGCATTTAACAATGCAACTAAAGTTCAGAAAGTGGACGAGCCATCTACTAGTAAGGGCAAGGTGTCCAAATGATGAAAACTTCTTTGATTTTATTTATTTGAATCTATGTTATGAGACTTATTTAATTATATGATGTATTCCTCAGACTTATGTAATAATTTAAGGTTAAATTACCAGGGATTTGTTTTAAATTGATGTAACCCTTTAATGGGGAGGATTATTGTTTAAGTTATTTAGGCTATGTCTTTATCCTTATTTATGGTTAGTTAGATGTAATTGTTTTAGATAGTGAGCACCAAATCATGTGGGAATGGAGTACCCGGATTTGGGGGTGTCACAAGCCGTGTATAGGCCAGTGGTCTACCCCTCTATTTCTCAAACTCGACAATGAATAATTAGAGGTGATGATGAAGAGATGAATGGAATAAGAGGGAGTTAGTGACCAACTCTCCATTTCCCTTTGGTTTCTATTTCTCCATGCTAGTTCGAAACAAAGTGTAAAGGTATTGTTTGTGTATTGAAATCTCTATAAATAGAGCCTCCTTCTTCTCCTTCACATTTGTTGAGTATCTGAGAAATTGGCTATGGAAGGTTAATAAAATTGAGAGTAGTTGGAGGATTGAAGAGCTATAGTTAGCATATTCAAACAATCAAGAGGTAATAATACTAACATATATGCTCTTGATTCCTAAGTTTTGCAATTTCTTAGAAATGTCAAGAAATACTTGTTTTTGAGTCAAATTGATGGCTAAGGATTGTTGTAATCCATGAATTGTTATTAGAAATTGATGATACAGTTAAATGCATAAACAACTAAAGTTAAACTGACTAATTTGGTTTAAAAACAAATTTTTGGTGATGAAATTCTCTAAACATGTGAAATTATGGAAAAATAGCATAAACCATAAATTTGAGTAATCAAATTGGTTGTTTATAGAGTATTCGAATTGCTAGCATACTATTTGAGTATTATATATATGTATAAAAGCAATGTGGTTGATTTTAAGTATGATAATCGAGGAATTATATTTTTGGATTTTGGTTTCTGCATAAGCAGAGCCATTTTTGGAGTTGTCCTGGAAGGGCACAACTGTGCCCATTCTGTAAGACATTCCAACACAATTACCTTGTTGGATGCGATTCTGGGAATGCTTTGGAGTAAGCGTGGTGCGCACGGCTCCCATAGTATAAAATAAATAAAATTGATTGTTTATGCACCGAAATAAATCCGACTTTTTTTGTTATTCCAAGCATGATGGTTTAACTTGGTTATAGATAAAAATAAGTATTACATCAGGTTTAAGGCTATCTTACTTATAATGAATTGCCTTAGCATGATTTAGTATATTTTTAAAGAAAACTTTAAATTTTGAAAAAATATCTAGACGAACCTTGAGCCTTTTAAATTCTGATATTTGTAGCTTGTGTAAGTGGCTTAGTCATGCATATAAATAGGTATGACATATGGTCTTGAATACATTTGCATACCATGAGTTGCTTAAATGGGTATTTTCCAAAGAAATATAAAGATTTTGAAAGCAAACTTTGACGAAACATGGGTACCTTAGATTCTAACCTTGATAGCATGTATACGAAGTCTAACTATGCATGACATAAGATTCAAAGTTTTTTCGTATGTGTTAGATTGCTTTGACTTGGTTTAAAAAGATTTCAAAGGGAAACTCGAATATTTTTGCAAACTATGTTTTATAAACATAGAGTGGTTATGTAACACCCCTAAATCCAGATATCTATTACCTTAGACCTGGTGCGTCACGATACTATCTTCGTTTAACCATTAACAACTTCCATTAATAATTTAATGAATACTTTGATACTAATTAATATATTCATTCTTTTCTATTTTCAGGATCTATAAATCGATCCCAAAACCTTTATAAGTCAATACCCGATCTTAATCATTAACCATTCTTTTTTTATATCATATTCAATGTTATACTTATTAAGATGCAGATTAATTAAAACTTTTTTTAATCCTTTATTCATTTCCCCATATCACAACCTTCATCATTCTTATATCTCTGAATCAAATTTATTCTATGCTTCGAATTATCAAAGTTACATTATAAAATTTACATCTTAATTTGATGTTCTTTATGCATCGAATAGTACGACTTTACAACTCTATAAGAATTAAACAACTATCAAGTACATCATCTTAAACCTAAAACATGGTTCGAGATTTTAGCTTCACGTAAACAATTTAATCCTCTTGTGATACTATTGAACTATATCAAGCAAGTAGCACATAACTTTACCATGAGTCCTTAATCTATAAAAGTTGTTATTTCCAAGGGTGAGCTCGATAACCTAGCAATTCTAAAAGTTTTCATGCGTCACATAGCATATAATATCATGCACAGTTCATATAATCATAAGCTTTTAACTCATACGCATGCTTCTTCTCACATAACAAGTATAGAGATTAACTTACAAA
Organism: Panax ginseng; assembly: GCA_020205605.1. Classification (NCBI taxonomy): domain Eukaryota; kingdom Viridiplantae; phylum Streptophyta; class Magnoliopsida; order Apiales; family Araliaceae; genus Panax; species Panax ginseng. The sequence goes on from CM035132.1 coordinate 138,608,620, forward strand.
ACATATAATCGTAGATTAACTTTCAATCACATTTATATCACATAGACATTTCCATATTTCATGGCATATCACAATTCATTTCATACATATCTCATATGCATTTCATATCTTAGCATAAATTAATCAACAATTATCAATATTATAGAGCAAATAGGAATTGAAAGACTTGTCTAGCTCGCAGATTATCAACTACAACTTAATTGCTTAACATTACCTGCACTTTTTGTATTCATACACAATTGTATAACCATGTATTCATATCCATTAGTCATACATTTCCTTACAATCTAAATGTAATAACATTTGTAAAATTGTTCTCTAACTAGGTTCTGCCCGTTTAATATTCGCGTACACTCAACCCTCACGTCGGCTAAAGTGTTTAATGATTACATTTCATTCTAACATTCTTTATCCGACTCATACCCAAATTTTCATTAATCTTATTACCATTTGTTACGACTTTCTTGATAATTCATATCTTACTTACTACCTTTGTCAATGTCTAAGTTATACAACCAATATATGCTTAGAACGTTTGCACAACGCGAATATGATTCGTGAGGATCATTTACGTATTCAGTGTTCACGTTGCTCGTCTCTTAAACTCCCATTCAACCTTTACCTAAGGTTTTAATTGCTCTCATTTTTTATCCATTATATGAACCTCACGTTCATCGTCCTTTTTTAACATTGAAGTCATACATTTTGTTATATGCTAAGACTGATAGTTTATCGCAACTACATTACGTTTACATTGTCTTTACGATTTACACTTATCTCTCATTACGACATCATAACATCGAAATGTTATACATCACCCTCGTCACTCAACGTCTAAGGAATCACAATCATAGCAATTCCACATGGTCATTTTATCGTGACCACGATCCCTGGATATCGATTATGTAAATCGCGTTCGCCATTTTATAACCTTTATTCTACGTTTCATCGTCAAACTCAAGGTTTTAATCATCATTATATATATTTTTCTTCATGAATATTACATTCATGCTTTCCCCTTAATTACCATCCAAAATGTTTTACAATAATGCTAGTTTCTAGCAGGCACACAATAGATCTAGAAGGGGGGGGGGGGGGGTTGAATAGATCCTTTTCATTTTCAAATACTTTTCTTGTTTATTTTGTATTGCTAATGAATTAGCACATGACAAGCATAAGAATCTTTTCAAGCACAGTGAAATAAACAAAAGATCCCCTTCATTGATATATTCATGAACATGCATACATTGTTCGTAGAGTTAGTTAAGTTGTAAGCAGTTAATACATACATAGCATTTCACTACAAGAAAAAGGTTTAGCAATGATCGCTTTATCAATGATCGCCCATGGTCGCAGAGATAACTATCATTGACCAAACCACGATTACCGCTGATATAGTCGTCGATATAAAATCTGGTCGATGGGATACACATCAGCGACCACTATTAGCGACCGAAATATCTACTACCGATATGAGCGATCGAAATGACAAATCCGGTCGCTAAGCTGAGTCAGTATGGTCCATGGCCAAAGCTGACGTGGTCCACATGGAAGTGACCACTATCAGCGACTGCATACAGTCACTGATACCCTCAATTGTTTAGCCGTCGCTAATAACTATCAGCGACCGAATGCGGTTGCTAATATGAAAAAAATTGAAAATCAGATTTTTGTTGTTTTGCAAAATTCCCAAAAACATGTACCTGTTTTGTACCTGCTTTATCCCAACACACATACACAACAAGATAAACATCATACACAACAATATAAACATCCATCGTCCACCAACACATACACCAAACTAGTATATAAACCTTTAAAACCTAATATGATTTGAATAAATATAATAACATTTCAAAACTTGTTTAAGTAACATACAGACATCCAAAGAATGAATATACAAGTACAAGCTTATACTATAACTACAAAACTGATCTAAAGCAGGTACGTCAAGCATCATCGCCTCCTTGATCACCCTATAATTAACAAAATAATAAAAACAAGTTACAAATATATACTAACTATGTTAATATTGGTATATTACGACAATTTATACAATAAATTGATTTTATACCTCGTCGCCATCCCCATGTTGTGATGATGCTGCTGCCGCTACTGCTTCAGCTAACTCCTCAGGACTCAGAGCCCCTAGATGCCCACCCAATATCTTCAGAAGATCTCGATCTCGACATATAGCTCTCACACAGTCAACCGGAGTACGAACAGTTGGATGGCTCGATGACTGTGTAGATTGGGTAGAAGAGCAGCCTGAGCCACTAAAGGATGGGCGTCGTCGTTGTCCTTGACCTTTAATGTAGTTCTTCTTCACAACAGACGTCCTCTCCCACAACTCTTGATCAATAGGCGGACGTGGAGTGCCTTCAGGATAGCGCTCATTCAATAAACGCTTATAAGTATCATGTCATCATGTTAACAATTAAATAGTTAAAAATAAATTAATTCTGTAAACATTGATAAACAAGATCAAGTTGTTAAAATGTATTACCGCTATCTGGATAGTATCAGGCAGACCATCATGGGTGGCCACGTACACATCCAGCCAATGGATAGGCTGACCTTGAGACTGAGACTCCTATACAAAAAATAACATAATATTAATAAGTAAAAATGTGATATATTTTCTACAATTCATGATTGTAAACATATTAAAACTTGTAAATACGTACCTTAGCGTTGATATATGTCGCAATGCGTGAAATCTCGCCACCCTTGTATGTCCCTTTAGCCTTTTAAGCCATCGAACACCCGAGGATCTTAGTGGCGGCGGATCTTTCGTCTTTTCACCATGCCCATATGGATTTGGGTGCACCACCGAGGCTATGCTCGTGCATGTAATCTCTCTCGTCAGTGCGGATAGTCGATCTCGGCATTGTGAAGGGCTTTTTGTCTTTCTTTGTTCAAATTATCTTTAGTGCGGATCATGACTTACGCTTGTAATAATGTTTGTATCTTTGAAGCTCAAAGCGTCCTCCCATCTATATCGTTTCTGCAAATAAAACAACAATAATAACATTACTAAACAATTATCCTTTGAATATTATATTATCTGTAATAATTAAAAAAAACATACGAAATTCAAATTCAAACAACATCCTTGTGGGCGATAGGTGTGCTTCATACGTAATCACGGTGTAGGCCAATTACAGTAAACACAATTTGTGATATGCACTTAACGATCTTATTATCTAAAAAATCACTATAATATACAACAATTTACATCAACGATAAGTAGATATATTAAAGTAATTTACATCTAATTAAGTTATAATACTTATGCATATTTGTCAAACTTATACTTATAATACTTGAAAAAAATTCGCCAGAGTCTCCCCTACAATATAGACTAGCCACATGCACGGCACGATGCATATATATGGACATTTCTAGGCACCCAAGACACAAACCAGAGAGAAATATACAAATTTTCAATACAATAAGACCAAAATAATAACGATTGAATACAAATTAAAGCAGTAAAAAATTCAGACCCATATACATTACCAATATAATACCAATCAAAACATTACCAATATACAATTATACAAGAATTTTAGTTTTAACAAACATACATTATAAATGAATTTTATAATTAACATCAATTATCATATTTGATGTGAATTATGGATAAACTTCTTTGAACCTTCTTCTTGATTGAATTATGGATAAACTTAATTCCTAGTTATGTTTTATGTCATACTCATGTTCATGGTTTTGTTGATCTTGACGATCTTATTATCTAAAAAATCACTATAATATACAACAATTTACATCAACGATAAGTAGATATATTAAAGCAATTTACATCTAAGTTCTATATATCTTGTATAAATAGAACTTAAATGTTTATATATAAATGATATATGTGGGACGTACATACTATTCGGAGGAGGGCGAATTTGAATAAGAATCCGATCATCTAGATTAGTAGGGGCCTTGGGCACATGATTAGGCCCCCTACCCAAGCCGCGCTTTTTCTGCGCTGCTTCAGAATCCATCTGTATATTAAAAATTTCAAGATGTTATTATGAGTCATATTTGATTACATATATATATGACAATAAACATGACATTGATATAAACATGTATATAAATTGATAATAAACAAAAGTTGCATTTAAATAGTTTAGTAGATAAACATGACAGTGATATAAACATGTATATATATGAATATAAAATGACAATAAATAAAAGTTGCATTTAAATAGTTTAGTACATAAACATGACAATGATATAAAAAACATGTAATGCTAAACATACATTTCATTTGTTCAAGTGTCAATGTCTGATTCAGAATCATCTTGTATATGTGTTGCAGATTCATAACCATCATCTGCTTCAAATTCAGTGTCAGATTCAGTCAATAACTCTTCCTCCTCAGTATCAATGTCATCTGACACAAGTATTGACTCAGGATCTAATTCATGTGGTTCATCTCTACCATCTAACTAGATTACTTCATTGTCGTCCTCCACATTTATTATAGTTTGACTATGAAGCATCTGCTCTTGGTAAATCTCCCCATCAACTACTTCTACACGACTACGCACGGGAGTATGAATTATAACTTGCCAATCTGTAGGCGATCTATCCATTTTCCTAACAGGACTAGGAGTGTAGTATACTTGTACTGTTTGAGTTGGTAAAACAAATGGTTCATTGGAGTACACAGACCTATGGAGGTCAATATCGACAATTCCATGTTTGTCTACACGTATCCCTTTTTCTGAATTAAACTAACGTCACTTGAATAAGTGAATATGACCCCCGTACGTGCCCTTGTACGACAACTCTACGATTTCCTCCAACTCCCCATAAAAGGCACGACCAAGCTCATTGTAACAATCTCCTTGGACACACACTCCAGAGTTCGTTGTTCTTTTACCGTGCCCATATGCCTTTATATGAAATTCACAACCATTTATTTTGTAACCATTCTGGTGACTTGGTCCTATGCGGTCCCATAGCTAGGAATTGTACATTAGCCGAAATCGTTGATCTCGCAGTCAAAGCCTACAAAAACTCCATCTTATTAAATGAAGTCATAGTTAACATTGAGTATATATATATGCCGTGCTTAAGAAATTGAACTAACTTTGTCCTTTAGCCAAAGTGCAAATTTTTTATCACGATTGATTTGAATATCTTTATCAGTTATGCTGGGATGCTTCACTTTTAACTCGTCATCGTACAATCTATACCATGTTATAAACATTAACATATTGGAATAATTAATTTTCAACTTAAAAGATAAATTATCAAGTTTGCATGTGTACCTCACAAATTCGTCAATCTCCTCGCAAATGAGAAGAATGTAAGTATGTGCAGCATATAACTCTTGCTCAGAGAGGAATATGTGCTTCCCTTTTCCATAAGCGCGGCCCGATAGACCAAATATAGAGAGCCGACCATTTAGTTCAACATTTCCCCCATCATCATGTCTCGATACTCGATTGGCCTTTGTCAAGACTTCGTCCAAAAAATAGTCTGAGACAAACGTAGATATCTCATCGAAACTGTATGCCTCACATATCGACCCCTCGACATTAGCTCTATTCTTCACCTTCCTCTTAAGGTTTCCCATCACCTTCTCAAAAGGGTACATCCATCTATATTGAACTGGACCCCCAACACGAGCTTCATAGGGAAGATGGATTTTCAAATGCTCCATGGACTCAAAAAAACCAGGTGGGAATATTTTTTCGAGTTTACACGTGATCTCTATGATGTTCTTCTCAAGTATAGACATGTCCTTCTCATTTAATAATTTTGAACATAAGTCTTTGAAGAAATGACTAAGATCCGTCAAAGCATCCCATATTGGTTTATCAAGCAGATCCCGAAATGCTATAGGCATAAGTCTCTCCATAAACACATGACAGTTATGACTCTTCATCCCTTGCAATTTCCCACCCGTAACACACCTTTCAATGTTTGACGCATATCCATATGGTAGTTTCAGAGACTTAACCCATGTGCACACATCTTCAACTTACTTTTTGGACAATGTGTACCTTGCATGCAGTTTGACAATCTTACCATTAGGAGATTCATAAAGTTCTAATCCAGGACGCTTATAAATATCTTTCATGTCCAAATGTGCCTTATCGTTATCTTTTGTCTTCCCCGTAACATTCATCAAGGTTTTAAACACATTGTCAAACACATTCTTCTCAATATGCATTACATCTAGATTATGACGAATCAAATTTGTAGACCAATAAGGCAGTTCCCAAAAGATACTTCTCTGAACCCAGTTGTGAGATTCGCCAAACCCATTGATTATGTTTGTGGCATCAATCTTACCAAATGGGATAACCAGCAATCTCTACTTTCCCTTTCCTGAAGTGTTCTCTATTTCTTCAAAACGGGTGATTTACCGGTAAGAACCGATGATGACAGTCAAACCAACAAGGCTTTTGACCTTTTGATAGATTAAACGACTTTGTATGCTCCATACAATACGGACAAGCCAACTTCCCGTGTGTACTCCATCCAACTAACATACCATAAGCTGGGAAGTCACTTATAGTCCACATAACCGCTGCCCTAAGGTTGAAATTTGTTTTCGTTGCAACATCCCAAGTCTGTACTCCATCCTCCCACAATACCTTCAACTCGTCTATAAGAAGTCTCAAGTAAACATCTAAGTTCTTTCCAAGACTCTTAGGACCAGGAACCACGAGTGAAAGAAACATGTATGGCTATTTCATACACATCCAAGGAGGCAAGTTGTACGGAGTAACAATCACATGCCAACATGAGTACGGAACAGCTAAGTGGCCAAACGGATTGAAACCATCGGTGGACAATCCAAGCCTCATATTTCTAGGTTCCAATGCAAACCCAGGATGTGCTAAGTTGAAATCTTTCCAAGCCTGCCCATCTATAGGATGATTTAGTTCTCCATCTTTAGCTAGAGATTTTGCATGCCAACTCATATGTTCAGCTGTTCTTGAAGACATGTACAATCTTTTTAGTCGATGTGTTATTGGAAAATACCTTAGAATCTTAAACGGTATTCTTGATTTTTTTTTTGTAGTCACACCCTCTTTATTAGGCCTAAACCGATCATGACTACAAAACATTCACCTTGTCATCTATTCATTTTCCTTATAAAACAACATGCAATCGGTGGGACATGCATCAATCTTTTGGTATCCAAGACCCAACTTCTTCACCATTTTCTTACAAAAGTAATAGTTACTAGGTAATTTTTCACCGTCAGGCAACATACTCTTAATGGCCTTCAAAAGCGACTCAAAACACTCATGGAAAATGTTGTGATCAGCTTTGATGTTAAGTAATGTCGCCACTGTAGACAATGTACTGTGTTTGGTGCAACCATGCCACAATGGCTCTCTACCCTCTTCTAATAACTTAAAAGAAGTCTTTGGCATCAGAATTCATAGGTTGCTCTCTGCCTTATTCCCAATCAAAATTTGGCCCTGCAATATCATGAACCATTTCATTCATTCGATGAGTACTACTTCCCGAATTGTGTACTTCTGTGATGCCACCATCTCTTCTCTGCCCATGTGCCCACCAACATTCCTCATAATTTTTCATGAACCCAGAAACAAGTAAATGATATTTTACCACGTCTCTATCCATATAATTTACATTCTTACACTTCAAACATGGACATCGTATCTGTGACTTACCATTCATACATTCCGGGTGACTATACGCATACTCCAAAAACACTTGGCAACCAGTTCTAAATTCAGCTATAGCACCTATCTAGGCACTTGACTTTCGTCGTGCCATCCAACTACGGTCTGAATAGAGGTCCATGATTCCACGGTACCTACTACAGATAATATTATAAATGTTAACATATGACTTGAGCATACTTGTAACCATATAACTTGAGCATACTTGTAAGCATGCATATGATTAACATTTAAGCATACTTGTAAGCATATGACTTGAGAGCATACTTGTAATCATATGACTTGAGTATACTTGTAAGCATATGATTAACATTTAAGCATACTTGTAAGAATACTCCTTGAGCATACTTGTAAGCATATGATTAGCTCGTTAATATTATAAATGTTCGTAACTACCCGACCAACAAAAAAATTTCGCCAGAGTCTCCCCTATAATATGGACTAGCCACATGCACGACGGCATGCATATATTGTCATTTCTAGGCACCCAAGACACAAACCAAGAGAAATATACAAATTTCCAATATAATAATGCAAATTAAAGCAGTAAAAAGTTATATACAATGGAGTTTGTAGGAAAAAATGTAAATTTAGAGTTTGTTTGATAGGTATGTAGGAAAATTATATAATTTTACTTGTATAAGTGGCCAACTAGATTATATATATATATATATATATATATATTTGTACTTTTCATTTTCTTTCTATTCTAAGCTAAGTCATACTTATGGCTCATATTGCGTCGTATTGTACTTTCATAGTAGATTATTGCCTCATGTTCTTGGTCCATATCTGAACACAACAAAAACTCTTATACATAGGACATTTTGGAAAGAAGAAGTGTGTCATTCATGTTAGAAACTAGTACTCTCTTAGTTGTCACCATAACCTCTGTCATGTATTCTTCAGTGCTTCTAGGATAATGTCTCATGTGATAAAAGAGACACTATCCGCAAATAGTTTTAATCTAGAGATATCCTACAAAAGAGTTTTGCAGGTATCCGCAGCATGTGAGGATCAAACTTGCAAAATTTAAAACCCAATCATTTTTCGTGGGAACAATTATTCACGTTTTGATTCACATTATGATGTCAATGTCAAGTTCTCAGTCTACAAATGATTTTTCCACACTGACTAATAAAATTGGTTAAACTACAAACATAAACAAGGGATTCACGAGTCTATATCATGTGCATGACTTCCTATAATAACCAAACTGTTACTACCTCTATTGCACAAAAATAATACCAAAATATAAATTTCATACTAACTACAATCTAATACATTCATATCCATTTTATCAATTTTGAACATCAAGATTTCACAAAAATCGACTTTAGAAAGTCAAAATGGGACTCTTTAGAAAGTATAAAAATATAGTTCAAGCATGCCTTCGAATCCATGCCAAAAACAGATCTCAAAAGCTATGACATGCAAAGTGGTACCGAGGGAGCATAATAAAACAAGTAAAATTAGTCCCACATTCATTATAGTAACATACCCTCAAAATTTATACTTTGGTGTAAATGTGAATTACCATCATTTGTAAATCCTCCACTCCCATCCAGAAAAATTGTGAGTTTTACTTCTTTTATTTTCTCTCACCATGATTCCAGTTTATGCTATAACTGCACCCTTAAGGAACATAACCTTCTAACTTCACATGGTATCCACTAAATATTTTAAGCCAGAAAGATATCATCAATAACCTAAGGTAATAGAACTATGAACTTACAAAACTTTCACAAAATGCTAGTGACAAAATCTGCCAGAAACAAACAAATATTAAAACCCTTACTTCAAAACCCCAAGTAAGCCTACAATTATATATCAAAGAATTAGTCAGCAAAACACTCCATCCTATCACTAATCAAGTTATCCAAACTTACATAAATTAACAAAATCAAATTACCCAAAGTACTGCGTATTACCAAAATAAATTTTACTCTAATCAAAACTTATAAACCAAATATAATCATATTACCCAAATCGACTTCAAATACTAATAAAATCATAATCATATTACCCAAACATAATCAAATCCATATATATCAATCTAATGCATATATAATAAAATTCATATTCAATATTGAAACATTATTCATTGAAATCAATACCTCAAGGTGGTGGGTGGCGGCGGTGGGCGTCGGTTGCAGCAGTGGCGGCGGTGGCTTTTCTCCTGTGGCGTGACCTTCTCCCTCTTCTTCCCCTTCTCCCTCTTCTCCCTTTTCTTTCTCCATCTTTTTTTTCTCTTCTAGTTTATCTACTGTCGAGCGAGCTGTGGCTGATAGATTAAAGAATTAGCGACCGGTAATAGCGACCGCATGCGGTCGCTAAATATTTAATGATGTGGAAGTATCAGCAACCGCATGCGGTAGCTGATAGTGAGAGGTCGCAAAAAAATAAGGCGCCAACATTTCCAGCCAATTGTTAGGCGGTAAAATTGTAGTAACGACCACGTAGCGACTGCATGGGGTCGCTAAAACATAACAGTGACTATTTTTCATTGCGGTCACCATAGGCGGTCATTAATGATAAGTATCTGCCACCGGATATGCGGTCACTGATATTGTTGGTCGCTGTTAGAGCATTTTCTTATAGTGTTTATAGCTGTTAGGTACATAATGTAAATGACAGAAAGTAAATGACTGAATGTAAAAGACGCATGGGATTTTAAGTGGTTCAGAGACTTAAGCTCCTAATCCACTCTTCTACTTTAACAAGAAGGAATTCCACTAAGGAAGGGCAGCACCCTAAATCACTAAGATTCCTTCACGGCCAGCAACCTTGGAACTTTAGTTCACTAAGAACTCGTCAAGCCCAGCAGGTTTGGAACTCTTCTAGTTCCCTAGGAACTCTTCAAGCCCAGCAGGCTTAGAACTTCATTTAGTCCCTCTAGAGAAAGACCCCTCAGGCATTGGCTACTTGTTGTTGTTGTTGTTACTGAGCTGCTAAGATGTCTTTAAGCTTGAACATCTTTTGTACATAGCAGCTTGGTGTGGTCCTCTTTGCATTTTGCGTAGAGTTTGGACCACTTCTTCTTTGGTACAGCTGATCTTCATCCTTTTCTGCTCATCTTCATCCAATGTCAGCTGTGCACCATCACCATTTAGGTTTTCTAAGTGTTTGAGCTTTTGGTAGACTTTGTCGGGCACTTAGCATTCCCTGAACCCTTCTTGAATGGTTTGTACACATGATTTTGCATCTGTTCTGTTTCAACTTTTGGTTCATGGTGATTTGTAGAGTGGCTCTCTAGATCTTCTTTGTGCTCTACCACTTTTCTGAATGCTATCTTCTTGGCCTTCTCGACTCTCAGCTTAGCTACCATCTTCAGTGGCATTTTCATCCTTATTGAGTGAAGCTTTAGTCTATTCAAATCCTTCTTCAAATATGCTTCACTTCTACCTTCGTAGTCTCACTGCCACTAAGACTTGTTATGTTCAGTTCTGGTGGAACTTCGAAGAGTCAACAATATAGCATTCCAACAACTTAATGATCCTTCAACTCAACAACTCTTGATCTTTGAAGCTCTGGCTGATATATAATCCTTCCCAATCTTCCTGTTGGAATATAGTCATTGAAAGCTATTTAAATTGCTTCGTATATCTCAAGTTATTTGGTGCAGACTACTTGATGTGACGTGACAGCTCCTTTATGACTTTACTGACACAGCAGTCTGCTACCTTACCTACCGCTTTTAAGTTGTCACCTTTCCATGTCAAGCAGGTAGTCATCTTTATTTCTTCTTTCTGACTTCTCAATTAGAACACCAAAAATTGTTATTTTGCATCGATGCTCTTAATTAGAAAAGTTCAAATATCAGTCTTCAGATTAAACCATTGCCAATGCTTTAATCTTCAGATGATCGAACTCTATGATTCTGATGCATAAGTTCTTGGACCTGATCGTAGTGTGTCTTATTAAATGTTGCTCATTGACTGATTGAGACAACACTACGATCCTGAATAGTGTTCATTGGATCATCAATGTAGAACACCTCTTCCTTCATTTGTGCAGTGCTTCAACTATTCTGCTTGACTTTGATTGATCTTAAGAACTGATAGCTTGAATCCTTGTTCTAGTCTCTTCTGAATAACAAGACACCTCAGAATTGTGGCATGCCCAGCTCGCTTTCTACTTTTGATCTCCCGTTCACTTATCATAAATGGACTGACCCATGCTTAATCACTTTAGCCTTGTTCTTCAGAAGCTGGCCAGTATCTCTGTGTAGACTACATCAGTTCCTGCTTTGTTTGGCAAACACTATGATCTGGGTTGGCTCCAAGATCGTTGTCTTCTGTTCACTTGATAGCTACTGCACTTGTTGACTTTCCTTAGTCAGTCACTTATACTGAAGTGTTCTTTTGATCTACTTGTAGAGTACTTTATCTTGAATGGCCTTACAACTCAATCTGGATGCTGATTGGGTTGGTGCTTAGATCTTCTGTTAGCTTGCATGTCATTCGTTGAGTGCTCTCTGGTTTCCTTTAGGTGGAGTGTAACTTTGCATCTCAGACCAGAGGCTTCATCCTTTGGATATTTTGGGAGTGCTCATTTGTTGAGAATCATGTTTACTCTACGATTCTGCCTTGGCGTTCTGAGTAGCGCTGTTGAAGTCTTAGTTCTGCACTCTACAATTTTGCTTTGGTTCTGCAGACACTACGACTCCGAGATCAGATGTTGATACTCTATGATTTTTGTCCTTAAGCTTGTTGTCTTCTTCTGATCTAGCTCAACTACGATCTCTACTTCTTATTTCATAAGTAGACTCTATGACTCCGAGTGTGGTCTACGATTCTTGACTTGGCTTTGGCAGATGCTCGTTCAGCTCTTAGATAGGCTATCTCTATGATTCTAAACATGACTTCCTCAGTAGACTACGACTCTGAGGAAGTTCTTCTCAACACACTACGATCCTTCTTCGTCTCTCTTGGCAGTCGACGAACTCCGAGATCTACTATCTTTCAGACAACGATTCCGCCTTGATAGTTCTCGAGTTTTCCTTGACTCTTTTGGCAGACTATGATTTTTGGTACAGTGCTCAACGATCAAACAAGCCTATCTATTACATTATAAGATCAACCTAACAAGCTTGATCTTTCTATCTTTATAGTCCTTGTACATCATTTCTTTTTAAGGACTTTACAAAGTTGTTTTGCTTATGTATGATCAACCTAACATATTTGATCAATTCACTCTAAGTCCTTGTACATATGTTCCTATTATCTATCAAAGGACTTTACAGCTTTTCTTAATGCAAGCATACTTGCATATTCATTCGTTTATATCATAATCAAATCATATATAAATAGGAAAATCATTCACATGTTAATTCCTAACAATCTCCCCCTATTTGATTATCAAAAAAATAATTCATGCATAAGCATGAGATGAATGAATCTTATATACAGTGAGCAGCTGTATTTCTAAAATAGATAATCATGAATGTCATTGATAATAATATGGAATTACATAGACTATGACACTTTACATCCCGGATCCAGAAACATACCTAACTAGATGGAGATGTACCTTTTTGGCTCCATGTGTGTCTTCCAGGATGTCTGTTGACCAGCTACTTATCTACTCATCTTTTTGCTCCTGCACCCCCTGGGATGGTGACTTCATTTCTTTTCTCTTCTCCCCCTTAGACTTTGTATTCATGGGATATGGTGACTTCATTTCTTTCTTTTTTTCTGCTCCCCCTCAAACTCTATATTCATGGGATTATCATCCTTTGGCTCCCCCTTAGATAATGATTCTACTTCTGTTGTTGCTATCTTCTTCTTCTGTTCCCTTGCCTTTCTCTTGTCTTTCTTTTCTTCTTTTATTCTATTCTCTTTACTCCTCCTTGAGTGCCTCTTTCTGTGTCTCTTTTTCTCTCCCTTTTTGTCATTAATCACTTGGGAAAGCTGCTCCACATTTGACATAAGTTGCTCCATCAGGTAAGATGAGTTACCAACCTCAATTTTGAGTTCTTGTTGGCTCAGCTCAAGCAGCAGGGAGAGAGATTGATTCAAATTGTCAATCTTATCGGAGAGAGGGAATTTGCTCTTCATTAGCCTTCAATGCTCGTAGATCTTCTTCCTTCTGATCATTCATAGCCTTCAGATATATTTGATCTCTCTCTTTGATTTTGAGAGACATATCAAACATAGTGGCTTGGAGTTTGTCTTGATGCATATTATATCCTTCTTTTGTCAACATCTTTGCTTCTTCAATGATGATAGACATCTTCTCGACCAACTAATCAGAATTCTTCAGTAATTCCTGCTCCGTAGGAGTTTGGTCATTTGGTTGGGCAAACTCTTCTTGAGCTTCATATTTGACTCTACGATTTTCATTCTCGGATAATTTATCGAAAGCAATGAGAATCTGATAAATCGTTGAGTGCCAATTACTATTGGAGGATGAAGGATTTTTAGATAATTATGCTTGGACAGAGGGAAGCTTTTCAAACTTCACTTGATCATCTTCAGTGGTAGAGTGAAGGGACTCTATGATCATGCACTTGGGTATAATCCTTCTTCCATCAGAATCGTCTCTACTATCGTAAGGAATATAGTGCTTACCAGCATGTCAATAAACTTTGAAATGAGACTGGTCTTTGATCATTTTACACTACACCAAAATAGGGATTTAGCGAAGGAAAACCATTTGAGATGATCTATTAACTTATTGCACAAGTATTTATTCCTTGATCAGATCAAAGAATCCTAATACTTTGCCAATTTGTTTCATTTCTGAATTCTTTGAACATTTCAAATAATTCACACTTGTATTTCAGCAAATACACACATTTAACTCTTTGAATGATCATCTCCTTTTTCTTATACTAGTTTGTTCAATTTGTAAAATAATTTTTACGTAAGTCAAGTACACAAAATCCATTAAGTAATATTTCAGTTCTATACAAAATATTATTATTATAAATAGAACAACAATTGTTCTTAAATATAATACCAAAGATTTCATTGTCCAATAATAAAATGGAAATAATGTTTCCAACGAGAACTAGAATACAATAACAACTTATTGACTTAATAGATTTTCCCGTAGGCAATGCTAAATTATAAGTTTCTATGGCTAATGTAGCAACCTTTGCTTCATTTACCAGACATAGGATTACTTATCCTTTGTTTAGCTTTCTATTTCTGCTTGGTCCCTTCATAAATCTATATTTATGATAACCAAAGTCGGTATCCAATACCCAAATAGAACCTTGACTTAAAAAAAAATTATTTTAAATCATGAACAAATTTGTATTTGTAACCGAAACTTCACTAAGCTTCTTCTAGTTAGCTCTGCAAGATGCTTCTCACAGTTTCTTTCCAGTGTTCAGGCTTATTGCAGTGGAAGCAAACTCCTTTGCTATCCGTATCAGTTTTGTTCTTATTATCCTTTGTTTTTGCCTTTCTATTTACCTTCTTTGAATCGTTCTTCTTTTCAGAAGATCCTTTGGCCCCAACCAGTAAGACTTGGTCTTTCTTGGTTGGAAAATGACTCTCAACATTTTTCAACATGTTAAGCAAATCAGCGAGGTTGATATCTAGCTTGTTCATATGAAAAATTCACAACAATTGTGAAAGGAGTCCGGGAATGAGTGCAAGATCAAATCTTGGCTCAACTCTCCATCCATAACAAAACCTGTTGTCCTAATTGATCAATCAAATTGATAATGTTTAGGACTTTTATCTGTACTGTAGTGTCATCGGTCATTCTAGATCGGAAGAGCTCCTTAGATATCTGATATCTATCAGTCCTACTTTTCTCACCATCAACTACTTGATGTGCAGGAGTATAGTCAGAGCATCCATAGTTTAATGCTGAAGCTGAAGCTCGTTACTCATATATGCAAGCATGATGCATTGAGCCAACTGTGCATCATCTTGCCACTTTCTAAAAGTAGCAATCTCTTCCTCAGAGGCATTGTTTGCAACTATTGCAGGGATAGGCGTACTAAGGACATAAGATAGCTTTTCAGCCATGAGAACTATTCTCAAATTCCTTAACCAATCCATTTAATACGGTCCAGTTAAATAACATCTAATATGCTTCGCAATGATAGTAATTTAGACATTGTAAAATTCTGTAAATGAATTTGGAATTAACAACATTTTAACATACATTCTTTTATTAATTACCAAAATAAATTAGGTCTTGTTTAAAATTTGTATCTCCCACTATTTTCATCAAACTATATTACCCTCACTTACATAGTTCGGTAAAATCTAATTAAAGATTTGCTTGTGAGAATAAGGATCTCATTTCAAATGTATATAGCCTTGTGGTGACACAACAAACTATATATAAATAAATAGGTAGACAACTCTTGTCAATTACATCAACTATGCAACTCCTTGTATTTTGTCTCTTAGATTATTTTGATTAAGTGGTGGCACATCCGAATCAAAATTATCCAAGTTAAGTCCAACCTAGCACTCCATATATTCAAAAAAAAAATATATTGTCCTTGTGGTGACACAACAAAACAATATTGTTCAATTTTCTTTATAAGCATCAAATGTGATAAATTAACATCTTAAATACTTAATACTTGTCGTGTGGTGACACAACAAACTCATATTAAATATTTAATACTCTATTAATTTATCATGCTAGAAGGCGACGTTCGATATTCCAAATATCTTTGAACGCTTAGGACTTTCTATAAAAAATTTGAGGGGTTTGTTATTAATTTGTCTCATCTTATTTAGCGAGCATGCACATATATATATAAAATACGCGTCATATTAATAAACATGCGAATCATGTTTGCATAATATATAATATATATATATATATATAGTATAAACATGCACATATAGAATACTATATTCTACTTGGATTGATTATGGACTTTTATTCTAGTTTGATTCACTAGAGCCACCAAGTGAACCAAAAGGTCAAACCCTAGGGGTGCAAGAATTAATATTTAAATATAACTTTTATATTTAAACTCGGGTTCCATTACAAACGGGTCTTCACGCACTTCTTGCTCCTTGATCTCCAATTCTTCAAAATTAATTCTAACTATTTCTATTATAAAACTATTTAAAATAAATAGAAACATTGATCAGTAGTCAAGGGGAAGTACATAGGAGGGAGATAGAATTTATATTAAGAAAAAATTAGAGAAGACGAGGTACGCAGAGCCCATTTAATAAAACTCATACATTCATGCATCCAACTAAAATAAAATCCAATCACATTGGTCAATAGCCCATAATCAATCTCATTTATTATCATACACATCACCATATGCATCAATAAATAACATTCATCTCATTAATAATAAACATTCATATATATATATATATATATATATATATATATATATATATATATATATATATATTGATATCATTTAATGGGCAAATTTAGTTAGTATAAAATTTAATTTTGAATCAAAATAAACTCCTTTATTTTAATCCAAATTTAAATCAAAATAAAACTCCTTTTATTTTAATTTATCCAATTTTGAATAAAATAAACTATTTTATTTTAATCAAAATCTTTAATCAAAATAAACTCCTTTATTTTAATTAATTATGGAATCCAATTTCAAGTAAAAAAAATCCTTTATTAAAGGAAACACGAATTCTATTTCCTATTCACAAATAAACTATTTTATTTTGAATAATATGAAATCTTATTCCATATCTAAATAAACTACTTTATTTAAGAAAATATAGATTCTCTTTCCTATTCAAAAATAAACTCTTTTATTTTGAATAATATGAAATCTTATTTCATATCTAAATAAACTCTTTTATTTAAGAAAACATAGAATCCAATTTTAACTCCAATTAGTTATCATGGAATCCAATTCCAACTCTAATTAGTTAGCATGAAATCTAATTTTAAAATTAAAATAAATTTTTTATTTTAAGATTAAAATAAACTTCTATTTTAATTATAAAATTATTAAGAATATATATATATATATATATATATATATATATATATATATATATATATATATATATATATATATATATATATATATAAAAGCGTGTCATTCCGTTAATCAAAAGAAATCTAGAAATCCTACTGCAAGCATATAATAGCCACGTGATGCTTCAGAAGATCTCATGTTAACTATTATAATATATATATATATATATATATATATATATATATATATATATAACCTTAAAGATTCCTGAAGCATTATAAAATATATATATATATATATATATCATATATATATATATATATATATATATTTATACCATTATAATAAACAAAGAAATCATGTTACCTTTTTTTTTTAAACAAATCAGTGAACATGCACGGATTCGCGTGCTACTCCTTGAATTTAAAAAAACGGTAGGTGATTTCTTTTTTTTAATTAAATTTTATATAACAAATTATGTCCAATTAAATTGTTCTAAACACATATCAAATTAAAATAATTAATAAATCGCATAAATGTTTGACTCTGATGCCACTGTTAGGTTTGTAATATTAATGAACGTAATCAAATTGCACAATATAAGCGGAAACGTGGAAAATCAGAGTTTTAAAATTTTACAAACCATATACCCGGATCACCCTTTATGCATAATTATAAATTAAACAAAAAGATAATGAACAAGAATCATACCCTTGAAGATTCGAGCTTTCTCAGGTACGAGTTCACCTCCAAATCCTTTCGCGTCCAACTTGAATCCACCGGGTTTGGTTCCTTCCTTTGATCAACGTTAGCCACCCAAGTGTTTGGCCTTTAGAGGTAATCCACCAAGGAAGAAAAAGAATTCAAGAAGATGGGTGTTTCACAAAACCCTAGTTTTTCTATCTCACATAGAAAGGGAGCGTACTCTCCAACAATTGGAATTACGTATGTTGTAAAAACGTCAACAACCCTTTTAACCCATAATAAGACTCCTCTTATTTATAGATGTAGGCAACCCTCCTTAACAATCAAGGAATTGAGCTTTATTTTAATTAATTAAACTCCTTTAATTATTAAGCTCCTAATCTTATTAGGAATAATTAATTAAACTTTTAATTAATTAGCATCCTAATCTTATTAGGAATAAATTGGAGTACTTTTATTAATTAATTCCCAAACTCCTTTAGGAATTAAATAATAATAATAGTAATAATAATAATAAGACTCCTCTTATTAATTTATATTTAATATTTTTAAAATATTAAATAATAAATATTAAGCTATTTAATTTATTCTATCACCATAGATTAAATTAAATATACTTAACATATTATTACGATTATGCCATTATCTTCTTAAATAATTATTCTTCCTTTTATGGTGTGACCCTTTAGGTTCTCCATATTAAACCGGTTGTGAATAAATCAATTAGAACAATTCTAATCTTATTTAAATAAATAAATTAAATTATTAATTTATTTAAATAAATAATATTTGTTCTACAATAGGGATAAATCTCCCTAGCGATCTACGACTTTCTAGATAATATAGATTTCAACATTAATCATAAAAGAACCTTTGAGTAAATAGTTATCATACAATTCAATCCTTCCACCATACAATGTCCAACTTAAATATAAGACATGGAATTATTGTCAAATCTTATTTTATTTAATTATATGTATTTCGATCCTTAAATGCATAACACCAAATAATGCAAATTAGAAACTCCTTTCTAATTTCATTCTGCCTTGGCCAAGGACTACTGGGTTGTCATTATCGAATCACATAGGACATTTCTCTTCTTTTACTAGAAGTGGTAGATTCTTTATTGATCATACATTATCTCCATGTACAACTTATTATACCAAAGCATACCCTTTGATATACCCTAAGGGTCTTAAGGAATAAGTCAAAGTATAACTCATCATACACAAGATACTATGACGATCTCAAGTCCAAGGATCACTTGTACTACTTTCACTACAGGAATTCCTCTTGACACGCAAGTAAAACTCCATTAGGTATTCCTTAGCGAGCCACGTTCAGTGAACTTATTCTCTAATAAGTACCTACATACTTGCTTTAGTGTCTCCACACAAATGATCATGAGATCAATCATCCTCATCCAATGAGCAAGCAACATATGTACCAATCTATCCGGATTCACTATTCCCCAATTTACTAATCCAACGATTGGGAACTATTTT
This sequence comes from Panax ginseng, assembly GCA_020205605.1. Lineage (NCBI taxonomy): Eukaryota > Viridiplantae > Streptophyta > Magnoliopsida > Apiales > Araliaceae > Panax > Panax ginseng. The sequence goes on from CM035132.1 coordinate 138,628,422, forward strand.
AGTTTTAAGCTTTCTAAAAATTTAGATCTCATTAGAATGATCATCATCATTATTCTAAAAGCATTGCTTAAAACTATGAGTTTATCACATATTATAAAACAACATCATGTAGAAATTAAAAGCCTTTAATAAATTAATACTTTTTATTAATAAATGAATAAGATTGTTACAAAGTATGTGCTTTATCATCAAACATGATTGACTTGTGTGCATACTACTTTCAATCTCCCACTTGCACTAAAGCCAATCGTCATGGTATCTCATACTCTTCTTCTCTAAGTGACGATTATCCTGCTATTGGATAAGCTTTAGTTAATGGATATGTAATGTTATTCTTGAGAGTCCACTATCTCTATAGTGATTTCCCATTTTTTAATGATTCCTATAATCAAATGAAAGTGCGACAACACATGTTTAGATCCAAGATGAGACTTAGGAACTACTTGTAATAACCCGAGATTTTCTATATAAAATAAATAAGAAATTTTGCATATAAATTTTTTATTTATTTATTTAATGACGAGAATAAGTGTCAAGTAATGTGAACGATAAATGCAAATATATTTATTACTTGAAAAATTAGAAATAATTTTGGAATTATTAATTACTACAAATTATATTGTATGGTAATTAATTTATGTAAGCCGAAATGTTTTTATTAATTATTTTTCATGAAAACGTGATTGGAAATAATATATGAAGTGATAATTAGATTTATATAACAAATATTTTATTATATGAATTGTCAGAATATTTAAGTTAATTATTTTAACTTGATTATTGATGCTGTGTACGAAGAATAAGTCAGATATGGAATTCAAACCTTGAATTGGGATTGTGATCAAGAGATGAGAATAATAATATTATATTATCTATATTATGATTTTACAGTATCATAAATATGTACTGTGTATGTGCGAACAGAAAAAGTTGAGCAATGACTGTCCATTAGGTCATAGCATATTACCGTGCTGTGAAACCCTAATTATTAAACTCAGTTATGAGATATGACTGAGTAGTGACTGTGTATATGAAGTTACTGTGTATACGAATGTCGGTAATTAGGACAAACCCTAATTACTATTTTTACGCCGATAGTTAGGACAAACCCTAATTATTATAACCCTAATCGGTTGAAGTTAGAAACCAGAACGACTGTGTTAGTAACACACACAGATAATTAGAGAACCCTAATTGATGACGTTAAGAAACCCTAATTATAGAATCCTATTTTTTCTATAGAAAACCCTAATTTAAATTATCGGGTTTAAATGATAAGAATTACCATCTAGTGATTAAATATTACATTTAATTGCCTTGTACAAAATTGCTCTTGAATTTATATGGGAAATTACCAAAATACCCTTTTTGGTTTATTAGTGTATTATTAGTTACATTGTTGATGGAATCTTGTAAAAATCATGGCCAACATCCCTACCCCACCAAACTTATCAGCTAAGCAATCAATTGTACCAACCAATTTGAGCATCCAATGCATTTGGCTTAGCTTATATAAAGAATGGAGAGAGTTAGTATATTTTGTACACTTGAATTTTCCTAACTCTCATCCTAGACTCTCTCAAGCTCAAACCTACGAATTCATCTTTCCCATACACTCATAATCAAAGCCCAACCATCACAAACAACAAATCAGAAACAAGGAATCAAGAATTTTTGTGCATAAAAGGTATAAAACCCTAAGCCTAGAAATCCTTTGATTCGATGTTATTTGATGCTGTTTAAAGTTGTGTAATAGGATGTTAATTGATGATATGGATTGATAAATCAAAGACACATAACATCAAAGTACACGAATTTGAAGATTTGAGAAATCTGGAAAATTCCATTTCTGTGATTTTTCGTCAAATGTCAGAGCTTATAGATCTTTGATCGATCATGATTTTTGTTTTTTTTAAGTTGTTATGTGTAGCTTGTTATGTGGTATTTAATCTGAAAAAAGAATCAAGTCCGTATCATGTATAGATTAGAAGTTATAGATGGTCAAACATGGTTGACCGATCATGAGAAACTATTTTTGGGCAGTCTGTAACGGGGGTATTCTCGTCTACTTTTTGTGCTTTAAAAGGTCTGGGCTTTTGATATTTTGTAGTACACTGAATAAGCTTTTTATAGACTCAAAGCGGACTAAATCCGATATCGGAGGAGAGAGTTATGACATTTCAAAGTAGTAGTGTCAAAGCATCCAACAAGTGCGGTCAAAATCCACTTGAACGGAATTTCGGGCTGATGTGTTCGGAATTAGGAAACAAGTCAGTAGGGAAGAGTTGTATTCTCGGAAGATAGCTTCAGCGTGGGCTCAAGAATCGTCTAAAATGTTTTAAAACGAAAGAGTTATGAATTGCTTTTTTAGCGAAGAGGGTAAATCTGGGAAATAGATAAAAACAGTTGTGAGTGGACATTTTTGGGGTCTGTTTTAGGCTTCCTAAGAGATCCGAAATTACTGGGTTATATTTTTTAAAAATACCTTGGTATACCATGTATAACATATCCAAAGTTGGGAATTTTCTGATAAATGAGCAAGACATGAGAAAATCGCAAAGTGAGCTATTGAAAAATTAGTATAAACCAAGTCTCACATCGACTAAATTGAGAACTTTACCATTTTCTAAACCTATAAATAGAAGGGCTTGACCTTTGCTTCATTCACCAACAATAAGACATCTAATTTTGAGAAATGCTTTGTTGTGGGAGGACTTTTTATAAAGATCTCCATAGTTAAATCTTGGTCGAGTACGTATTCAGTTTGTGGAATTCGTATTTTCGGGTTTGTTTCTTATTTAATTTTTTTGTAATGTTATTATTTTAAATATTGTATTTAGTTGTTAGTTAAAGTTTGAATTTTTGAAGTTTAGTTAGTTTTGTTAATAAACTAGTTAGTTTACTATGTTTATTTTGGCTTGGAATTGATTATGTAAATGAGTTATTTGTGATGACTTTTAATATTTTGGGATGAATTTCATTAATTAAGTATTATTAATGATATTAAAGTTATTTATTGATTATATTAAATAATTAGTTTAAAAATCATTTTAAATAAAAATAAAGTGTTTAAAGATATTTTGAGTTATAAAATATAACTTTTAATATTTAGAAGATAATTTCATTAATAATTATATATTAATGATATTTAGTTAATGATTTGTGATATTAAGTTTATTTAATAAATAGTTTAAAAATGGTTTTATTTATTTAAAAAGGATATTAAGGATTTTAAATTTTTAAGTTATAATTAATGACTTTTAATATTTGGATAAATAATACAATATTATTAATAATAGTATTGTTTGATGTTTAAATCATTTAGTTATGATTAGATGTTTGAAAATGCATGATAAATTTTAATAAGTGTTTTAAAATTATTTTAAGTCATTTAAAAATAAAATGAGTGATATTCTGAGATGTTGAGGTACGTAATAAGAGTCTTAGCCTCAGATTTACGATAAAGTCGCTTTCAGATAATCACAATTGTTTAAATTGACTCGAACTTAGATATTTGGATGTGTGTTAATGATTGTTTAGGACGTAATGATTTGTTAGATATATGTGATGATGTGATTAGACTATATGCTGACTGTAATAGGCAGTACTATATATTATTATATATTGTTTTAATCGAACGAATGATCTGATTAATGATAAGTTGTGATATAAAGAGATAAAACCTAAGTTGAGATTTGTAATCAGCGAATCAGGCAAGTATCTTACCTTTGCATTTCCTTTATGCAATGGACAGAGTAAGAAGTTTCAGAATTATTCTATTCTGCATGATTATGTACTCTTTGATTATCAACATGTTAGCTCAGATATATATTTTGTTCATTAATTTCTAAATGGTTATACAAGTGTCCCTACTTGGATAATCATGGTATTTATGCACATGTTGATACACCTTTGTCAATTACCCGTGATATATATATATATGTTGAATTACATATTATTGTTGAGCAAGATTAAAACCTTGGGTTTGGAAACGTATATGTATGAACATCCCTATATGGGAAAATTTTTGCGCCAAGGCGGATAGAGAGTGAGCGATGAATTTCGCTCAAAGTTATGTAGTATTGATCATCACAGGTACAACGGGATGATCACCCTCCGTGCTAAGTAAGTTATGACGGTTTGCGAATGGATTTCTGCTAAACCTTTTCGAAAATGAAAAGAATGTTCATAGTATGTTTCTTAAACCCTATTCACGGGTAGAGCCAAATTTCAAGAATTTGAAAGAGAGTTGTTATGTGAATTTTTTATCAGTACATATTACTTCACAACTTTCAATTCGTTGTAGAAGTGTTATGTAAAGAGAATACTTATATTCTTTCAGCTTATATATATAATTGCTATTACTTGCTGGGCACTCAAATGCTCACCCTTGCTTAAATTAAATGTTTTCAGTTATGTATGAGCAACCTGAAGGCTCAGGCACGAACAAGGGGAAAGGAAAGCTGTTCGAATGAGTTTATATTATGAGTTAATGGTTATAGTCAGTATTGGTATCTATTCAAGTATTGTAAGGAATGTATTTGAAGGTCTCGTACCTGGGAAATAAACTTTGATGTATGTAAATTAAGTTTGAATGTATTATTATTTGTATTATTCAGCTTATAGAAATGGTATCGTGAAGCACCGAGTTCGGGTTTCAAGTACCCGGATTTGGGGGCGTCACAGGTTGGTATCAAAGCTGTAGGTTATAAACGTTAGGAATGCGAAACCTAGGTTATAACCTTAGTAGAATGGAGAACGAAAGTTAAGATAGATATTCAGTGAACCAAGAGACGAAGTACTCTGGTGAGAAGTTATAGGATATGATGAGTTGAAGAGATCCATTAAGTTTTAGCTGTACTAAATAAAATATTCCTTCATTTTATTGATGAATATATTTTATTTTGGTACTAATGTTGTCTCGTTTATTGTGGTCATAGGATGGATGACGAAAGTCAAGATAGTAATTCCTTAACCCAAGAGACGATGGACTCTAGCGAGGAGTACACAGACAGAGAGATGATAAGAGATTTGTTAGTTAGAAATGATGACTTAAAGGTTAGAGCTGAGTAGACGGAGGCACAAAATCGTACTCTCCATTTCGTAAGCAAGTAGTACAAGGATCTTTGCTCACCGAACACGTAGATAGAATTAATAGGAGTTACGAGGGAGGTTGGAGCAGAGAGAGATACAGATAGGACAGTTGAAGGTTGAGATAGAAGCCAAAGACACCAGGATATATACCTTGGAGCAGGCTTTATTCATCACCTTCATGCGATTCGATGCAGAGTGGATGGAGCTGCCTTTCGGCAGAGAGATAGGCGTTGATGAGAATTGATAAGCCTCTGCTAGCTGTTGGGTAGCTTCGCCCCATTCTCGCTATATCTTTTGATAGGCCTCTGTTAGATGTTGGGTAGCTTCACCCCATTTCCCTGTATTTTAGCTGTACAAAGATGTATTAGATGATGATATACTTAGGAATGTATGTATAGTTTTCATTCCCTATATCATATTACCATCTATTGTATCATGCATGTTATTATGTTATGCATATGTATGTATGTCCAGAGATATTCTGCATTGACCCCTGGATGGTCTTATGACACGGGCCGAACAGATGTCTTCTTCGATAGTTAGCTGTATTGATCATACCTTACCATTTTTGGTGGTATCTGGTATGCGCTCATGGTATGATAGTATATCACCATCAGACATGGTGATCGTAGATGATTTGCTGCAGCATACTATGACCCTGTTGATGTTTCAAGTTCCCACAGGATTTATAGAGGGTATGCTAAAGCATTGGGTGCCGGATAGACAAGTATTTCGATTCTGGACCAATGAGTTGACTCCTACTTTTGAGGAGTATGCACGATTGATGATGCTGCCACTGGACAGACCTTGCGTGCACATGGCTATCGGAGACATGAGCAGACAGTTCATGACCCTCACCAGATTGAGGCGTAGAGTGGTCCAGGACGAGATTACATCCGGCCACGTGATATCCCAGCATTTTCTGTTTGATAGATTTGGCTCTGAGGATAGTTATGCATGGCATTCTGGGGATTTCACCACACCGGAGGATCATTGGCGTTTAGCCAGGGTGGATGTACTGCTTTTGTGTATATTGTCATACGTCTTCATGCCACGGTACATGGATGAGCTGGATATCAGCGTCATTATGGCAGTGAGAGTTCTCAGGGAGGGTCATACCATTGTTCAGATGATCATTACAGAGACTTTGAGGTTAGCTATATACTGCCGCACTTATCCGACATGAGTATTCATAGGTAGCTCGGTAATGCTGTATGTGTGGTTTATGTCACACTTGAGACCGATTGGCATATTTATACAGCAGGGGTTTTGTTTCACCCATGATATAGCCATGTCGTACTCCTTTCACCCTGCTAAGTGTACAAATGCTTCATCGTGGTCAGCTTTTCTGGCAGGGATTTGAGATCCATTTGCTATATTTCCATGTTCAGGGCTTAGCTCACCCTACAGCTTCATTACTTATGCTTTGGGCATGGATTATCACCCTCTAGCTGGATTGAGGGGCATGCTTACTTAACACCCACTGGCCGTGATGTGCCAGTTTGACCAGTTTCAGGATTTTCATCCTTTTGAGGGGGCAGTGAGTCAGCGCTTCGCTTCACACCGTTTATCAACTGAGGACAGATCTAGGTTGTATGCCTGTTGGGATCAGCGAGAGTTGGCTGGATTTTCTGTCAGTCATCCGGGTTGTTCTGCAGAGTATTCCACATGGATGGAGATAGAGACTGCATTGGCTGCGATAGTATCCATAGTGCAGGATGTTGATTCTGACTATGAGGCGCCTATAGAGGAGGCTGACATTGCCACCGATGACTTGACTGCTGGGCTGCCAGCATTTGTGATGGATTCTCCCACCCCAAGTGCCACTGTTACCCAGTATTTGGCATAGCATTTGGAGCATAGCTTACATCTGATGACCTATGAGAGAGATCAGGCTAGGGCCACGATGTTGACAACTCTTGATGGGAGAGACGCCGCTCTGTTAGAGAGGGATGAGGATAGATCATCCAGGGATGCATTGATTGTGGAGTGGGATGCTACCTTATCTGCTAGGGATGTGGCCATTGCAGATAGTACTTCAGTGAGATCCCATATGACTGTCAGTCTTATCGACATGAGTGCTTACATTGATGAGCATTATGCCACCATGCAGTTAGCCTCTAATCTGCTAGCTCGTGTAGATACCCTTGGGCAGGAGCTTGCAGTGCTACATCCGTCTTGAGAGAGGGATGCTATGTTAGATCTGATAGTCCGAATATATACAGATCTGTAGATAGCTTTGTATTTTCCTACATAGACTAGCTTAGCCATTTTGTCATGTACAACACAAATGTATATATCAAACAATATTATGTATGGCGGGGAAATATATTTTGATTCACTTCCCTTTTAGTTATGACTTGATACTTGCTTGATATTTGCCTGTTCCTTCAGGGCCTTGTGATCTTGATGCATTCTGAACTTATCCTTGATAGGTGGACATTGAGACATCGCAAGATCTCTCAGAATGGATCATTGATTTCGATATATCCCTACCATCTGTGGTGTCTTGGGACTAGTATGTATATGGAAAAGTGGAGAGGAGGGTGGTTTCTTCCTCTCTGAGATTGACTGTACCATAGATGGTCGCCAATACTTCTATTTTTGAGAAGCCTAGTTAATTCCATCTCTTATGGGTTGATATTGCTCTTTGAGGCATGATCGAAGCTTAGATAGTCACCGAATCTTCTATTTATGAGAAGAGGTTGGGTAATTCCATCCCTTTGATCTGAAACTGATGAAATGTGGTGAATTGAAGGTTGATCCCAATACCGTGTGATAAGAATTTTTGTTCTGGTAGGGGTTAGACTGAACCATGAATGGCTACCTACGTACTCCTATTGAAGAGGAGATCAAGTCTGCGTAGTTCGAACCTGGTGTAAGAGGTTCAACGTTGAATGTGAAAGGCAGAAGCTTTATTAGTGAAGAAGGGTGTATAAGTATTTTTGTTGTTTTTGTGAAGAAAGGGTAGAAATATTTTTGTTGTTTATTGCGACCGTGCCATATAGCATATGGTTGCCTACGTACTCTTATTGATGAGGAGATCAGGTCGACGTAGTTCCCCCCTCAGGACGAATCACAAATGAAGAGAAACATGAATCCCATGTGCAGGCTAAACTGCGGGGAGAAGAAAGTTTGATCCCACAATGGGGATAAACTGCAGGTATGGAAAAAGTTTGATCCCGTCTTCAGGACAAACTACAAGCGTAAAAAAGTTTAATCCCGTCTTCAAGATAAACTGCAAGTGTGAAAGGTTCAATCCCATCTTCAGGATAACCAAAACTGTATGAATGATTTGAACTGAGGTAAAAACCAGGCTGCTGGCTTGAAGTGTATGTTTCCCTAAGGGGCAGAAGAGTATATAAAAAGGAGAGGGTTTAGAACCAGAATGACTAGTGATTTGATGATCAAAACCAAGATGTTTATTTGATGGTAACTTCAGACATAGTATCGTTTCACGGTGTCCGAGTTGATAAGTTGTGGAAATTCATCGCCATCCATTTCCTGCAATCTGAGAGCACCTCCTGTCAATACCTCCTTAACAACAAAAGGGCCTTCCCAGTTAGGAGCGAATTTTCCCTTAGATTGATCTTGGTTGTCAATGATCTTCTTTAAAACCAAGTCATGTTGTTTGAACTGCCACAATCGGACTTTTTTATTGTAGGATCGTGCGATCCTTTGCTGATATAACTGACCATGGAAGATAGCTGTGGTTCGCCTTTCGTCTATTAGAGATAACTGGTGATACCTGTCTTGTAACCATTGGTCTTCACTCAACTGAGCATCCGTCAATACTCTGAGGGATTCCATTTCCACCTCTATGGGGAGCATTGCTTCCATCCCATAGGCTAATGAGTAGGGGGTTTCCCTAGTGGAAGTTCGCATGGAAGTTTTGTAGGCTAATAAAGTCAGAGGCAAGAGGTCAGGCCATCCTTTGTGATTGGCGGACATTTTCTACATGATCTTTTTGATATTTTTATTAGCCGATTCAACAGCACCATTCATCTTTGGACGATAGATGACGGAGTTGAGGTGTTTGATGTGGAATTTTCTACATAACTCCTCCATCATTTTGTTGTTGAGGTTCTTAGTATTGTCTGACACAATGACCTCTGGTTGTCCATATCGACAAATGACATTGTTTCTGATGAAAGCAATGATAACTTCTTTAGTAACCCTGGGGAAGGAGGCTGCTTCTACCGATTTGGTGAAGTAATTGATCATGGTGAATATGAATCGATGTCCATTACTGGCTTTAGGCATGATGGGCCCGATCACGTCCATTCCCCACATTGAGAAGGGCCATGTCAAACTCATATTGTGGAGTTCCCTTGGAGGGGCGTGGATAGCATTCCCATGAATCTGGCATTGATAGCACCTCTTTACGTGATCATCACAGTCAGCCTTGAGTGTAAGCCAATAATGCCTTGTCCTGAGGATCTTCTTGACAAGTAGGGGTCCACTCATGTGAGGGCCACATACTCCACCATGGATCTCATCCATGAGTTTCTGAGCTTGGTCTTTATCTAGACATCTAAGGAGACCTAATCCAGCATCTCTTTTGTAGAGTGCATCTCCACTCAGGTAGAATTTCATAGCAAGTCGATGGATCTGCCTCTTCTCAGTTAGGCTCGCCTCAGCAGGTGTAGATCCATCTCATAGATACTCCTTGATGTGTTGATACCAAGGGTTGTGGATGGGAGGTAGTTCATTCGATACTTCTCCAACATAATTCCCATAGACTGGGGCCTTTTGCAGAGCAAACGTGATGTTTGGCATGTTTTCCTTGTCAGGTATGTAAACCAAGGAGGCCAACATTACTAATGCATCTGCAAAATCATTCCTATTGTGAGGAATATGTAGAAAGGAGATTTCTTCGAACTCCAAAGCCATCTGTAGAACTTGCCGATGGTAAGGCAGCAAATGTAATTCTTTGGTTTGATAGATTCTCGTGGATTATCGATTACCAATTTGGAATCCCCTAAAGACGATTAACCGCCTCGATGCTCATTGAACGGGAAAGTTTTAGCCACATACAAATACCTTCATACTCACTATGTTGTTGGTGCCGATAAACCGCAATTGATTTTACGACGGATATCGCTTCCCGTCTTGGATATTAGAATTGCTCCAGTTTGAGCCTACGCAGACACGTGAAGCTCCATCAAAATACATTTTCCACGTATGGCATGTATCATCTCGATGTTGTATTGAATGTCATTACCCCTCATCGGGAAGTATGTTTCAAGGGTTTGTAGTCCCTCAGAGGTGCGGCGCACTATTGATCCGCAATTCCTTGACCTTTGACTGATTTTTGTGTCACGTAGATGATATCAAATTGATGTAGGATCAACTGCCATCTGGACAGTCGACAATTCAGTATGGGCTTGCTGAACACATATTTGAGAGGATCCATGCGGGATATGAGATGGGTTGTATGACCATGGAGGTAATGTTGTAACCTCATGGTAGCCCATTCTAAAGCACAATAAGTCTTCTCAATCAGAGTGTACTTATGTTCACTGATGCTGAATCTTTTGCTGAGGTAATAAATAGCTCATTCTTAGCCTTTATCGTCTTTTTGCCCCAACATACAACCCATTGCATTATCATTTATGGACAGGTACATGAACAGGGGAACATCATCCCTGGGAGGTACCAAAATAGGAGCATTAATCAGTTGCTCTTTAATGGTAAGGAAGGCTTTCTGACACTCATCGTTCCATTTCATGGAGGAGTTCTTCCTACTTGACTTTAAGATAGGCTCACAAAGTTCTTTGTGAGTTGAGAAATGAATCTTCTAATGAAGTTGATTCTTCCCAAAAATCCCCGTATTTCTTTCTCTGTCTGAGGAATGGGCATTTCCTTGATGGCCTGGATTTTGGTAGGATCCAGTTCAATCCCTTTGTGGCTGACTAGGAAACCTAGCAACTTTCCTGACTTAACACCAAAGGCGCACTTGATTGGATTCAACTTCAAGTTGTACTTACGCAACCTATTGAAAAGCTTTCTGAGATGGTCTAAGTGGTCCTCCTCCTTTCGGGATTTGACAAAGATGTCATCCACGTAGATCTCTATCTCCTTGTGCATTAAATCATGGAAAAGAGCCATCATAGCTCGCTGATAGGTTGCCCCTGCATTGATGAGGCCGAATGATAACTGTCTGTAGAAAAAGGTTCCCCAAGGCGTGATGAAAGAAATTTTCTCACGGTCTTCCTCAGCGACCATAGTTTGATGGTACCCCGCAAAGCAATCAGCAAAGGAGTACATGCCGTATTGAGCAGTATAGTCAATAAGATGTGGATAAATGGCACGGGAAAGCTATCTTTAAGGCAAGCTTTGTTCCAATCCCTGTAATCCACGCAGACTCGAACCTTTCCTCCTGGTATAGGCACAAGAACAATGTTGTATATCCACTCCGGATATGTAGACACCATGATAATGCCATCTTGAAATTATTTCACAATTTCTTCTTTAACCTTTAAACTCCACCCAGGTTTCAATCGCCTGAGCTTTTGCCTAACTGGCTTGAATCCCTCTTTAATGGGAAGGCGATGAAGAACAATGTCCGTGGACAAACCCACCATGTCTTTATGAGACCATGCAAACACATCCTGGAATTAGGTTAATAGTGCAACCATGTCATTCCGTTGATTTGTGGTAAGGTCTGAACCAATTTGGATAAGCTTACGGTTGTCTAAGGTTCCAAGATTGAAAGAAGTGGTTTGATCAAGACTAGGTTTGGGTTTATCTGTGACCCATTCCTTAATCTCTTGAGGTGTCTCAATGTCCTCTTAGATGTCCATCAAGTCTGAGTCCAACTTTGCATCAAAGTTACAGCCCTTGTGGAGAGAAGGCACCTCATCAGCAAGTACATGCACATCTAAATTCAGAGTCCTGAAACAAAATATGCTTTCACTTAATATATGCAACTGTTCGATCATAAAAAAGTGTTAGCATGTACTTGATAAAATAACTGGTAGTACTGTAAAGGAAAGAAAGCAATTAAAGTTATCTACAGGGCATGGGGATTTTCTGCCCATTTTACCCTCGTCGACCAATGCATGGAGTGCTGCTCCAATTATCGAGGGCAAAGTCATGATGGACTACAGTGACGGAAGGATCGTCATTGTCCTCCTTTTCCCAAATGATAACCATGACATCTGGGAAATCATCGTCTGGGGTGTATCTGTTTGTATGTTCATCATGAACAATGACGCGTAAGCCTGCCATCATTAAGGCAGTGTCATGTTTACGTTTCCATTCTTTTTCTTCCACTTCAAGATCAAGAATCAGCACCTCTTTAGCTTTGATTGGCATTGATTTAGGAAATAGCATGGCCATAACATGGGCTGGAACCTTTACTAGAGACTGTATCAACTCATGAGGTAAAGGTATAGAAAATCACCATGCAGCGGAAGCTTGAGGAACCTATCTGTGCTTATGAGGATTCCTGTGACTGGAATTGGTAGAATAACCTAGTCCGGGTGTTCCAATTTGACTGGACGTTTGAATAGGGTGCTTAATACCCTACTTATCTTTACCAAGCCCTTGTCCAGGTTGATGACCCAATGACATCATTTCTTGAGTGGCCTACATAACCTCGATAGAAATCTTGGGTATATGAAGTGGTGCTCCAATAGAATGGTATTGCGTGGTACTCACTTCCAGAGTATGAAAACTGGCCGGTTCAACTTCTGAATTGAAGCTGATGATTGGTAGAGTTCCTTGTTGAGGACATTCCAGCTCAGCGTTGACAGTGACTAGACTGTTATTGATAATGTATTTGAGTTATTGATGTAGCGTGGATGGAACAACTCTAGCCATGTGTATCAATGGTCTCCCTAATAACAGGTTGTATCCTGAATCTATCTTGAGGACGTGGAAGGATACATTGAATGTATTTGGACCAATCTCAATTGGCAACTCAATATTTCCAATAGAATTTCGTCGGGATCCATAAAAAGCTCTGATAACCGTATGTCTGCTTTGGATCTGCTTGAGATTGACATTCATCGTTACCAAGGTGGCATAAAGACATATATTTAGAGATGAGCCTCCATCTATCAAAACTCCAGCTAGCATTTACCCGGAAGACAAAACTGTAATATGTAATGGCTTACAATGACCGGTCCCTTCGGGCGGTATATCGTCGTTAGTGAAGGATATCACATTGTTGTTGAAAATGTGATCAACCAGATGTTGAAATTTTTCCACATCCACTGATTTTGGCAAGTAGGCTTCTTCCAAAACCTTCAGTAAGATCTTCCAATGATCCTCGGAAGAGAAAACCAAGTCCAGTATAGATATCTGGTGTAGAGCTTCTCGCAAGCTTAAAACCACTTTGGCTTCATTATGACCCATAGTGCAGAGGAATTTTTAATTTTCTCCATGGAAAACTTCCTTTTAGCTTCGTAGATAGGTTTCATAACCCGTCGAGGAAGATATAGTGGATTGTCCTTCGAAACTGTAGCAGACAATAGGATGTTGGGGTCTGAAAGGTAAAGAAATTGGCTTTGGTGCGACCACTTTCAAAGGATTGTCAGCTCCTTTGAGTTGAATTGGTTGGATGGGAAATACTTTGACAGTCTCATCATCCACTTCGGATATAACTGCTACTTATCCCTTCCATTTGGTAGGACATGCATTCTCGCCCTTGAGTTACACAGTGTAATCATCTGCTATTTGCTGGACACCGCTATCTATAAGCTCTTGAATGAGATGGCGGAGTGCTCAACATTCGTCTGTGCTGTGACCGCAAGAATGTGAATGACATTGACACACTTCATTAGAATTGGAACGTCTTGAGCGGGGATTGATTGGAGGGAGAAGGAAAGTAATTCTTCCTTCGTTGATCAACATCTGCAGTATCTCCTCCATAGATTGGCCCAAATAGGTAAATTCCCTCTGATTGGCAAAATCCTGACGGGCTTTAGCATTTGCTCTCTTCGCAAACTTATCCTCCATAGCTTCGTTTTCTTAAGGTGGTGAGGAAGCATTCATAACAAAAGGAAGGAGATAGGCATGTTCCTGCTTGATTAATTGGCGTGTGACTTGATGATGGTGGGTCACCAGTTCTGCCAGTTGTTCAATTTTTTTGCAAAGAGCTTTCATCTTTTGTTCCATTGTAAATTGGAACTTTGCATAATCCCATCTATCAACACCATCTTTGATGGTTTAGGATGACTTGCCATTAGAATTGGAACCCTGTCCAGTGCTCCAACTGATCATGTTGACCTCTTCTTCTTTGTGTTGAGGAAGAGGGTTGTCTTGCATGTGAGGTTGATCTGGTTTTGTGACCACGATCTCACCGTTGTCTATTAAATCTTGGATCTTGTGTTTCAAGGCCCAATAATCTTGAGTATCATGTCCAGGTGCTCCGTCATGATAAACACACTTTTGAGTAGCATTAAAAACTCTCCCATTAGGGTTAGCTGGTGGAAGAAGATGTGTAATTTTCTTCTGAGCAGTCAGAAGAACAAGAATATTCTCGAGCGAGTCCCCTAAGGGTGTGAATGTTCGAGGATGCTTTGTATCTCCACCTTTAGGTAATGGAGGATTTGAAGATTGTGATTGAAAAGGGGAGTAGTTTCTCCTCTGCATAGGCATTCTTTGGTTGCCTTTTTGACCTTGTAGTATCAAGGAAACATCTTCCTCTTTCTTTTTATGGACCCTCCGGGGGTTGTTTCCATAAGATCCAGACTAGATGTGCTCAGCAACAACTTTAAGAGCGGCTAGGTCTTGAATTTTACCTGACTTCCATCCCATCTCAGCCATTTCTCCATGCTTAATCACTTCAGAGAATGGTTTGCCAATACCAGCTAAGACTCTTTCATAGAAAGGAGCTTCCTTTACATCTATGAATGTTATAACCATTTCTGATTCTGTCATGGAAGGAATAACTTGAGCAGCAAGGCACCTCCACCTTTGAGCGTACTTTTTAAAAGACTCATTAGACTGTGTTTTGACCTTGGTAATTTGGTACCGGTCAGAAGCCACTGAGATTGAAAACTGTATTGAGTGAGGAAGGTGTGAGCCAGCTCTTCCCAGCTATGGATCTTTGAGTTTTCTAATCTGGTATACCATGAACGGGCTTCTCCAGTCAGACTTTTTTGAAATAGCTGCATTCTGAGCTTTTCATTTTCTGCATAAGATCCAAGTTCTCCGATGAACACTTTTGAGTGTGTATAAGGATCCCCTAATCCATCATACTTTTCAAAATCAGGGGTTTTGAATTTCTCTAGATAATGAACACCAGGAAATATGCAAAGGTCTGCATATGAAACACTGCCATGTGTTCCAATCCCTTTGAGAACACGGATAGATTCCTCCATTTGAAGGAATTTCTTCTTGATATCACCTGTGTTTGGATCTCCTTTGAGATGGGTGTTTCTAGGGTCTTTATTGGTCGTATCCAACTGAGGTTTTGGGATTTTTTTTTCCAGACCTTGAACTCCTCCTTGTGTAGAGGATTCTGTATGTGTAGGTATCTTCGTAACCTAAGTGGACTGGTGCAATTCTTTCAGTAGAACAGCCAAGTCTGTAATTTGTTTACTCAATCCGTCAAATTCTTCTCGGGAAACAGCATTAGACTGGTCAGAAGAAGACATGAGTGGTTGTAGGCTCGTGGCCTTTTTGGATTTTGAGCGGGTAACAAGCCCAATTGCTTCCCTATAAAAGACTTATATAGTTTAGTCTTAGGGTAATGTAAATGTTATCATAACATGTCCGTTTTAGGAATTTTGTCCTGCAAAACCGGGTGTTAATTGATAACATGTCATGCATGCACAGACATTCTTCATATTTTCCATTACATATGGATGAACATGGAATAAAATTACAAGTAAATGCTTTTACAAGTAATTGAAAAAGGAAAGTATGAAGAAACTTTCCTCCGTGTTTGGTTTATCAGAGGTTGACCTATCTTAGGGTTACTCTCGCGGCTTTTTGGCATGAAGGTTCTCAGATCATCACAATTTACTTAACGGGAAGTTAATCCGGTCTTTCAACTGGAGCGAATTTGGGTGGTGCCTTTCCTGAGCCTCGCTGGAATTATTCTCCCTGCGAGTCCAGTAATCAAACACCAACAGGATAGCCTCCTGGTGGAGGAACCACACAACATACATTCACATACAACGTGTCTCACCGTTTATGGAAATGATTACATGTGCGAAGCACTAATATCACAGATAGATATAGTATAGTGCAGTAAGTAAAATGCATTCGTACACATTCATCAGAAATGTAAATGCAATATTCACACACAAGCATATAACAGTTTTAAAAAGCTTAAAATAGCGGCTTAAGCCCTCTTACTGGAGTCCCCAGCTGAGTCGCCACCTGTCGACGTCAGGATTTTTGAGTGTCCCTTTTTGTTACTTATTCTTTGGTGTTCTCATGTTAATGGGAGATTTGTTTGAAAAAACAAGTGAAAAAGGTCCGACATGTATAATGTCGCCAATTTGACTTTAAGAGTCACCAGTTGGTGTATTTAACTAGTTGTACCAACGCAACCGAAAAAGTTTTGTACATTAACCCAGTGATTTGACACTGCTAAACCGGTCTGTGAAACCATGATTCATTTTGGGTCCGGGGGCTTGATTATGCAGAGGGAAGGTGTTAGGCACCCCCTGACAGTCGTGTTACCACGGTGACCGCCACTTTTTAAAGAAACTATTATATGAATGTGTGTATGTGTGTGTGGATCAATGTGCAATTATTTGGAAGTAGTGTTGTACCTCGTTCGCACTTATATACATAGGGTTTGAATTTATATAAAAATTCAGTTTTAAATAAGATATAGCAATGAAGTTTTGTAAAAAGAGGTTTTTCAAACCCTGTGCTCAATAGTAATTGAGGCCTTTGATACTTCCATTTTATTATTAAATGTTCGGCTTGTTTTCTTTTAATTTCGAGATGCGAAGCATCTTCGAGAAAATAATATACAAGAATGTTAACTCCTCATGGTCATGACAGCCATCCAAGGAAATTCAAACACTATAAATAATATACAAGATGCTCGCAGCTGAAAAATGTCCATCATGGGAACTAAATCTAGATTCAGTAGACTGAATCTGTGATCACATGAATCCTAGGCTCATATGATACTGCAGTTTGTATGGAAAGTAATAGCGTTATATATATATAAAAGCTATATAATATATATATATATATATATATATATATATATATATATATATATATATATATATATATATACAGATGATGATCAACCACCACGAAGCAACTCCATGGTGGATCGAAAATGTAAATATATAAAAGCGGTAAATATATATATATATGGACATGATCAACCACCACGAAGTAAACTCCAGGTGGGATAAAATATAAATACAACTGTAAAAGCGATCAACTGCCACGAAGTAAACTCCAGGCAGGAAAAAATGTAAATAAAGTTGTAAAAGCGATCAATTGCCACAAAGTAAACTCCAGGCATGACGAAATGTAAATAAAGATGTAAAAGCGATGAACTGCCACGAAGTAAACTCTAGGCAGGATGAAATGTAAATAAAGCTGTAAAAACGATCAACTTCCACGAAGTAAACTCCAGGCAAGACGAAATGTAAATAAAGATGTAAAAGGCCACAGAGGAAACTCCAGGCCTAACAGAAATGTAAATATATATATATATGACAGATATATATATATAAAAGCAATAAACGCACTGGATGTGAATCCAGGCTCATCGAATATGTCTGACAACAATTATATATATATATATATATATATAAGCGAGTAAATGCACCGGATGTAAAATTCAGCCTCATCAGATATGTCTGACAACAATTATATATATAAGTATATATATATATATATATATACAAAAGTAGATAAACGTTCCAGACCGAAGTCTAGGATCAATCGAGGCATAACTCGATAATGTTAGTCCATATATGAAATATATACATATATATATATATATATATATATATATATATATATATATAGACAGAAATGAAAACCACGGACCGAAGTCTGGGCAAATGCACAAAACAAGACTCTCAATGTGTATAACAGTGTGTGCTTATATGAGAAGAAGGCTTTTATAAAATGTGAGAAGGCTTACAGTGGGCTACCAAAATAGACTTCTATAACTTTATATGGATAAACACTCAGCTCCCGCCGGATAAAAAGATAGCTATATGTGAGCTAACAGATGTTTATAGAAGAGGAAACACTCAATAGGGGTGTATATAGAGTAAAATGGACAAGGCTTCCTCGCCTTTTTCTCTCCTTCTCCTGTCAAATGGCTGACCCCAAGGCTCATATTTATAGACTGATGGCCGCAAGTATACCTGCGGAAGCCGCGGTTATACCTGCGGCTAGTCGTGGTGCATCCGGGCCTCACAGGTCCTATCGTCTCGAAGTACGTGCACTCGTGCACTGTAATGTAGCTCGAACTTGCAGAACTTCAATCCAAGCATCCGAACGAGGTATATCTGACCTTCTTCGGACCGCTTGTGTCGAGAGTTACGCAATGACATGGATTAGAGGTTGTACAAAGTCAGGAAGAGGGGTACATGCCCATGGTCTTCAAGCTTCAAATTCTATCCAAAGTACTGTCATGCGTAATAGTCACTCGGGATTGTTACTCCTCAGTTCTTGTTGGATATTGTTGTATGTATGTATGTATGAAGTGTTGAGACGATGCGCAAGTGTTGAAGGGGAAAGATGACGTTTGACTCTTCGCCGGGGTTATTGTCGGTTTGAGTTGAAAGTAGACGTTGCTCAGGGTTACATCTGAGATTGGACTACTTGTTTGTATGTCGCGATATCATCTTGTGAGAGAAAACGTTGAGGTAGTAAGATGACGTTTCGACTCTTCACCGGGGTTATCGCCGATTTGATCTGAAAGTAGACGTTGCTCAGAGTTATATCTGAGAGTGGACTACTTGTTTGTATGCCTCACTGTCATCTGTGAGTGTTCCTGTCTGCCCGTTGTTAGCTCTGAGTATGAGGTATGAGTGCCTCGGCAGGAGGTTTGAGCTTGAAGCTGATCGCATGTATTTGAAACAAGCATTTCCGGAGTTATCACCGGAACTGCAATGGCATCCCTTGGGGCTATGACTAAGGATGCAGTCGCTACTACTAGTGTTGTTTCTGGGACTGGAACTGAGCATCGTGGTGTTATCACCAAGATAGAACTGTCCTCTCCGGTGTTGTTATTGGTCTTTTGATCTACGTACCTCGGGGTTATCTCCGAGATTGGAAATGACATTCCCGGTGTGTGTTCCGGGTGTGAGTTGAAGTTCCTAGTTTGTATTCCGGGTTGGAACTGAACTTTCGGTAGTATCCAGAATGGATGTAAGCTATCTTCCAGGGTTATCTCCGAAAGACGAATCTGCGCTCCTGCAATGTTAGTAACAGGCATGCAGAAAATTTCGAGTGTCTTCAGTAGTTATTTCAGCTTTCAAACTATTTTAGCATCAGAGTTTCAAACTTTATTTCAGCTTTCAAACTTTCTTTAGCCATTTCTTTCATAAATTCAACTTCTTTCTCATTCTTGGGCTTGCTCTTTGAGGGTTCATTCTTGAAGCTTTCAATTCCCTTCTCATCTTCTGACTCTACGTTCTCTTCTTTAGTAGATAGACTTCCTTGAGGAGCTGGAACTTACTTCTACATCACTTTTGCTTTCTTCTTGGATGGCACTTGGAGTAATCTATTACTTCTTCTCCTTCTTGGGATTGCTACAGTTGATGCTTTTTCTTCTCTTTCTCCATACCTCTTCTTGTCAGTGGAGAGACTGCTTAGTGGAGTCTCTTCTAATTCTTTTGCCTTCCTATTCTTTGTAGAGACCTTGCTACTGCTGCCAGATGTCATTAGCCTCCTATTTTCCTTCGGATTTTTCTTCTAGTTTTCGAACAACTGTGGGGACATCACTTTATCAACATTCAGTGGTTCTCCCTCATCATCCTTTATCTTTCTTTTCAGTTTCTTCTTTAGTATAATGCTCAAGAGTCTTCCATAAAAAACCTTTGTGAGAGGTTTATCTGTAGACTTCTTCATCTCAGCCTTTTCCAGCCATTTGGTCAGCCAATAAATTAGAAGGGCTATGAAGTTCATATGCTGCTTAATGACTATTGTAGTTATAACTCTCAGTTGCGGATCACTGACAGTATCATGTGCAGTGTCCTTGCATAAGATGCATTTTCCCGTAATCTTAGCTAAGAACTCAAACTCTTCGGGAAAATCCTTCTTCATATCTTTCTGATTTACGTTCCTCATGTAATGCATTAACTTCTTGCCTTCTTCAATGTCAACTTCCTCGAGGTTTATCAGACCTTTGTTAGGAAACCCTAGACATTGGTTGATGTCTGATGCCCTTATTTTTAGGTTTACTCCTCTGACCTTTATGGACAGCTGCCTAGATTCTATCGATGCATTGGAGTAGAATTGCTTCACTAGATCTGTATAGGCTGGAGTGTTAGCTTCCAAGCACTCTAAAAACCAAGCATTCTTTACAAGCTTAAGTATATCCCTGAACTTCTTTTCTGACCTTTGGAACTTCTTAAAGCCGAGTTGGATTCCAGCTATAACACGCCATTCTTCCATCTTGAGGGTTTGAAATATATGGGTATTTAGTTTTAGGACTCTTATGAGGGTTAGTTGAATTTAATTCGGGTGAAACTCAAGGTTTACTGGATTCAGGTTCTGAAGAGGATTCTAAGGTTTAAAAAAGGGAGGGAGAGAAGATCGATAGCTTTCGTTAACTGTTTGGTGATTTTGAATTTGACTTTATGACGGCTTCCTCTAACTCTGCATTTGATGTGTCAAAAATATATTGGTTGCACGATTCCTAGTAAGAAGTTGTAACTCCCCATAAATTGATAAGTTTTTCAGTTTTGATTTTCTCTTTAAGAAAAAACAAGTATTACTGACTCAGACTAACCGTTAACTTTTCCAGTACATAGTGTAGCTTGATGAGATTGCTATATACTCTATGATTTTCTTTGACTACTCAACGATTGTCTCCTGAGAGATGCTTCGGTGGTCATTTTGACATTGATCCTCATTTTTCATGGCTTATCCACTGATGTGCCCCAATTGAGTTAGGGCACTAAAATCTTGAAGTGAATTTGCAAGACATCTTTTCTTAACTGTATTCGTAGCTTCGCTTCACACGATCTGAATAGGTTGACATTTGCCAAATTCTGCTGAGCTTCCCAAGAGCTAGTGTATTCTTTTTGGAAGACTATGATTGTTGATGCTCCTCTATGATCAATGAGTCTACTACTGAACATACTCTACAGACATTGTCTGTCCTGGTCCTCGAGATGAACTTAACGTAGCATTCCTTCTTGGTTAAGGTAGCTCAGGAAGGGCCAACCTCTTAGAGTGAACCAAGGGTCAGGTTTATCCCTGAGGCGCTTACCATATGAAAAACTTTAGACGATTAGTGTTGATATATCATTTGATCTTTTTTCTGGGGAGTTCATCTACTGACTTTAGACATTAGCATCAGTTGTAATCGTGGTGTCCTACTGCTCTTACACTACGATCAGAAGTTTGATCGTGGGCACTCCAAGATTTTGAGTTGGGTGGTTGACAAGGTTATCAGTGGCACGTTTTGAGACGTTCCTACTGACCGATTACACTCATGGATTTTTACTTCTGTGATGAGTTTTTCATGCTCAATGATCCTCTGATGTGAACTTCCTCGGGGGTTCTTCTCAGATGATATGCTTTATATGAGTAAACATATTAGAACCTTTTCCTCTCCGTATGAATGGTCTGCTTTCTTATAGAGATCATTAATCAGGTAGGCTTTATCCATGTTAGCTCAGCAAGTCTTCAGGAACAAGCTTTGACAGAGAATGATTTTGTCAGAACACTTTTGAAATATCTTAATCCTCTAGCTGGTTGAATCTTATCGACTGAAGTAATCTGCTTTAGTATTCCTTACCGTGGTCAGATAGACCAACTACCTGCAGATTGGATAAATTTCTTTTTTTGGTACTCATGGTTAAATGAGTCCTACTAGGTTAGTTTCCAAAATCACCGTTCCTCATATATTTGAATTGACATCACATTAATCATCAACAATCATATTTTTGCATGTATTCAATTTAGGTATGACATTTTAAGATGCATGATGATGAGTGTGTGTAAGATTAACCATTTTAATAAAACACTCTTTTTTCTTGATGGTTTCATCATTTTCTTGGTTATGTTCACAGATTTTAAATGTTCACAGAGTGAGAATTAGTTCTACTGCTTATTGTATCTGGTTGATTCATGGAGATGATCAGTTTCTATGAATCTTCAAGATACCCTTGTTGAATTGATCAAACACTGTGTATTATCAAAAATCTAGAACAAAGATTTGTAAGTACATATTAACCCGTCAGCAACGATTACTCCACTTAGGATTAATTAAATCTCGATATGCTCATGACCTATTTCAGACTTCTTTCAAGATGTTATCTTCAGCCTAAAACTTAGATGGTGAGAAAGTTTGTTAGCAGTTTAAGTTTTCAACCTTAGTGAACTTTCTCTCTTCCCCTTTTTAGGTAGAATATGGTCTCTTAATCTAATACTGTTATAGTACATAAGTTGATGCAACATGATGTACACATTTATGTTAATGAGGAATCGTACCTTTCTACTGTCAGTTTCTTGACAGACATTTATCTTGATATAATGAGGTTAGGCATTGGTGTGCATATTTTAACATTCATTTCTGAAAGCTTGTTGCTCCAGTTGTCATTCGATCAATCAGTCATAGTCTTGAAGATGAGACCTGAAGAAAGTCTTGGCATCCTTAGTTCTTTAATGACCTTGAACCTCAAGGTTCACATCAAGCTGCTAGTTAGCCAAATACATATTTGAGAAGTTCTTCTTTCTCCTCTGGATATGTATTCCTTAGAATGTATAGCCTTTCATCTTTTAGATTGGTGGATGCTTGACTCTTTTCTGTTGCTGCCTCTTGACCTCTCATCTCTGGTCTTTAGACTACCAGATTGACTGTGGACAAGGATTGGTCTTGTTGCTATGACATTTAAGAACATGGACCAATCTGAGTTGTTTCACGTGTATATATATATATATATTTGCCTGTACACAATATTTCCAACGTGTGAGCTCGTCTGCATTTACAAGTGACTTACTACTAAACTAAGTTTAGAACAATGTTTGTGCCTAGGATTAGACTCAAAGCGAATAGCTTTTGAATATACCATGAGAACCTACTTTGATACCAATTGTTAGTTCCTAGTAGGCAGACAATAGATCTATAATGGGGGTTGAATAGATCCTTTTCATTTTCAAATACTTTTCTTTTTTATTTTGTATTGTTAATGAATTAGCACATGACAAGCATAAGAATCTTTTCAAGCATAACGGAATAAACAAAAGATCCCCTTCATTGATATATTAATGAACATACATACATTTTTCATAGAGTTAGTTAAGTTATAAGCAGTTAATACATATATAGCATTTATAGTAGTTAGGTACATAATGTAAATGACATAAAGTAAATGACTGAATATAAAAGACACAAGGGATTCTAAGTGGTTCAGAGACTCAAGCTCCTAATCTACTCTTCTACTTTAACGAGCAGGAATTCCACCAAGGAAGGGAAGCACCCTTAACCACTAAGATTCCTTCAAGACTAGCAGCCTTGGTACTTCAATTCACTAAGAACTCTTCAAGCCCAACAGGCTTGGAACTCCTCTAGTTCCCTTGGAACTCTTCAAGCCTTGCAGGCGTGGAACTTCATTTAGTCCCTCCGGACAAGGACCCCTTAGGCCCTAGCTACTTGTTGTTGTTGGTGCTGAGCTACTAAGATGTCTTTAAGCTTGATCATCTTTTGTACTTAGTAGCTTAGTGTGATCCTCTTTGCATTCTGCGTAGAGTATAGACCACTTCTTCTTTGGTGCAGCTAATCTTCATCCTTTTCTGCTCATCTTCATCCAATGTTAGTTGTGCACCATCACAATTTAGGTTTGCTAAGTGTTTGAGCTTTTGGTAGACTTCGTCGGGAACTTAGCATTCCCTAAACCCTTCTTGAATGGTTTGCAGACATGATTCTGCATATTTTCTGTTTTAACTTTTGGTTCATGGTGATTCGTAGAGTGGCTCTCTTGATCTTCTTTGTGCTTTGCCACTTTTGTGACGCCCCCAAATTTAGGTATCTTCCAACCCGACATATGGTGCTACATGGTACTCATAACTATACAATCATTCCATTGAAAACACAACATAATGAATGTATTAACTATCTTCTTATTACAATCATAGTGAAATCCTTTCCCAGGTTCATAAATCGATTACATTATTCGTTGTTGTAATGTATAATACATACAATCATACTACTCTATTACAAGATGTTTAACTATCCATCTTAGCCTTGCCTTTATCTCTCTTAGAATTCTTGGTACATTTGGCTTTAACTATAATCATATAATTCATGCAAGAAGTGAGCATAACAAGCTCAGCAAGCCTAACAAAGAATAATATCAATACCACATTCGTGAATTATATGACAATCTTCCATAACTAACAAATAGTCATGAAGTATTATGAAACATTAATACTTAACAATTCATAACATCAATTCCCAAATTATATAATAGTTTAGGAATTCTAAACCGGTCGAAAGACCATGAACAGTATCTTTCTTTTTTTATACTTAAAAAGGACATCACAACACTAAGGCTGTACATCCGACATTTCTTATGAGCACTTCTAGGTGATCAACCTATAGTACTCTATGTTGATCAACATTCATCCGTTAAACTTATTTACGTTTAAGATTTGGCAAACTCGCGTGCCCACTGAATAATCGATGAAAAATACTTTTGTTTGTTCATAGACAAAATTACCTTTGAATTCGTACCAAATACTTGGCATATGATAGCGTTATCATTTCTATATAGAAAGAAATGTATACAAATCAATCTATCTCTTCGAATAGTTTAGCCAAGTTAAAAATGGCATTGACCATTTCTTTAAAATCATTCATGCAACTCATTACAATGAATCACAGAAAACTCGACTAACACGAAGGTTAGACAAGCGTTGAGAAAACTTTTCTTCAAGTGTCTTCGAATAATTTATTCAACTATTCTTAGTCTTTATAGAATCTACATGATATATTCACATAACACACTGTAATTAGCTACCACACAATCAACTACAATGTTTCTACCAACTTCTTTCTTTTCTATGTTTTAATTGACTTTATTTCATTAATAAGGTCAATTCAACTTACTACCCTTCATCATGTCTTGTTAACGTTCTTACATTATTAAACGAACTCGATCATCATTGGAGAAGTACCAATGTTGAATACCGTTCACGTTTAATTATTAACAATTTGTGTTCTTCGCTTACATACTAATAACTTGTGTTTATTTCCTAAGTTCGTCACCATATACACTAGTATATGTAACATAAGAATAGTTTTAGTATGTTCATTAAGTATATAAACTTATCTTATAGTGGTCTTGAAAAAATTGAAATCAAAACCTAACTCGTGCCTAAAATGCCCCGCTTTTGGCAGTGCGTGGCGTGGCCTCTATAAGAAACACTATACTGCAAGAAATATGAAACTTATACTCGTGAATGAAATTGTATGCCACCACTCTTCAAAGAGGTCATTACATCAGGTTGTGCATGGCATATTGGCGCAAAGACATTTATCTTTGTCCGTGTCAAGCTTGGCATTCGGACCTCAAACTCAGAAAAAAAATGTAGACAAAAATTTTAGTGAACTTCCCGGCTTCATAACTTCTTCGTTATAAGCCCGAATTGGTCCATTCAAAAGCCTACAACTCATAAATTATTACGCGTTCGTTTTACAATTTCGAATCCGTTAACTCAAAATTCACTTCTAAGTTCATTATTACGCGTTCGTTTAACGTTCTCGAGGGCTCAATACTTGGTTTCTTCGTTTTAAGTCAGAATTCGATGATTTTTGAGTCCACGACTCTTAAATACCATATCTCACGTGTTGACATTGAAAACCAACATTTTCAAGTCTCATGGTAACTTTTGAGTACTAATTCGGAATTTCTACGTTTTCGACGTTTAACGTCTAATTCCGTAAAATTCGCCATAACTTCGTTACTCGCGTTTTATTTGCCAAATCAAATGGAACAACTCCATTGATTTCATATCTACATCTTAACCAAGAAAGAAGCACATATCCTAATAGAAATGGTTTTCAATTTGTACATCAACAACCATGTTCATCATCCAATATTTCCTACGGTTTATACTTATGCAAACCCTTATGATTTCTATTTATACATGACTTATAAAGGTTTTACTCCTTACAAGCCATCCTTATTCCTCCATAAGAGGCATGCTCCATAAATTCATCATTCTTTATAATCAATGAAATCAAATAGGATGGAAACTAATATTTAAGGAATATAACCACCAAATGACCAACATATGCCTTGCTTTTATAGGCAACTCAAATGGAGGGCATTATGGTCTTTCTCCCCACCTCCTTAGTATTCACTTCTTTCTCACCAAGTAAATTACTTGGTGATCAAGTAGGTTACTTTACTTGGCCACCAAGTGGCCGGTCCACATACCCATGGGTCATCCCCATGGGTTACCCGATGGGTTTTACCCATTCGGTGACCCATCAGTTCGATCTGCGGTTCGATTTCTTGGATCAGACTTAATTAAACCTAACATTGGGCCTTGACTTGGGCTTAAATATATAATTCATTGGGCTTGATTACTCAATTACTTGGGCTTGATATAATCCAAATCCAATTGGATCATATTAAGTCCTTAAACTCTAAATCCAATAACACCAATCGTATTCTACACGTATAATTCACGTATTCTCTTCGTATAATACTTGTACGATATTCATATTATACATCGTATTAAATTCTCATATATACTCGTATACTAATTAGTATCACACTCGTATAACGTACGCATAATAATCGTTATTCATTATACGTAGCTCATTTCCTTCCCAGAAATCATTTTTCCTAACCTTTAGGTTTTAAGTCCGCAGGTGAAAACTTCGTTTGCCATAAATGAAATATTATTAGATATTCCATCTCGTCTTAATATTCTATCATTATGCGTTTCTCAGAATTTCAAACTTAATTCTAGAGTAGAAACGGATGAATAGTGTTTTTACGAACATTTCTTGGAAAACTTTTATTTTCGTCTTGGAAATTCAAAACAATTAATTCTAGCACATAGCCAGAATACTAACCACATCCGCATATTCTAGGTCATAGAACGACCTTCACATAACTTACTCACATAAATAATCAATTAAATTCATTTAATTCACATAATCAAATAAAAATTTAATTCTCATATAAATCCGATTTTCTTGAGCGTTACATTCTCCCTCCCTTATAAGGATTCTGTCCCCAGAATATCGCTTATAATTACATAAAAAAATGAGGAAAATTTTCCTTTATTTTACTTTCGAGTTCCCACGTTGCTTCTTCAGCATTGTGGTTTCTCCAGATCACCTTCAGCGAAGATATTATCTTATTTCTCAAAACTTGTTCCTTCCTATCAATAATTTGAACTGGAAGTTCTTCATACGATAAATCTTTTTCTATCTGAATAGATTCATACTCTATTACGTGTTTATAGTTTGGCTTATAGGGATGCAACACAGACACGTGAAACACATTGTGTATACGTTTCATTTCTGGAGGTAAGGCTACTTCATAAGCTACCTCTCCTACCCTTCCTAAAATTTCTAAAGGTCCTATAAACCTTGGACTTAACTTCCCTTTCTTCCCAAACCGTATCTTCCCTTTCCAAGGCGATACTTTCAGAAAGACATAAGACCATACATCAAATTCTCTCTTTTCTTTGTGAGGATCGGCATACTTCTTTTGCCTATCTTGAGCCGCTACCAACCGAGTACGTATTATCTTTACCATGTCCACCGTCTATTGTACCAATTCAGGTCCCAACATCCGACGTTCACCCACTTCATCCCAACATAGTGGAGTTCGACACTTCCTTCCATACAATGCTTTGTAAGGCGGCATGCCTATACTAGTGTGAAAACTATTATTGTACACAAATTCTACCAACGGTAGATGGTCGTCCCAATTCCCTTTGAAATCCATAATGCAAGATCTTAACATATCTTCAAGCGTTTGAATTTTCCGTTCACTTTGTCCATCCGTCTGAGGATGATATGCCGTACTCAATCTCAACTGCGTTCCCATTTGCTCTTACAAACTTCTCCAAAAGTTCGATGTGAATCGTGGATCACGATCTGACATAAACGAAATAGGTACTCCATGTCTTGAAATAATTTCCTTGACATAAAGCTTAGCTAATTATTCTAGGTTATACCTAACTCCTATTGGTAGAAAATGAGCCGATTTCGTCAATCGATCCACTATCACCCAAATAGCATCATATCCCTTCCTTGTTGTTGGAAGTCCGACCACAAAGTCCATTGTGATGTGCTCCCATTTCCACTCTAGAATTTCTAATGATTGCGACAACCACTAGGTCGTTGGTGTTCAGCCTTAACCCTCTAATAAGTTAAGCACCTACTAACATATTCTGTTATCTCCCATTTCATGTTTGACCACCAAAAGTTTTGACGAAGGTATTGATACATGTTCGCACTACCGAGATGTATCGAGTACCTCGAACTATGGGCCTCACTCATTATCTCCTCCTTTAATTCAGAATTATTTGGAACCCAAATTCTTCATTCAAAACGAAGTAATCCCTCCTTATCGAGGTTATATTTAGTCTTTTCTTCATCTTCTATCCTCTTTTTCATATATTTGCATTCCTCGTTGCTCAATTTCACTTCCTTAACACGTTCCACTATGGTCGGTTGAGTCTCCATGGAAAATAACATTTCCTCTGCTTCATCCGGTAATTTAACTTCTAATTCAATTATTGCCATCGCTGTTACTAACTCATTCTGAGTCGTTAACATTGACAGTTTCTCTCCACCCTTCCTACTTAGCGCATCGACTACTACATTTGCTTTCCCCGAATGATATAAGATATCACAATCGTAATCTTTTATTAGTTCCAGCCACCTTCCCTGCCTTATATTCAACTCCTTCTGTGTGAAGATATATTTCAGACTTTTATGGTCCGTGTATATCTCACACTTCTCACCATATATAGATAATGCCTCCATATTTTTAAGATAAAAACTACAGTTGCCAATTCTAGATCATGAGTAGGATAAGCCTTCTCATAATCCTTTAATTGATGTGACGCATACGCAACGACCTTGCCATGCTGCATGAGCACACAACCCAGTCCTCTACGCGAAGCATCGCTATACACTACAAAATTCCCTGTATCATATGGCAAGGACAATATAGGTGCCTCACTTAACCTCTTCTTTAGTTCCTGAAAACTATTCTCGCATTTTTCAGTCCACACATACTTCACCGACTTCCTCGTCAAATTGGTCAGTGGAGTAGCTATTTTAGAAAAGTCCTGGATGAACCTTCTATAGTATCCCGCTAACCCCAAAAAACTCCGAACCTCAGTTGGTATTTTCGGTCTCTCCCACTCATTAACTGCTTCTACCTTTGCTGGATCCACATAAATACCATCTTTATCAATAATATGTCCTAGAAACTACACTCGTTCAATCCAAAATTCACACTTTGTGAATTTTGTATACAACTTTTCCTTCCGCAGTGTCTCCAACACTATCCTTAAATGTTCAGCATAATCTTCTGGCGTCTTGGAATAATCTAGAATATCATCAATGAACACTATGACGAACTTGTCCAAATACTGTTTAAACACTCTTGTTCATCATATCCATGAATGCGGCTGGCGCATTTGTCAACCCAGACGACATCACCAGAAACTCGTAATGACCATAACGAGTTCTGAACAACGTCTTAGGTACATCCTCCTTCCTCACTTTTAACTGATGATACCCCGTACGCAAATCTATTTTAGAAAAATACTTTGCCCCTTTCAATTGATCAAATAGATCATCGATCCTGGGCAACGAGTATTTATTCTTAATCGTCAACTTGTTCAACTCTCGATAGTCGATACAAAGTCATAACGACCCATCCTTTTTCTTTACAAACAATACCGGAGCTCCCCAAGGAGACACACTCGGTTGAATGTACTTCCTCTCTAATAGTTCTTGTAATTGAACTATTAATCGGAGTTCTATCGTTCCTAACCAAGCAATAAGCATCTAAATTTTACGCGATGGTTTTAAACTTGTCCATCAACAGCAAGTTTTAACTACGATGGTTTTAAATTTGTCCATCAATAACGTTCTTCGTGTTCTTCGCGTTCTTTATTTTTTAATCAATACGTTGATTATGATTTTACTTTTTTCTTGGAATTTGGTGTTATAAAACACCATTCCTTACTTATTTCACTGAATCATTCATATGATTCATTCGGATCGTTCAAATTCATTATGAAATTCATACTTCATTAAGAAAGCTTTTAAGAAATTTATAAACTAAACTTCTAATTCTTATTTCTTCATTTTATCATGATTTCAACAATATGAAAATCATTCTTAACATCATTTACTTCTATTTTCATTAAGCTATGCATATTGACATGGAAAACTTTAAGAAAATTTAGATTAGACTACGTTTTGGATTACATTTATTCTTTAATCTTCTTTCGTTAGACAAAGTTTGCACTCGGGCTAGCTTTTCATCTTCCTTTTCCTCCTCATCCAACTTCTCTCTCTCTCTCTCTCTCTCTCTCAAGTGTTGGTGATTTTAAAATCACCAACAAATGAGCTAAGACACTCCTTATATAGAAAACCAATGTTATGGGCAAAATAGTCATTTCTCCCCTAAAGTTACTATTCCCACCTCCTTAACCAACCTTTTTACTATTCATGAAGCTTCTCTTGGAAGCTTCGTGCTTTCATCTTGCAGAATTTGTTCGACAGTTCGAAAAACTACAATTCTCGGAATCTAAATATTGTTGGATAATCCATCTTTCCTCTATAGATTTACTTTTACGCATTCTTCGGAACTTTGAAAACTAAAAAAACACTTTTTAATGATAAGCATTTTCCTTCATGTTTTTCCCCTAACGTAGTTAAATGAATAAAAAGTACATAATAGTACTTTTTGTCATTTTTATTTCGTCCAATTTTTACACGTGTTTCGAGAAAAACTTTTATCGGTTAACTTAACTTTTCACAACATCTTATCATTAAATATTTTAACGGAATGTCATTTTGACATATCGATCTCTCGGAAAGGCTTAGATTATTTAAACCCTAACCCTTAGGGTTTTGTTGGGTGAATAGTGCATATTTCGTCTTTTTCCTATGAAATATTTTGTTCCTGATTTTTTTTTTTTGAAATATTTTATGTCTTACTCGTTCGGTCCAGCTCGTAGCTAGAATCCTCCCGTTTTATAATCATCCTAGGTTCTAGAACGATTAATAAACACATAACACATAATATTATTAATAAAAATTCATTTTATTAATAACTAATCCTTTAAACTTAAATTCTTGACAATCCAGTTTTTCCCGGGTTGTCACATTAATCCCACGATCCATCCTTCATACTCGGCCATGTTGTTAGTGTTGTTGAACAATATTTTGGTGGCCGTGAGATATTGCTCCCCAGTGATGGATATAAGGACTACCCCTGCTCCGGCGCCTTCTATCTTCACAGCACTGTCAAAGTATAGTTTTCATAATTGGTTCATATCCTCTCGATGGCTTTGATGAACTATCATTACTCCGTCGTCGGAAAAATATGTTTCTAATGGTTTTAAATTCCCTAACGGGGCTTCAACGAGCTGCTCCGCAATTCCTTGGCCCTTGATAGCTTTTTGTGTTACATAGATGATGTCGAATTGCTGAAGGATCAACTGCCACTTTAGCAATCGATAGTTCAACACGGGCTTTGATAAGTAGAGTATTGTTCCCACAGAGAATTATTTAACAATAACTATCAAGTACTAACTCTTAACCAAATTAATTTTATTTAAACAATTGATTGAGATTATGAATTTGGGAAATAAAGTAAACTAATTAAAATACTACTATCCACCACAAGTTTGAATTCAGATATTCAAGGCTTAAGATTAACATTTCCCTTAATGTTTCACTTGAATTAATACACTTCTTGTTATGTTATGCTAATTACATTGGATTGTTAACTGAGAACTCATCAATATTTATGACAATCTCTCGACGTATCATAAATGAATCAACTTTAATCCACGGATGATAGAATTAAGGTGAACACCCTAGTTAACTAATTCACTATATCTCTATGTGAATTACAATTAAAAAGGATTTAATGCATATGTTCTATATCAGATTACATGCGGCGTATAGGTATATCTATATCCTAGACACAAATCATGAATTCCATTTCCATGCAAAAAATATAATCACATGCTATTATGATCATATCTAAATGTATAATGCTTTTCTCGAATTCATATATATTATCAAGATAATTGTTGATCAGGCATTTAACCAATAAGCACAAACCATAATAGAAATCCAAAAATAATCAACAATAATTAACAAAGAAGCATATCAATGTAAGCTACGCTAGAAATTCCATGATAATCATAAATAAAAATTAGTTCATGACAGAATCCTAATCCATAATCCATAATTGAAATAACATTCAATAATAGAAATAGGAGATATAGAAATAAAATCTGTTGCAGCAGTCTTTAAATCTCTCTTGCAGCACCTAAGTTGAATCCTTTGTGAACCCTCAATTGCTTCAAGCCTTGCAATCTTTCTCCCAAACTAGGGTTTTAATCCTAAAGCTAATGGAATCTAATACAATTCAAATCAACTTTATACTGAATAATAAAATCTATTTATAATCTCTAACATAAATCCAAGTCTAACTAGAAATTAGGGAATCAAAATTTGCACTCTAATTGGTTACAAGTCAATTTTGGTCAACTCCCGAAGTGGTGCGGATGCACTAGAAATAACCTAGAATTGGGCGCGGCCGCACCCAAGTGGCAGAGAGCATTTTCTAAGTCTGGGGAGTAGCACGGCTGTGACGCCCCCAAATTCAGACCATTCGTGTCTCAAATTCGGTTCGCCATGTGCTACAATTCTAATGACTACAAATCATCTCATCCAATGGAAATAACAAAATAGATTACATTTATTTAATATAATCATTCTCGTCCCAAGGTTTTATAACCGTTACTACAACATCACAACTTAATTTAAACATAACTTATTACATCATAGTAACCAAGTCTTCATACGACATAATAATAATGGATTCCTAATAATAGGGAATAAAGCTACTCTAAAGCCTTAACTGAATAAAGCTACTCTAAACCCTTGTCCTTGCTCAAGGGTTCACCACGTTCTGCCTTAACTGAAAGTTTTAAGGAAAGTAAGGATGAGCAACAAATTGCCCAACAAGTAATATCGCAATAATGGTGAACATTTATAGAGTTAGAATCTTAAGAGTATGATAGTGAATAATAGTTCAGGAATTTTCAATAATTCACAATAAAGGTCGCTATGGACTGAAATATATTAATAAGATTTAATACTTAATTATTTTGTGATTTAAAATAATGAATACTGAGCAGTAACTAAGGACTATGAACTTCTACTAGAATTAATAGTATTATATTGAAAATCCAATAAAAACGAGTACACTAGGTGATCAGCCTAAAGTACCCTATATTATGCATAACATTTAGTCATACTCATGTGTGCACGTCGGTCTCCTGACAATTATATAGTTTTCCCTTCAAGAGGGTTGTTTATCTGAGTAAATTATAATAGTCCACACCAATGCAATTGGTTTAGGTAGCTTTCAAATTCACGATTCAGGTCTAGCCAAATCAATGGCATATACCATTTTCTCAAAGTATATCAGAACAATTATAAGTTCAACGCCCGAAATCAAAGTTCGAAGAATGTAAACAACTTTATCTTAAGCTACGAAACATTAAGTCATAAGACAATGATCCTACATTCAATGGTTTACTTGTACGACCAATAATAGCACAAGCTTAAGTAATGCCACAAAAATAATAGTGTTAAGAACTTATATTAAAGAGATAAGGTTTAGATAAGCAATATTCAAAGTTGTGTAAGTTAGAAACTTGCCTCAAGCTCAGTTTACCAATATATAGCTTATCAACACTTTTTGAATCATATTATAACATAGTTACACGTATAAGATATTCATTAGATACGTATATTCAATACTTATACTTGATATGTAAGTTTAAACGGATACATAAGAGTCAAACATAGCCTTATAATTCTGAATGTATGTCATCATGTGCCTTACATACACAACACAAATTCAGTTTGTAAGACACTATGAAATCAAATAACATAGTTTGTAATCATCTTTTGACTTAACGCTTGAAAGTTTATAAACACTTATCAATTTTATGATTCTATCGTTAGCATGCTTATTGACAATTTGAATACTATATTTAGACATTTATTATAGATTAAAAAAATAATTCAAGTATGCATCACATCTTATATCACAAACAAATTAGACAATCTCCATTGCAAGGTGGCGCAGCTGCGCCATAGTTGGGCTTAGGGACGACGCAATTGCTCTGTCCTTTGGCCTGACTAGAGTTGACCTTTGTATTTCCTATTTCTGTCTCATTCTTTAGCATACTAATATAATTACACTTATCATGCATACATGCTAGAGGACTTTACATACACGTATGACCATTCACCTTAACATGTCAGTGTCTTAGTTTATGATTTCCAAGGAATTTAGGCAAAATAGGCTCATAAAACCACAAAGCCTACTAGGTTAACCATATGTATATGTGAGAAGGTTATATAAACTATAATATACATGCTCGTAATTGTTCACATTATTTATTCATAGCTTGCATCGTTTATCACTTTAAAACATGCTTAAACTCATGCTTGGTTAACTTTTATTATGTCTAACACATAAGAATCATGTTTAGAGACACAATGAACATAAACATGCCATCTTAAATCTTCAGTACTTAACTACTCACACAAATGCAAATTATTTTGAAAAATATCCGAGTTTGCTTTTGAAATCATTTTAAACTTGAAGAATGCAATCTAACACATACAAACCATCTTTATATCTCTTTTCATGTGTAGTTAAGTCATGTTTTCATACTCACAAAGTAAGAATATACTCCGTTTGGTATTCATGGATATTAGTTTTAATATGTCAAGTTTTCTTTGAAAAAGTCATTTAGCTCAAAGCCTAAACAAATTGGCCATGAACAAAGGAACCATAAATCACAACTCATGCTCATTAATGTTCATAAATTAGTCATATATGTATATTACTTTGTTCAGAATTTGCAGAATACGAGTTTCATTAAGATCATTTTTGAAACTTTAAATTCTTGTTATAAAACTCCTAGTAAATCATGATGGACAATTCATATTTCATAAGAAAGCTTTATACCACATGTTATACTTCTTTTCATACATGTATAGGTCATAATACTAGGTTAGAAACAACACGGTACAACAGAATCCAAAATCTAGTTCTGGGGAACGGCGCAGCTACACTGCACCCTAGTATAAACTGGGCGCAGCTACGCCCTTCCTAGGCAAAACCAGAAAGGAGCTCTGTTCTGTAGAGTATAAACCTAATTTCAATTTTTACCTTCTAAATAGGCTTAAACCTATCCTCTGAGGTTCCATACATGTATACAAACTTCATAAACACTTGATAGCACAATTCCAAATCCAATTCACAAGAATTTAGTAACATTTCTGTGATTTACCAAAGTTTGAAATTAAGGTTTCAAGCAAGAGTTTTACCTTCTATGAAGCTTAATTAGCTTAGTTCTTCTCTTCTGTAAATCCTGGACTCCTTCTTAATTAACAAGCAACTCACCCTCTCAACTTGGAATTCACAGATAATTCTCAGCAACAAGAAATGCAGAAGAAGACTACTATTTATAGAGGATTATGTGACCAGTCAATTTCTTTAAACTAAAGGTTGAATCCTTGGGGTATAAGAAGAAAACAATGGTTATGGAA
This sequence comes from Panax ginseng, assembly GCA_020205605.1. Classification (NCBI taxonomy): domain Eukaryota; kingdom Viridiplantae; phylum Streptophyta; class Magnoliopsida; order Apiales; family Araliaceae; genus Panax; species Panax ginseng. The sequence continues at coordinate 138,664,510 of CM035132.1, forward strand.
GGGTTGTTCAATATGACGCCCCCAAATTCCCTACACTTCCTGTAGCAGATTTGGTGCTCACGTAAATATTCTATAAGATAATAATCTCTATCAATCCAAGGTTCATAGTATTCATAATAGATAGTAGTTATCGTTAGAAAAATTATCATGATGAATACTATTATTTAGATGTATAGGTTTATAATCTTACAAATATTTCTTTCGTATCAATAATTCCTATCCAACTAACATTCACAATACCAATGCCAAGATTGTTCCTGAAACCGAGGGGCACAACCTCAGTGCTTATAGAACTCACTCGGTCATTAAATACCCTAATTCAGATAAACAATTCTTATTAATAATGTACTTGATTTCTAACTTTTATTCAGAAAGGTGAAAACTAAACAGTTTATACAACTAAAACTTAATACATGATCCCAAATTTAAATTATTACATTTAAGTCTTACAGAAATAGAAATATCTAAAACTATTATAATTTTCTCTATCCACAAGAGTACACACTTGAACTTCTAGGGATATCAGTTACAGCTGCAAAGAAAAATAATATTTGCAAGGGATGAGCTTTAAAAGGCTCACCAAGTTTAAGCAATGTTTATTACATACTCACATTGTGACTAAAATAGATGAACATATAGTTCAGAAGTTTTTCCAAGTATATATACTGAGGTTTATCTGTCAAACCCCGCACATTACGAGTTACTGTCAATCATATAGACTTGCAACCCGAGTTGATTTGCTCAACCAAGCATCCTAGGAGTATGCATATCATCCTTTTAATTAACCCCCGATCATTGCTATAAATGTCAATCATAAAACCCCAAAATGTGTATAAATGTGGTCATAATAGTATCAGTATATATATTTAAACCAAACAACATTGGTGTATCACAATCTATGATTTGATATCAAATCAAATACATTTTACGTAAATAACAGTTCATATGTCTTGGTTATGCTTGAACAATAAGTTATAACGTTTTTAAATAACAGATATTTAAACAAGTTTATATAACGTCAATACATCAAGAACATTTAATACAAAGATTAAATGTATATGGAAAACTTGCTTGCTTAGAGAATAGTTATCCTATGTTATTCAAGCCGTTTACACAACCTAAATATGTTTATAACAGACATTAGAAATAATCTCAGCTAATAACTAGTCAAAATATTAGTGTTTGGGTTTTGATGTCCATTCGGTGTTTTATAATTTGATCGGATAATTATCGAATTATTTTTCTAATAAACTTTATTTAAGAGTTCAAATATCACTTTAAATAATTTAATTATTACTTATAATAATTTCTAGAAGCTTAAAACAACTTCCCAATGATTAATATTAATTTTAGTTAATTTATTATTAATTAAAATGATTTTAAAATCAATAATACTATTTTTAGGTAATTAATAATCATTCATAATGATTTTTAAACCATCAATATTATTTTCAATTATTTTACTATTATTGACAATGATTTTTAAATCATTAGTTTCATTTTAAATAATTCATTATGATTTAAAATGATTTATTATTATTTTAGTAATTTATTTAATAACATTATTAAAAAAATTAATTATCATTAATATTTAATATTAATGAAATTTTATGTCAAAATATTAAAAATTATTTATTATAATTTAAAATATATTTTAGAAATTAATTATTAATTAATAATACTTATTTTGTATTTATTTCTATTTATATTTTTTATATTAGTTTTAAACTAAACTGTCGCTAAAAGACCTAATAGTGACAACAACTGTCTCTATTGGTGTTCTTCATCAACTTAAGAACATTATAGTCAACGTCTAGGAGGTGAGTTTGACTGGATTTAATTCCTAACTGAAAGTGTTTTTGATAACGAAAGTGGTTCAAGGGTGTAGTACTGATATAGTACTATAGACATAAAACAAGTGGGAGATCTAATTTCATCACATCAGAAAGTTATAGGTGGTTAAAGTACCTATCAAGGCTTGATCTTAAGTTTCTAGGTAACCCTGAAACTCGGTCGGTGTCTTACACCCTATTTTAAAGCCTAATATCTTGGATTCTAGGAATTAGGTAATTGTTACATTGTAACAATCGTATAGTATATGTGTCATACTATAACAATACAACACTTAAAGTGTCATAGAAACTGTGAAACCCCAAAATCCTAATAAGATTCGGTTATGTAAATTCTGTTACATTAATAAAATCTCTCCATTCTGAAAGCGTTTTGTGTTATTATATACTCTATTAAACAAATTAGGTAAAATAATTTTTCGTCCGAAAGTTTATGTGCTTGACACGTCGTGCTTAAAATTTTATTTTGACAAGCTGCTTTGTCGTGCTTACATTGACAAAATGCTTTGTCGATCTTGTTAGTATATGTGAAGAATCTAAGTTAGGAACCCTAATACCAAAATCAGGAAACTCTAACCCTAGATTACAAACCCTAACCCTAATTAGTTAGACTAAACCCTAATTAGGGTATCTTAACACCTAGTCATGAATATTAAACTTCAATTAGGTACTAATGAACATCATTAAGCAACCCTAATCATAAAAATCCAAACCCTAATCAAGATTAAAAAGGATTAGAGCATAATTAACCTACTAATTTAATTAACTAGCTCACAAGTAGATTAGGAGTCATCAAACCAATTACCAACATAGCACATGACATGCTTACAAACTCCCAAACACCACAAACATCACAGATCAGATATTTTGGGAGACAAGTAGGTGATTAAATGACCAAAAACCCTAGTTTGGAAATTCTATAAAAGGCAGCCTTAGTTCAGTGCAAACTCACGATTTGTACAAGCTTATACACTCTTATAACATACCTAAACAAGCCTTGGTGATAGAAACAACAGATTCAGTAGCTAGAAATCAAAATCAAGCAAGAAAAGGTACAAATCATAATTTTAACTTAGATCTTTGATGTTATGTTTAATTTGTTGTTTAGATGTTTAGATATATGTAATAACAAGTTATAAATTATGCTAAGTTGATAGAACATGTTTTCATAACATCTAGATGCATCAAATTAGTGTTTTAAGCAATCTGGAAATTTTGGAAAAATAGGTCTGACAGTTGAATGTCAGAACCTGTAGATCCGTGTATGTTAATAGTTAGGTCTATTAATTGTATGCTAGTTATAGTATTACATAAGGTCTTTAATCTGAAAAATAAATCAGCTTCCTTAGAATCATATATTGCAAGATATAGGTGGTCAAAAGTGGTTGACCGATCACGAAGTTCTGTTTTCTGGGTTACCCAAAAAACTCAAGAACAGGTTGTGCCGGCAACTTTGACCAACCTTTTGATCGCTTTTTATTTGTTGTTATGATGTCTAATTGTTATGAATTCATACTTTGATATACATACTACATATATATGACACTCAAATTCTTAATCAATTCATAGGATTAATAGAATTACTGGTCAAAAGTCATTGACCGAGCATGACTGCGTTTTCTGGGTGAAGAACATGAAAAACAACCTTTTTCTATACTTTGACCAATATAGATCTAGACCTTAGAATTATACTCTATCCAAACCAGTGTAACATATATGTACCTTATTATATAGACTACATATTACAACAAACAAAACACAAATCTATCACACGGATTGAAAGATCTAGAAGCCACAAAATCATTGACCGACCATGACCAATGTTCTGGGTTACCCAGAAACTCAAGAACAACTCTGATAGTGACTTGGAGCCTCTATAACTTCTTGTTATATGTAGGTTAAAGCATGAAATTAGTATGTTGTTGCACTATTACCTGAGTACTATAACACACATACACATCCAAACCCATAATCATTAAAAGTAAGGAATTAATCTAAGGTCAAAATGACCTTTAGGCCATGACCAACTAATTCCTAGAAACTCAAGAACACCTATAGCAACACTTTCTGTCACTATATGGCTTTAGCGACAGACAAAAAAAAATTCTAATAAATAAATTAATAAAAATTCGAAATAATTAATAAATAAATATAAATAATTATAAAAACAAATTTAAAAATTATTGTAAGTTATAATAATTAACTTTTAATATTTTTACATAAATTCAATAAATATTTTATTTATTTTAATATTTTTAATAATAAAGTAATTAGAATAATTATTTATAAATAATAAATAATTATTTAAAAATAATATTAATGATTTAAAAATCATATTAAATGATTATAAATTATTTAAAAATAATAAACAAGATTTTTATAATATTTTAAGTAAATATTAATTATTTAGAAATAGAAATAAATGATTTAAAAATCATTTAATGGATAAATAAATATCTAAAAATTGTTATAAGCTTCCGAAAATTATTTTAAAAGATATATAAATTATCTAAAAATAAAATAAAGCTTATAAATAAAGTTTAACCGAGTTATTAACTTATTAATTATCCGGTAGAGTCTTTGGACATTGAAACCATATCGAACTTAACCCAAACCTAAATAGTTTATGTATTTGAGTATTGTTATCAATACTAATATGTTAGATTTATATGAATGAACATCTTAGGTGTTTATAAATGAATCGAGTAGCGTTGCTTCATCGATCATTGCTCAGGCAAGTTACTAAACCCTATTTAAATGAGTTGAACAAGTTCCTTAATTACTTACGCAAATTTATCGAACCCTGCTTATTCGTTAAACAAGATTTCTATCTTGAAATTGCTTTTGATATGTATTACCAAACCTAAACTTGAATTGCCAATCATTGTAAAGTTATCGTTATAGCTTCAGCATAACTAAGAAATGAATGATTTATTCATATGATATTGTTTATTGAGCATAAACTGTTGTGCCAAACCAAATTATTTTGGTAAGACATCCTATACTGAGTTGTACATCCCAAGAGGGATAAATGTGTGTCAATTAAATCTGACACTTAGTGCAAGTGAGCACGATTAGGATGAGATGCATACTCCTAGGATGTTGAATAGGTTGATCCCCTGTCCCACATCTAAATAAGATTTCTAAGTCTTTGTCACTGACAGAAATAAAAAGTCAAGAAATGGTTGAAATATAAAAATTCCAGACATGGTAACAACAATCAGTTGAGTTTTGAACTTTTATACTTCTTCAAATCTTATATTGTGATAAATTATAAAACTTGCTGAGCATGTCATAGCCTACTCTTGCAAATCATTCCCTTTGCAGTATTAGACGGTAACCCTGGCACATCTTGAGTAAATAAAGGGAAACGTCCCTGCTTAAATTAGTTTATATTACTGTCTAGTTGAATGTAATAATTTTGTAATAAGATATTCTTTATGAAAAATCATGTAATCAAATTTTAATATATGATATATAACATCTTTTATTTCTGCAACCGTCTTTCCATTACATAAAAAGATGTAATTAGAATTTCAATTTAGTTTAAGATCCTTGGGAACTATTTATCTGAGTGAAGGTATTGACAACATGGACTGTTCATGTTGTTGTTGATACTCTGGATTTCAGATAGATAGGTACTATCGATACGATAGTGTAATCCGCATGATATAGACTATACATTTGAGTGAGGGTATTGGTAATATGGAATGTTCATGTTATAACCGGTACTCTAAATTTTGGATAGGTAGATACTATTCGTAGATACAGTCTATACATCCAAGTGACGGTATCCAAGCACATCAATAGTTCTTCAGGGAATTGTTATCTGTTAAGGGATATTGTGAACCTTGGATCTATGGGAATTGTATCATGTAAAATTTTATAGTCATTAGTTAGATATAAGCATTGAATCAGATATCATGGGTGTATAGATTTGAATGTGTTATATTAATTAATTAGTAGTTAGAACCATATCGGATACCATAGGAGTATAGATATGGGGGCATTACAAAGTTGGTATAGATATAAAGAAGAGTAACTTTAGTATATAGTCTCTGAGTCCGTAAAAATATTAAATTACACATAAAAATAACATTAAAAATGTTATGTTTTGTGTAAAATTTTATATAATAATAAAGAAGTTTTGTTTTATAGGATGGCCAACTCCGATGTAGAGGAAATGCCGGTAGTTAGAGCATGAAAGGGGAACCAATAATCGACTGAAAGTACAACCGCATCACACATAGAGTGGTAGGAGGGAAATACATTCGAGGTTACTCAAATCTGCTCTGGAAACTCGAGATATTTTTAGTGATTTGCAACGACGAGTATTTCGATATCAAGTCAAAGGGAAGAAAATTGCCTATCTGATATATCTGTGGTATGCCACATGATCCAGGATTCCTTCGATGAAGTTAATAATTTCTAAGTGTAGTATAGAAATCTAAGTGCTCTGTATTAGTACAAATAATGGAGCATTTGAAGTTATATTATAGCTGGTAGTGTTTATAAACTACTAGTCGTTTATGTGTGTTGTAAGACCCTAAATTTTATGAAATGAAAGTATTTAATTTTTTTATAATTATTATTTTATTTAGTAAATGGTTAAATTGATAAAATATTAAAGTTAATGGTGATATGTGAAAATTTTGCAAAGCAAGCAAGCTGTCATAAAATATTCGTTGTATCGGGGAATATTTGTTTGGTCGGAGAATATTCGTTTTAACAGAGAATATTTGTACTACGACACAATTATTGGTGGACCTCATGTAATAACCCGATGTTTTCTATATAATTAAATCAGAAATTTTGCATATAATTTTTTTATTATTTTAAAGGTGGGAATATGTATAAGGGAAAGCTTATATATTTATGTGATAAATAAAAATTTATTTATTACATGAATAATTACACATAATTTTTTTAGAATTATTGATCATTATAAATTATACTCTTATAATAAATTAATTTGGTAGTAAAAATATTTTTATTATTTATTTTATACGAAAATATGATTATAATATTATTTAAATAATATATAAAATGATTATTAGAATTATTATAATAATTAATTTATTGTATAAATTTAGTTCAGATTATTTAAGTTAATTATTTTAACTTAATGAATAATTGTATATATGAAAGTTAAGTCGAATATGGATTCGAAACCCTAATTACAGATTTTGAATAAGGCATGAGAATAATACTATAATATTAATTATATTTCAGTGCTATAAATATATATTGTATGTGTGTATTGATAATGATTGGTCAGTTATGGTGTATAATGTCAAAACCCTAGTATTACTTCGATAAACCCTAGTTCAGAAGTCAAATAAGACTTTAAAATTTGTAAAGTCGTTGTGTTATGCGATATATGATATGTATTGTAGGTTCTAATGCTAATTAAGGAAAACCCTAATGATTAGAAACCCTATTTTTTAAGTGAAAACCCTAATTACTAAATAAGGAACCCTAATTGCTAAATTGGTAACCCTAATTGCTAAACTAGACTTAATGGTAATTATTAAATCTCTAACCTAAATTCCAAGACCTAAAATTCATATTAAATAAATAGTTTAAAAATGATTTTATTGATTTAAAAATCATTTAAAAAGGATATAAGTGATTTAAAAATATTTTAAGTAATAATAAATAACCTTTAATATTTTGATGAATAATGCATTAATATTTAAATATTAATGGTAATTATTTAAAAATGATTTTAATTGTTTTAAAAATCATTTAAGGGTAATACTAATACTTTAAAAGTATTTTAAGTTATTATAAATAACTTTAATATTTTGGCAATGGGTTAATATTATTTAAATATTAATGATAATAGAATTATTTAATATTTAAATCATTAAAAATGATTTCAGTGTTTGAAAAATCATGATAAAATATAATAATTATTTACAAATTATTTTAAGTTTATGAAAAATAATATGACTGATATTTAAATAATTTAAATGGATATTGAACTACAGAATATAGTTTTAGACTCGATAATTACCCGATAAAGCCATCGGTACATCGAAATGTTTCAGAAATTGATATGGACTTATATAAATTATTTGTATACATGTTTGTTTGTGATTCAATGACTGTTAAATATATGTGACAATGTGATTAGGTTATGTGCTAATTGCAAATAGCAGTACTGTGTGTTATAATATGTTATTCTAATCGATAGAATGATCTTATTAATGATAGGTATTCGTATAAAAGATAAAACTAAGTTACGTAACTGTAAGCAACAGACTAGGCAAGTATCCTACCCTTTGTATTTACTTTATGCAATGGTAATGTGTAAGCCAGTTTTAGAACTCTATTGTTATGGTTACTGTTCATGTATCTAAATCATGCCAGTTTTTGGATTCCATTCAATCATAGTTTGTTAATACAGTATTACCATATGATAAAGATTTATATATTCTGTTCGTTAATTTCTAAATATTGTTATACAATTGTCCTCCCTTGGATAATTTATTGTATTTAATCACATATTGATACATAATTTTGTTTTTCAGTATGTATACATTGACTTAAAAGCTTTCTAAGCTATTTGACTCTATTAGACATAAATTTAAAAATAGCGTTGAGATATGTCTTAGCTAATTATTCTGGCTAGATGAACATTTATTAGAACTTGATAGGTTCGAGAATAGAACTCAATTATTATTAACAGGTCGATGCCAATTGTTTCGGCTAGATCAAAAAAATGATTAGGTATTGAAATTATAGTATTTTGTTGTTATAATTTAAATTCTGGTTATAAGATTGAGAAGAACAACCTTTTTATATAAAAGGGAAACTTTTGGTCGTATATTCGGCCATTGCGCGTGTTTTAAGTATTATGCATAATATAGGGTATAATTAAGTTGATCACTTATTATACTTGCAGAGGGGTATGACTTAATCTTTACGGTTATCTGATACACCTGGGTATATCAAAGAAAAACTTTGATAGTTACTCGAGAAGAGAAGTTCAAGATTCTTAGGGATCACCCAGCATAAACTCTGGAAAATATTTCACTTTGTTATTGCGTATAATTAATTCTTGTTATTCAATTGAATATCAAAAATTGAAAACAAAGTTCGTTGTTTGTCGACTGCTCACCAATTATAGTCAGTACGTAGTTTAAAAATTTGAAATGAAATTGATATGTTGATTAGAATTGTTTCAGTTTACTTCACAACACTTGATTCATTGTAGAAGTACCTTTCAAAGAAAACATTTACTTCTTTCAGCTAACGTTTATTGTCTACTATTACTTGCTGGGCACTCAGATGCACATTCTTGCTTTAAATGTAAATTCTTTCAGCCAAACGTGATCAACTTGAAGGTTCAATCAAGAACAAAGGAAAGGGAAAGATAGCAGAATAAACTCTATGGTATCTTATGTAATACTTAGACTATATTAAGATAATGATATTTATAATTATCATGTAATGTAATGTAGTAAAGGTTGGAAAACTGGGGATTAGATAACTCTGATGTATGTAAATTAAGTTTAATGTTTATATTATTATTATTATTCTACTCAAAGAAATAGTATCGTGAAGCACCGAGTTCGGGTTTCAAGAACCTGACTTTGGCGGAGTCACAATATGGTATCAGAGCTTTAGGGTTAGAAACCTTAGGTGGGATAGACCTTAGGCTATAACCTTGGGACATAGGGAAACATTGAAAATACAAATAACTCATATAGAATTTAAAAGGCGATGAATTGAATAAATTCATCGTCAAACAAAATAAAAGATAACTTATATAAAACTATTAATTGTTGTGTGTATATATTATTTGCTAATCAAGATAGTTTGTGTGTAGATGTCAAGTGAAAAATAATTAGGATACCCTCAGATCATAAAGAAGGAGTTAATCTCCATAACCGAGCCAATATCAAAGCCAATTGCTAAAAAAGAGGCTCACTTCGAAAACAACCTTAATGAGGTGATTATACTTGAAATTATAGTACCGGATCCAGAAACGGTGGTATAGTAGGTAGGTAGAGTATAATTAGAGAATATAAGGTTAAGCTCGAGTTCTTAAAACTTATACTTATGGTAAGTTCATGACTCATAATTATATGAAATTTTTTAACCGTCAGCGAATGAACGCCAAAGGTCTAACTAGGATAAGTTCTTAAACTCATATGATTGTGGTAAGTTCATGAACTCATAATGTGTGGTAAGTTTGACGAACTTGGTATAGTTATGTGTGAATAGATTAGCAATGATTATAAAAATATATAGAATACTAAGCAATTGATCCTTAGTGAAGGCGTAGGAAATAAGTAGTGTTAGTATTACTTGAATATATACAATTCTATGATATGTATATGATGAGTATGTGGGTGTAATGTAATATTCTCAACTTTTGTATAAGTTATGGCAGCGATTCTCAACTTTTGTGTCACAAAGGGATAACAGATGTTTAAAGCAGTATGTGCTATGCTATATGGTGTAAAGTACTAGAATTAGTTGGATGAACATGATTTTATTTAATTAGATAATGTCGCCAAGACGAAAATGAAACCAACGGGCAGAAGAAGCTGTCAACAATGCTAGAGGACAACCAGACCCGATACAGAATTTGGCGAATATGGTCGTTCAAGGTATGCAGAATAGAACACCAGCCGCGAGAAATCAGCCAGATAATCAAATGACGAACTTCAAAGACTTCAAGGCAGTCGGACCTCTAGAATTTAGAGGGGCAATCAACCCAATAGAAGCATTTGTGATAGCTAAGGTAACGGAGGGGTAAAAGACCGCTTTTGCCACTTATACGATAAAAGGGGAGGCAAATTTTTGGTGGGAGTCAAATCAAGCTAGAGCCGGAGAAGGGAGTAGTGGTGGTAGGACTGGAAAAAGGAAAGAAGGTAATTTTGGGAATACCAAAAATAGGCCAGGAGGTGGAAAGAAACAGGTTGTGCAATGTGGGAACTGCGGGAAGAATCACTCAGGTGAGTGTTTGAAGGGAAAGTTTGTGTGTTATAAGTGTGGGCAGAAGGGACATATCTCTCCTAACTGCCCCAATCCAAGAATATATAATGGGTGTTTTATTTTTAGATTAATGGAGAATAAGGTGAAAGACTATCCGAAAAAGAGAATGGAGGCAAGAAGCGTGCATACAGAGAAAAGCAGCGGGTCATTGGCGATAACAGGACCAACTTCAACAAGCAAACCAACAAAATCAACCGCCATAGTCTTCAGCATGATAATTCAGGATGCGGTAGCAGCCGGGGATGGAACTCCAGGTATTATTCGAATAAATTTTATTTTCTTATATGTGATTTTCTTATACATGGTAAATTATTGTATAAAGAAATTTTGAAGGAGGAATTTGAGTTCTATTAGAAATTAAATTTCCATTTAATCAGATAAACAAGATTTACGTTGAATAGTTAAAGATCAGTTTGATCGAATCTGATCGAGATCTACTTAAAATAATTGTCTATGCTATGTACCCTTGTAGGTATAAGTTTTGAAACGATGATTCCGGGGATGGAATCTTTATAAGGGGGGTGAATGTAATAACCCAATATTTTCTATAGAATTAAATTAGAAATTTTGTATATAAATTTTTTATTATTATTTTAAAGGTGGGAATATGTAAAAGGTAAAGCTTATGTATTTATGTGATAAATAAAAATTTATTTATTACATGAATAATTATGTAAGACCCCAAATTTTACGAAATGAAAGTATTCAATTTTCTTATAATTATTATTTTATTTAGTAAATGGTTAAATTGATAAAATGATTAAAGTTAAGGGTGATATGTGAACATTTTGCAAAGTAAAATAAGTTGTTATAAAATATTCGTTTGGTCAGGGAATATTCTTTTTTGTCGGGAAATATTCGTACGACGACACAATCATTGGTGGACCCCACAACAAAATTATTGTCGGAGTTAGAAAATGACAAAATTATCTTTTATAAAAATAATGACAAAAGTTTTACCATTAACTATTGAAATACCCGGTGATAAAAGTACAGTAATACGCGTGGTTGCATATTAGCACACGGTATTGATTATTGATGCTTACGTACGAAGTCACTCAGTTATACTCAATTATTGCTAGAGTAATTGCTGCATAGTATTTCACGTTATTGATTCAATTATTATCATAATATCATCTGCACAATATTTTATATTATTAAATCAATAATTGAGACGATAAAGTTATTAATATTATTATTTATATTATTGATGATGTCTAGAAAGTTCTATCGAGGAAAGGGGTTTGGTCACCTAATTGTGCGCCAATAAGGAGAAGTCCTTATCGGAAAGCCCCCTCTTTCCTGGGAATGATCTGGTTGTTAATATTGTGAGTTATAATATTGATGACGAATAATTGTTGAAAGATTAAGAAAATGTGTTGATTGAAGTTAAAATGATTTGTAGTAAATATTTATTCAATCTTTGATATAAATAAGAAGTCTGTTATGAGACGTTTGTTATAATTTTGGTTTATTCTATGGGGCCCATATGTCATCATCTAAGAGTCACTTTCGCCAATAGTACTTGCCTTTACCAGATGTCAAACCACTTGCCATTTCATATTACAAGCGTTGAACCACTTCTCCTTTCACATTATAGGCGTCGAACCACATGTCGTTTCACATTACATGCATCGAACCACTTGTCGTTTCACATTACAGGCGTCGAACCACTTGTCGTTTCACATTACAGGCGTTGAACCACTTATTGTTTCACATTACAGGCGTCAAACCACTTTTCTTTTCACAACACCAGTTGTCAAGCCACTTGCCTCTTCCCATTGCAAGGGCTAAGCTAGAAATCTTCTATAAATAGAAGTTTATTTCTTCTTTCATTCTCACCAATTCACTACGACTCACATGAGAATTCTGTAGAGAGAGAATCAGATTAAAAGAATAAGAGTATTATGTACTACACTATTCAGTATCCCATCTCCTACTAAGGTAAGGGGTATTTTTTCTTTCGTATTCATGAAGAGAGTTATTTATTTCAATACTTGTAAGGGTTGTTATTCCATTCTTTATTATTCATTGGAATAACTTTGTCACGCGGGACTGCATGCATGCATGGTGAAATCCTTTTGTTATTCTATTCTTTATTATTCGTAGGAATAACTCCGCTCACGCGGACTACCGCATGCCTGGTGAATAACCCTTCGTATTCATTTGTTATTAAATTATGGAAATGATCTGTCTACGCGGACTACCACATGACAGTTGGAAATCCATTTGCAGTTTCGTATATTGTTCATTTCAAATTCCTAACTCTAAACTTACTATGGTAAGTATTGCTTCTATAATTCTTGAAATGATCAGAAATTCTTTGATATTTGAGCTTCATCCAATATCTTTTCATGGAAATATTATTCTGAGCATTCTTGATAAGTTTTAGCCTTTTCATGCCGGAGTACTATTAACCCAGGGTGCTATTCATGATAAAAATTGATTTCTTTTATGTCCAAATCATTTTTGATACAATATTATTCTTGAATTTTACTCCACAAAGCAGTATCATGTTGACAATTTGGACTTTATTGAATTCTAGATAAATTAAATTATAAATCTTTAAAATTTATCCTTTGCTTTCATTTAATTGAATTCCTATATCATTGTCATCATCCTCATGTTTATATTGTTATGAAAGTCATCTTTGGCCTGTAGTGCATAGATGGACTATTGATCGGTATGATTATGACCAATGATTATTTAGTATAATCATGACATGTAATGTTACAAATGATGTGGTAAAAGTCTTCATTGGCCCGTAGTGCATTGATGGACAGTTGTTGAGATGAACATGACCATTGGTGATAATAATGAATATCATTGGCCCGTAGTGCATGGATAATTCAGTGATGTGAATTATTTATTAAGCTGAGTCTCAACGATAAAATTGATGATAAACCTTTTAAATCATAGAAGATAGTAGATATCATGCTCTACTTGACTCTTCTAATGGATTGCTTGTTCCGCTGTAGTTAAACTTGATGTTTATTATATTTTATCAGTTTAACACTGTTGAAGGCTAACGATAATTTATTCTGAATTATCTTAGTCATAATATTTCTGACTGGGCTAGTTGAGCTTGTGACGCCCCCAAAATCGGGTATCTTCCAACCCGACATCTGGTGCTACATGGTCCTCATAACTATACAATCATTCCATCGAAATACAACGTAATGAATGTAATTACTATCTTCTTATCAATCAAAGTATAATCCTTCCCAGGTTCATAAACTGATTACATCGTTGGTTGTTCATAATGTGTAATACATACAAACATACTAATCTATTACACGATGATTAAGTATCCATCTTAGCCTTTCCCTTATCTTTCTTAGAATTCTCAATATGTTCATCCTTAACTACAATCATATAATTCACGCAAGAAGTGAGCATAACAAGCTCAGCAAGTTTATCAAAGGATAACTTTAATACCACATTCGTGAATTATATAACAATTCATACATAACTGAAAAAATAGTTATGAAGCATTATGAAACAATAATACTTTAACATTTTATATCATCAATTCCTAAAGTATAGAGTAGATTAGGAATTCTGAACCGGTCAATAGACCATGAACAGTAGCTTTCTGTTTTCATACTTGAAAAGGATATCACAGCACTAAGGATGTACATCCGCATTACTTACAAACACTTCTAGGTGATCAGCATATAGTACTCTATGTTGATCAACACTTATTCGTTAAACGTATTTATGTTTAACATTTGGTAAACTCGCGTGCCCATCGAATAATCGATGAAAAAACTTTAAGTTTTTTTCATAGACAAACCTTACCTTCACATCCGTACCAATTACTTGGCATAGGATAGCATTGACATTTCTAAATAGAAAGATGTGAATATCAATCAATCTATATCTTATGAGTAGTCTAGCCAAGTTAAATCTGACATTAACCCTTTCCTTAAAATCATTTGTGCAATTCAGTATAATGAATCACATAAAACTTGACTAACTTGAAAGTTAGACAAGCGTTAAGAAAACTTGCCTTTCAGCGTCTTCAAATAACTTAATGGACTGACCATAGCCTTTACAGAATCTACATGATATATTCACATAGCACACTATAATTAGCTATCAAACAATTATTCACATTGTTCTTACCAACTTCTTTCTCTTCTATGTCTTTGTTAACTTAATATCATTACTAAAGTCAATTCGACTTATTACTCTTCATCAGGGCTTATAAACCAAATGACAATATTAACCGGACTCTATCAGCGTTGGTGAAGTACCAACATTATTCCCCGACTAGGGTTCATTGATAACACTTTGTGTTCTTCCTTCATAACATACTAACATGCATTCAATTCATAAGTTTCAATACCATATACATTAGTATAGGTAGTATAGGAATAGTTTTAATACACTTATGAGGTGCATAAACTTTACTCTTACAGGTCTTTAAACAATTGAAGTTCATAACCTAAATCACTCAACAATTACCACGCTTTCAAGGCCATGCACAAGTGACATCTTAGTATAAGACCGGCTTTGACGCCTTGATTAGCGAGACCTAGGTCTCGGTCTCGGTATTGCAGTACATGAGACTTCATTCTATCAGTGGTGCTATAGCGCCACTTTCAAGTAGCCAATTACACTGTGTCGGCGTTGCGGCGCGGC
Source organism: Panax ginseng (assembly GCA_020205605.1). NCBI lineage: Eukaryota > Viridiplantae > Streptophyta > Magnoliopsida > Apiales > Araliaceae > Panax > Panax ginseng. The sequence continues at coordinate 138,680,019 of CM035132.1, forward strand.
ACTTTAAAGCACTTTCTGGCGCCGCGGCACCAGACCTCAGCACCAGAAAATTTTTAATATATAAAATTTTGGTGAGATTCTCGGAGCCATAACTTCTTCGTTATAAGTCCGATTTGGTCCGTTCAAAAGCCTACACATCATAAACAACATACTCTACGTGTTCATATAAGAATTAGACACTTTTGAATCCGTTAACTCAAAATTCCCTATTGAGTTCATTTTCTAAGCGTTCATAAACGTTAATGAGCGTTCAATGCTCGTTTTCTTCGTTTTAAATCAGAATCCGATGATTCTTGAGTCCACGACTCTTAAATACCATAACTCAGGTGTTGAAATTGAAAAAACAACATTTTCAAGTCTTATAACAACTTTCGACTACCTATCCGGAATTTTAACGTTTTCGACGTTTAACGTCTATTTTCGTGAAATTTGTCATAACTTCGTTACTAACGTTCTCTAAGCCAAATCACATGGAATACTCCATGGATTTCCTATCTACATCCTAACCAAGCAAGATGCACATATTTATGTATTGACGGAGTTCAATTGTTTATCAACAATCAATCTCAATAATCAATATTTTTATGATTTTAAGCTATATCAAACCTTATGATTTCTATGATTTCATGACTTATAGAGATTGAATCTATAACAAGTCATCCTTATTCCACCATACTAGACATACACCACCCATTTATGATTCTCCATACTAAAAGAAAACCAAAAGAGATGGAATTAGAATTAAGGAGTATTACCTTAAGAACTCTTAGGTAATCTTGAAAAACTCTTAAGCAAAGCTTCATAGTAGAATTTTTGGTTGAGTCTAGCTCTCTCTCTCTCTCTCTTTGAAAATCTAGGTTGGCAATTTGAAAAACTCACGAAAGACCAACTTTAGCTTTCTATTTATAGGTAAATGAAATGGAGGGCAATGTGGTCAATTCACCATCACCTCCTTACTATTCAACACTTTGTCACTAAGTAAAATAATTGGTGACCAAGTGTTATGCTTGCCTTTCACACCAAGGGCCAGCCCACCATGCCCATGGGTTGCCCCCTGGGATTTACCCATTTGGTGACCCACCGGTTCGATCCACGGTTCAGTTTTCTTGCATTGGGCTTAACCAATCTAATATTGGGCCTTGACTTGGGCTTAACACATTAATTAATTGGGCTTTCCTATACAATTGATTGGACTAAACATAATCCAACTCAAATGAATTATCATTAAGTCTTAACTTAATTTCATAATACTAATCGTATTACATACGTATAATTCACGTATTCTCTCCGTATAATACTCGTATGATAATCGTATTGTACTTCGTATTAACTAATCGTATTATACATAGATACTAAATAATATCATCCTAGTCTAAAACACACATTAACAATAATGAAATTCCTTCTACGCATTTCATTTCCTTCTCGGAAATAAATCTACTCAACCCTTAGGTTTTAAGTCCGCATGCGAAAACTTCATTTGCCATAAATGAAATATTATTAGATATTTCATCTAATCTCGATATTCTATCATTACGGGTTTCTCAGAATTTCAAAATAATTCCCCGAGCAGAAATGGATGAATAGTATTTTTATAGAAATTTCTCGGAAAATATTTATTTTCGTCTTGGAAATTCTAAACAATTAATTCTAACACGTAGCCAGATTACTAACCACATTAACACATTCTAGGTCATAGAACGACCTTCACATAGCTTACTCACAAAATAAATCAATTAAATTAATTTAATTCACATAATCAATTAAAAATTTAATTATCAGAAAAATCCGATTTTCTCGGGCGTTACAGAGCTCACCCCTTTGCTTTCATTGTTCTCTTCAGGAAATGAGAGTATAGCTGGGACTAGTAGTGGAACAGAGTGACGGTCCAGATGTTTGCATTAGTAGTCCTCACTATTCTGTGAAATAGTGTGATAATAAATGTATTGAGGACTTATTTTGAGTTTGAATCATACTGTCTAGAAGACAATATTTGTATTAAAACTCACAGCTCATGTTGTATATTTAAGTTTGTATTTGTATTCTGTACCATGTATTTGACGACTCAGAATGGGTGATGTATACCTATTTTGGGGGAGTCACAAATTACAAATACTCCCTCCGTCCCATAGTTATAGGCTGATTTCTTTTGGCACATAGTTTAAGAAAATCAGTTTAAGTGACAATTTTTAACAAAAATTTTCCACATATACCCCTTAATATGGAATTAATGAATAAATTAATTACTCTTTACTTATCACATTGAAACTCTTAACTTCATTGATTGTTGGTACAATTGTCTTTTTTACACAAAATATTTTAAACTAGTAAAGCCTAAAAAGTTGAATTCTTTTATTGAGAATACAACAACATTAAATGTGGTGATAAAAATAATGACATTGAAGATTGTTTCTTCAAAAAAAGACTAATGGTTGAATATTTATTATAAGGTCCTAAAAGTAAAATAATGAACCAACTAAAATTTTTAAATAGTAAGTAGCATATATATTGGAACATCTCAAAATGGAAAATCAGCCTATAACAATGGGACGGAGGGAGTAATTTATTTTAGAATTACTGATCATTATAAATTATACTCTTATAATAAATTATTTTGGTAGTAAAAATATTTTTATTATTTATTTTATATGAAAATATGATTATAATATTATTTAAATAATATATGAAATGATTATTAGAATTACTATAATAATTATTTTATTATATAAATTTTAGTTGATTATTTAATTTAATTATTTTAACTTAATGAATAATTGTATATATGAAAGTTAAGTCAGATATGGAGTCAAAACCCTAATTGCGGATTTTGAATAAGGTATGAGAATAATAATATAATATTAATTATATTTCAGTGCTATAAATATATAATGTATGCGTGTATTAATAATGATTGGTCAATTATGGTGTATAATGTCAAAACCCTAGTATTACTTCGAAACCCTAGCTCAGAAGTTAAATAAGACTTTAAAATTTGTAAAGTCGTTGTGTTATGTGATATATGATATGTATTGTAGGTTCTAATGCTAATTAGGAAAAACCCTAATTATTAGAAACCCTATTTTTAAGTGAAAACCCTAATCACTAAATTAGGAACCCTAATTGCTAAATTGGTAACCCTAATCGCTAAATTAGAAAGCTTAATGATAATTATTAAATCTCTAACCTAAATTCAAAGACCTAAGTGATTAGGAAACCTAATCTAATTAGGGAACCCTAATTTATATTTTTAGAAACTTTACTTTCCATTTTTGGTCTAATTAGAAATCCTAGAAACTAATTTTTTTAACCTTAAGGTTAAACCCTTAGGGTTTGCCAAGTTACCAAATGGCCATTAAAATTATATGACAAATGTCCAAAATACCCTTGTAGCATTATTTTGAGATAACATGTAGATCTAGCTATATATGGAGTTGGTAAACTACTGTAGATATGCCATGTGATTAAAAACTCTAGCAAATCAGCATTTCATCTCAGCTATATACATTATATCATGTTATATATAGATCAAGAGAGAGAAAAGTCACTTAATAAGCCATTTGTTCATCTTACTCTCAACCAAACCTCTCTCTCTCTCTCTCCAAACCTACGAAAATTAATAGTATTTCAGTCCCCAAATCAAGCCCCACTAACACTCATAACTTATTAGAAGCCCATAATCAAGATTGTGCAAAGTAAAGGTATAAACCCTAAACTAAATCTGAACTTTGATTCCATGTTAGATCTTGTGTTTTAATGTTTAATCATGTTGTTTGTAGTCTATATAAAGTGATCTAGGTTGATAGATGTTAGACCCATAACATCTATAGGCTCGGATTTGAAGATTTCAAAAATCTGGGAAATTTTTAAATGTTGTCTGACAGCCGAATGTCAGACCCTGTAGATCTTTCTCTGTTTATGTTTTTGGTTGTTTAAATGTTTGAAGTTGTAGTATGTTATGAGTTATTTGATGTGGAACTTGAATCAGGTCCAGATCTGTTATAGATTGAAAGTTATAAGTGGTCAAACAAGGTTGAACGATCACGAAAATGAAAATTTGGGTAACCCAGATTACCTAGAAAAGTCTGACAGCCGATTTCAAAGGCTTTAATTTTACTTTGTTTTAGTGATTTGGAAAAGTTGTTGTTTTGATCTTTTAGACTGGTATAAGGACTACACAATCATGCCTTTAAATCATCTATATCATGTATTGAATCAATGTTGTTATGAGGCAAAGTAGGGTTGACCACCTGCTTTGGTAATTTTTTGGAAAACCTAGATAGTTGATTAACAAGGTTTCTGATATGGTTTGACCATGCCAGATCTTGTTCATGTAATGTTGTTAGAGTGATCTCGTGTTATAGAAATGGACACTGACATTTCGGCTACATGTTTAAACCTTTAGAACATATTAAGCAAGCCTGGAACCTTAAGATTCAAAGGCTCAAAGTGAGACCCATGAACTGTTCTTCATTTCTGGGTAACCCAGAAATGAAGAACAACCTCTGACATGATTTTCTGAAGCTTAGATCTTTCTGTTGTGTTATGATTTGGCCATGAAAATTGTTTAGAGTTGTAGTACTACATCAGTACTACAACATTAACTCAATTGCAAACCCAGAAACATGAAGATCAGTGATCTATACTTGGTCAAAGTAGGTATCTGGTTAACAGACTTTGAAGGCTCAAGAACACGAAGAACACCTATAGCGACAGTTTTGTCGGTATAGACACCCTTTAGTGACAGTTATTTTCCTAAATTAATTATTTTAATTAATAAATAGAAAAAAATAGTTTTTAATTATTAAAAATACAAAATAAATTACTAAAAAATATTTTAACGCCTAAAAATTAGTTTTTAATAATTTTGAATATATTTCATTAATATTTAATATTTTAGAATATTAATGGTATTTAATTTATATAATTATAATATTAAATAAATTGTTTAAAAATGATTTTAATACTTGAAAAATCATTTAAAATTATATTATGTTATAAGAAAATATTTATAATTTATTTTTAATGACTTTTAATATTAGGTGATGAATTTCATTAATTAATTAATATTATTGGTAATTAATTTAGTTAATAAATATATTAAATAAATTTTGGCAAAATAGAATTAATGATTTAAAAAAAATCATAAAAAATTATTTAAGTGTTATAAAAGTATTTTAAGTTATAAAATATAAGTTTTAATATTTAAATATAAATTTCATTAATAATTTAATATTAATGATATTTGATTTATTTAATAATTCTATTAAATAAATAGTTTAAAAATAATTTTATTGATTTAAAAATCATTAAAAAGGATATAAGTGATTTAAAATATTTTAAGTAATAATAAAAACTATTATTATTTTGATGAATAATGAATTAATATTTAAATATTAATGGTAATTATTTAAAAATGATTTTAATTGTTTGGAAAATTATTTAAGGGTAATATTAATACTTTAAAAGTATTTTAAGTTATTATAAATAACTTTAATATTTTGGCAATGGTTTTATTAATATTTTCATATTATTTAAATATTAATGATAATAGAATTATTTAATATTTAAATTATTTAAAAATAATTTTAGTGTTTAAAAAATCATGATAAATTATAATAATTATTTAAAAATTATTATAAGTCTATGAAAAATAATATGAGTGATGTTTAAATAGTTTAAATGGATATTGAACTACAGAATTGAGTTTTAGACTTGATAATTATCCGATAAAGCCGTCGGTACACCAAAATATTTTAGAAATTGATATAGACTTATATAAATTGTATGTATACGTGTTTATTTGTGATTCAATGACTGTTAAATATATGTGATAATTGTAGACACTTGAAATTTTCTGCACACCTGTTATTAACATTGCAGGAGGGCAAATTTGTCTTTCAGAGATAACCCTGGAAGACAACTCACATCCATTCCGGATACCACCGGAAGTTTAGTCTCAACCCCGGAACACACACCGGGAGTATCAACTCCAACCTCAGAGATAACCTCGAGTTTTATCCTTGGAGATAGCCCCAAGGAATGCCATTGCAGTTCCAACGATAACCCCAGAAATGCTTGTTTAAAATGCATGCAACCAGCTTCAATCTCAGACCTCCTATCGAGGCACTCATTCTAAGAACCCGAAGCTAACACCGGGAAGATAGGCACACTAAAAGATGACCCTGTGGAATTCAAACACTTGCAGTAGTCCAATCTCAGATGTAACCTTGAGCAACGTTTGCTATCAGCCCAAACTGGAGACAACCTCGATGAGGACCAAATTCGTCATCTTGTCACCTCAACCCCAATGCACCGTCTCAAAATTTCATACATACATTTCTACACAAAAATGTCCCACAAGAGCCAAGGAGTTCCAATCCCGAGTGACTATTACGCGTGGCAGCACACCGGATAGAATTTGAAGCTTGAAGACCATGGACATGGTCCCCTCTTCCTGACTTCGTACAACCTCTAATCCCATGTTATTATGTAACTCTCAACAAAAGCGATCCAAAGAAAGTCTTGTACGTTCGGATGCTCGGATTAAAGTTCTGCAAGTTCGAGCGGATATCAAAGTGCACGAGTGCACGTACTTCAAGACGGCGGGACCTGCAGAGCCCGAGGCACCCCGGGTAGTCGCAGGTACACCTGCGGCTCCCCCCTCTATAAATAGAGGGCTTGGGGTGGCCATATTTAAGAGAAAAAGAGGCGAGGAAGCCTTGTCCAATTTTCTCTGTACACACCCCATATTGAGTGCTTTCTCATTTTAAACATTTGTTAGCTCACATATAGCTATATTTTACCGGCGGTAGCTGAGTGTTTATCCATCTAGAGTCATAGAAGCCTGCCTTGGTAGTCCACTGTAAGCCTTCTCACACTCTATAAAGCCTTTCTCTTCATCTTTGCACACATTATTCTTCACATTGAGAGTCGTGTTGCGTGCGTATGCCCGAACTTCGGTCCGTGGTTTTCATTTCTGTCTGTATATATATATATATATATTTATATAAGGACTAACATTATCGACTTATGCCTCGATTGAGCCTAGACTTATGTTTGGAGCGTTTACTTGCTTATATATATATATATATATATATATATATATATATATTTACATTTATATCGGGCCTGGAGTTTACTTAGTGGCCTTTTTTTGCTTTATTTACATTTAGTCCCACTTTGGAGTTTACTTACGTGGTGGTTGATTACATTTATTGCTTTATTTATATTTTTGATCATCCATTGAGGTGCTTCGTGGTGGTTGATCATCTCTCTCTATATATATATATATATATATATATATATATATATATATATACCGCTTTTATATATTTATATTTCAGATCCCCCTTTGAGGTGCTTCGTGGTGGTTAATCATGTTTGTATATATATATATATATATATATATATATATATATATATATATACACACACACACACACACACACATATATATATATATATATATATACGACGATCGGATCAAGTACATACCCCTTATCTTACTCACCCGTGCTCACCCCCCTTTAGCGACGGACCCGGCGATGGTTTAGTCATACAACCATCGTCTATACTTTTCAACTTTAAGTAGCTTGAAAATTATTCACGGTGTTTGAATTTCCTTAGATGGCTATCATGCCCATAATAAGTTCGGCACTGCTATTTATTATTTCCTTGAAGATGCTTCGCATCTCGAAAATAAAAACAAACAAGCCGAACATTTAATAATAAAACGGAAGTATGAAAAGGTCTCAATTACTATTGAGCACAGAGTTTGAAAAACCTCTTTTACAAAACTTCACTGCTATATCATGTTTAAAACTAATTTTTTCATATAAATTCAAACCCTTTGCATATAGGTGCGAACGAGGCCTCGTACTACATCCAAATAAATTTCATATTGATCCACACACACACACACATATTCATATAACAGTTTCTTGAAAAGTGGCGGTCACCATGGTAACACGGATGTCGGGGGGTGCCTAACACCTTCCCTTTGCATAATCAAGCCCCCGAACCTAAATGAATCTCGGTTTCACAGACCTGTCTAGCAGTGTCACATTACTGGGTTAATGTGCAAACCTTTTCTCGGTTGCGTTGGTGCAACCAGTTAAATACACTAACTAGCAACTCTTACAGTCAAATCGTCGACATTATACATGTCAGACCTTTTTCACATATTTTATCAAACAAATCTCACATAACATGAGAACACCAAAGAACAAAAAATGAAAAGGGACAAAAAAAAATCCCAATGTCGACAGGTGGCGACTCTGCTGGGGACACTAGTAAGAGGGCTTAATCTGCTACTACAAGCTTTTCAAAACTGTTATATGCTTGTGTGTGAATAATGCATTTACATTTATGATGAATGTGTATGAATGCATTTTACTTACTGCACTGCAATATATCTATCTGTGATATTAGTGCTTCACACATGTCATCATTTTCATAAACGGTGAGACACATTGTATGTGAATGTATGTTGTGTGGTTCCTCCAACAGGAGGCTATCCTGTCGGTGTTTGATTGATGGACTCGTAGGGAGACTAATTCCAACGAGGCTCAGGAAAGGCACCACCCAGATTCGCTCCAGTTGAAAGACCGGATTAACTTCCCGTCAAGTAGATTGCGATGATCTGGGAACCTTCATGCCAAAAAGTCGCGAGAGTAACCTTAAGATAGGTCAACCTCTGATAAACCAAACGCGGAGGAAAGTCTCCTCATACTTTCAACTTTTAATTACTTGTAAAAGCATTTACTTGTAATTTTATTCTATGTTCATCTTAATGTAATGGAAAATATGAAGAAAATTTGCACAGACATGACATGTTATCAAATGACACCCATTTTTGCAGGATAATATTCCTAAAATGGACACATTGTGCTAGCATGTAAACATTTACATTATCCATAAGACTAAACTACATAAGTTTTTATAGGTAAATAATTGGGCCTGTTACTCGCTCAAAATCCAAAAAGGCCACGAGCCTGCAGTCAAACATGTCTTCTTCTGACCAGTTTAATCTCATTTCTCGAGAAGAATTTGACGGATTAAGTAAACAAATTACAGATTTTGATGTTCTACTAAAAGAATTGCATCAGTCTACTCAGGGTACAAAGATGCCTACACATACAGAATCCTCTGCAGAAGGAGGGATTCAAGGTTTGAATAAAACAAATCCAGAACCTCAGTTGGATACAGCAAAGACCCTGAAAACACCCATCTCAAGGGAGATCCAGACACCGGTGATATCAGGATGAAGGTCCTTCAAATGGAGGAAACTATCTGTTCTCTCAAAGGGATTGGAACACACGAAAGTGTTTCATATACCGACCTTTGCATATTCCCTGGTGTTCATTATCCAGAGAAATTCAAAACCTTTGACTTTGAAAAGTATGACAGATTAGGGGATCCTTACACACATTTAAAGGTATTCATTGGAGAACTTAGATCTTATGCGGAAAACGAGAAGCTCAGAATGCGGCTGTTCCAGAAGAGTCTAACTAGGGAAGCCCGTTCATGGTATGCCAAATTAGACAACTCAAAGATCCATAGTTGGGAAGAGCTAGCTCATGCCTTCCTCACTCAGTACAGTTTTCAATCTTAGATGACTCCTGACCGGTACCAGATTACCATGGTCAACAAATAGTCTAACGAGTCTTTCAGAGAGTACACTCAAAGGTGGAGGAACCTTGCTACTCAAGTTATTCCTTCTATGACAGAGTCAGAAATACTCATGACTTTCATAGACATTCAAGAAGCTCCTTTCTATGAGAGAGTCTTAGCTTGTATTGGCAAACCATTTTCTGAAATGATCAAACACGGAGAGATGGGATTGAAGTCAGGTAACATTCAAGACCTAGCCAATCTTAAAGTAGTTGTTGAGCACATCCAGTCTGGATCTTATGGAAACAACCCGCGGAGGGTCCATAAAAAGAAAGAGGAGGATGTTTCCTTGATACTAAAAGGTCAAAAAGGCAATCAGAACATGCCTATATAGAGGAGAAACTACTCCCCTTTTCAAACACAATATTCAACCCCTCCATTGCCAAAAGGTGGAGAAGGAAAGCGCCCTCGAACGTTCACACCCTTAAGGGACTCGCTCGAGAATATTCTTGCTCTTCTGACTACTAAGAAGAAAATCATGCATCTTCTTCCACCAGTTAACCCTAATAGGAGGGGTTTCAATGCTACTCGGAAGTGTGCTTATCATTTCGGGCCACCTGGACATGATACTCAAGATTGTTGGGCCTTAAAACACAAGATCCAAGATTTGATAGACAACGGTGAGATCGTGGTTACCAAACCAGATCAGCCTCATGTGAAAGACAACCCTCTTCCTCAACACAAAGAAGAAAAGGTCAACGTGATTAGTTGGAGCAATGGATAAAGTTCCAATTTTAATGGTGAATCATCCTAGACCATCAAAGATGGTGTTGACAGATGGGATTGCGCAAAGTAACAAATGTTATGGAACGAAAGATGAAAGATCTTTGTAAGCAAGTTAAATAATTGGCAGAACTGGTGACCCATCAACATCAAGTCACACGTCAGTTTGTCAGCCAAGAGCATGCCTATCTCCTTCCTTTTGTTATGAATGCTTCATCACCACCTTTAGAAAGTGAAGCATTGGAGGACAAGGTTGTGAAGAGAGCAAGTGCTAAAGCCCGTAGGGATTTTGCCAATAGAAGGGAATTTACATACCTGGGCCAACCTATGGAGGAAATATTTCAGATGCTAATCAACGAAGGAAGAATCACCACCTTTCTACCTCCAATTAATCCTCATTCGAGACGATTCAACTCTGATTGAGTTTGTCAATATCATTCACATTCTCGCGGTCACAACATAGAAGAATGCTAGGCACTCCGCCACCTTATTCAGAATCTAATTGACAGCGGTGTCCTGCAAATGGCAGACGATAACACTGTGCTACTCGAGAGTGGGAATACATATCCTACCAAATGAAAGGTATTAGTAGTAGTTATATCCGCTGAGGCTAATGAGACTGTCAAATCATTTCCCATACAAGCAATTCAACTCAAACGAGCTGACAATACTTTGAAAGTGCTGCAGCAGAGCCAATTTCTTTACCCTTCAGACAATAGTATCCTGTTATTAGCTTACACAAAGTGTCATGGAATTATAGAGAAGCTAAAGGATCCACATCTTATACTACTGCTACAGTTTCGAAAGAAAATCCACTATATCTTCCTTAATGTGTTATGAAGACCAACATCAAAGCAAAGGTCATTCGATGATCTCATCCATCAGTGCACTTATCCACAACCTTCCGTGGTGGGGGTCACAACGCAATGCAACCATTGATACACACATCAATAAAGGTTTACAGTTCACCCAACAAGGATCTATCTGGTGATACACACATCAGCGAAGTTCAAGTAGCCTTAACAATACATACTGTTGGCAGTAACTCCAACGGGATCGTGGTATATGTTGTTGACACAAACTAGAGAAGATCATCCTCATCGGAGAGGACCGATGATGGAATATGTTATACACATCCTCAAATAGATAAAGCTTTATCCCCATAGATCTCTTGCACACGAGAGGCACATCTTCATATTAAAGTCTATATTAAGGATTTAGGACTTTGGTTATAACCCCAATGTCAACATCCTAGAAGACTTGGATCGCATGTCCAAGACATCACTGATTGTCATCCCAGTAGGATTAATAAGGTACTGGCAATCATTCCATCATGTTGGAAAACAATCCAACAAAACACATGCATCATGCATTTTCATCAAGTTGCTGCACATAGCATCATGTTTATCTTGTTTTCATTTCAAGTGTCTAGGATTCTTTATCCTATACATGCCTTGCATTGCATGAATATGATAAAGAGGGGCATCTGTAGACAGTCAAAATTTTCTGCACACCTGTTACTAACATTGCAGGAGGGCAAATTCATCTTTCGGAGATAACCCTGGAAGACAACTCACATCCATTCCGGATACCACCGGAAGTTCAGTCTCAACCCCGAAACACACACCGGTGGTGACACCCCCAAATCTGGGTATCTTCCAACTCGACAGAGTGTGCTACACGGTACTCATAACTGTACATTCATTCTATTGAAACGACATCAAAATGTGTGTATTAACGACATTTTTATTACATTAATAATATTACATCCCGTTCCCAGGTTCTAAAACCATTACATTCTTTCATCATCATACTATAATATATACAACTTACTAGTTTATTACAAGGTAAATTAATCGTTCATCTTCGTCTTACCTTTATCCTTGTTGGATCCCTCAGTTCGTTTAGTCTTAGCTGCATTCATATGGTTTAAGTAAGAGTGAGCATAACAAGCTCAGCAAGTACACCAATTTCTTTTAAACAACATGCTTTAAACATAGGAATCATATATCTTCAATAACAGGATAATAGTTATGAAGTACTATTGATAATTTAAAATAGCACTTCTTTTCCTTCAAAATGTTTTACAATGATAATATTCAATAAAACATCAATCCTGGTCCAGGACCATGAGCATTTCATAATTTCTTTGAAAAGGACAACCCGACACTAAGTCCGTCAGTCCGACATATCTTACGAGCACTTCTGGGTGATCAGCACATAGTACTCTATGTTATCAACACTACATCCTTTAAACGTATGTACATTTAAGTTTTTGCAACCTCGCGTGCCCATAAAATAATCGATGAAAAATACATTTATTTATTCATACTCAGGCTTACCTTGAATCCGTACCAAGCAATTGGCGTAGGATAGCGTTAGCAATTCTATATTGAAACACTTGTAAATAAATCAATCAGTTCTTCAAAATTAGTCTAGCCGAGTTAAAACTGGCATCGACATTTTCGTAAAGCGATTCAGGCGCCTCATAACATGAATTACAGAAAACCTGGCTAACACGAAGGTTAGACAAGCGATAAGAAAAACATGCCTTTATCGTCTGCTAAAGTAAAATTACTTTTCCTTTGAGTCTTTACAGTCTCTACAACACATAAACATATAACATACACATTATGTCATGAATGAACATACATGGTTCCTAATAAATCTTACCATTCTTCTAAATCTAATCATATATTAGATTTGTTATTATTGGTTCCGGCTTGCCATTATATTTTACATCATCTTACCAACTTCTTTCTCTTCTATGTCTTACGTGGAATTACTTCATTAATACAACTCGTTTCGAGTTAATCATCCTTCCTAATGGCTTACTATTGTCCCGACGTTACTATCCGTGAGTTGATCGTCATTGGTTAAGTACACTTATTATATAGCATTCATGTTCATGTTCTAATACTTTACATTCGTCGTTTAACTATTCATTACATAACATTAAATTCCTAAAGTCATCACTATAAAAGTGATTTAGAAAATGTCTTTATCATGTTCATTTAGTAATTACTTGTCCCATACTTTCATTTCAACCCATTGGGTTTACAAACAACTTAGTCATCAAAAGTCCCTTTATCGCACCGCATGGCGTGTTATCCTTTTTATTAGTGGTATTTGTCATTTCACTTTCCAATACCCTACCTAACTGTTTCATGGCTGATTTGCCAATAAGTATTATACCTTTGAGTGGCATTGCAGTGCAACTCTACAGTGACCACTCCCTTCACACCGACTCTTCGGCACAACCTATATAGCTATGTCACGCGCTGCGGCGCCAGACCTCAGTCCCAGAAAAATTTGACAGATAAATTTTTTCAATAAACTTTCCAGGCTCATAACTTCTTCGTTATAAGTCCGTATTAGCTCGTTCAAAAGCCTACGGTTCACAAATTACATACTCTATGTGTTCATGTAAGAATTTTATCTATTTGACTTTGTTTACTCAAAATTCACCTATTGGTTCATTTTTAACAAAAACGGTAAACGTTCGTGAACGTTCAACGCTCGTTTCTTCGTTATAAGTCAGAATCCGGTCATTTTTGAGTTTTCAACTCTATAATGCCAAATATAAATTGTCTCCATCGAAAACAAATGTTTCTGAGTTCAAACACAAAATTTGACTTCCATTTTGAGAATTTCATGAATTCGACGATTATCGTCCAATCATGTGAATTCCAGAAAAACTTCATTACTTATGATTTGTTCTTCATTTCAAATGGATTCAATCTATCATATTAACATCTTGATATACATACTTCATTAACTTATAAACATGCTAAGTTATTACTTGTTCTTCATTAGTTTATAACTTATAAAAGTATGAACTAATTAACATTTCATTTCTCATGACTTATAATGGATTAAGTCTTCTAACCACCATTCTCACATCTCTTTATCATACTTCCTTCATCAATGTAAACATGTTACAAGTTCTTCTTTAGTTCATAGTTTATCTTTGAACAAAATGCTTATTCACGGCTTATTAAGACTTAAGTCCATTGATTAACCATTCTTACTTCTTCTTAGCATACAAATCCTACCAGTACTCACTTCTCTAATAATTGAAGAGAAATAAATTCATGGCTTAGGCTCTTACCCTTAATAATCACTTAATTAAGCTTTAACCTTCTTCTTGCTTCTTGAATTATCAAAGGCTAACTTGTTCTTGCTTTTGTAGCTTTTTTCTCTCTAACCAATAAGCTCCTTATAAGTTGTAAAGTGTTGGATGAAATAAACAACCAACAATTAAAATCTAAGCTTGCTATTTATAGGATTTCTAATGTTAGGGCACAAGGGTCATTAATCCAACCCACCTCCTTAATCACCTCCTTACTATTCATTACCTAGGCATTAAATTAACTTGGCCACCACACTTACTTAGCTCTTAAGTATACTTGCTTAGTACATAGTTTATCCTTTACTTGCTCATCAAATTAATTACTTGGCCATCACAACACTTAGCCATTAAGTTACTTAACTTATTCTTTGTTTAACCCTTAAGTCTACTTGCTCATCACACTTATTTCTTGGCCACCAAGATCACCCATGTGATCATGGTTTGCCCCATGGATCCTCCTAATCCATTGGTTTCTTAATTTGGGCCTTTAGTTTAATTAATCTTAACTTATTCGTTAGGCTTGAAATTAAACAAACACTTGGGCTTTTTCATTAAATTACATTGGACTTAACCATTCCTACATTTGGGCTTGTATAATTCCTAAAAAATCCTACAAGTCCAATACATTTGGCTTAAAGTCTCATAACGTATAATTTATGTATTAATCTCGTATTCCTCTTCGTATAATTATTCATATACAACATACCATTATTCATACCTACTCATATAATACTTTGTATCATTCTCGTATTTATTACTTCGTACAATACCTACATATTATACGATCATCGCTTTAATTCATTATACGCATTTAAATTCCTTCTCGGAACTCACTTTCCCTAACCGTTAGGTTTTAAGTCCGTAGGCAAAGAACTGTGTTTGCCATAATTGAAATATTATTGGATATTCTATCTTACCTCGATATTATATCATTACATATTTCTCAGAAGTCCAAAAATAATTCCCGAGTAGAAATGTGTGACTAGTGTTTTTCGAAAAATTTCTCGGAAAGCTTTTATTTTCATCTTGGAAATTCAAACACTTTAATTCTATCACGTAGCCAAAATACTACGACGTTCCAACTTATCTAGGTTATAGAACTATCTTCATCTTATTATCCCATATAATCTAATTTTATTTATTATTAAAATTTTTAAATTATTTTTAAAATTTACTCGATTTTTTGGGGCGTAACACTCTTCCCCCCTCATAAGGATTCTGTCCCCAGAATCTCGCTACTAATACATCCACCATTGAGGAAAATTTTTCCTTTATTTTAATGTTGAGTCCACACATTGCTTCTTCGGCATTGTGGTTCCTCTATTCACCTTCATCGAAGGTATTATTTTAATTCACATGACTTGTCACTTCCTATCAATACTCTGAGTTGGAAGTTAAGCATTTACTCACACATTACGTTATCTCCCTCTTATTAGTCCTTCTTTTAACTCGAAATTATATGAAACTCAAATTTCTCTTTCAAAACGAGATGATACTTGATCTTCTCTTCATCCTTTATCCTCTTCTTTATTCGATTGCATTCCTCATTACCTAAATGTACTTACTTAACTTGTTCCATTTTTGTGGATTGAGTCTACAGTGTGGATAACATTATACCACTTCATTCCGTAATTTAACTTCTAACTTCATTCTTGTCATTTCAGTTATTAACTCATTTTGAGTCGCTAACATTGATAACTTTTCCCTACCCTTCCTACTTAATGCATCGGCTGCTACATTTACCTTCCCTGAATGATATAACATATCACAGTCGTAATCTTTTATCCATTCTAATCACCTTATCTACCTCATATTTAACTCCTTCTGTGTGGAGATATATTCCAGACTCTTAGAGTCCATGTATATCTCACACTTCTCCCCGTATAATTACTATTTTTAGATTTTTAATTCAAAAATTACAACTACCAATTATAGATCATAAGTAGGATAGACCTTGTCATAATCCTTTAACTGGCGTGATGCATACACAATGACCTTGCCATGCTATATGAGCACACAACCCCGTCATCTATGCGAAGCATCGAAATACACTACAAAATTCCCCGTATCATCTAATAAAGATAATACAGGTGCCATACATACCTTCCTTTTTAGTTCCTAAAAACTATTTTCTACCTCCTCATCACCAACATACTTCTCAATAACAATTATGTCTATCTCTCAAGCTATAATTCACACGTAGTGAATTCCGTATCCAACTTCTCTCTCCGTAGTGTTTCTCACACTATCTTCAAATATTCAACGTGATCTTCTGACGTCTTAAATTAGACTAGAATATCACCAATGATCATTATGACACCCTCGTCCAAATAATATTTGAACACTCTGTGACGCTAATGGTACTTTCAACCATAACACCTCACAAGAGTACTTATCAATTTGCCACCGACTTACTCGGCGCCCCTTACGGAAAGTCTAACTTCCGTATATTAGTTAACTCAAACGACATAACCAGAAACTTATCATAACTATAACGATTTTGGAGCGTCGTCTTACGTACCTCGTCCTTCCTTACATTTTACCGATAATACCCCGTACACAAATCTATCTTAGAAAAATACTTTACCCCTTTCAACTGATCAAATAGATCATCGATCCTGGGCACTGGGTATTTACTCTCAACTGCTAACTTACTCCCCTTACGATAGTCGATACACAAACGTAATAATTCATCCCCTTCCTTAATATCCTCCTAACTTGCGTTATAGCTAGACAACAAGAGCATCTCAGTGTTTTATTACCATAAAATACTACCTTGGGTTACTTAAAAATCCAACGGTTTACAATTTTCTTATGACAATTTATTAAAGATCTATGGTTAATTAACCCATTTATACCGATAATTACTTCAAATTCTCTTAACCTTATCGGTACTTATCTACCGATACTCTACTACCTTCATTTTCCATGAAATAATTTCCATGTATATATTCAACGAGAGTTACTTCCTCATTCTTTACCTTAACATTTAAAGGTATTTATAATCCTTTCGGGAAGGAATAATCACTTAGCACATTTATATGCTATAATAGAACAAGTAGCACTCCAATCAAACAGCACATAAGCATTCATTGTATTGATTGTAATGATACCTATTACTACATCCGCTAATGCAACCGCATCATAGACCGTCATATTAAAAGTAAGGCCATAGATCTACCCAACGATGGTGGTCTAGTAATGGCTAAATTACCACTACTAACACCTTTACTTTCCTTCGACCCCTTCTTTGGGCAATTTCTTGCCATGTGGTCCAACGACCCAAATACAAAACAACCATGGTTTTTCTTAGGATTAGAAAATTGGGTAATATATGACTCTCCTGTCCACAGTTATAACAAAATGATTTCCCTTTTAGATAGACTTCTAGATGAGTCTTTCCACATGCCTTATATGCTTCCATCCTATGTTTAGGATCCCCTTGTCCCTCCTCCAGTATTCTCGGAGTTAAAATTCTTTCTTTTTGGCATACTATCACTACCACTAGCACTCTCTGCCTTGGTTCTTCCCTCTCCCTTGTTATTATTCTTTCTCTCTTTGTGGTATTGAGTAAACGCCTCAGTACCACCCTCGGCTATAATCACCTTCTCCAGAATGGTCCCACAGGAAACACTCTGGAACACAGAAATCCTACTATAGAGCCAGGGTTTTAGGCCCTGCTCAAACCTACTAGCCTTCCTCTCCTCAGTGTCCACTTGGTGTGGAGCAAACCTTGCCAATTCATTGAATCTGGTCGCGTACTGGGGAACTGTCGTGTCCCTTTGCTTAAGTTCTAAGAAATTAATCTCCCTCCTCCCCTGCATACTTGTAGGGAAATAATTCTCGAAGAAAACCTTCTTGAATTGTTCCCACGTTACGGCATCTATTCTAGCCCCACCCTGGTGAGCCTCAGACCAAAAGTTGGCTTTCCCTTTCATCATGTAAGTCGCAAAAGAAGTCTTTTGCGCCTCACCTACGTTTGTAATAACAAACGCCTTCTCTATTTTCTTTACCCATGTCTGGGTTTCTAATGGATTTGTTGTTCCTTTGAAGTCTGGCGGACCTACGCTTTTAAATTGTTTAAAGGTAGTCATTCTGGATAACCTAGGTTTGGCGGGTACTCTACCCTTGGTTTGGTTAAAGGCAACCGTTAACGAACTCTTGCATAGGGTTATTTTAACCCCATATATTATCATTATGTTATTCCACTTTCTAATTACATTGTCTTCTTCTTGACGACATTTTCTGATTAAATAAATAGAATTTCATTATTATCTATTTACTTACTTCGTTATTATTCGTCACATAACAACTCATATCATAACAAAGCATATTAAATGAAAGTTCATTATATTCATATGCTTCTTCATAGTCAAAACTATTTAAAATTTGCTTCCATAGCCAAAGGCTATTACATTTCTATCCTGCAATTGAACTTCTCAAAAGTTGGGATTTTCAAAAAGACTACCCTTTTATACAAAAGGGGTTTTTACGTCACTACACACATATTTATTTACTCTAGACTTCTAATAATGCATAACAGCGTCCTCGTGTTTCTCATTCACAATCATTGCTACAGTATCCCGACTAATAGTATGTCGAGTCTGTCCCGACTCAGTGGAATAACCATCAACTTTCATCTTGAAATTCTTATGAGCACTCTCATGGATGTAAGACATCCGTGCTATCTTTCAGTCCTTCTTTATTACGAAGCTCTGTTACCTCGTTCATATAATCCCTAGCCTTATTTATCATAAGCACCTTCTCATCGTGCTCTGACTCAAAATCTGCTTCTGCAGACTCCTTCGCTTCATAAAGAGCACTAATCTCTTCATTATGATTCTGTACAACTGTACTCAATTGCACATTCCTATCAAGCACTGCCAGATACAATTGTGACACCCCTAAATCTGGGTTAGCTGACCCCCGAGTTTGGTGCTCACGATCCATAAAAATATAACATCTAACTACTCATTCTTTTATTATAGGAATACATAACTCATTAATATATGTTGTTAATACATAAATCCCAGGTTCACTAACCTTAACATTATAAACATACCCCTTAGATATACAAAAGGGTTTACAATACAACATTATAAATAATATTGTTCATCATAACTAGTTTATAACTATGCCTTTGCCTTTATTCTTCTTCGCAGCACCTTCTGCAACTTCGTTCCTAGCTAAAAAGTTTTATTTATAGCAAATGTGAGCAACAAGTTTTCCCCGCAAGTTAAGACATATGATAAAGATATAGAAATCAATATCAAACCTTCTCACATTCTACGCAACAATAATTCGATAATGAAAGAGTACAATGCTTTCAAAGTTTTCTACGATATTCAAATGAATAATCAAGAATTAATTATACAAAATAGCAAAGTGGAATGTTTTCCAGATTTATGTTGAGCGATCCATTGGATCTTGAACTTCTCTTCTCGAGTAACTATCAAAGTTATACTTTGATATACCCAGGTGTATCAGATAACCATAAAGATTAAATCATACCCCTCTGCAAGTATATAAAGTGATCAGCTTTAGTATACCCTATATTATGCATATTACTTAATCGCGTGCAAAGGCCGAGTATACGACCAATAAAATATTTCCTTTATATAAAAGGTTGTTCTTCTCAGTCTCAATATCAAGATTTTTGATTTAATAACGAAATACTGTGATTTCAAATTCTATTTACTTCTCGATCTAGCTAAAATAATTAGCATCGATCTGTCAATAATAATTGAATTCTCTTCTCGAACCTATCAAATCCAAATAAATTGTTCGCCTAGCCAGAATAATTAGCTAAGACATTTATCAGTATAATTTGACAATAACTAGGAATTTTCTGTACTGTCAATTCTAGCTTCTACGGATATGAATATCCAATAATAGTTATTCTACAAATGTATATTTTTGAATCAGTAATTCAATTTGAATTATTAAACATGCACTAACTACGAGTAATCAATAATAAATTCCTTGGATGTGGTATAATTAGCAATAATTAACCACTATAATAATTGAATAAATATAACTCAAGGTTGAGTTAGGGAACTTGCCTCTTCCGCTGATTAGAGCTACACAATATAATTAATTGCGTTCGTAAGACCTATAATCAACAATGTCGGTCTCACAATTAGAACAATATTTCATAACACGTAACACTGTAATTCACATTCAAACTTCTCCTAGGCACATTACCACATAGCCACATCAGTGTTTATAACCTAGATAAACACTTATCAAGTCTAACTATTTCGGTCTGGTTGGACTTCGGTCCATTCTCGGTGTTCTGGTCAACCTTTCCGACAATTAACATAGTCATTGTCAAGCAAAATCGGTTTCTAAGCTTCAATATTAATTTAGATAAGTCAATTATCATTTATAATATTTTTCGGAAGCTTTTAATAATTTATAAACAATTATTATAATTTATTATAATTTTTCAAACATCGGAATCATTTTTTTAAATGATTTAAATTCTCAAATACTCTTATCATTATTAATATTTAAAAATATAAAATATTAATAACATACTTATCAAAATATTAAAGTTATTTTTAATAGCTTACAATATTTTTAAATCATCAATATTCTACTTAAATGATTTTTAAAGTAATTAAAATCATTTTTAAATCATCACCATTAATATATAAATATTAATGAAATTATCACCAAAATATTAAAAGTCATTAATTATAACTTAAAAAAAATTTAAATAATTTTTAAATCAATAAAATTATTTTTAATTCATTTATTTAATATAACAATTAAATAAATCTAACATCATTAATATTAATTTATTAATGAGAATTCTCCATAAATATAGAAAATTATATTTTATAATTTAAAATATTTTCTAACACTTTATTCTCATTTAAAATGATTTTAAATTATTAAAATCATTTTTAACTTATTTATTTAATTTAACAATCAAATAAATCTAATATCATTAATATTAAATTATTAATGAAAATTCTCCAAAAATATTAAAAGTTACATTTTATAACTCAAAATATTTTTAAATTCATTATTCTTATTTAAAATGATTTTTCATAATATTAAATCATTTTTCTCTAATTAATTTAATATACTAATTAAATAAATTAATTATTATTTTTATTCAAATAATTAATATTATTAATGAGAAAATATCCTAATAGATAAAAATAATTTTTCATAATTTAAAATTATTTTTAAAACTATTTTAATAATTTTTATAATTTATTTCTATTTTTTAATTATTTTCGGGAAAAATCAGAAAATAAAACTAATTAATCCGTCGCGATAGCCTATATCGACACTTTCTGTTGCCATAGGTGTTCTTGGCCTCAAGAACACTGACAAGTCAGTGTTCGAGGTCCCCTGTTTGACCGTGATTAATTCTTTGACTAATAGGCTTCTGGGTTAACTTATACTTTTATCTTGTAGTGTTTATGTAACACTACAATTATAACTAACAATCTAAGCTAAACATTAACACACTTTAAAGATTCAAGCCATTAAAGTTGCTGTCAGGGTGCACCTGGGTTTTCTGGGTAAACCCAGAAACCCAACAGTTGCATGTGGTCACTTTCCAGCCTAATTATTTAGGTGTTATGATAATCAAATGATCAATATTATGGTTCTATAATGTCGTATACATGTAAAATAACACTTATACATCAACACAACAGTCCAACTACATCATATTTGTAAGATTCAACCCGGTCAAACCCTGTCAGAGGGCTGTTCTTAAGGTTTCTAGAAATTCCTAGAAAGTTCAGTCATGGCTCGGATGGCTACTTTGACCTCTCACTCAGATCGATACATTGCTTTTTTAAAAGATACGAAGACATGATTATAAAGTTCATACAACAGGCTACAAGTTTGATACAACAAAAACATCAAAAAACATCAAAATTGGTCAGATCTAAGCCGTTAAAAAGGCTGTCAGACACGGTTTTCCGATTCTGGGCTGCCCAGATTTTCATTCGGTCAACGTCGGTCAATGGGTTTTGACCTTAAATAACTTATAATCCAGACATCTAATGGCTATACTATCACTTGAAGATTAAAGACCATATACTAGGCTACAAAGTACAACTTTAAAACATCAAAAACAACAAACGAACAAGAATCTGTGGCTCCTGACATTAGCTTGTCAGACCACAGAAATTGCTCAAGAACAGTTTTTGAAAAACGTAGTTTTTACCCACTTTGATGCTATGGATCCATCATGGATCAACATAGATCATCTAAAAACATTCTATAACACTTAGAAAAACACAAAAACATAAATTTTGACAAAGGCTACAAGATCAAAGCTAGCTAGGGTTTTATACCTCTCTTGATCCATTCTTGATCTATGATCTCCTTAGTCATTCTTGGTGATATCGAAGCAGTTTAGGGGACTGATCTACTAGCCAATTTCGGAGGTTGAGAGAGAAGTAAGAGTTGGTGAGAGCTTTCAAGTAAAATGGCTAAATTATTAACTTTCTCTCTCTCAAAATCTTTATATAATATATGACAAGTTGCTAGATCTGATCTTGTTGTCAAAGAGGGGTTAAATGGCTGATATTTTAATGTCACAAAGTCAAGTGGTTAGGTTACCAACTAAAGTTGCTAGCCAATTTTGCAAGTTATCTTTTAAAAATATACAAAAGGGTATTTTGGTCATTATCTAATTATTTTAAATGGCAAACTTGACATTGTCCAATCCCTTAGGGTTTAACCCTGAGGTTCTAACCCTTAGGTTTTAAAACTCTAGTTTCCATAATTTTCAAATTAGGGTTTTCATAATAGAAAAATAAAATTTCTAAATTATAATTAGGGTTTGAAAAATAGAAATTAAAATACTAAAATATAATTATGGTTTTCTAATCATATTTAAATTTAATAAACACCTTAGGCTTGCCAATTAGGATTAGGGTTACCTAATTTAGGGTTTAGGGATCCTAGATATAAAATTAGGGTTTCTCGTCATACGATTAGGGTTTCTGTAGCAACACCGAATCCGGGTCCCAAATCACCGCGGATTCGGTTCACTATTTCTATAACTATTTGTGGAAGATATAAACATAAATTGTTTATACATTAAACTTTATACACTATTCCCCAAAATCGAGTAACCTTAACTTATACACAAATCATAACTTATCTAACACATAACACAATTATCATACAACACTATTACAAATATAATCGCGCACACTAACTTTAAGCTGGAACTGTCTTTAACCTTTTCCTGTATCTGAACGCATTCGCCTTATCTACAATGTTTTATCATAATATAGCAAGGGTTAGCATGAAAGTTGCCCAGCAAGTTTAAATACAATTTAAAGATATATCATGATTGAAGAGTATGAATAATAAGCTGGCAATAATTCATCAATATAATTGAGAACTAGCACGAACAAACTTTTGACTGAACAAGTTTTAAACATGAACAATTATTTCTGGACCAACCGGTAATGAAGGTGATCAGCCTTTCATACCTGACTTATACATGCAATATGTGCAGAGTACAATTTAAAATGGCAATCAGCAATGATTAACCATAAGTATATCTGAAAGAAACCACTCTTAGTAGAGTTAAGTAAAAAGAAACTTGCCTGAACCGTTGATTACCGCTACGCAATTTATATCGCTTTATCCGAAGACCTAATATTAGTAATATAGATCTCCAATATTAGAATAATATCTTCACAGTATAATCTATAATACATATATATACACATAGAATAACCAAAACACATAACACATAACCATATCAGCCTATACAACACATAAGACATAGCATCAAGTCAGACTATTGCAGTCCGAGTTGAAACCGACACAATTCTATTATCCCGACGGTCTAGTCGGACAATTATCGAGTTTAAGTTCAATTAAACTCTGCCTAAACACTTAACAATATCACAGATAATTTTCTTATCAGTCAAAACAATTTTCAAAGACTTATAATAAATTTTCAGATAATTAATATCATTTATCAATATTTTTCAATCATTAAAACCGTATTTAAATGAATTAAATACCACATAATTCCTTAATCATTAATATTTATTTAATATAAAATATTAATGAAAATCATAACATAATATTATAATATAATTATAATATATCAAAGTATTTTAATACCTTAAAATCATAATTATATGATTTTTAAACACTTAAATTCATTATCAGATAATTAATATTAATATTAAAATATTAATATTTTCATGACTAAATATCAAAAGTTATCAAAAATAACTTAAAATATTTTCTAACACAATAAAATAATTTTTCATGATTTCTCATGAATTAAAACTATTTTTAAATAATTTATTTAATATTATAATTAAATAAATAAATATATTTTATATTCCCAAAAATATTAAATATTTTTGAAATATACACAAAATAATTAAAAACTATTTTTTAGGACTTTAAAATAATTTTTTATAATTTATTATGTATTTTTAATAATTAAAACCATTTTTTTATTTATTAAATAAAATAAATCATTTTCCTAAAATAAATGTCATTAAAGGGCCTATAGCGGCAAAGTAACTGCCGTCGCTATAGGTGTTCTTTGAGCGTTCTTTGCCAATTCCCAAAACTCATTATCGAGTTAAATGCGACCTTGTTTGACCGGTTCTATAATCGTAATTATTGTGTTTTCTGGGCAGATAAATTGTTATAGTTGTAGTATTAGTGTACTACTACAAGTATAAACAAATGCTATAGTCAAAACATGAACAACCTGCAAGATCTAAGATACATAAAATGCTGTCAGACCTGTTCTTCAAATTTTGGGTTTTCCAGATTTGAAGAACAGTTTGAGTTAGCTTCTTTAAATCCATATATCTTGGGTTCTAGGTTTATTTTGGGTGATCTATAGGTTCTGTCTTGTAGTCCGGTTGTCCAGGTATCAAAATATATAAACATATCAATATAATAACAACAATAAGTTAATATTTGAGCCGGTCAAAGTAGGTTGGAAAGACTATTCTTAAGGAATTCTGGGTTTCCCATAATTTTACCCAGTCAGGCGGTCAACGCTTGTTTGACTAATTACAACTTTAATTATATGCAAGATCTAGGTGTTCTAAAGGATTGATGTTGTAGTCCTTGTACCAGAATACATGCCCATAACACAAACGTTGCCAAAAAACTTGTCAGTAGGATCAGAGGCTCTAAAGTCGCTTGTCAAACCATCTGAGCAAATCTGGGCTGCCCAGATTCCAGATTTCGTGGTCGGTCAAAGGGTTTTGACTGCTTATAACTTTAAATCTACACCAGTTCTGGACTTGATTCAAGTTCCAGATCAAAGACAACATGGCATACTACAGATCTATAACATAAACTACACAAAACACTTATCACACATGGATCTAAAGGTCTTGACATTTGCTTGTCAGTCAACATTTTTTAAGATTTCCAGATTTGAGAAAGCTTTAAATTCGTGCATCTAGATGTTATAGATCCTTGATCTAACAACCCAGATCACTTACTAACACCCTACTACCCAACTTTAAACAACCAATTACAACAAATAACCTCAGATCATAAAATTTCTAAATTTTGGGATTTTATACCTTTGATCTTTGATTTTTGATTTCTGACTTTAATGATTCTGATCTTAGCTTGCTATGAACTGATCCTAGCTTTGCATAACACTCCTCACTCTTAAACCCGAAAATATAGAGAGAGAGGGGACTTGGATAGAATGTCAAGTAAAGTAAGTATTTCTTACTTTTTAAATTCTAGATTTTTTTTGATTTAATGTATGTTGCTTATAATATGGCTAATATAAGAGATATATGCCACATGCTAGCTAGGTTTAGGCTTAGGGTTGTTGAACAACCCAAAATTTATCTAGATTTACAAGTTACTTTACTAAAGAAATAAAAAGGGCATACTTGTCATTTCTCATGTCATTTTTATTCTAGAATTGGTATTTGATGAAACCCTTAGGGTTTAACCCTTAGGGTTTGAACCTTAGGGTTTAACCCTTAGGGTTAAAACCTAAGATTCACAAAAATCACATTTCTAGATTTTCCGGATTTAAGATTTTTGAAATAGAAAATTAACATTTCTAAATTATAATTAGAGTTTCACTAATTATATTAAGATTCCTTAATCATAAACCAAGTTGGCTAATTAGGATTATTATTCCCTAATTAATATTGCTAATTTAGCAATTAAATCCACAACTGTAGATTAGGGTTTCTAACGAAACAATTAGGGTTCAAAAGTTTGAAATTAGGGTTTGCTATTTAATTAAGCTTTACCCTAATCAATATTATAATTAATTGCATTAAAGCATTATAATTCTCTGTTAAGTTCTGATATTAGGGTTTCAAATTACCGAAATTTGAAATTAGGATTTCCAGATCTGGTATTAGGGTTTTCTTAATAATCAATTAGGGTTTCAAATAAATCTTTAGGATTTTCCCTAATTAAGTATATTCAATAACGTTTAATCCTTATATATAGCATTTAAATTCCCGAATTAGGATTTTCTATATCCAAATTAGGGTTTTAGATTCTGTAACTGAAATTAGGGTTTGAGCCGATTTCTAGGGTTTCTTATCGAGGACGTTAGGTTTTCTAAGCGACGTTGACATTCTTAATATAAACTTAGGATTTGCCACAGATAAAATTTATCTGGCCAACCCTTGACCCTTAACCACATTCAGAACACATACATAACCATAAGCACAGAATATATTCACATAAATCCTTAATCCTGAATAATTCACCTAAATCCTTCACAGAATTTTGAAACCCTCAAAATTCCTTCCCAAAAATGTCAAATGCATACACTTATTTTGTGTCTAGGTCTAGTATTTGACCTTAAATCAATCATTTAAGATTTTAATAAATTGTCTAAATTCTCAGGTTGTCACATTCACCCCTCCTTCTAAGAATTTCATCTCCGAAATTCACCTTACACCTTACACCGTGCACCTTACACCATTCACACATATCACATGCTACCCAATACACCACTCACAAGAGTAAAAGGTTTCAAATTGTGCTGAGGGGTCATATAGACCATGAACACATAGATTTAACGGTATTCATACCGTAAAACTATACATTACTTGGTCTGTTTACAATCACAAAGAAGGTAAACTACCATTACTAGTATTTTAGGTGATTAGCCTATCGTACTCTTACATCATGCATAACGTATTAATCATGTTTAGCGAATATTTACGCTACTAGATTGGATTATTTATCCAAACAATATCGTTCACCTCAGTCTTATCATAGGATTCCGCACCAAAACAATTTGGTTCGGGAAAATTCCTGCAATGAACACTTAGAGTTTTCATAACATTAGTCTAGCTGAATCAAATAGCATAGACTCGTATCGATAATTAAATTCAATTGAATTATTTAGGTGTAGCCAAACCCCGTTGGTAAATTAAACTTTTTGAAAACATTTTCAAAAAATGAAGTCATGATGCCATACTGTATTGACAGTCCATTTGAGGATGCCGTCATCGTATAACTTTGTCATAACACATCATACAATAGTGGAACAGCGACTTTAGGTCAAATTCACACTAAGTATTCCTGTATTTATAACTCCATCACATTTTTATCATATCTGCACCAGGTTACATGGTACATGAGTGATAATAAAAATATATTTTGATATTTCAAATCATTTGCGTCTAGCCGAAATAAGTAGCAGAGACTGTACTTTAAATTGTTTCAAAAATGGTTACGAGTCTACATTTTTTTTATAAAAGCACATAGTGCGTATTTAGCTTGATGTCAAAAATTTGAAGTTTAGCATAACTAGGAGTTTAGGAAATCCTAGTGCCTCCACTAATAATCACTTGCTTAACAATCTATCTGTTCCAATTATCCTTAACACTCCATTCACACAAAATTATACCCAGTTCATAAAACCACACTCATGAGTTCATAACCTGGCCACAATTATATGAGTTTAAGAACTTACCCTAGTCTGACCTTTGGCGTCCGTTCGCTGAGGGGTTCATAAACATTTCATATAACTATGAATCAAAAATGTCACATAAGTATGTGTTTTAAGAACTCGGACTTAACCTTATATTCTCTACCTATAACCTATCTATCTGTTATACACATGAGAAAGGAATTAGCCTCTTAACACGCATATAGCAAATAGCGCGACACAAACATTTCAATGATTATCAATGCCATCAACTAAGTAGTTTTTACACCAAGTACAATTCCCCGCCCATACAAGGAATCATACAACTCAGCTGCCGACATAAGTCCTCATTGAAATCCCCACCTAATCTTAACCCCCTTTTCCATACGAATTTCATTTAATTCGTATTCATAATCCATAACTCTTTCATGAGTTTTCATAGTACAATTTCATAGTACAACTGTCACACAACATCTTGTTGTAAACTTTTCAATCATCTTGTCGTATATATTACGATTCAATTCTATGACTTGATCGTTTTGTTTTACGATCTCTCCTATCCCTGCAATTTCAGTCTTTTAGACTCGATCTATTCACCATTAATGTTCAACTTTATTATCAGAGTTAGGGAACTCTATGTCTTAACAACTCGCCGAGATTCATTTTTGAATCTTACCGACACACTAACTTGATTTGAGTTAGTACTTATCCTAATCACTGCGGTTATTGGTCTCAGGTATTCCTACCTAAGCTTCATAACCAACAGCTTTGATTCCAACTGTAGCAACCCCGAATCCGGGTCCCAAATCACCGCGGATTCGGTTCACTATTTCTATAACTATTTGTGGAAGATATAAACATAAATTGTTTATACATTAAACTTTACACACTATTCCCCAAAATCGAGTAACCTTAACTTATACACAAATCATAACTTATCTAACACATAACACAATTATCATACAACACTATTACAAATCTAATCGCGCACACTAACTTTAAGCTGGAACTGTCTTTAACCTTTTCCTGTATCCGAACGCATTCACCTTATCTGCAATGTTTTATCATGATATAGCAAGGGTGAGCATGAAAGTTGCCCAACAAGTTTAAATACAATTTAAAGATGTATCATGATTGAAGAGTATGAATAATAAGCTGGCAATAATTCATCAATATAATTGAGAACTAGCACGAACAAACTTTTGACTGAACAAGTTTTAAACATGAACAATTATTTCTGGACCAACCGGTAATGAAGGTGATCAGCCTTTCATACCTGACTTATACATGCAATATGTGCAGAGTACAATTCAAAATGGCAACCAGCAATGATTAACCATAAGCTTATCTGAAAGAAACCACTCTTAGTAGAGTTAAGTAAAAAGAAACTTGCCTGAACCGTTGATTACTGTGAGGTCCCCAAACCCGGATACTTGAAACCCGAACTCGGTACATCACGATACCATTTCTATGAGCGGAATAATACTAATAATAATAACAATAATATAAAACTTAACTTAAGTTACATATACATCAGAGTCTTTCTCCCAAGTACGTAACCTTTAAACATTCATTACATATCGTAATATATAAATATATATATCATAGTCTTCATAATCTAAACTTATTACAAACAGTAACATAAAAAGTCATTCAGCAACATTCCCTTTTCCCTTGTTCTTGACAGATCCTTCTGGTCCTTCACACTTAGCTGAAAACATTTAAATTAAGCAAGTATGAGCATTTGAGTGCCCCAATAGTATTATATATATATAAATTTGAAAGAATTTAAATATTTTCTTAATAATATCTTCTACAACTAGTCAGTAGTTGTGAAGTAATCTGTACCAATAATAATTCATAACAACCCTCTTTCAAACTTTTGAAACTACGTATTGACTGTATATGGGGTTTCTGTGACATACCATGAACATTGTTTCTCATTTTCGAAAAGGTTTAAAAGAGATTCATCAGAACCGTCATGACTTCTGAATGCGGAGGGTGATCGACCTGTTGTACCTGTATTGATCAATACTACATGTACATGAACGATGTTATCGTCAGCTCGTCGTCTTTAGTAGCATAAAATTTTCCCATTTTGGGATGTTCATATCATCGGGTTTTCATAACAAAGGTCTTATATAATTCAACATATATGTATATCAAAGGTGTATCAACATGCGATGAAAAATAATGATTTTCCAAATGGGGACACTTGTATAATCATTTATAGAAATTAACGAGCATAATATATTTATCCGAATTATCATATACTAGCATGTTGATAATCAATGGGCACATATAATATAGGCTTAACAATCTATACAATAATAATAATAATTACGAACTTCTCATACATCCATTGCATAAAGAAAATGCAAAGTTAGGATACTTGCACGATCTTGACATACCGCTTACTATTCTCAACTTAGTTTTATCCTTTATGAAATCACCTATCATTAATCAAATCATTTCTTGATTAGTATAACATAACGTATATATATATAACGCCTATTGCAATCAAAGACATTCCCTATTCACATTATCACACATGTTTAACAATCGTTGACTCATAATCAAACATCAACACCTTCCTAATCACATTTTCATACAACCTTAACAACCATTGAATCACAAATAAACAATTAACTAACTAAATTTCTAAGTCCGGATCAATTTACGAAACATGCTTATTTCACCAAGCTGACTTTTTTCGAAGTAATTATCGAGTCTAAGACTCTAAACCGTATTTCAATATCCATTTGGATAACTTAAACATTAGTCACACTATTTTTCATGGCCTTATAATAATTATTAAATAATTATTATCATTTATCATAATTTTGAAAATATCGAATCATTATTAAATGATTTAAATATTAAACAATTCTATTATCATTAATATTTAATCAATATTAAATTATTAATGAAACCATTGTCAAAATATTAAAGTTATGTATAATAACTCAAAATATTTTTAAAGTATTTATAATACCCTTAAATGATTTTTTAAAATATTTAAAATTATTATTAAATAATTACCATTAATATTTAAATATTAATGAACTATTTATCCAAATATTAAAAGTCAATAATTATAACTTAAAATATTTTTAAATCATTAATATCCTTTTTAAATGATTTTTAATTAAATAAAACCATTTTTAAACTATTTATTTAATATAACTATTAAATAAATATAATATCATTAATCATTAAATAAATATCATTAATATTAAATTATTAATGAAATTATTCTTTAAATATTAAAGTTATATTTTATAACTTAAAATATCTTTAAACACTTTATTTTTATTTAAAATGATTATTATAATAATAAAATCATTTTTTAAACTAAATTATTTAATATAATTATTAAATAACTTTATTATCATTAATCATAATTAATTAATGAAATTTACCTTTAAATATTAAAAGTTATATTTTATAACTTAAAATATTTTTAAATACCTTCTTATTATTTAAAATAATATTTAAAATAATAAAATCATTTTTAATTTAATTACTTAATTCATTTAATAAATAACTTAATTATCATTAATATTCATTTATTAATGAAAATTATCAAATAATATTAAAAGTTATTAAAATAACTTAAAATATTTTTCTTATATCATAATATAAATTTTAAATGATTTTTCATGAATTAAAATCATTTTTAAATAATTTATTTAATATTATAATTAAATAAATTAATTACTTTTAATATTCCAAAAATATTAAATATTTATGAAATATATTTAAAATAATTAAAAACTAATTTTCAGAATTTAAAATAATTTTTTTATAATTATTTTGTATTTTTAATAATTAAAAACTATTTTTTTCTATTTATTAATTAATTTTAGGAAAATAATAATCGATCATCATCGCTAAAGGCACCTATAGCTTATGTAGCTGAAATCGCTATAGGTGTTCTTCATGTTCTTCATAAACCCAGATCTTCATAGGCAGTTGTCGAGTGGCCATGTTTGACCCACTTTAATTCTCTGCGTATTGTGTTTCTCGGAATTACAAAAGCTAGATGTTGTAGACAAAGTTCAAGACTACATGTTCTAATAAACAACATGATCAAACAACCTATCATAAGCTAGATCTAAGCGTTCTAAGATCTTTGTCGAGTCGTTTCTTCATTTTACAGGTTGCCCGAAATGAAGAAACGATTCGAGTGACCACTTTTGATCCACTATAACGTGCAAACACATGAAGCTGTTCTTGTGATATAAAGGGTTCGAGTTGTAGCTAGCATGCAAGAGAGTAGATCTATTACATAAAATACAACTAACATGAGCAGAATCCATAAGTTTACGACTTCATCGAACCATGTTAGTCGACATGTTCATATGTTTTCGGGTTACCCGGAAAAGCAGAGAATATCTTGAAACCTCGCTAGTTGAATAGTCCATCAAATCCAACCCATTTACTTAAATAAGTAATATTAAGGCATGATGATGTAGTCTAACAAACATACTACAACTTAGATGCAATAACGAGCGATACATCAAACCCTTTATCGGATCCAAGCCATTTAAAAACTTGTCGAGCTTTACGGGCTCATTCAGGTTACCGAAATGGCCCGATCGATGGTCGGCGACCTTCAATTGGGATTATAACTTATAATCTACAACCGATCTAGGTCGATTCTTGATCCAGAGCAAAGATCTCATAACAGACTACTATATTCAACACTTATAACACAAAAATCAAACACCTACTGAGATCTACACGACCTGACATTCGTTGTCAGACGCCTCCTTTAAAAATTTCCAAATTTTGAAAATCTTTAATTTCGAGCACTTTAATGTTATGGACTTGATAAATACCAACCCAGATCATGATAATATCTTATAAACAACATATTCTAACACCCAAACATAACATCTAACAACCGAAAATTGGACAGATTTTGAATTAGGGTTTCATACCTTTTATGCTCAATTCTTGATCTAATGTTTCTGATTTCTTTATGGTGGACGTGGGGCTTGATAATGGGTCTGATTTACTATATATTTTCGGAGGTTTGGGGCTTGAGAGAGTGGAGTATGGTTTTGTGCAATTTTTAGCAAACAACCCACTTTCTCTCTCCTTCAATCTATATATATAATGTGTTGGATGTATGAATTGGCTGAATTAAAACTTGTTGCTGTCAATTTTGGGCAGGTAGAGTTGTTAGGGTTAGCCAACAACTCATAACAATTGTCAAAACCTAGTCTAGTACTTAATAATTCAATTAGGGGCATAATGGTCATTTGATAAATCAATTTAAATGGCAAAAATGAAACTTACCAAACCCTTAGGGTTAGGGTTTGATTTAGGGTTTAGGGTTTGAGCCAATTTGGGTAAACAAAAATCTAGGATTTCCAATTTAGGGTTTGCACACAAAAATTAACTAAATAAAAATTAATTAAATAATTAAAATTAAATAACTTTTAGTTTCTATAATTTTGCAAAATAATAACTTGTTAATTATATTAAGTTTGTAATTACATGAACATTAGGGTTTATTACCCTTAATCATAATGAACTTTGCTAATAAAGCAATTAGGGTTTAAAATATTGAGAATTATGGTTTCTAGAAATACAATTAGGGTTTCTAGAAATTAAATTAGGTTCTAGGTTTTAGGCTTTTAATTTACTAATTAAGTTTATTTTAATTAGCAATTAAAATCTATCACACGTGTTATTAATCACTGTAACACAACTCTTGACAGATCAAACCTCCCGTTTAGGTTTTTCGAATTAGGGTTTCTAATATTGGAAATTAGGGTTTTCAGAATTTTAATTAGGGTTTACCTAATTAATACATTTAATACACGACATAATTAATATTACATACTTCTAAAACAATCTCACACTCTAATTTGGATCTCAAATTAGGGTTTAACATTATTATCAGGGTTTGGTCAAAATACACCGTAATTAACCAACCATTAACAATACGGACATACCGTACATATTCATAGCACTGAAAAATCAAAATATATGTAATATTATATTATTATTCTCATACCTTGACAATAATCCAAAATTAGGGTTTCGATTCCATATCTGATTATTCTTTCATATTTAACCTTAATAATTAAGGTAAAATAATTAACTTAATAATCATACAAAATTCATGTAATAAAATAATTATTATATTTATTCTAAAATCACTTCATATATTATTTAAATAATATATGATTATATATTCATGGAAAATAATTAATCAAAACATTTTATCATAATATTAATTATTATAAGAGTATACTTTATAATAATCAATAATTCTAAAATAAATTTACTTGTAAATATTCATGTAATAAATATATTTTTATTTACCACATAAATACATATACACATAATCTTGTACAAATCCTCATCCTTAAACTAAAAAAAAAAAATTTATACGCAAAATTTAAGATTTATTTATATAGAAAATATCGGGTTGTCACATTCACCCTCCCTTATAAGGATTCCGTCCCCGGAATTACCACTTAAAAACCTACACATAACTGGGTTCATAGCATACACGATCTTGCAAATAGATCTCGATTAACTTTAATCGAACCGATCTTTAATTACTCACATTAAGCTTGTTTTTACGATTAAGCGGAAATTTGATTTCTAAAAGAACTCAAATTTCTCCTCAAAATTTCTTTATAAAATAATTTACTATAAATAGAAAAATTCTAATTACGTAAAATAAAAGTTATTGAATATTACTCGGCTGCATTGCCACCGCCACCTAGTGTCTTGAAATCGTGTTGAAGACTCTTGATGTTGACTTTGTTGGTTTGTTCGATGATGTCAGTCTCGCGATTGTTAACGTCCCACTATTCTTACCAGTATTCACACTACACCGCCTCTACCCTCTGTTTGGACAATCCTTCACCCCAGTGCTCCAATGATCCACAAATAAAACAACCATTGTTCATTCTAGGATTGGGGGGTTGGGAGAGATATAGCCCTCCTGCCCGCACTTATAACACACAAATTTCCCCTTTAAACACTCCCCAGAGTGGTTCTTTCCACATGTCTTGCACTGAATCGTTGGCTTCTTAATTCCCTCTTGCTTCACCTGCACGTTTCCAAAGTAGTTTCCCTTTCTTTTTCCATCAGCACTCCTGTTTCCACTATTAATTCTCACCTTCTCAGCTCCCTCGACCTTGCTCTTGTTTTTCCTTTCCTTATTGTAGAGGCTCATAGCCTCACTTCCCTCTTCCACAATTATAGCCTTCTCCATGAGTGCTGCAAATGTTGGGATCTGCAACACTGCCACCTTATTATAGAGCCAAGGTTTTAATCCCACTCAAATCTCCTCGCCTTCCAAGCCTCAGATCGACTTGATGCGGAGCAAACCTAGCTAACTCATTGAATTTTATGACATATTCGCCCATCGACATATCCCTTGCTTCAACTCCGTAAATTTTACCTCCATTCTAGCACTGCGTACTTAGGTGAAAAATAATTCTCGAAAAATAAGGTCTTAAATCTATCCCATGCTACCACACACGCTCTCCC
Organism: Panax ginseng; assembly: GCA_020205605.1. Lineage (NCBI taxonomy): Eukaryota > Viridiplantae > Streptophyta > Magnoliopsida > Apiales > Araliaceae > Panax > Panax ginseng. The sequence continues at coordinate 138,715,976 of CM035132.1, forward strand.
GCCCTCACCGATTCGCTTCCCACGTAAATTTGCCTCACCCTTCATCATGTAGGTGGCAAAAGAGGTCTTTGCCCCAAATTACCCTAGCTATTACAAACGCCTTCTCAATTTCCCTAACCCAAGTTTGGGCTTCTACAGGTCATTGTACCTTTGAATTACAGCGGTCCTCTGACCTTTAAAGTCTTTAAAATTCGCCAAGTGATTATCCATTTGGTTCCTTTGTTGCATGGCACAGGCTACCATATTCATGACTAATCGCGATTGGGTCCGCTTGTTGTTGTCCTTCAACGTTGTTGACACACTCTTCTGCCCTCTGATTTCGAGTTTGACGTCTTGGAGGCATTATCTGGTTAAATAAAAACCATAAATTAACTTACATTCTAAACCTTATCATATAAGTTTAAACTTATTAAACTTGTTTCATAACTCAAACTTTGATTCATATTCATTTATTGCTTTCAAAATATTTTACATATCACAGCACATAGTGCTTTAAACATCAGTCATCCCATTGTGACTACAAAAGTCGGGATTTACTTCACCGCTTGTACAAAAGTTTTATAATAATGCATTACACAGACATACTAAACACACATATTATATTAAACATGCTACACAACCTAACCTATACTACCTATTCACTATGCCTTCTTCTTTCTTGGACAGCTTCTTGCCTGATGATCTTCTTTTCCACAAACAAAACATGCTCCCCGTTTATAGTTAGGACAGTACAAAGTATTATGTCCCTCATATCCACAAAGATAACATATTCTTTTCCATTTCTTCTTCCCAGGTTTTCCTAAATCATGGTCTTCTACCTTCCTTTTTCCCTTATCTTTCGGAGCTGCACACGAAGTGTTGCTTGAAGCTCCCATCTGATTGATTTTGAGTTTAAGCTTATCCTGCTCTTCCATTGTTTCTATTAACGCTTGACGAATTGACCATTAGCGGTTTTACATCTTCTACAACCCTTCTAGAGAAGATAACTTGTTCCTCAATTCTTGCATCTCCAATGATGCTTGATCAGCTTCAGCTTTAGGGTCTGAATCACTATCTGTCAGATCCACTATTTCCAGATCTGGTACTATGTTTTCCACGATAACCACCTTGTCCGAGTTGGTTTCATTGTGAGCTTCTATTTCCGCTATTGGCTTCGATATTATCTCCTTCTTTACAATCCGTGGATATCCTAATCCTTTTTCACCTGACATCTACACACAGCAATTATCCTGATTAGCATATATTATATACACATAACACATAAAAGTTTTATATAAGTTATCTTTTAATTTTTTTGACGATGAATTTATCCGATTCATCTATTTTAAACTCTATATGAGTTATTTATATTTTCAACGTTTCCCTCTGTTCTAAGGTTATAGCCTAAGGTCTAACCCACCTAAGGTTTCTAACCCTATAGCTCTGATACCATTCTGTGACTTTCATGGTGCTTCCAACCATAGCACCTCACAATTGGTACCTATCGACCACCACACCGATCGGCTCGGCGTCCCCTACGGAGAGTCTGGCTTCGGTGCATTCCACACAAGGAAGTCACCAGCGAGAGGCTCGGGGCTCTTCGCAAATTCATGCTTATAGCTCTGATACCATTCTGTGAGGTCCCCAAATCCGGATACTTGAAACCCGAACTCGGTACATCACGATACCATTTCTATGAGCGAAATAATACTAATAATAATAACAATAATATAAAACTTAACTTAAGTTTACATATACATCAAAGTCTTTCTCCCAAGTACGTAACCTTTAAACATTCATTACATATCATAATATATAAATATATATATATATCATAGTCTTCATAATCTAAAATTATTACAAACAGTAACATAAAAAGTCATTCAGCAACTTTCCTTTTTCCCTTGTTCTTGACAGATCCTTCTGGTCCTTCACACTTAGCTGAAAACATTTAAATTAAGCAAGTATGAGCATTTGAGTGCCCAACAAGTATTATATATATATAGGCTGAAAGAATTTAAATGTTTTCTTAATAATATCTTCTACAACTAGTTAGTAGTTGTGAAGTAATCTGTACCAATAATAATTCATAACAACCCTCTTTCAAACTTTTGAAACTACGTATTGACTGTATATGGGGTTTCTGTGACATACCATGAACATTGTTTTTCATTTTCGAAAAGGTTTAAACAGAGATTCATCTGTAAACCGTCATGACTTACGGGTACGGAGGGTGATTGGCCATGTTATACCCTGTATTGATCAATACTACATGTACATGAACGATGTTATCGTTCGCTCTGTCCGCCTTGGGCGCATAAAATTTTCCCATTTTCGGGATGTTCATATCTGTCGGGTTTTCATAACAAAGGTCTTATATAATTCAACATATATGTATATCAAAGGTGTATCAATATGCGATGAAAAACAATGATTTTCCAAGTGGGGACACTTGTATAATCATTTATAGAAATTAACGAACAGAATATATTTATCCGAATTATCATATACTAGCATGTTGATAATCAATGGGCATATATAATATAGGCTTAACAATCTGTACAATAATAACAATAATTATGAACTTCTCACTTCTGTCCATTGCATAAAGAAAATGCAAAGTTAGGATACTTGCCTGATGCGCTGCTTACTATTCTCAACTTAGTTTTATCTTTTATGAAATCACCTATCATTAATCAAATCATTTTACTTATTAGTATAACATAACGCACATATAACACTGCCTATTGCAGTCAGCACATTCCCTATTCACATTATCACACATGTTTAACAATCGTTGACTCATAATCAAACATCAACACCTTCATAATCACATTGTCATACAACCTTAACAACCATTGAATCACAAATAAACAATTAACTAACTAAATTTCTAAGTCCAGATCAATTTTACGAAATATGCCGGTTCTCAAAAGCTGACTTTTCGGGTAATTATCGAGTCTAAGACTATAAACCGTATTTCAATATCCATTTGGATAACTTAAACATTAGTCACACTATTTTTCATGGCCTTATAATAATTATTAAATAATTATTATCATTTATCATAATTTTTGAAATATCAGAATCATTATTAAATGATTTAAATATTAAAAAATTCTATTATCATTAATATTTAATCAATATTAAATTATTAATGAAACCATTGTCAAAATATTAAAGTTATGTATAATAACTCAAAATATTTTTAAAGTATTTATAATACCCTTAAATGATTTTTTAAAATATTTAAAATTATTATTAAATAATTACCATTAATATTTAAATATTAATGAACTATTTATCCAAATATTAAAAGTCAATAATTATAACTTAAAATATTTTTAAATCATTAATATCCTTTTAAATGATTTTTAATTAAATAAAACCATTTTAAAACTATTTATTTAATATAACTATTAAATAAATTTAATATCATTAATCATTAAATAAATATCATTAATATTAAATTATTAATAAAATTATTCTTTAAATATTAAAGTTATATTTTATAACTTAAAATATCTTTAAACACTTTATTTTTATTTAAAATGATTATTATAATAATAAAAATCATTTTTTTAACTAAATTATTTAATATAATTATTAAATAACTTTATTATCATTAATCATAATTAATTAATGAAATTTACCTTTAAATATTAAAAGTTATATTTTATAACTTAAAATATTTTTAAATACCTTCTTATTATTTAAAATAATTTTTAAAATAATAAAATCATTTTTAATTTAATTACTTAATTCATTTAATAAATAACTTAATTATCATTAATATTCATTTATTAATGAAAATTATCAAATAATATTAAAAGTTATTAAAATAACTTAAAATATTTTTCTTATATCATAATATAAATTTTAAATGATTTTTCATGAATTAAAATCATTTTTAAATAATTTATTTAATATTATAATTAAATAAATTAATTACTTTTAATATTCAAAAATATTAAATATTTATGAAATATATTTAAAATAATTAAAAACTAATTTTTTAATTTAAAATAATTTTTTTATAATTATTTTGTATTTTTAATAATTAAAAACTATTTTTTTCTATTTATTAATTAATTTTAGGAAAATAATAATCGATTGTTGTTAAAGGTTACCTATAATTACGTAACTGTCGCTATAGGTGTTCTTCATGTTCTTCATAAACCCAGATCTTCATAAAGGGTTGTCGAGTGGCCATGTTTCAACCTAACTTTAATTCTCTCGTGTATGTGTTTCTGGAATTACAAAAGCTAGATGTTGTAGACAAAGTTCAAGACTACATGTTCTAATAAACAACATGATCAAACAACCTATCATAAGCTAGATCTAAGCGTTCTAAGATCTTTGTCGAGTCGTTTCTTCATTTTACGGGTTGTCAGAAATGAAGAACGATTGAGTGACCACTGATGATCGACTATAACGCAACACATGAACTGCATTCTTGTGATATAAAGGGTTCAGTTGTAGCTAGCATGCAAGAGAGTAGATCTATTACATAAAATACAACTAACATGAACAGAATCCATAAGTTACGACTCGGTCAAACCATGTCAGTCGACATGTTCATATGTTTTCTGGGTTATCCAGAAAATAGAGAACATTCCCGACCTTGCTAGTTTGACCGTCCATCAAATCCAACCCATTTACGAAATAATTGATATTAAGGCATGATGATGTAGTCTAACAAACATACTACAACTTAGATGCAATAACGTAAGCGATACATCAAACCACCGCCGATCCAAGCCATTAAAAAACATGTCGAGCTTTACGGGCTCATTCAGGTTACCGAAATGGCCCGATCAATGTTGGTCAACGACCTTTGGCAAGTTATAACTTATAATCTACAACCGATCTAGGTGCGATTCTTGATCGAGCAAAGATCTCATAATGCACTTACTATATTCAACACTTATAACACAAAAATCAAACACCTATCGAGATCTACCTACGACACGACATTCGTTGTCGACGCCTCCTTTAAAAATTTCCAAATTTTGAAAATCTTTAATTTCGAGCACTTTAATGTTATGGACTTGATAAATACCAACCCGGATCATGATAATATCTTATAAACAACATATTCTAACACCCAAACATAACATCTAACAACCGAAAATTGGACTGATTTTGAATTAGGGTTTCATACCTTTTATGCTCAATTCTTGATCTAATGTTTCTGATTTCTTTATGGTGGACGTGGGGCTTGATAATGGGTCTGATTTACTATATATTTTCGGAGGTTTGGGGCTTGAGAGAGTGGAGTATGGTTTTGTGCAATTTTTAGCAAACAACCCACTTTCTCTCTCCTTCAATCTATATATATAATGTGTTGGATGTATGAATTGGCTGAATTAAAACTTGTTCTTTGTCAATTTTAAGGTGTAGAGTTGTTAGGGTTAGCCAACAACTCATAACAATTGTCAAAACCTAGTCTAGTACTTAATAATTCAATTAGGGGCATAATGGTCATTTGATAAATCAATTTAAATGGCAAAATGAAACTTACCAAACCCTTAGGGTTAGGGGTTTGATTTAGGGTTTAGGGTTTGAGCCAATTTGGGTAAACAAAATCTAGGATTTCCAATTTAGGGTTTGCACACAAAAATTAACTAAATAAAAATTAATTAAATAATTAAAATTAAATAACTTTTAGTTTCTATAATTTTGCAAAATAATAACTTGTTAATTATATTAAGTTTGTAATTACATGAACATTAGGGTTTATTACCCTTAATCATAATGAACTTTGCTAATAAAGCAATTAGGGTTTAAAATATTGAGAATTATGGTTTCTAGAAATACAATTAGGTTTCTAGAAATTAAATTAGGGGTTCTAGGTTTTAGGCTTTTAATTTACTAATTAAGTTTATTTTAATTAGCAATTAAAATCTATCACACGTGTTATTAATCTTTGTAACACAACTCTCTTGATGATCAAACCTCCCGTTTAGGTTTTTTTAGAATTAGGGTTTCTAATATTGGAAATTAGGGTTTTTAATTTTAATTTAGGTTTACCTAATTAATACATTTAATACACGACATAATTAATATTACATACTTCTAAAACAATCTCACACTCTAATTTGGATCTCAAATTAGGGTTTAACATTATTATCGTGGTTTGGTCAAAATACACCGTAATTAACCAACCATTAACAATACGGACATACCGTACATATTCATAGCAATCGAAAAATCAAAATATATGTAATATTATATTATTATTCTCATACCTTGACAATAATCCAAAATTAGGGTTTCGATTCCATATCTCGATTATTCTTTCATATTTAACCTTAATAATTAAGGTAAAATAATTAACTTAATAACTGTACAAAATTCATGTAATAAAATAATTATTATATTTATTCTAAAAATCACTTCATATATTATTTAAATAATATATGATTATATATTCATGGAAAATAATTAATCAAAACATTTCTATCATAATATTAATTATTATAAGAATATACTTTATAATAATCAATAATTCTAAAATAAATTTACTTGTAAATATTCATGTAATAAATATATTTTTATTTACCACATAAATACATATACACATAATCTTGTACAAATCCTCATCCTTAAACTAAAAAAAAAAAATTATACGCAAAATTTAAGATTTATTTATATAGAAAATATCGGGTTGTCACAATTACCGCTACGCAATTTATATCGCTTTATCCGAAAACCTAATATTAGTAATATAGATCTCCAATATTAGAATAATATCTTCACAGTATAATCTATAATACATATATATACACATAGAATAACCTAAACACATAACACATAACCATATCAAATTTTATACAACACATAAGATATAGCATCAAGTCGATTTATTGCAAATCGAGTTGAAACAAATTATAATTCTATTATCCGATACGGCCTAGTGGACAATTATCGAGTTTAAGTTCAATTAAACTCTGCCTAAACACTTAACAATATCACAGATAATTTTCTTATTAGTCATAACAATTTTTAAAGACTTATAATAAATTTTCAGATAATTAATATCATTTATCAACATTTTCAATCATTAAAATCGTATTTAAATGAATTAAATACCACATAATTCCTTAATCATTAATATTTATTTAATATAAAATATTAATGAAAATCATAACATAATATTATAATATAATTATAATATATCAAAGTATTTTAATACCTTAAAATCATAATTATATGATTTTTAAACACTTAAATTCATTATTCGATAATTAATATTAATATTAAAATATTAATATTTTCATGACTAAATATCAAAGTTATCAAAAATAACTTAAAATATTTTCTAACACCATAATATAATTTTTCATGAATTAAAACTATTTTTAAATAATTTATTTAATATTATAATTAAATAAATAAATATCTTTTATATGCCCAAAAATATTAAATATTTTTGAAATATACACAAAATAATTAAAAACTATTTTTCAGACTTTAAAATAATTTTTCATAATTTATTATGTATTTTTAATAATTAAAAACCATTTTTTTCTATTTATTAAATAAAATAAATCATTTTCCTAAAATAAATGTCATTAAAGGGCCCTATAGCGACAGAACGGTCGCTATAGGTGTTCTTGAGCGTTCTTGGCCAATTCCCAGAAACTCATGTCAGAGTTCGTGCGACCTTGTTTGACCAGTTCTATAATCGTGATTATTGTGTTTTCTGGGCAGATAAATTGTTATAGTTGTAGTATTAGTGTAGTACTACAAGTATAAACAAATTCCATAGTCAAAACATGAACAACCTGCACGTTCTAAGCTACTTAAAAGCGTTAATGAGACTGTTTCTTCAAATTCTGGGTTTTCCAGATTTGAAGAACAGTTCGAGTTAGCTTCTTTAAATCCATATATCTTGGGTTCTGGGTTTATTTTGGGTGATCTATAGGTTCTTTCTTGTAGTTTAGTTGTCCAGGTATCATAATATATAAACATATCAATATAACAGTAACAATAAATTAATATTTGAGCTTGGCCAAAGTAGGTCGAAAGCATTTTAAGGAATTTCGGGTTTCCCGTAATTTTACCAATATCGGCCAACGCTTGTTTGACTGATTACAACTTTAATTATATGCAAGATCTAGGTGTTCTAAAGGATTGATGTTGTATTCCTTGTACCAGAATACATGCCCATAGCACAAACGTTGCCAAAACACTTGTCAGTAGGAAGATCAGAGGCTCTAAAGTCGTTTGTCAGACCATCTGGGCAAATCTTGGCTGCCTAGATTCCAGATTTCGTGGTCGATCAAAGAGTTTTGACTGCTTATAACTTTAAATCTACACCAGTTTTGGACTTGATTAAAGTTCTAGATCAAAGACAACATGGCATACTACAGATCTATAACATAAACTACACAAAACACTTATCACACACGGATCTAAAGGTCCTGACATTTGCTTGTCAGTCAACATTTTTCAAGATTTCCAGATTTGAGAAATCTTTAAATTAGTGCATCTAGATGTTATAGATCCTTGATCTAACAACCCAGATCACTTATTAACCCCCTAATACACAACTTTAAACAACTAATTACAACAAATAACCTCAGATCCTAAAATTTCTAAATTTTGGGATTTTATACCTTTGAGCTTTGATTTTTGATTTCTGACTTTAATGATTCTGATCTTAGCTTGCTATGAACTGATCCTAGCTTTGCATAACACTCCTTCTCACTCTTAAACCCGAAATATAGAGAGAGAGGGGACTTGGATAGAATGTCAAGTAAAGTAAGTATTTCTTACTTTTTAAATTCTAGATTTTTTTGATTCAATGTATGTTGCTTATAATATGGCTAATATAAGAGATATATGCCACATGCTAGCTAGGTTTAGGCTTAGGGTTGTTGAACAACCCAAAATTTATCTAGATTTACAAGTTACCTTACTAAAGAAATAAAAAGGGCATACTTGTCATTTCTGATGCCATTTTTATTCTAGAATTGGTATTTGATGAAACCCTTAGGGTTAAAACCTAGGATTCACAAAAATCACATTTCTAGAATTTCCGGATCTAAGATTTTCGAAATAGAAAATTAACATTTCTAAATTATAATTAGAGTTTCACTAATTATATTATGATTCCTTAATCATAAACTAAGTTGGCTAATTAGGATTATTATTCCCTAATTAATATTGCTAATTTAGCAAATAAATCCACAACTGTACATTAGGGTTTCTAACGGAACAATTAGGGTTCAAAAGTTTGAAATTAAGGTTTGCTATTTAATTAAGCTTTACCCTAATCAATATTATAATTAATTGCATTAAAGCATTATAATTCTCTGTTAAGTTCCGAGATTAGGGTTTCAAATTATCGGAATTTGAAATTAGGGTTTCTAGATCTGGTATTAGGATTTTCTTAATAATCAATTAGGGTTTCAAATAAATCTTTAGGATTTTCCCTAATTAAGTATATTCAATAACGTTTAATCCTTATATATAGCATTTAAATTCCCGAATTAGGGTTTTCGATATCCGAATTAGGGTTTAAGATTCCCAGAACTGAAATTAGGGTTTTAGAACCGATTTCTAGGGTTTCTTATCAGACGTTAGGGTTTCCTAACTGAACGTTGACATTCTTAATATAAACTTAGGATTTGCCACAGATAAAATTTATCTGGCCAACCCTTGACCCTTAACCACATTTAGAACACATACATAACCATAAACATAGAATATATTCACATAAATCCTTAATCCTGAATAATTCACCTAAATCCTTCACAGAATTTTGAAACCCTCAAAATTCCTTCCCAAAAATGTCAAACACATACACTTATTATCTGTCTAGGTCTAGTATTTGACCTTAAATCAATCATTTAAGATTTTAATAAATTGTCTAAATTCTCAGGTTGTCATAGTTTCTAACTGTGCATTAGGGTTTCTAATCTCTTATTAGGATTTATAAATTTTAAACCTTACCTGTTCAATCATTGATCAACATTCCTATACAGTACACACACGTATTCATCAGTACAATTATTTTAATTGCATTTTCTACCTTATCCCTTTTCCAAAAATTAGGGTTAGGGTTTCTAAAGCCATTAAGCACAACTCTACTCTAATTTCTCGGTCAATACACAAATTGACCAGTTCTCGAGAGTTGTCTCACAGACACACAGTACAATATTAAATAAAAAAAATTATTCATAGAAATTTAGATTATTTGAAACCACGGGTTATCAGAACAATGCTCTCATTGCATCTGGAGGTATTGACTCTAGTGTAGGTACCATCGTATTAACCAATGTTACCTCCATTTCCTCCTTCTCATAGACCATCATATTAAAATATGACGCTATATCCATATCTCCCTCGGAGTAGTCCTCCTCAAAAAGTACTCCACTGTCTCTGACTCCTCCAAAATCACTAATGGTACCTCCGCCACTGGCATGAGTACATGCTCTACTCTGTTCACAATTTCTTCGCTCACCGCGAGTATGTCTCTATACATCAAGCTATCGTTCGACACCCTAGCATAACACATAACATGTTGATTAGTGCATAACATACAATACTATAAGCACAAATCACATTTAATTTATATAGGGTTACTTTCAATCTTTTAAATCTTTCGGTATTGAGTTTCCTTAATACCTTATTAACTCATTCAACTTTAGTAAATCTCGAGTTTACTTCCTTCGGACTTTTCTTTCCTTACGAGGTTATTAGCCTAAGATTCTTCCCCCTTTAAGTTTTATAACCTAATGCTTTGATACCAACCTGTGACGCCCCCAAATCCGGGTATCTTCCAACCCGATAAATGGTGCTACACGGTACTCATAAATATACATTCATTCTATTGAAACAACATCAAAATGTGTGTATCAATGACATTCTTATTACATTAATAATATTACATCCCGTTCCCAGGTTCTAAAACCATTACATTCTTTGTTCATCATACTATAATATATACAACTTACTAGTTTATTACAAGGTAAACTAATCTTTCATCTTCGTCTTGCCTTTATCCTTGTCGGATCCCTTGGTTCATTCGATCTTAGCTGCATTCATATGGTTCAAACAAGAGTGAGCATAACAAGCATGTTCATTTAACTATTCATTACACAGCATTAAATTCCTAAAGTCATCACTATAAAAGTGATTTAGGAAAGGCCTTTATCATGTTCATTTAGTAATTACATGTCCCATACTTTCCTTGCAACCCATTGGGTTTACAAAAAACTTACTCAACAAAAGTCCATCTGCAAGAAGAATGCTGCTGGCATCCTTTGTACTAGTGGTGTCGCGGCACCACTTTCCAATACCCTACCAACTGCTCACGGCTGCGATGATGAGTATTATACCTTTGAGTGAAAGCGGCAGTTGACTCAGAGTGACCACTCCCTTCACATCGGCGTTGCGGCGCGACCTATATAGTTATGTCTGGCACTACGGCGCCAGCGCCAGACCTCAGTCCCAGAAAAATTTGATAGATAAATTTTTTCAATAAACTTTTCGGGCTCATAACTTCTTCGTTATAAGTCCGAATTGCCTCGTTCAAAAGCCTATGGTTCACAAATTACATACTCTATATGTTCATGCAAGGATTTTATATATTTTACTTCTTTTACTCAAAATTCATCTATTGATTCATTTTTAACAAAAACAATAAACGTTCGTGAACGTTCAATGCTCGTTTCTTTGTTCTAAGCCGGAATCCGATCATTTTTGAGTCTGCAACTCTATAATGCCAAATATGACTTGTCTCCATCAAAAACCAATGTTTTGGAGCTCAAACACAAAATTCAACTTCCATTCTAAGAATTTCACGAATTCGACGATTATCGTCCAATCGTGTGAATTCCGGAAAAACTTCGTTACTTATGATTTGTTCTTCGTTTCAAATGGATTTAATCCATCATATTAACATCTTGACATACATATTTCATTAACTTATAAACATGTTAAGTTATTTTTTGTTCTTCATTAGTTTATAACTTGTAAAAGTATGAACTAATTAACATTTCATTTCTCATGACTTATAATGGATTATCCTTTGCTTAACCCTTAAGTCTACTTGTTCATCACACTTATTTCTTGGCCACCAAGATCACCCATGTGATCATGGGTTACCCCATGGATCCTCCTAATCCATTGGATTTTTACTTTGGGTCTTTAGTTTAATTAATCTTAACTTATTCGTTGGGCTTGCAATTAAACAAACACTTGGGCTTTTTCATTAAATTACATTGGACTTAACCATTCCTACATTTGGGCTTGTATAATTCCTAACAAATCCTACAAGTCCAATACATTTGGCTTAAAGTCTCATAACGTATAATTTACTTATTAATCCCGTATTCCTCTTCGTATACTTATTCATAAACAACATACCATTATTTATACCTACTCGTATAATACTTTATATCATTCTCATATTCATTACCTCATACAATACCTACGTATTATACGATCATCGCTTTAATTCATTATATGCATTTAAATTCCTTCTCAGAACTCACTTTCCCTAACCGTTAGGTTTTAAGTCCACAGGCGAAAAATTGCATTTGCCATAACTGTAATATTATCGGATATTCTATCTTACCTCGATATTCTATCATTACGTATTTCTCGGAAGTTTAAAAATAATTCCCAAGCAGAAATGCTTGAATAGTGTTTTTCAAAAATTTTGTCAGAAAGCTTTTATTTTTGTCTTGGAAATTCAAACACTTTAATTCTTAAACGTAGCCAAAATACTAGGACGTTCCAACTTATCTAGGTTATAGAACGATCTTCATCTTATTGTCACATATAATCTAATTTTATTCATTATTAACACCGGGAGTATCAATTCCAACCTCGGAGATAACCTCGAGTTTTGTCCTTGGAGATAGCCCCAAGGAATGTCGTTGCAGTTTCGGTGATAACCCCAGAAATGCTTGTTTCAAATGTATGCTATCAGCTTCAATCTCAGACCTCCTGCCAAGGCATTCATTCCAAGAACCCGGAGCTAACACCGGGAAGACAAGCACACTCAAAGATGACCTTGCAGAATTCAAACACTTGCAGCAATCCAATCTTAGATGTAACCCTGAGTAACGTCTGCTATCAGCCCAAACTGGAGATAACCCCGGTGAGGAGCAAAATCGTCATCTTGCCACCTCAACCCTATCTCACCGTCTCAACATTTCATACATACATTTCTACACAACAATGTCCCATAAGAGCCAAGGAGTTCTAATCCCGAGTGACTATTACGCGTGGCAGTACACTTGATAGAATTTGAAGCTTGAAGATCATGGGCATGGTCCCCTCTTTCTGACTTCGTATAACCTCTAATCCCATGTCATTGTGTAACTCTCAAAAAAAGCGATCCGAAGAAGGTCTTGTACACCTCGTTCGGATGCTCGGATTGAAGTTCTTCAAGTTCGAGTGGACATCATAGTGCATAAGTGCATGTACTTCGAGATGGCGGGACCAGCGGAGCCTAGGGCAACACAGGCGTACCAAGAAAGTGCATCTGGGCAATTTGCAGTACCTGTAATGCCCTAGAAAATCAAAACTTTTGTAAATATTTTTATAGTGAATAAAATAATAATATTTGTTATTATTATGTGTTAGTAAGATGAATGTCTTTCTATAACCTAGAAATGTCGGATCATCGTAGTATTTTAACTACGTGATGGAATTAAAGTGTTTGAATTTCCAAGACAAAAATAAAAGTTTTCGGAGAAAATTTCTGAAAAACACTATTCATCAATTTTCGCTCGGGAATTATTTTTGAACTTTCAAGAAATATGTAACGTTATAATATCAAGGTGAGATGGATTGTGTAATAATAATCTAAGTATGGAAAACATAATATTTTGCATGCTGACTTAAATTAAGAATGTTGAGGATTAAAGACAAAATGAATGGAATGGTGGTTCTTGTAGGAAGTACAAGTCCAATGAGAATTAAGGGGCAACCCCAAGTTATCGTAAGGTTTAGCCCAAGTGTTGGTTAATATGAAGCCCAAAGCTTAAGTTAAACAAACTAAATCCAAGCCCACAAGGATAAGGTTTGACATTAAAGTAAGCCCAAAGTAATGTTCCATTAGTTAATTAGGATCCATGGGGCAACCCATGGGTGAACTTGGTGACCAAGACCTTTATGTGGTGGCCAAGTATTTGATGTAGGGAGCAAGTATACTTGGGGATTAAGGAAGGAATAGTAAGGAGGTTTGTTAAGGAGGTGGGAGGTCTTAATGACTCTTATACCCTAACCTTGGAAGCTCTATACATAGCAAGCTCACAAATCATTTTTGCTTGTTCTCCTTTATAAAGAAACTTATTGGTTAGAGAGAATAACCACTTATAAGTCCAACATCCATTATTAGATTTCCAAGAAAAAGAAGTTAGTCATCAAAGGTAATGATCTTATGATCTTATATCTTCCATCTCTATCATTGTAGGATGATAAGAGAAGTGTAACTTAATGAACATGTATGCTAAGAACACTTAAAAAATGGATGATTAATGGACTTAAGCCGTATAATTTATGAATAAGTAATTCAAACCTAAATAAGTTATGAACTTATGATGAACATGATGAACTTGTCATATGATTACTTTAAGAAGTTAGTATGATTCATAAGAAGTAAGAATGTTGCTTAAAAGACTTAAATCTATAATAAGTTATAAGGAATGAAAACTTGTAGTTTATAATTTGCTAAGTTATAAACTTAAGGAGAATAAGCCATAACCTAACTTGTAAATAAGTTGTTGTAATATGTAGTTTGAAATGTTCATATGATGGATAGAATTCATTTATAGTAATGATCAAAACCTATGTAACGACGTTTTGCCAGAATTCACACGATTGGACGATAATCGTCGAATTCCTGAAATTCTTGAAATAGAAGTCGAATTTTGTGTTTGAACTCAGAAACGTTGGTTTTCGACGGAGTCAAGTCATATTTGGCATTATAGAGTTGCGGACTCAAAAATGACCGGATTCCAACTTAGAACGAAGAAACGAGCGTTGAACGTTCACGAACGTTTATTATTTTCGTTAAAAATGAACCAATAGGTGAATTTTGAGTAAACGAAGTCAAAAATATAAAATTCTTGCATGAACACGTAGAGTATGTAATTTATGAACCGTAAGCTCTTGAACGAGCCAATTCGGACTTATAACAAAAAAGTTACGAGCCTAGAAATCTCACAAAGTTAAAAATATGTTAACACTATCTGGTGCACAGAGTCAAGGCGGCATGCACAAATTTCAAGGCCAAATGGTGTCAAATGCAATGCTGCACACAAAGGTCACGACCTTACAGTTTCAGGTTTCACATGGTGCAACAGTTAGAACTTAGACATGCGCCACAGCACCGGACTCGACCCTTAGCCACTACAAAGTGGCACCGCAGCACGACATAGAGAAGGAAGGGTGGCGCCGCAGTGCCAGCCCTAGGATTTGCATAATAAAGAAAGGTTGTAAGTAAAGAAAGAAAGAAAGTTAATTAGTAACGAAGTAAAACTTGATGAACATGGTTTAAGACATTGTTAAACCTTAATTATGTTACCTAAAGGTTAAAGATAATTAATCAAACATGAACATAATGACAATGTAAGAACGATGTAACGAAAAGCCGAAACCAATAATAATAAATCTAAGTCATGATTAGATTGAGAAGAAGGGTAAGATATAGTAGTACACATACTTGATTATATATTACCTAATTTGGTATGTTATGTGATCATTTATTGTAGAGACTTAAATACTTAACGTGGAATGTAATTAATAGAAAACGCTGAAGGTAAGTATTCTAACCCTTGATTCAGTTCAATCTGGACAAGCTTTATAATTTATGTATTCTTACACATGAAGTATTGTATGATGAAGTCAAAGCCAACTCTTTTGGCTAGACTTAAATTATGTTTCTATCAAAGCATGGTCAATGTTTACCAAGTTATATTGGTGTGGTTTTCAAACTAAGACTGAGTATGCTAAAAATGTTTTGTCGTTAAACGACAGGCATGTGAGGTTTCCACAACTTGAACGTACATACGTTTAATGAATGTAGTGTTGATCAACATAGAGTACTATAGGCTGATCACCTAGACGTGCTCGTAAGAAATGTCGGACTTACAAACTTTGTGTCGGGATGTCCTTTTCAAAGAACTTATGAAATGCTCAAGGTCTTGGACCAGAATTGATGTTTTACTGAATATTGTTGTTGTAAAATGTTTTAATGAAAGTAAGTGCTATTTTGAATTATCGATAGTACTTTGTAAGTATTATTCATTTATTGAAAATATACGATTCCTATGTTTCAAGCATGTTGTTTATTAGAATTGTTGTACTTGCTGAGCTAGTCATGCCCACTCTTACTTCATGGCGGTTGATTGCATTTATTACTTTATTTATATTTCTGATTCCCCATGGAGGTGCTTCGTGGTTGTTGATCATGTCTCTATATATATATTTACCGCTTTTAAATATTTATATTTTTGATCCCCCATGGAGGTGCTTCGTGGTGGTTGATCATGTCTGTATATATATATATATATATATATATATATATATATATATATATATAATAACAACTTTTATATATATAACTGCTTACTACTTTTCATATAAACTACGGCATCATGTGAGCCTACGAATCATGTGATCACAGATTCAGTCTATTGAATCTAGATTCAGTTCCCGTGATGGACATTTTTAGCTGTAAGCAGCTTGTAAATTATTCACGGTGTTTGAATTTTCTTAGATGGCTATCATGCCCATAAGGAGTTCGGTACTACTATTTATTATTTTCTCGAAGATGCTTCACATCTCAAAAATTAAAACAAACAAGCCGAACATTCAATAATAAAATGGAAGTATGAAAAGGTCCCAATTACTATATAGCACAGGGTTTTAAAAACATCTTTTACAAAACTCCACTACTATATCATGTTTAAAACTGAATTTTATATATAAATTCAAACCTTTTGCATATAGGTTCGAATGAGGCCTCGCACTACTTCCAAATAAATTACACATTGATCCACACACACACACACATTCATATAACAATTTTTTGAAAAATGCAGGTCACCGTGGTAACACAGATGTCGGGGGGTGCCTAACACCTTCCCTCCGCATAATCAAGCCCCCGAACCAAAATGAATCTCGGTTTCACAGACACGTCTAGCATTGTCACATCACTAGGTCCATGTGCAAACCTTTTCTCGGTTGCGTTGGTGCAACCAGTTAAAAACACCAACTAGCGACTCTTACAGTCAAATTTTTGACATTATACATGTCAGACCTTTTTTACTTATTTTTTCAAACAAATCTCACATAACATGAGAACACTAAAGAACAAGAAACGAAAAGGGACAAATAAAAATCCCGACGTCGATAACAATGTTATTAGGTTATATGCTGACTACAAATAGCAGTATTGTGTGTTATGATATGTTATTCTAATCGATAGAATGATTTTATTAATGATAGGTATTGGTATATAAGATAAAACTAAGTTGCGTAACTGTAAGCAGCAAACCAGGCAAGTATCCTACCCTTTCCATTTACTTTATGCAATGGTCATGTGTAAGCCAGTTTCAAAATTCTATTGTTATGGTTACTGTTCATGTGTCTATACTCTTGTAATCATGCCAGTTTTTGGGTTCCATTCAATCATAGTTTGTTAATACAGTTTTACCATATAATAAAGATTTATATATTTTGTTCGTTAATTTCTAAATATTGTTATACAAGTGTCCTCCCTTGGATAACATATTGTATTTAATCAGATGTTGATACATACTTTTGGTTTTCAGTATGTATACATTGACTTAAAAGCTGTCTAAGCTATTTAACTCGGCTAGACATAGATTTAAAAATAGCGTTGAGATATGTCTTAGCTAATTATTCTGGATAGACGAACATTTGTTAGAACTTGATAGGTTCGAGAATATAACTCAATTAGTATTGACAGGTCGATGCCAATTGTTTTGGCTAGATCGAAAAAGTGATTAGATATTGAAATCATAGTATTTCGGTGTTATAATTCAAATTCTGGTTATAAGACTTAGAAGAACAACCTTTTTATATAAAAGGGAAACTTTTGGTCGTATATTCGGCCATTGCGCATGTTTTAAGTATTATGCATAATATAGGGTATAATTAAGCTGATCACTTATTATACTTACTGAGGGGTATGACTTAATCTTCATGGTTATCCGATACATCTGGGAATATCAAAGAAAAACTTTGATAGTTACTCGAGAAGAGAAGTTGAAGATCCTTAGGAATCACTCAGCATAAACTCTAGAAAATATTCCACTTTGTTATTACGTATAATTAATTATTTTTATTCAATTGAATATCAAAAATTGAAAACAAAGTTCATAGTCTATCGACTGCTCACCAATTATAGTCAGTATGTAGTTTTAAAATTTGAAATGAAATTGATATGTTGATAAGAATTATTTCAGTTTACTTCACAACTATTGATTCGTTGTAGATATGCCTTTCAAAGAAAACATTTACTTCTTTCAGCTAACGTTTATTGTCTGTTATTACTTGTTGGGCACTCAAATGCTCATTCTTGCTTTAAATGTAAATATTTTTAGACAAGCGTGATAAACCTGAAGGTTCAGTGAAGAACAAAGGAAAGGGAAAGCTAGTAGAACAAACTCTATGGTATCTTATGTAATAGTTCGACTATATTAAGATAATGATATTTATAATTATCATGTAATGTAATGTAGTAAAGTTTAAGAAACTGGGGATTAGATAACTCTTATGTATGTAAATTAAGTTTAATGTTTATATTATAATTATTATTCCGCTCGAAGAAATGGTATCGTGAAGCACCGAGTTCGGGTTTTAAGTACCTGAATTTGGCGGCGTCACAACCAACAACGGAATTACTGTCGGAGTTAGAAAACGACAAAAATATCTTTTTATCAAAATAACGGCGAAAGTTTTACCGTTACACTATTGAAATACCCGATGGTAAAAGTATAGTAATATGCATGGTTTCATAGTAGCACACAGTATTGATTATTGATGCTTACGTGAGAAGTCACTCAGTTATACTCAATTATTGCTATAGTAATTGCTACATAATATCTCTCATATTATTGATTCAATTATTATCACAATATCATCTGCATAATATTTTATATTTTTAAATCAATAATTGAGACGACAAAGTTATTCATATTATTATTTTCTATATTTACGATGTCTAGAAAGTTTTATCGAGAAAAGGGGTTTGGTCACCTAATTGCGCGCCAATAGAGAGAAATCCTTATCGGAAAGCCCCCTCTTTCTTGGGAATGATCTGGTTGTTAAATATTGTGAGTTATAATATTAATGTTGCATATAACTATTTGTTCACATGAATAGAACTATTGATTCACATGCATGTACTATTAGGGAAGGTGGTGCAAGTTTGATAATTACTTGTATGACTAAATTAAAAATGGAGGAAAAGATGAAGGTACTATAATGTAATAATTTGAGGCCCAAAACATGCAATTATCGAAACTATGTTTTCCTATAAATAGAAGCTCATTCTTTTTTTTTCTCACCAATTCACTAAGACTCACAAGAGCAATCATAGAGAGAGAAGCTATAAAGAGAAAGAAGAAGAGTATTCTGCTACTTCACTGTTGCAGTATCCAGTCTTCTACTAAGGTAAGAGGTATTATTTATTTCATATTCAGAAGAGATATTATTTTTCGTATTCGTATGAATATTATTTTTGTTCAATATTCGTATGAAATAATATTTTTTTCCATACTCTGTAGTATGTGAGTAATATTATTTCGTTTTGTATCCCTAATTTTACACTCATTTTGTTGAAGTATTGCTTCTATACTCTGTGAAATTAGTAGAATATCCTTGAAATTTGTGGTTCATCTAGTATCGTTTCACAAGGATATTTTTCTGAACATTCTTGTTAAATTTTAAGCTTTTCATGTCGGAGTACTATTCATGGGTAATATGCATTTATACGGCACTATTCATATGTACGATACTATTCACAGAGTACTATTTATGGGCACTATTCATAAATACAGTACTATTCATAAAGTATGGTACTATTCACAAAGTACTATTCATGGGGTACTATTCAAAAAGTACTATTCACAAAGTACTATTCACAAAGTACTATTCACGAGGTACTATTCACCCAAAGTACTATTCATGACAAAAATTAATTTCTTTTCGGTCCAAATCATTTTTGATAAAATATTATTCTTGAATTTTACTCCACAAAGCAGTATCATGTTGACAAATTGGATATTATTGAATTCTGGATAAATTAAATTATAAATCTTTAAAAATTTATCCTTTGCTTTCTTTTAACTGAAGTTTTATATCATTGTCATCATCCTCATGCTTATATTGTGATGAAAGTCATCTGTGGCTTACGTGAATAGATGGACTGTTGATTAGTATGATTATGACTAGGGATTATTCGGTATAATCATGATCGTAATGTTATAAATGATGTGGTAAAAGTCCTCATTGACCCGTAATGCATTGGTGGACAGTTGTTGGTATGATCATGACTATGCGTTTCCTTCGGCCAAG
This sequence comes from Panax ginseng, assembly GCA_020205605.1. Taxonomy (NCBI): domain Eukaryota; kingdom Viridiplantae; phylum Streptophyta; class Magnoliopsida; order Apiales; family Araliaceae; genus Panax; species Panax ginseng. Next base: position 138,736,529 of record CM035132.1, read on the forward strand.
GGAGCAAAGATGAATTATTGTTTGGCATGATCATGACCATTGATGAAAACACGAATATCCTTGGCCCGTAGTGCATGGATAATTTGTGGTCGTGATACTAATGAATATCCTTGGCCGTAGGGCAGGGGTGATTCGATGATGTGGATTATTTATTAAGCTGAGTCTCAGCCATAAAATTGATGATAAGCTTTTTAAATCATAGAAGATAGTAGATTTCATTCTCTACTTGACTCTTCTAATGGATTGCTTGTTCCGCTTCAGTTAAACTTGATGTTTATTATATTTTATCAGTTTAACACTGTTGAAGGCTAAGGATAATTTATTCTGCATTATCTTAGTCATAATATTTCTTACTGGGCTAGTTGAGCTCAACCTTTCCTTTTATTGTTCTATTCAGGAAATGAGAATATAGCTAGAACTAGTCGGGGAGCAGAGTGACAGTCTTGATGTTTGCATTAGTAGTCCTCAATATTCTGTGAAATAGTGTGATATTAAATGTAATGAGGACTCCATTGAGTTTGAATATTATCTAGAAGACAATATTTGTATTAAAACTCACAGCTATGCTTTTTATCGTATTGTATAATTAAGTTATATTTTAATTTTGTACCATGTATTTGGCGACTCATAATGGGTGATGTATACCTATTTTGGGGATGTCACAGTTGGTATCAAAGCTTAGGGATATGATCCCTGGCTAGGATGTGAGACTAGAACTAGGAGGGGAGAGACGGGTAATTCGTTCGCTAGTATAACCTACCTAAGTTTATTTGTTATTTATTTGGTCGGCCAGAGTATAGGGATAATATGTGGCATGTCAATTAATCCTTGTTTTGTGACAGTGTTTGAGAATGGCATCTGAAAATGTTGAGATAAACAATGAAGCACACGAGACCGTTGAGTCACCGACGATCAATAACCAGGATAATGTGCATCAGGAAGGCAATAATCGTCATGTAAACAACAACACCGACCAAATGACGAACGATGGTATGTTCAGGAACTTTTTAGAATTTATACAAAACCAAACAAGAGAGACTCATGTTCAAAATGCAAGTGTAAACACTGGCAACTCACGACTGGTCACCGCTAAACAGTTCAAGGAGCTTGGATCGCCGAAGTTTTTGGGGAAGCTAGAAGCACTTAAGGCAGAGACATGGATAAAGTAGATCACCAAGATATTTGATGTCTTGGAATGCTCATAGGAGCAAAAGGTTCCCTTCACCACCTTTATGTTGCGTGAAGAAGCAGATTACTGGTGGGAATCTGTAAAATGTACTCATCTTTCTGCACTAAAGATGTCTTGTGAGAAGTTCCAAGAATTGTTCAACGACAAGTACTTTCCCGAAATTATTCGTCACATGAAGGAGGTGGAATTCATTAAGTTGGAGAAAAATAATATGACCATGTCGCAATATGAGGCTAAGTTTTTCGAGTTGTCCCGGTTTGCATCCCATTTAGTTGATAATGAGGAGCAAATGACGCGAATGTTTCTAAGAGGTTTGAAACCCGAAATACGTCAATACTTCATTTCTCACAAACATTGTTTATATTCGGATTTTGTGAATAGGGCTCAGTTAGTGGAGCGCAATAATGAGTTAGTCCAATCAAAAGGCAACGACCAACAACACGATAATAATCGTACCGGTGGAAACGACCATCGAAACAATGATAACCATCATGAAGGAAATTATCAAGAAAGAAATGTTAACCACTTCGGTGGTAATAATGGCCAAGATAATAGAACAGGTGAAGTAAAAGGGAATAGTTTTAATAAGAGCAGATTCAACAATGAGAAAAAACTTCGGCAGCAGCACCAACACCCATTTCAAAGGAAGAAGAACGACCACCAGTCGTATGTTTTAAATGCAGACAAGAGGGACACATCCTTCCAAACAGTATGCAACCCAAAGCATGTTTTAATTGCAGAAGAGAATGTCACCTAGCTCAATTTTGTCATGTAGTGAAGTCAAGTCCAACTGGGATGGTGACGCCAAAGGATGTCCCATACAAGTCAAAGCATGTAGTTTAAGTGAAAGCGTTTGTTGAGGAACCTGAACGAAGTTATCATGGGAAGTTAATCATAAACTCTTAGGAAGTTTATACCTTGTTAGATACCAGTTCTACCCACTCTTTTATTTCACCTAGTTGTGTTCAACGTTTGAACTTGACTCTAGAGAAATTAGACTTTGATGTATCTGTTGGAACTCCGTTAGAACCTTCGTTACATCCACTGTTTATAAATCTTGTTTGATTCAAATCGATACCCTCATGTTACATGTCGATCTTATCTCTTTGAAAATGCTTGCCTTTGATGTGATTTTAGGAATCGACTAGTTAACTACTCATCATGCTAAAATTGATTATTTTCGTAAGGTAGTTAGCCTTCCTAATCAACCTGTTATGCGAATTCAAGTAACCAAACCACTAAAGTCAATCATTGTCATATTAAGCCATAAGTAAAGAGTCTCAAGCCTTTCGCTGGTAACTTCCTTGTGTGGAATGCACCGAAGCCAGACTATCCGTAGGGGACACCGTTAATAAAAGTGACAAGTTGATTTATATCAATGTGGCGTGCCATCCAAGTCTTGGATGAGAGTCACAGTTTTGAATGATATTTTTATTATTAATAAATTTCATGATGTATTTCTGAAGACTTCCTAGCCTACCCCTAGAGCTTGAAATCAAATTTTGTATTGACCCCAATACAAAACCCATTTAATATCATTGTGGAAGAGCGAACGTGGTAGCTGATGCGATGAGTAGAAGATCGTATGCGGTTATTAGTGTGACGTTGTTAACACAAAGACATATTTTTTATAAATTACAAAGGATGGAGATAGAGTTAAAGACTCCAAGAACCTACGTGAAGATGGCGAATATACGAGTAGAATCGACTTTAATCGATAAAGTTAAAGTCGCTCAAGCTATAGACTCAGAGCTGATGAATGTGAAGAAGAATGTGTAAGAAGGCGTTATTCTAAAAGCAAGAATCGACAAAGAGAGGAAATCTCAACCCTCTATTTAATTGATCCATTTGAAATACTTGATCGAGTAGGAACTGTGACCTATAGACTCGCCGTACCGCTAAGTATGTCGCATATTCGTAACATTTTTTTATGTATTGATGTTACGTAAATATATGGACAACCGGAACTACATTTATGAATTAGAACATAACGAGATAGTGGAAGATTTAACGTATGCAAAGGTACCTGTTAAAATCTTGATTAAGAAGGAATATAATATTACGCTCAAAGGTTATACCTTAAGAGATAGAATCTAAACAAGGTATCCTCACCTCTTCGGGCGAAATTTCATAAGAAGGGGAGATTGTGTAAGACCTCGAAATTTATGAAATGAAAGTATTCAATTTTTTTATAATTATTATTTTATTTAGTACATGGTTAAATTGATAAAAGGTTAAAGTTAAGGGTGATATGTGAAAAATTTGCAAAGTAAGCAAGTTGTCATAAAATATTCGTTGTGTCGGGGAATATTCGTTTGGTCGGAGAATATTCGTTTTAAAAGAGAATATTCATATGACGGCACAAATATTGGTGGACCCTACAACAGAATTACTGTCGGAATTAGAAAACGACAAAAATATCTTTTTATAAAATTAGCGGCGAAAGTTTTACCGTTAGACTATGAAAATACTCGATCATAAAAGTACAGTAATACGCGTGGTTGTATAGTAGCACACGGTATTGATTATTGATGCTTATGTGAGAAGTCAATCAGTTATACTCAATTATTGCTACAGTAATTGCTGCATAATATCTCTCGGGTTAAATGCTTTCTAGGTGACTGTACTATAAGTCGACTTACAAATGGGTCACTGAACTTTTTTTCTTACAGTCAACTCACTGTACTCGATTTTACTAACAAAAAGTTCAAAAAAAAACTGTTAAGTATGTGGCAGTTAGTATACGACGTGATAGTGATGGTGTGCATTTGGAGGAAATTTTTTATGAAAAATGGAAAAAAAATATTTAAAAGTATAATATAAATTTAAAAAAAATAATTATTTTAAAATTAATCATTAATTTTTTTATTAAAAAATACGTTTTTAATTATTTTTATTAAAAAAGCTGTTTTTTATTATTAAAAAAGTGCATTTTTTAAAATTTTTATTAAAAATATTTATTTTTATTAAAAAATTTACGTAATAATATTTTTTTAATAAAAAACTATTATTTTATTAAAAAAGCGTGTTTTAAATTCTTTTTAATAATAATAAAATTATTAAAAAAGCATTTTTTTTTTATTTTAAAAAAAAAATGCACTTTTTTATACCTTAGTTTTATTTTTAAAAAATCGCGTTTTATTATTCATTGTCACTAAATACCTTGTTTTTTTATTTTTATTAAAAATGCGTTTCTTATACCTTAGTTTTATTTAAAAATGGAGTTTTTTATAAAAATAAAAAAAAGCTTGATTCTATTTTATAAAAATAAAAGCATAGTTTTTTAATTAAAAAAATTAAATCATAATTTTTTAATAAAATAATTTTTTTAATAAAATAAATTAAAACGCATTTTTTTTAATAAAAAAATTAACAGATTAATTTTAAAATAATTAAATATATTTTTTTAATTTTCTTATTTTTTAGGCTAATTTTTTAAATTTATATTATACTTTAAAATACTTTTTTCCATTTTTTCATAAAAATTTTCTTCCATATTCACATCATCACTGCCGTGTCGTATACTAACTGTCACATAGGCTTTTTTTTGGACAACTCAGCTGCTTAGGTGTACTGTTCTGTTAAGTCAACCTGACTTAACGGTTTTTTTAACTTTTTATTAGTAAAATCGAGTAGAGTGTGTTGACTCAAAAAAAAAAAGTTTAGTGACCCATTTGTAAGTTGACCTATAGTACAGTGACCTAGAAAAATTTTATCCCTAATATCTCTCATATTATTGAATCAATTATTGTCATAGTATCATCTGCATAATATTTATATTTTTAAATCAATAATTGAGACGAGAAAGTTATTCATATTATTATTTGCAATATTGACGAGGTTTAGAAAGTTCTGTTGAGGAAATGTATAAGACCCCAACTTTTATGAATGAAGAATAATTTTCTCGAAATATATTTTTGAATATTATGGTGTGGATTTGATATAATGTTAAAGTTGTTGATAATATTTAAAAATTTTGCAAAGTAAGCAAGTGGTTATATAATATTCGATTGGTCTGGGAATATTTGTTTTAACAGGGAATATTCGTATGACGACACAATAATTGGTGGACCCCACAACGAAAGTATTGTCGTAGTTAGAAAACGACAAAGTTATTTTTTTATAAAAATAACGACAGAAGTGTTACCATTAAAACTGTTGAACTACCCGGTAGTAAAAGTACAGTAATACGCGTGGTTGCATTGTAGCACACGGTATTGGTTATTGATTCTTACGTGAGAAGTCACTCAGTTATACTCAATTATTGCTACAGTAATTGCTGCATCATATCTCTCATATTATTGATTCGATTATTGTCACAGTATCATCTACATAATATGTTATATTATTAAATCAATAATTGAGACGACAAAGTTATTTATATTATTAAATTGCAATATTTACAATGTCTAGAAGTTCTGTCAATGAGAGGTTTTGTCATCTAATTGCGCGCCAATAAGGAGAAATCCTTATCGGAAAGCCCCCTCTTTCCTAGGAACGAACTGGTTATTAAATATTGTGAGTTATAATATTAATGATGAATAAGTCCATATTGATTAAAGATAAAATTGATAGTTTCATTGTGTTGGAATTATTAGTTTTACTGGAAATCGACATTTATTCCGATATTAATTGATGTCTGAAAGTTTTACTGACCATTCGGGTAATTAATCGGATAAATAACCAATTAATTGCTATTAATTCACATGATAATAACTATTTGTTCACATGTCTGTACTATTGATTCACATGATTGAATTATTGATTCAAATTATATACTATTAGGGGAGGTGGTGCAAGTTTGATAATACTTGCAGGACTAAATTAAAAATGAAAGAAAAGTTGAAGGTATTGTACTATAATATTTTGAGCCCCAAATCGTGCAATTATCGAAACTATATTTTCATATAAATAAAAGCTCATTCTTCCTTCAATTCTCACCAATTCACTAAAGCTTTAGAGCAATTGTAGAGAGAAAGAAGAATAGAAGTCTGCTACTTCACTATTCCAATATCCATTTTCTTCTAAGGTAAGGGGTATTATTCTATCGTATTCATGAAGAGAGTTATTTTCTTTTAATACTCGTAAGAGTTGTTATTCCATTCTTTATTATTATGTTGGAATAACCTGTCTATGCAAAGTACCGCATACATGGTGAAATTCTTCTGTTATTTCATTCTTTATTATTCTGTTAGAATAACCTATCCGTGCGATCTCATCGCATGCCCGTGAATTCTATTGTTATTCTATTCTTTATTATTCATTTGGAACATCCCATGCATGCGGATTACGCATGACTGGTTCCATTCTTTATTATTATGTTGGAACATCACATGCGTGCGTGATTACGATAACTTTGGTTCCATTCTTTATTATTCTCGTTGGAATATCACGCTCTTTGCGGATTACGCATGACTGGTTCCATTCTTTATTATTCTATTGGGAATAACTTGTCTGTGCGGTCTATCGCATACCAGGTGAATTCTTCTGTTATTCCATTCTTTATTATTCTGTTGGAATAACCTGTCTATGTGGATTACTGCATGCATGGTGAATGATCCTTCGTATTCATTCCTTATTAAATTATGGAAATGATCTGTCTACGTGGATTACCGCATGATGGGCGAAAATCCATTTGTAGCTTCATATATTTTCTATTATACTTAGTTGGTTAAAGTTTTGGCTTCTATACTCCATGAAATTAGTTGAATATCCTGGATATTTATGGTTCACCCACTATCTTTTCATGGAAATATTCTTATGAGAATTCTTGAATTTTACTCCGCAAAGAAGTATCATGTTGACAATTTGGACGTTATTGATTTCTAGATAAAGTAAAATTTTAAATCTTTAAAATTTATCCTTGAACTTGTTTTATTTAATTATTATGTCATTGCCATCATCCTCATGCTTATATTGTGATGAAAGTCATCTTTGGCTTACGTGCATAGATGGTCTTGGCATGATTATGACCAGGAATTATTCGATATAATCATGACCTGTAATGTTATAAATGATGTGGTAAAAGTCCTCAGTGGCCTGTAGTGCATTGATGGACAGTTTTTGGTATGATTATGACTAAGGATTATTCGGTATAGTCATGACCATTGATGATTTAATGAATATCAATGGCCCGTAGTTCAGGGATGACTCGATGATGTGGTTTATTTATTAAGCTGAGTCTCAACAATAAAAATTAATGAAAACATTTTAAATCATAGAAGATAGTAGATATCATGCTCTACTTGACTCTTCTAATGGATTGCTTATTCCGCTGCAGTTAAACTTGATGTCTATTGTATTTTATTAGTTTAACATTGTTGAAGACTAATGATAATTTATTCTGCATTATCTTAGTCATAATATTTCTTACTGGGCTAGTTGAGCTCATCCTTTTGCTTTCATTGTTCTCTTCAGGAAATGAGAACGTAGTCGGGACTAGTGTGGGAACGGAGTGATGGTCTGAGATGGTGTATTAGTAGTCCTCATTATTCTAAAAAATATTGTGATAATAAATGTAATGAGGATTCTATTTGAGAGTGGATATTGTCTAGAAGGCAACATTCATGTTTAAACTCTTAGTTTTTTTTGTCGTATATTACACGACGGTTGTATAATTAAGTTTGTATTTGTATTCTGTACCATATATTTAGCGACTCAAGATGGGTGATGTATACCTATTTTGGGGGCGTCACAGTTGGTATCAAAGCTTAGGGATATGATCTCTGGTTGAGATGTGATACAAGAACTAGGAGGGGAGAGACGGGGAATTCCTTCGCTAGTATGACCTACTTAAGTTTATATGGTATTTAATTGGTCGGTCATAGTATAGGGATAATATGTGATATGATAATTAACCTTTTTTTGTGGCAGTATTTGAAAATGGCATCTGAAAATGTTGAGATAAGCAATGAAGCACATGAGACCGTTGAGTCACCACAGATTAATACCCAGGATAATGCGCAACAGGAAGACAATAATCCTCAGGTAAACAATAACAATCAAATGATGAACGATGAGATGTTTAGAGGTTTTATGCAATTTAGGCAACATTAGGCGAAGGCGGCTCCTGTCCAAAATCCAAGTGGAAACAGTGATAACTCTCAGACAGTCACCGCTAAGCAGTTCAAAGAGCTGGGATCATCGGAGTTTTTTGGAGAGCCAAAACCACTTAAGGCAGAGACATGGATAAAGCAAATCAACAAGATATTTGATGTCTTGGGATGCTCTGAGGAGAAAAAGGTTCCCTTTGCCACGTTCATGTTGCGAGCAGAGTCAGATTACTGGTGGGAATCTGTAAAGCGTACTCAACCTGCCGCATTGAAGATGTCTTGGGAGAAGTTCCAAGAACTATTCAACAACAAGTACTTTTCTGAAAGTATTCATCACATGAAGGAGGTAGAGTTCATCAAGCTTGAGCAAAACAATATTACCGTGTCATAGTACAAAGTTAAGTTTACCGAGTTATCTCGGTTTGTGTCCCACTTGGTTGATAATGAAGAGAGAATGACGTGGATGTTTCTAAGAGGTTTAAAACCCGAGATACGTCAATACGTTATCTCTCATAAATTGTGTTTGTATTCAGATGTTGTGAATAGGGCTCAGTTATTGGAGCGCGATAATGAGTTAACCCAACCAAGAGAGAGAAGTCGGCAAGTCGATAATACTATTGGTAGTAGTCATCGAAGCGGTGACAACAAACGTGGAGGGAATCAACATGCCAGAAATGGTAATCACTTCGGTGGTAATCATGGCCATGACAATAAGAGTAGACATTTCAAGAAGAAGAGATTCAATAATGATGGAAAGACATCAGCACCAGCACCTGTTGTTCAGGAAGGAGAACGACCACTGGTCGTATGTTACAAATGTGGAGGGAAAGGACACATAAGTCCAAACTGCACGATGCAGTCCAAAGCATGTTACAATTGTGGAAAAGAAGGTCACCTAGCCCAATTTTGTCGTGCACCAAAGTCAAGTCCAACTAGGATGGAGGCATCAAAGGGTGTCCCAGACAAGACAAAACCAGTAGTTCAAGGGAGAGCATTTGTTGTAACCTCCCAAAAAGTGAGGAATCCGAACGAGGTGATCACGGGTAAGCTGATCATAAACTCTAGCGAAGTTTATACTTTATTTGATGCCGGTTCTACCCATTCTTTTATTTCTCCTACTTGCGCTCAACGTTTAAATTTGACTCTGGAGAAATTATACTTTGACTTATCTGTTGAAACTCCGTTGGGAGAAACCTTCATTACATCCACGGTTTATAAGTCTTGTTTTATTCAAATCGGTAACCGTACGTTACCTGTCGATCTTATTTCCTTGAAAATACTTGCATTTGATGTGATTTTAGGGATTGATTGGTTAACTACTCATCATGCTAAAATTGATTATTGTTGTAAGGTTGTTAGCTTTCATATTCCTAACCAACCAATTATACGAATTCAAGTAACCAAACCACTAAAATCAAGCACTGTCATATCAAGTCATAAAGCTATTCGTTTATTGAAAAATGGATGTCAAGCTTTCTTAGCCCATGTCACGGATTTAAATAAAAATACGTCAGATTTGAATGATATTTCTATTGTTAATAAATTTCCTGACGTATTCCATGAAGAACTTCCTGGCCTACCCCCAGAGTGTGAAATTGAATTTTGTATCGACCTTGAATCCGGTACAAAACTCATTTCCAAAGCCTCATATCGAATGACTCCTATTGAACTTCAGGAGTTAAAAACCCAACTACAGGAATTGTTAGACATCAGTTTCATTCGTCCTAGTACGTCTCCTTGGGGTGCTCCTGTTCTATTCGTGAAGAAGAAAGATGGAAGTATGCGACTTTGTATTGATTATCGGAATTTGAATCATGTCACCATTAAAAATAGGTACCCGTTTCCTCGCATTGATGACCTGTATGACCAGTTGTAAGGAGACAAATTCTTTTCAAAGATTGATCTTTGTTCTGGATATCATCAAATGAAGATTAAAATTGATGACATTCCAAAGATTGTTTTTAGAACTCGGTACGAGCATTATGAATTCCTAGTCACATCTTTTGGATTGACTAATGCCCCTGCTGCCTTCATGGACATGATGAACCGAGTATTCAAGGAATATTTGGATCACTTTGTGGTCGTCTTTATTGATGACATCCTCATATACTCCAAAACCCGTGAAGACCATGAGCAACACTTGAGGCTGATACTTCAAAAGCTTCGTGAAAACAAGCTTTATGCCAAGTTGAAGAAATATGAGTTCTGGCTTGAGGAAGTTGCATTCTTTGGGCACGTGATATCAAATCATGGAATATCTGTTTACCCGGCAAAGATTGAAGGAATTCAAAGCTTGGAGCAACCTAAGTCAGTGATCGAAGTACGTAGGTTTCTCGGCTTAGCTGGTTATTATCGGAGATTCGTGGAAGGATTTTCTCGAATCGCTACTCCATTAACTCAGCTGGCTTAAAAAATATAAATTCGGCTGGAGTGAGGAATGTGAAAAGTGTTTTCATGAACTCAATAGGAGACTCATTTCAGCATCTGTTCTGATAATACCATATGGCTCGGAGGAATTTGTCATCTACAGTGATGCTTCAGGCAAAGGGTTAGGATGTGTTCTCATGCAATATGGGAATGTCATAGCCTATGCCTCACGACAACTTAAAGAATATGAAAGGAATTATCCTACTCATGATCTAGAGTTGGCAGCAGTCGTTTTTGCGCTTAAGATTCGGAGGCATTACTTGTATGGAGAGAAGGTGGAGATCTATACGGATCATAAAAGCCTCAAATATTTCTTCACTTAAAAGGAACTCAACACGCAAGAACGACGATGGTTTGAGTTGTTGAAAGATTATGATCATACCATCCAATACCATCTCGAAAAGCGAACGTAAGTAGGCGGCGCATTGAGTGAAGATCATATGCGAATGAAAGTGCAATATTGTTAATGCAAAGGCCCTTTTTGTATGAATTGGAAAGGATAGAAATAGAGTTAAAGACTCCAGGGACCCATGTGATTGTAATAACCCGAGATTTTCTATATAAAATAATTAAGAAATTTTGCGTATAAATTTATTTATTTATTTAATGACGAGAATAAGTGTCTAGTAATGTGAACGATAAATGCGAATATATTTATTACTTGAAAAATTAGAAATAATTTTGGAATTATTAATTACTACAAATTATATTTTATGGTAATTAATTTTCAGAAGCGAAATGTTTTTATTAATTATTTTCCATGATAACATGATTGGAAATAATATATGAAGTGATAATTAGAATTATATAATAAATATTTTATTATATGATTTGTTCGAATATTTAAGTTAATTATTTTAACTTGATTATTGATCTTTGTGTAAGAAAGAGAAGTCGATATGAGATCCAAACCACGAATTGGGATTGTGATCAAGAGAAGAGAATAATAATATTATATTATTGTTATAATGATTTTCTGATACAATAATTATATGTACTGTATATATGCAGACAGATAATATTGAGCAATGACGATCAATTAGGTCATAGCATATTACCAAATCTTTGTGAAACCCTAATTATTAAACTTCGATTCATGAGATATGGTGAGTAGTAGTGATGTATATGAAGGTTCTTGTGTATAAGATGTCGGTAATTAGAAGAAAACCCTAATTATTATTGTGTATGTCGATAATTAGGACAAACCTAATTATTACAACCCTAATCGGTTGACGTTAGAGACCGTGAGTTAATCGTGTTAGAACATACACGAGATAATTAGAGAACCCTAATGGTCAATTAGAAACCTTAATTGATGGCGTTAAGAAACCCTAATTAGAAAATCCTAATTTTCTATAGAAAACCCTAATTTAAAATTATCGGGTTTAATTACGATGTTAATGTATAAAAGTTTTAATTTACCAAATGATAGAATTAATTGGTAAATGATAAGAATTACCATCTAGTGATTAAATACTACATTTAATTGCTATGTACAAAAATGCCCTTGAAATTATATGTGAAATGACCAAAATGCCCTTTTTGGTTTATTAGTGTATTATTACTTACATTGTTGATGGAATCTTGTAACAAAAATGCCCAACATGCTTACCCTACCATGTTATTAGCTATCAAACAATGGAATCATCCAATTTTAGCATCCAATGTATCTAATATATTTTTTAAAGAGAAGGGAAATGACCATTTTACCCTTTTTGTCCATCTTAGTGCATTATTTGTGCATTATTGTGCTACCAATTCCACTAAATCCGGCCAACCACTTCATATTTATCTTGTGAGCTCAATAATGGCAGCCAAATCAGTATCCAAGGCTCTTGACATGATCTATAAATAGAGATCAAGGAGAGTTAATGAAAATACACACTAAAATTTCACAAACTCTCTAGACAAACTCTCTCAACCTCTAGCCAACGAAATTATCTAGCATATCAGTCCCTAAACAAAACCCAACCATCACAAACAACAAATCAGAAGCATCAAAGCCAAAAAAATCAAAAATCGAAGCTAGAAAAGGTATGAAATTCTCTAATTTTGAAATCCTTCGATTCGATGTTAATTGATGCAATTGATTGTTTAAAGTAGTGTAATAGGGAGTCTATTAATGTTCTGGGTTGTAAAAACACAGACCCATAACATCAAAGTGCACGAATTTGAAGATTTAAACAAGTTGGAAAAACCGAATTCTGTTATTTTTCACCAAATGTCAGAGGCTATAACTCTTTGGTAGATCACGAGTTTTGTTCTTTAAAAGTTGTTATAGGTATCCTGATATGTGGTATTTAATCCCCAAAAGGAATCAAGTTCATATCTATTGTAGATCGGGATTCATAAGCGGTCAAAGTGGGTTGACCGACATTGACCGGCTGTTCTTCAAACCCAGAAAATATTCTAAGTGTCCAGAAAATATTTTTTTGGAAAATGTCAGTCCTTATATCTATCTCGGTTATCTTTACTGTGTTTTGTGTTCTAAAGGTTGTTATGTGTAGCGTGTTATGTGGTATTTAACCTCCAAAACGAATCGGGTCCATATATATTATGGATTAAGAGTTATTTAAGGTCAAAGTGGGTTGGCCGAGCATTGATAGGAAAATTACAGGCGACCCGAATTTTCTAAGTGTTGATTTTTCTGACAAGGTTTGACCATACTTTATCTGCTTGATTTCTTGTTTTTATGATGATGTTAAGTATTATCGTTGTATTCCTACATGTTGTCTACACACTTGAATTGATAGATCACGTAAACATTTCACGATCATCAAGTTATAGAGGTCCAAAGTAGGCATCTCAAACTGTTCTTCGTGAAGAACAGCTTTGGAAGCTACTTTGATGGCTGATTTCTCCCGGATCTGATGTTTTTTAAACGTTATGATTATTGGTAATTGTATTTTGTTATTTCCTCTACAAGATCCAATTTATAGATTATCCAAATTCGTTCAGATGAGAGAGTTATACTCAAATTAAACGTGCCCACTCGATTATTTTGCCTTAGGATTTCGGGCTTGGTGAAGAACACATATATGACTGAGTTACGTCACTATAGGGGCCTTTAATGACAGATTTTAATTATTTTAATTTACGATTTTACGGAAAATGATTTAAAATTAGAAAAAATAGATTTTAATTATTAAAAATACTTATTAAATTACGAAAAATTATTTTAAAGTCCAAAAATATTATTTAATTATTTTGAGTATATTTCATAAATATTTAATATTTTGGAATATAAAAGGTATTTATTTATTTAATTATAATATTAAATAAATGATTTAAAAATAGTTTTAATTCATGAAAAATAATGAAAAATTATATTATGGTATAAGAAAATATTTTAAGTTATTTGTGATGACTTTTAATATTTTGTGATGAATTTCATTAATTAATTATATATTAATGATATTAAAGTTATTTATTGATTATATTAAATAATTAGTTTTAAAATGATTTTAATATTTTAAAAATTATTTTAAATAAAAATAAAGTATTTATAGATATTTTGAGTTATAAAATATAACTTTTAATATTTAGAAGATAATTTCATTAATAATTATATATTAATGATATTTAGTTAATGATTTGTGATATTAAGTTTATTTAATATTTATATTAAATAAATAGTTTAAAAATGGTTTTATTTATTTAAAAATCATTTAAAGAGGATATTAAGGATTTAAAATATTTTAAGTTATAATTAATGACTTTTAATATTTGGATGAATAGTACATTAATATTTATATATTAATGGTGATTATTTAAAATGATTTTAATTGTTTTAAAAATCATTTTAAGGGTAATATAAATATTTTAAAAATATTTTGAGTTATTATAAATAACTTTTATATTTTGGCAATGGTTTCATTAATAGTTTAATATAAATTAATTATTAATGACAATGGAATTGTTTAATGTTTAAATCATTTAATTATGATTAGATGTTTGAAAGTTATAATAAGCCAAACTAGTGACTTGAGAACCGATTATGAAGTTATGAAGTTTTGAGGAACACCTATAGTAATGAGTTATATCACTATAGGCCCTTTAGTGTAATGATTTGAATTATTTTAAAATTTTCAATTTACGGAAATTTGAAAATGATTAAAAATAAAATGTCGATATTTACGAGATGTTGAGGTATAGAATAAGAGTCTTAGACTAAGATATATACCCGATAAAGTTGTGATGCGATAAACAAATGTCGAACCTTATAAAAAAGAAAGAAAAGGCTCTTGTAAGAACATGGATGAGATATTTGAAAAATGTATAAAAATATTTCAAGTATTGAATATGAACTAAAAGTATGATGATCAACTGCGATTATGTGATGGCGTGATTAGACTATGTCTTTGTTGTAATAAGCGATTACTATGTGTTATGATATATTGTTCTAATCGAGCGAATGATCGATTATTGATAGGTTGTGATAAAGAGATAAAACCTAAGTTGAGATTTATAATCGTGAATCGGGCAAGTATCTTACCTTTGCATTTCCTTTATCTGATGGACATGAGTAAGAAGTTTGAATTCTTTTCTATTCTGTCTGATTATATACGCTTTGATTATCAACATGTTAGCTCGGATATATATTACATTAAGTTGATTTCTAAATGGTTATCAAGTGTCCCCACTTGGATAATCATAGCATTTATTCACATGTTGATACACCTTTGTCAATTACAGTATATATATATATGTTGAATTACATATTATTGTTGAGCAAGATTAAAA
Source organism: Panax ginseng (assembly GCA_020205605.1). Classification (NCBI taxonomy): domain Eukaryota; kingdom Viridiplantae; phylum Streptophyta; class Magnoliopsida; order Apiales; family Araliaceae; genus Panax; species Panax ginseng. Next base: position 138,751,940 of record CM035132.1, read on the forward strand.
CCTTGGGTTTGGAACCGAGCATGTATGAACATCCCTATATGGGAAAAATTTTGCGCTTAGGAGGCGGATAGAATAAAACGATGAATTTCGTTCGAGTTATGTAGTATTGATCAATCTGAGGTACAAGCCAAGTGATCACCCTCCGTGCAAGTAAGCTAAAGCGGTTTGCGGATGGATTTCTGCTAAACCTTTTTGAAAATGAAAAGAATGTTCATAGTATGTTTCTTAAACCCTATTCATGGGTGGAGCCTAATTTCAAGAAATTGAAAGAGAGTTGTTATGTGAATTTTTTATCAAGATGATTACTTCACAACTTTCGATTCGTTGTAGAAGTGTTATGTAAAGAGAATACTTATATTCTTTTCGACTTATATATATATAATTGCTATTACTTGTTGGGCACTCAAATGCTCATCCTTGCTTAAACTAAATGTTTTTCGATTCGTCGATCGACATTGAAGGCTCGAGGCACAAACAAGGGAAAAGAAAAACATTGAATGAGATTTAGTATGAGTTAATGGTTATAGTTAGTAAGACAATGGAATCTATTGTCGGTATTATAAGGAATGTATTTGAAGGTCACGTGCACAGGGAAGTAAACTTTGATGTATGTAAATTAAGTTCGAATGTATTATTATTTAGTATTATTGACTTAAAGAAATGGTATCGTGGAGAGCCGAGTTCGGGTTTCAAGTACTGGATTTGGGGTCGCCACGGTGATGATGGCGAATATCTGAGTAGAGGCAGAGCTTTAATCGATAAAGTTAAAAAGCTGCTCAAGCTACTGAGCTGGAGGCGATGCGTATGAGGAAGAAAGTGCAAGAAGGTGTTATTTCAGAAGCAAGAATCGATGAAGAAGGAATACTTCGAGTCAACTCTAGACTTTGTGTTCCTAACGATTCTGACTTAAAGTATAAAATCATGATGGAGGCGCACAACACACCGTTTTCAATCCATCATGGGAGTACCAAAATGTATCGTGATCTTCGACATACATTTTGGTGGAGCGATATGAAGAGAGAGATAGCGGGGTTTATCTCGAGGTGTCTAACTTGTCAATGAGTCAAGGCGGACATCAAGTGCTAAAAGGTCCATTGCAACGACTTGAAATTCCAGAATGGAAGTGGGAGCACATTACCATGGATTTCATTACTGGTCTTCCCAAGGTTTCTTAAGGCATAAATGCGATTTGGGTCATTGTTGATAGATTTACCTGGTCTGCTCATTTCTTACCAATACGAGAAACTTATACACTTGAATATCTTGTTATTATGTATATAAACGAGATTGTAAGATTACATGGTATGCCAGTATCCATAGTTTCTGATCGAGACCCAAGATTCACTTCAAGATTTTGGGTTAGTTTGCAAAAAGCTATGGGCATGAATTTACGATTTATTTCGGCATATCATCCTTAAGCGGATGGGCGATCGGAAAGGACTATTCAAACTCTTGAAGATTTATTAAGACTACGTGTCCTTGACTTCAAGGAAGTTGGGACAAGTTCTTACCATTGGTGGAGTTTTCCTACAACAATAGTTATCAAAGCAGTATTTCCATGGCTATATTTGAGGCGTTGTATGGAAGAAAGTGTGTCGTTCTCGGTATGGTGGGATGTGGTGGGTGAAGCAACATTGTTGGGACCGAATTTGGTACGTATGACTACAGAAAAGAGTCAAACGATCTGAAAACATATAAAAACCTCACAAGATCGACAAAAGAGTTATGCTGATCTTCATCGAAAGGACGTGGAATTCAATATTGGAGATCATGTGTTGTTACGTGCTCCATGGAAAGGAGTTACAAGATTTAAAAAGAGAGGAAAGATCAATCCTCGATTCATTGGCCCATTTATAATCCTTGAGCAGTAGGGCGTGGCCTATAGACTTCGCTTCTTACTGCATAAGTATGTCTCGTGTTCATAACGTTTTTCACATATCTATGTTACGTAAATATGTGAAAGACCGAACCACATTATTGAATTAGAACGAGACGAGATAGATGAAGATTTAATATATGAAGAGGTACCTGTTAAAATCTTGGATAAGAAGGATCATATTCTATGCTCTAAAGTTATACCTCAAGTCAAATTTTTTGTGGAGAAACCACGATGTTGAGGAAATGACACGGGAGTTAGAATCGAAATGAAATCAAGTTATCCTCACCTCTTGACATGCAGTGCGCACCCTAATTTCGAGGATGAAATTTAATAAGAAGGGGAGGTTGTAACCCCTGACTTTTATGAATAAAAAATAATTTTCTCGAAAATATATTTTGAATATTATGGTGTGGATTTGATATAATGTTATAGTTGTGGGTAATATTTAAAAATTTTGCAAAGTAAGCAAGTGGTTGTATAATATTCGATTGGTCAGGGAATATTCATTTTAACAGGGAATATTCGTACAACGGCACAATCATTGATGGACCCCACAACGGAAGTAGTCATAGTTAAAAAATGACATAGTTATTTTTTTATAAAAATAATGGCGGAAGTGTTACCGTTAAAACTGTTGAACTACCCGGTAGTAAAGGTACAATAATACACGTGGTTGCATAGTAGCACACAGTATTGGTTATTGATGTTTACGTGAGAAGTCACTCAGTTATACTCAATTATTGCTACAGTAATTGCTGCATCATATCTCTCATATTATGGATTCAATTATTGTCATAGTATCATCTGCATAATATGTTATATTATTAAATCAATAATTGAGACGACAAAGTTATTTATATTATTAAATTACAATATTTACAATGTCTAGAGTTTTGTCAATGAGAGGTTTTGTCATCTAATTGCGGCGCATGATAAGGAGAAATCCTTATCGGAAAGCCCCTCTTTCACAGGAGCGACTTTGGTTGTTAAATATTGTGAGTTATAATATTAATGATGAATAAGTTCGTGTTGATTAAAGATAAAATTATTGTGTTGGAATTATTAGTGTTAGTGGAAAATATCATTTATTTTGATATTAATTGATGTCTGGAAGTTTTATTGACCAGTCGGGTAATTAATCGGATAAATGACCAATTAATTGCTATTAATTCATATGATTATAACTATTTGTTCACATGTGTGTACTATTGATTCACATTCTTGTTACTATTAGGGGAGTTGGTGCAAGATTAATAATACTTGCATGACTAAGTTAAAAATGGAGGTATAGATGGATGTACTATACTGTAATTCGTATTTTCACATGATTATAACTATTTATTCACATGATTGAACTATTGATTCACATTATTTACTATTAGGGGATGTGGTGCAAGTTTGATAATACTTGCAAGACTAAATTAAAAATGAGAGAAAATTTGAAGGTATTGTAATGTAATATTTTGAGCCCCAAATCGTGCAATTATCAAAACTATATTTTCCTATAAATAGAAGCTTATTCTTCCTTCATTTCTCACCAATTCACTAAAGCTTTAGAGAAATTATAGAGAGAAAAAAGAAGAAGTCTGCTACCTCACTATTCAATATCCGGTTTCTTCTAAGGTAAGGGGTATTATTCTTTCATATTCATGAAGAGAGTTATTTTCTTCCAATACTCGTAAGAGTTGTTAGTCCATTCTTTATTATTATGTTGGAATAACACATCACATTAGAAAGTACCGCATTCATGGTGAAATTCTTATGTTATTCCATTCTTTATTATTACATTGGAATAACTTTTATGCATCTGATTCTATCGCATGCACAGTGAATTCTGTTGTTATTCCATTCTTTATTATTACATTTGGAACATCCTGTTTATGAAGATTACGCATGACCTGGTTCAATTCTTTATTATTCTGTTGGAACATTTTATGCATGCGGATTACGCATTGACCTAGTTTCATTCTTTAATATTACATTGGAATATCCTATACATCTTGATTACGCATGACTGCTTCCATTCTTTATTATTACATTTGGGAATAACACATGCATGCGGTCTATCGCATGCACTGGTGAATTCTTACATTATTCCATTCTTTATTATTAGTTGGAATAACCTATCTATGTGGATTACCGCATGCATGGTGAATGATCCTTCATATTCATTTCTTATTAAATTATGGAAATGATGCATACATGTGGATTATCGCATGGCGGGCAAAAATCCATTTGCAGCTTCATATATTCTATTATACTCAGTTGGTTAAAGTTTTGGCTTCTATACTCCATGAAATTAGTAGAATATCCTGGATATTTGCGCTTCATCCAAAGTATCTTTTCATGGAAATATTCTTACGAGCATTCTTGAATTTTACTCCACAAAGAAGTATCATGTTGACAATTTGGGCGTTATTGATTTATGGATAAACTAAAATTTTAAATCTTTAAAATTTATCCTTGAACATGTTTTATTGAATTATTATGTCATTGTCATCATCCTCATGCTTATATTGTATTGAAAGTCATCTTTGGCTTACGTGCATATATGGACTTGGTATGATTATGACCAGGGATTATTCGGTATAATCATGACCTGTAATGTTATAAATGATGTGGTAAAAGTCCTTAGTGGCCTGTAATGCATTGATGCACATTTTTTGGTATGATTATGACCAAGGATTATTCGGTATAGTTATGACCATTGATGATTTAATGAATATCCTTGGCCCGTAGTGCAGGGATGACTCGATGATGTGGTTTATTTATTAAGCTGAGTCTCAGCGATATAAATTGATGAAAACATTTTAAATCATAGAAGATAATAGATATCATGCTCTACTTGACTCTTCCAATGGATTGCTTTTTCCGCTGCAGTTAAACTTGATGTCTATTGTATTTTATTAGTTTAACATTGTTGAAGACTAATGATAATTTATTCTGCATTATCTTAGTCATAATATTTCTTCTTTGGGCTAGTTGAGCTCACCTTTTCGCTTTCATTGTTCTCTTCGGAAATGAGAACATAATAGGGACTAGTCGGGGAACGGAGTGATGGTCCGAGATGGTGTATTAGTAGTCCTCACTATTCTATAAAATAGTGTGACAATAAATGTAATGAGTACTCTATTTGAGAGTGAATATTATCTAGAAGGCAACATTCTGTTTAACCTCTCGGTTATGTTTTGTCGTATATATTACACAGCGGTTGTATAATTAAGTTTGTATTTGTATTTTGTAGCATATATTTGGCGACTCAAGATGGGTGATGTATACCTATTTTGGGGGCATCACAAAAGGGGTTTGGTCAACTAATTGCGCACCAATAAGGAGAAATCCTTATCAGAAAGCCCCCTCTTTCCTGGGAATGATCTGATTGTTAAATATTATGAGTTACAATATTAATGATAAATAAGTTCGTGTTGATTAAAGATATTTGTTCATTTAGTTTTTTTTTAAATTCTTTCGTGACCCAATTACCCTCAAAGGAGGTATTTCTGTGATTGGTTGTTTTATTGACCAATCAGGCAATTAATCGGATAAATGAGCAATTAATTGATATTAGTTCACATGAATATAACTATTTGTTCACATGAACAGAACTATTGATTCACATGCATGTACTATTAGTGGAGGTGGTGCAAGTTTGATAATATTTGTAGGACTAAATTAAAAATGGAGGAAAAGATGAAGGTACTATACTGTAATAATTCGAGCCCCAAAACGTGATATTATCGAAACTATGTTTTTCTATAAATAGAAGCTCATTCTTCTTTCATTCTCACCAATTCACTAAGACTCACAAGAGCAATTATAGAGAGAGAATTGAGTTTATAGATGTGGGCAACCCTCCTTAATATTTAAGGAATTTTATTTTATTTTAAATAACTAAATTCCTTTAATTAATTAGGCTCTCAATCTTATTAAGAATAATTAATTAAACTCTTTTAATTAATTAGCCTCCTAATCATATTAGGATATTTAAGAGTACTTTTATTAATTAATTCTCAAACTTCTTTAGAAATTAAATAATAATAATAATAAGACTCCTCTTATTAATTTATATTTAATATTTCTAAAATATTAAATAAATAATATTAAGCTATTTAATTTACTCTATCACCATAGATTAAATTAAATATACTTAACTTATTATTATGATTATGCCATTTGCTTCTTAAATAATTATTCATCTTTTTTTGGTGTGACCCTTTAGGTTCTCCATATTAAATCGGTTGTGAATAAATCAATTAGAACAATTCTAATCTTATTTAAATAAATAGATTAAACTGTTAATTTATTTAAATAAATAATATTTATTCTACAATAGAGATAAGCCTCCCTAGCGATTAACGACTTTCCAAATAATATAGATTTTAACATTAATTATAAAAGAATATTTGAGTAAATAGTTTCCGTACAATTCAATCCTTCCACCATACAATGTCCCAATTAAATATAAGACATGGAATTACTGTCAAGTCTTATTTTATTTAATTATATGTATTTCAACTCTTAAATGCACAACTCAAAATAATGCAAATTAGAAACTCCTTTCTAATTTCATTATGCCTTGGCCAAGGACTACTGGGTTATCATTTATCGAATCAAATAGGACATTTCTCTTCTTTTAGTAGAAGTTATAGATTCTTTATTGATCATACATTATCTCCATGTACAACTTATTATACCCAAACATACCCTTTGATAAGTCAAAGTATAACTCATCATACACAAGATACTATGATGATCTCAAGTCCAAGGATGACTTGTACTACTATCACTACAAGAATTCCTATTGACAGACAAGTAAAACTCCATTAGGTATTCCTTAGCGAGCCATGTTTAGTGAACTTATTCTCTAATAAGCACCTAGGTTTATAGGACCTTTTGAAAGTGTCTCCCTGAAAAGGGAAAATTAGCTTTGGTAAAAAGGGAAAACTGAGCCCTAGGTTTATAGGACCTTTTGAAGTGCTACGACGAGTTGGTGAAGTGGCGTATGAGGTAGCTCTACCTCCGAAATTAGGACATATTCATAATATTTTCCATGTTTCGGTATGAAGACCATATAAGCCTAATTATAAACATGTTATAGAATATGAACCATTACAATTTGATAAAGATTTATCTTACGAAGAAGTCCTTGTTTAGATTATTGACAGGAAAGAGCTAGTACTAAGGAATAAAATAATACCTTCTACTAAGGTAATCTGGAGAAACCACAATCTTTGAACAAACTACGTGGGAACTTAAAGATGTTATGATGAAAAATTATCCTCGGTTGTTTGCTTGATCTTGTATATAGCGATTCTGGGGCGGAATCTTGTTAAGGAGGGAAGAATGATACGAATGGATTTATCGAGTAGTGATTTTGGGGACATAATCCTTTTAAGGAGGGAAGGTTGTAACGATTGAAAATTTTGTAATTTATGTTAAATATTTATTGAATTAAATAAATATTATAATTGATTTATTTATTGAGATAAATAAATAATTGATAAAATTATGGTGTGATAATTTAGTTGATTATATATGTTAACTAAATTGATTAATGGTAATTTTATTATTTGAAGATTTAATTTAATAAATTAATTAAATTAAATAAATTGTTTAATATTTATGAAAATAGTTAAATTAAATAAAATGATATTCTAGTTTAATTTAATAATTAAATTAGATATGTAATAATTTGTTAAGCATAAGTATAATTGTAATTGTAATTGTAAGTTATTAAAATTAATTGAATAAGTGTGTGACAAATGGAAATTAATTAAATTAAAAGTGTGACATATGGAACTATATAATATAAAGGTTATCAAAATAACCTTTTTGGTTTATTAGTGTATTATTACTTACATTGTTGATGGAATCTTGTAACAAAAATGCCCAACATGCTTACCCTACCATGTTATTAGCTATCAAACAATGGAATCATCCAATTTTAGCATCCAATGTATCTAATATATTTTTTAAAGAGAAGGGAAATGACCATTTTACCCTTTTTGTCCATCTTAGTGCATTATTTGTGCATTATTGTGCTACCAATTCCACTAAATCCGGCCAACCACTTCATATTTATCTTGTGAGCTCAATAATGGCGGCCAAATCAAGTATCAAGGCTCTTGACATGATCTATAAATAGAGATCGAGGAGAGTTAATGAAAATACACACTAAAATTTCACAAACTCTCTAGACAAACTCTCTCAACCTCTAGCCAGCGAAATTATCTAGCATATCGGTCCCTAAACAAAACCCAACCATCACAAACAACAAATCGGAAGCATCAAAGCAAAAAAAATCAAAAATCGAAGCTAGAAAAGGTATGAAATTCTCTAATTTTGAAATCCTTGATTCGATGTTAATTGATGCAATTGATTGTTTAAAGTAGTGTAATAGGGAGTCTATTAATGTTGCGGGTTGTAAAAACACGGACCCATAACATCAAAGTGCACAATTTGAAGATTTAAACAAGTTGGAAAAACCGAATTACATTATTTTTCACCAAATGTCGAGGCTATAACTCTTTGGTAGATCACGAGTTTTGTTCTTTAAAAGTTGTTATAGGTATCACGATATGTGGTATTTAATCTCAAAAGGAATCAAGTTCATATCTATTGTAGATCGAGGTTCATAAGCGGTCAAAGTGGGTTGGCCGAGCATTGACCATTGATTCTTCAAACCGAGAAAATATTCTAAGTGTCCAGAAAATATTTTTTTGGAAAATGTCAGTCCTTATATCTATCTCGGTTATCTTTACTGTGTTTTGTGTTCTAAAGGTTGTTATGTGTAGCGTGTTATGTGGTATTTAACCTCCAAAACGAATCGGGTCCATATATATTATGGATTAAGAGTTATTTAAGGTCAAAGTGGGTTGGTGAGCATTGGCCGAGAAAAATGCAAAATGAGAATTTTCTAAGTGTTGATTTTTCTGACAAGGTTTGACCATACTTTATCTGCTTGATTTCTTGTTTTTATGATGATGTTAAGTATTATCGTTGTATTCCTACATGTTGTCTACACACTTGAATTGATAGATCACGTAAACATTTCACGATCATCAAGTTATAGAGGTCCAAAGTAGGCATCTCAAACTGTTCTTCGTGAAGAACAGCTTTGGAAGCTACTTTGATGGTGATTCTCCGGATCGATGTTTTTAAACGTTATGATTATTGGTAATTGTATTTTGTTATTTCCTCTACAAGATCCAATTTATAGATTATCCAAATTCGTTCAGATGAGAGAGTTATACTCGGTCAAACGTGCCCACTCGCTCACTGCCTTAGGATTTCTGGGCTTGGTGAAGAACACATATAGCGACGGTTCTGTCACTATAGGGGCCTTTAGCGACAGTTTTAATTATTTTAATTTCTGATTTTCTGGAAAATGATTTAAAAATTAGAAAAAATAGATTTTAATTATTAAAAATACTTATTAAATTCTGAAAAATTATTTTAAAGTCCAAAAAATATTATTTAATTATTTTGAGTATATTTCATAAATATTTAATATTTTTGGAATATAAAAGGTATTTATTTATTTAATTATAATATTAAATAAATGATTTAAAAATAGTTTTAATTCATGAAAAAATAATGAAAAATTATATTATGGTATAAGAAAATATTTTAAGTTATTTGTGATGACTTTTAATATTTTGTGATGAATTTCATTAATTAATTATATATTAATGATATTAAAGTTATTTATTGATTATATTAAATAATTAGTTTTAAAATGATTTTAATATTTTAAAATTATTTTAAATGAAAATAAAGTATTTATAGATATTTTGAGTTATAAAATATAACTTTTAATATTTAGAAGATAATTTCATTAATAATTATATATTAATGATATTTAGTTAATGATTTGTGATATTAAGTTTATTTAATATTTATATTAAATAAATAGTTTAAAAATGGTTTTATTTATTTAAAATCATTTAAAGAGGATATTAAGGATTTAAAAATATTTTAAGTTATAATTAATGACTTTTAATATTTGGATGAATAGTACATTAATATTTATATATTAATGGTGATTATTTAAAAATGATTTTAATTGTTTTAAAAATCATTTAAGGGTAATATAAATATTTTAAAAATATTTTGAGTTATTATAAATAACTTTTATATTTTGGCAATGGTTTCATTAATAGTTTAATATAAATTAATTATTAATGACAATGGAATTATTTAATGTTTAAATCATTTAATTATGATTAGATGTTTGAAAGTTATAATTTTACCAAACTAGTGACTTGAGAACGGAGATTATGAAGTTATGAAGTTTTGAGGAACACCTATAGTAATATTTATATCACTATAGGCCCTTTAGTAATGATTTGAATTATTTTAAATTTTTCAATTTACGGAAATTTCGAAAATGATTAAAAATAAAATGTCCGATATTTACGAGATGTTGAGGTATAGAATAAGAGTCTTAGACTAAGTATATACCCGATAAAAAAGTTGTCGATGCGGCGACAAATGTCGAACCTTATAAAAAGAAAGAAAAAAAGGCTCTTGTAAGAACATGGATGAGATATTTGAAAAATGTATAAAAATATTTCAAGTATTGAATATGAACTAAAAGTATGATCACTGCGATTATGTGATGGCGTGATTAGACTATGTCTTGTTGTAATAAGCGAGTACTATGTGTTATGATATATTGTTCTAATCGAGCGAATGATCGATTATTGATAGGTTGTGATAAAGAGATAAAACCTAAGTTGAGATTTATAATCGTGAATCGGGCAAGTATCTTACCTTTGCATTTCCTTTATGCAATGGACATGAGTAAGAAGTTTCAGAATTCTTTTCTATTCTGCTGATTATATACGCTTTGATTATCAACATGTTAGCTCGGATATATATTACATTAAGTTGATTTCTAAATGGTTATACAAGTGTCCCCACTTGGATAATCATGGCATTTATTCACATGTTGATACACCTTTGTCAATTACCCGTATATATATATGTTGAATTACATATTATTGTTGAGCAAGATTAAAACCTTGGGTTTGGAACCGGGCATGTATGAACATCCCTATATGGGAAAAATTTTGCCGAGGAGGATAGAATAAAACGATGAATTTCGTTCGAGTTATGTAGTATTGATGATCTGACTGAGGTACAACGTGGTGATCACCCTCCGTACTAGTAAGCTAAGCGATTTTATGGATGGATTTCGCTAAACCTTTCGAAAATGAAAAGAATGTTCATAGTATGTTTCTTAAACCCTATTCATGGGTGGAGCCTAATTTCAAGAAATTGAAAGAGAGTTGTTATGTGAATTTTTATATCGATGCATTACTTCACAACTTTCGATTAGATTTGTAGAAGTGTTATGTAAAGAGAATACTTATATTCTTTCAAACTTATATATATAATTGCTATTACTTGTTGGGCACTCAAATGCTCATCCTTGCTTAAACTAAATGTTTTCGAGACGTCGATCGATGAAGGCTCGAGGCACAAACAAGGAAAAGAAAAGTCATTCGAATGAGATTTAGTATGAGTTAATGGTTATAGTTAGTAAAGACAATGGAATCTATTGTCGGTATTGTAAGGAATGTATTTGAAGGTCACGCACTGGGAAGTAAACTTTGATGTATGTAAATTAAGTTCGAATGTATTATTATTTAGTATTATTGACTTAAAGAAATGGTATCGTGGAGAACCGGAGTTCGGGTTTCAAGTACACGGATTTGGGGTCGCCACACGATGATGATGGCGAATATCACGAGTAGAACCAAACTTTAATCGATAAAGTTAAAGCTGCTCGCCAAGCTACTGTGCTGAGGCGATGCGTATGATGAGGAAGAAAGTGCAAGAAGGTGTTATTTTGAAGCAAGAATCGATGAAGAAGGAATACTTGAGTCAACTCTAGACTTTGTGTTCCTAACGATTCTGACTTAAAGTATAAAATCATGATGGAGGCGCACAACACACCGTTTTCAATCCATCATGGGAGTACCAAATGTATCGTGATCTTGACATACATTTTGGTGGAGCGATATGAAGAGAGAGATAGCGGGTTTATCTCAAGGTGTCTAACTTGTCAACGAGTCGGGCGAGAGCATCAAGTGCTAAAAGGTCCATTTGCAACGACTTGAAATTCGGAATGGAAGTGGGAGCACATTACCATGGATTTCATTACTGGTCTTCCCAAGGTTTCTTAAGGCATAAATGCGATTTGGGTCATTGTTGATAGATTTACCTGGTCTGCTCATTTCTTACCAATACGAGAAACTTATACACTTGAATATCTTGTTATTATGTATATAAACGAGATTGTAAGATTACATGGTATGCCAGTATCCATAGTTTCTGATCGAGACCCAAGATTCACTTCAAGATTTTGGGTTAGTTTGCAAAAAGCTATGGGCATGAATTTACGATTTATTTCGGCATATCATCCTTAAACGGATGGGCAGTCGGAAAGGACTATTCAAACTCTTGAAGATTTATTAAGACTCTGTGTCCTTGACTTCAAGGGAAGTTGGGACAAGTTCTTACCATTGGTGGAGTTTTCCTACAACAATAGTTATCAAGCAAGTATTTCCATGGCTATATTTGAGGCGTTGTATGGAAGAAAGTGTCGTTCTCCAGTATGGTGGGATGTGGTGGGTGAAGCAACATTGTTGGGACCGAATTTGGTACGTATGACTACAGAAAAGAGTCAAACGATCTGAAAACATATAAAAACCTCACAAGATCGACAAAAGAGTTATGCTGATCTTCATCGAAAGGACGTGGAATTCAATATTGGAGATCATGTGTTGTTACGTGCTCCATGGAAAGGAGTTACAAGATTTAAAAAGAGAGGAAAGATCAATCCTCGATTCATTGGCCCATTTATAATCCTCGAACGAGTAGGAACTGTGGCCTATAGACTCGCCTTACCGCCAAGTATGTCTCGTGTTCATAACGTTTTTCACATATCTATGTTACGTAAATATGTGAAAGACCCGAACCACATTATTGAATTAGAACGAGACGAGATAGATGAAGATTTAATATATGAAGAGGTACCTGTTAAAATCTTGGATAAGAAGGATCATATTCTATGCTCTAAAGTTATACCTCAAGTCAAATTTTTGTGGAGAAACCACGATGTTGAGGAAATGACCTGGGAGTTAGAATCTGAAATGAAATCAAGTTATCCTCACCTCTTCGACATACCAGGTACGCACCCTAATTTCGAGGATGAAATTTAATAAGAAGGGGAGGTTGTAAGACCCCAACTTTTATGAATAAAAAATAATTTTCTCGAAATATATTTTTGAATATTATGGTGTGGATTTGATATAATGTTATAGTTGTGGGTAATATTTAAAAATTTTGCAAAGTAAGCAAGTGGTTGTATAATATTCGATTGGTCAGGGAATATTCATTTTAACAGGGAATATTCGTACAACGGCACAATCATTGATGGACCCCACAACGGAAGTAGTCATAGTTAAAAAATGACATAGTTATTTTTTTATAAAAATAATGGCGGAAGTGTTACCGTTAAAACTGTTGAACTACCCGGTAGTAAAAGTACAATAATACACGTGGTTGCATAGTAGCACACAGTATTGGTTATTGATGTTTACGTGAGAAGTCACTCAGTTATACTCAATTATTGCTACAGTAATTGCTGCATCATATCTCTCATATTATGGATTCAATTATTGTCATAGTATCATCTGCATAATATGTTATATTATTAAATCAATAATTGAGACGACAAAGTTATTTATATTATTAAATTACAATATTTACAATGTCTAGAGTTTTGTCAATGAGAGGTTTTGTCATCTAATTGCGCGCCAATAAGGAGAAATCCTTATCGGAAAGCCCCCTCTTTCCTGGGAACGACCTGGTTGTTAAATATTGTGAGTTATAATATTAATGATGAATAAGTTCGTGTTGATTAAAGATAAAATTATTGTGTTGGAATTATTAGTGTTAGTGGAAAATATCATTTATTTTGATATTAATTGATGTCTGGAAGTTTTATTGACCAGTCGGGTAATTAATCGGATAAATGACCAATTAATTGCTATTAATTCATATGATTATAACTATTTGTTCACATGTGTGTACTATTGATTCACATTCTTGTTACTATTAGGGGAGTTGGTGCAAGATTAATAATACTTGCATGACTAAGTTAAAATGGAGGTATAGATGGATGTCTTATACCGTAATTCAGTATTTTCACATGATTATAACTATTTATTCACATGATTGAACTATTGATTCACATTATTTACTATTAGGGGATGTGGTGCAAGTTTGATAATACTTGCAAGACTAAATTAAAAATGAGAGAAAATTTGAAGGTATTGTAATGTAATATTTTGAGCCCCAAATCGTGCAATTATCAAAACTATATTTTCCTATAAATAGAAGCTTATTCTTCCTTCATTTATCACCAATTCACTAAAGCTTTAGAGAAATTATAGAGAGAAAAAAGAAGAGAAGTCTGCTACCTCACTATTCCAATATCCAGTTTCTTCTAAGGTAAGGGGTATTATTCTTTCATATTCATGAAGAGAGTTATTTTCTTCCAATACTCGTAAGAGTTGTTAGTCCATTCTTTATTATTATGTTGGAATAACCTGTCTATTCGAAGTACCGCATTCATGGTGAAATTCTTATGTTATTCCATTCTTTATTATTCATTGGAATAACTCACATGCGTGCGATCTATCGCATGCCCAGTGAATTCTGTTGTTATTCCATTCTTTATTATTCTGTTGGAACATCCTGTTTATGAAGATTACGCATGACCTGGTTCAATTCTTTATTATTCTGTTGGAACATTTTGTCTGTGCGGATTACGCATGACCTAGTTTCATTCTTTAATATTCTGTTGGAATATCCTATCTGTGCAGATTACGCATGACCTGCTTCCATTCTTTATTATTACATTTGGGAATAACCATCTGCATGCGATCTATCATCGCATGCCTGGTGAATTCTTCTGTTATTCCATTCTTTATTATTCCGTTGGAATAACCTATCTATGTGGATTACCGCATGCATGGTGAATGATCCTTCATATTCATTTCTTATTAAATTATGGAAATGATCTGTCTATGTGGATTATCGCATGGCGGGCAAAAATCCATTTGCAGCTTCATATATTCTATTATACTCAGTTGGTTAAAGTTTTGGCTTCTATACTCCATGAAATTAGTAGAATATCCTGGATATTTGCGCTTCATCCAGTATCTTTTCATGGAAATATTCTTCTGAGCATTCTTGAATTTTACTCCACAAAGAAGTATCATGTTGACAATTTGGACGTTATTGATTTCTGGATAAACTAAAATTTTAAATCTTTAAAATTTATCCTTGAACATGTTTTATTGAATTATTATGTCATTGTCATCATCCTCATGCTTATATTGTATTGAAAGTCATCTTTGGCTTACGTGCATATATGGACTTGGTATGATTATGACCAGGGATTATTCGGTATAATCATGACCTGTAATGTTATAAATGATGTGGTAAAAGTCCTTAGTGGCCTGTAATGCATTGATGCACATTTTTTGGTATGATTATGACCAAGGATTATTCGGTATAGTTATGACCATTGATGATTTAATGAATATCCTTGGCCCAGTAGTGTGAGGATGACTCGATGATGTGGTTTATTTATTGTTTAGTCTCGGTGATATAAATTGATGAAAACATTTTAAATCATAGAAGATAATAGATATCATGCTCTACTTGACTCTTCCAATGGATTTCTTTTTCCGCTGCAGTTAAACTTGATGTCTATTGTATTTTATTAGTTTAACATTGTTGAAGACTAATGATAATTTATTCTGCATTATCTTAGTCATAATATTTCTTGCTGGGCTAGTTGAGCTCACCCTTTCGCTTTCATTGTTCTCTTCAGGAAATGAGAACATAGCCGGGACTAGTCGGGGAACGGAGTGATGGTCCGAGATGGTGTATTAGTAGTCCTCACTATTCTATAAAATAGTGTGACAATAAATGTAATGAGTACTCTATTTGAGAGTGAATATTATCTAGAAGGCAACATTCCTGTTTAACCTCTCAGTTATGTTTTGTCGTATATTACACAACGGTTGTATAATTAAGTTTGTATTTGTATTTTGTAGCATATATTTGGCGACTCAAGATGGGTGATGTATACCTATTTTGGGGGCATCACAAAAGGGGTTTGGTCAACTAATTGCGCACCAATAAGGAGAAATCCTTATCAGAAAGCCCCCTCTTTCCTGGGAATGATCTGATTGTTAAATATTATGAGTTACAATATTAATGATAAATAAGTTCGTGTTGATTAAAGATATTTGTTCATTTAGTTTTTTTTTAAATTCTTTCGTGACCCAATTACCCTCAAAGGAGGTATTTCTGTGATTGGTTGTTTTATTGACCAATCAGGCAATTAATCGGATAAATGAGCAATTAATTGATATTAGTTCACATGAATATAACTATTTGTTCACATGAACAGAACTATTGATTCACATGCATGTACTATTAGTGGAGGTGGTGCAAGTTTGATAATATTTGTAGGACTAAATTAAAAATGGAGGAAAAGATGAAGGTACTATACTGTAATAATTCGAGCCCCAAAACGTGATATTATCGAAACTATGTTTTTCTATAAATAGAAGCTCATTCTTCTTTCATTCTCACCAATTCACTAAGACTCACAAGAGCAATTATAGAGAGAGAATTGAGTTTATAGATGTGGGCAACCCTCCTTAATATTTAAGGAATTTATTTTTATTTTAAATAACTAAATTCCTTTAATTAATTAGGCTCTCAATCTTATTAAGAATAATTAATTAAACTCTTTTAATTAATTAGCCTCCTAATCATATTAGGATATTTAAGAGTACTTTTATTAATTAATTCTCAAACTTCTTTAGAAATTAAATAATAATAATAATAAGACTCCTCTTATTAATTTATATTTAATATTTCTAAAATATTAAATAAATAATATTAAGCTATTTAATTTACTCTATCACCATAGATTAAATTAAATATACTTAACTTATTATTATGATTATGCCATTTGCTTCTTAAATAATTATTCATATTTTTTTGGTGTGACCCTTTAGGTTCTCCATATTAAATCGGTTGTGAATAAATCAATTAGAACAATTCTAATCTTATTTAAATAAATAGATTAAAGCATTAATTTATTTAAATAAATAATATTTATTCTACAATAGAGATAAGCCTCCCTAGCGATTAACGACTTTCCAAATAATATAGATTTTAACATTAATTATAAAAGAATATTTGAGTAAATAGTTTCCGTACAATTCAATCCTTCCACCATACAATGTCCCAATTAAATATAAGACATGGAATTACTGTCAAGTCTTATTTTATTTAATTATATGTATTTCAACTCTTAAATGCACAACTCAAAATAATGCAAATTAGAAACTCCTTTCTAATTTCATTATGCCTTAACCAAGAGACTCTTGGGTTATCATTTATCGAATCAAATAGGACATTTCTCTTCTTTTAGTAGAAGTTATAGATTCTTTATTGATCATACATTATCTCCATGTACAACTTATTATACCCAAACATACCCTTTGATAAGTCAAAGTATAACTCATCATACACAAGATACTATGATGATCTCAAGTCCAAGGATGACTTGTACTACTATCACTACAAGAATTCCTATTGATGGACAAGTAAAACTCCATTAGGTATTCCTTAGCGAGCCATGTTTAGTGAACTTATTCTCTAATAAGCACCTAGGTTTATAGGACCTTTTGAAAGTGTCTCCCTGAAAAGGGAAAATTAGCTTTGGTAAAAAGGGAAAACTGAGCCCTAGGTTTATAGGACCTTTTGAAGTGCTACGACGAGTTGGTGAAGTGGCGTATGAGGTAGCTCTACCTCCGAAATTAGGACATATTCATAATATTTTCCATGTTTCGGTATGAAGACCATATAAGCCTAATTATAAACATGTTATAGAATATGAACCATTACAATTTGATAAAGATTTATCTTACGAAGAAGTCCTTGTTTAGATTATTGACAGGAAAGAGCTAGTACTAAGGAATAAAATAATACCTTCTACTAAGGTAATCTGGAGAAACCACAATGCTGAACAAACTACGTGGGAACTTAAAGATGTTATGATGAAAAATTATCCTCAGTTGTTTGCTTGATCTTGTATAGCGATTCTGGGGGCGGAATCTTGTTAAGGAGGGAAGAATGATACGAATGGATTTATCGAGTAGTGATTTTGGGGACATAATCCTTTTAAGGAGGGAAGGTTGTAACGATTGAAAATTTTGTAATTTATGTTAAATATTTATTGAATTAAATAAATATTATAATTGATTTATTTATTGAGATAAATAAATAATTGATAAAATTATGGTGTGATAATTTAGTTGATTATATATGTTAACTAAATTGATTAATGGTAATTTTATTATTTGAAGATTTAATTTAATAAATTAATTAAATTAAATAAATTTTTTAATATTTATGAAAATAGTTAAATTAAATAAAATGATATTCTAGTTTAATTTAATAATTAAATTAGATATGTAATAATTTGTTAAGCATAAGTATAATTATAATTGTAATTGTAAGTTATTAAAATTAATTGAATAAGTGTGTGACAAATGGAAATTAATTAAATTAAAAGTGTGACATATGGAACTATATAATATAAAGGTTATCAAAATAAATTAAAAAGTGGAGGGTTTTAGTGTGTAGCCAAACAAGGCCTTATAGCCTTTGGTGTAATCTAACTGACATAGTCTATTGGGTTTTCTTACCTGATGTACGTGGGAGAGAGACCTAGACCTATATCAGTTTATATCTTACGCATATTATTTTCCTAAGACTAACTAAGAAAACCAGAGTGTTAGAGAAAATTGAGAGAAGAAGAAAAAGAGAGAATTCATTCTCTGTGTTTGTCAAAAAGGAGAATGAGAGTTGGAAAAACCTTGTGATCATCTTGCAAAATCTAGGATTTAAGGTATAAAAACCTAAATTCATGTTTTTAATTTAAAATATAGAATTGTGTGAATTTGAATTTTAATTGTTAATTAGTTTATGTAATCAATTGGTTATCATCTATAAATGGTTTTTAGTAGGAGAATTCATGAAAATCATGTTTGTGTTCTTGAGTTTTCTTGGGGAAAAGGGAAAGACTTGGTTGTTTATTTGTAAAAATAGTTGTTATTTGTGTTGAAGACGGTTTGAAATCTGATATAAGTTGCTTTCATATAGTTTTGAAGTATCAAATTCATGAAAATTGGGTTTGAAGTAGAAGACTTCAAGAACAGCGTTACATGTATATTATGAAATGTCTTACTTGAGTCCAAAATTTGATGTTCAATTCTTGATGGAATCTGTAAATTGATTTTAGATTGTGTTACTTTATCCAGAAACGAAAACAACGTAGTTGAAATGGTGTAATTTGGTTAAGGAACAAAGGTTTGGCAATTAAATTTTCTAAAAGTATTGAAATATGAAGAAATTAGTAAAAACATGATTTTAATCCTTTAAATTTTGTTATGTAAGTTGATTTAGATGTTAGAATGCTTGATTATAGATGATATAAGGCTTTAGTTAAGTTTTTAGTTTGTGGGTTTATTCATATTACCATGAAATTGGAATTTTTGGCTTAGAACAGAGTCTAAATTAGTGATTCGCAAAAGCGGCTCAGTCTTGAAAAGCGGTGGCGCTGCTTACTCGTGTCATGGCACGGGCAGCGGCAATGGTCGGTCGGACCCAAAGAAAGAAGCTCATTAACAACATAGCTTGAAGAATGTTAACTTAACATATTTTAGTGATTGTAAAAGGACCTAATGCATGCTATAAGACGTAATAACATATAGTAATCACAATATTGAAACTAAAGATTATGAACTAGTAAGTTGTGAAAGTTTGTAACGTGATATCATGAGGATTTGTGTTGATATGCAATCACCATGTTGGGTACTGTTATATAATTAGGAGTGCAGATTTATGGTACATGAATGATTAAAATAATAAGGTCTTAATTTAGAGACTATGGACTTGACTAAAATGAGAAGTAAGCCCATGAAGTTAGTTTTAATATAACTAATTGCTATTGTGATCTTAATGGTATATGTAGGGTATTTGGTGAATGTTTGTTGTAATTATATAGCTTACGCACGAGGCAAGTTCCCTAACTTCATTCTCTTTATAACGAATGCAAGTTTCATAATTATGTTTACCTTTTGTTGTCAAACAAGCTTTCTAACCCTAATTTATCATTATGCAAGTTTCATAACTTCATTCTCTTTATAATGAATGCGATTTTCTTAAACTCTAATCTTGTGTTGAGCAAATTTCTTGGTTCCATCTTGTTTACGATTATGCAAGCTCTTGTGTTCTAATTCTTTTACATCGAGCAAGTTTCGTATTTCTAATGTAATATTGTAATGCAAGTTTCCTAAACCTTATATTTACGTTGAGCAAGTTCCTAATATTTTTTCTTGCCATTCAAAGCATAAATTGTTTAACTTCATTGTTCCAAATGAGATTTCATAAATCTTTTGGATGTAGCACTTTGCATATATACCAAGTTTATTCAATTGTATATTGTCATTATTTGATCTTTGACTTAAGTATCATTGTTGAACTCTATATTATTGTGTTGAGCCTTCGAATAGGAAGCAAGCTCTTATTGATTGGACAAATCTGTAATTGATGACTGTTCTAAAATTCTTGAACCATTAATAAGCTAGTACCAAACTAAATTTTCTTTAGTTTGGAAATTCCTAAAGTCAAACTTAGATGAACAACCCTAATATAGGGGATTATGTACGCGTTAACGTTTAATGTTTATGCACATTACATGGTACGAAGGGCTGATCCCCCTAAGTACGAAAGTTAATGTGATAACCTGATATTTTCTATATAAATAAATCATAAATTTTGCGTATAATTTTTTATTTTTTTTATATGAATGATATGTGTCAAGGTAATGTGTAATTATAATTATATGTGTGATAAATAAAATTTATTTATTACATTAAGTATTGCAAATAAATTTATTTTAGAATTATTGATTATTATCAATTATATTTTTATACTAACTAATTCCTTATTGGGAGCGTTTTATTAATTATTTTTCAAGGAAAATATAATCTTATATTATTTAAATAATATATGAAATGATTTTGGAATATTTATTTATTTTAAAGATAAGAATGCGTGAAAGGTATTATGTAAGTAATTATGTGATGAATATAAAATATATTTATTTCATGAATGGTTATAAATAAATTTATTTTAGAATTATTGTTCATTATAAATTATATTCTAATAATAATTAATTTTATAGTAAAATATTTTTAATGTTTATTTTCCAAGGAAATAGGATAATTATATTATTTTATATGATATGATTATAGAATTTTTATAATACTTATTTTATTATATGAAATTATTTGAGAATAGTTAAGTTAATTATTAAGGTTATATATGAAAGATAAATCGGATATCGAATCCAAACCCTAATTTGGGTTTTGATCAAGGAATGAGAATAATAATATTATATTATTATTTGTCGATTATTCTGAGATATGTATGATTATATGTGTAATGTTAATGTGTGGAGCAGTTTTAATATATTACGACCAAACCCTATTAATATTTTTATAAACCCTATTACTATTTGGATAAACTCTATTTACGGGTTACGGATTAAGGAATGATGATAATGATATAATACTAATTATATTTTGATTTTTCGATTACTATAAATAAGTAATTTGTATATGTGGATGGTGATAATGTTGGTCAAATTATGTGTACAATATCAAAACCCTAGTTTAAGTTTGTTAAACCCTAATTTAAAAGTCAAATGTCGGTTTAATCTTTGTTATGCAATCATGTTAAGGTGAATTATGTTGTGTGTTACTTCATGGTATGCTAATTAGGAAACCCTAATTATTAAATTTAAAACCCTAGTTTATATTTATATTTTGTAGATATTAGAAAACCCTAACTATGAATGAAAACCCTAATCCGGAAACCAAAAGCTAGGAGGTTTGATCATCAAGAATTGTGTTACAGTGATAAATAACACGTGTGATAGACTTTAATTGCTAATTAAAATAAATTTAATTAGTAAATTAAAACCCTAAAACCTAGAACCTTAATTTAATTTCTAGAAACCCTAATTATATTATGGAAACCCTAATTATCGATATTATAAACCCTAATTGCTTTATTAGCAAGGTTAATTGTGATTAAGGGTAATAAACCCTAATATCCATGTATAAGATAATTACAAACTTACTTTAATTAACAAAGTTATTATTTTCAAAATTTTAGAAACTAAAATTATTTTATTTTATTTTCTTTATAAACCCTAATTGTTAAATCCTAAATTTGGAAATTTTTGAAATCCTAGTTGCTAAATCTTTAAGGGTTAAATATTAAACCCTAAACACTAAAATGTCTAAACCCTAAACCCTAAGGCAATTTTCTAGAAATTGAAGGAAATGACAAAAATGCCCCTCTTACATAATTGAGGCTAAAATGTAGGTTTTGACAATAGGTTAAGTTGTTGAACACTTCAACCACTTCCTTGACTGAAAATGGACAGCACACAAGCCTCTAGCTCAGCCATTCATGTATCTAGCTTGTCTATAAATAGATTGAAGGAGAGAGAAAATGCATTTGTTTACTAAATTTTGTCCAACACTCAACCAAGTCCCTTTTCTCTCAAACTCACGAATTTCCTAAGGCATTTCAGTTCCTTTATCAAGCCCCACGAACACCTTAGCAAATCAGTAACAACAAATCAAAAATTTGTTCATCAAAGGTATAAAACCCTACCTTGAATTTCTGTCCAAAAGTTGTTGTTAGATCTTGTGAATTAATGTTATAATATGTTGTTTGTAGTCTAACATGATGATCTGGGTTGGTATATTACAAATCCATAACATCTAAATGCTCAAATCAATGATTTTCAATTTTCTGGAAAAAGTTCATGTTGTGGTCTGACAACGAATGTCAGACCGTGTAGATCTTAGTATATTTGGTGTTTTTGTTGTTTAAGTGTTGGGTTATGTAGCTTGGTATATGGTCTTTAAGATCCAAGTGGTAGAATAGCTATTTGATTTCTGGAAATGAAGTTATTCACGGTCAAATACCGTTGACCCAGGCATTAATAGGAAGTTTTAAGGCGATCAAGAACTTGCCCGAAATGTCGGCGGGATGTTTGATTTGATCCGAGATCTTGCATTCATGTTAGATGTTTTGTTGTTTTGTTGAATTTAGGTTGTAGTCCGGTATATTAACTATAGAGTCATGCTTTTATATCGTTAAAACATTACATATGCTAGATTTTTGAATGACCAAAGCAAATTGGAATGATCACGAGTGCGTTTTACGGGATTTCGAACACATGAAAAACGACCCTCGGCGAGGTTTGGTAGAGTTATATCTTGTAGATCATTCTTAACATTAAGCGATATGTTGCTTTAGTATTGTTACTTGACACAAGGACTACAGATTTAAACCTTGATACCACATAAACAATGAACAGAACCTAACTTAAAGTGAGATTGAAAGTAACCCGATCGAGTTTACGGGTTTACGGATAAACCCGAAATGGCACATCAAGGATTTAAAGAGTCAAGATCTTCGTGTCACGATATTGTTTAACTAAGTTGTTAATTTTAGTGGTAGTGTTGCAAGCGTACTACATTATCAACGTTTAAACTAACTCAGTACACGATTACACTGTGAATCAAAGCCGGTCAAACCAAGCACCCTGAAAACCGGACTGACAGTGTTCTTGAGCCCAAGAACACCTAAGACCACAGATATCTGTCGCTAAAGACCTACAGCGACGGTTCCTATTATATTTAATTTCTGAAATTTCGAAAATATTTAAAAATAGAAAATAAATTATAAAAATTACAAAAATAGTTTTTAAAATTATTTTAAATTATGAAAAATAATTTCTGACTATTTAGAATATTTTTCATTAATATTTATAATTATTTGAATATTAATGATATTTAATTTATTTAATTAGTATATTAAATAAATTATAGAAAAATAAATGTAACTTTTAATATTTTAAATAAAGCGAAATTTCATTAATAAATTAATATTAATGATATTAGATTTATTTGATTATTAAATTAAATAAATAAGATAAAAATGATTTTAATGATTTAAAAATCATTTAAAATGAAAATAAAGTATTTAAAAATATTTTAAGTTATAAAATATAACTTTTAATATTTAATGGTTAATTTCATTAATTAATGATTAATAATGATATTAAAGTTATTTAATATTTATATTAAATAAATTAGTTTAAAAATGATTTTAATATTTTAATAATCATTTTAAATGAAAATAAAATGTTTAAAGATATTTTAAGTTATAAAATATAATTTTAATATTTAAAGGATAATTTCATTAATAATTTAATATTAATGATATTTATTTAATGATTAATGATATTAAATTTATTTAATAATTATATTAAATAAATAGTTTTAAAATGGTTTTATTAATTTAAAAATCATTTAAAAGGGATATAAATGAATTAAAAATATTTTAAGTTATAATTAATGAATTTTAATATTTGGATAAATAGTTCATTAATATTTAAATATTAATGGTAATTGTTTAATAATGATTTTAAATGTTTTAAAAATTATTTGAGGGTAATATTAATACTTTAAAAATATTTTGAGTTATTATACATAACTTTAATATTTTGGCAATGGTTTCATTAATAGTTTAATACTAATTAAATATTAATGATAATAGAATTGTTTAATATTTAAATCATTTAATAATGATTCTGATATTTCAAAAATTATGATAAATGATAATAATTATTTAATAATTATTATAAGGCCATGAAAAATAGTGTGACTAATGTTTAAGTTATCCAAATGAATATGTAATTACTGTATAGAGTCTTAGACTCGATTATTACCCGATAAAGTTGTCGGTAGACCGACATGGTTCAGAAATTGATCTGGATATAGATAATTTAATTAGTTAAAAGTTTATTTGTGATTCAATGGTTGTTAAGGTTATATGATAATGTAATTAGGAATGTGTTAATGATTGTTTGCGAGTCAATGACTGTGAAACATGTATGACAATGTGATTATGAATGAGTTGATGATTGTTTGTGAAACCATGATTGTTGAACATGTGTGATAAGGTGATTAGGTTATGTGCTGACTGCAATAGGCAGTGTTATGTGTTACGTTATGATATACTAATCAGTAAAATGATTTGATTAATGATAGGTCGTGATAGAAACGATAAATCTAAGTTGTGTAAGTGAAAGCGGTAGCATCGTGAAATATCCTAACTTTGCATTTTCTTTATGCTGATGGACAAGTGTAAGAATGTTTCAAAATTATATTATTATTATTAATATATGATTGTTAAAGCTATATTATATAAGCCCATTGATTATCAACATGTTAGTATATGATAATTGGATATATATATATATTACATTCGTTAATTTCTAGAAATGATTATACAAGTGTCCCCACTTGGATAATCATTGTATTAATCACATGTTGATACCCTTTGATATACATATATGTTGAATTATATAAGACCTTTGTTATGAAAACTTGAAATGAAATGAACATCCGATAATGGGGAAAATTTTTATGCGCTTCTACGGACAAAGGATGAACGATAATATCGTTCTAGCAATTTAGTATTGATCAATCACAGGCCCATGGATTTGTACACCCTCGAAGCCCGTAAGCAATGCGGTTCTGAGATGAATTTACATTTAACCTTTTGAAAATGAAAACAATGTTCATGATATGTCACAAAAACCTTATAAATAGACAATACAGTTTCAAAAACTTGAGCGAGGGTTGTTATGCTATTATTATTAGTACAGATTACTTCAAAACTATTATTTGGTTGTGAAGAATATATTATAAAGAAAACATTTAAATTCTTTTGACTTATATATATATAATACTTTTTGGGCACTCAAATGCTCATCCTTGCTTAATTTAAATGTTTTTTGACTAAGTGTGGAAAGCTAGAAGGTTGAGACGGGAACAAGTGAAAAGGAAAGCAATCGAGAATATGTTATTGGTATCTTTTGTAATAGATAGATTGTATTAAGATAATGATATGTATTATATATCATGTAAAGAATATAGTAAAGGTTGCGTACTTGGGATTAGACTACGATAAATGTAAGTTAAGTTTATAATTTATATTATTGTTATTATTATTAGTATTATTCCGCTCATAGAAATGGTATCGTAAAGTCACAGAGTTTGGGTTTCAAGTATCCGGATTAGGGACTCTACATTATGGTATCGAGCTATAGGGTTAGAAACCTTAGGTGGGTTAGACCTTAGGCTATAACCTTGGGGACAGAGGAGCGTTGAAAATATAAAATAACTCATATAGAGTTTAAAAAAAAGAGATGAATTGAATAAATTCATTGTAAAACAAAATAAAAGCTAACTTATAAAACTATTATGTCTTTGTGTGTATTTATTATTTGCTAGTCAAGATAATTTTGTGTTAGAAAGAACAAAATTAGGATACCCTTAAGTCGTAAAGAATAAAGTCGACATCCATGGTCGAGAGCCAATATCAAAGCCGATAGGCTGCAATAGAGGCTCACATTGAAAGCTACCTCAAAAAGAGGTGGTTATTTTGGAAAGTATAATCTTTGGATCAAGAAAGCGCTAAGTGTAAAGCGATAGGTAAAGTATGGTTAAAGGTATAAATGGTCAATGTTGAGTTCTTAAACTCATATATACGTAATGAGTTCTTAAACTCATAAGGTGTTGAAAGTTGTGACAAAGCTGGATATAGTTATGTATTAATGGATATTGAGGATAATGGAAATAGATGGGTTACTAAGTAATTGATCGTTAGTGAATGTGTAAGGGATAGGTAGTATTAGTATTAGTTAAATATGTATGATTTTTAGGTGGTGTATATGATAGGTATGTTGGTATAATGTAATATTTTGTATAAGTTATGGCATTTATTCACGACTTCGAGTCACAAAGGGATAGCGGATGTTAAAGCAATATGTCTTTATGGTATGGCAAGTGCTATGAATATGGATTTATGTTGGATTAATGAAGTAAGTTGGTATAAAGATAATAGATACTTATATGAATATTGGTTATCTGATAAATAGGAGTTTTCAAAATCTAATATTTTGAGTACATGATTAGTTGAATAGAAAGTTTTGCGTTATATGTTAGCGTTTACGATAAGGCTTAGAATGTAAGGTAATAAAGAATAATTTATAATATTGTCGTCAAGACGAAAACGAAACCAAAGAACAAAAGAACCTGTCAACAAAGCTGGAAGACAACCGGACCCGACACCAAATTTTTGCGAATGTGGACGATCAAGCTATGCGAGCGGATTACGGTAGCGAAAAATCAACGAGATAATCGAGCGTCGAACGTTAAAGACTTCAAAGTGGTCCTATTTCCAGGATTTAGAATATCAACTGACCCGGTAGAAGCATATGTTATAGCTAGGATAACGGCGGGGCAAGAGACAACTTTTGCCGCCTATAAGATAAAAGAAAATAATCTTGATAATACAGGAGATAAGCCGGGAATGTGATTAAAAAGGAAAAGTTTGTGTATAGAAAGAAAGGACAGGAGGGATATATATCTTTCCTAAAGGTCCCAATCAAGAAGGTATAGTAAATGTGTTATATGCGAATCAATGGAGCATAAGGTGAAAACCAAATCGAAAGGAAATGGAGACAAGGAATGCGAAAATGCGAAAAGCGTGAGGGCATTGGCGACATCGGGACCGACATCAACAAATAAATCAATAGAATCAACCACAAGCGTCTTCAACATGGTATTCGAGATATCGTGGCGGTAGGGGATGCAACTCGATTATTACTCAAACTAATTTTATTTTCTAATATATTATTTTCTTATATATAGTAAATTATTTTTATAAATTATTTTGAAGGAGGAATTTGAGTTCTCTTAGAAATCAATTTTTTTTAAAAAAAAGATAGATAAGCTTTTCTTTGAATAGTTAAAGATTGGATCGATCAATTATGGTCGAGATCTATTTGTAATGATTGTGTATGCTATGTACTTACTGGTAAGTATAGGTTTTAAAAGGTGATTAAGATGCGGAATCCTTATAAGGAGGTGAATGTGACAATGACGGATATTTTCTATATAAATAAATCATAAATTTTATATATAATTTTTTTTTTTTTTATATGAATGATATGTCAAGGTAATGTGTAATTATAATTATATGTGTGATAAATAAAATTTATTTATTACATTAAGTATTGCAAATAAATTTATTATAGAATTATTGATTATTATCAATTATATTTTTATACTAACTAATTCCTTATTAGGAGCGTTTTATTAATTATTTTTCAAGGAAAATATAATCTTATATTATTTAAATAATATATGAAATAATTTTAGAATATTTATTTATTTTAAAGATAAGAATCGTGAAAGGTATTATGTAAGTAATTATGTGATGAATATAAAATATATTTATTACATGAATGGTTATAAATAATTTTATTTTAGAATTATTGTTCATTATAAATTATATTCTAATAATAATTAATTTTATAGTAAAAATGTTTTTAATGTTTATTTTCCAAGGAAATAGGATAATTATATTATTTTATATGATATGATTATAGAATTTTTATAATACTTATTTTATTATATGAAATTATTTGAGAATAGTTAAGTTAATTATTTTAACTTAATTATTAAGGTTATATATGAAAGATAAATCGGATATGGAATCAAACCCTAATTTGGGGTTTGATCGAGGAATGAGAATAATAATATTATATTATTATTTGTCGATTATTCTGAATATGTATGATTATATGTGTAATGTTAATGTGTGGAACAGTTTTAATATATTACGACCAAACCCTATTAATATTTTTATAAACCCTATTACTGTTTGGATAAACTCTATTTCTGGTTCTGGATTAAGGAATGATGATAATAATATAATACTAATTATATTTTGATTTTTAAGTACTATAAATAAGTACTGTATATGTGTGGACTGATAATGTTGGTCAAATTATGTGTACAATATCAAAACCCTAGTTTAAGTTGTTAAACCCTAATTTAAAAGTCAAATGTCAGTTTAATACGTTTATGCAATCATGTTAAGGTGAATTATGTCGTGTGTTACTTCATGGTATGCTAATTAGGAAACCCTAATTATTAAATTTAAAACCCTAGTTTATATTTATATTTTCTAGATATTAGAAAACCCTAACTATGAATGAAAACCCTAATTCGGAAACCTAAACCGGAGGTTTGATCTGTCAAGAATTGTGTTACAGTGATAAATAACACGTGTGATAGACTTTAATTGCTAATTAAAATAAATTTAATTAGTAAATTAAAACCCTAAAACCTAGAACCTTAATTTAATTTCTAGAAACCCTAATTATATTATGGAAACCCTAATTATCGATATTATAAACCCTAATTTCTTTATTAGCAAGGTTAATTGTGATTAAGGGTAATAAACCCTAATATCCATGTATAAGATAATTACAAACTTACTTTAATTAACAAAGTTATTATTTTCAAAATTTTAGAAACTAAAATTATTTTATTTTATTTTCTTTATAAACCCTAATTGTTAAATCCTAAATTTGGAAATTTTTGAAATCCTAGTTGCTAAATCTTTAAGGGTTAAATATTAAACCCTAAACACTAAAATGTCTAAACCCTAAACCCTAAGGCAATTTTCTAGAAATTTAAGGAAATGACAAAAATGCCCCTCTTACATAATTGAGGCTAAAATGTAGGTTTTGACAATAGGTTAAGTTTTTGAACAACTTCAACCACTTTCTTGACTGAAAATGGACAGCACACAAGCCTCTAGCTCAGCCATTCATGTATCTAGCTTGTCTATAAATAGATTGAAGGAGAGAGAAAATGCATTTGTTTACTAAATTTTGTCCAACACTCAACCAAGTCCCTTTTCTCTCAAACCCACGAATTTCCTAAGGCATTTCAGTTCCTTTATCAAGCCCCACGAACACCTTAGCAAATCAGTAACAACAAATCAAAAATTTGTTCATCAAAGGTATAAAACCCTACCTTGAATTTCTGTCCAAAAGTTGTTGTTAGATCTTGTGAATTGATGTTGTAATATGTTGTTTGTAGTCTAACATGATGATCTGGGTTGGTATATTACAAATCCATAACATCTAAATGCTCAAATCAATGATTTTCAATTTTCTGGAAAAAATTCATGTTATGGTCTGACAACGAATGTCAGACCGTGTAGATCTTAGTATATTTGGTGTTTTTGTTGTTTAAGTGTTGGGTTATGTAGCTTGGTAAATGGTCTTTAAGATCCAAGTGGTAGAATAGCTATTTGATTTCTGGAAATGAAGTTATTCACGGTCGAAATCTGGTTGGCCAAGCATTGGCCGGAAGTTTTTAAGGCGATCAAGAACTTGCCCAGAAATGTCTGACAGGATGTTTGACGGTCCAGATCTTGCATTCTGTTAGATGTTTTGTTGAATTTAAGTTGTAGTTCGGTATATTAACTATAGACTCATGCTTTTATATCGTTAAAACATTACATATCTTTGGATTTTGTGAATGAGTTAAAAGCAATTTGGAATGATCACGATTGCGTTTACGGGAATTTCGAACACATGAAAAACGACCCTCCTGCGGGGTTTGATGAGAGTTATATCTTGTAGATACATTTAACATTAAAGCGATATGTTGCTTTAGTATTGTTACTTGACACAAGGACTACTGATTTAAACCTTGATACCACATGAACAATGAATGCAGAACCTAACTTAAAAGTGAGATTGAAAGTAACGATCGAGTTTACGGGTTTACGGAGAAACCCGAAATGGCCTGTCAAGGATTTAAAGAGTCAAGATCTTCATGTCACGATATTGTTTAACTAAGTTGTTAATTTTTAGTGGTAGTGTTGCAAACGTACTACATTATCAACGTTTAAACTAACTCAGTACACGATTACACTGTGAATCAAAGCCGGTCAAACCAAGCACCCTGAAAACCGGACTGACAGTGTTCTTGAGCCCAAGAACACCTAAGACGACAGATATCTGTCGCTAAAGACCTACAGCGACGGTTCCTATTATTTTTAATTTCTGAAATTCCGAAAAATATTTAAAAATAGAAAATAAATTATAAAAATTACAAAAATAGTTTTTAAAATTATTTTAAATTATGAAAAATAATTTCTGACTATTTAGAATATTTTTCATTAATATTTATAATTATTTGAATATTAATGATATTTAATTTATTTAATTAGTATATTAAATAAATTATAGAAAAATGATTTTAATTGTTTAAAAATTATTTTAAATAAAGATTAATGTATTATAAAATATTTTAAGGGATAAAATGTAACTTTTAATATTTTTGGAGAAATTTCATTAATAAATTAATATTAATGATATTATATTTATTTGATTAATAAATTAAATAAATAAGATAAAATGATTTTAATGATTTAAAAATCATTTTAAATGAAAATAAAGTATTTAAAAATATTTTAAGTTATAAAATATAACTTTTAATATTTAATGGTTAATTTCATTAATTAATGATTAATAATGATATTAAAGTTATTTAATATTTATATTAAATAAATTAGTTTAAAATGATTTTAATATTTTAATAATCATTTTAAATGAAAATAAAATGTTTAAAGATATTTTAAGTTATAAAATATAATTTTTAATATTTAAAGGATAATTTCATTAATAATTTAATATTAATGATATTTATTTAATGATTAATGATATTAAATTTATTTAATAATTATATTAAATAAATAGTTTTAAAATGGTTTTATTAATTTAATAATCATTTAAAGGGATATAAATGAATTAAAAATATTTTAAGTTATAATTAATGACTTTTAATATTTGGATAAATAGTTCATTAATATTTAAATATTAATGGTAATTGTTTAATAATGATTTTAAATGTTTTAAAAATCATTTGAGGGTAATATTAATACTTTAAAATATTTTGAGTTATTATACATAACTTTAATATTTTTGCAATGGTTTCATTAATAGTTTAATACTAATTAAATATTAATGATAATAGAATTATTTAATATTTAAATCATTTAATAATGATTACGATATTTTCAAAATTATGATAAATGATAATAATTATTTAATAATTATTATAAGGCCAAGAAAAATAGTGTGACTAATGTTTAAGTTATCCAAATGAATATGTAATTACTGTATAGAGTCTTAGACTGGATTATTACCCGATAAAGTTGTCGGTGAAACCGATACGGTTCGAGAAATTGATGCGGATATAGATAATTTAATTAGTTAAAAGTTTATTTGTGATTCAATGGTTGTTAAGGTTATATGATAATGTAATTAAGAATGTGTTAATGATTGTTTTGCGAGTCAATATTTGTGAAACATGTATGACAATGATGTGATTATGAATGAGTTGATGATTGTTTGTGAAACCATGATTGTTGAACATGTGTGATAAGGTGATTAGGTTATGTCTTTTTTTATGATAGGCAGTGTTATGTGTTACGTTATGATATACTAATCAGTAAAATGATTTGATTAATGATAGGTCGTGATAGAAACGATAAATCTAAGTTGCGTAAGTGTAAGCAGCGCATCAGTCAAGTATCCTAACTTTGCATTTTCTTTATGCAATGGACAAGTGTAAGAATGTTTCAAAATTATATTATTATTATTAATGTACAGATTGTTAAAGCTATATTATATAAGCCCATTGATTATCAACATGTTAGTATATGATAATTCAGATATATATATATATTCTGTTCGTTAATTTCTAGAAATGATTATACAAGTGTCCCCACTTGGATAATCATTATATTTAATCACATGTTGACACCCTTTGATATACATATATGTTGAATTATATAAGACCTTTGTTATGAAAACCCGATGAAATGAACATCCCGATAATGGGAAAATTTTTACGCGCTTCTGACGGACAAAGGATGAACGATAATATCGTTCTAGCAATGTAGTATTGATCGTCACAGGGCCCATGGATTTGTACACCCTCGAGCCCGTAAGCAATGCCGGTTCTGAGATGAATTTCTGTTTAACCTTTTGAAAATGAAAACAATGTTCATGATATGTCACGAAACTTTATAAATAGACAATACAGTTTCAAAAAACTTGAGCGAGGGTTGTTATGCTATTATTATTAGTGCAGATTACTTCACAACTATTATTTGGTTGTAGAAGAATATTATAAAGAAAACATTTAAATTCTTTCAGCTTATATATATATAATACTTGCTGGGCACTCAAATGCTCATCCTTGCTTAATTTAAATGTTTTCAGCTAAGTGTGGAAAGCTAGAAGGTTCGGACAGGAACAAGTGAAAAGGAAAGAAATCAGAATATGTTATTGGTATCTTTTGTAATAGATAGATTGTATTAAGATAATGATATGTATTATATATCATGTAAAGAATATAGTAA
Organism: Panax ginseng; assembly: GCA_020205605.1. Classification (NCBI taxonomy): domain Eukaryota; kingdom Viridiplantae; phylum Streptophyta; class Magnoliopsida; order Apiales; family Araliaceae; genus Panax; species Panax ginseng. The sequence goes on from CM035132.1 coordinate 138,785,382, forward strand.
AGGTTGCGTACTTGGGATTAGACTCTGATAAATGTAAGTTAAGTTTATAATTTATATTATTGTTATTATTATTAGTATTATTCCGCTCATAGAAATGGTATCGTAAAGTACCGAGTTTGGGTTTCAAGTATCCGGATTCGGGGACTCTACATTATGGTATCAGACCTATAGGGTTAGAAACCTTAGGTGGGTTAGACCTTAGGCTATAACCTTGGGACAGAGGGGAACGTTGAAAATATAAATAACTCATATAGAGTTTAAAAAAAAAGAGATGAATTGAATAAATTTATTGTAAAACAAAATAAAAGCTAACTTATAAAACTATTATGTGCTGTGTGTATTTATTATTTGCTAGTCAAGATAATTTTGTGTTAGAAAGGAACAAAATTAGGATACCCTTAAGTCGTAAAGAATAAGTCGACATCCATGACCGAGCCAATATCAAAGCCAATAGCTGCAATAGAGGCTCACATTGAAAGCTACCTCAAAGAAGTGGTTATTTTGGAAAGTATAGTACTGGATCAAGAAACGCTAAGTGTAACTAATAGGTAAAGTATGGTTAAGGTATAAATGGTCAATGTTGAGTTCTTAAACTCATATGTCTGTAATGAGTTCTTAAACTCATAAGGTGTTGAAAGTTGTGTGACAAACTGGATATAGTTATGTATTAATGGATATTGAGGATAATGGAAATAGATAGGTTACTAAGTAATTGATCGTTAGTGAATGTATAAGGGATAGGTAGTATTAGTATTAGTTAAATATGTATGATTTTAGGTGGTGTATATGATAGGTATGTTGGTATAATGTAATATTTTGTATAAGTTATGGAAATTTATTCTACGACTTCTCGAGTCACAAAGGGATAGCGGATGTTAAAGCAATATGTGCTATGGTATGGCAAGTGCTATGAATATAGATTTATGTTGGATTAATGAAGTAAGTTGGTATAAAGATAATAGATATTTATATGAATATTGGTTATACAGCAAACCGAGTTTTCAAAATCTAATATTTTGAGTACATGATTAGTTGAATAGAAAGTTTTGCGTTATATGTTAAGCGTTTACGATAAGGCTTAGAATGTAAGGTAATAAAGAATAATTTATAATATTGTCGTCAAGACGAAAACGAAACCAAAGAACAAAAGAACCTGTCAACAAAGCTGGAAGACAACCGGACCCGACACCGAATTTTTGCGAATGTGGACGATCAAGCTATGCAGAACGGATTACCAGCCGCGAAAAATCAACCAGATAATCGAACGTCGAACGTTAAAGACTTCAAAGTGGTCCTATTTCCAGGATTTAGAATATCAACTGACCCGGTAGAAGCATATGTTATAGCTAGGATAACGACGGGGCAAGAGACAACTTTTGCCGCCTATAAGATAAAAGAAAATAATCTTGATAATACCGGAGATAAGCCGGGAATGTGATTAAAAAGGAAAAGTTTGTGTATAGAAAGAAAGGACAGGAGGGATATATATCTTTCCTAAAGGTCCCAATCCAAGAAGGTATAGTAAATGTGTTATGTGCGAATCAATGGAGCATAAGGTGAAAGACCGTCCAAGAAAGGAAATGGAGACAAGGAATGCGAAAATGCGAAAAGGCAGCAGGGCATTGGCGACATCGGGACCGACATCAACAAATAAATCAATAGAATCAACCACAAGCGTCTTCAACATGACTGTTCAAGATATCGTGGCAGCCGGGGATGCAACTCCAGTTATTACTCAAACTAATTTTATTTTCTAATATATTATTTTCTTATATATAGTAAATTATTTTTATAAATTATTTTGAAGGAGGAATTTGAGTTCTCTTAGAAATCAAATTTTTTTTTTTAAAAAAAAGATAGATAAGCTTTTTGCTGAATAGTTAAAGATTGGATCGATCAATTATGGTCGAGATCTATTTGTAATGATTGTGTATGCTATGTACCCTGGTAAGTAGAGGTTTTAAAAGGTGATTCCGGGGACGGAATCCTTATAAGGGAGGGTGAATGTGACAACCTGATATTTTCTATATAAATAAATCATAAATTTTGCGTATAATTTTTTATTTTTTTTTTATATGAATGATATGTGTCAAGGTAATGTGTAATTATAATTATATGTGTGATAAATAAAATTTATTTATTACATTAAGTATTGCAAATAAATTTATTTTAGAATTATTGATTATTATCAATTATATTTTTATACTAACTAATTCCTTATTGGGAACGTTTTATTAATTATTTTTCAAGGAAAATATAATCTTATATTATTTAAATAATATATGAAATGATTTTAGAATATTTATTTATTTTAAAGATAAGAATGCGTGAAAGGTATTATGTAAGTAATTATGTGATGAATATAAAATATATTTATTACATGAATGGTTATAAATAATTTTATTTTAGAATTATTGTTCATTATAAATTATATTCTAATAATAATTAATTTTATAGTAAAAATGTTTTTAATGTTTATTTTCCAAGGAAATAGGATAATTATATTATTTTATATGATATGATTATAGAATTTTTATAATACTTATTTTATTATATGAAATTATTTCAGAATAGTTAAGTTAATTATTTTAACTTAATTATTAAGGTTATATATGAAAGATAAATCAGATATGGAATCCAAATCCTAATTTTGGGTTTTGATCAAGGAATGAGAATAATAATATTATATTATTATTTGTCAGTGTTACAGATATGTATGATTATATGTGTAATGTTAATGTGTGGAACAGTTTTAATATATTACGACCAAACCCTATTAATATTTTTATAAACCCTATTACTATTTGGATAAACTCTATTTCTGGTTCTGGATTAAGGAATGATGATAATAATATAATACTAATTATATTTTGATTTTTCAGTACTATAAATAAGTACTGTATATGTGTGGACTGATAATGTTGGTCAAATTATGTGTACAATATCAAAACCCTAGTTTAAGTTGTTAAACCCTAATTTAAAAGTCAAATGTCGGGTTTAATCATTGTATGCAATCATGTTAAGGTGAATTATGTTGTGTGTTACTTCATGGTATGCTAATTAGGAAACCCTAATTATTAAATTTAAAACCCTAGTTTATATTTATATTTTCTAGATATTAGAAAACCCTAACTATGAATGAAAACCCTAATTCTAAAAACCTAAACAGGAGGTTTGATCATCAAGAATTGTGTTACGTTGATAAATAACACGTGTGATAGACTTTAATTGCTAATTAAAATAAATTTAATTAGTAAATTAAAACCCTAAAACCTAGAACCTTAATTTAATTTCTAGAAACCCTAATTATATTATGGAAACCCTAATTATCGATATTATAAACCCTAATTTCTTTATTAGCAAGGTTAATTGTGATTAAGGGTAATAAACCCTAATATCCATGTATAAGATAATTACAAACTTACTTTAATTAAAAAAGTTATTATTTTCAAAATTTTAGAAACTAAAATTATTTTATTTTATTTTCTTTATAAACCCTAATTGTTAAATCCTAAATTTGGAAATTTTTGAAATCCTAGTTGCTAAATCTTTAAGGGTTAAATATTAAACCCTAAACACTAAAATGTCTAAACCCTAAACCCTAAGGCAATTTTCTAGAAATTTAAGGAAATGACAAAAATGCCCCTCTTACATAATTGAGGCTAAAATGTAGGTTTTGACAATAGGTTAAGTTTTTGAACAACTTCAACCACTTTCTTGACTGAAAATGGACAGCACACAAGCCTCTAGCTCAGCCATTCATGTATCTAAAGCTTGTCTATAAATAGATCAAGGAGAGAAAATGCATTTGTTTACTAAATTTTGTCCAACACTCAACCAAGTCCCTTTTCTCTCAAACCCACGAATTTCCTAAGGCATTTCAGTTCCTTTATCAAGCCCCACGAACACCTTAGCAAATCAGTAACAACAAATCAAAAATTTGTTCATCAAAGGTATAAAACCCTACCTTGAATTTCTGTCCAAAAGTTGTTGTTAGATCTTGTGAATTGATGTTGTAATATGTTGTTTGTAGTCTAACATGATGATCAGGGTTGGTATATTACAAATCCATAACATCTAAATGCTCAAATCAATGATTTTCAATTTTTTGGAAAAAGTTCATGTTATGGTCTGACAACGAATGTCAGACCGTGTAGATCTTAGTATATTTGGTGTTTTTGTTGTTTAAGTGTTGGGTTATGTAGCTTGGTAAATGGTCTTTAAGATCCAAGTGGTAGAATAGCTATTTGATTTTGAAATGAAGTTATTCACCATCAAATACCGCTGAATTCCAAGATTGACCGGAAGTTTTCCTGGGCAATCAAGAACTTGCCCGTAAATGTCTCGATGTGATGTTCGACTATCCAGATCTTGCATTCATTAGATGTTTTGTTGTTTTGTTGAATTTAGGTTGTAGTCCCAAGATATTAACTATAGACTCATGCTTTTATATCGTTAAAACATTACATATCTTTGGATTTTGTGGACTGGTTAAAGCAAATTGAATGATCACGATCAAGGTTTTCGGGAATTTCCGAACACATGAAGAAATGACCCTCCGATGTGGTTTGACCGAGTTATATCTTGTAGATCTGTTGCTGTTAAACTGATATGTTGCTTTAGTATTGTTACTTGACACAAGGACTACTGATTTAAACCTTGATACCACATGAACAAAGAATGTAAACCTAACTTAAAGTGAGATTGAAAGTAATCGATCGAGTTTCGGGTTTCGGAGAAACCCGTAAATGGCCTCGTCAAGGATTTAAAGAGTCAAGATCTTCATGTCACGATATTGTTTAACTAAGTTGTTAATTTTAGTGGTAGTGTTGCAAACGTATTTACATTATCAACGTTTAAACTAACTCAAAGACACGATTACACCGTGAATCAAAGCCTTGGTCAAACCAAGCACACCGAAATGGACCGGATGGTTGTTCTTGAGCCCAAGAACACCTAAGACGATGATATCTCATCGCTAAAGACCTACAAATGACGGTTCCTATTATTTTTAATTTCTCAAATTCAAAAATATTTAAAAATAGAAAATAAATTATAAAAATTACAAAAATAGTTTTTAAAATTATTTTAAATTATGAAAAATAATTTTAATTATTTAGAATATTTTTCATTAATATTTATAATTATTTGAATATTAATGATATTTAATTTATTTAATTAGTATATTAAATAAATTATATAAAAATGATTTTAATTGTTTAAAAATTATTTTAAATAAAGATTAATGTATTATAAAATATTTTAAAGGGATAAAATGTAACTTTTAATATTTTTGGAGAAATTTCATTAATAAATTAATATTAATGATATTAGATTTATTTGATTATTAAATTAAATAAATAAGATAAAAATGATTTTAATGATTTAAAAATCATTTTAAATGAAAATAAAGTATTTAAAAATATTTTAAGTTATAAAATATAACTTTTAATATTTAATGGTTAATTTCATTAATTAATGATTAATAATGATATTAAAGTTATTTAATATTTATATTAAATAAATTAGTTTAAAAATGATTTTAATATTTTAATAATCATTTTAAATGAAAATAAAATGTTTAAAGATATTTTAAGTTATAAAATATAATTTTAATATTTAAAGGATAATTTCATTAATAATTTAATATTAATGATATTTATTTAATGATTAATGATATTAAATTTATTTAATAATTATATTAAATAAATAGTTTTAAAATGGTTTTATTAATTTAAAAATCATTTAAAAGGGATATAAATGAATTAAAAATATTTTAAGTTATAATTAATGACTTTTAATATTTGATAAATAGTTCATTAATATTTAAATATTAATGGTAATTGTTTAATAATGATTTTAAATGTTTTAAAAATCATTTGAGGGTAATATAAATACTTTAAAAATATTTTGAGTTATTATACATAACTTTAATATTTTGGCAATGGTTTCATTAATAGTTTAATACTAATTAAATATTAATGATAATAGAATTATTTAATATTTAAATCATTTAATAATGATTCGATATTTCAAAAATTATGATAAATGATAATAATTATTTAAAAATTATTATAAGGCCATGAAAAATAGTGTGACTAATGTTTAAGTTATCCAAATGAATATGTAATCATCAGATAGAGTCTTAGACTCGATTATTACTCGATAAAGTTGTTTAGAGACCGATATGGTTCGTAAATTGATCCGGATATAGATAATTTAATTAGTTAAAAGTTTATTTGTGATTCAATGGTTGTTAAGGTTATATGATAATGTAATTAGGAATGTGTTAATGATTGTTTCATGAGTCAATGATCGTGAAACATATATGACAATGTGATTATGAATGAGTTGATGATTGTTTGTGAAACCATGATTGTTGAACATGTGTGATAAGGTGATTAGGTTATGTGTCTTCAATCGCAATAGGCAAAGTGTTATGTGTTACGTTATGATATACTAATCGGTAAAATGATTTGATTAATGATAGTCGTGATAGAAACGATAAATCTAAGTCAAGGTAAGTGTAAGCAAACAAGATCGTGCAAGTATCCTAACTTTGCATTTTCTTTATGCAATGGACAAGTGTAAGAATGTTTCAAAATTATATTATTATTATTAATGTATGATTGTTAAAGCTATATTATATAAGCCCATTGATTATCAACATGTTAGTATATGATAATTGGATATATATATTCTGTTCGTTATTTTCTAGAAATGATTATACAAGTGTCCCCACTTGGATAATCATCAGTATTTAATCACATGTTGATACACCTTTGATATACATATATGTTGAATTATATAAGACCTTTGTTATGAAAACCCGATGTAAATGAACATCCCGATAATGGGAAAATTTTTATGCGCTTACTACGGAAAAGGATGAACGATAATATCGTTCTAGCAATGTAGTATTGATCAACACAGGCCCATGGATCGTATAACCCTCGTGCCCGTAAGCAATGCCGGCATTACGATGAATTCTCGCTAACCTTTTCAAAATGAAAACAATGTTCATGATATGTCACGTAAAACTTTATAAATAGACAATACACAGCTTCAAAAACTTGAACGAGGGTTGTTATGCTATTATTATTGGTACAGATTACTTCACAACTATCGATTTGGTTGTAGAAGAATATTATAAAGAAAACATTTAAATTCTTTTTCATTTATATATATATATAATACTTATGGGCACTCAAATGCTCATCCTTGCTTAATTTAAATGTTTTTGCTAAGTGTGAAAAGCTAGAAGGTCTGGACAGAACAAGTGAAAAGGAAAGCAAATGTAATATGTTATTGGTATCTTTTGTAATAGATAGATTGTATTAAGATAATGATATGTATTATATATCATGTAAAGAATATAGTAAAGGTTATGGACTTGGGATTAGACTCGATAAATGTAAGTTAAGTTTATAATTTATATTATTGTTATTATTATTAGTATTATTCCGCCTATAGAAATGGTATCAGAAAGCACCGAAGTTTGGGTTTCAAGTATCCGGATTCGGGGACTCTACATTATGGTATCAGAGCTATAGGGTTAGAAACCTTAGGTGGGTTAGACCTTAGGCTATAACCTTGGGACAGAGGGGAACGTTGAAAATATAAATAACTCATATAGAGTTTAAAAAAAAAGAGATGAATTGAATAAATTCATTGTAAAACAAAATAAAAGCTAACTTATAAAACTATTATGTGCTGTGTGTATTTATTATTTGCTAGTCAAGATAATTTTGTGTTAGAAAGGAACAAAATTAGGATACCCTTAAGTCGTAAAGAATAAGTCGACATCCATGACCGAGCCAATATCAAAGCCAATAGCTGCAATAGAGGCTCACATTGAAAGCTACCTCAAAGAGGTGGTTATTTTGGAAAGTATAGTACTGGATCAAGAAATGCTAAGTGTAACTGATAGGTAAAGTATGGTTAAGGTATAAATGGTCAATGTTGAGTTCTTAAACTCATATGTCTGTAATGAGTTCTTAAACTCATAAGGTGTTGAAAGTTGTGACAAACTGGATATAGTTATGTATTAATGGATATTGAGGATAATGGAAATAGATAGGTTACTAAGTAATTGATCGTTAGTGAATGTGTAAGGGATAGGTAGTATTAGTATTAGTTAAATATGTATGATTTTAGGTGGTGTATATGATAGGTATGTTGGTATAATGTAATATTTTGTATAAGTTATGGCAGCTATTCCTGACTTCCGAGTCACAAAGGGATAGCGGATGTTAAAGCAATATGTGCTATGGTATGGCAAGTGCTATGAATATGGATTTATGTTGGATTAATGAAGTAAGTTGGTATAAAGATAATAGATATTTATATGAATATTGGTTAATACAAGAAACCAAATTTTCAAAATCTAATATTTTGAGTACATGATTAGTTGAATAGAAAGTTTCATGTTATATGTTGTTGCTTATTTATAAGGCTTAGAATGTAAGGTAATAAAGAATAATTTATAATATTGTCGCCAAGACGAAAAACGAAACCAAAGAATAAAAAGAACTCACAACAAAGTCGAAGACAATCGAATCTTACATCAAATTTTTTGTGAATGTGGGACGATCAAGCTATGCAGAATCGGATTACCAATTTAAAAATCAACCAGATAATCGAACGTCGAACGTTAAAGACTTCAAAGTGGTCCTATTTCCGTGATTTAGAATATCAATCAATCTCGGTAGAAGCATATGTTATAGCTAGGATAACGACGGGCAAGAGACAACTTTTTCGCCTATAAGATAAAAGAAAATAATCTTGATAATACCCAGGAGATAAGCCGGAATGTGATTAAAAGGAAAAGTTTGTGTATAAAAAGAAAGGACAGGAGGGATATATATCTTTCCTAAAGGTCCCAATCCAAGAAGGTATAGTAAATGTGTTATGTGAATCAATGGAGCATAAGGTGAAAGACCGCCCAAGAAAGGAAATGGAGACAAGGAATGCGAAAATGCTAAAAAGGCAAATAGGCATCATGCGACATCGGACCGACATCAACAAATAAATCAATAGAATCAACCACAAGCGCCTTCAACACGACTGCTCAAGATATCGTGGGCAAATGGGGATGCAACTCCGTGTATTACTCAAACTAATTTTATTTTCTAATATATTATTTTCTTATATATAGTAAATTATTTTTATAAATTATTTTGAAGGAGGAATTTGAGTTCTCTTAGAAATCAAATTTTTTTTAAAAAAGATAGATAAGCTATTCGAATAGTTAAAGATTGGATCGATCAATTATGATCGAGATCTATTTGTAATGATTGTGTATGCTATGTACCCCGGTAAGTATAGGTTTTAAAAGGTGATTCCGGGGACTAAATCCTTATAAAGGAGGGTGAATGTGACAAACCGATATTTTCTATATAAATAAATCATAAATTTTATGATAATTTTTTTTTTTTTTTTAAATATGAATGATATGTGTAAAAGTAATGTGTAATTATAATTATATGTGTGATAAATAAAATTTATTTATTACATTAAGTATTGCAAATAAATTTATTTTAGAATTATTGATAATTATCAATTATATTTTTATACTAACTAATTCCTTATTGGGAACGCTTTTATTAATTATTTTTCAAGGAAAATATAATCTTATATTATTTAAATAATATATGAAATGATTTTAGAATATTTATTTATTTTAAAGATAAGAATGCGTGAAAGGTATTATTATGTAAGTAATTATGTGATGAATATAAAATATATTTATTACATGAATGGTTATAAATAATTTTATTTTAGAATTATTGTTCATTATAAATTATATTCTAATAATAATTAATTTTATAGTAAAAATGTTTTTAATGTTTATTTTCCATAAAATAGGATAATTATATTATTTTAATATATGATATGATTATATAATTTTTATAATATTTATTTTATTATATGAAATTATTTCGTAATAGTTAAGTTAATTATTTTAACTTAATTATTAAGGTTATATATGAAAGATAAATCGATATGGAATCCAAACCCTAATTTCGGTTTTGATCAAGGAATGAGAATAATAATATTATATTATTATTTGTCGTTGTTACGTATATGTATGATTATATGTGTAATGTTAATGTGTGGAACAGCTTTTAATATATTACATCAAACCCTATTAATATTTTGATAAATATTTTGATAAACTCTATTTCGATTCGGATAAGGAATAATGATAATAATATAATATTAATTATATTTTGATTTTTCAAAGTACTATAAATATTTAATCAGATATGTGTGGACCGATAATGTTGGTCAAATTATGTGTACAATATCAAAACCCTAGTTTAAGTTGTTAACCCTAATTTAAAAGTCAAATGTCGCTTTAATCATCATATGCAATCATGTTAAGGTGAATTATGATTGTGTTATGGTATGCTAATTAGAAACCCTAATTATAATAAAGGAAAACCCTAGTTTAATTATATTTTCTAGATATTAGAAAACCCTAATATTATTGAAAACCCTAATTAAAATTACGGATTATTATTATTATTATTATTGATAAATAACACGTGTGATAGATCTTTAATTATAATTAAAATAAATTTAATTAGTAAATTAAAACCCTAAAACCTAGAATTAATTTAATTTCTAGAAACCCTAATTGCTATGGAAACCCTAATTATCGATATTATAAACCCTAATTGCTTTATTAGCAAGGTTAATTGTGATTAATGGTAATAAACCCTAATGTCCATGTATAAGATAATTACAAACTTAATTTAATTAACAAAGTTAAATTTTCAAAATTTTAGAAACAAAAATCTAGTTATTTTTATTATTATTTTGTAATAAACCCTAATTGTTAAATCCTAAATTTGGAAATTTTTGAAATCCTAATTGCTAAATCTTTAAGGGTTAAATGTTAAACCCTAAACACTAAAATGTCTAAACCCTAAACCCTAAGGCAATTTTCTAGAAATTTAAGGAAATGACAAAATGCCCCCTCTTGAATAATTCAAGGCTAAAATATAGGTTTTGACAATAGGATAGTTGTTGACCAAACCAACCACTCTTCGACCTTCAAATGGACAAAGAAATCATCTCTAGTCAACCATTCATGTATCTAATTGTCTATATATATGGATCAAGAGAGAGAAATTGCATTTGTTTACTAAATTTGTGCAAAACTCAACCAAGTCCCTTTTCTTCACCACCACTTAAATATTAAGGCATATCACCTTTATCAATCCCCCACGATCACAAACAATTAATCAAATCAAAAATCAACAAGATCAAAAAAAGAAAGGTATAAACCCTACCTTTAAATTTCATTCAAAAATTGTTGTTGTTAGATGCTAGTTTTTGTTGTTGTAATATGTTGTTTGTAGTCTAACATGATGATCCTGGGTTGGTAGTATTACAAATCCATAACATCTAAAATGCTCAAATTAATGATTTTCAATTTTCCGGAAAAGTATGTTATGGTCCGACAATCAAATGTCGAATGCAGATCTTAGTATATTTGGTGTTTTTGTTGTTTAAGTGTTTGGGTTATGTAGCTTGGTATATGGTCTTTAAGATCCAAAGTAGAATCAGCTATTTGATGTCTAGATCAAAGATATTCACTGGCCAAATGTCGCCGAACCAAGATTGACGGTAAGTTTTCTCGGCCCCAAGAACTTGCCTGTAAATCATTCCGACAAAGATTTCTACTGCCCCGATCTTGCATTTCGATTAGATGTTTTGTTGTTTTGTTGAATTTAGGATTGTAGTCCCAAGATATCCGGACTATAGATCCATGATTTATATCGTCTAAAACATTACAGCCGATCGGATTTTGTAGGGTCAACAAAGCAAAACGAATGATCAGGATTGGATTTCGGGATTTTCTGTAAACCGTGAAGAAGCATTGTTTCACAATGTTCGACCGAAGTTATATCTTGTAGATTTTGTTGTTATTAATGATATGTTGATAAGAAGTTGTTCTTGACACAATACAGATTATAAACCTTGATACCACATGAATAAATGAATGTAATCTAACTTAAAGTGAGATTCAAAAGTAATCAGTCGAAGTTTCGGGTTTCGGAAAACCCGTAAAATGAAGAACATCGTCAAGGCTTTTAAAGAGTCAAGATCTTCTTATGTTATGATATTGTTTTTAATGATTGTTGTTAATTTTTAGTAGTAGTGTTGCAAGATACTACAAGATTATCAACGATCAAACTAACTCGTAAACACGATTAAATCGTGAATAATTCATGGTCAAACCAAGCACCTCTAAATCGGATCGACAAAGTTGTTGTTCTGAGCCCAAGAACACTAAATGATGATTTGATATCTCGTCGCTAAAGACCTTTAAATGACAAGCTTTTATTATTTTTAATTTCTAATATTCAAAAATATTTAAAAATAGAAAATAAATTATAAAAATTACAAAAATAGTTTTTAAAATTATTTTAAATTATGAAAATAACTTTTAATTATTTGGGATATTTTTCATTAATATTTATAATTATTTGAATATTAATGATATTTAATTTATTTAATTATTATATTAAATAAATTATAGAAAAATGATTTTAATTATTTAAAAATTATTTTAAATAAGATTAATGTATTTAAAATATTTTAAGTTATAAAATGTAACTTTTAATATTTTTGGAGAAATTTCATTAATAAATTAATATTAATGATATTAGATTTATTTGATTATTAAATTAAATAAATAAGATAAAAATGATTTTATGATTTAAAAATCATTTTAAATAAAAATAAAGTATTTAAAAATATTTTAAGTTATAAAATATAACTTTTAATATTTAATGGTTAATTTCATTAATTAATGATTAATAATGATATTAAAGTTATTTAATATTTATATTAAATAATTTAGTTTAAAATGATTTTAATATTTTAATAATCATTTTAAATGAAGATAAAATGTTTAAAGATATTTTAAGTTATAAAATATAACTTTTAATATTTAAAGGATAATTTCATTAATAATTTAATATTAATGATATTTATTTAATGATTAATGATATTAAATTTATTTAATAATTATATTAAATAAATAGTTTTAAAATGGTTTTATTAATTTAAAAATCATTTAAAAGGGATAAAATGAATTAAAAAATATTTTAAGTTATAATTAATGACTTTTAATATTTGAATAAATAGTTCATTAATATTTTAAATATTAATGGTAATTATTTAATAATAATTTTAAATGTTTTAAAAATCATTTAAGGGTAATATAAATACATTTAAAATATTTTGAGTTATTATTCATAACTTTAATATTTTGGCAATGGTTTCATTAATAATTTAATATTAATTAAATATTAATGATAATAGAATTATTTGATATTTAAATCATTTAATAATGATTTCGATATTTCAAAAATTATGATAAATGATAATAATTATTTAAAAATTATTATAAAGCCATAAAAGATAAGTAAATTGATGTTTAAGTTATCCAAATGAATATGTAATCATCAGATAGAGTCTTAGACTCGATTATTACTCGATAAAGTTGTTTCAGAGACCGGCATAGTTCGTAAATTGATCCGACATAGATAATTTAATTAGTTAAAGGTTTATTTGTGATTCAATGGTTGTTAAGGTTATATGACAATGTGATTAAGAATGTGTTAATGATTGTCAGGAGTCAAATGATTGTGAATATGATTGTGATAAGGTGATTAGGTTATGTGAAACCATGATCGTTGAAATGTGTGATAAGGTGATTAGGTTATGTGTCAATCGCAATAAAGTGTTATGTGTTACGTTATGATATACTAATCAAGAAATGATTTGATTAATGATAGTCGTGATAGAAACGATAAATCTAAGTCATGTAAGTGTAAGCAAACAAGATCGTGCAAGTATCCTAACTTTGCATTTCTTTTTATGCAATGGACAAGTGTAAGAATGTTTCAAAATTATATTATTATTATTAATGTATGATTGTTAAAGCTATATTATATAAGTTTCATTGATTATCAACATGTTAGTATATGATAATTGGATAAATATATTTCTGTTCACATTTCTATAAATGATTATACAAGTGTCCCCACTGGATAATCATTGTATTTAATCGCATGTCGATACACCTTTGATATACATATATGTTGAATTATATAAGACCTTTGTTATGAAAACCCGATGTAAATGAACATCCCGATAATGGGAAAATTTTTATGCGCTTACTACGGACAAAGGATGAACGATAATATCGTTTTAGCAATGTAGTATTGATCAACACAGGCCCATGGATCGTATAACCTCAAAGCCCGTAAGCAATGCCGGTTTATGATGAATTTCGCTTAACCTTTTCGAAAATGAAAACAATGTTCATGATATGTCACGTAAACCTTATAAATAGACAATACACTTTCAAAAACTTGAACGAGGGTTGTTATGCTATTATTATTGGGTATGATTACTTCACAACTATCGATTGGTTGTCAGAAGAATATTATAAAGAAAACATTTAAATTCTTTTCATTATATATATATATAATACTTGTTGGGCACTCAAATGCTCATCCTCGCTTAATTTAAATGTTTTCGCTAAGTGTGAAAAGCTAGAAGGTCTTGGCCAGAACAAGTGAAAAGGAAAGCAAATGTAATATGTTATTGGTATCTTTTGTAATAGATAGATTGTATTAAGTTAATGATATGTATTATATATCATGTAAAGAATATAGTAAAGGTTATGCATTTGGGATTAGACTCGATAAATGTAAGTTAAGTTTGAAATTTATATTATTGTTATTATTATTAGTATTATTCCGCCCATAGAAATGGTATCGTAAAGCACCGAAGTTTGGGTTTCAAGTATCCGGATTCGGGGACTCTACATCATGGTATCGAGCTATAGGTTAGAAACCTTAGGTGGGTTAGACCTTAGGCTATAACCTCGGGAATGAGGGAAACGTTGAAAATATAAATAACTCATATAGAGTTTAAAAAAAAAGAGATGAATTGAATAAATTCATTGTAAAACAAAATAAAAGCTAACTTATAAAACTATTATGTGCTGTGTGTATTTATTATTTGCTAGTCAAGATAATTTTGTGTTAGAAAGGAACAAAATTAGGATACCCTTAAGTCGTAAAGAATAAGTCGACATCCATGACCGAGCCAATATCAAAGCCAATAGCCCTAATAGAGGCTCACATTGAAAGCTACCTCAAAGAGGTGGTTATTTTGGAAAGTATAGTAATCGGATCAAGAAACGCCAAGTGTAAATCGATAGTAAAGTATGGTTAAGGTATAAATGGTCAATGTTGAGTTCTTAAACTCATATGTCTCAGAATGAGTTCTTAAACTCATAAGGTGTTGAAAGTTGTGACAAATCGGATATAGTTATGTATGAATGGATATTGAGGATAATGGAAATAGATAGGTTACTAAGTAATTGATCGTTAGTGAATGTATAAGGGATAGGTAGTATTAGTATTAGTTAAATATGTATGATTTTAGGTGGTGTATATGATAGGTATGTTGGTATAATGTAATATTTTGTATAAGTTATGGCAGCTATTCCTGACTTCTGAGTCACAAAGGGATAGCGGATGTTAAAGCAATATGTGCTATGGTATGGCAAGTGCTATGAATATAGATTTATGTTGGATTAATGAAGTAAGTTGGTATAAAGATAATAGATATTTATATAATATTGGTTAATACAAGAAACCAAATTTTCAAAATCTAATATTTTGAGTACATGATTAGTTGAATAGAAAGTTTTATGTTATATGTTGCTGCTTATGATAAGGCTTAAAATGTAAGGTAATAAAGAATAATTTATAATAATGTCGCCAAGATTTAAAACGAAACCAAAGAACAAAAGGACTCGCTAACAAAGTCGAGGACAACCGACCTTACTAATAAATTTTTTGCGAATGTGGACGATCAAGTTATGCAGAACGGATTACCAACCGCAAAAAAAATCAACCAGATAATCGAACGTTAACGTTAAAGACTTCAAAGTGGTCCTATTGCCGTGATTTAGAATATCAATCAATCTTAAGAGAAGCATATGTTATAGCTAGGATAACGACGGGCAAGAGACAACTTTTGCCGCCTATAAGATAAAAGAAAATAATCTTGATAATAACCGAGATAAGCCTGAATGTGAAAAAAAAGGAAAAGTTTGTGTATAGAAAGAAAGGACAGAGGGATATATATCTTTCCTAAAGGTCCCAATCCAAGAAGGTATAGTAAATGTGTATGTGCGAATCAATGGAGCATAAGGTGAAAGACCGCCCAAGAAAGGAAATGGAGACAAGGAATGCTAAAATGCTAAAAGGCAAATAGGCATCAAGTACATCGGACCGACATCAACAAATAAATCAATAGAATCAACGCAAGCGCCTTCAACACGACTGCTCAAGATATCGTGCAAAAATGGGGATGCAACTCTGTGTATTACTCAAACTAATTTTATTTTCTAATATATTATTTTCTTATATATATAGTAAATTATTTTATAAATTATTTTCAAGGAGGAATTTGAGTTCTCTTAGAAATCAAATTTTTTTTAAAAAGATAGATAAGCTTTTTATTTAATAGTTAAAGATTGGATCGATCAATTATGATCTAGATCTATTTGTAATGATTGTGTATGCTATGTACCGGTAAGTATAGGTTTTAAAAGGTGATTCCGGGACTAATCCTTATAATGGAGAGGTGAATGTGACAACCCGATATTTTCTATATAAATAAATCATAAATTTTGCATGATAATTTTTTTTTTTTTTAAAATAAATATGAATGATATGTGTCAAGGTAATGTGTAATTATAATTATATGTGTGATAAATAAAATTTATTTATTACATTAAGTATTGCAAATAAATTTATTTTAGAATATATTGATTATTATCAATTATATTTTTATACTAACTAATTCCTTATCGGGAACGCTTTTATTAATTATTTTCAAGGAAAATATAATCTTATATTATTTAAATAATATATGAAATGATTTTAGAATATTTATTTATTTTAAAGATAAGAATGCGTGAAAGGTATTTATAAGTAATTATGTGATGAATATAAAATATATTTATTATATGAATGGTTATAAATAATTTTATTTTAGAATTATTGTTCATTATAAATTATATTCTAATAATAATTAATTTTATAGTAAAAATGTTTTTAATGTTTATTTTCCAAGGAAATAGGATAATTATATTATTTATATGATATGATTATATATAATTTTATAATACTTATTTTATTATATGAAGGTAATAGTTAAGTTAATTATTTTAACTTAATTATTAAGGTTATATATGAAAGATAAATCGATATGGAATCCAAATCCTAATTTCTAAGTTTTGATCAAGGAATGAGAATAATAATATTATATTATTATTTGTCGTTGTTACAGATATGTATGATTATATGTGTAATGTTAATGTGTGGAACAGCTTTTAATATATTACCATCAAACCCTATTAATATTTTTATATTTTGATAAACTCTATTTTGATTTTCGAGATAAGGAATAATGATAATAATATAATATTAATTATATTTTGATTTTTAAGTACTATAAATATAATACAAGATATGTGTGGACCGATAATGTTGGTCAAATTATGTGTACAATATCAAAACCCTAGTTTAAGTTGTTAAACCCTAATTTAAAAGTCAAATGTCAATTTAATACATCGTTATGCAATCATGTTAAGGTGAATTATGTTGTGTGTTGTGAAATGGTAAGCTAATTAGGAAACCCTAAATTAAATTTAAAACCCTAGTTTATATTTATATTTTCTAGATATTAGAAAACCCTAACTATGAATGAAAACCCTAATCCTAAACCTAAACAGGAGGTTTGATCTCGTCGAGAATTGTGTTACAGTTGATAAATAACACGCGTGATAGACTTTAATTACTAATTAAAATAAATTTAATTAGTAAATTAAAACCCTAAAACCTAGAACCCTAATTTAATTTCTAGAAACCCTAATTATATTATGGAAACCCTAATTTCGATATTATAAACCCTAATTGCTTTATTAGCAAGGTTAATTGTGATTAAGGGTAATAAACCCTAATATCCATGTATAAGATAATTACAAACTTAATTTAATTAACAAAGTTATTATTTTCAAAATTTTAGAAACTAAAATTATTTTATATTATTTTCTTTAATAAACCCTAATTGTTAAATCCTAAATTTGGAAATTTTTGAAATCCTAATTGCTAAATCTTTAAGTGGTTAAATGTTAAACCCTAAACACTAAAATGTCTAAACCCTAAACCCTAAGGCAATTTTCTAGAAATTTAAGGAAATGACAAAATGTCCCTCTTGTATAATTGAGGCTAAAATATAGGTTTTGATAATAGGTTAAGTTGTTGTTGTGAACTACTTCAACCAACAACTCGATCTTTTGACAAAGACACAAATGCCATCACCATCTAAAGCAACCATTCATGTATCTAAGTCTTGTCTATATATAGGTTCAAGAGAGAGAAAAAATGCATTTGTTTACTAAATTTTGTCCAACACTCCTCCAAGTCCTTTTCTTTCTAAAAGCCAATTTAAATTTCCTAAGGCATTTCAGCCTTTATAGCCCCATCGCTCACCTTAACAAATCGTAACAACAAAATCAAAAATTTGTTCATCAAAGGTATAAAACCCTACCTTGAATTTCTCGCCCAAAAAGTTGTTGTTTAGATGTTAGAATTGATGTTGTAATATGTTGTATTTAGTCTAACATGATGATCCGGGTTGGTAGTATTCAAATCCATAACATCTAAATGCTCAAATCAATGATTTTCAATTTTCGAAAAAGTTCGATGTTATGGTTCGACAAACGAATGTCGTAACCGTAGATCTTAGTATATTTGGTGTTTTTGTTGTTTAAGTGTTGGGTTATAGCTTGGTATATGGTCTTTAAGATCCAAGTGGTAGAATAGCTATTTGATTTCGAAATGAAGTTATTCACGGCCAAATACCGCCGACCAACATCGATCGGAAGTTTTTTTGCGGCAAACAAGAACTTGCCAGAAAAATGTCCGATGTGATGTTCGATAATGGCCCGCATCTTGCATTCTCGTTAGATGTTTTGTTGTTTTGTTGAATTTAGGTTGTAGTCCCAAGATATTAACTATAGAGTCATGCTTTTATATCATTAAAACATTACATATGCCGGATTTTGTGGACTGGCCAAAGCAAATTGAATGATCATTATCAAGGCGTTTTTTCGGGAATTTCCGTAACACATGAAGAACAACCCTCCGATGTGGTTCGACCGAAGTTATATCTTGTAGATCTGTTGTCGTTAAACCGATATGTTGTTTTAGTATTGTTACTTGACACAAGGACTACTGATTTAAACCTTGATACCACATGAAACAATGAATGTAACCTAACTTAAAGTGAGATTGAAAGTAATCAGTCGAAGTTTCGGGTTTTCGGAGAAACCGTAAATGGCCTCGTCAAGGATTTAAAGAGTCAAGATCTTCATGTCACGATATTGTTTAACTAAGTTGTTAATTTTAGTGGTAGTGTTGCAAACGTATTACATTATCAACGCTTTAAACTAACTCAAAGACACGATTACACCGCTAATCAAAGTTCTTGGCCAAACCAAGACCTAAAATCGGATCGACAAAGTTGTTCTTGAGCCCAAGAACACCTAAGACGACAGATATCTCGTCGCTAAAGACCCTACAAATGATTTGCCTTATTATTTTTAATTTTGAAATTCAAAAATATTTAAAAATAGAAAATAAATTATAAAAATTACAAAAATAGTTTTTAAAATTATTTTAAATTATGAAAATAATTTAATTATTTAGAATATTTTTCATTAATATTTATAATTATTTGAATATTAATGATATTTAATTTATTTAATTAGTATATTAAATAAATTATAGAAAAATGATTTTAATTGTTTAAAATTATTTTAAATAAAGATTAATGTATTATAAAATATTTTAAGGATAAAATGTAACTTTTAATATTTTTGGAGAAATTTCATTAATAAATTAATATTAATGATATTAGATTTATTTGATTATTAAATTAAATAAATAAGATAAAAATGATTTTAATGATTTAAAATCATTTTAAATGAAAATAAAGTATTTAAAAATATTTTAAGTTATAAAATATAACTTTTAATATTTAATGGTTAATTTCATTAATTAATGATTAATAATGATATTAAAGTTATTTAATATTTATATTAAATAAATTAGTTTAAAAATGATTTTAATATTTTAATAATCATTTTAAATGAAGATAAAATGTTTAAAGATATTTTAAGTTATAAAATATAATTTTTAATATTTAAAGGATAATTTCATTAATAATTTAATATTAATGATATTTATTTAATGATTAATGATATTAAATTTATTTAATAATTATATTAAATAAATAGTTTTAAAATGGTTTTATTAATTTAAAAATCATTTAAAAGGGATATAAATGAATTAAAAATATTTTAAGTTATAATTAATGACTTTTAATATTTGATAAATAGTTCATTAATATTTAAATATTAATGGTAATTATTTAATAATGATTTTAAATGTTTTAAAAATCATTTGAGGGTAATATATAATACATTAAAAATATTTTGAGTTATTATACATAACTTTAATATTTTGGCAATGGTTTCATTAATAGTTTAATATTAATTAAATATTAATGATAATAGAATTATTTAATATTTAAATCATTTAATAATGATTCCTGTTCGAATATTTTCAAAATTATGATAAATGATAATAATTATTTAAAAATTATTATAAAGCCATGAAAAATAAAGTGCAATTAATGTTTA
The DNA here is from genome assembly GCA_020205605.1 of Panax ginseng. Taxonomy (NCBI): domain Eukaryota; kingdom Viridiplantae; phylum Streptophyta; class Magnoliopsida; order Apiales; family Araliaceae; genus Panax; species Panax ginseng. The sequence goes on from CM035132.1 coordinate 138,806,197, forward strand.
AGTTATCCAAATGAATATGTAATTATCAGATAGAGTCTTAGACTCTGGATTATTACTCGATAAAGTTGTCGATAGAATTCTAAGATGGTTCGTAAATTGATCCGGATATAGATAATTTAATTAGTTAAAAGTTTATTTGTGATTCAATGGTTGTTAAGTTATATCATAATGTAATTAGGAATGTTAATGATTAGAATGTGTGAAACATGTATGACAATGTGATTATGAATGAGTTGATGATTGTTTGTGAAACCATGATTGTGTGTGATAAGGTGATAGGTTATATGTCGATCAATCGCAATATAGCAAAAGGTATATGTGTTACGTTATGATATACTAATCAAGAAATGATTTGATTAATGATAGTCGTGATAGAAACGATAAATCTAAGTCAAGTAAGTGTAAGCAAACAAGATCGTGCAAGTATCCTAACTTTGCATTTTCTTTATGCAATGGACAAGTGTAAGAATGTTTCAAAATTATATTATTATTATTAATGCATGATTGTTAAAGTTATATTATATAAGTTTCATTGATTATCAACATGTTAGTATATGATAATTCTGGATATATATATTCTGTTTCACATTTTAGAAATGATTATACAAGTGTCCCCACTGGATAATCATTGTATTTAATCACATGTTGATACCCTTTGATATACATATATGTTGAATTATATAAGACTTTGTTATGAAAAACCCGATGTAAATGAACATCCCGATAATGGGAAAATTTTTGCGCTTACTACGGACAAAGGATGAACGATAATATCGTTTCTAGCAATGTAGTATTGATCAACACAGGCCCATGGATCGTACACCTCAAAGCCCGTAAGCAATGCCAGTTTACAAATGAATTTCTCGCTTAACCTTTTCGAAAATGAAAACAATGTTCATGATATGTCATGTAAACTTTATAAATAGACAACACACGCTTCAAAAACTTGAACGAGGGTTGTTATGCTATTATTATTGGTACAGATTACTTCACAACTATCGATTTGGTTGTAGAAGAATATTATAAAGAAAACATTTAAATTCTTTCAAACTTATATATATATATAATACTTGTTGGCACTCAAATGCTCATCCTCGCTTAATTTAAATGTTTTTACTAAGTGTGAAAAGCTAGAAGGTTCTGGACAGAACAAGTGAAAAGGAAAGCAAATGTAATATGTTATTGGTATCTTTTGTAATAGATAGATTGTATTAAGATAATGATATGTATTATATATCATGTAAAGAATATAGTAAAGGTTCATGATTTGGGATTAGACTCGATAAATGTAAGTTAAGTTTATAATTTATATTTTGTTATTATTATTAGTATTATTCCGCCATAGAAATGGTATCGTAAAGCACCGAAGTTTGGGTTTCAAGTATCCGAATTCGGGGACTCTACATTATGGTATCGCACTCTATAGGGTTAGAAACCTTAGGTGGGTTAGACCTTAGGCTATAACCTTGGGACAGAGGGGAACGTTGAAAATATAAATAACTCATATAGAGTTTAAAAAAAAAGAGATGAATTGAATAAATTCATTGTAAAACAAAATAAAAGCTAACTTATAAAACTATTATGTGCTGTGTGTATTTATTATTTGCTAGTCAAGATAATTTTGTGTTAGAAAGGAACAGAATTAGGATACCCTTAAGTCGTAAAGAATAAGTCGACATCCATGACCGAGCCAATATCAAAGCCAATAGCTGCAATAGAGGCTCACATTGAAAGCTACCTCAAAGAGGTGGTTATTTTGGAAAGTATAGTACTGGATCAAGAAACGCTAAGTGTAACTGATAGGTAAAGTATGGTTAAGGTATAAATGGTCAATGTTGAGTTCTTAAACTCATATGTCTGTAATGAGTTCTTAAACTCATAAGGTGTTGAAAGTTGTGTGACAAACTGGATATAGTTATGTATTAATGGATATTGAGGATAATGGAAATAGATAGGTTACTAAGTAATTAATCGTTAGTGAATGTATAAGGGATAGGTAGTATTAGTATTAGTTAAATATGTATAATTTTAGGTGGTGTATATGATAGGTATGTTGGTATAATGTAATATTTTGTATAAGTTATGGCAGCTATTCCTGACTTCTGAGTCACAAAGGGATAGCGGATGTTAAAGCAATATGTGCTATGGTATGGCAAGTGCTATGAATATAGATTTATGTTGGATTAATGAAGTAAGTTGGTATAAAGATAATAGATATTTATATGAATATTGGTTATACAGCAAACCGAGTTTTCAAAATCTAATATTTTGAGTACATGATTAGTTGAATAGAAAGTTTTGCGTTATATATGTAAGCGCCATTTATAAGGCTTAGAATGTAAGGTAATAAAGAATAATTTATAATATTGTCGCCAAGACGAAAAACGAAACCAAAGAACAAAAAGAACTCACAACAAAGTCGGAAGACAACCGGATTCTTACACGTAATTTTTTATGTAATGTGGACGATCAAGCTATGCAGAAGCGGATTACCGGTATGAAAAATTAACCAGATAATCGAACGTCGAACGTTAAAGACTTCAAAGTGGTCCTATTTCCGTGATTTAGAATATCAATGACCTTAGAAGAAGCATATGTTATATTTAGGATAACGACGGGCAAGAGACAACTTTTGCCGCCTATAAGATAAAAGAAAATAATCTTGATAATAATAGGAGATAAGCCGGAATGTGATTAAAAGGAGGAAAAGTTTGTGTATAGAAAGAAAGGACAGAGAGGGATATATATCTTTCCTAAAGGTCCCAATCCAAGAAGGTATAGTAAATGTGTTAAAAGTAATCAATGGAGCATAAGGTGAAAGACCGCCCAAGAAAGGAAATGGAGACAAGGAATGCGAAAATGCGAAAAGGCAAAGAGGGCATTGGCTTACATCGGACCGACATCAACAAATAAATCAATAGAATCAACCACAAGCGCCTTCAACACGACTGCTCAAGATATCGTGGCAAAATGGGATGCAACTCCGCTTATTACTCAAACTAATTTTATTTTCTAATATATTATTTTCTTATATATAGTAAATTATTTTTATAAATTATTTTGAAGGAGGAATTTGAGTTCTCTTAGAAATCAAATTTTTTTTTTTAAAAAAAAGATAGATAAGCTTTTTGCTGAATAGTTAAAGATTGGATCGATCAATTATGGTCGAGATCTATTTGTAATGATTGTGTATGCTATGTACCCTGGTAAGTATAGGTTTTAAAAGGTGATTCCGGGGACGAAATCCTTATAAGGGAGGGTGAATGTGACAACCTGATATTTTCTATATAAATAAATCATAAATTTTAAATGATAATTTTTTTATTTTTTTATATGATATGAATGATATGTGTCAAGGTAATGTGTAATTATAATTATATGTGTGATAAATAAAATTTATTTATTACATTAAGTATTGCAAATAAATTTATTTTAGAATTATTGATTATTATCAATTATATTTTTATACTAACTAATTCCTTATTGGGAACGCTTTTATTAATTATTTTCAAGGAAAATATAATCTTATATTATTTAAATAATATATGAAATGATTTTAGAATATTTATTTATTTTAAAGATAAGAATGCGTGAAAGGTATTATGTAAGTAATTATGTGATGAATATAAAATATATTTATTACATGAATGGTTATAAATAATTTTATTTTAGAATTATTGTTCATTATAAATTATATTCTAATAATAATTAATTTTATAGTAAAAATGTTTTTAATGTTTATTTTCCAAGGAAATAGGATAATTATATTATTTTTTATATGATATGATTATAGAATTTTATAATACTTATTTTATTATATGAAATTATTTCGTAATAGTTAAGTTAATTATTTTAACTTGATTATTAAGGTTATATATGAAAGATAAATCGATATGGAATCCAATCCTAATTTTGGGTTTTGATCAAGGAATGAGAATAATAATATTATATTATTATTTGTCGTTGTTACGTATATGTATGATTATATGTGTAATGTTAATGTGTGGAACAGCTTTTAATATATTACGACCAAACCCTATTAATATTTTTATAAACCCTATTACTGTTTGGATAAACTCTATTTCTGGTTCTGGATTAAGGAATGATGATAATAATATAATACTAATTATATTTTGATTTTTAAGTACTAAATAAGTACTGTATATGTGTGGACTGATAATGTTGGTCAAATTATGTGTACAATATCAAAACCCTAGTTTAAGTTGTTAAACCCTAATTTAAAAGTCAAATGTCGGGTTTAATATCTCATATGCAATCATGTTAAGGTGAATTATATGTTGTGTGTTACTTATGGTATGCTAATTAGGAAACCCTAATTATTAAATTTAAAACCCTAGTTTATATTTATATTTTCTAGATATTAGAAAACCCTAACTATGAATGAAAACCCTAATCCTAAAAACCTAAATAGGAGGTTTGATCTCGTCAAGAATTGTGTTACAAAGTTGATAAATAACACACGTGATAGACTTTAATTGCTAATTAAAATAAATTTAATTAGTAAATTAAAACCCTAAAACCTAGAACCTTAATTTAATTTCTAGAAACCCTAATTATATTATGGAAACCCCTAATTATCGATATTATAAACCCTAATTGCTTTATTAGCAAGGTTAATTGTGATTAAGGGTAATAAACCCTAATATCCATGTATAAGATAATTACAAACTTACTTTAATTAACAAAGTTATTATTTTCAAAATTTTAGAAACTAAAATTATTTTATTTTATTTTCTTTATAAAACCCTAATTGTTAAATCCTAAATTTGGAAATTTTTGAAATCCTAGTTGCTAAATCTTTAAGGGTTAAATGTTAAACCCTAAACACTAAAATGTCTAAACCCTAAACCCTAAGGCAATTTTCTAGAAATTTAAGGAAATGACAAAATGCCCTCTTACATATAATGAGGCTAAAATATAGGTTTTTTGACAATAGGTTAAGTTGTTGAACAACTTCAACCACTTCTTCGACTGAAAATGGACAAAGACACAAGCCATCTAGCTCACCATTCATGTATCTAAGCTTGTCTATAAATAGATTGAAGGAGAGAAAAAATGCATTTGTTTACTAAATTTTGTCCAACACTCAACCAAGTCCCTTTTCTCTCAAACCCATTTAATTTCCTAAGGAATTTTGGCCTTTATCAAGCCCCACGAACACCTTAGCAAATCAAGAATAACAAATCAAAAATTTGTTCATCAAAGGTATAAAACCCTACCTTGAATTTCTGTCCAAAAGTTGTTGTTAGATCTTGTGAATTAATGTTGTAATATGTTGTTTGTAGTCTAACATGATGATCTGGGTTGGTATATTACAAATCCATAACATCTAAATGCTCAAATCAATGATTTTCAATTTTCTGGAAAAAGTTCATGTTATGGTCTGACAAACGTAATGTCGTAATCGCAGATCTTAGTATATTTGGTGTGTTTTGTTGTTTAAGTGTTGGGTTATGTAGCTTGGTATATGGTCTTTAAGATCCAAGTGGTAGAATAGCTATTTGATTTACGGAAATGAAGTTATTCACTATCAAATACCGTTGACCGACATTGATGAAAGTTTTACGGGCGCCAAGAACTTGCCCGTAAATGTCCGATGAAGATGTTTGACGGCCCGAGATCTTGCATTCGTTAGATGTTTTGTTGTTTTGTTGAATTTAGGTTGTAGTCCCGGTATATTAACTATCTGAGTCATGCTTTTATATCGTTAAAACATTACATATGCCGGATTTTGTGGACTGGGCCAAAGCAAATTGAATGATCACGATTCGTTTTCGGGAATTTCCGTAACACATGAAGAATGACCCTCCGTGTGGTTTGACCGAGTTATATATCTTGTAGATCCGTTATTGTTAAACCGATATGTTGCTTTAGTATTGTTACTTCGACACAAGGACTCTGATTTAAACCTTGATACCACATGAACAATGAAATGTAACCTAACTTAAAGTGAGATTGAAAGTAATCAGTCGAAGTTTCGGGTTTCGAGAGAAAACCGTAAATGGCCTATCAAGGATTTAAAGAGTCAAGATCTTCATGTCACGATATTGTTTAACTAAGTTGTTAATTTTTAGTGGTAGTGTTGCAAACGCATTACATTATCAACGCTTAAACTAACTCAAAGATACGATTACACTGTGAATCAAAGCTTGGCCAAACCAAGCACCTCAAAATCGGATCGACAGTTGTTCTTGAGCCCAAGAACACCTAAGACGACAGATATCTCGTCGCTAAAGACCTACAAATGATTTGTTCCAATTATTTTTAATTTTCAAATTCAAAAATATTTAAAATAGAAAATAAATTATAAAAATTACAAAAATAGTTTTTAAAATTATTTTAAATTATGAAAATAATTTTCGATTATTTAGAATATTTTTCATTAATATTTATAATTATTTGAATATTAATGATATTTAATTTATTTAATTAGTGTATTAAATAAATTATAGAAAAATGATTTTAATTGTTTAAAAATTATTTTAAATAAAGATTAATGTATTATAAAATATTTTAAGGGATAAAATGTAACTTTTAATATTTTTGGAGAAATTTCATTAATAAATTAATATTAATGATATTAGATTTATTTGATTATTAAATTAAATAAATAAGATAAAAATGATTTTAATGATTTAAAAATCATTTTAAATGAAAATAAAGTATTTAAAAATATTTTAAGTTATAAAATATAACTTTTAATATTTAATGGTTAATTTCATTAATTAATGATTAATAATGATATTAAAGTTATTTAATATTTATATTAAATAAATTAGTTTAAAAATGATTTTAATATTTTAATAATCATTTTAAATGAAAATAAAATGTTTAAAGATATTTTAAGTTATAAAATATAATTTTTAATATTTAAAGGATAATTTCATTAATAATTTAATATTAATGATATTTATTTAATGATTAATGATATTAAATTTATTTAATAATTATATTAAATAAATAGTTTTAAAATGGTTTTATTAATTTAAAATCATTTAAAAGGGATATAAATGAATTAAAAATATTTTAAGTTATAATTAATGACTTTTAATATTTGATAAATAGTTCATTAATATTTAAATATTAATGGTAATTGTTTAATAATGATTTTAAATGTTTTAAAAATCATTTGAGGGTAATATTAATACATTAAAAATATTTTGAGTCATTATACATAACTTTAATATTTTGGCAATGGTTTCATTAATAGTTTAATACTAATTAAATATTAATGATAATAGAATTGTTTAATATTTAAATCATTTAATAATGATTCTGATATTTCAAAAATTATGATAAATGATAATAATTATTTAATAATTATTATAAGGCCATAGAAAAATAGTGTGACTAATGTTTAAGTTATCCAAATGAATATGTAATTACTGTATAGAGTCTTAGACTGGATTATTACCCGATAAAGTTGTCGGTAGACCGACATGGTTCAGAAATTGATCTGGATATAGATAATTTAATTAGTTAAAAGTTTATTTGTGATTCAATGGTTGTTAAGGTTATATGATAATGTAATTAGGAATGTGTTAATGATTGTTTGCGAGTCAATGACTGTGAAACATGTATGACAATGTGATTATGAATGAGTTGATGATTGTTTGTGAAACCATGATTGTTGAACATGTGTGATAAGGTGATTAGGTTATGTGCTGACTGCAATAGGCAGTGTTATGTGTTACGTTATGATATACTAATCAGTAAAATGATTTGATTAATGATAGGTCGTGATAGAAACGATAAATCTACGTTGCGTAAGTGTAAGTAGCGCATCAGCCAAGTATCCTAACTTTGCATTTTCTTTATGCAATGGACAAGTGTAAGAATGTTTCAAAATTATATTATTATTATTAATGTACAGATTGTTAAAGCTATATTATATAAGCCCATTGATTATCAACATGTTAGTATATGATAATTCGGATATATATATTCTGTTCGTTAATTTCTAGAAATGATTATACAAGTGTCCCCACTTGGATAATCATTGTATTTAATCACATGTTGATACCCCTTTGATATACATATATGTTGAATTATATAAGACCTTTGTTATGAAAACTCGATAGTAAAATGAACATCCCGATAATGGGGAAAATTTTTTGCGCGCTGACGGACAAAGGATGAACGATAATATCGTTCTAGCAATGTAGTATTGATTAATACAGGCCCATGGATCTGTACACCCTCAAAGTTCGTAAGCAATGCGGTTTATGATGATGAATTTCTGCTTAACCTTTTCGAAAATGAAAACAATGTTCATGATATGTCACGAAACCTTATAAATAGACAATACACAGTTTTCAAAACTTGAACGAGGGTTGTTATGCTATTATTATTGGTGTACAGATTACTTCACAACTATTGATGGTTGTAGAAGAATATTATAAAGAAAACATTTAAATTCTTTCAGCTTATATATATATAATACTTGCTGGGCACTCAAATGCTCATCCTTGCTTAATTTAAATGTTTTCAGCTAAGTGTGGAAAGCTAGAAGGTTCGGACAGGAACAAGTGAAAAGGAAAGCAATTAGAATATGTTATTGGTATCTTTTGTAATAGATAGATTGTATTAAGATAATGATATGTATTATATATCACGTAAATAATATAGTAAAGGTTGCGTACTTGGGATTAGACTCTGAAAAATGTAAGTTAAGTTTATAATTTATATTATTGTTATTATTATTAGTATTATTCCGCTCATAGAAATGGTATCGTAAAGTACCGAGTTTGGGTTTCAAGTATCCGGATTCGGGGACTCTACAATTAAGGTTTGTATAGTCTAATGACTATTAAAGGTTGTAGTAGAAATACTTAATAACCTTGGGACATAGTTCACGGTCTTAAAGACCCTCAGATATAAACCTCTAACTTGTTTACTAATTTTGTCTCAAAGAATAAGTTCTTAATTATTCAGTATTCATTGCTTACTCTTAAATTATTTCTCTTATCACACTTTATATCAGTGAGCAATTGTTTGCTCACTCTTACATTTAAACACTATAGCTAAAGTTGAGAAAATTGATGAGTCGTCTTCTAGCAAAGGAAAGGGAAAGATGTCCAAGTGATGAAGACTTATTTGAATTTATTTAAATGAATTATGTTATAAGACTTATGTTATATTGTGTTCCGCAGTCTTATGCAATAGTTTAAGGTTAGATTACTTGGGATTGATTTAAGTTGATGTATGGGAAAAATTATTGTTTAAGTTATTTAAGTTATGTCTTTATCCTTTATTACGGGTAGTTAGATATAATTGTTTTAAATAGTGAGCACCAAATACCGTGGGAATGGAGTACCCGGATTTGGGGGTGTCACAATATATATATATATATATATATATATATATATATATATATAAATATTAATGTAATAGAAAGCATTAAATATGCGAAAATCTAATAGTGTGCTGTAAAGAAGGCTTCAGACCGCTTTTGGAACTTAAAAACTCGATTTTCTCCGGTTAAAATTTGATATGTTGTAGAAGATATGTATACAAGTGTTTAGAAAGAAGAATATTGAATTTTGGAAAACTATAAGAGGGGTTAAAAGCTAAAATGGACAAAGTTTTCTCCCCTTTTCTTTTTTTTTCATTATGGTTAATGGGGGGGTATATTTATTGACCAAAGTGGTCGCGGGTCTACCTACGGCTGTCTGGGTGGCCCCGGACCCTGTGGGTCCCATTATCTCGAAGTAAGAGCACTCAACGCATTGTCCGCTCAAACTTTTATAACTTTTTATCCGGGAATTCGATGGAGGCATGCTATAACTTTCCGGAAAGCCCTTGACGAGAGCTACACAAGGACATAGGATTTGACATTTTCGGAATCAGGGAAGATGGGTCCATGACCATAACATTGAGTCTTCACAGTCCATCCGTTGAGCTATTTTGTGCTTTTTTCACTCGGGATTGATGTTAGGTTTCTACATAACTTCTTTTGCAGTGATTTGGGCTAAATTGATCTTGAGATGGAAATATAACTATTTTTCCCTTCCCGGGTTGGTTCCGGGCTTGCTGAAGTTGTAGCCGTCTTTTCTCAGTGTTGTCTTCGAGATTAGATTGTTGTTAACTTTTGACAGTCCTCAGGGTTGTCTCTGAGGTTGGTCTTGTAAAGTCCCCGAATCCGGATACTTGAAACCCGAACTCGGTACTTCACGATACCATTTCTATGAGCGGAATAATACTAATAATAATAACAATAATATAGATTTATCAAATTAATTTACATATTATCAGAGTTTAGTTCCCAAGTACGAAACCTTTAAACATTCGTTACATGATAATGATAATAGTATTTATCATCCTTATCATAAAGTTAGACTATTACATAGAATAGCTTAAACATTCATTCAAAGAACTTTCCTTCCCCTTGTTCTTGGCAGATCATTCGGTTTGTTCACACTTAGCTGAAAACATTTAAATTAAGCAAGAATGAGCATTTGAGTGCCTAGCAAGTAATATCAACAATATCAGTTACCTGAAAGGATTAAATGTTTTCTTTGAACGAAACTTCTACAACGGATCAATAGTTGTGAAGTAAACTGGACCAATAATCAATAACATGTCATTTAAATTTCAAATTTTTTGAAACTACTTACGTGACTATAAATGATGATCATTTGATGACTATGAACATTGTTTTATATTTTGAAAAGGTTTAAAGCAGAACTTCATCTCAGAAACCGTCATTACTTCTGAACACGGGGTGATCAAATTTGTTATGCCCTCAGTATTGATCAATACTACATTGCTAGAACGATATTATCGTTCATCCTTTGTCCGTCGTAAGCATAAAAATTTCCCATGATTGGGATGTTCATAACGATCTTGAATCCATACCAAAACAATTCGGTTGGATAAGTTTTATCTTGTTCAACAACAACTTTAAATATATGTCTAATTTGGATCAAATAGCTTAGACGACCTTTATTTCAAGGTATACATACTAAGCAACTATAAGTATGTATCAACATGTGATAAAATATAATGATTATCCAAGTGGGGAAACTTGTATAACCATGTTATAGAAATTAACGAACAGAATAAATAACTTGATCACTATTAACAGAATAAAGGAAATTGTACAACAATTATTGTTTAATAGCTTACTTATACAGAATCATTTCATAAGTATATAAAAAGGTTGAAATATTTGAACAATTGAAATGAATAGTTTAGATATTATCTTACGCATGTCCTTAGCATAAAGTAAATGCAAAGGTTTAGATACTTGCTTATCTCTTTGCTTACACAACTTAGATATATCTTTTCTATCAAGTCCTATCATTAAATAAATCATTGTCTCGATTAGAATAATATATCATATCATATAATATCGCTTATTATCACACAAAGACATTCCTAATCACATTGTCACATAATTTTAACACCATTGAATCACAAATAATTCACTTATCAAGTCAATCTATTTAAATCCAGATCAATTTTTAAATATATGTGGGTCTCATCGACAACTTTATCGAGTAATTATCGAAGTCTATGACTCTATACTGATTATACAATATCCATTTGGATAACTTAAACACCGGCCCAGACTATTTTTCATGGCCTTGTAATAATTTTTAAACAATTATTACCATTTATCATAATTTTAAAATATCGTAATCATTATTAAATGATTTAAATAATAAACAATTCTATTATCATTAATATTTAATTAATAACAAACTATTAATGAAACCATTGCCAAAATATTAAGTTATTTAAAATAACTTAAACTATTTTAAAACATTTATATTACCTTTAAATGATTTTTAAAACATTTAAAATCATTATTAAATAATTACCATTAATATTTAAATATTAATGAACTATTTATCTAAATATTAAAAGTCATTAATTATAACTTAAAATACTTTTAATTCATTTTATCCCTTTTAAATAATTTTTTTTAAAATTAATAAAATCATTTTAGAACTATTTATTTAATATAATTATTAAATAAATTTAATATCATTAATCATTAAATAAATATCATTAATATTAAATTATTAATGAAATTATTCTTTTAAATATTAAAAGTTATTTTTATAACTTAAAATATTTTTAAACACTTTATTTTCATTTAAAATGATTTTTAAAATAATAAAATCATTTTTAAACTAATTTATTTAATATAATTAAATAATTTTAATATCATTATTAATCATTAATTAATGAAATTAACCATTAAATATTAAAAGTTATATTTTATAACTTAAAATATTCTTAAATACCTTATTATTATTTAAAATAATTTTTAATATAATAAAATCATTTTAATTTATTTATTTAATTCATTTACTAAACAACTTAACTATCATTAATATTAATTTATTAATGAAAATTATCATAAAATATTAAAAGTCATTGTAGATAACTTAAAATATTTTCATATATCATAATATAATTTTTAATGATTTTTCATGTATTTAAATCATTTTTAAATAATTTATTTAATATTATAATTAAATAAATTAAATACTTTTAATATTCCAAAAATATTAAATATTTATGAAATATATTTAAAATAATTAAAATATAATTTTTAGAATTTAAAATAATTTTTAATACTTTATTTTGTATTCTTAATAATTAAAACCCTTTTATCAATTTTTTTATTAATTTTTGAAATTATAAATAAAAGCGTCGCTAAAGGGCTATAGCGACACTTTACGTCGCTATAGGTGTTCTTGAGCCTTCAAGAACATTCATACTGAGCCCAACTTGCCTACTTTGACCAAGCACACAGTAAGGATCATGATGTTTTGAGGGTATGCTTTTGTACAGATTATGTAGTATACATGCAACACTACACCATTCAACAAGAAATATGATCAAATAACATCATAATCAGAAGATATAAAGCCTCAAAGTGGTCGTCAGGACATGTTCTTCATTTACGGGTTTCGAAATGAAGAAACGATTCTGATGGCTACTTTGGGCTTCCACAACTTCTTGAGATCATGAGATATTTTTGTGATATAATGCGTGAAGTGTGTAGCCAACATGTAAGAGAATATATTTATCCCAAAACATTAACTAAATAACAACACAATCGACAGATCTAGACCCATTAAACCTTGTCGACGTCACGATCATGCGTTTTCGGGTTACCCGTAAAATGCATTTCATGAACGTCCTACTTAGTTGACCGCCCATCGAGATCTACCGATCTATATATTAGTAATATAGTGCAATAATATTGTAGTCCAAACAATGACTATATCATAGATACATAGATCATTACATAAAATCATAAACATGGGTCAGATCTAAGGCCACGAAGATCTTGCTGAGCCTTCCGGGCATGATCTCGGGTTTTTTCAGAATTGAAAGTCATGGCTTGATCAATGAGGTTTGACCACCCATAACTTTCATTCTCGAAAGCAACGATCCGAGCTAGCTAAAAGTTCCGATTCAGGGGAACATAACAAAGCTACAAGATTCAAGCTTTAATCAACAAAAACAGTTACTATACAAAGATTAAAGAGGCTCGACATTTGCTTGTCGATGACATAAACAACAAAAATTTTCAGTTTTTCAAAAACTCAAATCAAGATTTTGATGATATGGATCTATCTAAAACCAACCCAGATCGACATAATAACTTATAAACAACATGTTTTAACAATAAATTCTAACATCTAACAACAAAATTTTGGACAGATTCAAGCTAAGGTTTTTTTTATACCTTTGATGTCCAAATTTCGATTTTGTTGGTCTTTGATTTGGTATGGCCGATCGTGGGCTTGTTTCTCGAATCGATTTTAGGAGAGAATTTCGTAGGTTTTAAGTTGAGAGAGATAAGTGGAGTGTTATTGCAAAAATAAGTGGGCAAATGAGATTTTCTCTCTCCAATACTATATATATAATGTGTTGGATGCATGTATGCTGAGATTTGTAGCTGGTTGCTGAGATTGTAGGTCACCATTTGTCAACATAGTTGGTTACCAACTCTAACCTATTGTCAAAACCTACTAATTTAGCCAAAATAATACACTTAGGGGAAAAATGGTCATTTGGCATGACAAATTAATGGCATTTGGTAATTGCCAAACCCTTGTGGTTAGGGTTTGGTTTAGGGTTTAGGGTTTGAGCCAATTTTAGCAAAAGTCTAGGATTCCAAATTTAGGATTTAACAATTATGGTTTATTACAAAAATAATAATATAAAATAACTAAATTTTTGTTTCTAAAATTTGACAATTTAGGTTTATTAATTAGATTAATTTTCTAATTACTTTATACAAAGAATATTAGGGTTTAGATCATATAATTATCATTGACTTTTGCTAATTTAGCAATTAGGGTTTATTCTTTTGGTAATTAGGGTTACCAAATTACTATTAGGTTTTTAATTACTAAATTAGGGTTTTAGTTTAGTAATTAGGGTTTAACAATTTAGGGTTTCTAAATTTAATAATTATAACCACAATATTTGTTAATTGATCACATTATCGATACCACCAACAATCTCAAACTCTAATTTCAAATTAGGGTTACTAATTATAGCAATTAGGGTTTCGCTGACAAAATTAGGGTTTTAATCATTATGGTTTTAAATCACTAATTAGGTTTATTTATTAAGTGATATAAAACATATTATACATGACCTTTAATCACAAGAACATAATTCTTGACAAATCAAACCTCCTGGCCTAGGTTTAGGATTAGGGTTTATTAAAAATTCGAGATATAATTAGGGTTTTAATTTAATAATTAGGGTTTCTAATTAGCATATCCTCAAGTAACACATAACATATATCATATAACCCGGATATTTAAATTCGTAAGTTTCCCATTTTAATTGATAAAAGAGAGTTAAATCAATTAATGCTAAGGTTTAGTCATTATACCATAATTGACCAACCATCAATAATGATACAATTTTTACGAAGACATTATTATAGCATCGAAAAATCAAAATATTATAATATTATAATATTATTATCATTCCTTGATCAAAACCCAAAATTAGGGTTTGGATTCCATATCTCGATTTATCTCATTATCATTAAGTTAAAATAATTAACTTAATATCCTCGAACAAATTTATATAATGAAATAATTATTATAATTATTCTAAAATCATTTCATATATTATTTGAATAATATAAACATATAATTTCATGGAAAAATAATTAATAAAACATTTCTAATATAGAATTAATTACTATAAAAATATCATTTATAATAACCAATATTTCTAAAATAAAATTATTTACAATTAATAATGTAATACTTAAATTTTATTTATCAAACATATAATTATAATTACACATTACCTTGGCACATATCATTCATATTTATTTTAATAATAAAAAAAAAATTAAACATAAAATTTATGATTTATTTATATAGAAAATATCGGGTTGTCACATTCACCTCCTTTATAATGATTAGTCCCGGAATCACCACTTTAAAACCTATACCTACTAGGGTACATGTCATTCACAATCATTGCAAGTAGATTTTTATCACTTTAATCAGACTGATCTTTAACTTTTTATTTAAAGCTTGTCTTTCTGATTATACGGAAATTTGATTTCTAAAAGAACTCAAATTCCTCCTTCAAATTTTCCTTATAAATTAATTTACTATAAAAAAAAAAAATCATATTTATATAAAAATAAAAGTTATCTGAAAAGTACAGAGTCCCACCGCCTAACCCGCCACTGTGTCTTGACATATCACGTTGAAGACCCTTACGAGAGATTTTTTCACTTCTTTGGATGAAGTTGGGTCTGTGATTGCCAAAGTTCCGCCGCTTTTCCCCATGTTCACACTTGCTACCTCCGCTTTCCTTTTGGACAATCTTTCACCCTATGATCCTTTGATCCGCATGAAAACACCCACCAATTATCTTAGAATTGGGGGCGGTTGGGAGAGATATGGCCCTCCTCCCACACACTTGAAACATCTGAATTTTCCCTTTAGACATTCCCCTAAATGATTTTTCCCACAATTCCCACATTGCACCAACGGCTTCTTATTTACACCTTCTTGTTTTACCTGCACCCCACCAAAGTTGTTCACCTTCCTCTTATCCCTTCTATTCCCGAGATTTGCTTCCACCTTCCCAGTTCCTCAACTTTTCCCTTGTTCCTCCTTTCTTTGTTGTAAAGGCTCATGGCCTCACTTCTCCTCTCGCCGATAAGTGCTTTCTCCATGAGTCTTTGCAAATGTAGGGATTTGCAACATTGCCACCTTGTTGTAGAGCCGTGGTTTTAATCCAGCTCAAACCTTCAAGCAGCTTTTCTAGCCTCGTATCGACTTGATGCAGGGGCGTAACCTAACTAATTCATTAAATTTTGCGGCATATTCCATAATGGTCATATTCTCTTGTTTTAATTCAAGAAATTTTACTTCCATCCTAGCTTGCATACTAGATGAAAAGTAGTTTTCAAAAACAAGATGTTTTAAACCTTTCCCAAGCAACTACACCTTCCCAGCCCTTTTGCTCGATTGGGCTTCCCACCAAAAATTTGCCTCTCCCTTCATCATGTAGGTGGCAAAAGAGGTCTTTTGCCCCTCAGCTACCCTAGCTATTACAAACGCCTTTTCTATTTCTTTAACCCAAGTTTGGGCTTCTACAGGGTCAGTTGTACCTCTAAATTCGGGAGGTCCTATAGCTTTAAAGTCCTTGAAGTTTGCTAAGCGATTGTCCTGTTGGTTCCCATCGGCTGTCGTTCCTTGTTGGATGGCTTGAGCTACCATGTTTGCGAATTGCTGCATTGGATCTGGTTGTGGTTGTCCTTCAACGTTGTTGACAGATTCTTCTGCCCTTTGATTTCGAGTTTGTCGTCGAGGCGGCATTATCTGGTTAAATAAAACATAATTTAACTTACATTCTAAACCTTATCACATAAGTTTAATATATTAAACTTGTTTCATTACCCAAACATAAGTCCATTTTCATTAATTCAAGGTAATTTACATAATATATCCCATAATACTATCCCTTTGTGACTACAAGAGTCGGGATTTACAACTTTGATTAACACAAAAGGGGAGAATATTACATTACACAAACATACTAATCATATATATTACATTAAACAGATCTACACAACAGAACCTATACTACCTATTCACTACGCCTTTTTCTTGATTGTGGAAATCCCTTTGCTTGATGACCTTCTATTCCACAAATAAAACAGACACACTGCTTTGGATTGGGACACTGAATAGAAAAATGTCCCCCATGACCGCAATTGTAGCAAACATTTTCCCTTCCCGCACACGCGCCTTCATGCTTCTTGTCACAATTTGTACACTTTTCTATGTGTTTAAAGTTCCTTTGGTTGTTATCAGGATCACGATCATTCATTTTTCTTTTTCCCTTTTGGTTTGGAGCTGCACATGACTTGTTGCTTTTAGCTCCTAGTTGGTCAATTTGGATTTTAAGCTTATCTTGTTCTTCCATGGTTTCAATTAATGCTTTCTGCGGTTGGTTTGTTTAGTAATTTTCTATTTTCCACAACTGTTCCAAAGAGGCAACTTGGTCCCATGATTTCGCACTTTGATTGATGCTTGATCACCCAACTTGATTAATACGAATCAATCATCGGTTAGTTCCACCATTTACGGATCTCGCACGATATTCTCCACTATAACCACCTCATCGAGGTTGCTTTCACTTTGAGCCTCTATTTCAAATTTATTGGCTTTGATATAAACTTCTTCTTTATGATCCAAGGGTATCCTAATCCTTTTCACGACATCTACACATATAAATTATCTTGATTAGCATAAATATATACACATAACACATAAGGGTTTTATATAAGTTATCTTTTAGTTTGTTTGACGATGAATTTATCTGATTCATCTACTTTTAAACTCTATATGAGTTATTTATATTTTCAACATTTCCCTATGTTCTAAGGTTATAGCCTAAAGTCTATCCCACCTAAGGTTTCTAACCCTATAGCTCTGATACCATTCTGTAAAGTCCCCGAATCCGGATACTTGAAACCCGAACTCGGTACTTCACGATACCATTTCTACGAAAGCGGAATAATACTAATAATAATAACAATAATATAGATTTATCAAATTAATTTACATATTATCGAGTTTAGTTCCCAAGTACAAAACCTTTAAACATTAGATTTACATGATAATGATAATGTATTTATCATCCTTATCATAAAGTTAGACTATTACATAGAATAGCTTAAACATTCATTCAAAGAACTTTCCTTTCCCTTGTTCTTGGCGAGATCCTTGGTTTGTTCACACTTAGTTTGAAAACATTTAAATTAAGCAAGAATGAGCATTTGAGTGCCCGTAAAGTAATATCAACAATATCGATTAGTCGAAAGGATTAAATGTTTTCTTTGAGCGAAACTTCTACAACGGATCAATAGTTGTGAAGTAAACGGACCAATAATCAATAACATGTCATTTAAATTTCAAATTTTTTTGAAACTAATACATGCACTATAAATGATGATCATTTGATGGACTATGAACATTGTTTTATATTTTGAAAAGGTTTTAAGCAGAACTTCATCTCAGAAACCGTCATTACTTACTGAACGCGGGGTGATCAAACCCGTTATGCCTGTATTGATCAATACTATACATTGCTAGAACGATATTATCGTTCATCCTTTATCCGTAGTAAGCGCATAAAAATTTCCCATGATTGGGATGTTCATAATGATCTTGAATCCATACCAAAATAATTTGGTTGGATAAGTTTTATCTTGTTCAACAACAACTTTAAATATATGTCTAGCTGGATCAAATAGCTTAGACGACCTTTATTTCAAGGTATACATACTAAGCAACTATAAGTATGTATCAACATGTGATAAAATATTATGATTATCCAAGTGGGGACACTTGTATAACCATGTTATAGAAATTAACGAACAGAATAAATAACTTGATCACTATTAACAGAATAAAGGAAATTGTACAACAATTATTGTTTAATAGCTTACTTATATAGAATCATTGCATAAGTATATACAAAGGTTGAAATATTTGAACAATTGAAATGAATAGTTTAGATATTATCTTACGCATGTCCTTAGCATAAAGTAAATACAAAGGTTTAGATACTTGCCTTGTTTAACGCTTACACAACTTAGATATATCTTTTTCTATCAAGTCCTATCATTAAATAAATCATTGTCTCGATTAGAATAATATATCATATCATATAATCACGCTTATTGCACAAAGACATTCCTAATCACATTGTCACATAATTTTAACACCATTGAATCACAAATAATTCACTTATCAAGTCAATCTATTTAAATCCGGATCAATTTAAAATATATTCAGGCTCAAAACAACTTTATCGAGTAATTATCGAGTCTATGACTCTATATCTGATTATACAATATCCATTTGGATAACTTAAACACCGTACGCACTATTTTTCATGGCCTTGTAATAATTTTTAAACAATTATTATCATTTATCATAATTTTGAAATATCGAGAATCATTATTAAATGATTTAAATAATAAACAATTCTATTATCATTAATATTTAATTAATAATAAACTATTAATGAAACCATTGCTAAAATATTAAGTTATTTAAAATAACTTAAACTATTTTAAAACATTTATATTACCTTTAAATGATTTTTAAAACATTTAAAATCATTATTAAATAATTACCATTAATATTTAAATATTAATAAACTATTTATCTAAATATTAAAAGTCATTAATTATAACTTAAAATACTTTTAATTCATTTTTATCCCTTTTAAATAATTTTTTTAAAATTAATAAAATCATTTTAGAACTATTTATTTAATATAATTATTAAATAAATTTAATATCATTAATCATTAAATAAATATCATTAATATTAAATTATTAATGAAATTATTCTTTTAAATATTAAAAGTTATTTTTATAACTTAAAATATTTTTAAACACTTTATTTTCATTTAAAATGATTTTTAAAATAATAAAATCATTTTAAACTAATTTATTTAATATAATTAAATAATTTTTAATATCATTATTAATCATTAATTAATGAAATTAACCATTAAATATTAAAATTTATATTTTATAACTTAAAATATTCTTAAATACCTTATTATTATTTAAAATGATTTTAATATAATAAAATCATTTTTAATTTATTTATTTAATTCATTTACTAAATAACTTAACTATCATTAATATTAATTTATTAATGAAAATTATCATAAAATATTAAAAGTCATTGTAGATAACTTAAAATATTTTCATATATCATAATATAATTTTTAATGATTTTTATGTATTTAAATCATTTTAAATAATTTATTTAATATTATAATTAAATAAATCAAATACTTTTAATATTCCAAAAATATTAAATATTTATGAAATATATTTAAAATAATTAAAATATAATTTTTAATTTAAAATAATTTTTAATAATTTATTTTGTTTTTTAATAATTAAAAACCCTTTTATCAATTTTTTTTATTAATTTTCGAAATTATAAATAAAATCATTAAAGGGCTATAGCGACACTTTCATCGTTATATAGGTGTTCTTGAGCCTTCAAGAACATTCATAACCGATTCCAACTTGCTTACTTTGACCAAGCACACGAATAGGATCATGATGTTTGAGGTATGCTTTTATACATATTATGTAGTATACATGCAACACTACACCATTCAACAAGAAATATGATCAAATAACATCACAATCCAGAAGATATAAAGCCTCAAAGTGGTTTATCGGACATATTCTTCATTTACGGGTTTCCCGAAATAAAGAACGAGCCTCGACGGCTAGTTCGGGCTTCCACTGACTTCTGAGATCGCGAGATATTTTTGTGATATAATGCGTGAAGTGTGTAGCCAACATGTAAGAGAATATATTTATCCCAAAACATTAACTAAATAACAACACAATCGACAGAGATCTAGACCGGTCAAACCTTGTCAAGCGTCATGATCATGCGTTTTCTGGGTTACCCAGAAAATTCATTTCATGAACGTCCGGCCTAGTTTGACCGCCCACTGAGATCTACCTGATCTATATATTAGTAATATAGTGCAATAATATTGTAGTCCAAACAACAGACTATATCATAGATACATAGATCATTACATAAAATCATAACACGATCGGATCTAAGGCCACGAAGATCTTGTCGAGCCTTCACAGGCATGATCCGGGTTTTCGGAAATTGAAAGTCATGGCTTCGATTGATGAGGTTTGACCACCCATAACTTTCATTCCGAGCCACGATCTCGAGCTAGCTAAAAGTTCCAGACACTGGGGAACATAACAAAGCTACAAGATTCAAGCTTTAGTCAACAAAAAGCAGTTAACATACAAAGATTAAAGAGGCACGACATTTGCTTGTCGTTCGACAACAAAAATTTTCAGATTTTCAAAAACTCAAATCAAGATTTTGATGATATGGATCTATCTAAAACCAACCCGGATCATCATAATAACTTATAAACAACATGTTTTAACAATAAATTCTAACATCTAACAACAAAATTTTTGGATGATTCAAGCTAAGGTTTTATACCTTTGATGTCCAAATTACGATTTTCATGTTCTTGATTTGGTATGGCCGATCGTGGGGCTTGTTTCTTGGTGATTTTAGGAGAGAATTTCGTAGGTTTTAAGTTGAGAGAGATAAGTGGAGTGTTATTGCAAAAATAAGTGGGCAAATGAGATTTTTCTCTTTAATACTATATATATAATGTGTTGGATGCATGTATTCGAGATTTGTAATGGTTCTTTGAGATTGTATGTCACCATTTGTCAACATAGTTGGTTACCAACTCCAACCTATTGTCAAAACCTACTAATTTAGCCAAAATAATACACTTAGGGGCAAAATGGTCATTTGGCATGACAAATTAATGGCATTTTGGGTAATTGCCAAACCCTTAGGGTTATGGTTTGGTTTAGGATTTAGGGTTTGAGCCAATTTTAGCAAAAAGTCTAGGATTCCAAATTTAGGATTTAACAATTATGGTTTATTACAAAAATAATAATATAAAATAACTAAATTTTTGTTTCTAAAATTTGACAATTTAGGTTTGTTAATTAGATTAATTTTCTAATTACTTTATACAGTAACATTAGGGTTTAGATCATATAATTATCATTGACTTTTGCTAATTTAGCAATTAGGGTTTATTCTTTTGGTAATTAGGGTTACCAAATTACTATTAGGGTTTTAATTACTAAATTAGGGTTTTAGTTTAGTAATTAGGGTTTAACAATTTAGGGTTTCTAAATTTAATAATTATAACCACAATATTTGTTAATTGATCACATTATCGATACCACCAACAATCTCAAACTCTAATTTCAAATCGGGGTTACTAATTATAGCAATTAGGGTTTAGCGACAAAATTAGGGTTTTAATCATTATGGTTTTAAATCACTAATTAGGTTTATTTATTAAGTGATATAAAACATATTATACATGACCTTTAATCACGATAACACAATTCTTGACAAATCAAACCTCCTAAATTACAGGTTTTAGGATTAGGGTTTATTAAAATTCGAGATATAATTTGGGTTTTAATTTAATAATTAGGGTTTCCTAATTAGCATATCCTCAAGTAACACATAACATATATCATATAACCCGGATATTTAACAATTAGTAAGTTTCCCATTTTAATTGATAAAGCGAGTTAAATCAATTAATCTTGAGGGTTTGGTCAATATACCATAATTGACCAACCATCAACAAGACAATTTTTACAAAGATTACATTATTATATTTGAAAAATCAAAATATTATAATATTATAATATTATTATCATTCCTTGATCAAACCCAAAATTAGGGTTTGGATTCCATATCTCGATTTATCTCATTATCATTAAGTTAAAATAATTAACTTAATATCACGAACAAATTTATATAATGAAATAATTATTATAATTATTCTAAAATCATTTCATATATTATTTGAATAATATAAACATATAATTTCATGGAAAAATAATTAATAAATATTTCTAATATAGAATTAATTACTATAAAAATATCATTTATAATAACCAATATTTTCAAAATAAAATTATTTACAATTAATAATGTAATACTTAAATTTTATTTATCAAACATATAATTATAATTACACATTACCTTGGCACATATCATTCATATTTATTTTTAATAAATAAAAAAAAATTATTATCATAAAATTTATGATTTATTTATATAGAAAATATCGGGTTGTCACAGGTCTGATGTCTCCCGGGGTTTTCACCGGGATTTTATTTGATCTTTTGGGGTTGTCTCCGAGGTTGACTTTGATCTCCGTAAGTTATCTTCGGGGTTTGACTTGGTCTCCCAGGGTTGTCACTGGGGCTAGATTTGATCTCCTAGGGTTTTCTCTGGGGCTAGATTTGATCTCCCAGGGTTTTCTCTAAGGCTTAGATTTGATATCCTGGGGTTGTCTTCGGGGTTAGATTTGATCTCTCAGGGTTATCTTTGGGGCTTAACTATAATGATTTGATTTCCAGGGTTGTCTCTGGAAGATAAAAGACATTTATGCTCTCCTGCATTGTTAGTAACATGAATGCAAAATTTTGAGTGTCTACATATACCCCTCTTTATCATGTTTATGGAATGTTATGGCATGAATAGTGTAAGAACCCGAATTTTTAGAAAATATTAAAATAAGAATTTGGTAGATAAAATTCTTAAAGCACAAGATGGGTTCGAACAAGAATATATAAGTCAAGAATATATAAGTGTGTTACGGCGTATGTGGTATTGTGAGCTATGTGATAAGTGATGTTGTGTTTAATAAATATATACCGTTATTATATATTTATTATATATTGTAGAGATGAATTAGTAAGAAGATGGCTAAAATTTATCTATTGATGATTAAATAATTTATGTGAAATTATTTTATTATAGTAAGTTGGTGATATTAAATATCTTTGATAATCACCAATTTCTTGAGTATATGTACGAGTAAATATCAAGTCTAAGGTAGTGCAATCGTACTCTTTAATGGTTGATGTATAGGAGTTGGGCTAAACAATTCTTTCAGAGAACAGATGTATATATGAATTAGTAACCTATCAAACTCATTGTGAAAACAGTGTAGACAAGACGAAAACAAATTTGTTGGTTGTTTGTGGGAAACCACTCAGTGTACTATATCGAATACTATTAAAGACTCGATGCGTGCTATGTTTAGACTTGTATGCGTGTACGTTGTTGACAAGAGAAGGAAATCGATATACCTTTAAAGTGGTTAGAGAATTATTGAGTAAATAGATACACGACGAGAAGTGAGGATTAAAGGTATAAATGTATGTGTTATATTCGAGTGTTGTGTTATTGGTGGGAAGAAACCATAAAGAAATGTTATAGTTGGTTAAACTAATAAGAGAATAGAGTTATAGAACTCGAAGGGTGATCCTTAAATTGTTAAGGAAAATAGTAACCCATGATGTGGAATCGGAGAGGGCATTGATGTTAGACGAGTTAACACTTAAGGAGGATGTGTAAAGTATTTAGAGGCGTAGGTTTCATTTCTGCTAAGGCAGAGAACTTGTCTGCCTCTAATTTTGGTGTAAGCGCAATTGCTACCTTATCAGTAGAAAATTTTAAGTAAGTTATGAACATTTGATTCCAAGAAATGGATACTAATAACTCTTATAAGGGTCATATATGGTGACTAAGATGTCTATGGATGGAGTAGGATGATAAAGCATGAATTTAATGAGAGTTAGTTATGGAAATTAACTAAACAAGAATAAATATTGGTTAATTAAAATTATATTATGGAATAATAGAATTTGAGTATTAAAGCCTTGTGTGGTAGTGGCATGATATTAAATTTATTGAAAGGATTAGTTCACTTGTATAAGATGGTGAATTAACATATGTGTTTAGCATAAGAGGAGGAAAGAAATATGTTAATTAATATTTTATATTTTAATATATTACATAGTTTTGTAATATATTAAAGGGTTGATAAATGATTAATACTAATTAATCGCTGTGATATTAAAATGTGATTATGGGTTGGGAATACCCAATTGAATTAAACTTAGCCTAATTAAAATATTAATGTGGACATTATCATTAAATGGTATTACTATGTGTAATATGGGAAATGAATTGGGACATTTATGTTATATGTGTGACAGAAATGAAACCATATGATAGGAGTATATGGAAATGAAATGAGGTACCTAGTAGCACCATGGTATCATATGAAGTTATGTCTGAAATGATTAAATATCTGTGTATTCTAAAAACTGGAAAGGAAATTCAATGTTTAAATAAACATTAATATTAAATAATGATAATGTGTTTATGTGAGTAGTAAAAATAATTATGGGGGATACCTAGACAATGATGCCTAACTGCGATATTTTATTACATGTATTTAATGTACATGAATTATATGTATGTTGCATAACATCTACTACCTTGAAATGATAAATCATATTGTGACACTAAGTTATAATGTATGGTTGATATGTGTATACAACATAGCATAAGAATAACAGTTGTGTATAAGTATACAGTCTAATGTTGTAGGAAGGATGAGTATTTGGAAATTGTCCCAAAACTATTGTCCCATTTGCTCCCTATTTCTCATTCACGTGTAAACCAAAAAGGCCTGATGATCTCCAACAACCAATTACCAACTTCTTTTTGCCAAATGGATTCCTCTTCTTTTCCTTGGTTTAATTTGTTGGACAAAGCCATGAATTGGGTAAGAGCTTCTCTATAAATTGGGAGCTCCCCCTCATAAGTTATGTTTCTTGAATTCTTGATAGTTATATATAGAGAGAGTTTGTTGCTGAGAATTGAGGGAGCATAATCAGTGTGTTGAGGGAATTCAATTAAGCTTCAAAGAGGTAATAGCACTATCCCAAATGCTTTTGATTTCCTATGTTTTCAATCACTAGAAATATCATGAAAAGTAGCTTTTGAGTCACAAAATTGATGGCTAAAACTTATTGCAATCCACAAATTTACATTAGATGTTGTTAATATAGTTCAATATGAAAACAACGGAAGTTAAACAAACCAATTTGGTGAGAAAGCGAATTAAGTAGTGAATGATTTCGCTAAACTTTTCAAAACATGAACATTTGCATGAACATGAGTTATAGATTCAATTTTGGGTTAGTTAATGTTTATGATAATTATTGGGTAGTTGGTATGTTGTAGTTTTATGAGTTATGAACTCATAGAATCGAAAATGGACTAAATTGGATGAGTATAACTCATATTATGATGATTGGAAGGAGGTTTGGTCTGAAAATCGTGAAGTGCAAAACCTGCGAAGCATCTCTGTCTCCCAGGGCGCAGTTACACTGCCCCCAAGACCAATTGGGGCGCAGCTGCGTTGGGCTTCAGTGCTGAGTAGACTGCTCTGACCTACTGTAGTAAATTAGGCATAACGTTTTCATACAAACTCCGATTGAGGTGATTCAAGATGATCCGGAACGAGGACGAATAGACCTACAACTTTTGTTCTTTAAGATTTTAAATTTAAGATCATTGGGAAGGGTCAAAATAGTCATATTTGTGACTATTACGTAATAGGAGGTGATCAGAGGGCGTCGAGCGAGCACATACGTAAGTATAGTGCTCCCGACGATGGAATATGTTATTCTAAGTAGTATAACATGAAAATGTATGATATTAGAAATGACATATAAGATTACCTTACTTATAAGGAATTTCCTTTAGCATAATTGAGTATGTTTCTAAAGAAACTTTAGATTTTAAAAATAAGTTTAGACGAACCTTAAGTCTTTTGAATTCTGATATTTGTAGCATATGTAAAGGGTTTAGTCATGCATATAAATAGGTATGACACATGGTTTTGAGTAAATTTGTATACTATGAGTTGCCTAGATGGTAATTTTCCGAAGATATATAAATATTTTGAAAACAAACATTGACAAACTTGTGTACCTCTAATTCTGACCTTGATAACATATATATGAGGTCTAAGTACGCATGATGTAAGATTCAAAGTTGTATCATAGGTGTGTTAGATTACTTTGATTTGGTTAAAATGATTTCAAAGGCAAGCTCATATAGCATTTACTAACAAAGTTTTATAAACATGGAGTGGTTATATTTTGCCCTTGGAAACGTACGTAGAAATATATACAAACAAGTATGATGTGTGAGTTGAAGTTGCCTTTCATGATTAGTTTAGTATGACATTGACTTTGAGAATAAAGTTTTGAAGTTTTGAAACTAAGAGGGACGAACTTAAAGTAACTTGTGGACTTAAATTTCTAAATGTAATAACATACATACATGGCCTAGTTAGATATGAAATGAGATTTAGAGTTGCACCTAGTTGCTTTAACTTGGCCTAGAATGACTTTTGAAAAAATGAACTTGATTGCCTTGTGAAACTAAGCTTGCATAAACATGGCTTACATGTGTGCTCATCTAGCTAGACACCGTATAAGTCGTAAATGCAGTATGAATTATAATTGAGTTCTTAAATGATGAACTATACTAATGAGTTGAATAAATACGAGCATACACGTTATAGGAGATGAAATGGTTAAGGTAGTTCATTCCTTGTACATGAACCTACTTAGTGAAAATAACTTAAAGTAAACCACAAGAGACACCCAACTTGGGCTAAGACCTCTTAGCATATGCATAAGTTATGTGTTAATAGTCATGTATGCTAAGGACTTCGATGAAACCAAAAAATAAATACTCAATTTTGGTCTGGCCAGGGGATGGCGCAGCTGCGCCCATCATAGGCCAAATTGCAGCGTAGTTGTGCTACAGGGCAGTGATGCCTGACTATTTTAACCTTGATCTGAACTTTAAAGAATAAGTGTAATGAATGTCTAAAGTTATAATACTTGACATAAATGATGTTTTGAGGATGTGAACATGTAATGGTTATATAAAACCCAAATTTGCTAAATTTTATTAAAGTTTGCAAATATAAGAACGATGTAGATCGCGTATCTATAGACTTTAAATATGTGTCGAACATATAACGAGTCAAGTGTGTGATAAAGATTTTTGGATGTTGATATGAAGCATGTGTAGCTAAGATGTGTTATATATACATAGCTATTCTAAGAGTTTATTAAGAAAGCAAAGGGAAGGTCTTAAAAACTAAGATAGAGAACAATGTAACATTATTATTACATCAAGAATGTATAAATGTGCGACTAATGGATGTGAATCCATGATTATATAACTGTGTAGGAATACACGAAGTGCAGATATGCTTTAAGCAGTTAAGTCGTAGTTGAGAAACTACGAATCAGGCAAGTCTTTCAGTTCCTATTTGATATATGAATTTGATAATTGTTAGTTGATCTATATTATGCTATGAAAATGTTGATGTATATATATGAAATGCATGTGAGATATGTTTGAAATGTGAAAGTTGATCTTTGATGATATGCTTGTGATATAAACCTCTATGCCTGTTATGTGTGAAGTAACATGCGTAGTGAATATTAATTGATTATGAATGCATGAATGAATATGCTATTATTATATGCTATGTCTTCGCATGAAACTATTAGAATTCTTTGGGTGCATCGAGCTCACCCTTGCAAATAACCACTTTTGCAGGTTAAGGACACACGGTAAAGATTACGTGCTACTTGATTGATAAAGTTCAATCACATCAAAGGAGATTGATTTGTTTAATTAAATACATGCTCTTGAACCATGTTTAGGTTCTAGTAGATATACTTGATAGTAATTTACGATGTGTAATATATGTTAGCTTGTAAAGTTGTACTAAGCGGTACATAGAGGAGTTCGAATTGAGGTGTAAGAATTTATACAGAAATTAAATAGAGTGAATCATAGCATAATTCGATTAAGGGATTTGTAATTGATTCAAGTTAAGACATCAATGAAAGATTTATTTCAAAGGAGATTGAAAAAGTTTAAATTATTCCATATATTTATATAACATCGAATATGATGTAAGACAGGAATGGTAAATGACCAAGATTTGTTTGGGGTCATTACATAGATCTTGGAAATGGAAAGAATTTATATTCTAAATTGTAATAAGTAAAGTTATATTCATTAAGTTATGAATAAAAGATATAAATAGATTGACGATAGTAGTATCGTGGCGGAGCAGATTAGAGGTTCGGAAGGACCTGGATTTGGGGGCGTCACAGGTTGGTATCAAAGCTGTAGGTTATAAACTTAGGTAAGTGTACCTTAGGCTATAACTTGAGAGAGATAAAGATACAATTTAAAATATATATATATAAGTGAAGATTCGAAGAAGAATCTTGAAGTATCCAAGAGAATGAGAATTCAGGAGTTTCCTAACTCCGATAATAAAAATGTTATGATGGTGTCTATATGAAAAAGATAATAAGAATGAACTCGAGTGGAGTTTTGTTGATAATAGGGAAAGAACCCTAAGGTAAATTGATGATCACAATGTGATCGGATTAAGCTATGAGGTGATAAATAGTCTGTAATGACTAAGTGTGTATAACTTGATGCTATAAGTGAATGTACTATGAAATGGTACGATATGAACTCATGAGGAGTTGTATGTAATGAGATATAAAGAATTCGTATCAAGTAAAGTATAAGATAGAGTTAAATGGGATTTTAAATGTTTGTGTCGCGCTATTTGCTATATACCTGTTCAGAAGGTGATTCTTTTCTCATGTGTTTAACTGATAAATAGGTTATAGGTAGAGAATATAAGGTTAAGTTGCGAGTTCTTAAAACTCATACTTATGGTATGTTCGTGACTCATAATTATATGACATATTTTTGAACCCCTCGGTGAATGGACGCCTTTATGGTCCGACTAGGGTAAGTTTTGAAATTCATATGATTATGGAAAGTCTTGGATTTCAAAGTGTGGTAAGTTGATGAACTATATATGAAGTATATGTATATTATGAAGTTAGAAATTTTGGTATAGTGAGTATTGATGGTGTTAAAGATTGATAGAATGAAGTAATGTAGTAAAGATTGAAATTGATGTAGAAACATGGATTTTATAAATCTTCTAGCTCTGCTAGATTTTCAAAATTTATTGAATTCGTGTTGAAGTTTGCATCTCTGTTTTCTCAAAAAACTTTGGATCGTGTGATTAAACCAATGATGTTTAAAAACAATACCTTTATTCTTACATTTATGCTAATTATTTTGGCTAAGACAAAATGATTTGAAAATTTTCAAAATGTATTTCGACCATTTACATCATTTAGTATGGTGTAGAAATGGTACACTGACTTGAGTCATCAATGCGATTGAACCTAGTGTTGGTATGTGATCGAAAGATTGTCGACCAATTTTGGTAGAGATAGTGTGTGAGTCGAAGTCACATAATGGCAGAATCCAAAACGTACTACTAATCTAGTACGGTATCATGACGTCATAAAAGAATTTTTTTTGGTTTTCTTTTAAATTATGAAGAAGGTCAATTAAGTTGGCCAAATTATTTTGATTGATGTTCGAATTGTTGATAAATGTCTAAGCTATTTGAATCGGCTAGACGACTGTTGAAAAATATTTATGGAATTCAAGAGTTCTTGAGTATTGATGCTAAACCAGATTGCTCTTCTGGTGCGAATTCAGATGTGGAAAAGCTGAGTGAACAACCCTATAAGAGAACATGTTTTTGGGGACATGGTTCCGAACGTAACGCATGTAGTCGTTACAAAACACTACGTTGCGGCCCAACGTAGTGGTACAATAGGCTGGCCACCTAGCGTACATGAGGAGGGAGTTTTCAGTCTTTGTGATTGATAAAAACTCTAGTTTGTAGTGTGAAGGATTGGGTTGAAGCACTAGTTCACAGTCTTGTGTGACCCCTCAGCATAATTTGGAATTTGAGTTATTAATACTACTTCCCGATTATTGAAAAATCGTGGAAGACTCTTATTCTTCTATGTGATGAAAGTAGTAAGTAGAGTGTTCCATAGAAAGGATAATGTGGTAAAATGAAAGTGAGCAAGTTATAATAAAACTTCCGAAAAGAGAATGAATAAAATTATTCAAAAGAATATGTAATATTCGAAATAACATCAAGTAGAGGAGGTTTCGGTGATTCCGAGGACGAAATCCTTATAAGGGGTAGAGGATGTAAGAACCCGAATGTGACGCCCCCAAAACAGGTATACATCACCTATTCTGAGTCGCCATATACATGGTACAGAATACAAATACAACTTAATAATACAGCTGTCGTGTAAAATACGACAAAACATAAATTGAGAGTTTTAATAAGAATATTGCCATCTAGACAATATCCACACTCAAAGGAGTCCTCATTACATTTATTGTCACACTATTTAACAGAATTGTGAGGACTACTAATACTATCATCCGGACCACACTCAAACTAGTCTCGGCTACGTTCTCATTTCCTGAAGAGAACAGTGAAACAAAAGGGTGAGCTCAACTAGCCCAGTAAGAAATATTATGACTAAGATAATGTAGAATAAATTATCATTAGTCTTCAACAATGTTAAACTGATAAAATATAACAAACATCAAGTTTAACTGCAGCGGAACAAGGAATCCATTAAAACAGTCAAGTAGAGAATAAAATCTACTATCTTTTATGATTTAAAAAGTTTTTCATCAACTTAATCGCTGAGACTCAGCTTAATAAATAATCCACAACATCCCTGCACTACGGCCAATGATAATCATTAGTATCACAACCACAAATTATCCATGCACTATGGGCCAAGGATATTCGTGTATTCATCAATGGTCATGATCATGCCAACAACTATCCATCAATGCACTAAGGGACAATGAGGACTTTTACCACATCATTTATAACATTACGGTCATGATTATAACGAATAATCCCTGGACTAATCATACCAAGTCCATCTATGCACTACAGGCCACATATGACTTTCAACATAATATAAACATGAGAATGATGACAATAATATAATAATTCAATAAAACAAGTTCAAGAATTAATTTATCAAGGAACCAATAATGTCCAAATTGTCAACATGATACTGCTTTGTAGAGTAAAATTCAAGAATGCTCAGAAGAATATTTCCACGAAAAGATACTGTAACGCCCCAAAATCTGGGTATCTTCCAACCCGACATATGGTGCTATACGGTACTACCATTCATACATTCATTCAATTGAAAACCTCAAAAGAACGATTATATCTTCTATATATATTCAAAGTAATATTTATATTTCCAAAGTTTTATACCCATTACAAAAGTTCTTTGTCATAATATCAATTACATTACAACATTAAACCTATACTATTACATAGACAGCTTAACGATCTGCCTTAGCTTTTCCTTTATCCTTATTTGATCCTTCGGGACATTCATTCTTAGCTGCATTCATATGGTTCAAGCAAGAGTGAGCATAACTAGCTCAGCAAGTATAACAATTTCGATAACAATATATTTGACACATAAGAATTGTATAACTTCAATAACTGAACAATAGTTATGAAGTACTATTGATGATTCAAAATAGCACTTAATCTTTCTTTTAAAAATGTTTTACAATAATAATATTCAAGAAACATCGGCCCGATCAAGACCTTGAGCATATCATTCTTCTTGAAAAGGACAACCCGACACTAAGTCCGCAAGTCCTATATTACTTACGAGCACTTCTAGGTGATCAGCCTATAGTACTTTATGTTGATCAACACTACATTCATTAAACGTATTTACGTTTAATTTGTGGCAACCTCACGTGCCTGTCGTATGACGACAAAACATTTATTTATCATACTCAGTCTTCTTTTGAAAACCATAGCAAGTTGTTGACAATAGATAACAACATTTAATAATAGTTGGATAGATTATCAATAATCCACCAAATGCATTTAAGTTTAGCCGAAAGAATTGGCTTTAACTTCATCATACATCAATTCATGCGTAAGGATACATGAATTACAAAGCTTGTTCAGATTGAACTGAGACAAGGTTTAGAATACTTGCTTCAGCATCTGCTACGGTATAATTACTTTATGTTCGAGTCTTTTTCAGTCTCTACAATACATGATCACATAACGCCTCACATTAGGTCATATATAATCAAGTATGTATACAACTATATCTTACTTTTCTTCTCAATCTAATCATGTATTAGATTTGATTACTATTAATTCCAGCTTGTCATAATTCTTACATTCATATTCGAATAGGTTATCATCAACTCTTTCATACTATCCTTAAGGTTTGACAAAGTTTTAAAAATGTTACTTTAAGTTCTTTAAGGTAAGTTTAATTTGAATTAATCACATTCCTTCTTCGTATTCATAAACATTCCTTACTATCTTTGATTTAGAATTTGCCATTTGCGGTACATCCCTTTGTTTTTTGTAACTTCATATGACTGCGACTTGAAAGTTAGCGATGATCTATGAGACCAGAGACTTGGCGTTAATGTAGCGAGTCCTTACTCTTCATGTCGCGTTGCGGCGCCATTTAGCAGTGTGCTCGATTTCAGTCTCGCGTTGTGGCGTGACAAATTGACCTAGGGTCATGGGTATGGCATTTCTGCTCAATGCACAGATTGTTTTGACAGATTTGCAACTTTACGAAATTCCCGAGCTCATAACTTCTTTGTTATAGGTCCGAATTGGCTCATTCAAAAGCCTACGGTTCCCTAATTACATACTCTACGTGTTTTTGTTGTTTAAGTGTTGGGTTATGTAGCTTGGTAAATGGCCTTTAAGATCCAAGTGGTAGAATAGCTATTTGATTTCTGGAAATGAAGTTATTCACGGTCAAATACCGTTGACCCAAGATTGACCGGAAGTTTTTTCGGGCGATCAAGAACTTGCTTGTAAATGTCCTGACAGGATGTTTGACGGTCCAGATCTTGCATTCTGTTAGATGTTTTGTTGTTTTGTTGAATTTAGGTTGTAGTCCGGTATATTAACTATAGAGTCATGCTTTTATATCGTTAAAACATTACATATGCTGGATTTTGTGGACGGTCAAAGCATCTGGAATGATCACGATTGCGTTTTCTGGGAATTTCCAGAACACATGAAGAAACGACCCTCTCCGATGTGGTTTGGACCGAAGTTATATCTTGTAGATCTGTTGCTGTTAAACTGATATCTTGCTTTAGTATTGTTACTTGACACAAGGACTACAGATTTAAACCTTGATACCACATGAACAATGAGCGTAACCTAACTTAAAGTGAGATTGAAAGTAATTCGATCGAGTTTCGGGTTTACGGAGAAACCCGTAAATGGCCCTATCAAGGATTTAAAGAGTCAAGATCTTCATGTCACGATATTGTTTAACTAAGTTGTTAATTTTTAGTGGTAGTGTTGCAAACGTACTACATTATCAACGTTTAAACTAACTCAGTACACGATTACACTGTGAATCAAAGCCGGTCAAACCAAGCACCTCGAAATCGGATCGACGATGTTGTTCTTGAGCCCAAGAACACCTAAGACGACAGATATCTGTCGCTAAAGACCTACAGCGACGGTTCCTATTATTTTTAATTTCTGTAATTCTGAAAAATATTTAAAAATAGAAAATAAATTATAAAAATTACAAAAATGGTTTTTAAAATTATTTTAAATTATGAAAAATAATTTTTGACTATTTAGAATATTTTCATTAATATTTATAATTATTTGAATATTAATGATATTTAATTTATTTAATTAGTATATTAAATAAATTATAGAAAAATGATTTTAATTGTTTAAAATTATTTTAAATAAAGATTAATGTATTATAAAATATTTTAAGGGATAAAATGTAACTTTTAATATTTTTGGAGAAATTTCATTAATAAATTAATAATAATGATATTAGATTTATTTGATTATTAAATTAAATAAATAAGATAAAAATGATTTTAATGATTTAAAAATCATTTAAAATGAAAATAAAGTATTTAAAAATATTTTAAGTTATTAAATATAACTTTTAATATTTAATGGTTAATTTCATTAATTAATGATTAATAATGATATTAAAGTTATTTAATATTTATATTAAATAAATTAGTTTAAAAATGATTTTAATATTTTAATAATCATTTTAAATGAAAATAAAATGTTTAAAGATATTTTAAGTTATAAAATATAATTTTTAATATTTAAAGGATAATTTCATTAATAATTTAATATTAATGATATTTATTTAATGATTAATGATATTAAATTTATTTAATAATTATATTAAATAAATAGTTTTAAAATGGTTTTATTAATTTAAAATCATTTAAAAGGGATATAAATGAATTAAAATATTTTAAGTTATAATTAATGACTTTTAATATTTGGATAAATAGTTCATTAATATTTAAATATTAATGGTAATTGTTTAATAATGATTTTAAATGTTTTAAAAATCATTTGAGGGTAATATTAATACTTTAAAAATATTTTGAGTCATTATACATAACTCTAATATTTTGGCAATGGTTTTAGATTAATAGTTTAATACTAATTAAATATTAATGATAATAGAATTGTTTAATATTTAAATCATTTAATAATGATTACGATATTTCAAAATTATGATAAATGATAATAATTATTTAATAATTATTATAAGGCCATGAAAAATAGTGTGACTAATGTTTAAGTTATCCAAATGAATATATAATTACTGTATAGAGTCTTAGTCTCGATTATTACCCGATAAAGTTGTCGGTGAAGCCAAGACATGGTTCGTAAATTGATCTGGATATAGATAATTTAATTAGTTAAAAGTTTTTTTGTGATTCAATGGTTGTTAAGGTTATATGATAATGTAATTAGGAATGTGTTAATGATTGTTTGTGAGTCAATGACTGTGAAACATGTATGACAATGTGATTATGAATGAGTTGATGATTGTTTGTGAAACCATGATTGTTGAACATGTGTGATAAGGTGATTAGGTTATGTGCTGACTGCAATAGGCAGTGTTATGTGTTACGTTATGATATACTAATCAAGTAAAATGATTTGATTAATGATAAAGTCGTGATAGAAACGATAAATCTAAGTTTGCGTAAGTGTAAAGGTAGCATCGAAAAAAAAGTATCCTAACTTTGCATTTTCTTTATCGATGGACAATTGTAAGAATGTTTCAAAATTATATTATTATTATTAATGTATGATTGTTAAAGCTATATTATATAAGCCCATTGATTATCAACATGTTAGTATATGATAATTCGGATATATATATTACATTACGTTAATTTCTAGAAATGATTATACAAGTGTCCCCACTTGGATAATCATCATATTTAATCACATGTTGATACCCTTTGATATACATATATGTTGAATTATATAAGACCTTTGTTATGAAAACCCGATGAAATGAATATCCCGATAATGGGAAAATTTTTATATCGCTATTCTACGGACAAAGGATGAACGATAATATCGTTCTAGCAATGTAGTATTGATCAATCAGGGCCCATGGATCGCATACACCCTCGAAAGTAAATAAGCAATAGGTTCTACAGATGAATTTCTACATTTAACCTTTTCGAAAATGAAAACAATGTTCATGATATGTCACGAAACCTTATAAATAGACAATATGCGTTTCAAAAACTTGAAGCGAGGGTTGTTATGCTATTATTATTAGTACTGATTACTTCACAACTATTGGTGGTTTTAGAAGAATATTATAAAGAAAACATTTAAATTCTTTCAGCTTATATATATATAATACTTGCTGGGCACTCAAATGCTCATCCTTGCTTAATTTAAATGTTTTCAGCTAAGTGTGGAAAGCTAGAAGGTTCGGACAGGAACAAGTAAAAAGGAAAGCAATCAGAATATGTTATTGGTATCTTTTGTAATAGATAGATTGTATTAAGATAATGATATGTATTATATATCATGTAAGAATATAGTAAAGGTTGCGTACTTGGGATTAGACTCTGATAAATGTAAGTTAAGTTTATAATTTATATTATTGTTATTATTATTAGTATTATTCCACTCATAGAAATGGTATCGTAAAGTACCGAGTTTGGGTTTCAAGTATCCGGATTCGGGGACTCTACATTATGGTATCAGAGCTATAGGGTTAGAAACCTTAGGTGGGTTAGACCTTAGGCTATAACCTTGGGACATAGGGGAACGTTGAAAATATAAATAACTCATATAGAATTTAAAAAAAAAGAGTTGAATTGAATAAATTCATTGTAAAACAAAATAAAAGCTAACTTATAAAACTATTATGTGCTGTGTGTATTTATTATTTGCTAGTCAAGATAATTTTGTGTTAGAAAGAAATGTAATTAGGATACCCTTAAGTCGTAAAGAATAAGTCGACATCCATAATGAGCCAATATCAAAGCCAATAGCTGCAATAGAGGCTCACATGAAAAGCTACCTCAAAGAGGTGGTTATTTTGGAAAGTATAGATTAG
The DNA here is from genome assembly GCA_020205605.1 of Panax ginseng. Taxonomy (NCBI): domain Eukaryota; kingdom Viridiplantae; phylum Streptophyta; class Magnoliopsida; order Apiales; family Araliaceae; genus Panax; species Panax ginseng. Next base: position 138,843,605 of record CM035132.1, read on the forward strand.
ATCAAGAAGCGCTAAGTGTAAGCGATAGGTAAAAGTATGGTTAAGGTATAAATGGTCAATGTTGAGTTCTTAAACTCATATGTCTGTAATGAGTTCTTAAACTCATAAGGTGTTGAAAGTTGTGACAAACTGGATATAGTTATGTATGAATGGATATTGAGGATAATGGAAATAGATAGGTTACTAAGTAATTGATCGTTAGTGAATGTGTAAGGGATAGGTAGTATTAGTATTAGTTAAATATGTATGATTTTAGGTGGTGTATATGATAGGTATGTTGGTATAATGTAATATTTTGTATAAGTTATGGCAAACTATTCACGACTTCAAAGTCACAAAGGGATAGCGGATGTTAAAGCAATATGTGCTATGGTATGGCAAGTGCTATGAATATGGATTTATGTTGGATTAATGAAGTAAGTTGGTATAAAGATAATAGATATTTATATGAATATTGGTTATACAGCAAACCGAGTTTTCAAAATCCAATATTTTGAGTACATGATTAGTTGAATAGAAAGTTTTGCGTTATATGTTAAGAGTTTACGATAAGGCTTAGAATGTAAGGTGATAAAGAATAATTTATAATATTGTCGTCAAGACGAAAACGAAACCAAAGAACAAAAGAAGCTGTCAACAAAGCTGGAAGACAACCGGACCCGACACAGAATTTTTGCGAATGTGGACGATCAAGCTATGCAGAACCGGATTACCGGCGGCGAAAAATCAACCGGATAATCGACCTCGGACGGTAAAGAATTTCAAGTGGTCCTATTTCCAGGATTTAGAATATCAATGACCGGTAGAAGCATATATGTTATAGCTAGGATACCTAAGGCAAGAGACAACTTTTACGCTTTATAAGATAAAAGAAAATAATCTTGATAATACCAGGAGATAAGCGGGAATGTGATTAAAAAGGAAAAGTTTGTGTATAGAAAGAAAGGACAGGAGGGATATATATCTTTCCTAAAGGTCCCAATCAAGAAGGTATAGTAAATGTGTTATATGCGAATCAATGGAGCATAAGGTGAAAGACCGTCAAGAAAGGAAATGGAGACAAGGAATGCGAAAATGCGAAAAAAACGCGAAAAAAGCAAGTGAGGCATTGGCGACATCGGGACCGACATCAACAAATAAATCAATAGAATCAACCAAAGCGTCTTCAACATGACCATTCAAGATATCGTATGGCGGTAGGGGATGCAACTCGATTATTACTCAAACTAATTTTATTTTCTAATATATTATTTTCTTATATATAGTAAATTATTTTTATAAATTATTTTGAAGGAGGAATTTGAGTTCTCTTAGAAATCAATTTTTTTTTAAAAAAAAGATAGATAATCTTTTTCTTTGAATAGTTAAAGATTGGATCGATCAATTATGGGTTAGATCTATTTGTAATGATTGTGTATGCTATGTACTTACTGGTAAGTATAGGTTTTAAAAGGTGATTAGGGGACGGAATCCTTATAAGGGAGGTGAATGTGGCAACTTTGATATTTTCTATATAAATAAATCATAAATTTTATGATAATTTTTTTTTTTTATATGAATGATATGTGTCAAGGTAATGTGTAATTATAATTATATGTGTGATAAATAAAATTTATTTATTACATTAAGTATTGCAAATAAATTTATTTTAGAATTATTGATTATTATCAATTATATTTTTATACTAACTAATTCCTTATTGGGAAGCGTTTTATTAATTATTTTTCGAGGAAAATATAATCTTATATTATTTAAATAATATATGAAATGATTTTAGAATATTTATTTATTTTAAAGATAAGAATACGTGAAAGGTATTATGTAAGTAATTATGTGATGAATATAAAATATATTTATTACATAAATGGTTATAAATAATTTTATTTTAGAATTATTGTTCATTATAAATTATATTCTAACAATAATTAATTTTATAGTAAAAATGTTTTTTAATGTTTATTTTCCAAGGAAATAGGATAATTATATTATTTTATATGATATGATTATAGAATTTTTATAATACTTATTTTATTATATGAAATTATTTCGAGAATAGTTAAGTTAATTATTTTAACTTAATTATTAAGGTTATATATCTAAAGATAAATCGGATATGGAATCAAACCCTAATTTGGGTTTTGATCAAGGAATGAGAATAATAATATTATATTATTATTTGTCAGTGTTACAGATATGTATGATTATATGCGTAATGTTAATGTGTGGAACAGTTTTAATATATTACGACCAAACCCTATTAATATTTTTATAAACCCTATTACTATTTGGATAAACTCTATTTCTGGTTCTGGATTAAGGAATGATGATAATAATATAATACTAATTATATTTTGATTTTTCAGTACTATAAATAAGTACTGTATATGTGTGGACTGATAATGTTGGTCAAATTATGTGTACAATATCAAAACCCTAGTTTAAGTTGTTAAACCCTAATTTAAAAGTCAAATGTCAGTTTAATACTGTTATGCAATCATGTTAAGGTGAATTATGTTGTGTGTTACTTCATGGTATGCTAATTAGGAAACCCTAATTATTAAATTTAAAACCCTAGTTTATATTTATATTTTCTAGATATTAGAAAACCCTAACTATGAATGAAAACCCTAATTCGGAAACCTAAACCGGAGGTTTGATCTGACAAGAATTGTGTTACATTGATAAATAACACGTGTGATAGACTTTAATTGCTAATTAAAATAAATTTAATTAGTAAATTAAAACCCTAAAACCTAGAACCTTAATTTAATTTTTATAAACCCTAATTATATTATGGAAACCCTAATTATCGATATTATAAACCCTAATTGCTTTATTAGCAAGGTTAATTGTGATTAAGGGTAATAAACCCTAATATCCATGTATAAGATAATTACAAACTTACTTTAATTAACAAAGTTATTATTTTCAAAATTTTAGAAACTAAAATTATTTTATTTTATTTTCTTTATAAACCCTAATTGTTAAATCCTAAATTTGGAAATTTTTGAAATCCTAGTTGCTAAATCTTTAAGGGTTAAATGTTAAACCCTAAACACTAAAATGTCTAAACCCTAAACCCTAAGGCAATTTTCTAGAAATTTAAGGAAATGACAAAATGCCCTCTTACATAATTGAGAGGCTAAAATGTAGGTTTTGATAATAGGTTAAGTTGTTGAACAACTTCAACCACTTCCTTATTTGAAAATGGACTGACCACACAAGCCTCTAGCTTCGACCATTCATGTATCTAGCTTGTCATACATAAATAGATTCAAGGAGAGAGAAAATGCATTTGTTTACTAAATTTTGTCCAACACTCAACCAAGTCCCTTTTCTCTCAAACCCACGAATTTCCTAAGGCATTTCAGTTCCTTTATCAAGCCCCACGAACACCTTAGCAAATCAGTAACAACAAATCAAAAATTTGTTCATCAAAGGTATAAAACCCTACCTTGAATTTCTGTCCAAAAGTTGTTGTTAGATCTTGTGAATTGATGTTGTAATATGTTGTTTGTAGTCTAACATGATGATCTGGGTTGGTATATTACAAATCCATAACATCTAAATGCTCAAATCAATGATTTTCAATTTTCTGGAAAAAGTTCATGTTATGGTCTGACAACGAATGTCAGACCGTGTAGATCTTAGTATATTTGGTGTTTTTGTTGTTTAAGTGTTGGGTTATGTAGCTTGGTAAATGGTCTTTAAGATCCAAGTGGTAGAATAGCTATTTGATTTCTGGAAATGAAGTTATTCACTATCCAAATCGCCGTTGGCCAAGCATTGATAGGAAGTTTTTCAGGCGGTCAAGAACTTGCCTTGAAATGTCCGACAGGATGTTTGACGATCCGGATCTTGCATTACATTAGATGTTTTGTTGTTTTGTTGAATTTAGGTTGTAGTCCCAAGGATATTAACTATAGAGTCATGCTTTTATATCGTTATAACATTACATATCTTTTGGATTTTGTGGACTATCAAAGCAATTTGGAATGATCGCGATTGCGTTTTTCGGGAATTTCGAACACATGAAAAACGACCCTCTCTCCGATGTGGTTTGACCGAAGTTATATCTTGTAGATACATTGTTTGTTAAACCGATATCTTGCTTTAGTATTGTTACTTGACACAAGGACTCTGATTTAAACCTTGATACCACATGAACAATGAATGTAACCTAACTTAAAGTGAGATTGAAAGTAATTCGATCGAGTTTCGGGTTTCGGAGAAACCCGAAATGGCTATCAAGGATTTAAAGAGTCAAGATCTTCATGTCACGATATTGTTTAACTAAGTTGTTAATTTTTAGTGGTAGTGCAAAAGCGTTTTACATTATCAGCGTTTAAACTAACTTCGAAGACACGATTACACTGTGAATCAAAGCTTGGTCAAACCAAGCACCTGGAAATCGGATCGATGTTGTTCTTGAGCCCAAGAACACCTAAGACGACAGATATCTCGTCGCTAAAGACCTCAAACGGTTGCCTATTATTTTTAATTTACGTAATTCGAAAAATATTTAAAATAGAAAATAAATTATAAAAATTACAAAAATGGTTTTTAAAATTATTTTAAATTATGAAAAATAATTTTTGACTATTTAGAATATTTTTCATTAATATTTATAATTATTTGAATATTAATGATATTTAATTTATTTAATTAGTATATTAAATAAATTATAGAAAAATGATTTTAATTGTTTAAAATTATTTTAAATAAAGATTAATGTATTATAAAATATTTTAAGGGATAAAATGTAACTTTTAATATTTTTGGAGAAATTTCATTAATAAATTAATAATAATGATATTAGATTTATTTGATTATTAAATTAAATAAATAAGATAAAATGATTTTAATGATTTAAAATCATTTAAAATGAAAATAAAGTATTTAAAAATATTTTAAGTTATTAAATATAACTTTTAATATTTAATGGTTAATTTCATTAATTAATGATTAATAATGATATTAAAGTTATTTAATATTTATATTAAATAAATTAGTTTAAAAATGATTTTAATATTTTAATAATCATTTTAAATGAAAATAAAATGTTTAAAGATATTTTAAGTTATAAAATATAATTTTTAATATTTAAAGGATAATTTCATTAATAATTTAATATTAATGACATTTATTTAATGATTAATGATATTAAATTTATTTAATAATTATATTAAATAAATAGTTTTAAAATGGTTTTATTAATTTAAAAATCATTTAAAAGGGATATAAATGAATTAAAAATATTTTAAGTTATAATTAATGACTTTTAATATTTGGATAAATAGTTCATTAATATTTAAATATTAATGGTAATTGTTTAATAATGATTTTAAATGTTTTAAAAATCATTTGAGGGTAATATTAATACTTTAAAAATATTTTGAGTCATTATACATAACTCTAATATTTTGGCAATGGTTTCGTTAATAGTTTAATACTAATTAAATATTAATGATAATAGAATTGTTTAATATTTAAATCATTTAATAATGATTCTGATATTTCAAAAATTATGATAAATGATAATAATTATTATAAGGCCATGAAAAATAGTGTGACTAATGTTTAAGTTATCCAAATGAATATATAATTACTGTATAGAGTCTTAGTCTCGATTATTACCCGATAAAGTTGTTGGTAGACCGACATGGTTCAGAAATTGATCTGGATATAGATAATTTAATTAGTTAAAAGTTTATTTGTGATTCAATGGTTGTTAAGGTTATATGATAATGTAATTAGGAATGTGTTAATGATTGTTTGTGATTCAATGACTGTGAAACATGTATGACAATGTGATTATGAATGAGTTGATGATTGTTTGTGAAACCATGATTGTTGAACATGTGTGATAAGGTGATTAGGTTATGTGCTGACTGCAATAGGCAGTGTTATGTGTTACGTTATGATATACTAATCAGTAAAATGATTTGATTAATGATAGGTCGTGATAGAAATGATAAATCTAAGTTGCGTAAGTGTAAGCAGCACATCAGGCAAGTATCCTAACTTTGCATTTTCTTTATGCAATGGACAAGTGTAAGAATGTTTCAAAATTATATTATTATTATTAATGTACAGATTGTTAAAGCTATATTATATAAGCCCATTGATTATCAACATGTTAGTATATGATAATTCGGATATATATATTCTGTTCGTTAATTTCTAGAAATGATTATACAAGTGTCCCCACTTGGATAATCATTGTATTTAATCACATGTTGATACCCCTTTGATATACATATATGTTGAATTATATAAGACCTTTGTTATGAAAACCCGACAGAAATGAACATCCCGATAATGGGAAAATTTTTATGCGCTACGACGGACAAAGGATGAACGATAATATCGTTCTAGCAATGTAGTATTGATCAATCACAGGCCCATGGATCGTATACACCCTCTCAGTTCGTAAGCAATGCTTTTATGATGAATTTCATTTAACCTTTTCAAAAATGAAAACAATGTTCACGATATGTCATAGAAACCTTATAAATAGACAATACACAGTTTCAAAAACTTGAACGAGGGTTGTTATGCTATTATTATTGGTACAGATTACTTCACAACTATTGACTGGTTGTAGAAGAATATTATAAAGAAAACATTTAAATTCTTTCAGCTTATATATATATAATACTTGCTGGGCACTCAAATGCTCATCCTTGCTTAATTTAAATATTTTCAGCTAAGTGTGGAAAGCTAGAAGGTTCGGACAGGAACAAGTGAAAAGGAAAGCAATCAGAATATGTTATTGGTATCTTTTGTAATAGATAGATTGTATTAAGATAATGATATGTATTATATATCATGTAAAGAATATAGTAAAGGTTGTGTACTTGGGATTAGACTCTGATAAATGTAAGTTAAGTTTATAATTTATATTATTGTTATTATTATTAGTATTATTCCGCTCATAGAAATGGTATCGTAAAGTACCGAGTTTGGGTTTCAAGTATCCGGATTCGGGGACTCTACAATTAAGGTTTGTATAGTCTAATGACTATTAAAGGTTGTAGTAGAAATACTTAATAACCTTGGGACATAGTTCACGGTCTTAAAGACCCTCAGATATAAACCTCTAACTTGTTTACTAATTTTGTCTCGAAGAATAAGTTCTTAATTATTCAGTATTCATTGCTTACTCTTAAATTATTGCTCTTATCACACTTTATATCAGTGAGCAATTGTTTGCTCACTCTTACATTTAAACACTATAGCTAAAGTTGAGAAAATTGATGAGTCGTCTTCTAGCAAAGGAAAGGGCAAGATGTCCAAGTGATGAAGACTTATTTGAATTTATTTAAATGAATTATGTTATAAGACTTATGTTATATTGTGTTCCGCAGACTTATGCAATAGTTTAAGGTTAGATTACTTGGGATTGATTTAAGTTGATGTATGGGAAAGATTATTGTTTAAGTTATTTAAGTTATGTCTTTATCCTTTATTACGGGTAGTTAGATATAATTGTTTTAAATAGTGAGCACCAAATACCGTGGGAATGGAGTACCCAGATTTGGGGGTGTCACAATATATATATATATATATATATATATAAATATTAATGTAATAGAAAGCATTAAATATGCGAAAATCTAATAGTGTGCTGTAAAGAAGGCTTCAGACCGCTTTTGGAACTTAAAAACTCGATTTACTCCGGTTAAAATTTGATATGTTGTAGAAGATATGTATACAAGTGTTTAGAAAGAAGAATATTGAATTTTGGAAAACTATAAGAGGGGTTAAAAGCTAAAATGGACAAAGTTTTCCCCCCTTTTCTTTTTTTTTCATTATGGTTAATGGGGGGGTATATTTATTGACCAAAGTGGTCGCGGGTCTACCTACGGCTGTCTGGGTGGCCCCGGACCCTGTGGGTCCCATTATCTCGAAGTAAGTGCACTCAACGCATTGTCCGCTCAAACTTTTATAACTTTTTATCCGGGAATTCGATGGAGGCATGCTATAACTTTCCGAAAAGCCCTTGACGAGAGCTACACAAGGACATAGGATTTGACATTTTCGGAATCAGGGAAGATGGGTCCATGACCATAACTTTGAGTCTTCACAGTCCATCCGTTGAGCTATTTTGTGCTTTTTTCACTCGGGATTGATGTTAGGTTTCTGCATAACTTCTTTTGCAGTGATTTGGGCTAAATTGATCTTGAGATGGAAATATAACTATTTTTCCCTTCTCGGGTTGGTTCCGGGCTTGATGAAGTTGTAGCCGTCTTTTCTCAAGGTTGTCTTCGAGATTAGATTGTTGTTAACTTTTGACAGTCCTCAGGGTTGTCTCTGAGGTTGGTCTTGTAAAGTCCCCGAATCTGGATACTTGAAACCCGAACTCGGTACTTCACGATACCATTTCTATGAGCAGAATAATACTAATAATAATAACAATAATATAGATTTATCAAATTAATTTACATATTATCAGAGTTTAGTTTCCAAGTACGGAACCTTTAAACATTCGTTACATGATAATGATAATAGTATTTATCATCCTTATCATAAAGTTAGACTATTACATAGAATAGCTTAAACATTCATTCAAAGAACTTTCCTTTCCCTTGTTTTGGCGAGATCCTTTGGTTTGTTCACACTTAGTGAAAACATTTAAATTAAGCAAGAATGAGCATTTGAGTGCCCAAGAAGTAATATCAACAATATCGGTTAAATGTAAAGGATTAAATGTTTTCTTTGAACGAAACTTCTACAACGGATCAATAGTTGTGAAGGATCATGGCCTCACTTCCCTCCTCAGCGATAAGTGCTTTCTCCATGAGTGCTGCAAATGTAGGGATTTGCAACACTGCCACCTTGTTGTAGAGCCAGGGTTTTAATCCCACCAAATCTTCGCTACTTTCTAGCCTCGTGACGACTTGATGCGGGCGAACCTAGCTAATTCATTAAATTTTGCGGATATTCGCAATGATCATATTCTCTTGTTTTAATTCAAGAAATTTTACTTCCATCCTAGCTCAGCATACTAGATGAAAAGTAGTTTTAAAAAAAAAGGTGTTAAACCTTTCCCAAGCAACTACACCTTCCCTGACCCCTTGCTCGATTCGCTTCCCACCAAAATTTGCCTCTCCCTTCATCATGTAGGTGGCAAAAGAGGTCTTTGCCCCTCACCTACCCTAGCTATTACAAACGCCTTTTCTATTTCTTTAACCCAAGTTTGGGCTTCTACTGAGGTCAGTTGTACCTCTAAATTCGGAGGTCCCTCTGATTTAAAGTCCTTGAAGTTTGCTAAGCGATTGTCCTGTTGGTTCCCATCTCCGTTGTCGTTCCTTGTTGGATGGCTTGAGCTACCATGTGTTTAGCAATTCTTTGCGCATTGGATCTGGTTGTGGTTGTCCTTCAACGTTGTTGATGATTCTTACGCCCTTTGATTTCGAGTTTGTCGTCGGCGGCATTATCTCAGTTAAATAAAACATAATTTAACTTACATTCTAAACCTTATCACATAAGTTTAATATATTAAACTTGTTTCATTACCCAAACATAAGTCCATTTTCATTAATTCAAGGTAATTTACATAATATAGCCCATAATACTATCCCTTTGTGACTACAAGAGTCGGGATTTAAAACTTTGATTAACACAAAAGGAGAATATTACATTACACAAACATACTAAGCACACATAAAATATTAAACAAACCTACACCACGTAACCTATACTACTACCTATTCACTACGCCTTTTCTTGATTGTGGACATCCTTTGCTCGATGACCTTCTATTCCACAAATAAAAAGCAGACACCGCTTTGGATTGGGACAATCAAGAGAAAAATGTCCCCATGACCGCAATTGTAGCAAACATTTTCCCTTTCACGCATTAACGCCTTCATGCTTCTTGTCACAATTTGTACACTTTTCTATGTGTTTAAAGTTCCTTTGGTTGTTATCGGGATCACGATCATTCATTTTTCTTTTTCCTTTAGGGTTGGAGCCGCATACATGACTTGTTGCTTTTAGCTCCTAGTTGGTCAATTTGGATTTTAAGCTTATCTTGTTCTTCCATGGTTTCAATTAATGCTTTCTGATTGGGTACATGTTTAGTAATTTTTCTATTTTCCACAACTGTTCCAAAGAGGCAACCTGGTCCCGCAGATTCTGCACTTCGGTTGATGCTTGATCACCCAACTTCAAAGGTGTCCAATCATCGCTTGCTTAGTTCCACCATTTCGGATCCTGCACGATATTCTCCACTATAACCACCTCATCGAGGTTGCTTTCACTTTGAGCCTCTATTTCAGCTATTGGCTTTGATATCGGCTTCTTCTTTATGATCCAAGGGTATCCTAATCCTTTTTCACATGACATCTACACATATAAATTATCCTGATTAGCATAAATTATATACACATAACACATAAGGGTTTTATATAAGTTATCTTTTAGTTTGTTTGACGATGAATTTATCTGATTCATCTACTTTTAAACTCTATATGAGTTATTTATATTTTCAACATTTCCCTATGTTCTAAGGTTATAGCCTAAAGTCTATCCCACCTAAGGTTTCTAACCCTATAGCTCTGATACCATTATGTAAAGTCCCCGAATTCGGATACTTGAAACCCGAACTCGGTACTTCACGATACCAATAATATAGATTTATCAAATTAATTTACATATTATCAGAGTTTAGTTCCCAAGTACGAAACCTTTAAACATTCGTTACATGATAATGATAATAGTATTTATCATCCTTATCATAAAGTTAGACTATTACATAGAATAGCTTAAACATTCATTCAAAGAAACTTTCCTTTCCCTTGTTCTTGGCAAGATCCTTGGTTTGTTCACACTTAGTGAAAACATTTAAATTAAGCAAGAATGAGCATTTGAGTGCCCAGCAAGTAATATCAACAATATCAATTAGCTGAAAGGATTAAATGTTTTCTTTGAACGAAACTTCTACAACGGATCAATAGTTGTGAAGTAAACTGGACCAATAATCAATAACATGTCATTTTAAATTTTAAATTTTTGAAACTACGTACAGACTATAAATGATGATCATTTGACAGACTATGAACATTGTTTTATATTTTTGAAAAGGTTTAAGCAGAACTTCATCTGTAAACCGTCATTACTTACGGGCACGGGGGTGATCAGCCCGTTATGCCCTGTATTGATCAATACTACATTGCTAGAACGATATTATCGTTCATCCTTTGTCCGCCAGGAAAGCATAAAAATTTCCCATGATTGGGATGTTCATATGATCTTGAATCCATACCAAAACAATTCGGTTGGATAAGTTTTATCTTGTTCAACAACAACTTTAAATATATGTCTAAATTTGGATCAAATAGCTTAGACGACCTTTATTTCAAGGTATACATACTAAGCAACTATAAGTATGTATCAACATGTGATAAAATATAATGATTATCCAAGTGGGGACACTTGTATAACCATGTTATAGAAATTAACGAACAGAATAAATAACTTGATCACTATTAACAGAAAAAAGGAAATTGTACAACAATTATTGTTTAATAGCTTACTTATACAGAATCATTGCATAAGTATATACAAAGGTTGAAATATTTGAACAATTGAAATGAATAGTTTAGATATTATCTTACGCATGTCCTTAGCATAAAGTAAATGCAAAGGTTTAGATACTTGCCTTGTCTGCTTTGCTTACACAACTTAGATATATCTTTTCTATCAAGTCCTATCATTAAATAAATCATTATCGATTAGAATAATATCATATCATATATATACCGCCGCTTATTGCATTGACACATTCTAATCACATTGTCACATAATTTTAACACCATTGAATCACAAATAATTCACTTATCAAGTCAATCTATTTAAATCCGGATCAATTTCGAAATATGTCGGTCTCATCGACAACTTTATCGAGTAATTATCGAAGTCTATGACTCTATCTGGTTATACAATATCCATTTGGATAACTTAAACACACCCCATAGACTATTTTTCATGGCCTTGTAATAATTTTAAACAATTATTACCATTTATCATAATTTTGAAATATCGAATCATTATTAAATGATTTAAATAATAATAACAATTCTATTATCATTAATATTTAATTAATAATAAACTATTAATGAAACCATTGCCAAAATATTAAGTTATTTAAAATAACTTAAACTATTTTAAAACATTTATATTACCTTTAAATGATTTTTAAAACATTTAAAATCATTATTAAATAATTACCATTAATATTTAAATATTAATGAACTATTTATCTAAATATTAAAAATCATTAATTATAACTTAAAATACTTTTAATTCATTTTTATCCCTTTTAAATAATTTTTTTTAAATTAATAAAATCATTTTAGAACTATTTATTTAATATAATTATTAAATAATTTTAATATCATTAATCATTAAATAAATATCATTAATATTAAATTATTAATGAAATTATTCTTTTAAATATTAAAAGTTATTTTTTATAACTTAAAATATTTTTAAACACTTTATTTTCATTTAAAATGATTTTTAAAATAATAAAATCATTTTTAAACTAATTTATTTAATATAATTAAATAATTTTTAATATCATTATTAATCATTAATTAATGAAATTAACCATTAAATATTAAAATTTATATTTTATAACTTAAAATATTCTTAAATACCTTATTATTATTTAAAATGATTTTTAATATAATAAAATCATTTTAATTTATTTATTTAATTCATTTACTAAATAACTTAACTATCATTAATATTAATTTATTAATGAAAATTATCATAAAATATTAAAAGTCATTGTAGATAACTTAAAATATTTTCATATATCATAATATAATTTTAATAATTTTTCATGTATTTAAATCATTTTTAAATAATTTATTTAATATTATAATTAAATAAATTAAATACTTTTAATATTCCAAAAATATTAAATATTTATGAAATATATTTAAAATAATTAAAATATAATTTTAATTTAAAATAATTTTTAATAATTTATTTTGTATTCTTAATAATTAAAAACCCTTTTATCAATTTTTTTTTTAATTTTGGAAATTATAAATAAAAGCTGTCATAAAGGGCTATAGCGACACTTTCATGTCATTATAGGTGTTCTTGAGCCTTCAAGAACATTCATAACCGATTCAAACTTGCCTACTTTGACCAAGCACACACGAATAGGATCATGATGTTTGAGGGTATGCTTTTATACATATTATGTAGTATACATGCAACAATACACCATTCAACAAGAAATATGATCAAATAACATCACAATCAGAAGATATAAAGCCTCAAAGTGGTACATCGGACATATTCTTCATTTACGGGTTTCCCGAAATGAAGAAACGATTCTGATATGGCTACTTTGGGCTTCCCAACTTTCTGCGATCGCGAGATATTTTTGTGATATAATGCGTGAAGTGTGTAGCCAACATGTAAGAGAATATATTTATCCCAAAACATTAACTAAATAACAACACAATCGACAGATCTAGACCGGTCAAACCTTGTCGGGGCGTCATGATCATGCGTTTTTACGGGTTACCCGAGAAAATGCATTTCATTAACGTCCGACTAGTTTATTCGCCTACTGAATCTACACGATCTATATATTAGTAATATAGTGCAATAATATTGTAGTCCAAACAACGGACTATATCATAGATACATAGATCATTACATAAAATCATAACACGATCGGATCTAAGGCCACGAAGATCTTGTCGAGCCTTACGGGCATGATCTGGTTTTTTCGAAATTGAAAGTCATGGTCGGTCAATGAGGTTTGACCACCCATAACTTTCATTACGAGCACGATCTGAGCTAGCTAAAAGTTCCATTACGGGGAACATAACATGCTACAAATTCAAGCTTTAATCAACAAAAGCAGTTACCATACAAAGATTAAAGAGGCACGACATTTTTTGCTTGTCGATTCGACAACAAAAATTTTCAGATTTTTCAAAACTCAAATCGAAGATTTTGATGATATGGATCTATCTAAAACCAACCCGGATCGTCATAATAACTTATAAACAACATGTTTTAACAATAAATTCTAACATCTAACAACAAAATTTTGGAATGATTCAAGCTAAGGTTTTATACCTTTGATGTCCAAATTCGATTTTAATATTCTTTGATTTGGTATATGGCCGATCGTGGGGCTTGTTTCTTGGTGATTTTAGGAGAGAATTTCGTAGGTTTTAAGTGAGAGAGATAAGTGGAGTGTTATTGCAAAAATAAGTGGGCAAATGAGATTTTCTCTCTCAATACTATATATATAATGTGTTGGATGCATGTATCTTTGAGATTTATATTTGAGTTCTTTGAGATTGTATGTCACCATTTGTCAACATAGTTGGTTACCAACTCAAACCTATTGTCAAAACCTACTAATGTAGCCAAAATAATACACTTAGGGGCAAAATGGTCATTTGGCATGACAAATTAATGGCATTTGGGTAATTGCCAAACCCTTAGGGTTAGGGTTTGGTTTAGGGTTTAGGAAGTTTGAGCCAATTTTAGCAAAAGTCTAGGATTCCAAATTTAGGATTTAACAATTATGGTTTATTACAAAAATAATAATATAAAATAACTAAATTTTGTTTCTAAAATTTGACAATTTAGGTTTGTTAATTAGATTAATTTTTAATTACTTTTATGATAACATTAGGGTTTAGATCATATAATTATCATTGACTTTGCTAATTTAGCAATTAGGGTTTATTCTTTTGGTAATTAGGGTTACCAAATTACTATTAGGGTTTTAATTACTAAATTAGGGTTTTAGTTTAGTAATTGGGGTTTAACAATTTAGGGTTTCTAAATTTAATAATTATAACCACAATATTTGTTAATTGATCACATTATCGATACCCACCAACAATCTCAAACTCTAATTTCAAATTAGGGTTACTAATTATAGCAATTAGGGTTTCGCTCGCGACAAAATTAGGGTTTTAATCATTATGGTTTTAAATCACTAATTAGGTTTATTTATTAAGTGATATAAAATATATTATACATGACCTTTAATCACAGTAACACAATTCTTGACAAATCAAACCTCGGTTCAGGTTTTCGGATTAGGGTTTATTAAAAATTCAGATATAATTAGGGTTTTAATTTAATAATTAGGGTTTCCTAATTAGCATATCCTGAAGTAACACATAACATATATCATATAACCCAGATATTTAACAGTCGTAAGTTTCCCATTTTAATTGATAAACAGAGTTAAATTAATTAATCTTTAGGGTTTGGTCATTATACCATAAATTGACCGACCATCAACGATACAATTTTTACAAATTACATTATTATAGCCTTTGAAAAATCAAAATATTATAATATTATAATATTATTATCATTCCTTGATCAAAACCCAAAATTAGGGTTTGGATTCCATATCCGATTTATACATTATCATTAAGTTAAAATAATTAACTTAATATCACGAACAAATTTATATAATGAAATAATTATTATAATTATTCTAAAATCATTTCATATATTATTTGAATAATATAAACATATAATTTCATGGAAAAATAATTAATAAAACATTTCTAATATAGAATTAATTACTATAAAAATATCATTTATAATAACGATATTTCTAAAATAAAATTATTTACAATTAATAATTTAATACTTGAATTTTATTTATCAAACATATAATTATAATTACACATTACCTTGGCACATATCATTCATATTTATTTTTAATTAATAAAAAAAAAAAATTATCATAAAATTTATGATTTATTTATATAGAAAATATCGGGTTGTCACATTCACCTCCCTTATAATGATTTAGTCCGGAATCACCACTTTAAAACCTATACCTACTAGGGTACATGTCATTCACAATCATTGCAAGTAGATTTTATCACTTTAATCGATGATCTTTAACTTTTTATTTAAAGCTTGTCTTTTCGATATATCTGAAATTTGATTTCTAAAAGAACTCAAATTCCTCCTTCAAATTTTCCTTATAAAATAATTTACTATAAATAAAAAAATCATATTTATATAAAAATAAAAGTTATCTGAAAAGTACACAGAGTCCCACTTTGCCATTTGCCACCGTGTCTTGGATCGTGTTGAAGACCCTTGCGAGATTTTGTAAACTTCTTTGGATGAAGTTGGTCTGTGATTGCCAAAGTTCCGCCGCTTTTCCCCATGTTCACACTTCTACCTCCGCTTTCCTTTTTTGGACGATCTTTCACCCTATGATCCTTTGATCGCATACGAAAACACCCACCAATTATCTTAGAATTGGGGCGGTTGGAGAGATATGGCCCTCACCCCACACTTGAAACATCTGAATTTTCCTTTAGACATTCCCTAAATGATTTTTCCCACAATTCCCACATTGCACCAACGGCTTCTTATTTACACCTTCTTGTTTTACCTGCACCCCACCAAAGTTGTTCACCTTCCTCTTATCCCTCCTATTCCCAGTATTTGCTTCCACCTTCCCAGTTCCCTCAACTTTTCCCTTGTTCCTCCTTTCTTTGTTGTAAAGGATCATGGCCTCACTTCCCTCCTCAGCGATAAGTGCTTTCTCCATGAGTGCTGCAAATGTAGGGATTTGCAACTTTGCCACCTTGTTGTTGTAGAGCGGGGTTTTAATCCCCACTCAAATCTTTCGCGCCTTTCTAGCCTCCGTATCGACTTGATCTTGAGGCGAACCTAGCTAATTCATTAAATTTTGCGGCATATTCATAGTGATCATATTCTCTTGTTTTAATTCAAGAAATTTTACTTCCATCCTAGCCTGCATACTAGATGAAAAGTAGTTTTCGAAAAACAGTGTGTTAAACCTTTCCCAAGCAACTACACCTTCCCGAAATTTTGCACGATTCGCTTCCCACCAAAAATTTGCCTCTCCCTTCATCATGTAGGTGGCAAAAGAGGTCTTTTGCCCCTCAACTACCCTAGCTATTACAAACGCCTTTTCTATTTCTTTAACCCAAGTTTGGGCTTCTCTGAGGTCGAGTTGTACCTCTAAATTTGGGAGGTCCTCTGATTTAAAGTCCTTGAAGTTTGCTAGCGATTGTCTGTTGGTTCCCATCGGTCGGGTGTCGTTCCTTGTTGGATGGCTTGAGCTACCATGTTTGCAATTCTTTGCATTGGATCTGGTTGTGGTTGTCCTTCAACGTTGTTGATGATTCTTACGCGCCTTTGATTTCGAGTTTGTCGTCGTGGCATTATCTCAGTTAAATAAAACATAATTTAACTTACATTCTAAACCTTATCACATAAGTTTAATATATTAAACTTGTTTCATTACCCAAACATAAGTCCATTTTCATTAATTCAAGGTAATTTACATAATATAGCCCATAATACTATCCCTTTGTGACTACAAGAGTCGGGATTTAAAACTTTGATTAACACAAAAGGGGAGAATATTACATTACACAAACATACTAAGCACACATAAAATATTAAACAAACCTACACCACAGAACCTATACTACCTATTCACTACGCCTTTTTCTTGATTGTGGACATCCCTTTGCCTGATGACCTTCTATTCCACAAATAAAACAGACACACTGCTTTGGATTGGGACACTGAAGAGAAAAATGTCCCCCATGACCGCAATTGTAGCAAACATTTTCCCCTTTCACTTTACTGCGCCTTCATGCTTCTTTGTCACAATTTGTACACTTTTCTATGTGTTTAAAGTTCCTTTGGTTGTTATCGGGATCACGATCATTCATTTTTCTTTTTCCCTTTGGGGTTGGAGCCGCACATGACTTGTTGCTTTTAGCCCTAGTTGGTCAATTTGGATTTTAAGCTTATCTTGTTCTTCCATGGTTTCAATTAATGCTTTTCTCTGATTGGTTGGCATTTAGTAATTTTTCTATTTTCCACAACTTTCCAAAGAGGCAACTGGTCCATGATTCTCAAGACTTCGGTTGATGCTTGATCGGCTCAACTTGATTATGCGAATCATCGCATCGGTTAGTTCCACCATTTACGGATCTGTGCGATATTCTCCACTATAACCACCTCATCGAGGTTGCTTTCACTTTGAGCCTCTATTTCATTTATTGGCTTTGATATCGGCTTCTTCTTTATGATCAAGGTATCCTAATCCTTTTCACCTGACATCTACACATATAAATTATCCTGATTAGCATAAATTATATACACATAACACATAAGGGTTTTATATAAGTTATCTTTTAGTTTGTTTGACGATGAATTTATCTGATTCATCTACTTTTAAACTCTATATGAGTTATTTATATTTTCAACATTTCCCTATGTTCTAAGGTTATAGCCTAAAGTCTATCCCACCTAAGGTTTCTAACCCTATAGCTCTGATACCATTATGTAAAGTCCCCGAATCGGATACTTGAAACCCGAACTCGGTGACTTGATACCATTTCTATACCAATAATATAGATTTATCAAATTAATTTACATATTATCATATTAGAGTTTAGTTCCCAAATCTGAAACCTTTAAACATTCGTTACATGATAATGATAATAGTATTTATCATCCTTATCATAAAGTTAGACTATTACATAGAATAGCTTAAACATTCATTCAAAGAACTTTCCCTTTCCCTTGTTCTTGGCGAGATCCTTGGTTTGTTCACACTTAGTCGAAAACATTTAAATTAAGCAAGAATGAGCATTTGAGTGCCCAGCAAGTAATATCAACAATATCAGTTAGCTGAAAGGATTAAATGTTTTCTTTGAACGAAACTTCTACAACGGATCAATAGTTGTGAAGTAAATTTGGACCAATAATCAATAACATGTCATTTAAATTTCAAATTTTTTGAAACTACGTCTGACTATAAATGATGATCATTTGACAGACTATGAACATTGTTTTATATTTTTGAAAAGGTTTAAGCAGAACTTCATCTATAAACCGTCATTACTTACGGGCACGGGGGTGATCAGCCCGTTATGCCCTGTATTGATCAATACTACATTGTTAGAATGATATTATCGTTCATCCTTTGTCCGCCGTAGAGCATAAAAATTTCCCATGATTGGGATGTTCATATGATCTTGAATCCATACCAAAACAATTGGTTGGATAAGTTTTATCTTGTTCAACAACAACTTTAAATATATGTCTAATTTGGATCAAATAGCTTAGACGACCTTTATTTCAAGGTATACATACTAAGCAACTATAAGTATGTATCAACATGTGATAAAATATAATGATTATCCAAGTGGGGACACTTGTATAACCATGTTATAGAAATTAACGAATGAATAAATAACTTGATCACTATTAGCGAGAAAAAAGGAAATTGTACAACAATTATTGTTTAATAGCTTACTTATACTGAATCATTGCATAAGTATATACAAAGGTTGAAATATTTGAACAATTGAAATGAATAGTTTAGATATTATCTTCTACATGTCCTTAGCATAAAGTAAATGCAAAGGTTTAGATACTTGCCTTGTCTGCTGCTTACACAACTTAGATATATCTTTTCTATCAAGTCCTATCATTAAATAAATCATTATTCGATTAGAATAATAAATCATATCATATAATACGCTTATTGCGATTAACAACACATTCTAATCACATTGTCACATAATTTTAACACCATTGAATCACAAATAATTCACTTATCAAGTCAATCTATTTAAATCGGATCAATTTTCGAAATATGCTCGGTCTCATCGACAACTTTATCGAGGTAATTATCGAAGTCTATGACTCTATACTGATTATACAATATCCATTTGGATAACTTAAACACACCCAGACTTTATTTTTCATGGCCTTGTAATAATTTTTAAACAATTATTACCATTTATCATAATTTTGAAATATCGAGAATCATTATTAAATGATTTAAATAATAAACAATTCTATTATCATTAATATTTAATTAATAATAAACTATTAATGAAACCATTGCCAAAATATTAAGTTATTTAAAATAACTTAAACTATTTTAAAACATTTATATTACCTTTAAATGATTTTTAAAATATTTAAAATCATTATTAAATAATTACCATTAATATTTAAATATTAATGAACTATTTATCTAAATATTAAAAGTCATTAATTATAACTTAAAATACTTTTAATTCATTTTTATCCCTTTTAAATAATTTTTTTAAATTAATAAAATCATTTTAGAACTATTTATTTAATATAATTATTAAATAATTTTAATATCATTAATCATTAAATAAATATCATTAATATTAAATTATTAATGAAATTATTCTTTTAAATATTAAAAGTATTTTTTATAACTTAAAATATTTTTAAACACTTTATTTTCATTTAAAATGATTTTTAAAATAATAAAATCATTTTTAAACTAATTTATTTAATATAATTAAATAATTTTTAATATCATTATTAATCATTAATTAATGAAATTAACCATTAAATATTAAAAGTTATATTTTATAACTTAAAATATTCTTAAATACCTTATTATTATTTAAAATGATTTTAATATAATAAAATCATTTTTAATTTATTTATTTAATTCATTTACTAAATAACTTAACTATCATTAATATTAATTTATTAATGAAAATTATCATAAAATATTAAAAAGTCATTGTAGATAACTTAAAATATTTTCATATATCATAATATAATTTTTAATGATTTTTCATGTATTTAAATCATTTTTAAATAATTTATTTAATATTATAATTAAATAAATTAAATACTTTTAATATTCCAAAAATATTAAATATTTATGAAATATATTTAAAATAATTAAAATATAATTTTTAAATTTAAAATAATTTTTAATAATTTATTTTGTATTTTTAATAATTAAAACACCTTTTTATCAATTTTTATTAATTTCGGAAATTTTAAATAAAAGCGTCGCTAAAGGGCTATAGCGACACTTTACATCGCTATAGGTGTTCTTGAGCCTTCAAGAACATTCATAACCGATTCAACTTACTCTACTTTGACAAGCACACACAGGCCGGATCATGATGTTTGAGGGTATGCTTTTGTACATATTATGTAGTATACATGCAACACTACACCATTCAACAAGAAATATGATCAAATAACATCACAATCCGAAGATATAAAGCCTCAAAGTGGCTGTCAGACATGTTCTTCATTTCAGGTTTCCCGAAATGAAGAACAGTTCCTGATGGCTACTTTGGGCTTCCACAACTTGCAGATCGCGAGATATTTTTGTGATATAATGCGTGAAGTGTGTAGCCAACATGTAAGAGAATATATTTATCCCAAAACATTAACTAAATAACAACACAATCGACAGATCTAGACCAAATTCGAACCTTGTCAGACGTCATGATCATGCGTTTTCTGGGTTACCCAGAAAATGCATTTCATGAACGTCCGGCCTAGTTTGACCGCCCACTGAGATCTACCTGATCTATATATTAGTAATATAGTGCAATAATATTGTAGTCCAAACAACAGACTATATCATAGATACATAGATCATTACATAAAATCATAACACAGTCAGATCTAAGGCCACGAAGATCTTGTCAGAGCCTTCTGGGCATGATCTGTGTTTTTCCAGAAATTGAAAGTCATGGTCGGTTAATGAGGTTTGACCACCCATAACTTTCATTCGAAAGCCACGATCCGAGCTAGCTAAAAGTTCCGATTATGGGGAACATAACATGCTACAAGATTCAAGCTTTAATCAACAAAAACAGTTAACATACAAAGATTAAAGAGGCCTGACATTTGCTTGTCAGTCGACAACAAAATTTTTCCAGATTTTTCAAAAACTCAAATCTGAAGATTTTGATGATATGGATCTATCTAAAACCAACCCAGATCGTCATAATAACTTATAAACAACATGTTTTAACAATAAATTCTAACATCTAACAACAAAATTTTTGGATGATTCAAGCTAAGGTTTTATACCTTTGATGTCCAAATTCGATTTTAATGTTCTTGATTTGGTATGGTGATCGTGGGGCTTGTTTCTTGAATTCGATTTTAGGAGAGAATTTCGTGAGGTTTTAAGTGAGAGAGATAAGTGGAGTGTTATTGCAAAAATAAGTGGGCAAATGAGATTTTCTCTCTCCAATACTATATATATAATGTGTTAGATGCATGTATGCTGAGATTTGTAGCTGGTTGCTGAGATTGTATGTCACCATTTGTCAACATAGTAGGTTACCAACTCCAACCTATTGTCTAAACCTACTAATTTAGCCAAAATAATACACTTAGGGGCAAAATGGTCATTTGGCATGACAAATTAATGGCATTTTGGGTAATTGCCAAACCCTTAGCGTTAGGGTTTGGTTTAGGGTTTAGGGTTTGAGCCAATTTTAGCAAAAGTCTAGGATTCCAAATTTAGGATTTAACAATTATGGTTTATTACAAAAATAATAATATAAAATAACTAAATTTTTGTTTCTAAAATTTGACAATTTAGGTTTGTTAATTAGATTAATTTTCTAATTACTTTATACTGATAACATTAGGGTTTAGATCATATAATTATCATTGACTTTTGCTAATTTAGCAATTAGGGTTTATTCTTTTGGTAATTAGGGTTACCAAATTACTATTAGGGTTTTTAATTACTAAATTAGGGTTTTAGTTTAGTAATTAGGGTTTAACAATTTAGGGTTTCTAAATTTAATAATTATAACCACAATATTTGTTAATTGATCACATTATCGATACCCACCAACAATCTCAAACTCTAATTTCAAATTAGGGTTACTAATTATAGCAATTAGGGTTTCGCGACAAAATTAGGGTTTTAATCATTATGGTTTTAAATCACTAATTAGGTTTATTTATTAAGTGATATAAAACATATTATACATGACCTTTAATCACAGTAACACAATTCTTGACAAATCAAACCTCCGGTCTAGGTTTCCGGATTAGGGTTTATTAAAAATTCAGATATAATTTGGGTTTTAATTTAATAATTAGGGTTTCCTAATTAGCATATCCTGAAGTAACACATAACATATATCATATAACCCAGATATTTAACAGTCGTAAGTTTCCCATTTTAATTGATAAACAGAGTTAAATCAATTAATGCTAGGGTTTGGTCAATATACCATAATTGACCAACCATCAACAGTACAATTTTTACAGTACATTATTATAGCACTGAAAAATCAAAATATTATAATATTATAATATTATTATCATTCCTTGATCAAAACCCAAAATTAGGGTTTGGATTCCATATCTGATTTATCTGTTATCATTAAGTTAAAATAATTAACTTAATATCCTGAACAAATTTATATAATGAAATAATTATTATAATTATTCTAAAATCATTTCATATATTATTTGAATAATATAAACATATAATTTCATGGAAAATAATTAATAAAACATTTCTAATATAGAATTAATTACTATAAAAATATCATTTATAATAACCAATATTTCTAAAATAAAATTATTTACAATTAATAATGTAATACTTAAATTTTATTTATCAAACATATAATTATAATTACACATTACCTTGGCACATATCATTCATATTTATTTTTAATAAAAAAAAAAATTATACGCAAAATTTATGATTTATTTATATAGAAAATATCGGGTTGTCACAGGTCTGATGTCTCCCGGGGTTTTCACCGGGATTTTATTTGATCTTTTGGGGTTGTCTCCGAGGTTGACTTTGATCTTCGTAAGTTATCTTCGGGGTTTGACTTGGTCTCCCAGGGTTTTCTCTGGGGCTAGATTTGATCTCCCAGGGTTTTCTCTGGGGCTAGATTTGATCTCCCAGGGTTTTCTCTAAGGCTTAGATTTGATATCCTGGGGTTGTCTTCGGGGTTAGATTTGATCTCTCAGGGTTGTCTTTGGGGCTTAACTATAATGATTTGATTTCCAGGGTTGTCTCTGGAAGATAAAAGACATTTATGCTCTCCTGCATAATTAGTAACATGAATGCAAAATTTTTAGTGTCTACATATACCCCTCTTTATCATGTTTATGGAATGTTATGGCATGAATAGTGTAAGAACCCGAATTTTTAGAAAATATTAAAATAAGAATTTGGTAGATAAAATTCTTAAAGCACAAGATGGGTTCGAACAAGAATATATAAGTCAAGAATATATAAGTGTGTTACGGCGTATGTGGTATTGTGAGCTATGTGATAAGTGATGTTGTGTTTAATAAATATATACCGTTATTATATATTTATTATATATTGTAGAGATGAATTAGTAAGAAGATGGCTAAAATTTATCTATTGATGATTAAATAATTTATGTGAAATTATTTTATTATAGTAAGTTGGTGATATTAAATATCTTTGATAATCACCAATTTCTTGAGTATATGTACGAGTAAATATCAAGTCTAAGGTAGTGCAATCGTACTCTTTAATGGTTGATGTATAGGAGTTGGGCTAAACAATTCTTTCAGAGAACGGATGTATATATGAATTAGTAACCGATTAAACTCATTGTGAAAACAGTGTAGACAAGACGAAAACTAATTTGTTGGTTGTTTGTGGGAAACCACTCAGTGTACTATATCGAATACTATTAAAGACTCGATGCGTGCTATGTTTAGACTTGTATGCGTGTACGTTGTTGACAAGAGAAGGAAATCGATATACCTTTAAAGTGGTTAGAGAATTATTGAGTAAATAGATACACGACGAGAAGTGAGGATTAAAGGTATAAATGTATGTGTTATATTCGAGTGTTGTGTTATTGGTGGGAAGAAACCATAAAGAAATGTTATAGTTGGTTAAACTAATAAGAGAATAGAGTTATAGAACTCGAAGGGTGATCCTTAAATTGTTAAGGAAAATAGTAACCCATGATGTGGAATCGGAGAGGGCATTGATGTTAGACGAGTTAACACTTAAGGAGGATGTGTAAAGTATTTAGAGGCGTAGGTTTCATTTCTGCTAAGGCAGAGAACTTGTCTGCCTCTGATTTTGGTATGGCGCAGCTGCGCCGGTCTGTAGAAAATTTTAAGTAAGTTATGAACATTTGATTCCAAGAAATGGATACTAATAACTCTTATAAGGGTCATATATGGTGACTAAGATGTCTATGAATGGAGTAGGATGACAAAGCATGAATTTAATGAGAGTTAGTTATGGAAATTAACTAAACAAGAATAAATATTGGTTAATTAAAATTATATTATGGAATAATAGAATTTGAGTATTAAAGCCTTGTGTGGTAGTGGCATGATATTAAATTTATTGAAAGGATTAGTTCACTTGTATAAGATGGTGAATTAACATATGTGTTTAGCATAAGAGGAGGAAAGAAATATGTTAATTAATATTTTATATTTTAATATATTACATAGTTTTGTAATATATTAAAGGGTTGATAAATGATTAATACTAATTAATCGCTGTGATATTAAAATGTGATTATGGGTTGGGAATACCCAATTGAATTAAACTTAGCCTAATTAAAATATTAATGTGGACATTATCATTAAATGGTATTACTATGTGTAATATGGGAAATGAATTGGGACATTCATGTTATATGTGTGACAGAAATGAAACTATATGATAGGAGTATATGGAAATGAAATGAGGTACCTAGTAGCACCATGGTATCATATGAAGTTGTAATACAGAAATGATTAAATATCTGTGTATTCTAAAAACTGGAAAGGAAATTCAATGTTTAAATAAACATTAATATTAAATAATGATAATGTGTTTATGTGAGTAGTAAAAATAATTATGGGGATACCCAGGATAATGATGCCTAATGCGATATTTTATTACATGTATTTAATGTACATGAATTATATGTATGTTGCATAACATCTACTACCTTGAAATGATAAATCATATTGTGACACTAAGTTATAATGTATGGTTGATATGTGTATACAACATAGCATAAGAATATGATTGTGTATAAGTATCTGATCCTAATGTTGCGAGGGAAGGATGAGTATTTGGAAATTGTCCCAAAACTATTGTCCCATTTGCTCCCTATTTCTCATTCACGTGTAAACCAAAAAGGCCTGATGATCTCCAACAACCAATTACCAACTTCTTTTTGCCAAATGGATTCCTCTTCTTTTCCTTGGTTTAATTTGTTGGACAAAGCCATGAATTGGGTAAGAGCTTCTCTATAAATTGGGAGCTCCCCCTCATAAGTTATGTTTCTTGAATTCTTGATAGTTATATATAGAGAGAGTTTGTTGCTGAGAATTGAGGGAGCATAATCAGTGTGTTGAGGGAATTCAATTAAGCTTCAAAGAGGTAATAGCACTATCCCAAATGCTTTTGATTTCCTATATTTTCAATCACTAGAAATATCATGAAAAGTAGCTTTTGAGTCACAAAATTGATGGCTAAAACTTATTGCAATCCACAAATTTCTGTTAGATGTTGTTAATATAGTTCAATATGAAAACAATGGAAGTTAAACAAACCAATTTGGCTAAGAAACGAATTCGTAGTGAATGATTTCGCTAAACTTTTCAAAACATGAACATTTGCATGAACATGAGTTATAGATTCAATTTTGGGTTAGTTAATGTTTATGATAATTATTGGGTAGTTGGTATGTTGTAGTTTTATGAGTTATGAACTCATAAAATCGAAAATGGACTAAATTGGATGAGTATAACTCATATTATGATGATTGGAAGGAGGTTTGGTCTGAAAATTGTGAAGTGCAAAACCTGCGAAGCATCTCTGTCTCCTGTATGTATTACACCGCCCCAAGACCAATTAAAGCAATTACCGGGCTTCGATCTTCGAGTAGACCGCTTGCTCGACCTCATTGTAGTAAATTAGGCATAACGTTTTCATACAAACTCCGATTGAGGTGATTCAAGATGATCCGGAACGAGGACGAATAGACCTACAACTTTTGTTCTTTAAGATTTTAAATTTAAGATCATTGGGAAGGGTCAAAATAGTTATCTTTGTGACTATTACGTAATAGGAGGTGATCAGAGGGCGTCGAGCAAGCACATACGTAAGTATAGTGCTCCCGACGATGGAATATGTTATTCTAAGTAGTATAACATGAAAATGTATGATATTAGAAATGACATATAAGATTACCTTACTTATAAGGAATTTCCTTTAGCATAATTGAGTATGTTTCTAAAGAAACTTTAGATTTTAAAAATAAGTTTGTATTTAACCTTAAGTCTTTTGAATTACGATATTTGTAGCATATGTAAAGGGTTTAGTCATGCATATAAATAGGTATGACACATGGTTTTGAGTACCTTTGTATACTATGAGTTGCCTAGATGGTAATTTTCCGAAGATATATAAATATTTTGAAAACAAACATTGACAAACTTGTGTACCTCTAATTCTGACCTTGATAACATATATATGAGGTCTAAGTACGCATGATGTAAGATTCAAAGTTGTATCATAGGTGTGTTAGATTACTTTGATTTGGTTAAAATGATTTCAAAGGCAAGCTCATATAGCATTTACTAACAAAGTTTTATAAACATGGAGTGGTTATATTTTGCCCTTGGAAACGTACGTAGAAATATATACAAACAAGTATGATGTGTGAGTTGAAGTTGCCTTTCATGATTAGTTTAGTATGACATTGACTTTGAGAATAAAGTTTTGAAGTTTTGAAACTAAGAGGGACGAACTTAAAGTAACTTGTGGACTTAAAGTTCTAAATGTAATAACATACATACATGGCCTAGTTAGATATGAAATGAGATTTAGAGTTGCACCTAGTTGCTTTAACTTGGCCTAGAATGACTTTTGAAAAAATGAACTTGATTGCCTTGTGAAACTAAGCTTGCATAAACATGGCTTACATGTGTGCTCATCTAGCTAGACACCATATAAGTCGTGCGAGTATGAATTGTAACGAGTTCTTAAATGATGAACTATACTAATGAGTTGAATAAATACGAGCATACACGTTATAGGCGATGAAATGGTTAAGGTAGTTCATTCCTTGTACATAAACCTACTTAGTGAAAATAACTTAAAGTAAACCACAAGAGACACCCAACTTGGGCTAAGACCTCTTAGCATATGCATAAGTTATGTGTTAATAGTCATGTATGCTAAGGACTTCGATGAAACCAAAAAATAAATACTCAATTTTGGTCCGGCTGGGGATGATGCAATTGCTACCATCATAAAGCCAAATTATGACAATAGTTGTGCTTCTGAGGTGATGATGCCTGACTATTTTAACCTTGATCTGAACTTTACAGAATAAGTGTAATAAATGTCTAAAGTTATAATACTTGAAATAAATGATGTTTTGAAGATGTGAACATGTAATGGTTATATAAAACCCAAATTTGCTAAATTTTATTAAAGTTTGCAAATGTAAGAACGATGTAGATCGCGTATCTATAGACTTTAAATATGTGTCAAACATATAACGAGTCAAGTGTGTGATAAAGATTTTTGGATGTTGATATGAAGCATGTGTAGCTAAGATGTGTTATATATACATAGCTATTCTAAGAGTTTATTAAGAAAGCAAAGGGAAGGTCTTAAAAACTAAGATAGAGAACAATGTAACATTATTATTACATCAAGAATGTATAAATGTGCGACTAATGGATGTGAATCCATGATTATATAACTGTGTAGGAATACACGAAGTGCAGATATGCTTTAAGCAGTTAAGTCGTAGTTGAGAAACTACTTAATCGTGCAAGTCTTTCAGTTCCTATTTGATATATGAATTTGATAATTGTTAGTTGATCTATATTATGCTATGAAAATGTTGATGTATACATATGAAATGCATGTGAGATATGTTTGAAATGTGAAAGTTGATCTTTGATGATATGCTTGTGATATAAACCTCTATGCCTGTTATGTGTGAAGTAACATGCGTAGTGAATATTAATTGATTATGAATGCATGAACTGAATATGCTATTATATGCTATGTGCTGCATTAAACTATTAGAATTGTTGGGCTGTCGAGTTCACCCTTGCAAATAACCACTTTTGCAGGTTAAGGACACACGGTAAAGATTACGTGCTACTTGATTGATAAAGTTCAATCACATCAAAGGAGATTGATTTGTTTAATTAAATACATGCTCTTGAACCATGTTTAGGTTCTAGTAGATATACTTGATAGTAGTTTACGATGTGTAATATATGTTAGCTTGTAAAGTTGTACTAAGCGGTACATAGAGGAGTTCGAATTGAGGTGTAAGAATTTATACAGAAATTAAATAGAGTGAATCATAGCATAATTCGATTAAGGGATTTGTAATTGATTCAAGTTAAGACATCAATGAAAGATTTATTTCAAAGGAGATTGAAAAAGTTTAAATTATTCCATATATTTATATAACATCGAATATGATGTAAGACAGGAATGGTAAATGACCAAGATTTGAAACTTATAAAAGTTTGGGGTCATTACATAGATCCTGGAAATGGAAAGAATTTATATTCTAAATTGTAATAAGTAAAGTTATATTCATTAAGTTATGAATAAAAGATATAAATAGATTGACGATAGTAGTATCGTGGCGGAGCAGATTAGAGGTTCGGAAGGACCTGGATTTGGGGGCGTCACAGGTTGGTATCAAAGCTGTAGGTTATAAACTTAGGTAAGTGTACCTTAGGCTATAACTTGAGAGAGAGAAAGATAAAATTTAAAATATATATATATAAGTGAAGATTCGAAGAAGAATCTTGAAGTATCCAAGAGAATGAGAATTCAGGAGTTTCCTAACTCCGATAATAAAAATGTTATGATGGTGTCCATATGACAAAGATAATAAGAATGAACTCGAGTGGAGTTTTGTTGATAATAGGGAAAGAACCCTAAGGTAAATTGATGATCACAACGTGATCAGATTAAGTTATGAGGTGATAAATAGTCTGTAATGACTAAGTGTGTATAACTTGATGCTATAAGTGAATGTACTATGAAATGGTACGATATGAACTCATGAGGAGTTGTATGTAATGAGATATAAAGAATTCGTATCAAGTAAAGTATAAGATAGAGTTAAATGGGATTTTAAATGTTTGTGTCGCGCTATTTGCTATATACCTGTTCAGAAGGTGATTCTTTTCTCATGTGTTTAACTGATAAATAGGTTATAGTTAGAGAATATAAGGTTAAGTTGTGAGTTCTTAAAACTCATACTTATGGTATGTTCGTGACTCATAATTATATGACATATTTTTGAACCCCTCAGTGAATGGACGCCTATGGTCTGACTAGGGTAAGTTTTGAAATTCATATGATTATGGAAAGTCTTGGATTTCCAAAGTGTGGTAAGTTGATGAACTATATCGGGTATATGTATATTATGAAGTTAGAAATTTTGGTATAGTGAGTATTGATGGTGTTAAAGATTGATAGAATGAAGCAATGTAGTAAAGATTGAAATTGATGTAGAA
This sequence comes from Panax ginseng, assembly GCA_020205605.1. Lineage (NCBI taxonomy): Eukaryota > Viridiplantae > Streptophyta > Magnoliopsida > Apiales > Araliaceae > Panax > Panax ginseng. The sequence continues at coordinate 138,873,983 of CM035132.1, forward strand.
ACATGGAATTTCTAAATCTTCTAACTCTGCTAGATTTTCAAAATTTATTGAATTCGTGTTGAAGTTTGCATCTCTGTTTTCTCAAAAAACTTTGGATCGTGTGATTGAACCAATGATGTTTAAAAACAATACCTTTATTCTTCTGTTTATGCTAATTATTTTGGCTAAGACAAAAATGATTTGAAAATTTTCAAAATGTATTTCTGACCATTTACATCATTTAGTATGGTGTAGAAATGGTACACGACGGAGTCATCAATGCAGTTGAACCTAGTGTTGGCTGTGATCGAAAGATTGTCAGCCAATTTTGGTAAGATGTAGTGTGACGAAGTCACATAATGGCAGAATCCTCAACGTACTACTAATCTAGTACGGTATCATGACGTCATAAAAGAATTTTTTTTGGTTTTCTTTTAAATTATGAAGAAGGTCAATTAAGTTGGCCAAATTATTTTGATTGATGTTCGAATTGTTGATAAATGTCTAAGCTATTTGAATCGGCTAGACGACTGTTGAAAAATATTTATGGAATTCAAGAGTTCTTGAGTATTGATGCTAAACCAGATTGCTCTTCTGGTGCGAATTCAGATGTGGAAAAGCTGAGTGAACAACCCTATAAGAGAACATGTTTTTGGGGACAATGGTTCCGAACGTAAAGCATGTAGTCGTTACAAAACACTACGTTGCGGCCCAACGTAGTGGTACAATAGGCTGGCCACCTAGCGTACATGAGGAGGGAGTTTTCAGTCTTTGTGATTGATAAACACTCTAGTTTGTAGTGTGAAGGATTGGGTTGAAGCACTAGTTCACAGTCTTGTGTGACCCCTCAGCATAATTTGGAATTTGAGTTATTAATACTACTTCCCGATTATTGAAAAATCGTGGAAGACTCTTATTCTTCTATGTGATGAAAGGAGTAAGTAGAGTGTTCCATAGAAAGGATAATGTGGTAAAATGCAAGTGAGCAAGTTATAATAAAACTTCCGAAAAGAGAATGAATAAAATTATTCAAAAGAATATGTAATATTCGAAATAACATCAAGTAGAGGAGGTTTCGGTGATTCCGAGGACGAAATCCTTATAAGGGGTAGAGGATGTAAGAACCCGAATGTGACGCCCCCAAAACAGGTATACATCACCTATTCTGAGTCGCCATATACATGGTACAGAATACAAATACAACTTAATAATACAGCTGTCGTGTAAAATACAACAAAACATAAATTGAGAGTTTTAATAAGAATATTTCCATCTAGACAATATCCACACTCAAAGGAGTCCTCATTACATTTATTGTCACACTATTTAACAGAATTGTGAGGACTACTAATACTATCATCCGGACCATCACTCCACTCCCTAACTAGTCCCGGCTACGTTCTCATCTCCTGAAGAGAACAGTGAAACAAAAGGGTGAGCTCAACTAGCCCAGTAAGAAATATTATGACTAAGATAATGTAGAATAAATTATCATTAGTCTTCAACAATGTTAAACTGATAAAATATAACAAACATCAAGTTTAACTGCAGCGGAACAAGGAATCCATTAAAAGAGTCAAGTAGAGAATAAAATCTACTATCTTTTATGATTTAAAAAGTTTTTCATCAACTTAATCGCTGAGACTCAGCTTAATAAATAATCCACAACATCCCTGCACTACGGCTAATGATAATCATTAGTATCACAACCACAAATTATCCATGCACTATGGGCCAAGGATATTCGTGTATTCATCAATGGTCATGATCATGCCAACAACTGTCCATCAATGCACTAAGGGCCAATGAGGACTTTTACCACATCATTTATAACATTACGGTCATGATTATAACGAATAATCCCTGGACTAATCATACCAAGTCCATCTATGCACTACAGGCCACATATGACTTTCAACATAATATAAACATGAGGATGATGACAATAATATAATAATTCAATAAAACAAGTTCAAGAATTAATTTATCCAGGAACCAATAATGTCCAAATTGTCAACATGATACTGCTTTGTAGAGTAAAATTCAAGAATACTCAGAAGAATATTTCCATGAAAAGATACTGTAACGCCCCAAAATCTGGGTATCTTCCAACCCGACATATGGTGCTATACGGTACTACCATTCATACATTCATTCAATTGAAAACCTCAAAAGAACGATTATATCTTCTATATATATTCAAAGTAATATTTACATTTCCAAAGTTTTATACCCATTACAAAAGTTCTTTGTCATAATATCAATTACATTACAACATTAAACCTATACTATTACATAGACAGTTTAACGATCTGCCTTAGCTTTTCCTTTATCCTTATTTGATCCTTCGGGACGTTCATTCTTAGCTGCATTCATATGGTTCAAGCAAGAGTGAGCATAACTAGCTCAGCAAGTATAACAATTTCGATAACAACATGATTGACACATAAGAATTGTATAACTTCAATAACTGAACAATAGTTATGAAGTACTATTGATGATTCAAAATAGCACTTAATCTTTCTTTTAAAAATGTTTTACAATAATAATATTCAGTAAAACATCAGTTCCAGTCCAAGACCTTGAGCATATCATTCTTCTTTGAAAAGGACAACCCGACACTAAGTCCGCAAGTCCTATATTACTTACGAGCACTTCTAGGTGATCAGCCTATAGTACTTTATGTTGATCAACACTACATTCATTAAACGTATTTACGTTTAATTTGTGGCAACCTCACGTGCCTGTCGTATGACGACAAAACATTTATTTATCATACTCAGTCTTCTTTTGAAAACCATAGCAAGTTGTTGACAAAAGATAACAACATTTAATAATAGTTGGATAGATTATCAATAATCCACCAAATGCATTTAAGTTTAGCCGAAAGAATTGGCTTTAACTTCATCATACATCAATTCATGCGTAAGGATACATGAATTACAAAGCTTGTTCAGATTGAACTGAGACAAGGTTTAGAATACTTGCCTTGAAGAGATCTGCTACTAAGTATAATTACTTTATGTTCGAAGTCTTTTAGGTCTCTACAATACATGATCACATAACGCCTCACATTAGGTCATATATAATCAAGTATGTATACAACTATATCTTACTTTTCTTCTCAATCTAATCATGTATTAGATTTGATTACTATTAATTCCAGCTTGTCATAATTCTTACATTCATATTCGAATAGGTTATCATCAACTCTTTCATACTATCCTTAAGGTTTGACAAAGTTTTAACAATGTTACTTTAAGTTCTTTAAGGTAAGTTTAATTTGAATTAATCACATTCCTTCTTTGTATTCATAAACATTCCTTACTATCTTTGATTTAGAATTACATTGGTGGTGCAATTGTTTGTTTTGTAACTTCGCTTCTCTGCGACGCGAAAGTTAGCGATAGACTGTGAGACTGGACTTGGCGTTGCGGCGCGAGTCCTTACTCTTCATGTCGCGTTCTTGGCGCCATTTAGCGTTGTGTTTCGATTTGATCTCATGCTTTGTGGCGTGACAAATTGACCTAGGGGTGGCGCTGCGGCACCAGCTCTGTGCACCAGATTGTTTTGACAGATTTGCAACTTTACGAAATTCCCGAGCTCATAACTTCTTTGTTATAGGTCCGAATTGGCTCATTCAAAAGCCTACGGTTCCCTAATTACATACTCTACGCGTTCATGAAAGAATTTTATATTTTTGACTTTGTTTGCTAAAAATTCACCTATTGGTTTATTTTTAACGAAAATAAAAAACATTCGTGAACGTTCAACGCTCGTTTCTCCGTTCTAAGTCGGAATTCGGTCATTTCTGAGTCCGCAACTCTAGAATGCCAAATATGACTTGTCTCCATTGAAAATCAATGTTTTCAAGTTCAAACACAAAATTTGACTTCTAATTTGATAATTTCACGAATTCGATGATTATCGTCCAATCGTGTGATTTCCGGCATAACTTCATTACTTATGATTTGTTCATTACTTCAAATGAATTTAATTCATAATATGAACATCTCAAAATACTTATTATAATAACTTATTTTCATTATGGATTTTGACTTATTCTTTCATGAGCTTCTAACTTATTAAAGTATAAACTACTTAACTTCATTGTTCATAATTTATGATAATTAAAGTCTTTTAATCATCACTTCTTGCTCTTTTCTATCGATAATTTGAATCGGTAATTCTTCGTACGTTAAGTCCTTCTCGATATGAATCGGCTCATACTCGATTACGTGCTTATAATCTGGCTTATAAGGACATGACACAGATACGTGAAACACATTATGTATCAGTTCTAAGTGTGGAGGTAATGCTATCACATAAGCTACCTCTCCCACCCTTTTTAATACCTCAAAAGGTCCTATAAAACTTGGACTTAACTTTTCCTTCTTTTCAAAGCGTATCTTTCCTTTTCAGGGAGATACCTTTAGAAACATATATGAGCCTATTTCAAACTCTCGATTTATTCTATGCGAGTCCACATACTTCTTCTGTCTGTCTTGAGCTGTGACAAGATACATCCGAATTAACTTTACCACATCCGCTATCTACTGCACCAATTCTGGTCCTAGCATTTGTCGTTCTCCCACCTCATCCCAATATAATGGTGTTCTGCACCTCCTTCCGTACAAAGCTTCATAAGGTGGCATACCTATGCTTGCATGATAGCTATTGTTATACGCACACTCTACTAGTGGTAGATGATTATCCCAACTACCCTTAAAATCCATGACGCAAGATCTCAACATATCTTCCAATGTCCGAATTGTCCTTTAACTTTGTCCATCAGTTTGTGGATGATACGCTGTACTTAACTTCAGCTGCGTTCCCAACTGTTCTTGCAAACTCCTTCAAAAATTTGATGTGAATCGTGGGTCACGATCTGACACAATCAATACTGGTACTCCATGTCTGGAAATAATTTCCTTAACATAAAGTTTAGCTAACTAGTCTAAGTTATACTTGACCCTAATTGGCAAAAAGTGAGCCGACTTCGTCAACTGGTCCACTATTACCCAAATCGAATCATACCCTTTTGTCATTGTCGGAAGTCCCACCACGAACTCCATCGTGATATGCTCCCACTTCCATTCTGGAATCTCCAATGACTGTAACAAGCCACTGGGTCGTTGATGTTCGGCCTTAATGTTTTAACAAGTCAAGCACCTATTAACATATTCTGCTATTTCTATTTTCATGTTTGGCCACCAAAACTCTGTCGAAGGTCTTGATACATCTTAGTGCTACTAGGATGTATCGAGTACCTTGAACTATGAGCTTCTTGTAACAGTTGCTCCTTTAATTCTGACTCATTCGGAACCCAAATTCTTCCTTTAAATCTTAATATTCCTTCATTACCAAGATTATACTTAATATCTTTGCCATCAGCTAACCGCTTCTTTATTTGGTTACACTCATCAGTTTAGAGTTGTACCTCCTTGACTCTCTCTACGATGGTAGATTGCATCTCCGTCGTAAAGAGTATCTAACCCGAGTCACTTGGCATCTTCACTTCTATTTCCATTCTAGCCATCTCTATTATTAACTCATCTTGAGTCGTTAACATAGAAAATTTTTCTCGACCCTTCCTACTTAAGGCGTCGGCAACTATATTGGCTTTTCCGGGATGATACATGATCTCACAATCATAATCCTTTATCAACTCTAGCCATCTTCTCTGTCTCATATTCAACTCCTTCCGTGTGAAGATATATTTTAGACTCTTATGGTCTGTATATATCTCACATTTCTCCCCATAAAGATAATGTCTCCATATCTTTAAAGCGAATAATACCGCGACCAGTTTCAGATCATGAGTAGGATAAACTTTCTCATAATCCTTCAACTGTCGTGATGCATACGCAATGACCTTGCCATGCTGCATGAGCACACAACCAAGTCCTTTATGCGAAGCATCACTATATACTATGAAATTTCCTGTGTCATCGGGTAATGACAAAACAAGCGCTTCACTCAATCTTTTCTTTAGTTCTTGAAAACTGTCTTCACATTTATCCGTCCATACGTATTTCACCGTCTTCCTTGTCAAGTTAGTCAACAGAGTAGCTATCTTTGAAAAATCTTGGATAAATCTTTGATAGTATCCCGCTAATCTTAGGAAACTCCGCACATCAGTCGGCATTTTCGGTTGTTCCCAGTTCATCACTGCTTCTACTTTCGCTGGATCCACTGAAATCCCCTCTTGGTCAATGACATGACCTAAAAACTGCACCTTCTCTAGCCAAAATTCACACTTAGTGAATTTCGCATATAACTTCTCCTTCCTTAGTGTCTCCAACACTAACCTTAGGTGTTTAGCATGATCTTGTGGCGTCTTAGAATAGACCAGAATATAATCGATAAGCACAACGACGAACTTGTCCAAATATTGTTTGAACACCTTGTTCATCATATCCATAAATCCAGCCAGTGCATTCGTCAACCCAAATGACATCACCAGAAACTCGTAATGACCATAACGAGTCCTGAATGCCGTCTTTGATACATCTTCCTTCCTAACCTTCAATTGGTGATACCCCATCCGTAAATCTATTTTAGAAAAATACTTTGCGCCTTTTAACTGATCAAAAAGATCATCGATCCTGGGCAATGGGTATTTATTCTTTATCGTTAACTTGTTCAAGTCTCGGTAGTTGATACAAAGCCTTAACGATCCATCTTTCTATCGTTAACGATAGTTAACGATACAAAGCCTTAACTATCGTTAACTTGTTTAACGAGCCTTGACAAACAATACAGGTGCCCCCCCCATGGGGAAACACTTGGTTAATGTAATTTCTATCCAATAGTTCCTGTAACTGAACCATTAGCTCTTTCATTTCCACAGGCGCCATACGATATGGTGCCCTTGAGACTGGGGCCGCTTCTGGCACAATGTCTATTATGAATTCGATCTCCCTATCCGGCGGTAAGCCCGATAATTCACTTGGAAATACATCCATGAATTCATTTACTATGGGTATTTGTTCCATGGTCGCTCCCACTCGCTGGGTATCGACAACATGACACAGATAACCTATACACCCCTTCCTTAAAAGTTTTATAGTTTGTGACATCGTAAGGCAACACGAGCATCCCTGCGATTTATTACCGTAAAATATCACAGGAGGTTATTTCAACGTCCTAATGTTCACACATTTCTTCTGACAATCTATAATTGCACCATGGTTAATCAACCAATCCATTCCAAGAATTACATCGAATTCTCTCAACTTTATCGGTATCAAATCTACCGATAATTTACAACGCCGTATATCTACGCAACAATTCTTATGAATATCTTCAACAGGAATTATCTCTTCGTTTGCTACCTTAATATTCAAAGGTATATGCAATTTCTTGGAAAGTAATTCTAATCGTCTAGCAAAATCACATGCTATAAACGAACAAGTAGCACCCGAATCAAACAACACATAAGCATTTATGTTGTTGATCGGAATAATACCTGCAACTACATCCCCTGATGCCACCGCATCTTGGACCGTTATATTAAAGGTACGAGCCATTGGCCTACCCGGCTGTGCTGGACCACTAATAGCTAACTTACTGCTATTAGTGCCTTTATTCCCATCCGTTCCCTTCTTTGGCCAGTTCTTTCCTATGTGGTCAGTCGATCCACATACAAAGCATCCGTGATTTTTCTTCGGATTTGGACAGTTAGGCAAAATATGCCCTTCATATCCACAGTTATAACATATTGCCTTCCCCTTGAGACAAACTCTTAAATGAGTCTTTCCACAGGTTTTACAAGCCTCCATCCTCCTCTTAGGATCCCCTTGTTTTACTCCGGTATTCCCATAGATAAATCCCTTCCTCTTTTGACTGTCGCCACTACCGCTGGCTCCCTCGGTCTTCATTCCTCCATCAGCTTTACCCTTATTTTTCTTATCTTTGTGGTACTGGCTAAGAGCCTCATTCCCACCCTCGGCAATTATTCCCTTTTCTAATATGGTCCCAAAAGAAATACTTTGGAACACTGAAATTCGGCTATAGAGCCAGGGTTTCAAGCCCTGCTAAAATCGTCTAGCCTTCCTTACCTCCGTGTCCACCTGATGTGGAGCAAACCTTGCCAGTTCATTAAACTTGGCAGCATACTGGGGAACCGTCATATCCCCTTATTTCAAATGAAGAAACCACATCTCTATTCTTCCCTGCATGCTCGTGGGAAAATAGTTCTCGAAGAAAATCACCTTGAACCTTACCCACGTTAGATTTTGTATACCAGCTCTAGCCTAGTTTGCTTCCCACCAAAAGTTGGCCTCCCCTTTAATCATATAGGTTGCGAAAGAAACCTTCTGACCTTCGTCAACATTTGCTAAAACAAATGCTTTCTCAATCTCTTTCACCCAAGTTTGGACTTCTATAGGGTCCATAGTTCCTTTGAACTCCGGCGGACCGACACTTTTGAAATCCTTAAAAGTAGTAGCTCATACTACTCCAGGATTTATGGGTACATTAGCCCCAGTTATATTAAATGCGGCCGTTAAAAGATTAAAGAACTCTTGCATTGTATTAACTGGACCTCCTTCCGATTGATTAACATTAGAATCTTGATTTCGTTGTCTTCTTCTTGGCGACATTTTGCTGTTAAAAAAATAATACGACATTATTACTTCCTTCCTGTTGGTTAGTTATTATTCGTGATAAAACAATAACTCATACTCATTACTCAATATGTTCCATAAAAAGACATATATTGATTCATAACTTATAGTATAACACTACATTGTTTACATTGCACAACCTAAGCTGATTACATTACCATCCCGCAATTGCTTTCCAAAAGTTGGGATTTACAAAAGACTACCCTTGATATACAAAAGAGGGTTTTACGTCACTACTAGATACATAATATTTACATATCTAAACTATTATAGCTATTACTAGATTACATCTGCCGAATGGCATTCTCAAAGTCTTTCTTGGCCAGACCGGCAATAACATCCTGATTGATAGTATGTCGAGTCTGCCCTGCTTCTATCGGGTACCCAGCTACTTGTTGCTAGAAATCCATGTGAGAACTCCTATGTATATAGGAAATCATCTCTACCTTCTGTTGTTTAGTCTTTAGCTCCTGCTTGAGCTCAAAGACTTCGTGTTTCAGCTTGTGGACCTTTTCCTTGGCCAAAACTCAATCATCGTGTCCCTTTTCCCATATACCCTCTATATTGGTTTTGTCCTCTCGGATAGCTTCTAGTTCCTCTTTTAACTCCTTTACCTCTTTATAATACTGGACATTTCTATCCAATACTGACATGAATAATGCCTTCATTGACTCCCCCGAAGTTAACTATTTTGTAGGTGCTACCTGATCAAAAGACATCACATACACCTCTTCCTTTAGCATGCCATCAAACACAGACATGTAGTCTAAGTTGTCCGTGTCTCCAGACTCGATTGTCACCACTTCTGGTTCTACTGCTATAGGATTTAGTAGGATCTCTACTCGATTCAACGAATCCTCGCTAACTACATGTATATCTCTATAAATATCATTTTCTCCTGACATCTACAACAAAACAATATAATTTGATTAGTACACGTCGGTAGAATAATAAAAACACATAACATAATATAATGCATTTTTATAGGGTTACTTTTCATCTTTTACTTCGTTAACTTTTCTTAAGGTTATGACTTAAGGTTCTAATTTCCCCTTTATGTTTTATAACCTAGGCTTTAATACAAACCTGTAACGCCCCCAAATCCGGGTATCTTCCAACCCGACATATGGTGCTATACGATACTACCATTCATACATTCATTCAATTGAAAACCTCAAAAGAAAAATTATATCTTCTATATATATTCAAAGTAATATTTACATTTCCCAAGTTTTATACCCATTACAAAAGTTCTTTGTCATGATAGCAATTACATTACAACATTAAACCTATACTATTACATAGACAGCTTAACGATCTGCCTTAGCCTTTCCTTTATCCTTATTTGATCCTTCGGGACGTTCATTCTTAGCTGCATTCATATGGTTCAAGCAAAAGTGAGCATAACTTTGACACCCCCAAATCCATGTACTTCATTCCCATAGGATTTGGTGTTCACTTAATCAAACATTCATATCTAACTACGCAATCACAATAAAACTCAGTAAATAAAACCTTTCCCATTAAAGGGTTAGATAATAAAATCTCCCAGGTTATCTAACCTTTAATTACAATCATTCAAATGCGGAAATTAAATAAACTTCATAAAAACCAAGTCTAAGATCATCATAATAAAAATCTAACATCTCAATCAAAGTAAAATTACAAGTCTTCATCACTTGCACATTTTTCCCTTTCCTTTGCTAGACGAAGGTTCATACCTTCTCTTCTTTAGCTGTAATGAGTTTTAAAATATGCAAGAGTGAGCAAAACAATTGCTCACTGGATACAATATGAAATCAACAGGAGTATAGTAATAATAACTGCCAATAATAGGCTCATCAACAATGAATAGTACTTTATCATCAATAATCAGAAACTGAAATCCAAAATATAGAATAACTATAACTGAGGGTCATAAGACCATGAGCTATGTCCACAGTTGCGAGTAATCTTTCAACTCCAACTTTAACAGTCATAAGACTATAAGGACTCCTCGTACTTAGGGGGATTAGCCCTTCGTACCATGTATTGTGCACAAATATTTAACGCTACGCGTAAGTTATCCCCTAATAATAATAGGGTTGTTCATCTCAGTATTTGGAGTACAAGTCTGCACCAAAGAGTGTTTGGTTTGGATAAGCTTTCAAGGGTAATTTGAAGTTCAACGATCATCAACTAGAGGACTAGTTGAATTAATAACATCATATTACAGAATAATCGTAATTGAATCAACATGGTAAACCAAAATCATGCTTTAGGAATAATCTAATAGCATATATTTTGAATAATTATAACATGCCTTGCTTGAACAATATTAAGTCAAGGTTAAATTAGAATTGGGTACTAAGCATGCATAACAGTTTGAACGATGAAATTGCTCAACATTAGTATAAATAGTTGTGCATGCTAAACAATAAGTTAAATACAAGAATAACTTGTCAACATTAAACCAATGTTTAGAAAGCTTGCATCATTCATAAGGTAATCGAATTGAAATAATAAATAGTTCAACAAGATAAAGAATTAGAAATCTTGCATTATTATATTAGGAACAATAATTGATTCCAATTACAAAAGTAGAGTTAGAGAACTTGCCTTACTCGTAGGCTAAACCAAATCAATACGAATCACAATATCCTATAAACATATGTCATTATGACATAATTAGTCATTACCATCTTACAAACATAACTAAGTACGTTCATCATTTAAAATTGGATTTTTTTAATCACATAATCAAGTTATAACAAAAGTTAATCGTTAATAACATACTTATTCATAATATAGAAATACTAAAATCAACATTTAGCAGTTCTACTATCATCACATAACTTTTCTTAAAATTTCGTGTACAAAAAGTACACATTCGAATGTAACCGCTATGACGCGGAACAAAGGTATAAAAAGCGTTGCGGCGTAAAGCGCCCGACGATCTTGCGGCATGAAACTAACACTCAGGCCACGTCGGCGCTAAAACCGTAGTTTCAATTCGACAACTTCGCAATAAAGATCTTTGGAAAAAGCAAATTTTGGCCTACAAGCTCATTTCTAACAGACTAAATAGCATATAATTCTTACAAAAACTTTATGTAAACAAAATTCAAGAATTCCTAACATGTTTCTATCCATACAACAACATAAATAACAAATTTAGCACATTCAATTTCACTGTTTTTGATAAAAACTCACTTTTTGATATTTTAATGAAAATCAACACTGTAAATTTTGTTTTTCAACCAAAACCACTAATTCAAAGTGTCTTTATCAATGATTATACATACTATAACAAATTAAACGTTCAATTTATCAACTAAACCACTAATGCACCCTTAATTTCTACTTTAAGCTAAACAATATATTTTCATAAAAACTCTCTGTAAAAACATTTTCTTCACAAATTACATATATATCATCAATTCAGTGATTATAATCATATATAACCTATGAAAATAACTTTACAACAATGGTTTATCATATGAACACACATAAAATCAGCAATTATCCTATCACAAGAATTTCACAGAGAAAAATAGGAGAAGGGATAGCTAAAGGAAATAGGAGAATACCTTGATTATAGAAGATGATGGCTATCCCTTTTGATTATCAAACCTTTTTTCCCCAATTCTTTTCTCAATTCTCTAGCCTTCCTTCCTCTCTTCTTTTCTTCTTCTCTTCTTCTTCTTCCTCTATGTTTTTGTTTTTCTTCCTAACTCTAGAGCATACTAACAACTAACATGTATAACATATAATATATATATTAATTATATAACATAACTCTAATTTACTGACATCAGTTATATTATTTTGAAAACCAAAAGCCATAGGGCTTGTTTGGCTAACCACTAATAAAATAACCCATTAATCCTTACACCCTGTTTGGTAAAACTCAATTAGAATAAAGTCTTAATAAGCAATAGGCCTTGTTTGGCAAAACTAAATTAAACTCCCTTAATTTATTTTAGTAACTCCTTTATAACAAGGTTATTTGTCACACATTAATTTAATTAAATTAATCATAATAACAATTTATTAAATCACTTCATCACATAAATCAATACCACCAAAATTATAATTTTCTATATAATTATAACTTTATTTAATCCACCAACACATCCTTTTTAATTACAATTTCCAATAAAAAGAATAGTAATTCAATTAATCAAAATTCTCTAACTTAATAATTAAATTAAATTAGCAAAATAATTAATTTTCCTTAATTATTTATTTAACAAATAATTAACCACATCAATTCAAATTTGAACAATTATTTATTCCACAATAAACACATCCATTAAATATTTAAATAATTCAATAAATATTTAATATTACAATTTTTAATGAAGTTTATTTAATTTCCGCATTTGAATGATTGTAATTAAAGGTTAGATAACCTGGGAGATTTTATTATGTAACCCTTTAATGGCAAAGGTTTTATTTATCCAGTTTTTTGTGATTGGGTAGTTAGATATGAATGTTTGATTAAGTGAGCACCAAATCTTGTGGGAATGAAGTACCTGGATTTGGGGGTGTCATAACAACTAGCTCAGCAAGTATAACAATTTCAATAACAACATGCTTGACACATAAGAATCGTATATCTTCAATAACTGAACAATAGTTATGAAGTACTATTGATGATTCAAAATAGCACTTCATATTTCTTTTAAAAATGTTTTACAATAATAATATTCAGTAAAACATCAGTTCAGGTCCAATACCTTGAGCATTTTATTCTTCTTTGAAAAGGAAAACCCGACACTAAGTCCGTAAGTCCGATATTACTTACGAGCATTTCTAGGTGATCAACCTATAGTATTCTATGTTGATCAACACTACATTCCTTAAACGTATTTACGTTTAATTTGTGGCAACCTCACGTGCCTGTCGTATGACGACAAAACATTTATTTATCATACTCAAACTTCTTTTGAAAACCATAGCAAGTAGTTGACAAAAGATAACAACATTTAATAACAGTTGGATAGATTATCAATAATCCACCAAATGCATTTAAGTCTAGCCGAAAGAATTGGCTTTAACTTTATCATACATCAATTCATGCGTAAGGATACATAAATTACAAAGCTTGTTCAGATTGAACTAAGACAGGGTTTAAAATACTTGCCTTTAGCATCTGCTACGGTATAATTACTTTACATTCGAGTCTTTTTCAGTCTCTACAATACATGATCACATAACGCCTCACATTAGGTCATATATAATCAATTATGTATACAACTATATCTTACCCTTCTTCTCAATCTAATCATGTATTAGATTTGATTACTATTAATTCCGGCTTGTCATAATACTTACATTCATATTCGAATAGGTTATCATCAACTCTTTCATACTATCATTAAGGTTTGACAAAGTTTTAACAATGTTACTTTAAGTTCCTTAAGGTAAGTTCAATTTGAATTAATCACATTCCTTCTTTATATTCATAAACATTCCTTACTATCTTTGATTTAGGGTAGTACTGTTGCTGGCGCTCACCCTTTTCGCTCTCTCAGACTTTCGTCTACGACGCGAGTTAGCATTATGCACAGACCGGACTTGGCACTGCGGCGCGAGTCCTTACTCTTCATGTCGCACTGCGGTGCCATTTAGAAGTGTGCTCGGTTTTGATCCACATGCTGCTTGGCATGACAAATTGACTTTAGGGTGGTGTCATGCGGCCATGACTCTGTGTGCACTGATTATTTTGACAGATTTGTAACTTTGCGAAATTCCCGAGCTCATAACTTCTTTGTTATAGGTCCAAATTGGCTCGTTCAAAAGCCTACGATTCCCTAATTACATACTCTACGCTTTTATGAAAGAATTTTATCTTTTTTACTTCATTTACTAAAAATTCACCTATTAGTTCATTTTTAACGAAAACGTTAAACGTTCGTGAACGTTCAACGCTCGTTTCTTCGTTCCAAGTCAGAATTCGGTCATTTTTAAGTCCGCAACTCTAGAATGCCAAATATGACTTGTGTCCTTTGAAAACAATGTTTGAAAGTTCAAACACAAAATTTGACTTCTATTCCGATAATTTCACGAATTCGACGATTATCGTCCAATCGTGCGATTTCCGGTATAACTTCATTACTTATTATTTGTTCATTACTTCAAATGAATTCAATTCATCATATGAACATCTCAACATACTTATTACAACAACTTATTTTCATTATGGATTTTGACTTATTCTTTCATGAGCTTATAACTTATTAAAGTATAAATTACTTAGCTTCATTGTTCATAATTTATGATAATTAAAGTCTTTTAATCACCACTTCTTATATATTCTCAACATATAACTTCATTCATATATACTTAATACATGTTCATACAAGTTCTTTATTTTCCTAATAACTCTCAAGGTAACTTATAACAAGTTCATATAGCTTCTTCATAAGTTTACAACTTATGTAAATTTAAATGACTTATTTCGGACTTATGCGGCTTAAGTTCATTAATTAATCAATCTTATTACTTCCTAACATCCATGTTTCTTAATCCATACTTTTCTTATCAACCTATCATGGTAGAGATAGAATATTAATGGACAAGAAGTCTTACCCTTGAAGTTCTTGTGAAGTAGTCTTCTTCTTCTTCTTACAAATGGAAGTAGCTTAGTCTTGCTTATTCTTCCTAACACTTAATCACTTTATAAGTTGTTGAATGATTTGAACAATTAGCAAATGACTAGCAATCTCCTTCTATTTATAGGATTTCCAAAGCTAGGATAGTTTAGTCAAAACACCATCCCACCTCCTTAAGCCACCTCCTTACTATTCATTACTTGCTAATCACAACTCTTATCTTTTGCTTGGCCATTACTCCTAAGTCTTGGTCATTACACAATATACTTGATTACCAAGATATACCATATTAACATGGTTTGCCCCATGGATCAAAAAAATCCATTGGATCCTAACTTGGGCTTAGATTAACTTAGCTTTTGGGCTTGCATTAATAAACACTAACTTGTTCATTAATTAACATTTGGGCCTTACTATTAATTCACTTGAGCTTGTATAAATTCCTAACAAATCCTACAAGTCCAATACTATTTCTTACTACATAAAACGTATTGTTTACGTATTATTTTTGTATTCTCATTCGTATACAAATTCTTTATATACGATAATCCACCATTCATACAAACTTGTATAATACTTTGTATTATACTCATTTTCATTACTTCGTACAATACTTACGTATCATACGATTATTACTTAACTCATTAATACTTTGCCTTCCTTAATGTTCTCAAATTAAGTCCGCAAGCAAAATATTATGTTTTCCATACTTAGATTATTATTACATAATCCGTCTTACCCTGATATTCTATCATTACATATTTCTCGAAACTTAAAAAATAATTCCCGAGGAACTACCGATGAATAGTATTTTTCGGAAAATTTCTCAGGAAACTTTTATTTTCGTCTTGGAAATTCAAACACTTTAATTCCTTCACATAGTTTAAATACTACGACATTCCAACATTATTAGGTTATAGAATGACAACCATCTTAATATCACATAAAATATAATTTTATTTATTATTTAATTCAATAAAATTATCTTACAATAAGATCCGAATTTCTCGGTCGTTACAGATACTGGATGAAGCGTAAATATCCAGGATATTCTACTAATTTCATGGAGTATAGAAGCCAAAACTTTAACCAACTGAGTATAATAAAATATATGATACTGCAAATGAATTTTCGCCCGCCATGCGGTAATCCACATAGACAGATCATTTCCACAATTTAATAAGGAATGAATACAAAGGATCATTCACCATGCATGTGATAATCTACATGTACAGGTTATTCCAACAGAATAATAAAGAATGGAATAACAGAAGAAACCACCATGCATGCGATAGACCGCAGAGACAGGTTATTCCAATAGAATAATAAATAACGGAACCAGGTCATGCGTAAACGCACAGACATGATATTCCAACAGAATAATAAATAACGGAACCAGGTCATGCATAAACGCACAGACAGGATATTCCAACATAATAATAAATAACGGAACCAGGTCATGCGTAAATGCACAGACAAGATGCGGTATGCGGTACTTCGCATAGACAGGTTATTCCAGCAGAATAATAAAGAATGGAATAACAACAGAATTTCACCATGTATGCGGTGCCAGCATAGGCAGATTATTCAACATAATAATAAAGAATGGAATAATGAAGAATTTCACTATGTATGCGGTGCTTATGATAGGCGAGTTATTCAACATAATAATAAAGAATGGAATAATGGAAGAATTTCACCATGTATGCGGTACTTCGTATAGACAGGTTATTCCAACATAATAATAAAGAATGGAATAACAAAAGAATTTCACCAAGTATAGGGTAGTCCGCGTACACAGGTTATTCCAACAAAATAATAAAGAATGGAATAACATAAGTTATCTTCATGAATATAGAAGAAATAATACCCCTTACGGGTACAACAAATAATATCCATTACCTTAGAAGAAACTAGATATAGGAGTAGTGAAGTAATAGAATACTTTTCTTCTTTCTCTCTATAGTTTCTCTCTCTAGAGTTTTAGTGAATTCGTAAGAAATAATGAAGGAATGAGCTTCTATTTATACGAGAATGGACTGAATAGTAACTAATTCATGAAAGGTCCAGATTGATTTACTTTTGAACGGATAGTCCATATTAATTTACTATGCAGTATAAATAAAATATTCTAATAAAATAAAATCTTTTAAATAAAATAAAATATATTCTATTTATAATCTAATAAAACGAAAAACTTTATAAAAGTATTCTGTTTTTTTCTAAAAAGATTTTAGTATGCAAAACACTATGCATAATAAAATATAATATATTCTAATTATTGTCTAATAAAACAAATAACTTTATAAAAGTATTACATTTTATATAAAAAGCTTTTCTATTTTTTTAGATTAATAATACTAATAAAACAAAATTTATATATATATATATATATATATATATATATATATATAAACATCTGTGACCTCATAAAAAGACACCTCAATATATTTAACAACATTTATCATCATTATTATAATTCACAATATTAATCGACTAGATCGTTCCCAGGAAAGAGGGGGCTTTCCAATAAGGATTTCTCTCTATTGGCGCGCAATTAGGTGGCCAAACCTCTCCTTGGTAGAACTTCTAGACATCGTTAATATTGCAAATAATAATATTAATAACTTTGTCATCTCAATTATTGATTTAATAATATATAAAATATCGACAATAATTGAATCAAATAACGTGAGATACTTTACAGCAATTACTGTAATGCCCGAGACAATCGGATTTTTATGACAAATAAATTTTTATTTGATTATGTGAATTAAATGAATTTAATTGATTTATTTTGTGAGTAAGCTATGTGAAGGTCGTTCTGTGATCTAGGATGTGTTTATATGGTTAGTAATCTGGCTACATGCTAGAATTAATTGTTTAGAATTTCCAAGACGAAAATAAATATTTTCTGAGAAATTCCCGTATAAACACTATTCATCCGTTTCTGTTCGGGGAATTATTTTGAAATTTTGAGAAACGCGTAATGATAGAATATCGAGATGAGATGAAATATCTGATAATGTTTCATTTATGGCAAACGAAGTTTTCGCCTGCGGATTTAAAATCTAAGGGTTGAGTAAAATTATTTCCGAGAAAGAAATGAAATGCGTAGAAGGAATTTCGTTATTGTTAATGTGTGTGTTATACTAGGATGATACTATTTAGTATATATGTATAAGAGGATGAGTTAATACGGAGTACAATACAATTATCGTACGAGTATTATACGGAGAGAATACGTGATTTATACGTTCAGAATACGATTCATATTATGGAATTAAGTTAAGACTTAATGCTAATTCATTTGGGTTGGATTATGTTTAGTCCAATCAATTGAATGAGCAAGCCCAAGGGATTAGTTAGTTAAGACCAATTCAAGGCCCAATATTAGATTGGTTAAGCCCAATGCAAGAAAATCGAACCGTGGATCGAACCGGTGGGTCACCGAATGGGTAAAACCCATGGGCCAACCCATGGGGATGACCCATGGGAAAGGTGGGCCGACCCTTGGTGTGTAAGGCAAGAATAACACTTGGTCACCAAGTATTTTACTTGGTGACAAAGTGTGAATAGTAAGGAGGTGGTGGTGTTTTGTCCATTTTGCCCTCCATTTCATTTCCCTATAAATAGAAAGCAAGAGTTGGTCTTTTGTGAGTTTTTCAATTGCCAACCTAGATTATTGAGAGAGAAAAAGAGCTAGACTCAACCAAATCATACACTTGGAAGCTTTACGTTATAGTTTTCCAAGAGATTACTTAAGAGTTCTTAAGTTAATATCCCTTATTTATACTTTCATCTCTTTTGGTTTTCTTTTATCATGGACAATCGTAAATAGGTGGTGAATGTCTTGTATAGTGGAAAAAGAATGACTTATTATAGATTCAATCTCTATAAGTCATGAAATCATA
This sequence comes from Panax ginseng, assembly GCA_020205605.1. Classification (NCBI taxonomy): domain Eukaryota; kingdom Viridiplantae; phylum Streptophyta; class Magnoliopsida; order Apiales; family Araliaceae; genus Panax; species Panax ginseng. The sequence goes on from CM035132.1 coordinate 138,893,105, forward strand.
AGGTTTGATATAGTTTTAAATCATAAAAAGATTGATTGTTGATGAACAATTGAACTCCATCAATGCATTAATATGTACATCTTGCTTGGTTATGATGTAGATATCAAGTCCATGGAGTATTCCATGTAATTTGGCCTAGAGAACGTTAGTAACGAAGTTATGGCGAATTTCACAAAAATAGACGTTAAACGTCGAAAATGTTGAAATTCCGAATGGGTAGTCGAAAGTTGTCGTGAGAATTGAAAATGTTTTTTTTAAATGTCAACATGTGAGATAGGGTATTTAAGAGTTGTGGGTTCGAGAATTATCGGATTCTGACTTAAAACGAAGAAAACGAGCATTGAACGGTTATTAACGTTTACGAACGCTTAGAAATTGAACTCAATAGTGAATTTTCAGTTAACGGATTCAAAAGTGTCGAATTCTTATATGAACGCGTAGAGTATGTCATTTATGACGTGTAGGCTTTTGAACGGACCAAATCGGACTTATAACGAAGAAGTTATGACTCCTAGAATCTCACCAAAATTTTTATCTTTGAAAATTATCTGAGTCTTGAGAGGTCCGCACCGTGGCGCAGAACAGTGTTAAATGCCATTCATGTTGGCATTTGCACGGTGTAGATGGCCACTAATAAATGGCGCCACATCACCACTGATAGAGTAAAAGTCTCATGGCCAATGCCAAGAGACAGGACACAACCACTTACTAACTAACTAGCGCCGCAACGCTTGGGTCTTGAACTAATTAAGGTCACTGTGCTTGGTAGTGCGAGGTTTTGATAGATGATTTAGGATTTTAACTTCAATTGTTCAGGGACCTATAGGAGTAATGTTTTTGCACTTCATAAGTGTATTAAAACTATTTTTATACTACCTATACTAAGGTATATGGTATTGAACTTAGGAATTGATTGCATGTTAGTATGTTATGAATGGTGAACAAGAAGTGTTATCGATGAACCCTAATCGGTAAACAACGTTGGTACTTCGCCAACAATGTTAGATTCCGGTTAATAATGTAAGTTAATTAATAAGCTGGGACGAAGGGTAATAAGTCAAGTTGACTTTAATAATAATATTAAGTTAACTAAGACATAGAAGAGAAAGAAGTTGGTAGGAACAATGTGAATAATTGTTTGATAGCTAATTACAATGTGCTATGTGAATATATCATATAGATTTTGTAAAGGCTGTGGTCAGTCGAATAAGTTATTTGAAGACGCTGAAAGGCAAGTTTTCTTAACGCTTGTCTAACTTTCAAGTTAACCAAGTTTTATGTGATTCATTGTACCGAATTGCACGATTGGTTTTAAAGAAAGGGTCAATGCCAGATTTAACTCGGCTAGACTACTCGTAGTATATAGATTGATTGATATTCATATCTTTCTATATATAAATTTTAACGCTATCCTATGCCAAGTGATTGGTATGGATGTGAAGGTAAGGTTTGTCTATGAACAAACAAAAGTATTTTTCATCGATAATTTGATGGGCACGCGAGTTTTCCAAATGTTAAGCGTAAATATGTTTAATGAATGAGTGTTGATCAACATAGAGTACTATAGGCTGATCACCTAGAAGTGCTCGTACGTAAATGCTGATGTACAGCCTTAGTGCTATGATATCCTTTTCAAGTATGAAAATAGAAGCTACTGTTCATGGTCTATCGACCGGTTTAGAAATTCCTAATCTACTCTATACCTTGGGAATTGATGTTATGAACTATTAGAGTATTATTGTTTGATAATACCTCATAACTATTTCTTCATTTATGTATGAATTGTTATATAATTCACGAATATGGTATTATTGTATCCTTTGTTAAACTTGCTGAGCTGTTATGCCCACTTCTTGTGTGAATTATATAATTGTAGTTAAGGATGAGCGTACTGAGAATGCTAAGAGAGATAAGGGCAAAGCTAAGATGGATTCTTAGCCATCGTGTAATAGATTAGTATGTTTGTATGTATTATACATCATGAACAACAAACGATGTAATCAGTTTATGAACCTGGGAAGGATTATACTTTGATTATAATAAGAAGATAGTAATTATATTCATTTTGTTGTATTTCAAAGGAATGGTTGTATGGTTATGAGTACAGTGTAGAACCATATGTCGGGTTGGAAGATACCCGAATTTGGGGGCGTCACAATTACTGTAGCAATAATTGAATAAAACTGAGTGACTTCTCACGTAAGCATCAATAATCAATACCGTGTGCTACAATGCAACCACGCGTATTACTGTACTTTTACTACCGAGTAGTTTAACAGTTTTAACAGGAAAACTTCCACCGTTATTTTAATAAAAATATTTTTGTCATTTTCTCAATTCGATAATAATTTTGTTATGGGGTCCACCAATGATTGTACCGTCGTACAAATATTCCCCGACACAAAGAATATTCTCTGACCAATCGAATATAATATAACAACTTGCATACTTTGCAAAATTTATAAATATTACCCACAACTATAACATTATCTAAAATCCACACCATAATTTTAAAATAAATATTTCAAGAAAATTAAATCTTTATTCATAAAATTTGGGATTTTACAATCTCCCCTCCTTATGAAATTTTGCCTCGAAATTTATGTACGTACCTGGTATGCCGAACATATGAGAAAACTTCGTCAGATTCTAACTCTTAAGGTATAACCCTTGAGTGTTGAATACGATCCTTCGTATCTCCTCATACGTTAAATCTTCTGCTATATCGTGTAGTTCTAATTTAATAATGTGGTTCGGGTCATCCACATATTTACGTAACATCGATACGTGAAAAATGTTATGAACACGCGACATACTTGGCGGTAAAACGAGTCTATAGGCCACAATTCCTACTCGATCAAGGATTTCAAATGGTCCAATAAAATCGAGGGTTGAGATTTCCTCTCTTCATCGATTCTTTCTTCTAGAATAATGCCCTCTTGAACCTTTTTCTTCACATTCATCAGCTCTGAGTATGTAGCTTGAGCAACTTTAACATTATCGACTAAAGTCGGTTCTAATCATATATTGTTATCTTCACGTAGGTTCGTATATTTGCACTTGTAAACGCATATGATCTTCTACTCAACCCGTCAGCTACCACGTTCGCTCTTTCACAATGATATTAAATGGTATGATCGTAATCTTCAACAGCTCGAGCCAATGTCTTTGGCACATTATACGTTCGTTTTGGGTGAAGAAATACTTGAGGGTTTTAGAAATGGGTTTTGTAATTGGGTCAATACAAAATTTGATTACACGCTCTAGGGGTAGGCTAAGAAGTCTTCAAGAATACGTCAAGAAATTTATTAACAATAAAAATATCGTTTAAAAACTGTGACTCTCATCCAAGACTTGGATAGCACGTCACATTGATATCTATCAACTTGCCACCGTTATTCACGATGTTCCCTACGGATATTCTAGCTTCGGTGTATTCCAAGACTTGGAAGTCACCAGCGAAGGCTCGGGGCTCTTTACTTATGGCTTGATATAACAGTGATTGACTTTAGTGGTTTGGTTTCTTGAATTCGTATAAAAGGTTGGTTAGGAATATGAAAGCTGACAACTTTACGAAAAGCATGATGAGTAGTTAACCAATCGATTCCTCAAATCACATCAAGGGAAAGTATTTTCAAAGAGATAAGATCAACAGGTAATGTGAGGGTATCGATATAAATCAAACAAGATTTATAAACAGTGGAGGTAACGAAGGTTTCTCCTAACGGAGTTTCAACAGATAAGTTAAAGTTTAATATCTCAGGAGTAAAATTTAAACGTTGAGCGCAAGCAAGAGAGATAAAAGAATGTGTAGAACCGGTATCTAATAAGGTATAGACTTCGGAAGAATTTATATTTAACTAACCCGTGCTAACTTTGTTCGAGTCACTCGCTTTTTGAGATGTCACGAAAAATGCTCTTCCTGAAACCACCGACTTTGTTTTATCCGTATCCGCCTTTGGTGCCACCGTCCCAGCTGGACTTAATTTTGCTACAGGACAAAATCAAGTTATGTGACCATCTTTTCCAAATCTAAAACATACCTTGGAGGGCTGTGAATAGTTTGGACTTATGTGTCCCTCCTCTCTGCATCTATAGCATCTAACTGGCGGTCGTTCTCCTCCCCTAGAATTTGTTGCTGCTGCCGATGTCTTCCCATCATCGTTAAATCATCTCTTCTTTAATTTTCCACTTCTATTATCTTGGCCATGATTACCACCGAAGTGGTTACCATTCTTTGCATGATAATTTCCTCCACGATGGTTATCGTTATTCCGATGGTCGTTGCCAACGGTAAGATTATTATCGTGTTGTTGGTCGTTGCCTTTTGGTTGTGCTGACTCATTATCGCGCTCCAATAACTGAGCCCTATTCACAACATCGGAATATAAACAAAGTTTGTGAGAAATAAGGTATTGACGTATATCAGGTTTCAAACCTCTTAGAAACATTCGCGTCATTCGCTCCTCATTATCGACCAAATGGGATGCAAACCGGGATAACTCCGTAAATTTAACACTGTCACAAAATAAGGGTTAATTGACATATCATATATTATCCCTATACTCTGACCAACCAATTAAATACCAAATAAACTTAGGTAGGTCATACTAGCGAAGGAATTCCCCGTCTCTCCCCTCCTAGTTCTTGTGCGTGACGGAGTCTTGGCTAGGCTTTCACCCATTTTTGCTGGTGAGTATTTTCTCTTTATCTTTCATTTTCCCCCGCTCGGGCTGTCAGTTTTCTTGACAGAAGATATTTGATCTTGGCATTTTTAGTTTTGGGCCTATGAGAGGCTTCCCTATCTTCATCTGTTACTAAATTATGTCTGGAGACTTATCCATGGGGATGGCGATGGCATTACTACATTCTTGCAAAGGTTCCTGTAGCCGAGGGGTTTTCCCATTCTCATTTGCAGTTGGAGTTATTGACAGCCAATGTCATCAAATGGGTTCCCTACTCCGAGGACCATTTGATAGTAGGCTTTGAGGATGGCTTTCTGACTAATGTCGAGTATGTACTATCCACCCATCGAATTCCTCTCCTAACTGATGGAGGCTGGGAGCTCTATTTAGGAGAGCGTGTTATCGAAAGCACTACAGGGGAGATTCACATTCCATTCTTTCCTCCTACTAGGCAACATTGGCCTTTATCTTAGTCGATCATTGTGATTCCCCTAATGGGTTTAGGTGGCTTCACTTTATTAGAGGACCCTTTTACTCAGGAGGCTTTCTATCGCTGGTGGTTCCCTTGCACCATTGGAGTTCAGACCCACGCCACACAGTTTATGGGAGATATGGTCCTGGGTCTATTATGATGACAAACTGGATTACTTGCGTCCCAGAGCCCACTCATTTGATGTAGATTGACAGTTTAACCTAGAGGTTGGACCGAACACATTTTTTCATCCGACATTTTAGCAGAGATCTATCAGAGGCAGATTCTTTTAATCGATCCAGCTCTGGCATTGGCCCTTTAGGTGGGCCATATTCTGGTAGCTTTGCCGGTATATATCCTCCTTTGTATCGACCTGACATCCCTTTTGGCAGACACTCAAAGACTCAGGAGGAGTTACATCAGATGAATAGATTGGATGATGTGGACATCATTGATTTCTTTTGATAGATTTCTCATTATCTCTTTTGATAGGCCTCTATTAGATATTGGGAGGCTCTGCCCCATTTCTCGTTATATCTTTTATAGGCCTCTGTTAGATATTGGGAGGCTCTGCCCCATTTCTCGTTATACCTTTTATAGGCCTCTTTTAGAAATTAGGCGGATGTGCCCTATTTCCCTGTACTTTTTATTTTTAATAGAGATGATGTATTAGATGAAGATGTATTTAGAAATGTATGTATAATACTTTCTATTCCATACATCATATTGTCATTTATCATTGTAATTTATCATGATGCATGCATTATGTCATGGATATGCATTCACAGAGGTGAGTTTAGCATTGACCCTAGATGGTCTTATAATATGGCATATAGATGTCATCATCCACCATTAACTGAATTGAGCATACCCCACCCATATTTGTGGCCTCTTCTTTGAGATCCTAGTATGACAGTTTTTCTCCACCAAATCAGGTGATAGTTGATCAGTTATTGAGACATTCTATGAACCTATAACGTTCTAGGTACCGTTGGGCTTTGTTGAATGCACGATATCTTGTTGGATACCAGAGTGACAGGTTTTTAGATTCGATATCCATGAGCTGACACCTACATTGGAGGAGTATGAGCATCTCACTAATTTTCCCTTGGACCGGCCTTGTGCTAGGAGGCTGTCGGTGATATAAGTCGGATGTTTATGACCTTGATGGGTTTACGGCATAGTGTTTCTGTGATGCCCCCAAATTCGGACCTCCACTTGGTCAATCGAATTTGGTTCATCACGTTCTCATGGCATTACCATAATAACTAAAATAACACATTCACAACGGAAAATCTAATTTACAATAATATACAATGATTTATTATAATTATACCCCCACGTCTCGCAAGCTATAGTACTTAACAGATTACATAATAGTATCGAATAAAGACCTATTACATAATCCTACTTAAGTTTAAACATAGTCTTAGTACATCATAATAGTCTTAAACATAAAAGGAACCAGCTAGTCGGTAGCTTTTCCCTTGCCCTTGTCTGCTCCAGAGACACCACCCTGTTCCTCCTTAACTGAAAGGTTTTAAATAAGCAAGGATGAGCACAAATTGCCCAACAAGTAATATACAACAAGGGTAAAGAGTTTCATTACACGAGTTTTGAAATATCGAAGTATCATCTCTATTATAGTTCAGAGTTTCAGAATAATATCATGAATAGTGAATATCAACAATTCTTGGAATAAGAACGATAATTCAATATAAAATAATAGAAATATATGAATTCAACGACTATCAATGTATCCAACTGGATAAACAATTTATACTTAGTAGTCGCTAAGGACTGTTGAACTTCCACTAGAGTTACCAATATTAAACTGATAACCCAAAAATATCAAGTACTATAGATGATCAGTCTACAATACTTTAAGTTGTGCATAACATCACAATAATATCAATTCATGTGTCGGGGTTTCCGGAAACATACACTCCCCTTACCAAAAGGGTTGTTCAACTGAGTTTTCAAGATTTGTAAACCAATCAATTGGTTTGGATAGTTTTATAAACATGCATATAGTCTAGCTGAATCAAATTGCATCGACTCTTTCACAACATTCAAAAAAAATACTAAGTTCAACATGAATAATAGCTTTCACAAGAGTTTAAACATGCTAGCTCAATTGAACGAGAAAGTATTATAACTTGCAGTTAAAGAGATAGGCTTACGATGTCCATCAAATAAAGTAATCCAAGAGTTAGAATACTTGCACAATGTAAGATAGGGTTTAGATGCTTGCACCATCAAGAGTGAAGTTCAAGGAAACTCGCTCAATAAAATTTAGAGTAAGTTTAGGGAACTTGCCTTAAGCGTAGTTTATCCACTTTAAGAAATCAACACTTTTGAATCCTATTTATAACGTATTATATGTTCAAGATTTTCATTAGCTAATACAATCTTTAATCAAGCTTTATATGATTCAAGTATGCATATATGGTATAAAATCAGCTTATACGACATCAAATATCTAGTTACTTCATAAACAAATTAAGAATGCTTAATTTTAATGTCTTTTCACTCATGAACTTTCACCATATAAAGCAAACACTAACTTATTACTTAGTCTTCATATACATATGCATCAGTAGGTTTTAGATCACTTTAGCAACATAGGTATCATACAAGTTACTATCTAAAAGTTAGAATGCGAAGCTAGATTCGTGAATTGGCTAGCTTGCGCCAAGGCTAAGCCTAGGACAGTCAGTAATTGCTGTTGATCCTCTAACTTGACTAAAACTCAATTGATGCCTTGTGGTCTTTGTCTGGCTTGAACACACAATCATGCATAATATATTTTGACATGTTAAAGGCCTTCTCATGCTTCTCAAGTCAATCTAGGTTCCTTCTTTCATAATACAATTCTAATTGGATCATTTCAACAATTTAAGGCCATTTAAGGTCATGAAACCACAAAGTCTATCATGTTTGCTCTCTATACATACAAGATAGTTATAAAACTCATTTTAGGCATGCTTCTGAGTATTTATAATACATACGTGAAACTAACACCTCTTTAGTTGAAAATATGCTTTATTTGAAATATGACACACAAACATGGTATGTATATATTTATACTACATGAGTGAGTCTAGTAGTGACATCAAACATGATCACAAGTGTCAAATTCTAACCTTTAAGGTAGCGTGTTAACATTCACTTTAAAAGTCGTATTTTCTTTTATAAAGTTTACAAATTAGCCCAACATGTTCATGCTTGCTTACTAATCACATAAACACAATATAAAGGTTTATTCATGCATTTCTAAGTCATACTAACATGCTTACAACGTCAGTATACATACATGACATACATAGAAGTCAAGTTCATTTTTTAAAGTTCTAATTTCATTCCAACTACATACTCTCATTATTCATGAATACTAATCTATTAACACATGCTCACATCAAGTCAATATACTGGTATATGCCCCTTACACATGTTTGTAAGCTAGTACATGTCATAATGAGTGACTAACATTGATTAGATTTGAAAATAGAATACCCAACTGAAAACAGGGACCGGCGCAGCTCCGCTGCTCCTCAGTGTTAATCCGACGCTGCTACTCAGTGTTAATCACGAACACTGAAATTACTCACGAATTTATTCCTCAGATGCGCCGTACCTGGTTTGAGCCAGGAACAGTAAACCTCGGCAACTGTTTAGACCAAACACAGAAATTACTCATGAATTCATTCCTAAATACTCATGTATCAATTGCAACATGCTTATATGATCATATAACATCTATATAACCCATACCCAACCTCATTAACATCCATTTTCGTGAATTCAAGAATTTGAATTTTAAGAGTTCAAGAACTCTGTTTACAGAAACCGAAAATGGAAACAAGTAAAAAGGAATTATACCTTTGTAATGCTACTAATTGAACTCCCAATGTCCTAGAATACTTGAATGTTCTCAATCTCACACCTTGATAATTCTCAGCACTTGGAAAAATGGAAGGATAACTAATACTTATAGGAATACTCAATACTTAGACAATGACATTCTCCCCCAAGTCAAACTCATGGATAAAAGGATTTCATGAAGGGTAAGGAGAGGTTAGTAATTGGTTGGTGATTTGCATCATGACCACCACTCCCCCCATGATCATTGGCTAGTAAGCTTGGAAAGAAAATGAAGAACATAGGCCTTAGCCTTTTGTTCTTACACATGACTGAGAATTTAGAAGTAAATGGGACTCTCAATTTGGGACAATCCAATATAACTAAGCATTCTTATATACTCCTATACATTCTCACTCTTATGTTATATTTTAATACACATATCAACCATATATTATAACCTAATGTCACAATATGACTTAACATTTCAAGGTAGTAGATGTTATGCAACGTACATATAATCCATGTACATTCTATTTTAATATCCACCCACATGTATATGGTTATTTACACATTTTATGATATATTTATACTATATAGTTTCAATATGCATAATCACATTGCTTTATTTATAAAACTTAATATATAGTCACGTAAGTGGCACACTACACTATATAATATAGTCGTATTATTGCTCACATGCACATAATTGTCAATATAATATTATTATATTAATAACTTACTCATTTATGTCAATTAAATAAATCATGCACTTCCTTGATTAATTATCACCAATATTATTTAATCCATCCATCATTGATTAATGTATTTATGGATTTCGATAATCATTATTCATCTTTATAATATATTGCAAATAATAGTATTCACGCATTATTAGTTAGTTACTAAGAATTCAATATTTTACCACAACCATTAACAATTAATTAATATAACAATTAACAATTAATATTACTTAATTGCGCACTTTATTTCATAGTTTATTAATGTCACACACATTACAGAATTATTTCATTTAATTTTCCAAAGTAGAAGAATTAATTTGTCTCTAATCGACCCTTTGGTGTAATTGCGCTTGATTTATCTTCTTTGGACTGGCCTTGAGATGCACCGTGCCAAGAATGGTTTAGCTTTAGCCCGTGTCAATTTTCATCGCTAAACTCGTTTTATACGACATGAATAGATGTCCACAAAAGTGTTACTACAAGTCTACGAGTGTATTGACTACTTATATGAATTAATATTATCAATACGATTAATCTTTTAAATTCTCGTTTTAATCTACTCAATGGATTTCCTCGTTTAACATTATGCCACACAAGGCATTTCACAAATCCCATGGTCGCTGCACACATCTTAATACACATTGATTAAAGACGAATCAATTGATTTAATCGACTCAGAAAATAATAACACTTATATTCACAGAAATATCATTTCCATTAATATATTTATTTAATAATACGTGGAAATTCTCGGGTATTACAGTTTCCCTAGACGAGATAACCTCAGGACATGTGGTATCCATGGATTTCTTGATTGACCGATTTGGGTCACTGGACAGTTATCTCTGACATTTATGGGATTTCACCATAACTGAAAGGAGTGGCATGTTGCCCACGTATATATTCTATTGATGTGCATCATAGCCTATTTGTACATGCTACTTATATGGATCATCTGGATATTAGCCTGATTATGGTAGTCCATGCTCTCAGGGTGGGTTACATCATCTTGCCCATGATATTAGCAGAGACCTTGAGGTCAGGCACATTTTGCCATACCCATTCTATAGGGTTTTTCAGAGGCAGTGCCGTTTTGTTGTATGTGTGGTTTATGAAACACTTGAGACCGATTGGCAACTTTAGACGTCATTGGAACTCCTTTACTTATATGATAGTCATATTTTATTCCTTTCAGTCGGCTGAGTGTACAGATGAAACATCTTGGTTGGCTTTTCTGTCAGGGATTGAGGATCCATTATCTTGCCTTGTTCAGGACTCAGCTCTCCCTATAGCTTTATTACTCATGCAGTTGGCATGAATTATCTTCCCTTAGCTGGTTTGAGAGGGGTGACCACGTAACATCCACTAGCTGTCATACAATAGTTTGATCAATTTCAGGATATTCACCCCTTTGACGGGGCATTGGTTCAGCGACTGTCAGCTAGTCTCTTGTCAGCAAATGATTTGACCAGGATTTATGATTGTTGGACTCGTCAAGAGAGGGCTAATTTTTTAACTAGTCATCTTGGTCACTCTTCAGAGTATTCTACATGGCTGGAGGCAGATATTACATCGGCTATGGTTATTCACTCTGAGTTAAGGAAAACCGGTCAAAGGAAAATAATGACCCTGGTATAAATTCAATCATGATCATCATCAAAGAGGAGGAAGACATCAACTATCCCTTCATCACAATTTTCTACAAGGACTTGACCGTAGGCAATTGGAGCAGCACTCTTTGCATCTGTCGAAAAAGGTAAAAAGGGCAGAAAATCCCTCTGCCTGCTATGTAGATATTATTAACTTGTTAATTTGGTTACACAATACTAGCAGTTACTTTTGTCATGCTTTTGATAACGCTTTGTATGATCAAATAATCTCATATATTGAATGAATGGATTTTGTTTTCAGGACTCCAGAGTTGAGTTTTTCTAGCCTTGCTAATGGAATACCAAATCTCCACAATGACTACAACTTTGATGTAGAGTTGGACTTTGACTTGATGGGGATTGAGTAAGAAGAGATAGAGGACTATGAGGTGCCTGAGGAGATCAAAGAATGGGTCGAAGAGAAACCCAAACCAAACTTGATCAAACCAACTCTGTCAATATCGGAACCTCAAAAAACCCTAAAGAAATCAAGATTGGAATGGACCTTACCCCAAGCCAAAGAAAAGACTTGGTTGCTATACTAACCCAGTTCCAGGATGTGTTTATATGGTCACATGAGGACATGATCAGTTTGTCTACTTATATTGTCATTCATCGCCTTCCCATTAAAGAAGGATTTAATCCAGTCAAATAGAAGCTCGGGCGATTGAAACCTGAGTGGAGTTTGAAAGTCAAGGAAGAAATTGTTAGACAATTCAAAGTCGGAATCATCGTGATATCAACCTACCCTGAGTGGCTATCTAATATAGTTCATGTGCTTAAGTCTAGAGGGAAGGTATAAGTATATGTGGATTACCGGGATTTAAACAAATCTTATCTCAAAGATAATTTCTCGGTACCTTTTATCCACATAATAATAGACAACATGACTCAGTATGGAATTTATTATTTTGTTGACTACTTTACTGGGTACATTAGATCATGGTTTCTGAAAAGGACTGGGAGAAAACAAACTTCATCACTCCCTGGGGAACCTTTTATTATATACTTTTATCATTCGGCCTTATCAATGCAGGTATGACCTATCAGCGAGTCATGACGACTATTTTCCATGATTTAATGCACAAATAAATAGAGGTATATGTGGATGACATCATCATCAAATCCTGAAAGGAATATGACCATATCGACAATCTCAAAAAGCTTTTTAACCGATTGTGCAAGTACAACTTGAAGATAAATCCGGCTAAGTGTGCCTTTGGTGTAAAATCGTGCAAGTTGCTGGGATTTCTAGTAAGCCACAGAGGCATTGAACTAGATCCCGCCAAAATTGGGGCAATCACCGAGATACCTGTGCCCCGAACAGAAAAGAAAATATGGGGATTTCTAGGGAGAATCAATTTCATCACTAGATTCATCTCTCAACTCACATCAACTTGTGAGCCCATCTTCAAGCTGTTAAGAAAAAACTCCTCCATGAAGTGGAATGAAGAGTGCTAAAAATCCTTCCTTTCCATCAAAAAGAAATTGGTTAAAGCTCCCGACTTAGTACCTCCAAGGGATAATGTTCCCATATTTATGTACCTGTCAGTCAATGACAATGCAATGAGCTGCATGTTGGGATAAAAAGACAATAGAGGCAGGGAAAGAGCTATCTATTACCTCAACAAATGATTCAACAACAGCGACCAAACGTATACTTTGATTGAAAAGACTTGTTAAGCATTATCATAGGCTACCATGAGGTTACAACTACATCTCCATGGTCACACAACCTACCTCATATCCCACATGGATCCTCTGAAATACTTATTCAACAAACCCATGTTGAATTGCAGACTATTCAAATGAAAGTTGATCCTCAAACAATTCATCATCATCTACCTGACTCAATAGTCCATCACAGGTCAAGGAATTGCGGATCAATTGGTCGAATAACCATCAGGGAATTTCAAACCCTTGGAAATGTATTTCCCCGATGATGGAGTAATGAAAATTTAGCAAATCCATTAGGAAATTACAGTCCGATCTTAGAAATTATATTTTGATGGAGCCGTAAACATGGAAGGTGCTAGAGTAGGGGATGTTCTGGTATCTATTTTAGGAGAACAGTATCTCGCGGCTATCAAATTACAATTTGTCAAGACAAATAACACAACTAAGTATGAAGGATACATAATGGGATTGAAACTGTCCCAATCCATGGATGTCAAACGATTAGCTGTCTTTGGAGATTATGAGCTAGTTATCAAGGAAACCACTTGGGCATATCACACCAAAGAATTGCATTTGCTACATTACCATAGATAAGTTATCAAGATGTCTATGGAATTCGAAGAAATAACCTTCATCCACATCCCTCGGAATAAGAATGATTTCACGGATGCACTAGCAACCCTAGCTTCTTTGATCAACATATCTGACAGAGGAGGTATCCCAAATATTAAACTTACAAGCTAGAAGGCACCAGCCTATGGAAATTACATGTAAGAAGTATCAAATGAACTACCTCCCATCAAAAAGCCATGGTATCATGACATCAAAGAATATCTTCGAGATAGATCTACGCCCGTTTAGGCAAGTCAAGCTGAAAGAAAGCGGATCCATAAAATTACCATGAAATTCTATCTAACCGAAGACGCACTCTACAAAAGCGATACGGGAATAGGCCTTCTAAGATGCCTAGATAAAGACCAAGCCCAACGACTCATGGATGAAGTCCATGGTGGAGTATGTGGTCCATACATTAGTGGTCTCTTACTTGCCAACAAGATATTAAAAATAGGGCATTATTGGATTTCTCTTAAAGTCGACTGTGACAATCACGTCAAGAGATGTTATCAATGCCAAATTCAAGAAAATGTTATCCACACTCCTCCAATTGAACTACATAATATGAGTTCACAATGGCCCTTTTTATTGTGGGGAATGGACGTGATTGGGCCAATCAAGCCCGAAGCCAGTAATGGTCATCAGTTTATCTTCACAATGATCGATCACTTCACCAAATGGGTAGAAGTAGCCTCTTTTCCCAAAGTCACCAAAGAGGTAATTATTGGTTTCATCAAAAACAATGTCATATGTCGATATGGATAACTAGAGGTGATCATATCAAACAATGCCAAAAATCTAATCAACTAGGTTATGGAGGAGTTATGCAATAAATTCCACATTAAACATCTTAACTCTATCATTTATTGGTCCAAAGATGAATTTTGTTGTTGAAGTAGGAAATTGGAACATCAAGAAGATCATGTAAAAGATGTCCTCCAATCATAAAGGATTGTCTGAGTTATTACCTTTGACTTTGCTAGACTATAGAACGTCATTGCGCACTTCTACTGGGGCTACCCTCTACCCAATGGTATATAGTATGGAGGCAGTGCTCCTCATAAATGTAGAAATGGAGTCATTAAGAGTATTGATAGATGCTCAAATGGATGAATACCAGTGGTTGCAAGACCGGTACCAGAAATTATGTCTAATAGATGAGAGGAGGGCCACAATTATCTTTCTTGTTTAATTATATCAGCAGAGGATTGCTCGGTCATATAACAAGAAAGTCAGACTTCAGAAATTCAATGAAAATGACTTGTTACTGAAGAAAGTCCTTGCTAGTAAAGATCAATCTAAAGGAAAGTTCACCCCGAACTGGGAAGACCCTTTCATTATCAAGGAAGTGTTGACGGGAGGATCCCTCAAACTGCAAAAAATACATGGTGAATAATTTCCCCAACTTATTAATTCAAACACTGTGCAAAGGTATTATGTCTGAAATCACTTGCAAACTAACTTCCTGGTTTTGGAAAAAAAAATCATCATCATCAATCAAGTCAGTTTAGGTTTTTCACTAGAGAGCTTGAACTAAGAAAGATCAGATCTCCCCTCATCAATGGAAGTACGTAGGTAGCCATATATGGTGCGGTCTAACCCTTATAAAAGCCACAAAATCTCTTCAATAGCTCAAACAATGAGTTAGGACTACGTGAGACCTGATCTCCCCTCATTAATGGGAGTACGTAGGCAACCATCTATGGTGGGACCGAACCATAAAAGAGGAAAGCCAAATAATTTGCTTAAACCTCAACCACATAAAAGAACAGTACTAAGACACCAAAAAATGGGAAACCCAAAGATCAACGACCCATTCTGAAAGATCTTAGGACATCTCAATGTTAATCCATCAAGGAGAAGTTCGAGACACATCAAGACAACAAGTAATAAAGAAAATGGCAACTATCAAGCAAGTGACAAGACATATCTAAAAGGGAAGTGAATCAAAATATATTTCCTTGCCATATAATACTATTTGATATATATAATGTATCATATGCATGACAAAACTGGCTAACCTAATCTATGTAAGGAAATGAAAGCTAATCTACAAACCCATAGATAAACGGACCAACAAGTCCAACATGGAATCACTCTCAGAAGATGGAGGCGAATCTATAACCTCCTGTCCTAGGGTATCCATGCGAGCCAGAAGATCCACGGCTATATGCATAGCGCTACCATACTCATCAATGAATGCACTCATATCTGCAACGATACTAGCCGTGTGGGATCTAAATGCAGTACTATCAGCAGTGGCAACGTCTCGGGTAGCTCGAGCATCATCCCACTTAATAAAAGTAGCATCCCGAGTCGCTTGAGCTTCATCACGCTTAATAAAAGCGGTATCTCTGCTAGCTCGGGTGTCATCCCTTTTAGTAAAAGAAACATCTCTACCAGAAAGTATTTTCAACATCAGAGTCCTAGCCTGATCCCTCTCAAATGTCATCAGATGTAACCTCTGTTCCAAATACTCTTAGAAGGTGGAGCCGTAGTAGTGGGAATACTAGGGGATCAATAAGAGCTCTATCAAACTAGCAAATAGCTCATCCTCAGTGGGAAATTCAGGGTGTTCCATAGGCCCCTCATCCTCAAAATAAATACTAGGCTCTGAGTGAAAAACCTTAGCCGATGCAATATTTGCATCTAGCATGCAGAATACTCTGAAGAGTGGCCCGAATGACTTTTTGAAAAGTTATCCCTGTGACGCCCCCAAATTCAGACACTCATATCTAGAATTTGGTTCGTCATGTGCTAACTCTAATAATAAATCAAAATCACACACAACGGAAAAATAGAATAATTTACATTATCATAACATAATTATTCTCGTCCCATAGTCTGGCAACCGTTACTACGACATCTTAATTTAAACATATCTTATTAAATTATAATAAATAAGTCTTCATACAACATAATAATAGTAAATTCCTAGTAATAAGAAACAAAGCTATTTCGAAGCCTTATTTGAGGGTTCACCGCGTTCTTCCTTAACTGAAAGTTTTAAGGGAAACAAGGATGAGCAATAAATTTGCCCAACAAGTAATATCGCAATAAGGGTGAATAATTATAAAGTTCAAATTCAATGTATGACCTTGAATAAAAGTTCAGGAATTATCAACAATTCTTAATAAAGGTCGCTATGGACCGAAAGATATCAACAAGATTCAAAGAGTTAATCATGTTAAGGTTCAAGAGTAATGCAGTCTCTGGGGAGTAAGAACTTATGCTAGAATCAACAATATTACACTAAAAATCAAATAAAAATGAGTACAACAGGTGATTAGCCTAAGTACCCTACGTTATGCATAACATTTAAATATGCTAGTATGTGCACACGTCGGTTCCCTGACAATTATATAATTTCCCCTTCAATGAGGGTTCTTCATCTTAGTAGATTTAAGAGTCTGCACCAAGTCAATTTGGTTTGGATAGCTTTCTAATATATGATATTAGTCTAGCCAAATCAATGGCTTAGACCACTTTTAGAATACATTTAAGCACTATAAGTTCAATGCTTACAATAACATCAAGATATGCAAACAATTTCTGAATAGTAATAGATGTTTGCTCAAGATAAATATGATTTATATGACAACAATTCGGATTATACAATATGTACAATGTATAGAATTAGGGAACTTGCATTCAATATTAAAATCAAATGAATTTAGAGAACTTACTTCAAGCGTAATTTACCGAATTTATAGCTTATCAACACTTTGATATCCTATGGTAACGTAGTTACCCACATAGGTATACTCATTAGTTACATAAATAGAATACATATACTTTATACATACATTAAGAACATATATTAGGTTCTAACTTAGTTTACATAATCAGATTACACGTTACTGTATAACCGGCTACTTGGTTTTGGAATCCCATTAACTTAGCTTTTGTAAGATCTTAGAAACACTTAGCAAACTTTTAGTCAACACATATTGTATGAATAAGACATCATCTAAGTCATGTACTATAGCTTAAAACATCTATATACATGTGCATCAAGTTTTAGATTACAAGCAGAATAAGTCAGACAAAAATACAGGAGGGCACAGTTACTCCCTAGTTAAGCTTAAGGACAACGCAGCTGCGCTGTCTCCTGGCCTGACCAGAGTTGAGCTTTATACTTACTGGTTCTGTCTTATTCCTTATTAAAGAATAAGATACTTATTAAAGACTTTCATGTTTTTAAGGTTATCTTACGTTCATCTTTGAAATGAATGGTTCTAGTTTGAGATTTTAAATAAGTTAAGGCCAATTAAGATCATGAAATCATAAGGACTACTATGCTTACCATGTATTCGTATGAGGTAATCATGAAATTAGTTAGAATGTATGCTTACAAAGGTTTTCATCGTATACACATATTTAGTGTTATCCGTCGTTTGAAAACTTATATAATATCATGCTTGAATGATCTTATATCATGTTATACTAGATGGATGCACCTATAGGTCATGTTTAGGGTAATAGTATGCAATCGTATATGTTCAACATCTAACCAAGACAACGTTCATAATACTTAGCTTACACAATGTCCGAGTTCTTCTTTGGAAATCATATTAAACAAAGTCAAAGTAATTTAGTACATTCGAAGCATGTTAAGTTCATATTTCTGCATAGCTAGACCATATACACCAGTTCACAAATTTAAAACTAAGACATTATTAATTTCATCAAAGTCCTTTTTAAACTCCAAGTCTTCTTTAAAAATGCATACAAAAATAATTTAAAGTCCTCATGATATGTAAAGGAACCTAAGGTCATAAGTCAGGTCTATTTTCATGAATGTCTAAATTGTTTTAGAATGATAGAACTACCATATAACGTCAGAAGTTCAAAACTCAAGACTGGTTCACGGAGCAACTGCGCTATGTTGAACTGTAGGGAGCGCGCAGCTGCGCCCTACCCTGGTCCTTTCAGAAAAGCCTCTACTTCGGTAGAGATCAAACCAACCTCAATTGTTTTTCTTCTAAACATGCTTAAACTCATTGTTAGAGGTTCCATACATATATATATATAAACTTCATTAATACCTTGATAGCAATTTCCAAACAATATTTATAAGAATTGATGAGAATTTTTATAATTTGCCATGTTTAGAATTAAGAAGTTAAGACAAGAATTTACCTTCTAAGAAGCTTAATTCCTACCCTCTGTAATTCTAGACTTCTTCTTAAACCACAAAGAAAATCACACTCTCAACTTGGAATTTATCAGGTAATCACATCAACAAGAAGAATGAAGAAGGTAGCTGTATTTATAGGAGAACACATGACGAGTTATTTGCTTTACACTAAGGTTTGAATCCATGAGATAGAAGAAGAAGACAACGGTTCAGGAGGAATTGGCCACCCACTATCCTAGTCAGTCACTATTCAAAGCTCGACAGTTCACGTAAAGGAGATATAGGGTACTATTTGGGCCAACTGATTTAGGACAAGCCTCTTAAGTCTCAGCATTTGGTTTCAAATGTATTTAGTTTAATTCCTCTTTGGTTCCCTCATGTGATTTTAGTGTACTAATATTACTACATAATAAAAAGTTAGGGATTATATATGTACCCATATCATAGAATCCATGTACATTGGGTTCATATAATTTAATATTTACTGCAGATAAAATAATGCAGTTAGGTATTATTAACCGCGTATTCTCTATAAATATTATTAGTACACATACTTCAACATTATAAAAATATTTAATATTAAATATCTATTTTTCTAATCATTCAACTTCTTTCCGAATTTATGATATGCACAGTTAATTAATTCTTTCTATATTAAAATGTCACACATGATTCTATTTTGCTACTTAATACTTCATACCATTAAGTTTACTTTTATCATATGATTTCAATAATGTCACACATTACAATAAAGTTTCATACAATATCCACAATAATAACCAACTTTCAAAATCGCCATTTGGTGCGTTCATGTGCCGATTTGTCTTCGCAGAGGAAAAAGTATGAATCGTTGCGTCGGTCCTGGCAAATGCCAAACTAGTTTAGCTACATGCCAGTTCCAACCTCTACCACCATTCTAGTTTCACATAGCATGAATTAAATCCCAAATTGATAATACTACTAATTAAACATCCTATTCCTTTTTCATGCATGGAGTTACTTTATATTTATATACAATTACACATAATAAATATTAATTCATATTTCTCTTATTAAACCGTTCCTCTATTAATTCACTTAGTGAATCTCTTAGTCATTCATTATGCCACACTAGGCAATTCTTATAAGCTTTACGTTAAACTATTCACCAATCCTACCACATTACCTTACTGTCATATACTTCTCAACACTTAACTTAATTGAATAAAGTTTCTATAACTCATGCCATGACAATATTTAATTATATTCAAATAAATATTCAACTTTTATTAATATATTTATTAATAATATTCAGAAATTCTCGGGTATTACATCATCCCCCTTATAAAAATTTTGTCTTCAAAATTGGTACAAGGTTACACAAATAAATGGGGATAGTCCTTCCTAATCTTATCCTCTAAGTACCACGTAGCCTCCTCGGTGTTTTGGTTTCACCAAATTACTTTTATAGAAGATATAGTTTTATTTCTCAAAGTTTGCTCTTTTCTATCTATCACTTGGACAAGAATTTCCTCGTAAGTCAGATTCTTCTCTATTTGAATAGGCTCATAAGATATCACGTGCTTATAGTCAGGCTTATATGGATGTAACGTAGAAATGGGAAACATATTGTGAATGTGTTCCAGCTTGGGTGGTAAGCCTACTTTGTACGCTACCTCTCCTACTCGCTTTAATACCTCAAATTGTCATATAAACCTCGGACTCAACTTCCCCTTCTTACAAAATCTTACCTTTCCCTTCCAAGGAGATACTTTCAAAAACATGAAACTTCCGACTTCAAGGACCCAGTCTTGACAATGCAAGTTTGCGTATTTCTTCTGGTGATCTTGTGCGGCTACTAGTCTGGCTATTATTGTTGTTACTACATTAGCCGTTTGTTGAACTAATTTCAGTCCTGACATTTTTGTTCTCCTACTTCCTCCCAACATAAAGTTGTTCTGCACTTTCTCCCGTAAAGAGCTTTATACGGTGGCATATCGATACTCGCATGATAACTATTGTTGTAAGAAAATTCTACTAAGGTTAAGTGTTCATCCCAGCTCCCCTTGAAGTCCATCACGCAAGCTCTAAGCATGTCTTCTAACATTTGTATGGTTCCCATCAGTTTGTGGATGATAAGTTGTACTCAACCTTAAGTGTGTCCCCATTCTCTCTTGCAGCCTTTTATAGAAATTTGATTGAACCGTGGATCTCGATCGGAGAAAATCGATATCGGCACCCGATGTCGTGAAATGATTTCTTTTACATACAACTTTGGAAATTGATTCAAATCGAAATGAATCTTTATCGGTAGAAAATGAGTTGTCTTCGTTAGTCATCCACGATAACCCAACTGGCATCATAGCCTTTTTGCATGACTAGGAGTCCTACCACGAAGTCCATCGTAATATGCTCCTATTTCCACTCCAGTATTTCTAATGGTTAAAGTAGACCACTCGGCCGTTGGTGCTCCGCTTTAACTCGTTGACAAGTAAGACATCTACTGACACACTCTGCAACTTCTCGTTTTAGATTGGACAACCAAAAGTGTTGTCGAAGATCTCATTACATCTTCGTGCCTCCTAGATTAACAGAATACGTTGTATTGTGTGCTTCGTGCAATATTTCTTCTCTCAGTTTGGTTACAGCTGGAACCCACACTCGACCCTCAAATCTCAATATACAATCCTTATCCATATTGGACTTTTCTTACTGATTTTCTTCTATTATCTTCCTTATCTTCTCGCATTCTTCATCTCTCTCTTGATTTTCCTTTACTCTATCCAATAATGTTGGATGAGCTTCCATCACAAACAATTTTCCCTCTGATTCTTTTAATTCCTTCTCTTTTATTTCCAATTTCTCTATTTCTCTTATTAACTCATCCTGAGTTGTTAACTTAAATAATTTCTCCATTCCCTTTCTACTTAAAGCATCGGCTACTACGTTAGCCTTCCCCTGGTGATAAAGAATTTCCCAGTCATAGTACTTGATTAATTCCAACCACCTACTTTGACGCATGTTCAACTCCTTCTATGTGAAGATATATTTCAGACTCTTGTGGTCCGTGTATATCTCACATTTTTCTCCGTACAAATAATATCTCCAAATCTTTACCGCAAAAACTATTGCCGCTAACTCCAAGTCATGAGTAGGGTATCATTTTTCGTAATCCTTCAATTATCGTGGCACATACGCAATGACCTTGCCATGTTGCATTATCACATAACCAAGTCCCTTGTACGATGCATCACACTATACACCACAAATCCTCTTTGTGACGCCCCAAAATAGGTATACATCACCCATTCTGAGTTGTCAATACATGGTACAGAAACAACTACAACTTTATTATTACAACAGTAAAACTTTGAGTTTAAATACATATATTATCTTTTAGACAATATCTATACCCAAATAAATTCTCATCACAATTATTTATACATTATTTTACAAAAATGGTGAGGACTACTAAACAACTCTCTCTATAACCATCATTCCATACCCAGGCTACAGTACTCGCTACATTCTCGCCTCCACGAGAAGAAAAATGGAACAAAAAGGAAAAGGGTGAGCTCAACTAGCCCGAGAAGAAGAATATTATGACTAAGATAATATAGAACAAATTATCGTTAGTCTTCAACAGGGAAAAATCTGATAAAATACAATAGACAACAAGTTTTAGATCAATATTCGCAGCGGAAAATAATAATTCATAGAAGAGTTACGTAGAGGATGAAATCTACTAATATCTATGAATTTAACAGTTTATCCCTGTAACATCAATAAATATTCATCTTGAATCAAATATTCATCTTTGCACTACAGGCCAAAGATATTCATCAGTTGGTCATGTTCATCTCAACACCTGTTCATATTGCACCACGGGCCAAAGATATTCATCATAAAATCGTTAATCTTTGCACTACAGGCCAAAGATATTCAATTATATCATCATTTAGGACTGAGGATGATGAAAAATATTTTAAAGAAAACGAATTCAGTGAAGCAAAAGAATAAATATTAAGGATTCGTATTTCAGCTATTTCATGTCCAAAAATACTTCATAAATAATCATAGTGAAGTAAAATTCAAGAATGATCAAAACATGGAAACAATCAAAGCTACTATCCACACTAGATATTTTGGACGAAAACAAAAAAATTTAATTTTTCTGTGAATAGTGTCGTATTCGTGAATAGTGTCGTATACGTTAATAGTGTCGTATACGTGAATAGTAACTCCGGCACAAAAAGTTCCAAATTTGATTAAAAGTTTAGATCAATACTTCGGCATAATGATATTGGAAGAATTAATATAATTTTTTTAAAAAAATAATATCCCTTACCTAACAAAGACAGTACTTCTAGTTGAAACACCGGATATAGGCTATGACTTAAACTTGCACCGTATAGCAACACTCAAAGTATTAAAATACTCACAAGAATACGCTTAATATATCAAGAGAGAAAGATAGAGAAAACTTTAGTTTCTGGTGTAATTTTCAATTCTAACCTAAGCACCCTATTTATAGGAAAATGCTTAGAACACCAAAGCAGAAAATTTAATAATTTAATAATATTAATTTTCCACATCTTCCTACGCACACCACCAGCTGAAATCAGCCACTAACACATGTCTCCTAAGTGACAAAAACGTTTTTCATGCAAAAGTGGCTTAAAACTCCAAAAAAATGAAATTTAATTTATTTGGAACTTTAATAATTCATAATAAATAGCCCTTTTGTCAGAAAAATTCGAAACTCGCACCTTTTCTATAGGAAATTCCATTATCTACAACTTTGCAGAAGAAAGTTTTACCAAATTCTAAACAGAAATTGACCGAAATCCACAAGCGGATGATTTTACAGGCTATAATCAAATTTCAGTCAAGAAATGGGGTCCACAGACATGAAAAACATGTTTTAAATATTTTTAGTAACAAAAATACTCCTCCTCCTCATATACTCATATATCCCACATTCATTGTAAACATATCACCGTTATTATATTATTAAAATATAATAATATATTTAAATGAATTTTTTTATCAGAAAAAGATAAAATATTAATTTTCAACAATTGTCACATTAAAAATTTTCTCCATCTATATCCACATAAAATTAATATTTTTTCATCATATAAATCAATAATTAATTATTCACAAATAATATTACGAGAATCACAACAATCGACAACCGGTAGTTCCCGAGGATGAAGGGGCTTTCAATAAGAATTTCTCCTTCTTGGTAGCAAGAATTAGGTGACCAAACCTCCGCTAGATGTAACTTTCTAGACATTGCCAATAATGTTATCTAATAATATTATTCAGATAATATGAATTATTGCCGATAATGAAAAAATCTTGTGTAGTGATAATTATTGAAACAACAAAGTAATATAAAATATCAACGCAAGCAATTATTGAATATATAAAATAAAATATTGAATAAAGAATTATCGTAATAATTATTGAGAAGTGCCTTCGATACGTAAGAATCAATAATTGGTGCAATACCGTGTGCTACTGTGTTTTAACCACCGAGCATTTTAACAGTATTAATGGTAATAACAACACCGTTATTTATAACCAACTTATTCTTGTCATTTTCTTCATTCAATCGCTTTTCGTTATGGGGCCCACACAAGGCTGCGTCGTCGTACGAATATTCCCCGACAACAAGAATATTCCACGACCAAACAAATATTTCACAACAACAATGAATATTTTATAACCACTTACTTATTTGAAATATTTATGCATTTTTACCCATAACTAACCACATTAACCAAATAAACCTTTACTATTTCAAAATAATAAATAGAGGAATTTAAATTTCATTTATTAATAATTTGGGGTCTTACAACCTCCCCTCCTTATGAAATTTTATCCTCGAAATTGACGTACGTACCTGGTGTTTCGAAAAGGTGAGGATACCTCGCTTTCATTTCCGTTTCCAACTCCCAGGTCATTTCCTCTATAGCATGGTTCCTCTACAAAACTTTAACTTGTGGTATGACCTTCGTGCGTAGGACATGCTCCTTCCTATCCAAGATCTTAACAGGTACCTCCTCGTACGTTAAGTCTTCGGCTATCTCATCCAGTTCTAACTCAATGACGTGGTTTGGGTCTTTCACATATTTATGAATACGAGACATACTTGGAGGTAACGCGAGTCTATAGGCTACATTTCCTATTCGGTCAAGAATCTGAAATGGACCAATAAATCTTGGATTGAGCTTTCCTCGTTTCCCAAATCGTGAAACTCCCTTCCATGGAGCTACACGCAACAATACGTGATCCCCAATACTAAATTCCACATCCTTTCGATGAAGATCCGCATAACTCTTTTGTCGATCCTGCGCCGTTTGTATACGTTGTCGAATCATTTGGATCTTTTCTGTAGTCATACGTACCAACTCGGGTCCCAACAATGTTGCTTCACCCACCTCATCCCAATATATTGGAGAGCGACACTTTCGTCCATATAATGCTTCAAATGGAGCCACACCTATACTTGCCTGATAACTATTGTTGTAGGAGAATTCCACCAATGGTAAATACTTATCCCAACTTCCTTTGAAATCTAGGACACAGAGTCTTAATAGGTCTTCAAGATTTTGAATAGTCCTCTCTGATTGTCCATCCGTTTGAGGATGGTATGCCGAACTAAATCATAAATCCGTGCCCATAGCTTTTTGCAAGCTAACCCAAAATCTTGAAGTGAATCTTGGGTCACGGTCCTAAACTATGGATACTGGCATGCCATGCAACCTCATAATCTCATTTACATATATACTAGCAAGACGTTCAAGGGATTAAGTCTCCCGTATCGGCAAGAAATGAGCAGACTTGATTAATCTATCAATAATAACCCAAATAGCATTGATGCCTTGAGAAACCGTAGGAAGACCTGTAACAAAATCCATGGTAATGTGTTCTCACTTCCATTTTAGAATCTCAAGTGGTTGTAACGGACCCTTAGGTACTAGATGTTCTGCCTTTATACGTTGACAAGTTAAACACATCGAGATAAACTTTGCAATCTCTCTCTTCATATTGTTCCACCAAAATGTATGTTGAAGATCACGATACATTTTAGTACTTCCAGGATGGATTACAAATGGTGTATTGTGTGCCTCCATCATAATCTTGTACTTCAAATCAGAGTCGTTAGGAACACAAAGTCTGGAGTGGACTCGAAGTATTCCTTCTTTATCAATTCTCTCTTCCGGAATAGCACCTTCTTGTACTTTCTTCTTCATACGCATCAGCTCCGGGTCAGTGGCTTGAGCAACTTTAACTTTTTCGATTAAAGTTGGTTCTATACGTATGCTTGTCATCATTGCATGGGTCCCCGAAGTCTTGAATTCTATCTTTATCTTTTGTAAATCACACCAAATGGGCCTTTGTGTTAACAACATCGCACTCGTTCCTGCGTATGATCTTCTACTCAATGCGTCAGCTACCACGTTTGCTTTTCTAGGATAGTATTGAATAGTGTGGTTATAGTCTTTCAATAGCTCGAGCCAACGTCGCTGCCGCATGTTGAGTTCTTTTTGAGTGAAGAAATATTTGAGGCTTTTATGGTCTGAATATATCTCCACTTTCTCCCTGTATAGATAGTGCCTCCAGATCTTTAGAGCGAAAACGACTGTTGCCAACTCTAGATCATGAGTAGGATAATTCCTCTCATATTCTTTAAGTTGTCGCGAGGCATAGGCTATGACTTTCCCACGTTGCATGAGAACACATCCTAACCCTTTCCCTGAAGCATCGCTGTAGATAAAAAATCCATCCGTACCAGATGGTATTGTTAGAACAGGTGCCGAAATGAGTCTCCTCTTAAGCTCTTGGAAACTTTTCTCGCATTCCTCGCTCCATATGAATTTTATATCTTTCTGAGTCAGCTGAGTTAATGGAGTAGCGATTCGAGAAAATCCTTCCACCAATCTCCGATAATAACCAGCTAAGCCCAGAAAGCTGCGTACTTCGGTCATCGTCTTCGGTTGCTCCCAACTTTGTATTGCTTCAATCTTCGCCGGATCAACAGATATTCCATATTTTGACACCACGTGCCCAAGGAATGCTACTTCCTCAAGCCAGAACTCGCATTTCATCAACTTAGCATAATGCTTGTTTTCACGAAGCCTTTGGAGTACCAGCTTCAAATGGTGCTCATGATCTTCACGACTTTTAGAATATATAAGGATGTCATCAATAAAGACAACAACGAACTGATCCAAATAATCCTTGAATACTCGGTTCATCATATCCATGAAAGCCGCAGGAGCATTAGTCAATCCGAAAGACATGACTAAGAATTCATAATGCCCATACCGAGTTCTGAAGGTAGTCTTTGGAATATCCTCAGTTCTAATCTTCAGCTGATGATATCTAGAACGAAGATAGATTTTTGAAATGAATTGTGCTCCTTGCAACTGGTCAAACAGGTCATCAATACGAGGTAGAGGATACCTATTCTTGATGGTGACATGGTTCAATTCCCAATAGTCAATACAAAGTCGCATACTCCCGTCTTTCTTCTTTACAAATAAAATGGGAGCACCCCAAGGAGATTTACTAGGACGAATGAAACCGATGTCCAATAACTCCTGTAGTTGGACCTTTAACTCCTGAAGTTCAATAGGAGCCATTCGATATGGGGTTTTAGAAATGGGCTTTGTACCAGGTTCAAGATCAATGAAGATTTCAACTTCACGTTTCGAGGGTAGACCGAGAAGTTCTTCAAGAAATACGTCAGTCAATAACAACAGGAATATTATTCAAATTTGACATGTCTTTATTCAAATCCATAACATGGGCTAAGAAAGCTTGACATCCGTTTTTCAATAAACGAATAGCTTTATGATTAGATATGACAGTGATTGATTTTAATGGTTTAGTTGCTTGAATTCGTACAACATGTTGTTTAGGAATATGAAAGCTAACAACCTTACAAAAACAATCAATTTTGGCATGATGAGTAGTTAACCAATCAATCCCTAAAATCACATCAAAAGCAAGTATCTTTAAAGAGATAAGGTCAACAGGTAAGGTGATGGTGCCAACTTGGATCAAACAAGATTTATAAACAGTGGATGTGATAAAAGTTTCTCCTAACGGAGTCTCCACAGATAAATCAAAGTCTAATTTCTCTGGAGTCAAGTTAAAACGTTGAGCACAAGCAAGAGAGATAAATGAATGGGTAGCGCCGATATCTAGTACTGTATAAACTTCACAAGAATTTATGATTAGCTTACCCGTGATCACCTCGTTTGGGTTCCTCGCATTTTGACCGATCACAACAAACGCTCTTCCGAGGAACCGATTGACTTTGAATTTTCTCGGGGACGATTTCATGAGTCACCGTCCCTCATTGAACTAGGGTTTCGCCACTGCATACAATCTCGAGCAATATGTCCTTCCTTTTCCACAATTATAGCATACCTTGAACTGTTAGGGCGTTTGGTCGATATGTCCCTCTTTCCGCATTTATAGCATATATGACCGGTGGTCGTTCTCCTCCTTAGAACCGATTCTTTCTTCTGCCGACGTCTTCGCATTGTCATTGTTAAATCTCCTCTTTTAAAATCTCCTCCCACTCGCTTCTTCTAATTTCATGGCAATGATTACCACCGAGTGGTTACCATTTTGTTAAATCTTTTCTTTCTCTCATTTGGTTATCGTTGTTTTTCTTTCTCGATTGAACGTACTCGTTATCTCGCTCTAACAATTGAGCCCTGTTTACAACATCTGAATAGAGAGAAAATTTATGAGAAATGAGATACTGACGTATGCCGAGTTTTAAACCTCTCGTAAACATCCGCGTCATCACGCTCCTCATTCTCCACCAAATGAGGTGCAAACTCGGATAAACTCGCAAACTTTGCCTCGTACTGGGACACCGTTATGTTATTTTGTTCCAGTCTAATGAACTCCACTTCCTTCATATGACGAATACTTTCAGGAAAGTACTTGTCATTGAAAAGTTTCTGAAACATCTCCCAAGACATGTTGAGTGCGGCTGGATGGGTACGTTTCACAGACTCCCACCAGTAATCTGCCTCATTACGGAACATAAAGGTGGTGAATGGCACCTTCTGCTCCTCTGTGCATCCCAAGACATCGAATATCTTGGTGATTTGTTTGACCCACGTCTCAACCTTAATCAGATCCAGCTTTCCCCAGAATTCTGGTGGTCCCAACTCTTTGAACTGCTTGGCTGTGACAACCCGTGAATTGCTATCATTTCCTCCTGTATTTTGAACACGAGTCTCCCTCGTCTGATTTTGCATAAACTGCAAAAAGCTTCTAAACATCCCGTCGTTCATCATCTGCTCAGCGGTGTTGTTCACATGAGGAACATTGCCAGCCTGTTGTACGTTTTCCTCGTTGGTGAGTACATGCGTCTCCACGGTCTCATTTACTCCACCGTTAATATTCTCAGTCGACATTCTCAAATACTGCCATAAAACAAGGGTTAATTAAGGAAATCATATATCACATAATATCCCTATATACTGACCAACTAACAAATAAACTTAGGTAGGACACACTAGAGAAGGATTTACTCATCTCTCCCTTCCTAGTTCTATTCTCCGATCTCCGCCAGAGATCATATCCCTAAGCTCTGATACTCTTTGTGACGCCCCAAAATAGGTATACATCACCCATTTTGAGTTGTCAATACATGGTACAGAAACAACTACAACTTTATTATTACAACAGTAAAACTTTGAGTTTAAATACAAATATTATCTTCTAGACAATATCTGTACCCAAATAAATCCTCATCACAATTATTTATACATTATTTTACAAAAATGGTGAGGACTACTAAACAACTCTCTCTATAACCATCATTCCATACCCCGACTCGTACTCGCTACATTCTCGCCTCCTGAGAAGAAAAATGGAACAAAAAGGAAAAGGGTGAGCTCAACTAGCCCAGTAAAGAATATTATGACAAAGATAATATAGAACAAATTATCGTTAGTCTTCAACAGGGAAAAATCTGATAAAATACAATAGACAACAAGTTTTAGATCAATATTCGTAGTGGAAAATAATAATTCATAGAAGAGTTACGTAGAGGATGAAGTCTATTAATATCTATGAATTTAACAGTTTATCTCTATAACATCAATCAATATTCATCTTGAGTCAAATATTCATCTTTGCACTACAGGCCAAAGATATTCATCAGTTGGTCATGTTCATCTCGACACCTGTTCATCTTTACACTATGGGCCAAAGATATTCATCATAAAATCGTTAATCTTTGCACTACAGGCCAAATATATTCAATTATATCATCATTTAAGACTGAGGATGATGCAAAATATTTTAAAGAAAACGAATCCAGTGAAGCAAAAGAATAAATATTAAGGATTTGTATTTCAGCTATTTCATGTCCAAAAATACTTCATAAATAATCATAGTGAAGTAAAATTCCAGAATGATCAAAACATGGATACAATCAAAGCTAGTATCCACACTAGATATTTTGGATAAAAACAAAAAAAAATTAATTTTTCTGTGAATAGTGTCGTATTCGTGAATAGTGTCGTATACGTGAATAGTGTCGTATACGTGAATAGTAACTCTGGTACAAAAAGTTAGATCAATACTTCGGCATAATGATATTGGAAGAATTAATATCAATTTTTTTAAAAAATAATATCCCTTACCTCACAAAGACAGTACTTCTAGTTGAAACACCGGATATAGGCTATGACTTGAACTTGCACCGTATAGCAATACTCAAAGTATTAAAATATTCACAAGAATACGCTCAATATATTGAGAGAGAAAATATCATTTTCTGGTGTAATTTTCAATTCTAACCTAAACACCCTATTTATAGGAAAATGCTTAGAACACCAAAGCAGAAAATTTAATAAATTAATAATATTAATTTTCCACATCTTCCTACGCACACCACCAGCTGAAATCAGCCACTAACACATGTCTCCTAAGTGACAAAAACGTTTTTCATGCAAAAGTGGCTTAAAACTCCAAAAAAATGATAATTAATTTATTCGGAACTTCAATAATTCATAATAAATAGCCCTTTTGTCAGAAAAATTCAAAACTCGCTTCTTTTTTATAGGAAATTCCATTATCTACAACTTTGCTGAAGAAAGTTTTTCCAAATTCTAAATAGAAATTGACCAAAATCCACAAACGGATGATTTTACAGGCTATAATCAAATTTCAGTCAAGAAATGGGATCCCCAGACATGAAAAACATGTTTTAAATATTTTTAGTAACAAAAATACTCCTCCTCCTCATATACTCATATATCCCACATTCATTGTAAAAATATCACCATTATTATATTATTAAAATATAATAATATATTTAAATGAATTTTTTTATCAGAAAAAGATAAAAATATTAATTTTCAACAATTGTCACATTAAAAATTTTCTCCATCTATATCCACATAAAATCAATATTTTTCTCATCATATAAATCAATAATTAATTATTCACAAATAATATTACAGAATCACAATACTAACAACCAAGCCGTTCCGAGGATAGAGGGGGCTTTCCAATAAGGATTTCTCCTTACTGGCGCACAATTAGGTGACCAAACTTCTCCTTATACAGAACTTTCAAGACATTGCCAATAATGTTATCTAATAATATTATTTAGATAATATGAATTATTGCTTCGATAATGAAAAATATTGTGTAGTGATAATTATTGAAACAACAGTAATATAAAATACTGAATAGTAATTACTGTAACAATTATTGAGTAGTGCCTTCTTACGTAAGAATCAATAATTGGTGCAATACTGTGTGCTACTGTGTTTTAACCACCGAGTATTTTAACAGTATTAACGGTAATAACAACGCCGTTATTTATAACCAACCTATTCTTGTCGTTTTCTTCATCCAATCGCTTTCCGTTATGGGGCCCACACAAGGCTGTGCCGTCGTACGAATATTCCCTGACAACAAGAATATTCCACGACCAAACAAATATTTCACAACAACAATCAATATTTTATAACCACTTGCTTATTTGAAATATTTATGCATTTTTACCCATAACTAACCACATTAACCAAATCAACCTTTACTATTTCAAAATAATAAATAGAGGAATTTAAATTTCATTTATTAATAATTTGGGGTCTTACACTCTTGTATCATCTAGAAATGATAATACAGGCGCCTTGCTTAACGTCCTCTTTAAATCTTGGAAACTCTCTTAGCATTTCTCTGTCCAAACAAAATTAATTGTCTTCTTCGTTAGATTGGTCAACGGGGTTGTTATCTTGGAAAAATCTTCGATAAATCTTCGATAGTACCCAGTAAACCCTAAGAAACTTCTTACTTCCATTGGCGTCTTCAGTTGTTCCCAGTTGCTTACCGCTTTAACTTTTGCAAGGTCCACAAAAATTCCACTTCTATCACGTGTCTTAAAAATTGAACCTTCTCCATCCAAAATTCACACTTTGAAAACTTCGCGTACATCTTCTCCCTTCTCAATGCTTCTAATACCATCTTCAGATGTTCGACGTGCCCTTCCTTGGTTTTTGAATAAATCAAAATGTCGTCGATAAATACTACTACGAACATATCCAAGTATGGTTTGAAGACTCGGTTCATTAAGTCCATAAACGCTGCTAGAGCATTTGTCAACCCAAATAACATTACTATAAATTCAAAATGTTCGTAGTGGGTTAAGAATGTTGTCTTTGGGATGTCCTCCTCTTTTACCTTCAATTGATGATATCCCTAGGAGATCAAGTCAAGCCCTAGAGACAACCTCGGGAGGTTAAATCTAAGCCCCAGAGACAACCCCAAGAAATCAAATTAAGCTGCAGAGACAACCCTATGATATCAAATCCAACCCCAGAGATAACCCCGAGAGATTAAATCCAAGCCCCAGAGATAACCCCAGGAAATCAAATTAAGCCCCGGAGACAACCCCGAGAGTTCAAATCCAACCCCAGAGATAACCCAGGGAAATCGAAACAAGCCCAGGAGACAACCGGTGGAAATCAAATCCAGCCCCGCAGATAACCCCGGGAGATCAAATCCAAACCCGACAACAACCCCGAGAAAACAAATCAAGCCCCCAAGACAACCCCGGGAGATCAAGTCAAACCCTGGAGACAACTCCGGGAGATCAAGCCAAACCCCGGGAGATCAAACCATCCTCAGAGAAAACCTTGGAGACTGTCAAAATTCAGTAGTAGTCTAATCTCAGCGACAACCTTGAGAAATGACGACTACAACTGAATTAAACCCAGAACCAATCTGGGAGGGGCAAAAAAGTAATTTTTCCAACTCAACATTAGTTCAGTCCAGTTTGGCCTGTATTTTAAATTTGTGGCCTTTTACTACATTATATATATATATATATATATATATATATCAGGTTGGTCTGGATTCTAAATTAATGGCTTTTTTACTATTTACTTTGTTTAAATATCTGTTTTAACTTTTCATTCATTGTAAATCTATAATATTTAAATCTGTGGACTAGATTTATTTAATGCTAGTCATATCTAACTTTTAACCGGTTCAAAAGTTATAAAACTTGAACCGTTGAGATATAATGGCTAAGATTTATTTAAATCTAGTTTTCTTTTTAATTTTTTTTTTGTAAATATTAAACAACCAATTGACCCTAGATCTTTATCCAGAGGGAACGGGAAGCTTGGCTACGCATAGACAGACATTTAACGGATGAATCCTTTATTTTGCATCGTTAAAATTAAATATCTATTTTATTCTAGTATCTTCGTTAGGCAGGTTATTCATATGATATTATGTGAGCCAAGGAGCCACAAGATCTAAGATCTAGCTGAATGATCTACATCTGGTTCCCATGATGGACCTTTTAAGTTGTATGGCTAGCTTGTAAATTATTTATGGTGTTTGGACATCCGTCGCTAGCTTCATGCCTATAATGAACCCGACATTTATATGTATATTATTTTTTTGAAGATGCTTTGCATCTCGAGAATAAAATCAAATCAAGACGAATACGGAATAACATGGAAGTATCAAAGGCCTCAATTACTATGTGAACACAAGGGTTTGAAAACCTATTTTCAAAACATCATTACTACATATATTTCTTAAAATTGAACTTTTATACAAATCAAACCCTTTGTATATATGTGCAAATGAGGCATAACACTACTTCCAAATAATTCACTTAGGCCCAATTAAAAAATACACACGCTTCAAATAAATTAGGGAATTGAAAAGATACAGTAACCGTGTTTTCATGAAAGTCGGGGGGTGCCTAACACCTTCCCCCCGCTAATCAAGCCCCCGAAATCTATGAATATCGGTTTCCAAAGCTTGTTAAATAGAGTCCAATAATTGGGCCTTTGTGTAAACCTTTTCAAATTCAATTGAGTTGGTATAATCATTTCAAAACTACCAACAGGCGACTCTGAATTTTTAAATCGTCGACATTTTGTGTTGAACTCTTTTCAAACTCTCCCTTTCAAATAAAATTCAACACATAGAAAACATAAAGGGTAAAAAGAGGAATTCCAAAAAATGAAATTTTTTCCGACATCGACAGGTGGCGACTTCGCTGGGGAAAGTAGAGGGCTTAAGACCCATTTCAAACTTTTCAAAAATCCCTTCTTATCTACTTGTGTGTCAATGTTGCATTTACATTGAGCGGATGCAAATAAATTCTTTATTTACCGCACTTTAGTTCCTCGCACAATCTCTGCATGTTGTATTAGTGCCTTACACAATGTCATTATTTCATATGGTGAGTCATGTTGTATGTGAAAATATGTTGTGTGATTCCTCCACCAGGAGGCAAACAAGTCGATGTTTGATTACAGGACTCAACGGAGAATAATCCCACGAGGCTCAGGAAAGGCACCACTCAGATCCGCTTCAATTGTAAGATCAGATTAACTTTCCATCTAGTAAATTATGATGATCTGGGGACCTTCATGCCAAAAATCCGCGAGAATAGCCTAAGATAGGTCAGCCTCTATGACGCCCCCAAATCTGGGTATCTTCTAACCCGACAGATGGTGCTACACGGTACTACCATTCACACATACATTCAATTGAAAAGTCTCAAACGAACGAATATGTCTTCTATATATTCAAAATAATATTAACATTCCCCAGATTCTGTATAACCATTACATTCGTTCTTGTCATAATATCAAATATATTACAACATTAAACCTATACTATTACATAAGTATTCTACGGGTTTGTCTTTGCCTTACCCTAATCCTTGTTAGAGCCTTCAGTCCGTTCGATCTTAGATGTATTCATATGGTAAAAGAAAGAGTGAGCATGACTAGCTCAACAAGTACAACAATTCTATTTAACAATATGCTTGAATCATATAAAACATATGTCTTCAATAACTGAACAATAGTTATGAAGTACTATCGATAATTCAAAATAGCACTTCTCTTTTCTTTAAAACGTTTTACAATAATAATATTCAGTAAAACGGCAATTCTGGTCCAAGACCTTGAGCATTTCATACTTTATTTGAAAAGGAAATCCCGGCACTAAGTCCTTAAGTCTGACATTTCTTACAAGCAAGTCTAGGTGATCAGCCTATAGTACTCTATGTTGATTAACACTACATTCGTTAAACGTATGTACGTTTAAGTTGTGGCAACCTCACGTGCCTGTCGTTTGACGACAAAACATTTTAACATACTCAGTCTTCATTTGAAAACCACACCAATATAACTTGTTACAACATTGACCATGCTTTGATAGAAACATAATATAAGTCTATCTGAAAGAGTTGACTTTGACTTCATCATACAATAATTCATGCATAAGAATACATGAATCACAAAGTTTTGTCATATTGAACTAAAATAAGCAATAGAATACTTGCCTTCAACATCTTCTACTGTTATAGCATGTGTACTTTCAGTCCTTAAGGTCACTATAGTAGATGATAACATCACATAACACATTAGGTCATTAATAAAATACATATTTCCTAAAGAATCTTACCCTTCTTCTCAATCTAATTATGTATTAGATTTGTTGCTTTCTGTTACGTCATTCTTACGTTCACATGCAATTGACTTACTTCAACCCTAAGTGATCATACTTAAGGTTTAACAATGTCTTAACAATATTATAATCAAGCTTTAGTTCGTTACTAATGAGTTACTATTCAAGCTCTCTCTACCAACATTATTCAATGTCAAAACCCTAAGTTTGGCGCTGTGGCACCGGTTTTCCTCCTCTGTGTCACGCCGCGGCGTGAGTTAGCAGTGTGTATAGCCCGGACTCGGCGCTGCGACGCGAGTCTCCTTTTCTATGGTCGCGCTGCTATGCCAATTAGTAGTGTACCATGTCTCGGCCTCGTGCTGCGGCGTGGGCCTTTGTTCCTTGAGTCGCGCTTCGGTGCAGACTCTGTGCCTTGAGTTGCGCTGCGGCGCGGACTCTGTGCCTCATAAAAATTTGATAGATTTTTAACTTTATGAGATTTCTGGGCTCGTAACTTCTTCGTTATAAGTCTGAATTGGCTCGTTCAAGAGCCTACGGTTCACAAATTATATACTCTATGTGTTCATGTAATAATTTTATCTATTTGCCTTTGTTTACTTAAAATTTACCTATTGGTTCATTTTTAATGAAAATGATAAACGTTCGTGAACGTTCAACGCTCATTTCTTCGTTCTAAGTCGGAATCCGATCATTTTTGAGTTCACAACTCTATAATGCCAAATGTGACTTGTCTCCATTGAAAACCAACGTTTCTGAGTTCAAACACAAAATCCAACTTCCATTCCAAGAATTTCACGAATTTGACGATTATCGCCCAATTTTGTGAATTCCGACAAAACTTCGTTACTAACTATTTGTTCATCAATCCAAATGGATTCAATTCATTCTATAGACATTTCAAATTACATATTACAACAATTTATTTTCAAGTTATGTTTTGGCTTATTCTTCATAAGTTCATGACTTAGTAAATTATAATTTACAAGTTTTCATTCCGTATGACTTATTATTGGTTTAAGTTCTTTAACCAACATTCTTACCTTTTACAAATCATACTAACTTCATATGACAAGTTCATCATAAGTTCATAACTTATTTAGGTTCAAATTACTTATACATGACTTATTCGGCTTAAGTTCATTGCTTATTCACTTCTTATGATTGCTTAGCATACATGACCATCACTTCTCTATCAAGCTACTATGGTAGAGATAGAAGACTAATGGCATAAGATTATTTACCTTTGATGATAAGCTTTCTTCTTCTTGGAAATCTAACAATGAAAGTTTGACTTATTCTTGGCTTATTCTCTCTAACACATATGTTGTTTTGTATTGGATGAAAAATGAACAAGCAATAATGAAATCCAAGTTGGGTATTTATAGGACTTCCAATGTGAGGGCATAAGGGACATTAGGACATCTACCTCCTTAGTAAACCTCCTTACTATTCACTACTTAACCCTTACGTAAACTTGTTAACCACACAACTTTCTTGCCCATCACACAAAGTTCTTGGTCACCAATTCAGCCATATCAACATGGGTTGCTCCATGGATCATGCTTTACCCATTGGATTATTAATTGGGCTTAGGTCCACTTAGATTAACTTATTCCTTTGGGCTTGTATTAATTTACATTGGGCTTCACAATAATAAACACATGGGCTTTCACCTTAATGTTTATTGGACTTGTACTTCCTACAAGATCCACCATTCCATTTCATTAGACTTTAATATATAACGTTCTCAATTTACATCCGCTTGCAAAATATTGCGTTTTCCATACTTAGATTATTATTACTTAATCCAACTTACTTCAATATTATAACGTTGTGTATTTCTCGGAAGTTCAAAAATAATTCCCGAGCGGAAATCTATGAATAGTGTTTTTCAAAAAATTTCTCAGTAAACTTTTATTTCGTCTTGGAAATTCAAACACTTTAATTCCTTCACGTAGTTAAAATACTACGACATTCCGACGTTTCTAGGTTATAGAACGACATTCTTCTTACTAACACATAATAATAACAAGTAGTATAACTTTATTCATTATTTTATTAAATAAAATTATTTTACAAAGGATCCAAATTTCTCGGTCGTTATAGCCTTTGATAAACCAACAGCGAAGGGGAGTCTCTTCATGCCTTTCCCTTTCAATTCAACTATAAATTTTGATTCAATGTAAATTATGATTCCATGTAAATATAAAAGAAAATTGTGAATATACATTCCATTCCCTATCAAAAACTGTCATAAACAACTGACATCTGTTTTGTAGGAAAACATAAAAAAACTCCTAAAATAGACACATTCCATAGCATGTAGACTATTAATGTTTACCAAGATTAAACTACATAATCTTTTTATAGAAAAATAATTGGTCCCGTTACTCGTTCAAAGTCTAAAAAGGCACTAAGCCCACCTTCAGACATGGCTGCAAGTGCCCAACCTGAATCTACTCATATTTCCCGAAAGGAGTTCGAGGGACTAAGAAATCAAATAGCATAATTAACTGTCTTTTTGAAAGAATAAAACAAACAGACTCAGGGTTCAATAAATACCCACTCAAACAGAAACCTTTACATAGGGAGGAAGCCAATGAACTGACAAGAAAGAAAAGGAAGTACATATACCTGAATCTCCAATCCATGAAAAATCCAATAAAACCCCTAAAATCACCAATCTTAAAGAAGATCAAGAAATTATTGATATTCAAAAGAAAGTTCAGCAAATGAAAGAAACAATCCAGTCAATCAAAGGGACTAGAGCGAATGGAAGCGTGACTTATCCAGACCTTTGCATCTTTCCTTGGGTTCATTATCCAGACAAGTTTAAAACTCCTGATTTTAAAAAATATGATGGATTGGTAGATCCTTACAAAACTCCTCATTTAAAAGTGTTCATTGGAGAACTCGGATCCTATGCCAAGGATGAAAAACTGAGAATGCAGTTATTTCAGAAAAGTCTAACTAGAGAGGCCAGAGCGTGGTATGCTAGATTGGACAATTCCAAAATCCATAGCAGGGAAGAACTAGCCCATGCTCTACTAAACTAATAAAGTTTCTAGTCAGAAATGGCTCCAGATTGATATCAAATTACCAAAGTTAAAAAACATAATAATGAGTCATTATGAGAGTATACCAAAAGATGGAGACATCTGGCTGCTCAAGTAATACCATCAATGACAGAAACTAAGATGGTAATGACCTTCATTGACATATAAGAAGCTCCATTCTATGAGAGGGTCCTGCAAGGCATAGGAAAACCATTCTCAAAAATGATTTAACGCGGAGAGATAGCTGAGATGGGGTTAAAGTCTGGGAAGATTAAAGACCTCACTGCTTTAGAAGTCGTGGCAGAGCACATTCAAGCTAGAAATTATGGGAATAACTCTCGGAGGGTTCATTAAAAGAAAGACGAAGATGTATCCTTGATACTACAAGGACAAACTCAGAAAGGCAATCAAAACTTGCCCGTCCAAAGGAAAAAGTATTCCCATTTTCAAGCATTTGCACAACCCTCAAATCCTCCATTGCAAAAAGTTTGAGAGGTCAGACGTCAAAGACTTTTCACACCTTTAGGGGACTCATTGGAAAATATATTCAAGCTTCTAACAACATAGAAGAAAATTATCCAACTCCTTCCTCTAGCCAATCCAAATGGAAAGAATTTTGATACAAAAAAGAAATGTGCTTATCATTCTGGAGTTCCAGGGCATGACACCCAAGATTGTTGGTCTCTTAAACACAAAATCTAGGATCTGATAGATAGTGGTAAGATCATGGTAACAAAACTAGAATAACCACATACCCTCAACACAAGGAAGAGAATGTCAATATGATCAGCAGAAGGAATGGAGAAAGTTCCAATTACCTCAAATATGTAGGTGATTCTCCCCAAACCAGCAAAGATAATTCTGATAAGTGGGATTATTCAAAATTTTAGTTTGTGATAGAGCGAGAAATGAAGTTTATCAAAGAACGAGTTGATCAACTGGTAGAACTGACAATACATCCGCACTGAGTAACTCCTAGCTGATCAGTTAGGGCATACAAGTCTCATCTCCCTTATCACAAGGAATCTACAAGTCTAAGAGAATGAAACTTTAGAAGAAAAACTTGTAAGGAAAGCAAGATCCCAGGCTTGTAGGGACTATGCAGACCAAAGAAAGTTCACTCCTTTAGGTCAACCAATAAAAAAGATTTTACAGATGTTAATTAATGAGGGGAAGATCACAGCACTATTACCTCCAATCAATCAATGTTCCAAGAGATTTAATGTTATCAGGGTCTATCAATACCACTCTAATACTCGAGGTCATAGCACTGAAAGTTTTTGGGCACGTCATCATCTAATCTAGAATATGATTGACATTGGTGACCTGCAAATGGCAAATAATGATATTGTATTGCCTGAAGAAGAGAAGATATTTCCTCAAGGAACACAGAGATAGAGGGAAGTTATAGGAGTCATATCCTCGAGACTTTTCTGCAACACCTCTTGCAATCCAAGGAAAAGAGGTCAAAGGAGTAAACGAATGGTGGCTGTACTAGAACCATTAGTGTTGTTATTCAGGCCACATTATCCCATTATCAGCTTCAAAAGAGTCCCATAGAACTGTGGGGAGGATGAGGGATCAACTTCAAATCAAACTGTTGCTATATTAAAGGAAAGCTCGATGTACCTACCTCAGTTAGTAAAAAAGATAGTTATCAAATCCAAGGGAGAAGTGCCTGAGGAGAAAGTTGAAGAATTCCTTCGCAAAATGGGGCATAATGAAGCTAAAGTAGTGCAAAGATTAAAAGAAGCACCCCAACAGATATCCATTTTGGACTTGGTATTATCCTCTAAAGATCATCAGAAGGTTTTAGTAAAAGTACTGAAAGAAGATCACCTACCAAAGACGGTGGACACTGAAAATTTTCATCATTTAGTAAATCACATTTTAAATAGCAATGTGATATCTTTCACTGATTATCACATCAATACTTATTCCATGTTGGAAAGAATGAAGATCAATCCTAGTTGAATTTGAAGCAGACACATAGTCATAAGAGCCTTTGATGGATCTCAACGAAATGTTGTAGGAGAAATTGAATTGCCAGTGGAGATCGGTCCACATACCTTTTACATATCCTTTCAAGTGCTAAACATCACCACAATATATAATTTGTTATTGGGAAGGACATGCATCCATATGGCAGGAGTAGTTCCATTTACCCTTCATCAAAAGATCAAATACATCATCAATGGTAATCTAGTAACTGTCAATGCCGAACCAGAATATCCTGCTCATACACAAAGTGATATGCCTCTAATCAGTCCCAATAAAGGAATTAAGCATATTAGTTTTTAAGCCCTTGAGGTAAGCAACACTCAATATCAACCTATCAGGGCCCCACCTTTAAAGCCCAGAGTTTCTACCAAAGTAATGTCGGCAAGTCAAGAAATGATATCATTGGGTTTCCAGCCTGTACATGGGTTAAGGATGAGTCAGCAAGGAGTCAGAAGTTCAGTTCAAATTCCTAGCCAGACAGGGAAGGCTAGATTGGGCTATTCCTCTAGATCAGATCATCGGAACCAGTACAAACATCCACCAGTTCCTTCTTCTACAATTATGCTACCTAATCTTACAGATGTAGGGTTTGTAAAGCGTATGAGGAAAATCCCTGTTTCCGTGGCAGGTATACTGATTAATAGGGCTAAGCCAGCTAGTGGAAAAGAAGTCCTAATTTTGGATCAAGAAAGTGAGGAAAGGAATCAGAGACTAATTTAAAAAGTGCAAAACCAAATATCAAAGATGTACTTTTTGGTGCATACAGAGAGTATGAATGAGGATATCACAGATAATGACTGTTTAAAAGATCAAATCCTGACCCCTCGCACAAATAGGGCTATGGAGAACCAGTTAAAGGAAAATATTGACCCTGATATAAATTCAGTCGTGGTCATCATTAAAGAGGAGGAAGATGTTAACTATCCCTTCATCACAACTACCACAAAGACTTGACCCTAGGCAATTGGAGCAACACTTCTTGCATCTACTGAAAAGGGTAAAAAAGGCAGAAAGTAAATCTACCCTAAATGGTAAATAATATTAACTGCTTACTTTTGTTGCACAATATTAATAGTTAAATTTTTCAAGCTTTTTCTAACACATTATATGATCAAACAATCTCATATATTAAATGAAAGCATTTTGTTTTCAGGACACTAGAGTTGGGTTTGTCTAGCCTTGCTAAAAGAATGCAAAATATCCATAATAACTACAACTTTGATGTAGAGTTGGACTTTGACTTGATGGGGATTGAGCAAGAAGAGATAGAGGACTATGAGGTGCCTAAGGAGATCAAAGAATGGGTCAAAGATAAACCCAAACCAAACCTTGATCAAACCACCTCTGTCAACATTGGAACCTCAAAAAACCCTAAAGAAATCTAGATAGGCATGGACCTTACCTCAAACCAAAGAAAAGACTTGGTTGCTATACTAACCCAGTTCTAGGATGTGTTTGTATGGTCACATGAGGACATGATCAATTTCTCAACTGATATTATCATCCATCAACTGCCCATTTAAGAAGGATTCAAGCCAGTCAAATGGAAGTTTAGGTGACTAAAACCAGAGTGGAGTCAGAAAGTCAAGGAAGAAATTGTTAAAAATTCAAAGTCGGCATCATCATGGTATCAACCTACCCTGAGTGGCTATTCAATATAGTTCTCGTGCCTATGCCCAAAGGGAAGGTACGAGTATGTATTGATTACATGGATTTGAACAAAGCTTATCTCAAGGATAATTTCCCAAAACCTTTTATCCACATACTAATAGACAATTGGCCGAAGGGAAGGTACGAGTATGCTATGTATTCTTTGTCGACTACTTTGTTGGTACAATCACATCATGGTTGTTGAAGAAGACAAGGAGAAAACAACCTTCATCACTCCCTGGGGAACCTTTTGTTACAAACATTTATCTGTTGGCCTTATCAATGTTGGTGCCACCTATCTACAAACCATGATTACCCTTTTCCATGATTTGATGCACAAAGAAATAGAGGTCTATGTGGATGATATCATCATCAAATCCCCAAAGGAAGTTGACCATATCGACCATCTCAAAAAGCTTTTCAACCAATTGCGCAAATATAACTTGAAGCTGAATTCGGTCAAGTGTTCCTTTGGTGTCAAGTCAGGGAAGTTTCTAGGATTTCTAGTAAGCCATAGAGGCATTGAACTGGATTCCACCAAAATTGAGGCAATCACCAAGATGCTCGTTCCCTGAACAAAAAAAAAAGGAATTACAGGGATTTCTGGGGAGAATAAATTTCATCAGCAGATTCATCTCTCAACTAACAGCAACGTGTGAGCCCATCTTTAAGCTTTTAAAGAAAAATTCCTCCAT
The DNA here is from genome assembly GCA_020205605.1 of Panax ginseng. NCBI lineage: Eukaryota > Viridiplantae > Streptophyta > Magnoliopsida > Apiales > Araliaceae > Panax > Panax ginseng. Next base: position 138,936,335 of record CM035132.1, read on the forward strand.
GACGTGGAATGAAGAGTGTCAAAAATCCTTCCTTTTCATCAAAAACCAATTTGTCAAAGCTCTCGTCATAGTGCCTCTAAGGGACAATGTTCTCATATTTATGTACCTATCAATCAATGACAATGATATAAGTTGCTTCCTGGGATAAAAAGACGATAGATGCAAGGAAATATTTATCTATTACCTCAACAAAAGATTCAACAACGGCGAGCAAAAGTATACTTTGATCAAAAAGACCTGTTGTGCATTAGCATGGGCCGTTATGAGGTTATAATATTACCTCCATGGTTATACAACCTATCTCACATCCCGCGTGGATCCTCTGAAGTATGTATTTAACAAAAGCATGTTTAATTGCCAATTGTCCAAATGGCAAGCTATCCTCCAACAATTCGACATTATCTATGTAACTCAAAAGTCCATCCAAGGTTAAGGAATTATTGATCAATTGGCCGAAGCACCATCAGGGAATTTCGAACCCTTGGAAACCTATTTCTAGGATGAGGGAATAATGACAATTCAAAAAATCCATCAAGAAAATACAGTCTGATCTTGAAAATTGTATTTTGATGGAGCCGTAAAAATGGAAGGTGTCGGAGTAGGGGCATTTCTGGTATCTATTTTGGGAGAACAGTATCCCGTGGCAATCAAATTGTAGTTTGTCAACATCAACAACATAGCTGAGTATGAAGGATGTATAATGGGATTGAAACTGGCCCACTCCATGGATGTGACATCCCCAAATCTGTGTACTTTTTACCTTAGATCTGGTACTTTATGATACATCATTTATATATCTATTGTGGAAGATATAAACATAATTTTTTTATACAATAACCTTTACAACATAATCCCCAAGGTCGATAACCTTAACTTAATTCACATATTCATATCCTAAAGGACTTATAATGTCTTTTGCATTCAGAACTATTACAATTTTAAAATGCACCATATCCCAATTCTGGAATTTATCTTTGTCTTTTCATGTATCCGAAGTATCGTCTTAATCTGAAATGTTTATCATGATATATGTTGACATCAGGATTTTTATTTGTCCCTTTCTATTCTTATTTTTTGGTGTTCTCATGTTAGGTGAGATTTGTTTAAACAAATAAGTTTGGAAAGGTCCGACATGTATATGTTGACGATTGGACTGTAAGAGTCGCCAGTTGGTATTTTTAAATGGTTGAACCAACTCAACCGAGAAATGGTTTGAACATAGACCCAGTGATGTGACACTGCTAAACTGGTTTGTGAATTCGGGATTAGTTAGGGTCCGATGGCTTAATTAAGCGGAGGGAATGTGTTAGGCACCCCCAACTTCCGTGGTGACAAGGTTACCGCCACTTTTGAATTTAAACTTTTATTTGAATGTGTGTGGGTGTAGGTCTATGTGATGATGTCTAGAAGTAGTGTAATGCCTCATTTGCGCCTATATACAAAGGGTTTGAATTTTGTATAAAGTTTAATTTTAACAAGATACGATAATGATATTTTGTAAAGTTTTTCAAGCCCTTGTGCTCAGTAGTAATTGAGTCCTTTGATACTTCCATTTTATTATGTTTTCGGCTTGATTGCTTTTATTATTTTCGAGATGCGAAGCATCTTCGAAAAAATAATGTACATAGCAGTGCTGAACTCCTTGTGGGCATGAGAGCCATCTAAGGATATCCAAACATCGTGAATAATTTACAAGTTGATATCAGCTAAAAATGTCCATCACGGGAACCGAATGTAGGAACTGAATCTATGATTACATGATTTCTAGAATCACATGATAAAGCAATATCTGCAAAAAGCTCTAAGCAGTTATATATATATATATATATGAAAGCAATAAAGGTCACGAACCGACGGTCTGGGTGTGAGACCCCGAATTTTGTGATAAATTTTCTTATAATTATTATTTTATTTAGTAAATGGTTAAATTGATAAAAGGTTAAAGTTAAGGGTGATATTTGAAAATTTTACAAGTAAGCTAGTTGATATAAAATATTCGTTGTGTCGGAAAATATTTGTTTGGTCGAGGAATATTCTTTCGTCGAGGAATATCCGTACGACGACACCATCATTGGTGGACCCCACAACGGAATAACTGTCGAGATTAGAAAATGACATAAATATCTTTTATAAAAATAACGGCGAAAGTTTTACCGTTAAACTATTGATATGCCCGGTGGTAAAAATACAATAATACACGTGGTTGCATAGTAGCACACGATATTGATTATTGATGCTTACGTAAGAAGCCACTAGTTTACTCAATTATTGCTATAGTAATCGATGCATAATATCTCACATTATTTGACTCAATTATTGTCACAGTATCATCTGCATAATATTTTTTTATTATTAAAGCAATAATTGAGACAATACATTTATTCATATTATTATTTATATTATTGACAATGTCTAGAAAGTTCTGTCGAGGAAAGAGGTTTGGTCACCTAATTGTGCGCCAATAAGGAGAAATCTTTATCGGAAAGCCCCCTCTTACCTGTGAATGATCTGATTGTCGATATTGTAAGTTATAATATTCATGATGAATAATTGTTGAACTATTAAAAATGTGTTTATTGAAGATAATTGAATTACAAAAGTTAGAGGGGAATAATGCAAACTTAGAAAACTTTAGGGGTACTAAAGTGTAATAAGTTAAATTAATTTGGACCATTGGTGGTGGTTTTAATAGTAAACCAATTTGGGCAATTGATGGTGGTTTTAATAGTAAATCAATATGGACCATTGATGGTAGTTTTAATAGTAAATCAATCTAGACCGTCGGTGGTGGTTTTAATAGTAAATTAATCTAGACCGTCGGTGGTGGTTTTAAAAGTAAATCAATCTAGACCGTCGGTGGTGGTTTTAAAAGTAATCAATCTAGACCGTCGGTGGTGGTTTTAAAAGTAATCAATCTGGACTGTCGGTAGTGGTTTTAAAAGTAAATCAATCTAGACCGTCGGTTGTGGTTTTAATAGTAATCAATCTGGACTGTCCGTTCTAATAATAAATAAATTTGGACCGTTCATGAATTAGTTACTATTTAGTCCATTCTCCTTTACATAGAAGCTTAATTCTTCTTTCATTTTAACCAATTCACTGAGATTCACAAGAGAAGCTATAGAGAGAGAAACTATAGAGAGAAAGAAGAAGAGTATTCTGCTACTTTACTATTGCAGTATCCAGTCTTTTACTATGGTTAATGATGTTATTTTCGTTTGGTAAGGGATATTATTTGTAGTATTCGTAAGGGGTATTATTTCTTTTGTATTCATAAGGAATACTATTTTCGTATTCATGCTTTAATATGTCGGAATAACCTGTCTATGCGGATTACGTACCGTATGACAGGTGAAAATGCATTTACAGTTTCGTATGTTAATTCTTTTTATATTCTTAGATCCAAACATACTATGGTAAGTATTGCTTCTATAATCCTTGAAATTAGTGGAATATCCCTGAGTTTTGTGCTTCATCCAGTATCATTTTATTGGAATATTGATTTGAACTTTCTTATTAAATATCAATATTTTCACCCGGGGTACTATTCATGAGTTATTATTCACCCGATTACTATTCACTCTAGTATTATTCACTCGGGTATTCAGGGCACTTTTCGTGTTGGAGTACTATTCACGAGTTACTATTCACCCGATTACTATTCACTCTAGTATTATTTACTCGGGTATTCAGGGCACTTTTCATGTTGGGGTTACTATTCATGGGGTACTATTCTCTCGAAAAATTTATTTCTTTTCTGTCCAAATTATTTTGATACATGGATATTATTCTTAAATTTTACTCCATAGAGCAGTATCATATTGACAATTTGGATATTTTAAACTCTGGATAAATTTAAAGTCTTTAATAATTATCCTTAATGTCATTTAATTAATGCTTTTATCATTGTCATCATCCCCATGCTTATATTGTGATGAAAGTCATCTTTGGCTTACGTGCATAGACGGACTGTTGATTGGTATGATTATGACCAGAGATCATTCGGTATAATCATGACCCGTGCAGTTACAAATGATATGGTAAAAGTCCTCATTGACCCGTAGTGCATTGATGGACATTTGTTGGTATGATTATGACTAGGGATTATCGGTATAATCACGACCAATAGTGAAAACACGAATATCCTTAGCCTGCAGTATATGAATAATTCATGGTCGTGATACTAATGAATATGCTTAGCCGTAGTGCAAGGATGATTCTATTAAGTGGATTATTTATTAAGCTGAGTCTCAACGATAAAATATTGATGATAAACTTTTAATTCGTAGAAGATAGTAGATATCATGCTCTACTTGACTCTTCTAAAAATATAGTTGCATGTCTTTGGCCTGTAGTGCAAAGATGAACTGTTAATGAATATCTTTGGCCCGTAGTGCAAAGATGAATTTATTAGTATGATTATGAATAGGAACTGCGATTTGGTATAACCATGATCTTTGAAGTTTCAGGTAAAGACAGGTGATGAAAATTATCTTCGTCCTGGGTGCGAAGAGGAACTTAGAATCACAATTATGATTATGAATAATTGTGGATAGGAACTGTTGATTAATGTTACAGGGATAAAACATTGTTGGTGGACTTTTAACATGGAGAGGATAATAGACTTTATGGTCTATTTGACTCTTCTAATGGATTGCTCGTTCCACTACAACTATGGTTGAAAAGTTTTATCATCTATCATATGTTCTAAATCTCTGATTTATTACTGACGAAGTCTATTGATAATTTAAATATCTTTAGTCATAATATTCTTTATTGGGCTAGTTGTGCTCACCCTTTTGCTTCACAATTCCTTTCAGGTAATAAGAGTGTAGCTGGGTCGAGCGGGGGTAACAGGGGAATAGAACGATGGTCTATAGCTGTTGAGGTTTCCCCTAAAACAGTATGGAAATAATTTTATTGAGAATTATAGATAAATGTGTCGTATTTTATGCGTCATTTTAACTGTTGATTTTGGTTAACCGAATAGGGTGAGGTAAACCCAACTTTGGAAGGGCGTTTTGCCACTATCATATAAGATGTGTAATAACAGACGACCTCGTGTTATCATAAGACAGGGTTGTGCACATGCACTTGCTGATTATATCTATGAGCATTACCTATATAATCTTGGAGTTTGGTTGAAATATAATTCTCACTTGGATACAATGGAGATAATTATATGTCAAGAGAAGACTCACCATTGGAAAGAACATGATAGTAATCCTCTCGTTTTTCTTTGGGGTCTATTGGGTCAACCAAGGATAATTCTCGAGTCATATGATATCGATCATAACTTAGATGCATGGCCTTCGATGTACGAAGTTTTCTTTGAGCATTTTCCAAAGATTTTAATTTCTAAAATAGTTATTTACTATACTTTTATGTAAAGTACCATTGTAAGGTGTTGTGGTCGAGGCACCATGAGAGTTACATATATTTGTATTAAAACTCACAGCTTATGTGTTTTCATACTCTATATGACAGTTCAACAGTTGTATAAATGAAGTTTGTATTTGATTTCTGTAATATGATATGTATAGAGGGGGAGCCGTAGGTGTACGTGCGGCAGCCGCAGGTCCACCTGTGGCTGTCCAAGGTACCCCAAGCTCCATGGACCCCGCCGTCTCGAAGTACTTACACGTATGCAACGCGTTGTCCGCTCGAACCTTCGTAACTTTCAATCTGGGCATCTGATTGAGGTGTATAATACCTTTATGGAATGTTGTTGAGAGCTACACACTGTCATGGGATAAGAGCTTGTACGAAGTCGGAAAGATGGGTCCATGACCAGATCTTTAGGTCTTTAAATTCTATCCGGTGTTATCTTGTGTAGTGGTTACTGGGGAATTTGACCTATGGTTCTGATAGGACACTTTTATTTAGAATGTAGGTTGTAATGGTATTAAGACAGCGTGAATGTGGAATTAAGGTGGCAAAAATAATGATTTTGCCCCTCACCGGGGTTATCTTCGGCTCGGGGCTGATTTAGCAGTTGTTGCACAGGTTATCTCTGAGATTGGGCTATTGTTAGTACTGAAGGTCCTCACGGTTGTCTCTGAGGTGTGATTAACCTCCCAAGGTTATCTTTGGGGTTGGGACTGAGTGCCTCGGGGTTATATCTGAGGTTAAAGCTGACTTCTGGAGGTTTGAACATACTTTTTCGGGGTTATCTCTAGAACTACAACTGCATTCCGCGAGGTTGTCTCTGAGGTTTGAACTGAAACTCCTGAAGTTATCTCCGAGACTGAAACTGAGAATCGCAGGGTTGTCTCCAAGATTGAGCTGTTCTAACTTCCTAGGTTATCTCTGGAAGACGATTCTGCCCTCCTACAAGGTTAGTAATAGGAATAACGAAAATTAGATTGTCTACAGATGCCCCTCTTTATCAAATTCATGCAATATTGTAATGGCATGGATAGGATAAAGAATACTAGACACTTGAAATGTGACAGGATAATTATGATGTAATGTAATGCAGTATGATGAATGTGGTTTATTGGACCATCTTCCAAAGGGATGTGATGACTGTCTGTTCCCATGGCTGCTGATGGGGACTGGAGATATCACTGATGAACCTGATGAACTGCTTGGATGTCTATTAAAAAGTTCTTAGGAACTTCCAGGATGTTGACATTGGGGTTATCACCAAAGTCCTTAATCCTTAGTACATACTTCCCACTAAAGATGCACCTCTCATATACGAGAGACTCTTGGGGAAATGTGCCTCGTCTGATAAAGACTTGTATAATATATTCCATCATCAATCCTCCCAATAAAGATGATTTTCTCTAGTTTGTATCGTTAGGTCCTCTCAATGCCCTATCGGAGTTACTGCCAATAGTTTGGGTTATCAGGGTTCTCTGACCCTCGTTGAAATGTACATCTACGACTCAGATCATTGGATGGCTTCCGATGCTTCGCTAGATTTACTTGCCAACGGCTGAAATAACGTTAAGGTTGCTTGACCTTCATTGAAATGTGCTTCAAAGGCTGAAATCATCAGATCATCACCGATACTTCACTGGATTTACGTGCTAACGGTTGATGTGAGACCCCAGATTTTATGAATAAAGATTTAAATTTCTCAAAATATTTTTTTAATATTATGGAGTGGATTTAATATAATGTTATAGTTGTGGGTAATATTTACAAATTTTGCAAAGTATGCAAGTTGTCATATTATATTCGATTGGTCGGCAAATATTCTTTTTGTCAGGGAAAATCTGTACGATGGTACAATCATTGGTGGACCCAACAACAGAATTATTGTCAGATTGAGAAAACGACAAAAATATTTTATTGAAAATAACGACAGAAGTTTTACCATTAATACTATTGAACTACTCGGTAGTAAAAGTACAGTAATACGTGTGGTTGTATAGTAGCACACGGTATTGATTATTGATGCTTACGTGAGAAGTCACTCGATTTTGTTCAATTATTGCTTCAGTATTTATAGTAAGTTTGGCGTATTATTTAGACCCCTACTTACCCATTTTTAAAATTATCGGTGGAAAGTTATATTAATTTTGTTATATATATATAGGTATTATATATTTATATATATGTATACGTGTAAGTCAAAATGGATGGGGAAAAGGGGGGGGGAATCAATTTGTCACATGAAGGAGTATTATTTCATTATTGTATGTTAGTGGGTTTTGGTGGAAAAGTAGAAATGGTGGGATGATAATTGTATTATATACGGCATGAATTGAAAGGGTGGGGAAATGATGTTTGACGGGTGGCTTATTTTTCAATCAAACTTGTGTTTATATGTATATTATATATATATATAATTGTATAGCATTTGGGTTTGTAGTGGAGTCCTAGTAGATTAAAATTTGGCAAGTTATGGATTGAGTTGTCAAGCTTGAATATTATTGGCCAAATTTGTTTTCAATCATGCAACATGGTTGGAAACTTGTAAATGTTGGAGCATTTTAATTGGTCAGTACTTTGATAAATGTTGCATGGGTGGTAGAGTTTTTCTAATATTGCATGTGTTATATTATATATATATATTATAAAAATTTGGTTTTGAAAAAAATCTAGCGTATGATTTCAGACAATGAATTAAATAGTATCCTTCCACTCTCCTATAAATAGAAGCTCATTCCTTCATTATTTCTTACGATTTCACTGAAACTCTAAAGAGAGAAATTATAGAAAAACTATAGAAAAGTATTCTGCAACTTCCCTACTCTTATATCTAGTTCTTTTACAGTAAGAGATGTTATTTCTTTTGTATTCAAAAAGAGAACTTCTGTTATTCCATTCCTTTATTGTTCTATTGGAATAACCTGTATACGCGGGTTACCCTATACTTGGTGACATTCTTCTATTATTCTGTCTTTATTATTCTGTTGGAACATCATGTCTGTGTGTTTTACACCGAACCTGGTTCCGTCTTTATTATTATTCTGTTGGAATATCCTGTTTGTGTGTTTTACACCGGACTCGGTTAAAATCTTTACTTATTATTTCGCTGAATAACCGATATATCAAAATACCGCATGCATGGTGATTTTTGTTATTATTCCATTACTTATTATTCTGTTGGAACATTATGTCGGTGTGAACATTCTGTCGGTGTGAATATCCTTGATATTTGAGCTTCATCCAGTATCATGTTGACAATTTGGACGTTATTAGTTCCTGAATAACTTAATTCTTGAACTTGTTTTATTGAATTCTTATATCATTGTCATCATCCTCATGTTTATATTTTTTGAAAGTCATCTCGTGGCTGTGAAGTGCATAGATTGACTTGGTATGATTATGACCGAGGATTATTCGGTGTAATCATGACCGTAATGTTACAAATGATGTGATAAAAGTCCTCATTAGCCCTGTAGTAGTGCATTGATGGATGAGTTGTTGGCATGATCATGACCATTGATGAATACATAAATATCCTGGCCCGTAGTGCATGGAATTTATGATCGTGACCCTAATGAATATCCTGGCCGTAAAGCGTGGATGATGTGGATTATTTATTAAGCTGAGTCCCAGCGATAAAAGTGATGAAAAACCTTTTAAAACATAAAAGATAGTAGATTGTATTCTCTACTTGACTCTTTTAATGGATTGCTTGTTCCGTTGTAGTTAAACTTGATGTCTATTGTATTTTATCAGTTTAACATTGTTGGAGACTAATGATAATTTATTCTGCATTATCTTGGTCATAATATCACTTGCTGGGCTAGTTGAGCTCACCCTTTCTTTCACTATTCTCTTCAGGAAATGAGAACGTAGCTGGGACTAGTCGGGGAACGGAGTGATGGTCCGAGATGGTGTCTTAGTAGTCCTCACTATTCTGTAAAATAGTGTGATAATAAATATAACGAGGACTCTATATTTTGAATGGATATTGTCTAGAAGACAATATTTGTATTTAAACTCACAGCATATGTTTTGTCGTATTTTACACGTCTGCTGTATTATTAGTTTGTATTTGAATTTTGTACCATGTATTTGGTGACTCAAGATGGGTGATGTTTACCTATTTTGGGGGCGTCACAGTTGGTATCAAAGCTTAGGGATATGATCGATGGCTGAGATGTGAGATAAGAACTAGGAGGGGAGAGACGGGGAATTCCTTCGCTACTATGACCTACCTAAGTTTATTTGTTATTTAATTGGTTGGTCAGAGTATATTGATAATATGTGACATGTTAATTAACCTTTGTTTTGTGGCAGTATTTGAAAATAGTAGCTAAAAATGTCAACAATGGAGTGAATGAGACCGTGGAGACACCACTAATCACCAACCAGGATAATGTAATATCAGGCGAAGAAGAAATTAGAGATATCTATGTGGTAAGTGAAGAACTAATAATTTCACCCGAGCTAGTTGCAGAGGTAGCAGCTGAGAGTGAGGAAGAAGAGGAAGAAGAGGAAGAAGAGTAGAATTGGTTAGAAGAAGTTTATGATCAAAATTTAGAATTTCAAAATCGTATTCGTGAGTTAGAAGAACAGGTTGAAGAACGGCAAGCGGTGGTGGAACAAAGGGATACAACAATTCAAAATTGTGTTACCCGATATGTGATGCTCGAACAAAATCACGCTTTGGCAGAGTGTAAGATATAAAAGTTGGAATCTAAAAATTCAAATATCAAGGATCAGCTGAAAGAAGAAATAATTGAACGAGTGAGAATGAAGGATGTGTGGGTAAAAGCTGTGCGACATGTTGATATTGTAGAAAGAGACGTCCGATCCAAAAAGGCTAAACTAGATGATATACATTTTTCTTTTTGGACATCAATTGGAAGAACCCAATATCAAGTTTTGAATTACCCTATACAGAGCGGTCAATCTCAATTCGATATGGATCGAAGATTGATGATTCAGATCATGAATCAGGAGTACGATGAAGCAGTTTAGGGTGGAATATGCCCTATTGAAAAGTTAATTCCAATGATAGTGATGACACCAAATGCTACCCCAGACAAGTCAAAACCGGGTAGTTAAAGGGAAAGCGGTTGTCATGACTTCCCAACAAGTGAGGAACCCAAATGAAGTTATCGCGAGTAAGCTAATCATAAACCCTTGTGAAGTTTGCACCTTATTCGATACCGGTTCTACCCACTCTTGTATTTCACCTAGTTGTGTTCAACGTTTATACTTGGCTCTTCAGAAATTAGACTTTGACTTATCTGTTGAAACTTTGTTAGGAGGAACCTTCGTTACCTCTACTATTTATAAATCTTGTTTGATTTAAATAAATACTTTCACGTTATCTGTCGATCGTATCTCTTTGAAAATACTTGCCTTTGATGTGATTTTAGGAATTGATTGGTTAACTACTCATCATGTTTTTGTAAGGTTGTTAGCTTCCATACTCCTAACCAACCTATTATGCGAATTTAAATTACCCAAACCACTAAAGTCAATCATTGTCATATCAAGCCATAAGTAAAGAAACTCGATTCTTTCGTTGTTGACTTCCTTGTGTAGAATGCACCGAAGCCAGACTTTTCGTAGGAGACGTTGTGAATGACGATGGCAAGTTGATAGGTATCAATGTGACGTGTTATCCAAGTCTCGGATGAGAGTCACAGTTTTGAATGATCATTCTATCATTAATAAATTTCTTAACGTATTCTTGAAGACTTCTTAGCCTACCATTAGAGAAATCAAATTTTGTATTGACCCCAGTACAAAACCCATTTCTTAAACCCTCAAATATTTATTTTCTTAAAACGAATGTATAATGCGCCAAAGATGTTGTCTCGAGCTGTTGAAGATTACGATCGTAAAATTCAATATCATCATGGAAAAGCGAACGTGGTAGCTGACACGTTGAGTAGAAGATCGTATGCGTTTACAAGTGCGAATATACGAACCCACATGAAAATAACGAATATACGAGTAGAATCGACTTTAATCGATAAAGTTAAAGCCGCTAAAGCTATATACTCAGAGCAGATGAATGAAGAAGGTTCAAGAGGGCGTTATTCTAGAAGCAAGAATCGTCGAAGAGAGGAAATCTCAACCCTCGATTTAATTGACCCATTTGAAATATTTGATCGAGTAGGAACTATGGCTTATAGACTCGTTTTACCGCCAAGTATGTCGCGTGTTCATAACATTTTTAACGTATCGATGTTACATAAATATGTGGACGACCCGAACCACATTATTGATTTAAAACCGAATGAGATAGCGGATGATTTAACGTATGATGATGTACCTGTTAAAATCCTGGAATATATTCTACGCTTAAAGGTTATATCTCAAGAGTTAGAATCGTGAAGTGTCCTCATCATTTGCAGTATACCGAATGCACGACGTGAATTTTGAGGGCGAAATTCCATAAGGAGGGGAGATTGTGAGACCCCAGATTTTATGAATAAAGATTTAAATTTCTCAAAATATTTTTTTAATATTATGGAGTGGATTTAATATAATGTTATAGTTGTGGGTAATATTTACAAATTTTGTAAAGTATGCAAGTTGTCATATTATATTCGATTGGTGGGAAATATTCTTTTTGTCGGGGAATATCCGCACGACGCAGACAATCATTGGTGGACCCTAATGTGTAATTATTGTCGGATTGAGAAAACGACAAAAATATTTTATTGAAAATAACGGCAGAAGTTTTACCATTAATACTGTTGAACTACTCGGTAGTAAAAGTACAGTAATACGTGTGGTTTCATAGTAGCACACGGTATTGATTATTGATGCTTACGTGAGAAGTTACTCGGTTTTGTTCAATTATTGTTTCAGTATTTATAGTAAGTTTGGCGTATTATTTAGACCCCTACTTACCCATTTTTAAAATTATCGGTGGAAAGTTATATTAATTTTGTTATATATATATATATAGGTATTATATATTTATATATTTATATATATGTATACGTGTAAGTCAAAATGGGTGGGGAAAAGGGGGGGGGGGGAATGAATTTGTCACATGAAGGAGTATTATTTCATTATTGTATGTTAGTGGGTTTTAGTGGAAAAGTAGAAATGGTGGGATGATAATTGTATTATATATGGCATGAACTGAAAGGGTGGGGAAATGATGTTTGACGGGTGGCTTATTTTTCAATCAAACTTGTGTTTAAATGTATATTATATATATATATATATATATATATAATTGTATAGCATTTGGGTGGGTAGTGGAGTCCAAGTAGATTAAAATTTGGCAAGTTATTGATTGAGTTGTCAACCTTGAATATTATTGGCCAATTTTTTTTTCAATCATGCAGCATGGTTAGCAACTTGTAAATGTTGGAGCATTTTAATTGGTCAGTACTTTGAGAAATGTTGCATGGGTGGTAGAGTTTTTCTAATATTGCATGTGTTATATTATATATATATATATATTATAAAAATTTGGTTTTGAAAAAAATCTAGCGTATGATTTCAACCAATGAATTAAACAGTATCCTTCCACTCTCCTATAAATAAGTTCATTCCTTCATTATTTCTTACTTAATTCTTTGAAACTCCAAAGAGAGAAATTATAGAAAACTATAGAAAAGTATCCCGCTACTTCCCTACTCTTATATCCAGTTCTTTTTACTAGTGGCGATGTTATTTCTTTTGTATTCAAGAAGAGAACTTTTGTTATTCCATTTCTTTATTGTTCTATTGAATAACTCAGTATACATGAGCTACCCTATACTTGGTGACATTCTTCTATTATTTTGTCTTTATTATTCTGTTGGAACATCCACATCATGTGTTTTACAAGGACTGGTTAAAATCTTTTTTATTATTATTTTGTTGGAATATCCTGCATGTGTTTTACACCGGATCCGGTTCTGTCATTACTTATTATTACATTGGAATAACCGACCATGCTATCAACCGCATGCATGGTGATTTCTGTTGTTATTCCATTACTTATTATTCTGTTGGAACATCTTGTCGATGTGAATTTCACCTGACCTGGTTCCGTTATTATTATTCTGTTGGAATAACCTGTCTATGCGAAGTACCGCATGCATGGTAATTTTTTTTGTTATTCCATTTGTTATTATACTCAGTTGGTTAAAATTTTTACTTCTATACTCCATGAAATTAGTGGAATATCCTTGATATTTGTGCTTCATCCAGTATCATGTTGACAATTTGGACGTTATTAGTTCCTGAATAACTTAATTCTTGAACTTGATTTATTGAATTCTTATATCATTGTCATCATCCTCATGTTTATATTTTTTTGAAAGTCATCTGTGGTATTTAGTGCATAGATGGACTTGGTATGATTATGACCAGGGATTATTCGGTGTAATCATGACCGTAATGTTACAAATGATGTGATAAAAGTCCTCATTGGCCCGTAGTGCATTGATGGACAGTTGTTGGCATGATCATGACCATTGATGAATACACAAATATCCTTGGCCCGTAGTGCATGGAATTTATGATCGTGACCCTAATGAATATCCTTGGCCGTAGTGCAGGGATGATGTGGATTATTTATAAAGCTGAGTCCCAGCGATAAAATTGATGAAAAACCTTTTAAAACATAAAAGATAGTAGATTTTATTCTCTACTTGACTAATTTAATGGATTGCTTGTTACGCTGTAGTTAAACTTGATGTCTATTGTATTTTATCAGTTTAACATTGTTGGAGACTAATGATAATTTATTCTGCATTATCTTGGTCATAATATCACTTGCTGGTCTAGGTGAGCTCACCTTTTCTTTCACTATTCTCTTCAGGAAATGAGAACGTAGCCGGGACTAGTCGGGGAATGGAGTGATGGTCCGAGATGGTGTCTTAGTAGTCCTCACTATTCTTTAAAATAGTGTGATAATAAATATAACGAGGACTCTATTTGAGAATGGATATTGTCTAGAAGACAATATTTGTATTTAAACTCACAGCATATGTTTTGTCGTATTTTACACGACTGTTGTATTATTAGTTTGTATTTGAATTTTGTACCATGTATTTGGCGACTCAGGATGGGTGATGTTTACCTATTTTGGGGGCGTCACAGTTGGTATCAAAGCTTAGGGATATGATCCATGGCTGAGATGTGAGATAAGAACTAGGAGGGGAGAGACGGGGAATTCCTTCGCTACTATGACCTACCTAAGTTTATTTGTTATTTAATTGGTTGGTCAGAGTATATTGATAATATATGACATGTTAATTAAACTTTGTTTTGTGGCAGTATTTGAAAATGGTAGCTGAAAATGTCAACAATGGAGTGAATGAGACCGTGGAGACACCACTAATCACCAACCAGGATAATGTAATATCAGGCGAAGAAGAAATTAGAGATATCTACGTGGTAAGTGAAGAACTAATAGTTGCTTTTGAGCTAGTTCGTAAGTAACAAATTTGAGAGCGAGGAAGAAGAGGAAGAAGAGGAACCTGAGGAGAATTGGTTAGAAGAAGTTTATGATCAAAATTTAGAATTTCAAAATCGTATTCGTGAGTTAGAATAACAGGTTGAAGAACGGAAAGCGGTAGTGGAACAAAGGGATACAACAATTCAAAATTGTGTTACCCGATATGTGATGCTCGAACAAAATCACGCTTTGGTAGAGTGTAAGATATTAAAGTTGGAATCTGAAAATTCAAATATCAAGGATCAGCTGAAAGAAGAAACAATTTAACGAGTGAGAATGAAGGATGCGTGGGTAAAAGCAGCGCGACATGTTGATATTGTAGAAAGAGATGTCCGATCCAAAAAGGCTAAAATAGATGATATACATTTCTCTTTTTGGACTGCAATTGGAAGAACCCAACATCAAGTTTTGAATTACCCTATACAGAGCGGTCTATCTCAATTCGATATGGATCGAAGATTGATGATTCAGATCATGAATTAGGAGTATGATGAAGCAGTTTAGGGTGGAATATGCCCTATTGAAAAGTTAATTCCAACGATAGTGATGACACCAAATGCTACCCCAGACAAGTCAAAACCGGGTAGTTCAAGGGAAAGCGGTTGTCATGACTTCCCAACAAGTGAGGAACCCAAATGAAGTTATCGCGGGTAAGCTAATCATAAACCCTTGTGAAGTTTGTACCTTATTCGATACCGGTTCTACCCACTCTTGTATTTCACCTAGTTGTGTTCAACGTTTAAACTTGGCTCTTCAGAAATTATACTTTGACTTATCTGTTGAAACTTTGTTAGGAGGAACCTTCATTACCTCTACTATTTATAAATCTTGTTGGATTTAAATAAATACTTCCACGTTACCTGTCGATCGTATCTCTTTGAAAATACTTGCCTTTGATGTGATTTTAGGAATCGATTGGTTAACTACTCATCATGTTTTTGTAAGGTTGTTAGCTTCCATACTCCTAACCAACCTATTATGCGAATTCAAAGTAACTAAACCACTAAAGTCAATCATTGTCATATCAAGCCATATATAAAGAACCTCGATCCTTTCGTTGTTGACTTCCTTGTGTAGAATGCACCGAAGCCAGACTTTTCGTAGGAGACGTTGTGAATGACGATGGCAAGTTGATAGGTATCAATGTGTCGTGTTATCCAAGTCTCGGATGAGAGTCACAGTTTTGAATGATAATTCTATCGTTAATAAATTTCTTGACGTATTCTTGAAGACTTCTTAGCCTACCCTTAGAGCGTGAAATCGAATTTTGTATTGACCCCAGTACAAAACCCATTTCTTAAACCCTCAAATATTTCTTTTTTTAAAACAAATGTATAATGCGCCAAAGATGTTGGCTTGAGCTATTGAAGATTACGATCGTACAATTCAATATCATCGTGGAAAAGAGAACGTGGTAGCTAACTCATTGAGTAGAAGATCGTATGCGTTTACAAGTGCGAATATACGAACCCACGTGAAGATAACGAATATACGAGTAGAATCAACTTTAATCGATAAAGTTAAAGCCGCTCAAGCTATATACTCAGAGCAGATGAATGAAGAAGGTTCAAGAGGGCGTTATTCTTGAAGCAAGAATCGACGAAGAGAGGAAATCTCAACCCTCGATTTAATTGACCCATTTGAAATATTTAATCGAGTAGGAACTATGTCTTATAGACTCGTTTTACCGCCATTTATGTCGCGTGTTATAACATTTTTAATGTATCGATGTTACATAAATATGTGGACGACCCGAACCACATTATTGATTTAAAACCGAATGAGATAGCGGATGATTTAACGTATGATGATGTACCTGTTAAAATTCTGGAATATATTCTACGCTTAAAGGTTATATCTCAAGAGTTAGAATCTGACGAAGTGTCCTCATCTGTTCGGTATACCAGGTACGTACGTGAATTTTGAGGGCGAAATTCCATAAGTAGGGTAGATTGTGAGACCCCAGATTTTATGAATAAAGATTTAAATTTCTCAAAATATTTTTTTAATATTATGGAGTGGATTTAATATAATGTTATAGTTGTGGGTAATATTTACAAATTTTTCAAAGTATGCAAGTTGTCATATTATATTCGATTGGTCGGGAAATATTCTTTTATCGGGGAATATATCACGACAAGACAATCATTGGTGGACCCCATAACAAAATTATTGTCGGATTGAGAAAACGACAAAAATATTTTATTGAAAATAACGGCAGAAGTTTTACCATTAATACTGTTGAACTACTCGGTAGTAAAAGTACAGTAATACGCGTGGTTGCATAGTAGCACACGGTATTGATTATTGATGCTTACGTGAGAAGTCACTCGATTTTGTTCAATTATTGCTTCAAAGATTTATAGTAAGTTTAGGGCGTATTATTTAGACCCCTACTTACCCATTTTTAAAATTATCTATTGGAAAGTTATATTAATTTTGTTATATATATATATATAGGTATTATATATTTATATATATGTATACGTGTAAGTCAAAATGGGTGGGGAAAAGGGGGGGAATGAATTTGTCACATGAAGGAGTATTATTTCATTATTGTACTGTGAAACACCCCCTTTTTGGACTGTTGATAAATTGAATTGATGGCTGCGATTAACTTTTCTATTTGATGTTTCCAACAAAGTTGTTGTGCCTAATTATTAACCTGTACCAGCTTCTATTTTATTAAGTGAATATTAACTTGTCAGTATAGTTATAAAAAGTGAATATTTATTAATAAAATAATCCGGCCGGAAGAGCTTCTACCGGCTTACACTTTTTTTTTAATTTTTCTTTATTTCTCCCTACGTAAGACAAAATGATACTATTTGGTATTAAAAATTGAAAAAATATCCCATTTAAGACAGTCTGATACGATCTGGTAGTAAAAAATTGAAAAATAACCTAGTAAGACAAATTTTGTCACGGCTGGTATTAAAAAATTGAAAAAAATGATTTTATTCAAGCATTTCGCTGCTAAACTGATTCGAACTCGCAACCTCAAACTCCAAACACTCGCTATATGACCACTTTGAGCACCACAGTCTAGTCGTTAATTTCAACCAAGGATATATCTTTATATTAAAACTTCACCATCCCCAAAGTCTATATTCTTGCATTATTATTATATTACGATTTATTATTATTAATAAGTCTATATAATACATATAGGGTTTTCTATTTAGAAATAATTTAATATCTATATTTATTATTATCCCTTTAATATTTTTTTCTTTTTTTGTAATAATATCAATAAAAGGATTATTAATATATTAAAAAATATCATTCTTTAATAAAATATAAATAATGATTTTATATTATTGTATTACTATTATTATTATATTCATGTATTACTATTATTAAAATAATATTAATAATGATTTTTAATATTAATATAAATAATGTGATTATTAATATTAGTCCAGAATAAAAATATCCATACAGATTCAACAAAATAGATAAATTTTTTCATTATTAATAATATGAAGTGGTTTTATATGATTCAATAATATTCATATTACTAAGTTATGAATTTGAAAATCCCATAAAGTTCAACCAAATAGACATTCTTATTAATTAATATGTACATTAGATAACGTTGGATAAGTTCTATATCTAAGAGGTCGGAAGTAATCTTGCGGATTTCTTGTAGAGCTCCCATGCGTATGAAGAAAAGATCATGTGACATCTTCCAAGGATCACTTCTCTTGTAAATATTACCATTGGCCCTAACGAAACAAATAACATACTTGCATACAAAATGCCACACGAACCGAAAGTTGTTGCGTTGTTTTATCCGAATCTTTAAGGTCTGCACAGTAGGATTACCGTTGGGCCACTCACGCATTGGATTACCATTTTGCAAACAAAATGGTATCAAATGTACCTGCATGTACAAAGTAGTTGGTTAATAATTTTTTAATATTAAAGGACATTATAAAATTAAAATATTTTAAAACTAAACATACCGCAACTTTAACGAATTCTGAGTACATTTCATGTAACTTAATATACTTAGTGTCATTGTTGAAACAACCCGGGTCAAATCCTGAGTTCGGAACAAATCTTGGGTCAAATCCCAAGTCCGAATCGAATCAAATCCATCCAAATAAGGCCTCAAACCACTGGCCCAATAGTATCTTCTTGGGTCATCTAGCCCACCACAGGCTCCCAAAAGGTCATGACTTGAAGGTACTATTGGTAGTAACTTATTTTCTTATATCTTGAGATAAATTTTCCCCTATCTTTCGATGTGGGACCGGGGTGTTACAAACTCCCCACTTAAATTCTCGACGTCCCCGTCGAACCGATCACACACACGGCCCAAAGATCTTTGCCTCTCTAGCCATTGTGGGATAATACCGGCTGGCTTCGTGTCCCCACCTCCGGACCTTCATCTCTCCATTGTGGGATAATACCACCAGCTTTCGTGTCCCCACCTCCGGCAACCCGATCGGATGACCCGACCCGAGCTTTCGAGAGTCGGCTCTGATACCATATGAAACAACCCGGGTCAAATCCCGAGTTCGGAACAAATCTTGGGTCAAATCCCAAGTCCGAATCGAATCAAATCCATCCAAATAAGGCCTCAAACCACTGGCCCAATAGTATCTTCTTGGGTCATCTAGCCCACCACAGGCTCCCAAAAGGTCATGACTTGAAGGAACTATTGGTAGTAACTTATTTTCTTATATGCAGACAAATTTTTCCCCTATCTTTCGATGTGGGACTGGGGTGTTACAATTGTAGTGCAGGTCAATTATGGCAACCATCCAATCTTCAACTGCGAATAGGAACAAGACAAAATGGCATTGATTGGTACTACACATCGACATGAATATGTATTTGCATTCGTGTAAAGGTGGACCAACATCTTGGTTAATATACGGATCGCAAAAACTCCATGCAGTATTCACGTTAGTGCAGGGCACATAGCCCTGCCCAAGATGCATGAAGAATGAATTCATGAAACCAAATTGGGACCACCTTTGTATTCCCCGCGACCTGTAGTATTCCTCTTTGTCTCGTAGCAACAACATATAAGCGTCGATGACATGCTCGAATATCGAACTCCCAGGCCCTAAGGATTGCACTGCATTATGTTCTAATTCATATAACTGGCGCGGATGTGATAAAGGATATAAATCCCCTTTTGGTGCCACCACGTTTCCAAACATATGTTTATTTACAAATGTCTCCTTCCAATCTTTAAGTCTTTTGGATAAGGACCCTTTTGGTCGATAAGAGATGTGGTCTCCCGCATCTTGTACCTGATTGAGACCCAAATGTACATTATTATTATATAGCAATAATAATTAAAACCATCACTATTAACATAACTATATATACCTTTTTGTGAACTAGATCCTTGGCCGGAAAGTCCATGAAATGAAGAGTTGGTTGGAATGTAACACTCCTCATAGGTTTGGAAGGTTGGAATGTAACACTCCTCGTAGGCTTGGGTGGTGGGAATGCAGCTCTCCTCAATTACTTGTGGGGTGGGTATGAAGCTCTCTTGTACAACATAATCATTTTGTTTCCCAAGCCCTTCATTGAGTTGTGTGTATTGCGACTGTGGTCCAAAATTTGTGGGACCCCCCTGTCAAGGTATTTGTTTACCTTTGGCTTCGAAGTCGTATAGGGCGTATTGGAAATCCCAATTATTTTTTTGCAAAACCAACTCGGGAGGCAAATTGAGTAAATCTTGAATATTTATCAAGTGCTTGATCATGCACTCTCAACATGCATGTAAGATAAACACAAACAAATATTATTAACAATAAATATGAATAAATGTAATATTAAGTATTTACTCCAATACATGATTTATTAAAGAAGAATATAATTTTATACCATTTGAATAAGGTATTGTTGGTTGTAAATGGCCCGAGGCTCATAACAACTGCCGTGGTCACTTGCTCGTCGAGGTTGGGTGGATTTTCCAACGTGTAATTTTCCTATACCAGACCATGTAATCATCTATTGGGACATAATCAGAAATTTCAGTTTGTTGTCCTTCGAGATGATCCATGTATGCCTCCCACATCAAAATATATTCCCCTCTCAAGGCCATGCAATCCTCGACATCAATAAATTTAAACTTTTTCTCCTTCCTAAGGTCACCGTGGTTTTTGGCTGTTGATGGTATGCCTTGCATGAACCCGAACTGTCTCATCACACTGGCCCAAAGATCTGAAATTCCACAATATCAAAGTGGATCAAGGGGACCCCACCAGATCCCAACAACCTGCCTTCAAAATTAAATCCACTGATATCATCATCCCACATTATGTAAGGCCGCCAAACCACATCCCACATAGACTTAATATCTAACTCCCACGGTAAAATGACAAATGGTGATGGGGATTCTCACGTCTACTGTGGTAACTGTGGGCTCCAGAATAGGACCATGCTAAAGCCCTAGGTAACCATAAGGATGATTGTGGCCAAGGGTTTGGCTTTCCAATACTTACACGCTCATAAGCCCAAATTTGTAACAATGTAACACAACCATTAATGTATTTAACTCCTTTCCTAGTAGCAGTATATAAAGATCTATACAAATATGCTAACTCTGTCGCGCCCCAAGAGTAAGTTACACAATCTTCAGCGTTGGCAATAAAAGACATATATCGTGGGTGCACACTATTTCTATTCCTATTAGGGAATAATATTTCCCCACACAACCACAACATGTATGCCTTTGTGTGTGTAGACCACAACATCTTTACTTGCATTCTCGGGACATTTATTAAAATGTTCGTGCAACCACACTAATGAAATTGCACTGCATTTTTTTGAACTAAAATATTCACCAGCTAATTTATCTCCAAAACAATCCCTAAAATAATTCAAATTGGTGATGTTAAGGGGACCCGTTAAGGGCTTTCCACCACCGGTAACTCAAAAAATAAAGTGAACATCCTCTAACGTGATTGTTATTTCTCCACAGTTTAAATGAAAAGTATTGGTCTCCGCGCCATCTCTCGACTAAAGGCGTATATCGAGACCAAGATCGCTTTGGTGTACAACACCTTGATAACTAAATACTCCAAATCCACATTTATCTAAAAGGATTTTTTGTTCTTTTGTCAAAGCCCACTGATTATATTTCTGATCAGTATATTGACTGGAGCTTAGTTTTCCCCTATCTCTCCCATGATATATGTCATCTCGACATGATCTTGTTGTTGATCATGCAGTAACACTGGATCAATTGGCCCATATTCCCAACTATCCATCTTTTACCTAAAAAAATACATCAATTCCATATTAGTATTAAGATGCATGACAAAATGAAGTTGAAAGTAACATGCTGCAAAATGACAGTAATAACAATACACACTAACATGCATTAAAAACTGAACAACATGCATGTATATAATGTAATAATATTAACATGCATTAAAAACTAGTAAAAACAAAAACTATTAAAAACAAAAACAATAAGAAGAAAAATAAATTAAAACAATAAGTGAACAATTGAGTACACTAGAATAAAATAAAAACAATAAATGAAAAATAATAATAAAATAAATACTTATCAATGCATGCTATGCTGCAAAAGTTTTCTTTCTTTTCTTTTTCTTTTTTTTTTCCGGCCGGTACAGCTTAAATCGGCTTAGCTTTTTTAATTTTTTTTATCTTCTTTTCTCCATTGTATAATGATGACTCAGCAAATTAAAATAAAAAATAAAAAAAAAAATCCCACGTAAGAGATGACTTCATCCGGCATTGACAAGACCGGTTGGTAAGATAAATTTGATTCCTACGGTGACAATTTTGAAAAAAAAATTCGGTATCCCAAACTATTCGCTGCTAAACAGATTTCAAATCGCGACCTCAAGCACCAATCCCTCGTCATATGACCACCCGAGCACCACGGGCCTAGCTGCTAATTTCTACCAAGGATATATCTTTATAGTAAAACTTCACCATCCCCCAAAATCTATTAATTGGATTTGTTAAAATAGAAATAAGTTAATATCTATATTTATTATTATCCCCTTTAATATTTTTTCTTATTTTTGTAAAAATATGTCCAATTAGTCTAATTAATATATTAAAAATAAATATCATTCTTTAATAAAATATAAAGTGATAATGAATTAATGACAACAAAAATTTCCAGTAATAACATGCATGCATAATATGCAGCGATAACATGCATTAATGACAACAAAAACAAATACATGCATGGTATTATATCCCCTTTAATTCAGTAATAACATGCAGTGATAAAAAAAATGCCTTGATTGAGTACACTATAATAAGTTTTTTTTCATTTATATAATGTAATAATATTATTTTACTATTATACGAAAATAATAACAACAACAAAAACTATTAAAAACTGAACAAATAACAATAAATAAAAACTTACTTGTTGAAGTTCGGTGTCTTTAGAATCTAATAAATGGAATCCAGCCGCTTCAACTTATTGAAGTTTTTTGCTCTTCTCTTCCGAAATACTCCATCTCTCCACTCTCTGTTACTGTAATTTTATCTAGTTATATACTGAACTTTAGTTTGAACAACGTATGTTCTCAAATAGATCACTATATATGGTTAAATAAGCTCATGCAAGCCGGTACATGAAATACATTTAGGACCAAATTTAAACACTGATACTGTTTTTTAATTCAGCTTTTTAGTTTTCCAAGATTGCAGGTGTTCTTTCCCGAGGCGATGTGGCAGAAAAAGTAGTCAATCTGCAGTACATACAAGCCGGTGCTTTTTGTCTCTTCGCACTAATTCTAAGATAAAGCTTCAATTTAGGCTTAGAATAAAAAATTAAAATATATTATTTATAAAATGTTCTACGAAGACAAGTTATATCTGGAAGCTTGTAATAAATAAATTACAATCGAACCCGCGATGACCCGGTGCTTTTTGTCTCTTTGCACGGCCGGTACAAGCTTCACCGACTTAGAATAAAAAATTAAAATATATTATTTATAAAAACGTTAACTAAATGATAATTTATACCAAATTTTGTAATAAATAAATTACATAAATGATGTAATCGAACCTGCATGACCTCAAGCTTCAAACATTCGTCAAATGACCACCTGAGCACCACGGGCCTAGCTGTCAGATTTTACCTTGGATTTGGATATATCTTAAAACATTCCATTCCCCCCCAAATTATATGTTCTCATTTTTTTATTATAATTAATCGATTATTATTATTATTCTATTATTATTATGAATTGAGTATAAAGTCGTTACATATAGTAGCGGCTTATGTACTTTTTATTATTTTATTACCATTATTATTATTATTATTATTATTATTATTATTATTATTATTATTGTTATTATTATTATTATTATTATTATTATTATAAAGGTTGTTTGGTGAATAAGTGGTCAAACATTATAATAAAGCACTATGGGAATAGAAAAAAGCTGACATTGATTATACGGAAAAAGTACATTAGTTTTACCTTTTAAATATTGTCTAGGAAGCTGCTATTTTCTCAAGTTATCTTCTTATCCTTCCATAGAATTTGTTCTCCGCTTCAATTTCTCTTTTCACCTCTACTCATAATATGTTTCATCTGGTTGCCCACTTTCACTTCAGAAAATCAAGTTGAAGTTCTGATCGAGCAAAATTCATCACTTTTATTCACAAGTAAGTTTTTTCAAAATGTCATATAATACATCTGAATTTGTCACTAAAGTTGAAAGTAATAAATCTGATATTGTTCCGTACGTTGGTCAATTATTTTGTACGTTGGAATAGGTTGAATATTTTTATAGATCATATGCACGTAAAAATGGATTTGAGATTAGAATTGCAACTAGTCATAAACATGCTAATACGAATGATATCAGATCTAGGCAGTATGTATGTAAGAAAGCCGGTACACCAATTGTTGGCAAGAGTTTACCTGATGATGAAGATAGTAGTAATAAAATAACTAGACAAAGAGACTCTATAGGAAGAACAATGTGCAAAGCTAGAATATATGTTGTCCACAATAAGAAAGAGGACAATTGGCGTATATCTACTGTTGAATTAGAGCACAATCATCACTTAGTTACCCCCACCAAAGTAGATTTGATCGAGACTCACAGAAATATTACTTCTGTTGCAAGAAATTTAATTGACACTTTAAATAAGTCCCAGATTGGTCCTAGTAAGATGATGAATGTTTTGAGCACAATGGGAGGTGGGTTGCAAAATGTTCCTTTCTCTACGCTAATGTTGAGAATGTGGTGTAGATTTAAGCCGTGATTCTGCAGATGAAAATGATGCACAAGTCTTTGTCAATCATTTGAACAAACTTGCATCCGGAAGTGCCGACAAATTTTTTTTCGAGTGAAACCAGGGTGAAAACAATCTGATAGCTTGTATTTTGTGGGTTGGCCTTGATCAAGGTATATATATCAACGGTTCGGAGACGTTGTGACATTTGATAGTACATACCTAGAACAAATAAGTATGGCATGCGCTTTGTTCCATTTCACGGGTCAACCACCATTATCACCATATTGTTTGGATTTGCCTTTATTACGAGACGAGATAGAGGACACTTTTGTTGGGTATTACGTATATGGCTTGAAGCCATGGACTACAAGGCACCTACAACCATCATCACCGATCAAGACAGAGCCATGAGTAATGCTATTGCACACAGTACTTCCAACTAGTTATCATTTATTGTGTTCTTGGTATATTAGCAATAAATTTAGTGAAAAATTGCATCATGTTTATTCTCGAGCACCCATCGCTCAAAAAATGATTTTAACAACTGTGTGTATAACTCATTGTCCATCGAGGAATTTGAAGAGCGTTGGCATATTCTGATAAGTTCCTATGAATTGTATACTAATGAATGGCTTGGAAGTTTGTATGATGTACGACAGAAATGGATTCCAGCATATACAAAGAGATATTTTACCGCGGGAATGACTACCACTGGAAGAAGCGAGAGCATGAATGCCTTTTTTGATGAGTATGTTAATGCATCAACAGGTATGCTATGTTTTGTACTGCAGAGTCAAAAGGCTGTAGAAAGACAGTTTATTAGGGAGAGGAAGGCCGACTACATAACAAAACATCGTAAAAGGATTATGGTACTCGGTTCATCTTTAGAAGTTCATGCTACACAAGTGTACACAAAAGAGATGTTTAGACGTTTCCAACGTCAATTCGTCGATTCCATGAAATACAATGTTCATAAACTTAGTGAGTTGTGTGTCACTGATACTAAGGTTTATACGGTGTATAATGCAGATGCAACTGGAAGTGGTGGAAGATATAAAGAAGTTGTCAACAATCGATAACTAGGATCGGTAACATGTAACTGCCAAATGTTTTCTAACTCTGGTGAATTATGCAGGCACATCTTGAGATATTTCATAGCAAAGAGTATGTCACAAATATCGACCGACATGATCCTTCATCGATGGACAAGAGACGCGAACAAAAGCAATGGTGAAGACTTACTCTTTAACTCTACATCTGCTGACTTCGAACAAAATCAAGCAATGCGCTATAATCATTTGATGGGTGATTACCGAGGAGTTAGCGAAAGCAAAGCGACTTGCTTCAAATCAGAGGTTACAAAACCGTTTTAAACCGAATGCACGAGGAAAAGAGTTGGTTGACCAAAGATGATCCGGATGAGAATATTATCGAATCGCGGCGATATTTACATTGATTGCAGCAGTTGGAGATCCAAATCATGATATGGGATACGATAATGACGATGAAGATGCAGAGGTGGAAGAAGAAGAAGAGTTTTGCCGCCTAATATTTCTCAAACAAAGGGCCGCAAAAAAATAATCTAGATTCAAGAGTGCACTCGAGAAAATCATTCCTTCTAAGACTCATCGAAAATGTGCAATTTGTGGCTTTGAAACCGACCACGATAAGCGAAAATCACTATCGAAAGTGCTAGGGATTCTGAGCCAAAAAAATAGGCGTCGGTTATATTAATCATTCTATGTTTTTTTTTATTTTATGAAAATGAACATGTAATATGTACTATTCCTCTTAATGTTACGCAAAGACTAGTATTGGTATGATCCGTACTTCTAATATTGATAATCACATTATTATTATTATAATAATACTTCACTACTTTTATAAATTCGATAATCACATTATTATTATACTTCACTAGTTTTATTAATAATAAAATCATTTCTTAATAATAAAATCATTGCTTAATATATAAAATCATTACTAATAATCATTGCTTAATAAATATAGATATTAACTTATTTCTAAATAGAAAACCCCATATGAATATAGACTTATTAATAATAATAAATTATAATATAATAATAATGCAAGAATATAGATTTTTGGGGATGGTGGAGTTTTAATATAAAGATATATCATTGGTTGAAATTAATACTAGGTCCGTGGTGTGCTCTGGGTGGTCATATATACGAATAGTGTTTGGAGTTTGAGGTCATGAGTTCAAATCATTTAGCAAATAATTGCTTGAATAAAATCATTTTTTCAATTTTTAATACCGGTAGTGACAAGTTGTAGACGTACGGTTATTTTTTTCAATTTTTAATACCACCAGATCATTTTTTGTCTTTAAGTGGGATTATTTTATTATTTTAATGCCACCAGATCAACTGTCACCTATGAGAGAAATATAAAAAATTAAAAAAAAAAAAAATGTGTGGCCGGTAGAAGCTCTTCCTACTTAATTATTTTATTATTTTAATGCCACCAGATGTCACTGCACTTTACGGGAGAAATAAAAAAATTAAAAAAATGTGTGTTTAGAAGCTCTTGCGGCTATTTATTTTAATAATAAATATTCACTTTTTATAACTATAATCGACAAGTTAATATTCACTTAATAAAATAGAAGTTTAAGACAGTAGTAAATAACTAGGCACAACAACTGTCGCTTGGCTTATCAAATAGAAAAGTTAATCGTGACCATCAATTCAATTTATCAACTATTCAAAAGATGGTGTCAGATAAAGACTATAGCTACCTATTTTTATGGAAGGGCTCCCTATATATATATATATATAGGTATTATATATTTATATATATATGTATACGTGTAAGTCAAAATGGGTGGGGAAAAGGGGGGGGAATCAATTTGTCACATGAAGGAGTATTATTTCATTATTGTATGTTAGTGGGTTTTGGTGGAAAAGTAGAAATGGTGGGATGATAATTGTATTATATATAGCATGAATTGAAAGGGTGGGGAAATGATGTTTGACGGGTGGCTTATTTTTCAATCAAACTTGTGTTTATATGTATATTATATATAAATAATTGTATAGCATTTGGGTGGGTAGTGGAGTCCTAGTAGATTAAAATTTGGCAAGTTATGGATTGAGTTGTCAAGCTTGAATATTGTTGGCCAAATTTTTTTTCAATCATGCAGCATGGTTGGCAACTTGTAAATGTTGGAGCATTTTAATTGGTCAGTACTTTGACAAATGTTGCATGGGTGGTAGAGTTTTTCTAATATTGCATGTGTTATATTATATATATATATATATATTATAAAAATTTGGTTTTGAAAAAAATCTAGCATATGATTTCAACCAATGAATTAAACAGTATCCTTCCACTCTCCTATAAATAGAAGCTCATTCCTTCATTATTTTTTCTTACGAATTCACTGAAACTCCAGTGAGAGAAATTATAGAAAAACTATAGAAAAGTATTCTGCTACTTCCCTACTCTTATATCAGGTTCTTTTACGGTAAGAAATGTTATTTCTTTTGTATTCAAGAAGAGAAGTTTTGTTATTCTATTTCTTTATTGTTCTGTTGGAATAACCTGTATACGCGGGCTATCCTATACTTGGTGACATTCTTCTATTATTCTGTCTTTATTATTCTGTTGGAAAATCTCGCTCTGTGTTTTACAGGACCTAGTTAAAATCTTTATTATTATTCTGTTGGAATATCCTGCTCGTGTGTTTTACAGGACCGGTAAAATCTTTACTTATTATTACATTGGAATAACCAAATATGCTAAGAACGCATGCATGGTGATTTTTGTTGTTATTCCATTACTTATTATTCTGTTGGAACATCTTGTCGATGTGAATTTCACCTGACCTAGTTCCGTTATTATTATTCTGTTGGAATAACCTGTCTATGCGAAGTACCGCATGCATGGTGATTTCTTTTGTTATTCCATTTGTTATTATACTAAGTTGGTTAAAAATTTTACTTCTATAATCCATGAAATTAGTGGAATATCTTTGATATTTACGCTTCATCTATTATCATGTTGACAATTTGAACGTTATTAATTCCTGAATAACTTAATTCTTGAACTTGTTTTATTGAATTCTTATATCATTATCATCATCCTCATGTTTATATTTTTTTGAAAGTCATCTGTGGCCTATAGTTCATAGATGGACTTGGTATGATTATGACCAGGGATTATTCGGTGTAATCATGACCGTAATGTTACAAATGATATGATAAAAGTCCTCATTGGCCCGTAGTGCATTGATGGACAGTTGTTGGCATGATCATGACCATTGATGAATACACAAATATCCTTGGCCCGTAGTGCATGGAATTTGTGGTCGTGACTCTAATGAATATCCTGGTCAGAAAAGGTGGATGATGTGGATTATTTATTGTCGAGTCCCAAATGATAAAAGTGATGAAAACCTTTAAAACATAAAAGATAGTAGATTTTATTCTCTACTTGACTCTTTTAATGGATTTCTTGTTCCGCTGCAGTTAAACTTGATGTCTATTGTATTTTATCAGTTTAACATTGTTGGAGAGTAATGATAATTTATTCTGCATTATCTTGGTCATAATATCACTTGTTGTGCTAGTTGAGCTCACCCTTTCTTTCACTGTTCTCTTCAAGAAATGAGAACGTAGCTGGGACTAGTCGGGGAACGGAGTGATGGTCCGAGATGGTGTCTTAGTAGTCCTCACTATTCTGTAAAATAGTGTGATAATAAATGTAACGAGGACTCTATTTGAGAATGGATATTGTCTAGAAGACAATATTTGTATTTAAACACACATCATATGTTTTGTCGTATTTTACACGACTGCTGTATTATTAGTTTGTATTTGAATTTTGTACCATGTATTTAGCGTCTCAAGATGGGTGATGTATACCTATTTTTGGGGTGTCACTGTTGAGATCATCGGAATCCTCCGACGTTGCGCTGGATTTACTTGCCAATGGGTAAATAATTTCAAGGTTGTTTGACCTTCGTTGAAATGTCCTTCAATGGATGAAACCATCGGATGATCACCGATGCTTCGCTGGATTTACATGCCAACGGCTGGAGTGGTATGACATCCCTGCTAGGAATAGGTTTTTGGAGTTACGACCCCGACCTGATGGCATCATGATAAGTAGGTTTTATACCTACTTATTGGATATAAATTCACGAGAACTATGCTCATCTCAAATACATTTTAGTATATTTTTAGTTGCATTTTGTTTTATTTTGCATTACTTGTAATTAGAACTCTTCTGGTGTGAAAATGCAGGAAATGGCATAGCTTAGCAGTGGTATGTGTGATGAGAATAGTCAAGGCATGGCACGTAAAACGAGTTGAGATAAGGAATTGAACAGTGATGATGGAGCAAGCAACAAGTAGTGGAGCAACAGGAAACAGCAGCAGAAAACAAGAATATAGAACATAGAAGCTACGCGGCCGCGCGACTGAACAAGCTGGATTGCGCACACCCACGCCATCAGCCTGCAGTAGCTTGAAAATAACACGCGCGCGCCCGCGCCCATTTTGCATAAGAACCTCGCGCGGCCGCACAAGCCATCTGAAGCTGTTGTCTGACTTTATTTTAAATTTGAAATTTGAAGTATTTGAGTTGATAAAAACTACTCTGGTTGGTACCAGACGCGATTATCTTTAGTTTTGATCAGTTTTTCATTTTTAGACTAGAGAACTAGGGTTCCAAGCTGGAAAAGTATTTTCAAAAGCGGATTGAGTATAGACTTAATATTTTATACATCTTCTTTAGAATTCAATCATTGAACAATCTTTCATTTCATTTTGCTGGAAATTATTGGAGATTTGAACAATATTTTGGAACATAATCTGCAATTGGGTTTGATCAATTATATCTTCTCCTTTAATTTCATTAATTATTTCCATATTTTGCTATAATTCGATAATGGCTTTCGGTTTAGAATTGAACTAAATTCCATTATGGGATTCTAACGGATTTTCATATGTAGTCTAAAATTAATGGCCTGATTGCTTGATTGTTTGTGTATCATCGAAATTTCTATTATGATTGATTTGATTGCATGAATGTTTGATCACCATTCATTTTATGTACTCGTATGAAATTGAAAAATGACATACGAGTATTGTTGTAATAATGATAGCATGCGTGTATGAGGCTGAAATGTTTAGCTTAATATTTCATGAATCGGATAGAAATATATTGTTTTACCGTGTGTAGTAACATAAGAGTTTGTGCTTCAATTCAATATCGCTACAATTTCACATAGAAATATAGTGATTTTGGTTTTATTGATGATTACATGATTTCAATTGCATGTGGAGGTTATGTAAGCAAGTCATAATGCATTGAAAAATGGTTATGTCTAGTTTTATGCTCTTGGCTAATTTTCCATGATACGTGAATAATCTTGCATGATGGTAGTATTTAGATGAAATATTAGATGAAGATAGAATCCCATTATTTCCAAATTTGATTTATTATTCTATTATTTTTCTTTATTACTTGAGTTTAGATTAATTCAAAATTATAGCATTCGTTTAAGCATATAAAAAATAGTGATACAGTTGATGCATAATAATTTAATTTTGAAACCTTTCACGTGGATCGATACTTTTCTTACTCTCTGTACTACTTTCAACCCATGTATACTTGCATGAGTTAGAGTCCTTTATTAAAACTAAAAAGGAGGCAACAAGTTTTTTGGCGTGAATTCTTAGGAAAAGCGTTTAATTGTATTATTATCATCAGTTTTAAGCTAAATTTGTATGACTTAGACAAATCTAATCTTATCTCATTTCTATTTTTGTTTTTGTTTTTGTTTCAGGTACTTGTATATATTTTATGCACACGCGATCATCCAATTGCGAGTTGATACCTGCACAGGACAACATTAACGATAGAGGTTGGAAATCGAGAGAGCATAGAAATATACAAGCAGAGTTAGAGGCTACAACATCTAATATGGTAGCCGAAGGACAAAGGGAAGAGCAAAGAGAGGAGCATAAGGCTTTGAGAGACTATTCGATGCCAAATATTAATGGATTGCAGTCAAGTATAGTCAGGCCAGCAATAGCAGCCAACACCTTTGAGATAAAATCGGGCACTATTGAAATGGTGCAGAATTCAGTATAGTTTGGGGGTGCTGCTACAGATGATCCTAATCAACACCTGTTGACCTTCATCAAAATATGTGATACTTTCAAATACAATGGGGTGACAGAGGATGCAATCAGACTAAGGCTCTTTCCATTCTCATTGCGGGATAAAGAAAGAAGTTGGCTTCACTCTTTACCTTCAGGATCTATTACTACATGGGAGGACCTAGCACATAAATTTTTAGCCAAGTTTTTCCCAATGGCTAAGACTGGAATGATGAGGACATCAATTTCCCAGTTTGAGTAGCAACAGGGTGAATCATTATATGCAGCTTAGGAGAGATACAAAGAGATGCTAAGGAAGTGTCCACACCATGGCATACCAGATTGGATGGTTATCAACACATTCTATAATGGATTGGGATGGCAGTCAAGGCCGATTGTAGATGCAGCTGCAGGAGGAGCTTTATGGGAAAAGAGTTATGAAGAGGCCTATAACCTTATCGAGACAATGGCAGCAAATGATTTTCAAAACCCTACAGCCAGGATGCCACAGCCCAAAGTTGCAGGTTTGTTAGAAGTGGATTCTATCACTCAATTGTCAGCACAGATGACATCCATGGCAAAGAAGATTGACTCGTTGACAGAGACCAAGGCGAAGATAGTTGCCTTTGTGTGTGAAAGTTGTGCAGGATCACGTTCAACGAAGCAATGTGCTATCAATTCGGAGTCTGTACAATATGTGAGCAACTATAGGAAGGATCAAGGACAATTTCAGAACACATACAACTCCAACAACCGCAACCATCCAAACTTCAGTTCGTCAAATAATCAAGGAAATCAATAGAGTTAGTTTCAACCGAATAACCAATTTCAGACACAGTCAGCTCAGCAATAGTTTGTTCCAAGACCACCTTATCCACCTGGATTTTCTCAACAACAACATCATACTCCAGCTGCACCTTATCAAGAAAAGAAATCACAAATGGAGGAGATGATGAAGTACATGGAAAATACAGAGGTGATGATTAAAAGCCAAGCAATGGCTATTAAAAATTTGGAAACTTAAATTGGTTAGATGGAGAGCTTGCTTAACAACAAGCCCCAGGGTTCATTGCTAAGTACCACAGAGGCAAATCCAAGAAGAGAAGGGAAGGAAAAATGTCAGGCGATCACACTCAGGTCTGGGAAACAGGTTGCAGGAAATCAGCATGGCGCGATCGCGCCATGTTTACAAGAGGAGGACGCGCGGCCGTGCGAGACAGAAAATTTGTTAGAGAAAAAAGAAAATAAGGAGGATTCTGGACAACAGTAGGAAGAGGATAATAAAACAGGTTCAGTTGAGAAGACTGGAAATACAATACCACTAGTTCACCCTCCGGTTCCTTATCCACAGAGATTGAATAAGCAGAGGGAAGACAAGTGTTTAGTCTATTCTTGGAGGTCTTTAAAAAGCTGCAGATTAACATACCTTTCGATGAGACATTGGAACAGATGTCGAGTTATGCAAAGTTCATGAAGGGTATTTTATCAAGAAAGAAGAGATTAGAAGATTTTGAGATTGTGGGCTTGACAAAGGAGTGCAGTGCACTGCTTCAGCGCAAATTACCTCCAAAGCTAAAGGATCCGGGCAGTTTCACAATTCCATGCACAATAAGAAAGATGAGCTTCAGCAAGTGTTTGTGTGATCTTGGGGCAAGTATCAATTTAATGCCCTTGTCAGTATTAAATCAGTTGGGATTGTCATCTCCAAGGCCGACAAATATTTCTTTACAGCTAGCTGATAGATCTATCACTTATCCACGGGGAATTGTTGAAGATGTATTGTTAAAAGTGGATAAATTTATCTTTCAGGCTGATTTCATCATTTTAGATTATGAAGAAGATAAAAGTATACCAATCATACTTGGAAGACAATTCCTAGCCACGGGAAGGACCTTGATCGACGTTCAGAAAGGGGAGCTCACAATACGTGTTAATAATCAGGAAGTCACTTTCAACATATTCAAGGCAATGAAATTTCCAACAGATGAAGAGGAATGCTTCAGGGTTGATTTGGTGGACAAGGTCTTAAATGATGAAGTAGAGAGTTTGATGGATCATGAATCATTGAGAAATGTTATTACTGGAAATTCAAAATTAGAAGATGAGGAATTTGAAGAAATTGTGCACTTTCTTGATACTACTCCACAATTCAGAAAATTCAAAACTCCTGTTGAGCCATTGAAGAATGCTGGAGAGACATTAGTAAAATTGAAGCCATCTCTTGAGACACCTCTAGAACTTGATTTGAAACTACTTCCAGATCATTTGAGGTATGCATTTTTAAATAAAGATTCAAAGTTACCTGTGATTATTTCTTCTACACTGACATCTTTTCAGGAAGAAAAATGGCTATGAGTTCTTAGAGAGTTCAAGTCAGCTATTGAATGGACTATAACAGATATAAAAGGGATCAACCCTTCTTTTTGTATGCATAAGATCCTGCTGGAAGATTGTGACGCCCTCAAATCTAGGTCCCTTTAAACCTCAAATCTGGTCCGCCACGATACTACTATCATCAAACTATTATATCTTTTATTCATAACTTAAATGAATATATCCTTGCTTATTACAATTTATAATATAAATTCTTTCCATTTCCAGGATCTATGTAATGACCCCAAACTTTTATAAGTTTCTAATCTTGGTCATTTACTATTCCTGTCTTACATCATATTTGATGTTATAAAAATATGCAGAATAATTTAAACTTTTTCAATCTCCTTTGAAAAATAATCTTTTATTTATTTCTTAACTTGAATCAATTACAAAATCCTGAATCAATTTATGTTATGATTCACTCTATTCAATTACTGTATAAATTTTTACATCTCGATTTGAATTTTTCTACGTATCACATAGTACAACTTAACATGTATTACACATTATAAACTTCTATCATGTACAACTACTAGAATCTAAACATGGTTCAAGAGCATCTAGTTAAATAATAAATCAATCTCCTTCGATACTTTTGAACTTTATCAATCAAGTAGCATGTAACCTTTACCGTGTATCCTTAACCTGCAAAAGTGGTTATTTGCAAAGGTGAGCTCGACAACCCAGAAATTCTAACAGTTTTCATGCAACACATAGCATATAATAACATACTCAGTTCATGCATTCAAAATCAATTAATATTTACTATTCATGCTACTTCACACATAATATGCATAGAGATTTACTAACATAGGCATATCATCAAAGATCAACTTTCACATTTCATACATATCTCATATTCATTTCATATATCAAATAAGAACTTAAAGACTTGCCTGATTCGTAGTTTATCAACTACAACTTAACAACTTAAAGCTTATCTGTACTTCGTGTAATCCTACATAGTTATATAATCATGGATTCATATCCATTAGTCATGCATTCATACATTCTTACTGTAATAATAATTTTACAATGTTTTTTTTAAACTAGGTTCGTAAAACCTACACTTCACTTTCTCATCATACGCTTAGAATAGCTAGGTATGTATAGTATACCTTAGCTACACATGTTCAATATCAACATTCATAAATCTATTACACACATGCCTCGCTATGTGTTTGTTACACATTTCAAACTTATAGATGAATGTTTCATATAGTTCTTTCATTTTGCAAACTTTAATAACTTTTAACAAATTTGGGTTTTATATAACCATTACATGCTCTTAGGCTTAAAACATCATCCATGCCAAGTACTATAGTTTAGGATAGTACTATAAGTAAGTTGCCAAAATTAGAAAGCAAATAAATTGTCTAGATTAAATCGTCTCTGCAGTATTACTGCTATTGAGGTTAGGCTTGGGATGGGCGCTTGATGCGCTGTTCACGGCCGCACCAAAGTTGAGTATTTATTTTCTGGTTTCATCTGGATTCTTAGCACGCATGACTGTTAACACATAACTTATCCACATGTTAAGAGGTCTTAGCCCAAGTTGGGTGTCTCGTGTTTTTTTTCTTTAAGTTGTTTTTACTAAGTAGGTTCATATACAAGGAATGAACTATCTTAACCATTTCATCACGTAAGGACGTTAAATGCCTATTACGCGTATGCTCGTATTTATTCAACTCATTAGTTCATCATTTGAGAAATCATTACAATTCATACTCGCACGACTTATATAGTGTCTAACTAGATGAGCACACATGAAAGCCATGTTTATAAAAGCTTAGTTTCGCAAGGCGTTCAAATTCACTTTTAAAAGTCATTATAGGCCAAGCTAAAGAAACTAGGTGCAACTTTAAATCTCATTTCATGGCTAACTAAGCCATGTATGTATGTTATTACGTTTAGAACTTTAAGTCCACAAGTTACTTTAAGTTCGTTCTCAAAGTTTCAAGTTTTCTTTAGAAAACATTTTCAACTAAGCTATTGTAAGTTGATAATAAGTAAAGCCACTTTAAATCACATCTCATGCTTAGGTATACTCATATCTCAACAATAGGTATGTGTTAGAATATCATAACTTCAAAGACTCAAGGTTCGTAAATATTCGTTTTTCCAAAACTTTAAGTTTCTTTTCAAAACACATACTAATTCATGCTAAAATATTCCCTTATGAGTAAGGTAATCTTATATGTCATGTCTAATATCTTTCATTTTTATTTTTATCACTTAAAATAACATATTCCATCGTCGGGAGCACTATACTTGCGTATGTGCTCGCTCGATGCCCTCCGATCGCTTCTTAATACGTAATAATCACACAGATGGCTATTTTTACCCTTCCTAACGACCTCAAGTTGAAATTCTTAAAGAACAAAAGTTGTAGGTCTATTCGTCCTCGTTCTGGATCATCTTAAATCACCTCAATTGGAGTTCGTATGAAACGTTATACCTAATTTACTATAGTAGGTCGAAGCGGTCTACAGACATCGAAGCCCAGTAGCAATTTACCTAATTGGCCTTGGGGCGGTGGTATTTGCACCTAGGAGGTAGAACGGCCCTTCAGGTTCTGCACTTCATAATTTTACAGACCTCATCTCCTTTCGATGATCATAACATGAGTTATACTCTTCCAAATTAGTTTATTTTGGATTCTATAGGTTTGTAACTTATAAAACTACAACATACCAATTACCCATCAACTAACATAAACATTAACTAACCCAAATATGGATTTATAACTCATGTTCATACTAAATGTTCATGTTTGACAAATTTAACAAAATCATTCGCTACGAATTCGTTTCTAAACCAAATTGGTCCATTTAACTTTCGTTATTTTTGTTTTGAACTATATTAACAGTATCTAGCAACAATTCGTGGATTACAAAAACATTTAGCCATCAATTTTTGGACTCAAAAGCTACTTTTTCTTAACATTAGTAAGGAATTGAAGAACTT
Source organism: Panax ginseng (assembly GCA_020205605.1). NCBI lineage: Eukaryota > Viridiplantae > Streptophyta > Magnoliopsida > Apiales > Araliaceae > Panax > Panax ginseng. The sequence continues at coordinate 138,973,860 of CM035132.1, forward strand.
GAATTCAATAACATATAAGTTAATGTTATTACCTCTTGATTACTTGAAGTTGCTAATTCTAGCTCTTCAATCCTCTAATTGCTCCTAATCCTACGAACCTCTCATAGCCAAATTCTTAAAGATTTTTTCCAACGGGAAAGAAGAAGAAGGAGTCCCTATTTATAGAACAACCAATACATAGACAATGCACTTTCTCACTAAATCAAACCCATGGATTGAAGGATTGCATGAAGGTTAAGAAGGAGTTGGTAATTGGTTGTTGATTTGCATCATGAACACCACTCCCCCATAATCATTAGCTAGGAAACTTGGAAGAAGAAGAGAGGAATAGACCTTAGCCTTTTTGCTACTCACGTGACTGAGAAATGAGGCAATTGGACACTCATTTTGGGACAATTTCCAAATACTCAGCATTCTTGCAACATTAGACTATATACTAATAAACAACTATTATTCTTATGCTATGTTGTATACACATATCAACCATACATTATAACTTAGTGTCACAATAAGATTTATCATTGCAAGGCATTAGATGTTATGTAACATACATATAATCCATGTACATTTTATTTTAATGTCTACCCACGTGTATATTGTCACATAATTGTCACACTACACTATATAGTATAGTTGCATTATTCCTCACATGCACATAACCGTTAATCTAATATCATTATATTAATAACTTACTTACTTGTTTTAGGTCAAATAAATAAATTATTCACTTCCTTGATTAATTAACACCAATATTAATTAATCCAATCATCATCGATTAATGAAATTATGGATCTTCATAATCATTAATTATTTATATAATTATTATTATATTTATAGACATATTGCTAACAATAATAATCACATATTATAATACTATTTAATGATAATGTCCACATTAATAATTTAATTGGGCTAAGTTTAATTCAATTGGGTATTCCCAACCCATAATCACATTTTAATATCACAGCGATTAATTAGTATTAATCATTTATCTTTCAATTATCAACCCTTTAATATATTACAAAACTATGTAATATATTAAAGTATCAAATATTAATTAACATATTTCTTTCCTCCTCTTATGCTAAACACATATGTTAATTCACCATCTTATAAAAGTGAACTAATCCCACAGGATTTGGTGTGACACCCCCAAACCCAGGTACTTCATTCCCACAGGATTTGGTGTTCACTTAATCAAACATTCATATCTAACTACCCAATCACAATCAAATTGAATAATAAAAACCTTCTCCATTAAACACATATGTTAATTCACCATCTTATACAAGTGAACTAATACTTTTTAATCAATTTAATATCATGTCACTACAACACTAGGCTTTAATACACAAATTCTATTATTCCATAATATAATTTTAAATATGTGACACCCCCAAACCCAGGTACTTCATTCCCACAGGATTTGGTGTTCACTTAATCAAACATTAATATTTAACTACCTAATCACAATCAAATTGAATAATAAAAACCTTCCCCATTAAAGGGTTACATAATAAAAATCTCCCAGGTTGTCTAACCTTTAAATACAATCATTCAAATGCGGAATTAAAATTATTACATAACACCATTATTAAGAAGTCTAAGATCATCACAATAATAAAAGTACAAATCAGCATCACTTGTACAATTTTCCCTTTCCTTTGTTAGTTGAAGGTTCATCTACATTCTCCACTTTAGCTGCAAGGAGTTTATAAATATGAAAGAGTGAGCAAAACAATTGCTCACTGGATAAAATAATGAATCAATAGAAGAATAAAAATAATAACTGCCAATGAATAGGCTCATCAAAACTACATAGTACTCTAACAATGATAATCAGGAACTGAAATACAAAGTATGGAATAAACATAACTGAGGGTCATAAGACCATGAACTATGTCCACAGTTGCGAGTAATCTTTCAACTCCAACTTTAACAATCATAAGACTATAAGGATTCCTCGTACTTAGGGGGATCAGCCCTTCGTACCATGTATTGTGCACAAACATTTAACACTACGCGTAAGTTATCCCCTAATAATAGGGTTGTTCATCTCAGTATTTAGAGTACAAGTCTGCACCAAAGAGAGTTTGGTTTGGATAAGCTTTCAATGGAAATTTGAAGTTCAACGATCATCAACTAGAGGACTAGTTGAATTAATACTAATAACATCATACTATAGAATACTCGTATTTGAATCGTCATGGTAAATTAAAATCATGCTTTAGGAATAATCTAATAGCATACACCTTGAATAACTATAACACACCTTGTTTGAACAATGTTAAGCCAAGGTTATTTAAAATCGAATACTAAGCATGCGTAACAATTTGAACGATAAAACTGTTCAACATTAGTATGTATAATTGTGCATGCTAAACAACAAGTTAAATACAAGAATAACTTGCTCAATAAAAATAAAGTTCAGAAATCTTGCACCATTATATTGGAATCGAATTGGAAACAATAATTGCTTCAACAAGAAAATAGATTAGAGAATTTGCCTTGCTCGTGCGGTAAACTGAACAATTCAAATCATAATATCCTATAAACATATGTCATCATGACATAATTAGTCATTACCACCTTACAAACATAACTAAGTACGTTCATCATGTAAAAATTGGATTTTTAATCACATAATCAAGTTATAAAACAATTTAATTGTTAATAACAGGCTCATTCATAGTATATAAATACTTAAATCAACATTTTATTGTCCTACTATTATCACATAACAATTTCTTCAAATTTCGAGTACAAAAGTACAATCGTCGGACCATTCTCGCTAACTTCATATCTGCATACCACGATTTATATTGTATATGCAAGGTTACAAGCTGATGATAATACATGGCCATGAGAATTAAGCTCACGAAGTTACGCTACGGTGTGGCTTGGCCGGCACTATGACTAGGTAGTCTGCCGTATCATGTGGCGCGACAATTGAATCATTGAAGTATTGCTATACAAGACCAAACTGCAATCTTCAACTGACAACTTCGGCAATAATATGAACAAAAGCCAATTTTGGCCTACAAGTTCATTTTTAACAGCCTAATTAGCTTGTAATTCCTATAGAGACTTCACATAAACATGTTTCTACTTATAAAACAACATAAACAACGAATTTACAACATATAATTCCACTGTTTTTGATAAAAACTCACTTTTTGATGTTTTTAATGAAAATGAACAATGTGCTTTTGTTTTTCAACCAAAACAGTTAATTCAAAGTATTTTATCAATGTTTATACATACTCTATCAAATTTAATAGCCAATTTATCAACTAAACAACTAATTAACCCTTAATTTCTACCTTAAACTAAACAATATATATTCACAAAAACTCTTTGTAAAAAAAATAGTTTTTCTTCACAACCATATACATAATATAAATTCATGGACTATTCTCAATTATAGCTTAAGAAAATTGTTTTACTACACTAGTTTATCATATAAAACCACATACATAACAACAATTCAACTTCTACACAGCTTTTATGGAAAAAATTGGGAAAGAGAATACAACTATAGCTTTGAGAAGAAAAATAATAACAGAGTTTAGATGATACCTTGTTTGAAGAAGATGATGACCAACCCTTTTTGATTCTCAAGCCTCTTCTTCTCTCCAATTCCCTAGCCTTTCCTCCTCTCTTCTTTTTCTTCTATGCAAACGCTCTTATTCTCTCTTCCCTCTCTATTCTAATCTTACGTCTTAGAATATAACGTATAAGATATAATATATATATATATATTAATTATATAATATAAATATAAATATAACTGATATCAGTTATCCAAGGTTTGAAAACCAAAAGCTATACGGCTTGTTTAGCTAATCACTAAAAAAATAATCAATTAACCCTTATGCCTTGTTTGGTAAAACTCAATTAGAATAAAGACTTAATAGGCATTAGGCCTTGTTTAGCAAAACTGAATTAAACTCCTTTAAGTTATTTTAATAACTACATTATAAAAGGTTATTTGTCACACTTTTAATTAACTAAATTAATTCCAATAAAAATTTATTAAATTACTTCATCACATAAATCAATACCACAAAATTATAATTTTCTATATAAATATAACTTTATTTAATCAACTAACACATCCTTTTAATTACAAATTCAAATAAAAAGAATAACAATTTAATTAATCAAAACTCTCTAACTTAATAATTAAATTAAATTAGCATAAAATATTTAATTTCCTTAATTATTTATTTAACAAATAGTTAACCAAATTGAATAAAATTTGAACAATTATTTATTCAACAATAAACACATCCATTAAATACTTAAATAATTCAATAAATATTTAATATAACAATTAAAAATTCTGGAATGTTACATCATTCCCTCTTTACAAGGATTCTGTCCTCAGAATCACAATTCAAACAATTCATTCGTCACATTCTTCCCTACTTATAAAGATTTTGTCCCCAGAATTGAAGACATAGATTAAACAAATAACTCATGATAATTCTTCATCATTTCAGCTTCGAGTTCCCACGTAGCCTCTTTGACATTGTGGTTCCTCCATATTACCTTCACAGAAGGTATCACTTTATTTCTGATCACTTGTTCTTTCCTGTCAACTATCTGGATAGAAACCTCTTCATAGGACAAGTCTTTCTCAAATTGTAATGGTTAGTACTCGATCACATGCTTGTAATCGGACTTATATGATCGTAACACCGAAACGTGAAAAACATTATGAATGTTTTGCAATTCTGGAGGTAGAGCTACCTCGTAAGCCACCTCTCCAACTTTTCGCAAAGACTTGAAGGGTCCAATAAACCTCGGGCATAGTTTCCCCTTTTTACCAAATCAAATTTTTCCCTTCCAAGGTGAAACTTTTAGGAAAACGTAATTTCCTACGTCAAATGCACGATCTTGTCTGTGTTGATCAACATAGTTCTTTTGTCTGTCTTGAGTAGCTATCAATCTTGTTCTGATGAGTTTGACAACCTCAGCAGTTTGTTGTACCAGTTCTGGTCCTAACAGTTGACGTTCACCGACTTCATCCCAACATAGTGGAATTCTGCACCTCCTGCCGTACAATGCTTCGTAAGGCAGCATGTCGATGCTTGCGTGGTAACTGGTATTGTAAACAAATTCCACCAACGGTAATTTTTCATCTCATCTTCCTTTAAAATCCATGACACATGCTCTCAGCATATCTTCTAATGTCTGAATTGTTCGTTCGCTTTAGCCATCTGTTTGCGGATGATATGTTGTACTCATTCGCAACATGTTCCCATATATTCTTGTAGTCTCTTCCATAAGTTTGATGTAAATCTCGGATCTCTGTCTGACACAATTGACACTGGAACTCCATGTCTTGCAACGATCTCTTTAACATATAATTTTTCCAGCTGATCAAGATTGAATCTAATCTTTATTGGCAAAGAGTGTGCAGATTTTGTCAATATGTCCACTATCACCCATATCACATCGTATCCTTTCTGAGTCGTGGGAGACCTGCCACAAAATACATTATGATATGTTCCCATTTCCATTCCGGTATCTCTAATGGTTGAAGTAACCCGCTTGGTCTTTGATGCTCGGCCTTGACTCTCTAACATGTTAAGCACTTTGCAATGCATTCTACAACGTCTCTTTTCATATTTGGCCACCAAAAATGTTGCCTCAAATCTTGATACATTTTCATACTTCCTAGATAAATCGAATATCTTGAGCTATAGGCTTCTGTCAAGATGTCCTCTTTAATATCAAATTCTTTTGGAAATTTGATTTCCAACCCTAGCCTTGACATTGCTGTTATAAGCTTCTCCTTATCAGTTAACAACATTAACTTTTCCCTACCTTTCCTACTCAAGGCATCTGCAACCACGTTTTCTTTGCCTGGATGACAAAATATTTCGCAATCATAATCTTTTATCAATTCCATCCATCTCCTTTGACGCATGTTCAGGTCTTTTTGAGTGAAAATATACTTCAGACTTTTATGGTATGTGTAGATCTCACATTTCTCTCCGTAGAGATAGTGTCTCCATATCTTCAGTGCAAACACAACTGCCGCCAAGTCTAAATCATGAGTCGGATACCCTTTCTCATAGTCTTTCAATTGCCTTGATGCGTACGCGATGACTTTCCCGTTCTGCATAAGGACACATCCTAATCCTTTGTGTGAAGCATCACTCTACACCACAAAATTTCTTGTATTATTTGGTAATGACAACACAGGTGCCATACTTAGCTTCTTTTTCAATTCCTGGAAACTTCCTTCACATTTCTCCGTCCAAAAAATTTTACAGATTTCCTCGTAAAATTTGTCAACGGAGTGGCAATCTTGGAGAAATCTTGGATAAACCGTCTGTAATACCCTTCCAATCCCAAGAAACCTCTTACTTCTGATGGAGTTCTTGGTTGTTCCAAATTTATCATAGCTTCGACCTTTGATGGATCCACTGAAATTCTATCCTTGTCAATTACGTGCCCAAGGAAATGTACACGTTCTAACTAGAATTCACATTTAGAGAATTTTGCATACAACCTTTCCTTTCTTAGCGTCTCCAGCGTTAGACATAAGTGTTCCACGTGTTCTTCTTGAGTTCTAGAATACACCAGAATATCGTCGATAAACACTACCACAAACTTGTCTAAAAATGGTTTAAACACCCTGTTCATCAAATCCATGAACGTTGCAGGGGCGTTTATCAACCCAAAAGACATCACCAAAAATTTGTAATGTCCATACCGAGTTCAGAATGTCGTATTCGGTACATCCACCTTCTTTGCTTTCAGTTGGTGATACCCACTTCTCAAATCTATTTTCGAGAAATATCTAGCACCCTTTAATTGATCAAAAAAATCATCTATTCTCGGCAATGGATATATATTCTTAATAGTGACTTTGTTTAACTCCCTAAAATCAATGCAAAGACGCATTGACCCATCCTTCTTCTTTACGAATAACACCGGTGCTCCCCACGGTGACACATTCGGCTGAATGTATTTCTTGTCCAACAGCTCCTGCAGTTGTACCATCAATTCCTTCATCTCTACTGGAGCCATTCTATACGGGGCTTTCGATATCAGAGCGGTTCCTGGCGTTAAGTCGATCACGAACTCAATTTCTCTGTCAGGCGATAGTCCTGGAAAATCCTCTGGAAACACGTCCACAAATTCTCTAACTACTGGTATTTCTTCCAGTTTCACACCCTTTTTCTGAGTATCGACTATGTAAGCTAAATAACCCACACAGCCTTGACTCAATAACTTCTTGGCCTACATAATCGTCGGACATCTCATTTTGTCTAGGCAATTTGCTACCATTGAAAACTACCTTTGACGGAGTCATAAGGTTTACACATTTCTTTTGGCAGTCAATTATCGTTCCACAATTGAACAACCAATCCATTCCCAAAATAACATCAAACTCTCTAAGCCTAATCGGAATTAAATCTACCATCAAAATATTTCCCTTAATAGTCACCCTACAGTTCTTGTATACGAACCTAATAGGAATTACTTTCTTATTTGCAATTTCTATGTTTAAAGGGAAATTCAATTCATCACCAGGCAATCCTAATCTCATAGCAAATTCATCAGATATAAATGAGCAAGTAGCACCCGAATCAAATAATACATAAGCATTAATATCATTGATTGGGCTAATACCTGACACCACATCCTTTGATTCCACATCATCTTGCATAGTCATGTTAAAGGTTCTGGCTGTGGGTTTGGTTGATGTTGTTGGTCCAGTAATGGCCCAAGTACATCCACTGCTACCTCCCTTGTTTGTCGTTGTTTTGCCAGCTTTCTTCTTGGGGTACTCACGAGCAGTGTAACAAACATTCTTCTTGGGTTGATTGCAGTTTGGGGCAATGTGACCCTCCTGGCCACAGTTAAAGCATACATGTTTCCCATTAAGTATACACCCTTGTGAAACTTCCCACATGTAGCACATGCTTCAAACTTCTTATTCTGCTGGTTACCTTGCTGATTTCCAGCACCCATATTTCCATTCCACTTTCTTTTCAGGTTATTGTTACCATCTCCATTACGATCACCTCCATTCTTCACCTCCACTTTATTCTTCTTCTTTTTCTATTCTTGATTGAACTTGGTTACCGCCTCGCCTCCACCTTTAGCGAGAATGGCCATTTCCATTACAGCTACAAAAGTCTTCAACTAGAACAAGGAAACCCTACTAAACAACTAGGGCTTTAGTCCTTGTTCAAACCTCTTCGTCTTGCGTTCATCTGTGCTGACTTGGTATGGTGTAAACCTCGCCAACTCATTAAATTTTGCGGCATACTCCGACACCGTCATTGTTCCCTGCTTCAGTTCTAAAAACTGTACTTCTAGCTGACTCTTGGAACTTTTTGGAAAATAGGTCTCGAAGAACATCTCCTTGAACCTATCCCAAGCCATAACACCCGGTCCTCCTCGAGTTTTATTGGCCTGCCACCAATAACTAGCCTCTTCTTTCAACATAAATGTTGCAAAAGCAGTCTTCTGATCTTTCCCTACTCCCGCAACATCATACACTTTCTCTATATCTATGACCCAGATTAGTGCCTCAACTGGATTCATGGATCCACGGAATTCTGGTGGTCCAACCGCCTTGAAGTCCTTAAACGTAGCACCTTGGTTCTAAGGTTGATCCTGCGGTTGATTTTGCAAAGGCACTGTCACAAGAACGCCATTTCTTTGAAGCAGGGTTAGCTTAAGATTTATCATTGTTGGTTCCTTCAGTGGTTCTCTGTAGGGGTGGTTGACGTCTTGGAGGCATTTTCTGTTAAAAATAAACTCATTAGATTATTACTCAACTCTTTCAACTAAATTCTAATTAACTTGCCCCCAAAATAATCACCACATAACACATAACACTTTGGATAAAAGAAGATAATAACTTTTATTCATACTTAACTCTTTGAAAACATCATATCCATAGCATCATTGCTATTTACATTATTTTCCTGAACTACTAAAGTTTCAGGACATCATCATCATACCCCATAAGTTACATAACACTTTGGGATTTACATATTACTTATCATAACATAAATCATAAATCAAGTACACTCCTTATGATATCCTATTAAGATACTGCAAAGCCTTACGACGCTCTTCTTCTATAATTCGGAACATGGTTCGACGATCTAGTATGTACGAGGGTAATGTCTCGAACTGAATTGGGTAACCCATGACCTGATCTTAAGCTTGGTTGATCGCGATGTTGAACACGTTATCCAACTCTTCCATCTTCCTTCTCTTTGCTTGTGCGTCCCTCTCCGCTGTTCCAGCCTATTGATAAGCTTCATTGTACGCGTCTTCGGCTCTTGCCCTTTTTGCAGATTCTTCTCTCAACTTGCTCTTCAACTCTGCAATCTCTGCTCCTCATTTGCTCATTCTCTCCTTCAGTGTGAATCAGCTTCTCTTCAACATTGTTCAGTCATTCTTCTCGATCCTGGATCACGTCATCCTTCTGTGCCATCGAGGTCTGTTGTTCAGCTACTATCTCTCGTAACTCCTCGCCCGCACCCATTTTGCATAAGAACCTCGCGCGGCCGCGCGAGCCATCTAAAGTTGTTGTTTGACTTTATTTGAAATTTGAAATTTGAAGTGTTTGAGTTGATAAAAACTACTCTGGTTGGTACCAGACGCGATTATCTTTAGTTTTTATCAGTTTTTCCTTTTTAGACTAGAGAACTAGGGTTCCAAGCTGGAAAAAGTATTTTCAAAAGAGGATTGAGCATAAACTTAATATTTTCTACATCTTCTTTAGAATTCAATCATTGAACAATCCTTCATTTCATTTTACTAGAAATTATTTAAGATTTGAACAATATTTTGGAACATCATTTGTAATTGGGTTTGATCAATTCTATCTTCTCCTTCAATTGCATTAATTATTTTCCATGTTTTGCTATAATCCCATAATTGCTTTCGGTTCAGAAATGAACTAAATTCCATTATGGGATTCTAACGAATTTTGATATGTAGTCTAAAATTAATGGCCTGATTGCTTGATTGTTTATGTATCATCGGAATTTCTATTATGATTAATTTGATTGCATGAATGTTTGATCACCATTAATTTTATGTACTTGTATGAAATTGAAAAATGACATGCGAGTACGGTTGTAATCATGATAGCATGCGTGTCAGAGGCTGAAATTTTTAGCTTAATATTTCATGAATCAGATAGAAATATATTGTTTCACCGTGTGTAGTAACATAAGAGTTTGTGCTTCAATTCAATATTGCTACAATTTCACATAGAAATATAGTGATTTTGGTTTTATTGATGATTACATGATTTCTATTGTATGTGGAGATTATGTAAGTAGGTCATAATGCATTGAAAAATGGTTATGTCTAGTTTTATGCTCTTGGCTAATTTTCCATGATACATGAATAATCTTGCATGATGGTAGTATTTAGATGAAATATTAGATGAAGTTAGAATCCCATTATTTCCAAATTTGATTTATTATTCTATTATTTTTCTTTTATTTATTACTTGAGTTTAGATTAATTCAAAATTATAGCATTCGTTTAACCATATAAAAAATAGCGATACAGTCAATGCATAATAATTTAAATTTGAAACCATTTTTTTCCGTTGATCGATACTTTTCTTACTCTGTACTACTTGTTGACCCATGTATTCTTGCATGAGATAGAGTCCTTTTATTAAAAATAAAATGGAGGCAACACATCGGACGCTTGTGGGTATTACCGAGTGTAGTTTGCAACAGATGTGATCATTGGTGTTGTGAACCCTGTGTGTAGGCAAAGACCAATGAGTAATATGTAGACCCGTAGTTTGGTCTTTGAAAACCAGGATTTCAGGCTTTTTTGCTCAATCGCGTAGCGTCTTTTTTCCTGATTTGACTTTTTTAACTTGTGAGACCTCATTTGAAACTCAAATTAGACCGAGCCTGAGGGGTGGGGCCCACCTAAAAGAGCCGCATGTACACATGCGGCCATCCATGGGTGTACTTGTAGGTTGTTTTCCTTTCACAAGTGATTTTCAAGTTGTGCCACACAGAGAATCCGAGAGTTCTTCTTCATATTTGCTGAGTTTGGGCCGCTTTCTAAAAAATCCATCACCGTAAAAGTGTTCCACACTATCCTGGTAACGTATGCATGTCCTCTTTTCAAATTTTTATCTACTGATAAATGAGTTATCATATAAAATGCTTCTAAACACATAGTAGTGAATATGCATGCTCATATGAGTTGATAAAAAATATTCAACATAGTAAATGTTAGTATTTAACCATGTTGAACATAATGATAAAAAATTTTGACTTTTAAAATAGTCAAATTGGCACCTTTTTTCTGTTATTTCTTATCCTATTTGAGGATAAATGAGCAAAGGTTGTAAATCAAAGTAATCTTGGTAATTAGGCTACCCTTACCAATTATGACTTTGCATATAAGATGTTTATGACTGTGAGGTGGTGAGCTACTGAATGGCCACCTAGTCATACCTACGTGCATGTGGATAGTCCTATTTACAAAGGAGACTCTAGAAAAAAAAATCCATGAGCCTAGGCACTGGGTAGACATGCATTTTTAACTCTACTGTAGGCATATGTTAAAGTAATGCCTGCATGCATATAATCATAAAATGAATTTGAAAAGCTCCAGATTAGAAATTACCACACCCTTTCTGAGGTGATTTGGAGACTTGTGTCCAGATATATAGATCTGGATCAATCGAGTAGTTCCTGCAGGACAACTTCAGGTGTGAGGAGGAGGGCTTCAGATGTGCATCGACCTCGTTCAGTCAGGCAGCCTCATCGGTTGGTAGAGGCAGTGATTCGTCCTATCCGGGTTGAGGTACCAGATGTTGAGGAAGAGGAGAAGGATGTACCGATTGCGGCTCCCACTCCTGCTACTCATGTTCCCCACAAGGATCTCCCAGGCATTAATGTGATGATTTCAGAGCTTCTGGATGATTTGATTCGCCACCCCTAGGTCTACTTGCAGGAAAACGAGGAGAAAGCTGGATTGAATCTTCCTTTTTCTGATTGATGAAGAGCCAATATTCTGATGTTGATTTGCTTTTGTGATATAGGTTCACTGCTTTATGTAGCCTCAAGGGAACTGGTTCATCATACACTCTCTATATCAGGCTCTTCATACAGAGTATAGAGAGATTGTGCATGGTTGGGGCTTTGAGGCGTTCTTTTCCATCCTCCCCCGTTGTTGTCCCTGGGGTTATCTCAGGGAGTTGTCTGAGCGTTGGTTTCACCAGACTCAATCTCTCCATTTGATTAACTGCGAGGTGATGATGACACTGATAAATTGGCGGTTTATCACTAGTATGGAGTTTGGAGGGGCGTCAGTTCCTTGTACGGCTAACATTACCCTAACTTCCATTAGATCCTTGCTAGGAGTCCCGACTGAGGCGCTTAAGGGCAGGACAGTCCGCACTGGTCCTTTGAGCGTAGATGCTATGAGTGGGGCATTGAGTGAGCCCATACCCATTGGCCATTGTTCCATGACATTCTCAAGGGTTGCTTTATAGCAGATAACTCTTCCACGGTGTCATTATCCTTGGTTAGCGCCATACAAGAGGTGGACCATATTGGAGAGTATGATTGGGACTCCTACACCTTTGCCTATTTCCTCAAGGGAATGCGCATGCATTCGTAGGGCTTGACAGAGGCTTGGTTAGGATTTTACCCAATTCTACTGGTGAGTGTTTCTCTTTTAATTTCCCATATACAGGTTAAGAGTGTTGACTGATCGCAGATGTTTACCTTTGTATTGGAAGTTTTGGCCCTATGAGAGGCCCCCATGCTTGCATCCCATTAACATGTTAGGTCCAAATACCTATCCTTGGGGACGATGAAGGCATCACTCCACATTGGTGAAGGTTCTTATAGCTAAGGGTTTCACCCATTGCCGCTTATAGTTGGAGTTATTGACATTCGATGTCATCACTTGGATTCCATATTCTTGGGACCATTTGACAGTTGGCTTTGAGGATGGGTACCCGACTGGTGTCGAGTATATGATATCCACCCATCATATTCCTCTCTTCACATATAGAGGATGGGAGCTCTATTTGGGAGAGTGCGATATCAGGAGTATTACAGGAGAGATTCGTGTACAGATCTTGCCTTCTACCAGGCGTTATTGGCCTGTGTCGCAGTCACCTGTCAGTGATATCCCATTGATGGGAGTTCACGGCTTTACATTGTCAGAGGGTTTGTTTACTCAAATGTAGGCATTCTACCGCTGGTGGTCCCCTCATACCATCGGAGCCCAGAACCGTGCCACTCAGTTCATAAGGGATATGGTTCCTGGATCCGTGATGATAACGGATTGGATGACCTACATTTGAGATCCTACTCATTTGACAAAGATTGACAATTTAACCCAGCAGTTGGACCGGGCACATTCTTTCATCTGGTACTTGGACAGAGATCCTTTAGAGGAAGATACTTTTGATCCTTCCAGCTCTGGAGGTGGCCCTTCAGTTGACACATATGGCTTTGTCGGGGCAAATCCTCCATTGTATAGGCCTGACATCCCTCTTGGCGGAGATCTTGTGACTCAGGAGGAGTTACATCAGATGGACATGATAGATGATGTAGACATCAACACCATTGACTTCTTCTAATATATTTCTCGCTATATCTTTTGATAGTCCTCTATTAGTTGTTGGGCGGATGAGCCCCATTTCCCTGTATTTTCCAGCTGTACACAGAGATGATGTATTAGATGATGATGTACTTAGGCATGTATGCATGCTATTTTCCATTCCCTACATCATATTTCCATTTATTTTTTATCATGCATGTATTATGTTGTGCATATGTATGTCTAGAGATATTCAGCATTGACCCCTGGATGGTCTTATGATACGACCCACACAGATGTCTTCTTCGACAATTATCCACATTGATCATACCCCACTAGTATTGGTAGCCTCATGCTTGAGATCATGGTATGATAGTTTGTCACCTCCAGATTGGATGACTGTAGATCAGCTACTACAGTACTCCATGACCCTCATGATGTTGTAGGTTATTGTGGGTTTTGTAGAGGGCATGCTAGATCATTGGGTACTGGATAGGCTGGTGTTCCGGTTTGAGACCCATGAGTTGACTCCCACCTTAGAAGAGTATGAGCGCTTGACGGCTTTGCCATTGGACATACCTTGTGCTTGGATGGCAATCGGTGATATGAGCCAGCAATTCATGACTCTCACCGGGTTGAGGCGTAAAGTAGTCCAGGATGAGATCACATCTGGCCATGTAGTGTCCCAGCATTTTCTGATAGACAGATTTGGCCATGTAGACAGTTATGCGTAGCACTCTGGGGATTTCACCATGTCGGAGGATCAATGGCGTGTTTCCAGAGTAGACGTAGTCATAATGTGTGTAGTGGCTTATTTGTACATGCCACTATATATGGATCATTTGGACATCGGTGTTGTTATGGCAGTGAGAGCTCTCAGGGAGGGTCTTACCATTGTACCGATGATTGTGGAATAGAAAATTAGGTCAGCCATGTACTGCCATACCCATTCTACGAGGGTATTTATAAGCGGATCGATCTTATTGTACGTGTGGTTCTTGTCACACATGAGACCTATTGGCACTTTCCGACGACATGGGTATTGTTTTTCCCATGAGATAGCCATGTCATACTCCTTTCAGCCAGCGGAGTGTACAGACACTGCATCCTGGTCGGTGTTCTTGGCAGAGATCGAGGATCTATTTGACATTTTGATGTGTTCAGGGCTTAGTTTTCCCTATAGCTTCATTACTCATGCACTTGGCATGGATTATCTCCATTTGGCTGGTTTAAGAGGTATCACCACGTATCACCCACTAGATGTGATGGCACAGTTTGACCAGTTTTAGGATATTCATCCTTTTGAGAGGGCATTAGGACAACGCTTGTGTTCTCAACATTTGTTAGCAGAGGATAGATCCAGGGTGTATGCCAGTTGGGTTCAGTATGAGAGGGCTGAGTTTTTCATTAGCCATCCGGGCCGTTCTACAGAATATTCTGCATGGATGGAGGCAAAGATCACATCGGCCGGGGTTATATCCACCGTGTCGGGGATTGATTTTGACAGAGTGGAGCCCATGGAGGACGCTGATTCTCCTACTGAGGAGGAGCTATTTTCTGGGTTGATAGCAGCTCTTGTTGATTCTCCCACTACAACTGTTACTGTGACCATGCATTCGGCAGAGTATTTAGAGTAGAGACTGTATCTAGCAACATATGAGAGAGATCAGGCTAGGGCCTTGATGTTGACAGCTCTTACTGGAGAGATGTCGCTCTATTAGAGAGAGATGATGCCTTAGCTCGTAGAGATACCGCTATTGTTGAGCGGGACGAGTCTAGATCATCTAGAGATGTAGTGATTATTGAGCGGGATGGCGCTATATTTACCCATGATATTATTGTTACAGATAGTACTGTAGTGAGGTCTTATACTACTGATATGATTGCAGAGATGAGCACCTATATTGATGAGCATAGTATCACCATACAATTGGCTGTGGATCTGTTAGCTCATGTTGATACCCTTGGCAGGAGCTTACAGTGTTACCCCCTTCTTTGGAGAGAGATGCTATGTTAGATCTGATAGCACGCATATCCACTGGATTGTAGATGGGCTTGTATTTTCCTTCACATATTAGCTTACCATTTTTGTCATGTACAGTACACATTGTATACATATATCAAACAACATTATATATGGCTGAGAAATATATTTTGATACGCTTCCCATTTAGTTATGCCTTGTTATTTGCTTGATATTTGCATATTTCTCCAGGGCTTGTGATCTTGATGTATTTTGAACTCCCCCTTGATGGATGGACATTGAGATGTCTCAGGATCTTTCAAAATGGATCATTGACCTATGTGTACTCCCTACCCTTTTGTGTCTTGGGACTAGTTTATGTATGTGGTAATGGAGAGGAGCATGGCTTTCCTCTTTGAGGTTGACCGCACTACAGATGGCCGCCGGTACTCCTTTGTATGGGGGAGCCCAGGTAGTTCCATCTCTTATGGATTGGTGTTTCTCTTCGAGGATTCAACCGCAGCTTAGATGGTCGCCGATTCTCCCATTTGTGTGGGGAGACAAGGTAATTCCATCCCATTGTTATAAGCCGATAAAATATGGTGTGAATGATGATCCCAGTACCGTTGACAAGTTTTTGTATTTTGTTAGGGGTAAGACTGAACAATGAATTGCTGTCTATGTACTCCTATTGAAGAGGAGATCAAGTTTGCGTAGTTCAAACCTAGTGTGAAAGGTTCATAGTTGTATGTGAAAAAAGTATAGAGATTTTTTTTATTTTTTCTGTGGTGACACTGGACCATAAAAATGGTTGCCTACGTACTCCCGTGTATTGGGGAGATTAGGTCTGCGTAGTTCACCCCATGTACAGGGAAAACTGATGTGATAAAAGGGTGTTATTTTTGTTTTTGTAAAGGTTAGACCAGACCAATAAATGGCTGCCTACATACTCCCATGTATTGGGGAGATTAGGTCAGCGTAGTTCATCCCATGTACAAGGCAAACTGCAGATGAAAAGTTTGATCCCATGTACATGACAAACTGAAGATGTGAAAAGTTTAATCCCTGGTGGGACAAAACTGAAGGTATGAAATGTTTATCTTGAGTGGGACAAACTGAAGGTGTGAAAGGTTTTGAAAACCTGAGTGTTGGATCTGATGATCAAGAACCAAGCTGCTAATTTCAAATGTATATTTGTTCCTGATGGGGCAAACAAATGTGAAGAAAGGGTTTTATGTAGTGAAGGGTTTTAAAAACCTGAACTGATTGTGGATCTAGTGATCCCAAAACCCGGATGTTAGCTTGCTAGTAACTTCAAACATAATACCATTTTACGATGTCCGAGTTAATAAGTTGCAAAAATTCATCACCATCCATCTCCCATAATCTGAGAGCTCCTCATGTCAATACCTCATTGATAACAAACTTCCTCTCAATCAGAGTGTACTTGTGTTCACTGTTGCTGAATCTTTTGCTGAGGTAATAGATAGCTCATTCTTGGCCTTTATCATCTTTCTATCCTAACATCCAGCCCATGGCATTGTCATTGATTGACAGGAACATGAACAAGGGAACACAATCCATGAGAGGTACCAAAACAGGAGTTTTGACTAGCTGCTCTTTGATTATAAGGAAGGCTTTTTGACACTAATCATTCCATTTCATGGAAGAGTTCTTCCTTAGGAACTTGAAGATGGGCTTAAAGGTTGCTTGAGTTGGGAAATGAATCGGGTGATGAATTTGATTCTTCCAAAAAATCCCTGTATTTCCTTCTCTGTCTGAGGTATGGGCATTTCCGTGATTGCCTAGATTTTGGTGGGATCCAGCTCAATCTCTTTGTGGCTGACTAGGAATCCTAGCAACTTGCCTGATTTAACGCCAAAGGCGTATTTGGCTGGATTCAACTTCAAGTTGTACTTATGCAACCTGTTGAAGAGCTTTTTGAGATGATCTAGGTGGTCTTCCTCCGTTCGGGACTTGACAATGATGTCATCCACATATATTTCTATCTCTTTGTGCATTAGATCATGGAAAATAGCCATCATGGCTCGCTGATAGGTAGCTCCGGCATTAATGAGGTCGAATGACAATCGTCTATAGCAAAAGGTTCCCCATGAGTGATGAATGTTGTTTTCTCACGATCCTCTTTAGCAACCTTGATTTGATGGTACCCCGCAAAATAATTAGCAAAGGACTATATGTCATATTGAGTTGTATTGTCAATGAGTATGTGGATGAATGGCACGGGAAAGCTATCTTTAAGGCAAGCTTTGTTCAGATCTCTGTAATCCATGCAAACTCGCACCTTCCCTTTAGGTTTAGGCACGGGGACTATGTTGGATAGCCATTCAAAGTATGTTGACACCATGATGATGTTGGCTTGAAATTGTTTCACAATTTCTTCTTTTACTTTAAAACTCCATTCAGGTTTTAATCGCCTGAGCTTCTGCCTGACTGGCTTAAATCCCTCTTTGATAGGGAGGGGATGAATGACGATGTCAGTTGACAAACCGACTATGAATTCATGAGACCATGCAAACACATCCTGAAATTGTGTGAATAGAGTAACCATGTCATTCCTTTGGTTTGGAGTAACGTCCATACCAATTTGGATTTTCTTGGGGTTTTCTGAGGTTCCAAGGTTAAAAGAGGTGGTTTAATAAAGATTTGGCTTGGGTTTATCTTCGACCTATTCTTTGATCTCATGACATATCTCATAAACCTCTTGTATTTCCATCAAATTTGAGTCCAACTTTACATCAAAGTTACAGTCCTTGTGGAGAATAAGCACCTCATCAGCAAGTTTAGGCACATCTAACTTTAGAGTCCTAAAAAAATGCTTTCACTTAATTTATGAAATTTTTCAATAATACAAAGTGTTAGCATGAAATGACAAAAATAACTGCTAATATTGTACAACAAAAGTAAGCAATTATTGTTATCTACATGGTAGAGGGAGTTTCTGCCCTTTTTACCCTTGTCGGCAAATGCAAGGAGTGCTGCTCCAATTGCCAAGGGTGAAGTCCTCGTGAACATCAGTAATGAAGGACATGTTGTCATCCTCCTTCTCCTGAATGATGACCATAATGTTTGGACAATAATCATTAGGAATGTCTTTGTTTATACCCTACATATGGACTACGACGCGCACGTTTGACAATCGCCTTGCAATGTCTTGTTTACGTCTCCGATCCTTTTCCTCCACCTCAAGGTCTGGAATCAAGACTTCCTTTCATTTGACTGGTATCGGCTTAGGAAAAAACATAGCTACCACATGGGAAGGAACCTTTAATGAAGGTCGTACCGGCTCAGCATCTATAGGTTGAGACAATCGTCGTATGGCTGAAGAAGAAGGAATCTATTTGTGCTTGTGAGGATTCTTGTGAGTGGACCAAGAAGAATAGCCTAGCCAGGCTATCCTTATTTGACTGGAAATTTGAACTGGGTGCTTGATGCCTTGATGATCCTTTCCTAACCCTTTTCAAGGTTGAAAACCCAAAGATATCATCTCTTAACTTGCCGACATTACCTCGGCAGAAACTCTGGGTTTCAGAGGTGGCGCCCCAATGGGTTGATATTGAGTGTGTCTCACCTCAAGGGCCTGGAAGCTGACAAGCTCAACTTCTGTATTGAAACTGAGGAGTGGTGTGTCACCTAATACAGGACATTCTAGCTCAGCATTAACAGTGACCAGGCTACTATTAATGATGTATTTGAGCTGCGGATGAAGGGTGGAAGGGACAGCTCCAGCCATGTGAATCCACGGTCTCCCCAAAAGTAGGTTGTATCCTGTAACTATTTTGACCACATGGAAGGATACGTAGAATGTATGTGGACCAATCTCCATAGGTAGTTCAATCTCTCTAACAACTTTTTGTTGGGATCCATCAAAAGCTTTGATAATTGTATGACTGATTTGGATCCTATTGAGATTGATGTTGATTTTCTCCAAGGTGGCATAAGGGCAGATGTTTAAGATTGATCCCCCCATCTATAAGAACTCATCCCACCATGTATCTAGAGGACATAACTGTTATGTGCAACCATTTATAGTGACATGTCCCTTCGGGAGGTATGTCATCATCGATGAAGAATATCACATTATCGTTGAAGATGTGATCAACCAGATAACGGAACTTTCAACATCCACTGATTTTGGCAAGTGGGCTTCTTCTAAGACTCTCGGTAAGAGCTTCATTTGATTTTCTAAAGAGAAAACCAAGTCCAGTATAGAAATCTATTGTGGAGCTTCTTTCAAGCTTAAAACTACCTTGGCTTCATTGTGTCCCATAGTATGGAGGAATTCTTCAATCTTATCCATTGGAACTTTCCTCTTTGACTTGATGGTAGGCTTCATCACCCGGTGGGGAAGATACAGTGGATTTTCTTTCAACATTAGAGCAGTTGTATTTGATGTAGATCCTCCAGCCTCTCCATAATTCCATGGCACTTTCTTGAGGCTGACAACAGGATATTGTGGCCTAAATACCAACATGATTGTCTTTGGCGCATCCACTTTCAAAAGATTTTAAACACCTTTGAGCTGAATTGGTGTATTGTACGTGGTGTGGCAGCCAAATATTCCTCAGAGGATACAACTGCTACTACATCCTTTCATTTTATAGGAAATGAGTCCCCACTCTCAAGTAATAAAGTGTTAATGTCTGCCATTTGCAGGACACCGCTGTCAATCAGGTTCTGAATAAGATGGTGGAGTGCCCAGCATTGCTCAGTGCTGTGACCGCGAGAGTGGGAGTGGTATTGACACACTCCATTAGAATCAAACGTTCTTGAGTGTAAGGTGATGGGACATAGTAAAGTTATGATTCTTCCCTCATTGATCATCATTTTTAATATTTATTCCATCGGTTGGCCTAAATAGGTGAATTCCCTTTTATTGGCGAAGTCCCGACGGGCTTTAACTTTTGCCCTTTTTGCAATTTTATCCTCCAAGGTTTCACCTACTGGAGTAAGTGGTGGAGTACTTGTAATAAGAGAAAGGAGGCTAGCATGCTCCTTGCTGAATAATTGACGTGTGACTTGGTGATGATGAACCACCAGTTCTGCCAATTGGTTGACTTGCTCGCTAAGAGCCTTCATTTTTCGTTCCATCAAAAACTAGAACTGTGCATAATCCCATTTGTCAACACTGTCCTTGTTGGTTTGGGATGATCCACCAACATAATGGGAACTCTGTCCACTGCCCTAACTAATCATGTTAACCTCTTCTTCCATGTGTTGAGGGAGAGGGTTGTCTTGCACACAGGGATGGTCGAGTTTAGTCACCACGATCTCATCATTGTCAATTAAATCCTAGATTTTATGCTTCAGGGCCCAACAATCCTAGGTGTCATGTCTTGGAGCTCCAAAATGATAAGCGTACTTCCTGCTAGCATTAAAACTCTTTCAACTCGGGTTAGCTAGTCGAAGAAGATGAGTAATTTTCTTCTGAGTTGTCAGAAGTTTGAGAATGTTCTCGAGTGAGTCCCCTAAGGGCGTGAACACTCGAGTGCGTCTGACTTCTCCACCTTTTGGAAATAGTTGGTTTGAAGATTGCGCTTGGAAAAGGGAGTAGTTTTTCCTCTAAATAGGCATGTTCTGACTGCCTTTTTGTCCTTGTGGTATCAAGGAAACATCCTCCTTTTTCTTCTTATGGACCCTATTGGGGTTGTTACCATAACATCCAGACTGGATGTGTTCATCTACAGCTTTTAATGTAGCAAGGTCTTGAATCTTCCCAGACTTCAATCCCATCTCAGCCATTTCTCTATGTTTGATCATTTTAGAGAATGTTTGCCTATACCAGCTAAAACCCTCTCATAGAAATGAGCTTCTTGAATGTCTATGAAGGTCATCACTAATTCAGACTCAATTATAGATGGAATAACTTGAGCAGTAAGGCGCCTCCACCTTTGGGCATACTCTTTGATAGACTTATAGACTTATTTCTTGACCTTGGTAATTTGATATCGGTCTAGATCCATATGAGTTTGGAAACTGTACTGGCTGCGGAAAGCATGGGCTAGCTCCTCCCAACTATGAATCTTGGAGTTGTCTAATCTGTTATACCATGCTCTGGCTTCTCCAATCAGACTTTTCTGAAACAGCTGCATTATGAGCTTTTCATGCTCGGCGTAAGATCCAAGTTCTCCAATGAATACCTTCAAATGTGTGTAAGGATCTCCCAATCCATCATACTTTTCAAAATCGGGAGTCTTGAACTTCTTTGGATAATGTACCCCAAGAAATATGCAAAGGTCTGAATATGAAACACTCCCGTGTGATCCAATCTCGTTGATAGACCGAATGGTCTCTTCCATTTTAAGGACTTTTTTCCTAGTATCACCGGTGTCCAGATCTTTGAGGTGGGTGATTTCAAGGGTTTTGTTGGTTTTGTCCAACTGAGACTCAAGTATAGGAACTTCTTTGTCTGGACCCTAGGTTCCTCCATGTGTAGAGGATTCTGTATGTATGGGTATTTGTGGACCCTGAGTGGACTTGTGTAGTTCTTTGAGCAGAACAACCAACTCTATAATTTGATTGCTTAATCCATCAAACTCCTCATGAGAGACAGGAGTAGGATTAGGCTGACTAGATGTAGCCATGTTTGGCTATAGGCTTTTTACCTTTTTGGACTTGGAACGGGTTATCGGAAAAATTGTTTCCCTACAAAAAGACTTATGTAGTTTAGTCTTAGGGAATGTAAAAATGTTACATGTTATGTAATGTGTCCGTTTTAGGAGTATTATCCTACAAAACGGATGTCAGTTGTTTATAGAACAAAATAACATAACAGGTTTTGATATGAAAGGGAATCCACGTACTCATATTCCTTTATACTTTACATTACATTGAGAATGACATGGAAATGAAATTACAAGTAATTGAAATGGGAAGGTATAAAGAGACTTCCCTTCGCGTTTGGTTTATCAGAGGCTGACCTATCTTAGGTTACTCTCGCGGCTTTTTGGCATGAAGGTTCCCAGATCATCGCAATTTAATCGACGAGAAATTAATCCGGTCTTTCAACTGGAGTTAATCTGGGTGGTGCCTTTTATGAGCCTCGTTGGAATTATTCTCCATATGAGTCCACTAATCAAACACCAATAGGATAGCCTCCTGGTGGAGGTACCACACAACATACATTCATATATAACGTGTCTCACCATATAGAAATGATGACATGTGCAAAGAACTACTATCACAAGCAAATATGGTGTGAAGCACTAAGTGCAGTAAGTAAATGATTTAGTACACATTCATTCAAATGTAAATGCAACATCCACACAGAAGTAGATAAAATATTTTGGAAAGCTTTAAAATAACGGCTGAAGCCCTCTTACTGGATGTCCCCAATAGAGTCGCCACCTGTCGGCGTCAGGATTTTTATTTGTCCCTTTCTGTTCTTATTTTTTGGTGTTCTTATGTTAGGTGAAATTTGTTTGAAAAGGTCCGACATGTATATGTCGACGATTGGACTGTAAGAGTCGCTAATTGGTATTTTTAAATAGCTGCACCAACTCAACCGAGAAATGGTTTGCACATAGACCTTGTGATGTGACACTGCTTAACTGGTCTGTGAAACCAAGATTCGTTAGGGTTCGGGGGCTTGATTAAACAAAAGGACGGTGTTAGGCACCCCCTGATTTCCATGGTGACACAGTTACCGCCACTTTTAAATTTAAACTTTTATCTAAATGTGTGTGTGTAGGTCTATATGTTATTGTCTGGAAGTAGTGTTATGCCTCGTTTGCACTATATACAAAGTGATTGAATTTTGTATAGAAGTTCAATTTTAACAAGATATAGCAATGATGTTTTGTAAAACAAGTTTTTCAAACCCTTGTGCTCAATAGTAATTGAGGTCTTTGATACTTCAATTTTATTAGGTGTTTGGCTTGATTGCTTTTATTATTTTCAAGATGCAAAGCATTTTCGAGAAAATAATGTACATAGTAGTGCCGAATTCCTTGTGGGCATGAGAGCCATCTAAGGATATTCAAACATCTTCAATAATTTACAAGCTGATATCAGCTAAAAATGTCCATCACGGGAACCAAATCTAGAGTGTCTATCCAGGCTCATTAGAATGTTCGAATTTTAGAATAATATATATATATAAGTATTTATATATATATAAGCGGTAAACGCTCTGAATATTATATTCGGGCTCAATCGAGGCATAATATCATTATATATATATATATATGTGTGTGTGTGTGTGTGTGTGTGTGTGAAAGCAATAAAAGCCATAGACCGATGGTCCGGGCATACGCACACAACACGACTCTCAACGTGACTAATTGTGTGTGAATGAAACTGGAGAAAGGCTTTAAGAAGTGTAAGGTGTCTTATAGTAAGCTGCCAAGAAGACTTCAGATAGCTTTTAATGAATAAATACTCATTTTCCACCGGTAAAATATTGCAAAACACAAGCTCACAGGTGTTTGGAAAGAGAAAGCACTCAGTTTAAAGTGTGTACAAAGCAAAATGGATAGGCCTTCCTCGCCTTTTCTCTCTTGAAAATGGCCACCCTAATCCCTCTATTTATAATGGGAGGAGCCACAGGTGTACTTGCGGTAGCTACAGGTCAACCTACGGCTTCCCATGGTTCCTCGAGCTACGTGGGCCCTGCCGTTTTGAAGTACGTGCACGCATACAACGCGTTATCCACTCAAACTTTCATAACTTTAAATTCGAGCATCCGATTGAGGCGTATAATACCTTTCTGGAATGATGTTGTCGAGAGCTACACAATGTAATGGGATAAGAGGTTGTACGAAGCTTGGAAGATGGGTATATGACCAGATCTTCAGGTCTTCAAATTCCATTGGTTTGCTATCTTGTGCAATAGTCACTCTAGATTTTGAGTTATGGTTCTTATAGGACACTTCTATGTAGAATGAAGGTTGAAATATGTTTGAGACACTGTGAATGTGGGACCGAGGTGGAAAAATGATGAATTTTCCCATCACCGGGGTTATCTCCGGCTCTGGGATGATTTAGCAGTCATTACTCAGGTTTATCTCTGAGATTGGGCTGATGTGAGTACTGAAGGTCCTCGGAGTTGTCTCTGAGGTGTGCCTGATCTCCCAGGGTTATCTCCAGGGTTTTGACTGAGTGCCTCGGGATTATCTCCGAGGTTGAAGCTGACTTCTGGGGGTTTGAACAGACTTTTTCGGGGTTATCTCTGGAATTGCAACTGCATTCCTCAGGGTTATCTTCGAGGTTGGAACTGAAACTCCTGGGGTTGTCTATGAGACTAAAACTGAGTATCTCAGGGTTGTCTTAGAGATGGAAAACTGAGTATCCCGGGGTTGTCTCTGGGATTGAGCTGTTCTAACTTCCAAGGATATCTCTAGAAGACGATTTTTCCCTCCTGCAAGGTTAGCAACAAGAATACAAAAATTTTGAGTGTCTACAATATAGCAAGGGTGAGAAACAAGTTTTCCCATCAAGTTTAAGTTCAAAGAAAGATATATCATGATTGAAAAGAATAAAAGATGACAAACTTTCAACAATATAATAGTTGTGAAAGAACATGAATCAATTTTCATTACTGAATGACCGAGACAATAATGATGAATAGCCAACAATAAATATGAACAAATTTAACTGAACCAAATGGTAATGAAGGTGATCAACCTTTCATACTTGATGAACATATGCAACATGCACAATGAGCAAATTAATAATTCATAGATGTGTTATAATCAACAATGATTATCCACGAGCATGTATTGAAATAACAACTTAAGTTTGAGTTAGAAAACTTGAACAATAAAAGTATAGGAACTTGCTTGAATCGTAGATTACTGCTACGCAAAGCTAATTTAGCTTCACTTGAAAGTCCTATTATTGATAATATCGATCTCTCAATTAGAATAATATTATCACATACACTACTGTTAATTATAGTCATTATACAACTTAAACACTTATCATATAATCAAATATTAGATTACTCCTTAAACCATTATTATTATTATTATTGTCCTTTGATAATTCATTAATCATTATATCATATACATTATGATTTAACACTTTAATCTTATATATTATAAGTTCTTCTTTAAAATCTAATACGTCAAATACTAATCCAGAAACCTGGATTTTCAAAACATACTAATCCAGTAACCTAGATTGCAATCCACCAAACTAGATTCCAATCCAGCAACCAGATGGCCAATCCAGTAAACTAAATTGCAATGAAGCAAATTGGATTTTAATTCCAATAACCAGATGGCAATCCAGCAAGCTGGATTCAACAGGTTTTCAATTCAGTAAACTACTTTCCAATCCAGCAAACGGGATTCAACAGATTTTCAATCCAGCAAGCTGGATTCATTAATTATTGCAATCTAGCAAACTAGATTCATTTTCTCTTTTCACGAAAATACCAAATTAATTTATTATTATTCTATCCTTTGACCAAACATATATACATATATTTCATAAACAAAAAGAAATTTTCTATAATTTTTCTACTCCCTTTAGTATTTTTCAAAAATCATTTTTAGTTCGTAATTTAAGAAATTAGCCCTATCATGCTCAACTCCAGAAATTCTCATCTCTTGACATAATCTTATATGTGTTAACGTGAACCTCTAGTTTAAATTTCGATTATAACGATTTTTGTCGGAAAATCCCAAAAATTAAAATGATCATAACTTGGTCAATTTAAGTCGCAATGAGCTCATTTTTTGAACAAGAACTACTTTATATCATATATATTCATGTTTCAAAAGGCTAGAATTTAATTCAAAAATTAAATGGCCAAAAGTGCCCTTGGAAAGTTTTGGGCAGTAGGTTTTTGTCCTTTTCAATTTTTTTCTTACTTTGCTAAAAGTAGTTCATACAAAAATCAACAAATCCTTTTTCAGTGATTCCACTTGGATATATTAGAAAACTTATCATATTATCATCCCAAATTTTTCTAAAATTTTTAAATGTCATAAAAATGATGATACTACCCATGGCAATGACTAGACCAAAAAAGTCTTATTTTTCTTTCTAACAACAAAATTGTTTTTGCTAAAATAGCCACTACGGCTTGTGTACTCAACATTTTTGAGTGGTACCACTTGGGTTTAATAGTTAACTTATATATATAGCACCTCTTTTTAATGGATCACAAAACAAAGTTTTAGATCTCAAGTTATAAGCTTACAATGTGGTAAAGAAAAATTAAAATTTTCTAGCTTTCAAAACATAGCTTTCATTTTCTTACTTTAGATCTAACTTTTGATACACAAAAGGATTATAACTAAACATAAAAAACTTATTAACATGCAAATCTAGAGTTCTAAAGTTTTGAAACCATAGATCTAAGTTTTTCGTGAGAATAACTAAAATCAATTACATAAACTAGTTTTAAGTGATACCTTTAATTACTTGAGTTTCCCTCTTCTTCTTTCTAAGATGGCTATGGAGCTAGGAAACTTTGAACAAAACTATCTCTCCTCTCCATTTATAGCTGCCGAATGGCTTCTCTTCTCACTCCCTCTATTTGGTTTTCTTTATGTTAGAAGAGATGAAAGAAAAGAAAGAAGGAAAATAGATTTTTATTTGATGTTATTAAATATACATAAAGTATATCTAATACAATTACCAACTCACCTTGTTGTCTCTTCCATAATCACTTAAATGTTACTTGTAGACTTAACCAAATGTTGTGGCTATCCATGTGTGTGACACCTAAGGGAAAGTTGTTGGGAGTAGGTAATTACTTACAAAACCAAAACAAGTAACCATTATTTTCCTCACATGCTTTCCCTTTCTCCTTAGGTGGCTGGCCATGTGACCATTCATTCTCCATATGTTGGTTAAATTTTTAATGAAATATCTTCTTTTATTTTGATTATCAAATGACCAAAAAGTCCTTCCATAATTGGACCATGTTTTGGGCTTTTTAATTTATTGTTTGGGCTTCTAACTAATTTGATTGGTCCAACACTTGGGCTTAACCCTTAAGTTATTTTGGGCTTTCCAGTTAAAATATTTGGACTTCTTAAAAAATTTTGGGTCATAAGAATTAATATGGTCCATTAACTTTTTAATATTATCTTTCCCTAACTACTTAATTAGGGTTTTCATTAACTCATTTATAATTTAAATCCTTATTCACGTATACTTAATTTTTTAACCCAATTAGACTTGCTATACTTAGGTTATAAAATTAATTAATTGAGATGTATAAAATAAATCTCTTAGGATTAGTATATATTTTAAATACCATTATTCTCCCATACAATAACCCTTAAGTTATTCAAATTTTTTCATTCCTAATACATAATTAGGTTACCTTAGTTTCTTTTATTTGTTTATATAATAAACAAATAAAAACAAATACATAATATTCATATTCATTTACTCACATATTCACAAAGTATTTATCCTTATCATTCCTCTATTTTTACTCTAGGTTTTATTCTTTAACCATTAATTTAATCATTCAAGTTATTATGAATTTTTGGGTTGTCACATTCTTCTCCCTTATAAGGATTACATCCCCGGAATCACTATTGCAACAAAAGTACATATATTTAACCTCTTCTTATAAGAATTTCATCCTTGAAATTACAGCCTATTACACCATACTCCTTTCATTCACCATAACTATGTTTTCATAATAACATTTATCCAATCATATCAAATTTTACCCGCAAGCAATGAGTTCAAACTATTTCATACCCATCATCACATACTACCCAAAACATCACTCCAAAGAGTTAAAATTTTCAAATCACGCTGAAGAATCTTCACAATTATTCAATAATTATAAAGTATAATAAATAACATGAAAAGGTGTTAGCAAAAATTCATCTGTAAACCATTTTATCTGGACACCAACTTGTGTAAATTTGATACCAATTTGCATTAACTTGACACTAACTTGTGTCAATTTGATACCAACTTGTACCAATTTGATACCAACTTGTATTACATAATGCATAAACCAACTTGTGTCTGATACCAACTTGTATTCATTTGATACCAACTTAACATAAGATTATGTACCAAAACAATTTGATTTGGTATAAGCTATCAAATAATACTTTGAACATTGGTCTAGCTAAAATGAAATAGCTTAAACTCATACCGATAATTCCAATTTCAAACGAAAGATGTATGGCCAAAACCCGTTGGTAATAGTTTATCTTTAAAAATCTTAAAAATAATTTTATGACGCCATGACATCGCACTGTATTTATAGCCCGTTTGAGAATTTCGTCATTGTGTGACTTTGTCATAATACATCATAATATAGTGGGCTGACGATCTTTCGATCACATCTAATACTAGGTAATTCTGCATTGATAACTCCATCATTTTCATCTTATTTGCACCAGGTTACATGATGCATTAATGATATAAAATACATTTGGATATTTTTCAAATCATTTTCTTCTAGCCGAAATAATTAGCATAGACTATTCTTTAAACAGTTTAAAACCATTGAAAATTAGTTTTAGTGCTATTATACCTCAACAGGTAATGTGACGCCCCCAAATTCAGGTACTTGAAACCCAAACTCGGTGCTTCACGATACCATTTCTATGAGCGGAATAATACTAATAATAATAACAATAATATAAATACCAAACTTAATTTACATATTCATTAGAGTTTATTCCCAGGTACGCGATCTTTAAACATTCATTACATGATACTTGATAGATAATATATAGCATTCTTAACAAAGTCTACATATTACATAGGATAGAATAAACTCATTCAGCAACCTTTCCTTTTCCTTTGTTCTTAGCCGAACCTTCTGGTTGTTCACAATTAGCTGAAAACATTTAAATTAAGCAAGGATGAGCATTTGAGTGCCCAGGAAGTAATAACAATTATAAATATTAGCTGAAAGAAGTAAATGTTTTCTTTGTACGATACTTCTACAACGAATCAATAGTTGTGAAGTAAACTGAACCATTAATAATAATATATTAATTCTATATCGAATTTTTGAAACTACGTACTGACTATAACTAGGGATTAGTCGATAGACTATGAACATTGTTTTCTATTTTCGAAAAGGTTAAACAGAACTTCATCTGCAAATCGTCATAACTTACGGGCACGGGGGGTGATCAACTCGTTATGCCCTATATTAATCAATACTACATGCAAGAACGATATTATCGTTCATATGTTCCGCCTTTGGCGGACAAAAATTTTCCCATATACGGGATGTTCATACTTAGTCGGGAATCTGAACCAAAACAATTTGGTTGGATAAGGTTTTATCTTGTTCAACAATATTTCTAAGTTCGTTTCTAGCCAAAGAAAATAGCTTAGACGACTTTGAAGTCAATGTATACATAATGAAATTTAATAAGTATATATCAACATGTGATTAAAAACAATGATTATCCAAGTGGGGACACTTGTATAACCATATTTAGAAATTAACGAACAGAATAAATATCTGAATTATAATATAGTACTGTGTTGACAAACAATGATTGGAAATAATATATATAACAATAGGGTTAATAATATGGCACAATAATAATATAATTTCTGAAACTTTCTTACTTATATTCATTGCATAAAGAAAATGCAAAGGTAGGATACTTGCCTCTAACATATCGTAACACATAATACTACTTATTGCAGTTAGCACATAACCTAATCACATTGTCACACATGTTTAACAGTCATTGGATCACAAAAAACACGCATTTAGTCAAATTATCTAAGTCCAGATCAATTTCTGAAACACGTCGGTGTACCGACGGCTTTATCGGGTAATTATCGAGTCAAAGACTCTATCCTATAATTCAGTAACTTTAAATATCAATCATATTATTTTTAAATGACTTATAATAAGTTTTAATTAATTATCATAATTTATCATGATTTTTCAAACAAGGAATCATTATTAAATGATTTAAATATTAAATAATTCTATTATCATTAATATTTAAATAATATTAAACTATTAATGAAACCATTGCAAAAATATTAAAATTATTTATAATAACTTAAAATATTTTTAAAGTACTAATATTACCCTTAAATAATTTTTAAAACATTTAAAATTATTTTTAAATAATTACCATTAATATTTAAATATTAATGCACTATTTATCAAAATATTAAAAGTCATTAATTATAACTTAAAATATTTTTAATTCATTTATATCTTTTTTAAATGATTTTAAATCAATAAAATCATTTTAAATCTATTTATTTAATATAATTCTTAAATAAATTTAATATAATTAATATTAAATTATTAATAAAATTATCCTTCAAATATTAAAAGTTATATTTTATAACTTAAAATATCTTTAAACACTTTATTTTCATTTAAAATGATTTTTATAATATTAAAATTATTTTCAAACTAAATTATTTAATATAATTATCAAATTATTCTAATATCATTATTATTGAAATTTACCATTAAATATTTAAAGTTATATTTTATAACTTAAAATATTTTAAATACTTTATTATTATTTAAAATGATTTTTAATATAAT
Source organism: Panax ginseng (assembly GCA_020205605.1). Classification (NCBI taxonomy): domain Eukaryota; kingdom Viridiplantae; phylum Streptophyta; class Magnoliopsida; order Apiales; family Araliaceae; genus Panax; species Panax ginseng. The sequence continues at coordinate 139,004,906 of CM035132.1, forward strand.
AAAATCATTTTTAATTAATTTATTTAATGTATTTATTAAATAACTTAGTTATCATTAATATTAATTTATTAATAAAATTTATCACAAAATATTAAAAGTTATTAAAAATAACATAAAATATTTTCTTATATCATAATATAATTTTAAATGATTTTTCAAGTATTAAAATCATTTTTAAATAATTTATTTAATATAATAATTAAATAAATTAAATACCTTTAATATTTCAAAAATATTAAATATTTATAAAATATATTAAAAATTAATAAAAACCATTTTTTAGACTTTAAAATAATTTTTAGTAATTTAATTTGTATTTTTAATAATTAAAAACTAATTTTCCCTAATTATTTAATAAAAATAATAATTTTATAATTAAAGTGTCGCTAAAGACTTCCTATAGCGACAAAACCGTCGCTATAGGTGTTTTTCATGTTCTTGATGAAACCCAGAAATACATGTTAGTTTTCGAGTGGCTTAGTTTGACCAAGAATTATTCTCAATCTATGATGTTTCATGACATGATTGTGGTCAGATCTTATAGTGCTAGTGCAAGACTACATGATCCAACAACAAACATGATCATAACATGCACCAAATGAAAGATCTAAAGGCCTAAAGTGTCTGTCAGAGCTGTTCTTCATTTTGGGGTTTTTCCCAGAAATGAAGAACAGTTCGATTGTTCATATCTAGGCTTCCAGAACTTGTGGTTCATGTGATAATTTTGTGATCTAATGATTCCAGGTTGTAGACAACATAAAAGGCTACAAATCTATTACATAAAATCAACATAACAACTAAATCACTAGCTATACCAAGGTCAAACTATGTCAGAGATAACATCCCTACGTTTTCTGGGTTACCTAGAAAACGGAAATCATACTCGTCCCATCTACTTTGACCAGTCACCATGATCGAACTATTTGATGTTTAAGTGATATAAAGGCAGGAATTTGTAGTACATATAACAAGCTATAACTTAGATAAAAGAACAACATCAAAACAACAAAACACATAACATACAATGATTTACAGGGTCTGACATTACGTTGTCACACACAAAATTTTTTCCCAGGTTTTCTTAAAACTTGATTTCGAGCATATTAATGTTATGGATCTAGGAATTGATAACCCAGATCACTTAGATAGAGTACAAACAACATGTTTTAACATAAAATCATAACATCTAACATAGCATCAAAAGTCAGATTCTAGGTTAGGGTTTTATACCTTGATGATCAATTTCTGATTCTTAGCTACTGATGTTGTTATATGTATTAGTGGGGCTTGTTTTGTGACTGATATTAGCAATGAAATTTGGAGGTTTTAGAGAGAGAGGGTCAAGGACGAGGGTTGTGCAAAAATAAGTTAACAAATGATTTTTTTCTCTCTCAATCTATATATAACATGATGTTACAATGAATTTGGCTGATAAGGGCTGATGTGCTAGAGATTTTGGTCATGCTAAGTCAATACTTTAGGTCACCAACTCCAAATTTGGCTAGATACACAAGCAAGCTCATTAAAGAATTGCCAAAAAGGGTAGTAATGTCATTTGTGTTGCAAAATTAATGGCAATCTTGTAACTTGTCAAACCCTTAGGGTTTAACCCTAAGATTTAGCATAAAATTATAGGATTTCCAACTAGGTTTTAAAATAAAATTTTTAGTTTCTAAATTATAATTTAGAGTTTAAAATAACAAAATTAGTTTCTAAATAAAAATTAGGGTTTTTCTTAACTAGATTAGGTTTCTAATTACATTATACAAGAACATTAGGGTTTAAAATTTGTAATTAGGGTTACCCAATTGATTAGGGTTACTAATTATTTAAAATAAAAATTTAGGATTAAATATTTACAAATTATAATTAAACTTGATAAACTTAGCAATTAGGGTTTATAATTAGCAATTAGGTTTTATAATTACTAATTATGGTTACCTAATATAGAAATTAGGGTTTTTAAATATTAATTTAGGTTTTTTAATTAGGAAATTAGGGTTTCTAATTTCACGATTAGAATTTCCAGCAATTAGGGTTTTTCCTAATTAATATTATATTTCTAACACTTGTTATAATCAGATTAACACAATTTTTGACCGATCTTTACACCGGTTTGAATTTAAATAACAGTACTACTAGGTTTTCTACTAATATATTATAATTAACCAACCATTGTCAGTTTATACATACAGTACATATTTATAGCACTGAAAAATTAAAATATAATTAATATTATATTATTATTCTCATTCCATGATAATAATCCAAAATTAGGGTTTGAATTTGATATCCGATTTATCTTTCATATATAGCATTATTAATTAAGTTAAGAATAATTAACTTAACTAATGCGAAATAATTCCATGTAATAAAATAAAATAATTATTATAATTATTCTATAATCATTTCATATATTATTTAAATACTATAATATTCATATTTTCATAGAAAATAATTAATAAAAATATTTCTACTATAAAATTAATTATTATAAAAATATAATATATAATGATCAATAATTCTAAAATAAAATTATTTGTAATTATTCATTTAATAAATATTTTTATTTATCACATACATATATATTCACATTATCTTGGCACATATTCTCCATATTTATTTTAATAAATAAAAAAAATTATACTCAAAATTTCTTATTTATTTATATAGAAAATCTTGGGTTATTACATTCACCCTCCCTTATAAAGATTACGTCCCTGGAATCACCGTTTTAAAACTTATACATACAAGGGTACATATCATACACAGTCATTGCAAATAGATCTCGATCAAATTCGATCAAACTGATCTTTAACTATTCAGCATAAAACTTGTCTATCTGATTAAACAGAAAATTTGATTTCTAAGAGAACTCAATTAATTCCTCCTTTAAAATTTCTTTATAAAATAATTTACTATATATAGGAAAATCATATATACGAAAAATGAAAGTTATACGAACAATACCTGGAGTTCCATCACCAGCTGCCATGGTATCTTGGACCGTCATGTTGAAGACTCTCGCGGTTGATTTTGTTGGCTTGCTTGATGACGTTGGTCCCGTGATTGCCAGTGTCCCGCTGCCCTTGTTAGTATTCACACTCCCTGCCTCTATTCTCCTTTTTGGGAAATCCTTTACCTTGTGCTCCATTGACCCGCATATAAAACAACCAGTGTTCATCCTTGGATTGGGGCAGTTGGGAGAGATATGGCCCTCCTACCCGCACTTATAGCATACAAACTTTCCCTTCAGACATTCACCTGTATGGTTCTTTCCACAATTCTTACATGGCACAACCTGCTTCTTCACACCTTCCTGTTTCACCTAGGCATTTCCAAAGTTGTTACCATTCCTCTTTTCACCCATATTCCCACTATTAGTTTCCACCTTCACAGTCCCTACGACCTTGCCTTTATTCCTTTTCTCCTTATTATAGAGGCTCATGGCCTCACTCCCCTCCTCAGCAATAATAGCTTTCTCTAAAAGTGCTACAAAAGTACGGATCTGCAACACCACCACCTTGTTGTAGAGCCAGGGTTTTAATCCTAGCTAAAACCTTCTCACCTTTCTAGCCTCCGTATCATCTTGATGCAGAGCAAACCTCGCCAACTCATTAAAATTTGCGGCGTATTCTGAAACCGTCATGTTCTCCTACTTTAATTCCAAAAACTTCACCTCCATCCTAGCCTGCATACTAGATGAAAAATAATTTTCAAAAAATAGAGTTTTGAACCCAAGTAACTACTCCTTCTCCTGCCCTTGCCTGATTCGCTTCCCACCAAAAGTTTGCCTCCACTTTCATCATGTAGGTGGCAAAATCGGTCTTTTGTCTCTCATCTACCCTAGCTATTACAAACTCCTTTTCAATATCCTTAACCTAAGTTTGGGCTTCAACAGGGTCAGTTGTCCCTCTAAATTCTGGTGGTCCTACAGCCTTGAAATCTTTGAAGTTCGCCAAGCGATTATCCGGCTGGTTCCCTACGGCTGGCATTCCCTGTTGCATAGCCTAAGCTACCATGTTCACAAAGTTTTGTATCGGGTCTGCTTGTTGTCCCCCATCGTTGTTGACAGATTCTTCTGCCCTTTGATTTTGAGTTTGATGTCTTGGCGGCATTATATGATTAAATAAAACATAATATATAATTTATTAACTTACATTCTAAACCTTACCTTATAAGTTTAGTATATTAAACTTGTTTCATTACTCAAACATAGATTCATATTCATTACCGAATACTTTACATAACATAGCACATACTGCTTTAAACATCAGCTAACCCTTTGTGACTACAAAAGTCAGGATTTACAACCTTGACTAATACAAAAGTTGAGAATATTACATTACACAGTCATACTAATCATATATATTACATTAAACAGATCTACACAACAGAACCTATACTACCTATTCACTAAGCCTTTTTCTTGGACAACCTTTCGCCTGATAACCTTCCAATCCACAAATAAAACATGCACCTGGTTTATAGTCGGGACAATAAAGAGAGGTATGTCCCTCATAACCGCAAATGTAACATATCTTTTTCCATTTCTTTCATACACCTTCATGTTTCTTTCCACAATTTGTACACTTTTCTATTAGGTTAAGGTTCCCTTGGTTGTTATCGGAGTTTCCTATATCGCGGTCTTTCATCTTTCTTTTTCCCTTTTTATTCGGAGATGCACACGACCTGTTGCTTTTGGCTCCCATTTGGTCAATTTGGATTTTAAGCTTATCTTGTTCTTCCATTGTTTCGATTAATGATTTTCACAATTGACTGTTTAGCAACTTCTTTATTTCCCACAGCTTCTCTAGAGAAGAAACCTTGTCCTTCAAATTCTGCACTTCCATTGATGCTTGATCAGCTCCAACTTCGGTGCCCGAATCACTATCTGTCAGTTCAACCGTTTCTGGATTTGGTACTACGTTTTCCAAAATAACCACCTCATTTGAGTTAGTTTCATTATGAGCCTCTATTTTAGCTATTGGCTTCAATATTAGTTCGGGTGTATGGATTTGATCCTTCTTCATGCTATAAGCATATAACAAGCCTTTTCTACCAGACATCTACACACATAAATTATCCTGATTAGCATATACACACAACAATTAATTATTTTATATAAGTTATCTTTTATTTTGTTTGATGATGAATTTATCCAATTCATCTTCTTTTTAAACTCTATATGAGTTATTTGTATTTTCAACGTTTCCCTCTGTTCTAAGGTTATAGCCTAAGGTCTATCCCAACTAAGGTTTATAACCCTTAAGCTCTGATACCAACCTGTGACGCCCCCAAATTTAGGTACTTGAAACCCAAACTCTGTGCTTCATGATACCATTTCTATGAGCGGAATAATACTAATAATAATAACAATAATATAAATACCAAACTTAATTTACATATTCATCAGGGTTTATTCCCAGGTACGCGACCTTTAAACATTCATTACATGATACTTGATAGATAATATATATCATTCTTAACAAAGTCTAGATATTACATAGGATAACATAAACTCATTCAGTAACCTTTCCTTTTCCCTTGTTCTTAGCCGAACCTTCTGGTTGTTCACACTTAGCTAAAAACATTTAAATTAAGTAAGGATGAGCATTTGAGTACCTAGCAAGTAATAGCAATTATAAATATTAGCTGAAAGAAATAAATTTTTTCTTTGTACGACACTTCTACAACGAATCAATAGTTGTGAAGTAAACTGAACCATTAATAATAATATATTAATTCTATATCAAATTTTTTAAACTACGTACTGACTATAACTGGGGATTAATCGACAGACTATGAACATTGTTTTCTATTTTCGAAAAGGATAAACAGAACTTCATCTGCAAACCGTAATAACCTACGGGCACATGGGGTGATCAGCACGTTATGCCCTGTATTGATCAATACTACATGCAAGAACGATATTATCGTTCATCTATTCCGCCTTTGACGCACAAATTTTTTTCCCATATACAGGATGTTCATACTTAGTCGGGAATCTGAACCAAAACAATTTGGTCGGATAAGGTTTTATCTTATTCAACAATATTTCTAAGTTCGTGTCTAGCCAAAGCAAATAGCTTAGACGGCTTTGAAGTCAACGTATACATAATGAAATTTAATAAGTATATATCAACAAGTGATTAAATACAATGACTATCCAAGTGAGGACACTTGTATAACTATATTTAGAAATTAACGAACATAATAAATATCTGAATTATAATATAGTACTGTGTTGACAAACAATGATCGAATATAATATATATAACTATAGGGTTAATAATCTAGCACAATAATAATATAATTTCTGAAACTTTCTTACTTATATCCATTGCATAAAGAAAATGCAATGGTATGATACTTACCTGGTTTGCTGCTTACAGTTATGCAACTTAGTTTTATCTTTTATATAGCAACCTATTAGTAATAAGATCATTTTACTGATTAGAATAACATATCATAACACATAATATTACTTATTGTAGTCAGCACATAACCTAATCACATTGTCACACATGTTTAACAGTCATTGGATCACAAACAAACACGTATTTAGTCAAATTATCTAAGTATAAATCAATTTCTAAAACATGTCGGTGTACCGACGACTTTATGGGGTAATTATCAAGTCTAATACTCTATCCTGTAATTCAATAACTTTAAATATTAATCATATTATTTTTAAATGACTTATAATAATTTTAAATTAATTATTATAATTTTCCAAACACCGAAATCATTATTACATGATTTAAATATTAAATAATTTTATTATCATTAATATTTAATTATTATTAAACTATTAATGAAACCATTGCCAAAATATTAAAGTTATTTATAATAACTCAAAATATTTTTAAAGTATTAATATTACCCTTAAATGATTTTTAAAATATTTAAAATTATTTTTAAATAATTACCATTAATATTTAAATATTAATGTACTATTTATCAAAATAATAAAAGTCATTAATTATAACTTAAAATATTTTTAATTCATTTATATCCTGCTTAAATGATTTTTAAATCAATAAAATCATTTTAAAACTATTTATTTAATATAAATCTTAAATAAATTTAATATCATTAATATTAAATTATTAATGAAATAATCCTTTAAATATTAAAAGTTATATTTTATAACTTAAAATATCTTTAAACACTTTATTTTCATTTAAAATGATTTTTATAATATTAAAATCATTTTTAAACTAAATTATTTAATATAATTATCAAATAATTCTAATATCATTATTAATGAAATTTACCATTAAATATTGAAAGTTATATTTTATAACTTAAAATATTTTTAAATACCTTATTATTATTTAAAATGAATTTGAATATAATAAAATCATTTTTAATTAATTTATTTAATGCATTTATTAAATAACTTAATTATCATTAATATTAATTTATTAATGAAATTTATCACAAAATATTAAAAGTCATTAAAAATAACTTAAAATATTTTCCTATATCATAATATAATTTTAAATGATTTTTAAGAATTCAAATAATTTTTAAATAATTTATTTAATATAACAATTAAATAAATTAAATAACTTTAATATTTTAAAAATATTAAATATTTATGAAATATATTAAAAATTATTAAAACTAATTTTAGACTTTAAAATAATTTTGAGTAATTTAATTTGTATTTTTAATAATTAAAAACTAATTTTCTCTAATTATTTAATAAAAATAATAATTTTATAATTAAAGTGTCGCTAAAGACTGCCTTTAGCGACATAACCGTCGCTATAGGTGTTCTTCATTTTCTTGATGAAACCCAGAAATACATGTCAGTTTTCGAGTGGCTTAGTTTGACCAATAATTATTCTCAATCTGTGATGTTTCATGGCATGATTGAGGTCAGATCTTATAATGCTAATGCAAGACTACATGATCCAATAACAAACATGATCATAACATGCACCAAATGAAAGATCTAAAGGCCTAAAGTGTCTGTCAGAGCTGTTCTTCATTTCTGGGTTTGCCCAGAAATGAAGAACAGTTCGACTGTTCATATTTGGGCTTCCACAACTTGTGGTTCAATTCATGTGATAATTTTGTGATCTAATGATTCCAGGTTGTAGACAACATGTAAGGCTACAAATCTATTACATAAAATCAACCTAACAACAACTAAATCACTAGCTATACCACGATCAAACTATGTCAGAGATAACATCCCTACGTTTTTTAGGTAACCCAAAAAACGGAAATCATACCCGTCCCATCTACTTTGACCAGTCACCATGATCGAACTATTTGATGTTTAAGTGATATAAAGGCAGGAATTTGTAGTACATATAAAAAGCTACAACCTAGATACAAGAACAACATCAAAACAACAAAACATATAACATACAAAGATTTAAAAGGTCTGACATTACGTTGTCAGACACACAAATTTTTTTCCCAGATTTTCTTAAAACTTGATTTCAAGCATATTAATGTTATGGATCTAGGAAGTAACAACCTAGATCACTTAGATATACTACAAACAACATGTTTTAACATAAAATCATAACATCTAACATAGCATCAAAAGTCAGATTCTAGGTTAAGGTTTTATACCTTGATGATCAATTTCTAATTCTTGGCTATTGATGTTGTTATATGTATTAGTGGGGCTTGTTTTGTGACTGATATTAGCAATGAAATTCGGAGGTTTTATAGACAGAGGGTCAAGGATGAGAGTTGTGCAAAAAAAAGTTAGCAAATAATTTTTCTCTCTCTTCAATCTATATATAACATGATGTTACAATGAATTTGGCTGATAAGGGCTGATGTGCTGGAGATTTTGGTCATGCCAAGTCAATACTTTAGGTCACCAACTCCAAATTTGGCTAGATACACAAGCAAGCTCATTAAAGGGTAATAATGTCATTTGTCTTGCAAAACTAATGGCAAACTTGTAACTTGTCAAACCCTTAGGGTTTAACCCTAAGGTTTAACACAAAATTATAGGATTTCCAACTACGTTTTAAAATAAAATTTTAGTTTCTAAATTATAATTTATAGTTTAAAAATAACAAAATTAGTTTCTAAATAAAAATTAGGGTTTTCCTTAACTAGATTAAGTTTCTAATTACATTGTACAGGAACATTAGGGTTTAAAATTTGTAATTTGGGTTACCCAATCAATTAGGGTTACTAAATATTTAAAATAAAAATGTAGGTTTAAATATTTACTAATTATAATTAAGCTTGCTAAACTTAGCAATTAGGGTTTATAATTAGCAATTAGGTTTTATAATTACTAATTAGGGTTACGTAATATAAAAATTAGGATTTCTAAATATTAATTTGGGGTTTTTAATTAGGAAATTAGGGTTTCCAACAATTAGGGTTTTTCCTAATTAATATTATATTTCTAACACTTGTTATAATCACATTAACATAATTTTTGACCGATCTTTACACCGGTTTGAATTCAAATAACAGTACTACTAGGTTTTCTACTAATATATTATAATTAACCAACCATTGTCAGTCAATACATACAGTACATATTTATAGCACTGAAAAATCAAAATATAATTAATATTATATTATTATTCTCATTCCTTGATAAAAATCCAAAATTAGGGTTTGGATTCCAAATCGATTTATCTTTCATATATAACTTTATTAATTAAGTTAAGAATAATTAACTTAACTAATCTGAAATAATTCCATGTAATAAAATAAAATAATTATTATAATTATTCTATAATCATTTTATATATTATTTAAATAATATAATATTCATATTTTCATGGAAAATAATTAATAAAAAAATTTCCACTATAAAATTAATTATTATAAAAATATAATTTATAATGATCAACAATTCTAAAATAAAATTATTTGTAATTAACCATTTAATAAATATATTTTATTTATCACATACATATATATTCACATTATCTTGGCAAATATTCCCCATATTTATTTAAAAAAAAAATATTATACGTAAAATTTCTGATTTATTTATATAGAAAATCTTGGGTTATTATAGGTAGTGATGTGTCAGTGTCCTGAAGTCCACACATACAAAATTGTCACCATGTGCTGAGAGTAAAATTTCATTTTGAAAAGGAACATCAGTGCGTATTTAGCTTAATGTCAAAAATTTTAAAGTCTAGCATAACTAGAAGATTTGGAATACCTATGCTTCCACCATCAACTCTACTTTCTATAATGATATATTGCTTAATAATTCTATTTATTCCTATCATCCTCAATTCTCCATTCACAACTTTCTTATACCCCAGTTCATCAAAATTATCACATGTTATGAGTTTAGGAACTTTTCACAATAATATGAGTTTAGGAACTTATCCTAGCAATACGTAGTTCAAGAACTAATCAGGGAATTTCCATACACTTAGGGGCTCAAAAACATACCATACGATTATGAGTCACAAACTTGCCACAAGTATGAGTTTTAAGAACTCGCAACTAATCTTATATTCTCTACCTATTCTCTACCTATCTGTTATACACATGAGAAAAGAATCACCTTCTCAACATGTACATGTCAAATAGCGCGACACAAACATTTCAATGATTATCAATGTAAGAAACTAAGTGGTTGTTACACCAAGTACAATTCCCCGCCCATACAAAGAATCATACAACTTAGTTTTTGACATGAGTTCTCAATTAAAATCCAACATAAACCTAGCTCCATACTTACTCTATATGAATTTTGTTTAATCCGTATTGCATCACCCCCAACCCTTTTTATAAGTTGGCATAGTACCAATTCATAGTACAACTTACGTACAACAATTTTGCTATAAGATTTTCAATCATTTCATTGATCCTCCTCCCTGGTATGACCTTATCAGATCACGGTGTGATCTCATCGTATTATATTACGATTCATTTCTATGCTATAATCGTTTTGTTTTATGATCTCCTTTTCCTTTAAACTAATGAGCTCAGATATTAATGAACTCCAATTAGTAGGTATGAGAGGATTAATGGCGGATCCCCAAGGACAAATGATTGATTTACCCATCTGTGTATCCTTTATCCCTACGAAATACCAAATGAAATAGAACGCTTAGAAGGGATATAATGAAATTTTTTGATTGGTTCTTCCCAGAGGAATGATCCCTTTTATTTGTTATTTGACTGATGGGGCCAAGAAACAATTAATTATAAGAAATAAAAAATATATAAATCCTAAATAACTAAATAATAAAAATGGTGTCTTCTTTTTATTCAAACGCCTCGTGATCTTCAACCAATTATGCGCTTCAATATAATTACCAGGAGTAAGCGCCATAGCTTGTTTCCAATACTCAGCGGCTTGATCGAACCACCTTTAGTCTTTTAGACTCTATCTATTCATTACTACCGTTCATCTTTATTATCAGAGTTAGGTAACTCCATATCTTTATTACTTGTCGAGATTCGTCTTTGAATCTTATTGACTTACTAACTCTATTTGAGTTAGTCCTTATCCTTATCTATGCGGTTATTAGCCTAAGGTAACCCTACCTAATGTTTATAACCTACAAATTTGATACGAATTGTGACGTCCTAAAATTCGGGTACTTTTTACCTTAGATCTGGTACGTTAAGATATATCATTTTTATAACTATTACGGAAGATATAAACATAATTTGTTTATACAATAACCTTTACAACATAATCCCCAAGGTCGATAACCTTAACTTAATACACATATTCATATCCTAAAGGACTTATAATGTCTTTTACATTTAAAACTATTACAATTTTAACCTGCAACATATCCCAATTTTGGAATTTGTCTTTGCCTTTGCATGTATCCGAAGTTTCATCTTAATCTGAAATGTTTATCATGATATAGTAAGGGTGAACAATAAGTTTGCCTAGAAATTTTAACTTCAAAGAAAGATATATCATGATTAAAAAGAATAAAAGCTGACAAACTTTTAAAATTATAATAATTGCTAAAGAACATGAATCAATTTTTATAACTGAATGACCGAGACAATAATGATGAATGACCAACAATAAACATGAACAAATTTAACTAAACCAAATGGTAATGAAGGTGATCAGCTCTTCATACCTGATGAATATATGCAACATGCACAACGTGCGAATCAATAATTCATAGATGTGTTATAATCAACAATGATTATCTATGAGCATACATTGAAATAACAACTTAAGTTTGAGTTAGAAAACTTGAACAATAAAAGTATAGGAACTTACCTGAACCGTAGATTACTGCTACGCAAAGCTAATTTAGCTTCAGCTGAAAGATCTATTATAGATAATATCGATCTCTCAATTAGAATAATATTATCACATACACTACTGTTAATTACAGTCATTATACGACTTAAACAATTATTACATAATCAAATATTAGATTACTCCTTAAAACATCATAATTATTATCGTCCTTTGATAATTTGTCGATCATTATATCATATAAATTATGATTTAACACTTTAATCTTATATATTATAAGTTCTTCTTTAAAATCTAATAAGTCAAATATTAATCCAAAAACCTGGATTATCCAAACATACTAATCCAGCAACCCATATTGCAATCCAGCAAACTGGATTCCAAATCCAGCAACCAGATGGCCAATCCAGCAAACCAAATTGCAATCTAGCAAACTGGATTCCAATTCCAGCAACCAGATTGCAATTCAACAGGCTGGATTCACAGATTTTTAATCCAACAAGCTGGATTCATTAATTCTTTCAATCCAACAAGCTGGATTTATGATCTCTTTTCACGAAAATACCAAATCAATTTATTATTTTTCTATACTTTGACCAAACATATATACATATATTTCATACACAGAAAGAATTTTTCCATAATTTTTCAACTCCCTTTAGTATTTTTCAAAAATCACTTTTTGTTCGTAGCGTAAGAAATTAGCACTATCATGCTCAACTCCAGAAATTCCCATCCCTTGACATAATCTTATACGTTTTAACGTGAACCTCCAGTTTAAATTTTGTGGCCATTGGAGTTATAGAACTTCGATTATAGCGATTTTTTTCAAAAAATCCCAAAAATTGAAATGACTATAACTTCGTCAATTTAAGTCGGAATGAACTCATTTTTGTACAGGAGCTACTTTATATCATATATTATCATTTCCCAAAAGTTTGGAATTTATTTCAAAAATTAAATGGCCAAAAATGCTCTTGGAAAGTTCTGGGCAGTAGGTTTTTGTCCTTTTCTATTTTTTTCCTACTTTTCTAAAAATAGTCCATACAAAAATCTACAACTCCTTTTTCAGTGATTTCACTTGGAAATGTTAGAAAACTTATCATATTATCATCTCATATTTTTTTAGAATTTTTGAATGTCAGAAAAATGACAAAACTACCCTTGGAAATGACTAGACCAAAACAGTCTTGTTTTTCTTTCTAACAATGAAAATGTTTTTGCTAAAACAGCCACTAAAGCTTGTGTACTCAACATTTTTGAGTGCTACCGCTTGGGTTTAGTAGTTGACTTATATATCTAGCACCTCTCTTTGGTGGATCGCAAAACAAAGTTGTAGATCTCAAGTTATATGCTTACAATGTGGTAAATAAAAATTAATATTTTCTAGCTTTCATTTCCTTACTTTAGATCTAACTTTGATACACAAAAGGGTTAGAACTACACATAAAACACTTACTAACATGCAAATCTAGAGTTTTAAATTTTTGAAACCATAGATCCATGTTTTTCTTGAGAACAACTAAAATCAATTACATAAACTAGTTTTAAGTGATACCTTTGCTTGAGTTTCCCTCTTCTTCTTTCTAAGATGGCTATGGAGCTAGGAAACTTTGAAAAAAACTCTCTCTCCTCTCCCTTTATGGCTGCCGAATGGCTTCTCTTCTCTCTCCCTCTATTTGGTTTTCTTTGTGTTAGAAGAGATGAAAGAAAAGAAAAAAGGAAAATAGATTTCTATTTGATGTTATTAAATATACATAAAGTATATCTAATACAACTACAAACTCACCTTGTTGTCTCCTCCACAATCACTTAAATGTTACTTGTAGACTTAACCAAATGTTGTGGCTATCAATTTGTGTGACACCTAGGAGAAAGTTGTTGGGACTAGGTAATTACTTACAAAACCAAAACAAGTAACCATTATTTTCTTCATATGCTTTCCCTATCTCCTTAGGTGGCCGGCCATGTGTCCATTCATTCTCCACATGTTGGTAAAATTTTTAATGAAATATCATCCTTTATTTTGCTTATCAAATGACCAAAAAAGTCCTTCCATAATTGGACCATGTTTTGGGCTTTTTAATTTATTGTTTGGGCCTTTAACTAATTTGATTGGGCCAACACTTGGGCTTAACCCCTAAGTCTTTTTGGGCTTTCCAATTAAAATATTTGGACTTCTTAAAAATGTTTGGGCCATAAGAATTAATATAGTCCAATAACTTTTTAATATTATCTTTCCCAAATTACTTAATTAGGGTTTTCATTCACTCATTTATAATTTAAATCCTTATTCATGTACACTTAATTTCTTAACGCAATTAGACTTGCTATACTTAGGTTATAAAATTAATTAATTGAGATGTATAAAATAAATCTCTTAAGATTAGTATATATTTTAAATTCCATTATTCTCCCATACCATAACCCTTAAGTTATTCAATTTTTTTCATTCCTAATATATAATTAGGTTACCTTAGTTTCTTTTATTTGTTTATATAATAAACAAATAAAAACAAACACATAATATTCATATTCATTTACTCACATATTAACAAAGTATTTATTCTTATCATTCCTCTATTTTCACTCTAGGTTTTATTCTTTAACCTTTAATTTAATCATTCAAAATCTTATGAATTTTTGGGTTGTCACAATGGATATCAAACGGTTAGCTGTCTTTGGGGATTCCGAGCTGGTCATCAAGCAAACCACTGGGGTATATCACACCATAGAATTGCATTTGTTGCCATACCATCGACAAGTTATCAAGATGGCTATGGAGTTCGAAGAAATATCCTTCATCCACATCACTCAGAATAGGAATGATTTCGCAGATGCACAAGTAACCCTAGCTTCCTTGATCAACATATCTGAAAGGGGAGGAATCTCTGATATCAAATTTATAAGCCAGAAGGCACCAGCCTAATGAAATTACATTGGAGAAGTATTAGATGAACTGCCTCCCATCAAACAGCCCTGGTATCATGACATCAAAGAATATCTTCGAGATAGATCTACGACCGCTGGGGCAAGTCAAGCTGAAAGAAAGTGTATCCCTAAAATGGCCATGAAATTTTATCTAAGCGAAGACACAATTTACAAAAGGGATACGGGAATATGCCTTCTAAAATGCCTAGATAAAGACCAATCCCAAAGACTCATTGATGAAGTCCATGGTAGAGTATGTGGTCCACACATGAGCGATACTTTACTTGCCAAAAAGATATTAAAAATAATGCATTATTGGAGTTCTCTCAAAGCCGATTGTGACGATCACGTCAAGAGATGCTATCAATGCCAAATTCATGGAAGTATTATCTACGCTACTCTAAGTGAACTACACAATATGAGTTCACCATGGCCCTTTTTAATGTGGGGAATGGACGTGATTGGGCCAATCGAGCCCGAAGCCAGTAATGGTCATCCGTTTATCTTCAATGTGATCGATTACTTCACCAAATGGGTAGAAGTATCCTCTTTTCCCAAAGTCACCAAAGAGGTGATTATTGGTTTCATCAGAAATAATGTCATATGTCGATATGGATAGCTGGAGGTGATCGTATCGGAGAATGCCAAAAATCTAATCAACCAGATGATGGAGGAGTTATGCAGAAAATTCCACATCTTAACTATATCATTTATCGTCCAAAGATGAATGTTGTTGTTGAAGTAGGCAATAGGAACATCAAGAAGATCATGCAAAAGATGTTCGACAATCCTAAAGGATGGTCTGACTTATTGCCTTTAACTTTGCTAGCCTACAGAACATCAATGCACACTTCTACTGGGGCTACCCCCTACCTATTAGTCTATGGTGTGAAGGCAGTGCTCCCCATAAAGGTAGAAATGGAGTCATTAAAAGTATTGGTAGATGCTCAAATGGAGGAAGACATGTGGTTGCAAGACCGATATCACCAATTATCTCTAATAGATGAGAGGAGGGCCACAACTATCTTTCATGGTTAATTATATCAGCAGAGGATTGCTCGGTCATACAAAAAGAAAGTTCGGCTTCGGTAATTCAATGAAAATGACTTGGTATTAAAGAGACTCCTTGCTAATCAAGATCAATCTAAAGGAAAGTTCACCCCGAACTGGGAAGGCCCTTTCATTGTCAAGGAAGTGTTGACAGGAGGAGCCCTCAGACTGCAAGAAATGGATGGCAAAGAATTTCCCCAGCTTATCAATTTAGACACCGTAAAAAGGTATTATATCTGAAATCACCTGTAAGCCAACATCCTAGTTCTAGAAAAAAAATCAATCAAAAATCAAATGGGAGTACGTAAGCAGTCATCTATAGTGCGGTCAAACCAAACAAGAAGCCCAAAAACCCAAACAAGAAGCCCAAAAACCCAAACAAACACTTCTTAAACCATTCAGCTCAAGCCAGAGCTGGAACTGCGAAAGACCTGATTTCCCCTCATCATGGGAGTACGTAGGCAACCATCTATGGTGCGGTTGAACCCTCAAAGAGGAAATCCAAACCCTTTGCTTAAACCTTAACCACATCAAGACCAGTCCCAGGACACCAAAAAACTAGAAGCCCATAGATCAACGACCCATTCTGAAAAATCGTAGGACATCTCAATGTCAATCCATCAAGGAGAAGTTCAGGACACATCAAGATAGCAAGTCATACAGAGAATGACAACTGTTAAGAAAGTAACAAGACATATCTAAAAGGGAAGTGAATCAAAATATATTTCCTTTCCATATAATATTGTTTGATATATACAATATCTCTTGTGCATGAATAAAATGGCTAACCCAGTCTATGCAGGAAAATAAAAGCTAATTTATAAACCCGTAGATAAACGGGCAAGCAAGTACAACATGGCGTCCCTCTCAGAAGATGGAGGCGAATCTATAAGCACCAACCCTAGGGTATCCATACGAGCCAGAAGATCCACGGCCATCTGCATAGTGCTACCATTACCATATAAAAATGCACTCATATCTGCAATGATGCTAGTCCTATGGGATCTAAGTGAAGCATTATCAGCAGTGGAAGCATCTCGGGTAGCTTAAGCCTCATCCTGCTCAACAAAAGCAGCATCCCGAGCAGCTCGAGCCTTATCCTATTCAATAAAAGAAGCATCCCAATTAGCTCGAGCCTCATCCCTCTCAATAAAAGCAGGATCTCTATTAGAAAGAGCTGTCAACATCATAGCCCTAGCCTGATCCCTCTCAAATGTCATCATATGTAACCTCTGCTCCAAATACTCTACAGAAGGTGGATCCGTAGTAGTGGGAATACTGGGGGAATCATCGACCAGAGCTGCTGTCAAACCAGCAAATAGCTCGTTCTTGGTAGGAAAATCAAGGTCCTCCATGGGCTTCTCATCATCAGAATAAATACTCGACTCTGAGTGAACACCTATAGCCTATGAAATATATGCCTCCAAACATGCAGAACACTCTAAAGAACAACTCGGATGACTAGTCAAAAAATCATCCCTCTCTCGACGAGTCCAACAATCATAAATCCTGATCATGTCATCAGCTAATAAAAGTTGAGTTGACAGTCATTGATCCAATTCCTCATCAAATGGGTGAATATAATATGAAACTGATCAAACCGTCCCATGCCATCCAGTAGATGATACATGGTCACCCCTCTCAAACCAGCCAGGGGTAGATAATCTATGTCAACTGCATGAGTAATAAAGCTATAAATAGAGCTGAGTCCTGAACAAGGCAAGATAGCAAATGGATCTTCAATCCCTATCAGAAAAGCCAACCACGATGCTGCATCTGTACACTCAATTGGCTGAAAGGAATAAAACATGTCTATCTCATGAGTAAAAAATACCCATGACGTCTAAAGTGCCAATCGATCTCAAATGTGTCATAAACCACACATAAAACAAGACGACACTGCCTCTGAAAAACCCCACAGGATGGGTATGGCAAAATACAGCTGACCTCAAGGTCTCCGCCAATATCATAGGCCAGATGGTGAAACCCTCCCTGAGAGCACGGACTACCGTAATCAGGCCAATATCCAGATGGTCCATATATAGCGGCATGTACAAATAGGCCATGACACACATCAATTGGATATCTACGCGGGCAACATGCTACTCACCCTCAGTAATGGTGAAATCCCCTAAATATCATAGATAGCTATCCAGTGACCCAAATCGGTTAATTAAGAAATCCAAGGACACCACATGCCCTGAGGTAATCTCATCCATGGTAACTCTACATCATAGGCCCATCAGGGTTATAAACTATTGGCTCATATCACTGACACCCATCATAGCTCAAGGCCGGTCCAAGGGTAAATCAGTGAGACACTCATACTCCTCTAATGTAAGAGTTAGCTCATGGATATCAAATCTACAGACCTATCTCTCTAATATCCAACAAGATATCATGTCCTCTACAAAGCCCAAATGTTACCTGGAACGTTAGGAGGGCCATAGAATGCCTCAATAGTTGATCAACTGTCACCCGATATGGGGGAGACAAACTACCATACCAGGATCTCAGAGAAGAGGCTATCAATATGGGTGGGGTATGCTCCATCCGGCTAACGGTAGATGAAGACATCTATAGAACCGTACTATATGAATGTCCAGGGGTCAATGTTAAACTCACCAATTTGAATGCATATCCATAACATAATGCATGCATCACGATAAATAACAATGATAAATGATAATATGATGTATGGAATAGAAAGCATGATACATACATTCCAAAATACATCATCATATAATACATTATTTATGTATACAACTGAAAATAAAAAGTACATGGAAATGGGGTACATTCACCCAATATCTAATAGAGGCCTATCAAAAGATATAACGAGTAATGGGGAATAGCCGCCCAATATCTAACAGATGCTTATCAAAAGAAATATCGAGAAATCTATCAGAAGAAATCAATATTGTCCACATCATCCAATCGATCCATCTAATATAACTCCTCCTAAGTCACTAAATCTCTGCTAGAAGGGATGTCAAGTCGATAAAGAGGGGGCTCTGCACTGGTGAAGCAATCAAAATATGGGCCACCTGAAGGGCAAGCACTAGAGCTGGATGGATCAAAAGAATCTACCTCTGATGTATCTCTGCCCAAATGCCAGATGAAAAAATGTATCCGGTCCAATCTCTTGGTTAAACTATCAATCTGCGCCAAATGAGTGGGCTCTCGAACACAGGCAATCCAGATTATCATCATAACAGACCTAGGAACCAAATCCCTCATAACATGTATGGCGCGGGTCTGAGCTCCAATGGTGTAAGGGAACCATTAGAGGTAGAAAGCCTTCTAAGTAAAAGGACCCTCTGATAAAGTGAATCCATCTAAACTCATCAGGGGAATCTCGGTGATTGGTTGAGATAAAGGCAAATGTCGTCTAGTAGGAGGAAAGAATGAAATATGAATCTCCACTGTAGTGCTCCTGATAGCACAGTCTCCTAAATAGAGCTCCTAACCTCCATCACTCAAGAGAGGAATCTGACGGGTGGATAATACATACTCGACCCCAGTCAAAAATTCACCCTCAAAGCCTACTATCAAATAGTTCTCGGAGTAGGGAACCCATGTCATAACATCGATTGTTAATAACTCCAACTGCAAATGAGAATGGGTAAACCTCTTGGTTATAAGAACCTCTACAAGAGTGGAGTGATGCCATCATCGTCCCCGTGGATAGGTCTTCAGGCCTAATGTAGTAACTAGATGAAGACATGGAAGCCTCTCCTAGGCCCAAACTAAAAATGCAAAGATCAAATATCCTCAGTCAAGAAAACTGACAACCCGAGGGTGGGAAAATAAAAGATAAAGAGAAAATACTCACCAGCAAATATGGGTAAAAGCCAAGCCAAGCCTCCATCATGCCCTCTAAGAGTAGGCGTATCCCTCTAAGGAAGTAACCAAAGGTGTATGAGCCTCAGTCAAAGTTTTTGATACAGTCCACATCATGAGTGGCGCTAACTAAAGCATACGAAACCGTCGAGTAGTTATCCACTAAAGGCACCGATGCCCCTGTAAACTCTAACCCAGTGAAGAACCGCCAGTCCATCGGTGTCATTACCACCTCGCAATCTAGCAAATGGAGAGACTGGGTCTGCAGGAACCAGCGTTCAAACAAAGCCCTCAGATAACCTCAGGGGCAGCGACTGGGAGGAATAGAAAAAGAAAGCCTAATATCCCAATGAATGGACGATCTCTCCGTACTCTAGATGGAGGGTCTGGTTCAAGGAATAAATGTTAAACCAATTCCCTCTGAGCTGAGTAAAGCCGAGAACCTGCATTAAATTGCAAATCAAGATCAAAACCCTTGCCCTAAAAGTGGGAAAAGAGAGATGGAAATGACTATTACCTCATTCGGATGAAGGTAGATTGAGGGATGCCGACTCAAATCATCTAGAAGATCTGGAATCGTCACTTAAATAGCTGGAAGCTCTCGGCGGGGAATGGAAGAAGAAGGAACAGGGTCCACAATAAGAACATCATCCTCCTTATCTACGACATTCGGCCTCTCAACCCAGACAGGGTGAATAACTTACTCAGTCAATTGACGAGGCTGAGGAACATCAGAAGCTCTCCTCCTGACACCTGCAGAGGCCCTACGAGAGCTACTCGACTGATCTGGATCCATAATCTGAGAAAAGTCTACAAATCACCTCAGAAACGGTGAGGTAAGTTCTAAACTTGAAGCTTATTAAATTCAAATCATTGCTTCATGCATAATCTAAGTCCTAATACATGCATTGGGTTAACATACGTCCACAGTAGAGTTAAAATTACATGTTTATTAAATGCCTGGACTCGTGAAAAAATTTCTCAAGAGTCTCCTTTATAAAATGGACTATCCACATGCACATAAGCATGACTAGGTGGTCATTTAGTAACACACTAACCCAAAATAATAAACATATCATATGTATGAAAAAACATCAAAATTAAATCCACCATAACAGCTAAATTACTATGAGTGCTTTATTTAAAAACTTGTGCTCATTTGTCCTCAAATAGGATGAAAAAACTAGCAAAAAGGGATGCCAAATGACCATCTTAAAAGTAAGTTTTTTTCACATCAATACATTTAGCATGGTAAAATATGAACATTTACTAAGTTCAATAATATTTATCAAGTCATATGAGCATGCATATTCACTATATTGTGTCTAGAAGCATTCTATATGAAATCTAACGTTCTAACAGTTAAAACTTGAAAAAAAACATCTAAATGTTACCAGAGTAGTGCATAATGTTTGTACGGTGATGAATTTTGCAAAAAGCAACCCGAAATCAGTAGATCTGAAGAAGATTTTTTGGATTTTCTGTATAGTTTAACTTGAAAATAACTTGTGAAAGAGA
This sequence comes from Panax ginseng, assembly GCA_020205605.1. Classification (NCBI taxonomy): domain Eukaryota; kingdom Viridiplantae; phylum Streptophyta; class Magnoliopsida; order Apiales; family Araliaceae; genus Panax; species Panax ginseng. The sequence goes on from CM035132.1 coordinate 139,026,453, forward strand.
AGGGAGGGAGCAATTATACCCAATGGGAGTCGTGGGTCAACTCGTGGCCACCTAGGGTGGGTCCTACCCCCTATGGATCGATCAAATTTGAGTTATAACAGAGTTCCTAGAAGCTGAAAAGTCAAATCAGGGAAAAAAAATGTTGCACGATTGAGCGGAAAGGGCCTAAAACACTAAATTAAGATACCAAACTTCTGATCTACATGTAAGTCATTGGAATTAACCCAGATGTGGGGTTCAGAGAGCCAATGATAGAGATTATTAAAAACAACCCTTGTCAAAACATCGGGAAGGTCCGGTCATGAACCGTGGGTATTGAATGCATCAAAATGTCCAAGTTCATTCTGAGTTATAATTCATCAGAAAGATATCCCTAGCAGAGATATTAGGAATGTCTTACATTGTAAACTACTGCGATGACTCCAGCGTAGCATCGGGAATGGTCCGGTAAGCTATTGAAAACTACTTCAACGAAGGTCAGAATGATTGACAGTATAAACCGTTGGTGATAACTCCAGCGTAGCATCGGGAATGGTCCGGTGATATAAGTCGTTGAAAACTAATTCAACGAAGGTCAGAGTATCTGATATTATAAACTGTTGGCGACAATTCCAGCGAAACATCAGGAAAGATCTGATGATGAAAACCGTTGGCGACAACTCCAGTGTAGCATCAGGGAGGACCGATGATGGAATATGTTATATAAATCCCCAACCGAGGCACCACGAAGGTTCAGTGATTTCTAGACCATTGTAAACTATTGTTCAAGTAGGCACCGAGGAAAGTCAGTGATGGTCAATGTGATGCCCCCAAAATAGGTCCACACGACCCATTCTGAGTCGGCAGATATCACACTACAGAAATCAAATACAAACTTCATTTATAAAACTATTGAACTGTCGTGCAGAATACAACGACACATAAGTTGTGAGTTTTAATACAAATATATGTAACTCTCATGGTGCCTCGACCACAACACCTTACAATGGTACTTTACATAAAAGTATAGTCAATAATTGTTTTAGAAACTAAAATCATTGGAAAATGCTCAAGGAAACCTTTGTACATGGGAGGCCATGCATCTAAGTTATGATAGATATCATATGACTCAAGAATTATCCTTGGTTGACACAATACAACCCAGAGAAAAATGAGAAGATTACTGTCATGTTCTTTCCAATGATGTGTCTTCTCTTGACATATAATTATCTCCATTGTCTCAAATTGAGAATTATAATTCAACCAAACTCCAAGATTATATAGGTAGTGCTCATAGATATAATCAGCAAGTGCATGTGCACAACCGTGTCTTATGATAACACAAAGTTGATAAGTGAATTTTATATACACGAATCGGTGTCCATTACATGCTTATTTGTTGCTATTTTCTTGTGTTCATATTCTTTTTTACTTGTTTTGTGTTATTTTATGTGTAGGATGGTTGTTGCGGCATTTAACAAAGATTTAGAGTCGGTTGGAATCATTTGGAGTCAATTGGTGCAATTTTGGAAGAATTCATGAAGGTCAGGATGTCATTTAGCAGGATAGACCCCTGTCGGGGTGGGCATTTTTGCCTTGTATACCCCCGCCAGGGCGGGGGGGCTTCATAAGACACTTATAGAATGGTAGCCTGCCAGGGCGGGCTCTTTTAACACATACACCCCCACCGGGGCGGGGGGTGTCGAATCCTGAGTCTTCTGTTAAGCTTGAAACTCTTCTTGGGCATGACTTCTAGCATATTGGGTGGCAATAAACTCTAGAGAGATGGAATTTGATCAGAAAAACGCGTGTTGGACATCTATTACTCAATTAACAACGAATTCAACAACACGAGAGGGATATTACGAAGATTAATTCAAGTTTTTCTTAGCAAGCGTTGGAGGAGTATTTCGAGGAGATTTTGAGGCAATTGCAATTCTAGGCTACGTGAAGGGTGTTTTTCAATATTCTTCTTCTTAGACTATTAGTTGTAATTGAAAGAATGTTTTCTATGAATTATTTAGTAGTTATTTCATTTATGATGAAGTAATTCACTTTTTAGGCTTATGATGGATCTTTGAGTGAATCAATGATTGTATAAACTTTGATTTCCAGTTCAATAATCTATTTCCAGTTTATCTATATTAATTTGAGCTTGAATTTATGAATTGCCTGATAAAAAATTCTTTGTAGATTTGTATGGAATCGAGAGAGAATATTCAAATCTAGACTTAGTTAATATAGCATGTGTTCATGAATTTTGTGAATAACAGAATCTTGATGAATGTTAAGGTATAGATATGTTTGACATCGCATGTAATCGGATAGAGAACTTGATCTTGAACCTTCTTTAATCTAATTCTCATAGAGATATAGTGAGTTAGTTGATTAAGGTATTTAACTTGTTTCTATCTTAATTGTGGATTTAAGTTAATACGGTATTAGTGCATCGAGAGGTGGTTAATACTGCATTCTTATTCTTGATTAATAAATTGGGATAGTGAATTGAATTGGAATAAAGGTGTTAAAATCAGAGTGAAGCTTGGGGTGAAATCATAAGTCTAATTCTCCATTAATTGTTTGAAATTCCAGAATTTAATATTTGTGATTGGTTTGTGGTAGTTTATTTATTCTTTAATTTAGTTTTTTTTAAAATTATAATCATTAAGTTGAATAGTTTAATAAAATTAGGATTAATAGGAAATTGGTAATTTTAAGTTAAGTTTCTTACTAGTTGATCTCTGTGGGAACGATACTCTACTCATCACTTTATTATTTGTTGACCACGTATACTTGCGTGTTATGCGTATATAGATTTTACCCAACAAGTTTTTGGCGCCGTTGTCGGGGAACAATTTAGTATAGATCTTAATATTTTTACAATATCAATTTAATTAATCCAATTTTACTTAGAAATTTTTATTTTTGTTTTGTTCCTCTTATTTCAGGTGTTTGAAGCAGTTTATGCAAACTCGGCCCAAAAATCAAGACTTTCTGCCTTTTGAGGATGACATTGAGAAAAGGTTCCAGAGGTTAAGTAAGTGGATGAAGGAAATGAGGCAAGAATTTGAAACATCTGAGAAAGAAGAGGAAATGGCAGCCGAAGATCAGAAAGTGTTATGGGACTTCGCCACGCCCAAGGTGACTGAACTGCAGTCAAGCATCACCAAGCCCGCAATAGCTGCAAATACATTTAAAATCAAGCCTGGGATAATTCAAATGATTCAAAATTCTATTCAGTTTGGGGGATTGGCAAATGACGATCCGAATGAACATCTAGTCAGCTTTTTGGAAATTTGTGACACCTTTAGGTACAATGGGGTGTCGGACAATGCAGTGAGACTTCGCTTGTTCCCATTCACTTTATGGGACAAGGCGAAGAGTTGGTTACACTCTCTACCACCGGGATCAATCACTACGTGGGAATACCTAGCTCAAAAATTCCTCACCAAATTCTTCCCACTGACGAAAACTGCAAAAATGAGGAACGAGATAACGATGTTTGAACAGCAACACGAGGAGTCACTATATAAGGCATGGGAAAGGTACAAAGAATTGCTCTGAAAGTTTCCACATCATGGGTTGCAAAAGTGGTTGTAAATGAACACGTTTTACAACGAATTGAATGGAAACCTTAGAACCAGTATTGATGCAGCGTCGCGTGGAGCGTTTATGGCCAAGAGTTATAAGGAGGCCTACGAATTAATAGAGACTATGGCAGCTAACAACTACCAATGGCCCACGACAAGAATGACTCAATCAAAGGCTGCAAGAGTGTTAGAAGTAGATGGTGTGACGGTAATACAAGCGCAGATTTCAGCACTTTCAAAGAAGTTGGATTCTATGGCGAGGGTACAACTGTGAGCCGCAAGCAAGTGGCAATTATATGTGAGTTGTGCGGGAGAGCATCCTACGGATCAATGCACAATTAATCCAGCCTCTGTGCAATTTGTGGGTAACTATAATAGAATTCAACAGAATACATACCAGAATGTGTACAATCAAGGGAATAGGAATCATCCAAATTTTTTGTGGAGTAATAACCAGCAACAACAAGCTACACGACCATCATATCCTCCAGGATTTCAGAACCATCAACAACCATCTCAACATCAAGAAAAGAAATCAGATCTAGAAGAGTTGGTGATAAAATACATCACAAGCAATGAGGTGGCTATGAACAATCAAGCAATGGCAATGAAGTCACAAGAGATGGCTATCAAGAATTTGGAAATTCAGATATGACAGATTGTGTTAGCATTGAATAATAGACCTCAAGGAACGTTACCAAGTGACACCGAGAGAAATCCGAAGGGTAATCACGAGAAAAGTTAGGCTATTATGTTGAGAAGTGGAAAATAGCTTGAGGGTCAAGAAATAGAAATTTTTGTTACAAAGGAGGTTGAAACACAGAATGAAAATACAGCGGTTGAGGGCAAGCAGGGGGACAAGAAATAAGTGGAAAAGAATAAATTAGTTAACAGACCAGTTGCCTATCCTCCATCGCTGTTTCAGGAGAGGGCCCTAAAACAAAAATTGGATAAGCAGTTCGCTAAGTTTTTGGAAGTTTTCAAGAAACTTCAGATTAACATTCCGTTTGTAGAGGCCCTAGAGTAGATGCCGAGTTACGTGAAATTCATGAAAGGAATTTTGTCAAGGAAGAAGAAATGGGAAGATTTTGAAACAGTGGCACTAACCGAGGAGTGTAGTGTAGTGTTACAGCAGAAATTAACACCAAAACTTAAGGACCCGGGGAGTTTCACTATCCCATGCACAATCGGGAACATGTCTTTTAACAAGTGTTTATGTGATTTGGGGGCGAGTCTGAACTTATGCCAGTCAGTATACACAGAATTGGGTTTGCCCGCGCCAAAGCCTACAAATATTTCATTGCAGTTGGCGGATAGGTTAGTCACATATCCGAGAGGCATAGTAGAGGACATATTGGTTAAGGTGGATAAGTTTATATTCCCCGCGGACTTTATCATTCTGGATTTTGAGGAGGACAAGAACATCCCGATTATCTTAGGGAGACCTTTCTTGGCCACGGGTAGGACACTCATAGACGTACAAAAAAGGAGAACTTACTTGAGGGTCCAAGATCAAGAAATCAAATTTAATGAGTTCAAGGCCATGAAATTCCCTACGGATGAGGAAGAATGTTTTCGGATGGATTTAATTGATTAAATCATTAGTGAAGATATGAGCAAGAGTTTGGTTAATGATCTGTTAGAGACAACTTTATTGGGGGATGAAGAGTTTAACGACCCAGAATTTGGGGACTACTTACAGGTGTTAGATTCATTGCCACGAGTTAGCCGATTCAGACCACCGTTTGAAACTTTTCACACTGAGGAGATAGCCGCAGAAAAACTAAAACCGTCATTGGAGGAGCCACCAATATTAGAACTTAAGCCACTCCCTAAACACCTCAGGTATGTGTACTTAGGCAATTCAAATTCTTTACCTGTTATTATTTCTGCTACACTTAACGAATTATAAGAGGAAAAGTTGATGAGGGTGCTTAGGGAACACAAATCAGCGATTGGGTGGACGATTGTGGATATAAAAGGGAATTAGCCCTTCATTTTGCATGCACAAGATTCTGATGGAAGATGATGCAAAACCAACGGTGGAGCAACAATGTCGACTCAACCCAATTATGAAGGAAGTTGTGAAGAAGGAAATTTTGAAGTGGTTGGATGCCGATATCATCTACCCGATTTCCGAAAGTAAGTGGGTTAGTCCGATTCGGTGCGTTAGAAAAAAGGAAAAATGGCGTAGTGCGAGAATGAGGACAACGAGTTAATCTGATTTAAAAAAGTGAAAGGTTACAGGGTTTGCGTGGATTATAAGAAATTGGTAATTGTAAGTTAAGTTTCTTAATAGTTGATCTCTTTGGGAATGATACTCTACTCATCACTTTATTACTTGTTGACCACGTATACTTACGTGTTGTGCGTATATAGGAAGTTGAACAAGGCAACCCAAAAAGATCATTTCCCACTGCCCTTTATTGATCAAATGTTGGACAGATTGGCGGAACATGAATATTATTGTTTATTGGATGGGTACTCGGGTTATAATCATATAGTCATCGCTCCTGAGGATCAAGAAAAGACGTAATTTACGTGCCCTTGCGTCACATTTGCGTTCAGGAGGATGTCATTTGGGTTATGCAATGAACCTGCAACCTTCCAACGGTGTATGATGGCCATTTTCTCAGATATGGTGGAGAATAATATTTAAGTCTTCATGGACGACTTTTCTGTCTATGTGGACAACTTTGATACTTGCCTAGGGAATCTGGTCATGGTGTTACAGCGATGTAAGGATACGAACCTCGTACTCCATTGGGAAAAATGCCACTTCATGGTTGAAGAGGGCATAATTTTGGGCCATAAGGTATCAGCTCAAGGATTGGAGGTTGACAAAGCAAAGCTGGAAACAATCGAGAAACTGCATCCACTTAGCTCGGTTAAGGGTATTAGATGTTTTCTGGGACATGCTGGGTTCTATAGGAGGTTCATAAAGGACTTCTCTAAAATTACAAGACCTTTGTGCAGTCTTTTAGAGAAGGATGCTATTTTCAGCTTTAATGAGGAATGCAAGTCATCTTTTGAATTGTTGAAGAAGAAATTGACTATAGCCCCCGTGATCGTCGCACCTGATTGGAATATGTCGTTCGAGCTGATGTGTGATGCAAGTGACTATGCGGTCGGGGCTATTTTGGGTCAACGCTGAGATAAGGTGTTTCACGCCATATACTATGCAAGCAAAACACTCACAGAGACTCAAATGAATTATACAACCACAAAAAAAGAATTGCTTGTAGTGGTGTATGCGTTTGACAAATTTCAGGTGTACTTGATTGGGACTAAGGTGATAGTCTACACGGACCATTCGGCGATTTGGTACCTAATAATGAAAAAAGATGTTAGGCCACGCCTTATCTGATGGATTCTCCTACTTCAAGAGTTTAACTTAGAAATAAATGATAGAAAGGGAACAGCGAATCAAGTAGCCGATCACTTTTCTAGGCTGAAAAACCAAGGGAAATCAAAAGAAGACAGGTGTGAAATTAAAGAATCATTCCCGGATGAGCAATTGTTTGGGATTTTTATAGAATTTCCTTGGTATGTGGATTATGCAAATTTTCTTGTGAGAAACATTCTTCCACCTGATCTCACAAGACAACAGAAAAAGAAGTTTCTTCATGATGTAAAATGGTACATGTGGGACGAACCGTATTTGTTCAAGCAGTGCACCGACAAAATGATTAGAAGGTGTGTGCCCTATAGTGAAGTGAAGAACATTATGCATGAGTGCCATTCATCTGCGTATGGTGGGTTTTATGGTAGCGAGAGGACATCAGCAAAGGTGCTGCAAGCTGGGTTTTATTGGCCCACATTATTCAAGGACGCCCAACAGTTTGTCAAACAATGCGATAGGTGTCAAAGGGTGGGCAGCATTTCGAAACGGAATAAGATGCCCCTACAAACAATTCTTGAAGTGGAAATCTTTGATGTATGGGGCATCGATTTCATGGGGCCATTCCCTTCATCTTTGAACAATTAGTATATTCTACTTGTAGTGGATTACGTATCGAATTAGGTTGAAGCTGCAGCACTACCATCCAACGATGCCAAGGTGGTCCTCAAATTCCTACAGAAAAACATTTTCACGAGGTTTGGCATGCCAAGAGCAATAATCAGTGATGAAGGTAGTCATTTCTGTAATAAGTCCTTCACAGCTCTTTTGGCAAGGTATGGGGTCAACTACATGGTAGCGACAACGTATCACCCCTAAACCAGTGGGCAGGCTAAGGTATTAAACAGGGAAGTCAAGAAAATATTGGAGAAAGTAGTAAATCTGAGTCGTAAGGATTGGTCGCTTCGGTTGGACGATACATTATGGGCATACCGAACTACGTACAAAACACCGATCGGGATGTCACCATATCAATTACTATATGGAAAGGCATGTCACTTACCGGTCGAGCTATAACATAAGGCTTATTGGGCGGTTCAAAAACTCAATTTCGATCAAGTAGCTGTAGGGGAAAAGAGACTACTTCAACTGAATGAGCTCGACAAATTTCTCCTTCACTCCTATGAGAACTCTAAATTATACAAAGAAAAAGAAAGCTCAAGTCGAGATGGTCGGGACCATTCACTATAAAGCGGGTATTCTCTCATGGCACCGTTGAACTCTATAGTTGCAATCCATTAGAAACGTTCAAAGTCAACATTCAACGTTTAAAGCACTATTGGGGTGGCGAGGCCAACACCGATGTCATTGCCATCACATTGGCCGAGACACCATGAACAGGAAGTAGTCAGGCTGAACGACTTAAAATCAAGCACTAATTGGGAGGTAACCCAATCTTTAGTTTATTTCTAATATCTTTCATTCATAATTGTAGAATATAGTTTTTATTAAGTTATTAGATAGTATTATATAATAAAGGTCTTGTTAATTTCTACATAATACATTATGTTATCAAAAATCCACTAATGCTTATGTTTTATATCTTGCAGGACGGAAAAAGGATCATTGAGTGGGTTACAATGAAGCAAAGTTGAGAAACATGGGATTTTAGTAGAAGTGATACCCGCCGGGGTGGGCCCAAAAAGCACTACAACCCGTAAGGCAAAGGGGGTCTCCGAAATAGAAACCATGCCACGTGAATGCTAATATTATTTACACACCTGCTTGGAAGGTAGAGTCCTTACTTCAAATTACAGTAGCCAAGCTCGCTGGGGTGGGCTTTCTAAGCTTAACACCCCCCGCCGGGGTGGGGGTCCTAGAATTCAACTGATTGCTCGGTAGTTATATGTGCTAGACTCCTCAACTTCAATAACTTCTACAACTTCCACTTCAATTATTCCACATCTACCATAACTCTAACCACCACCCACTACAACCACTTTTACTCCCCACTACTTCCATTACTCCATTAATTCCCCCACCTCTTCACTCCACTAATAGAATTCATTTTACCACCTCTATATATTACAACATCTCCTACCATATTTCTCACACCAATTGAAGTGGGCATTCATAGAGGATACTTGAGAGCAATTGAAGGATAAATTAATAAGTTTGGGGGAAAGCTACGACGATACACGCATTCGAGAGCACATGGCTTCACAACCAACATCAAAACGCCAAAAGGGAGAGAGTTCAACGCCCTCACAACCAACCCGGACCTTTGATCACCGGAAATTTGTGAATGTCGCCACCGCCGACCGGTGAGTACATGCTCACCGAAGCTCTTACATCAGAGCGGGGGTTGGCACCAGATCCTAGTGATGGGGAGATAATGCCTCAAATCTATCTAAAGGGGCCCAAGAGCCGGAACCCGCTGTAGTCAACATTGTCAAGGAATTCTATGCAAACGCTGAGGATAAAGCTCCATTCAACGCATTTGTGCGGGGTCGTTTTGTTCCGTTTAGTGCCGATGCAATAAACACCTACTATCAACTGCGGGTACCTCGCCATTGCCAATATGCTCAACTACGTTATTTTGATCCAGATTATGAGGCAATACTCAAGGAGATGACTAAGCCGGGAATAACTTGGATCAAAGGTTGGAAGGGAGGCACAGTGTTCCACAACAAGGACCTCAGGCGGTATGGGAAAATATGGTACGCATTCTTATGCGCTAAACTATATATCCATCCCAACACACCTCAGACGTGACCAAAGAGAAGGTGTTACTGCTATATGCAATTGTGCAAGATTTCATCATCGGCGTCGGGGCCATTATCTGTTTCTCCATCCTCTAGTGTTTACGTGGAAATTTTTCGGGCGGCTTTCCACATCCATCACTCATATGTGGGTTGTGCCACCAAGAGGGTGTGAGATGGTCCGACGATGAGCCCACACAGATGCCGCTTGCGTTGCTAGACTCTAGAATGATAGCGCGACATTTTGTATGGGCAGGAGGTGATTCACATCCTCGTCGACTGGTCTTTATTTTTCCATCGGCTTTAGAGGATGAAGTTGATGTTAGGAGATCAAGGGGCCAGAAGTAGACACATTGATCCTCGGTTCCTTCATTTTTAAAATCAAATGAATGCCGAGGTTTCCACCGAGTGATTCAGACGAAGAAGATCAACAACCACCTCCTCAGACTTAAGCGATAGCAGCGAAGTCCTCAAGTACTTAAATTTGATTATTCATCCAATGAGGGCATTGTATTACTTAAGTTTGGGGGATTTAAATTCATTTTGTATGCATATGTAGTACTTAGGTTTAAATTTTGTCATTTTAATTTCAGTGTTGCATAGTAACTTATGAAGAATTGCATGATAGCTTAGGAACATAAGTGCATACGTAGTAGTTTAGGTTATTTTTGTCATTGCATTATTTTTAGTTTTGTAAATAGTGCATTTTGTTATAAAATATATATATATATATATAGTTAAATTTTGTGTTTGCATATGTCCAGCAGTGTGTAGTTCATGTTATTTTTGGGCCAATGATGAGATTGATAATAAGTTAACCAATACAACATTGATTACTAGAACTGTGATACAATTTCTGTTACGAATCAAATCTTACCCTCGTTTGAAACTGGTATAAAAAGGTTAGCACGATTAATAACATCTTTGTTAACTAGTCAATTAAAATTGATACATAAATAGCTTCTAAAGGAAAATGCTAGTGTAAATGAGAAAATGACAAGGATAGGCAGTAAAGGCGAAAATTATGCAAGAACCTAAGTTTGGGGAATTATATATGGGGTATTTAAGCTTTATATATATATATATATATATATATATATATATATATATATATTTATATATATATATATCATGACTAGTCTTGTTTTGGGGCCTTTGTTACTTGAGGAAGTATGCCCGAGGGGATTGTCTTTACACCTAGCGCCCTAAGGTCTTTTATGGTCTGGGAGTCGTTGGTTGAAAGCTCGCTAAGGGGTAGCATTGTTAGCCTAATGGAATGAGACATTGCACAGTCATGGTTTAAAAAAATTAATAAAACGGGAAAAGAGCAAAAAGCCACCGTGAAGAAAAAAAAAGAAAAAAAATATATAAATAAAGTATAAGTACCCTGTGTGAACCCCTGGGAATGGTACTTGCTTAGTTTTAGTTGGACCTTGTCTATTTTTGGAATTTTTAAGTTTGCACTGTATGATTCCTACTAAGAAATTGATTATGTATTGAATTTGAGTCCGTAGCAGTTATCATTGATGTTGATCACACATGCACACTATACCAGTGATAATGGGTTAAGATTTAGGGATTAAAACAGATTTGTGGATTGGTTTTGGTAGTTAATATTGTAGAGGTGCTTGTTTTCTCTGAGGCCGATGAGATAATCTTGATTCTACGATACTGTTGGGTTCGAAAGCATATAAATTAGATCATATTCATTTCACCTTGTTGCAATGCATATCATGTAGTTGTTTTGTGCTCGAGGACTAGCACGGTTTATGTTTGGGGATTTTTGTAAGTGGATTTTATATACACGAATCGGTGTCCATTTCATGCTTATTTGTTGCTATTTTCTTGTGTACATATTCATTTTTACTTGTTTTGTGTTCTTTTATGTGAAGGATGGTTGTTGTGGCATTTAACGGAGATTTAGAGTCATTTGGAATCATTTGGAGTCAATTGGTGCAATTTTGGAAGAATTCATGAAGCTCGGGAAGTCATTTAGCAGGATAGACCCCCTGTTGGGGCGGGCCTTTTTACCTTGTATACCCCCGCCAGGGCGGGGGGTCTTCATAAGAAACTAACAGAATGGTAGCTCATGGAGGATGGGCTCTTTTAACTATATACACCCCATTTGAAGTGAGGATGTCGAATCCTGAGTCTTCTGTTAAGCTTGAAACTCTTCTTGGGCATGACTTCTAGCATATTGGGTGGCAATAGAACTCTAGAGAGATGGAATTTGATTAGAAAAACGCGTGTTGGACATCTATTACTCAATTAACAACGAATTCAACAACACGAGAGGGATATTACGAAGATTAATTCAAGTTTTTCTTAGCAAGCGTTGGAGGAGTATTTCGAGGAGATTTTGAGGCAATTGCAATTCTAGGCTACGTGAAGGGTGTTTTTCAATATTCTTCTTCTTAGACTATTAGTTGTAATTGAAAGAATGTTTTCTATGAATTATTCTGTAGTTATTTCATTTATGATGAAGTAATTCACTATTTAGGCTTATGATGGATCTTTAAGTGAATTAATGATTGTATAAACTTTGATTTCCAGTTCAATAATCTATTTTCAGTTTATCTATATTAATTTGAGCTTGAATTTATGAATTGCCTGATAAAAAATTCTTTGTGGATATGTATGGAATCGAGAGAGGATATTCAAATCTAGACTTAGTTAATATAGCATGTGTTCATGAATTTTGTGAATAGCAGAATCTTGATGAATGTTAAGGTAGAGATATGTTGTACATCACATGTAATCGGATAGATAACTTGATCTTAAACCTTCTTTAATTGTAATTCACATAGAGATATAATGAGTTAATTGATTAAGGTGTTTAACTTGTTTCTATCTTAATTGTGGATTTAAGTTAATACGGTATTAGTGCATCGAGAGGTGGTTAATACTATATTTGTGTTCTTGATTAATAAACTGGGATAGTGAATTGAATTGGAATAAAGGTGTTAAAATCAGAGTGAAGCTTAGGGTGAAATCATAAGTCTAATTCTCCATTAATTATTTGAAATTCTAGATTTTGATATTTGTAATTGGTTTGTGGTAGTTTATTTATTCTTTAATGTAGTTTTTTTTAAAATTATAATCATTGAGTTGAATAGTTTAATAAAATTAGGATTAATAGGAAATTGGTAATTTTAAGTTAAGTTTCTTACTAGTTGATCCCTGTGGGAACGATACTCTACTCATCACTTTATTACTTGTTGACCACATATACTCTCGTGTTGTGCGTATATAGATTTTACCCAACAGAAGTCGTCTGTTATTAGACATCTTGTATGATAGTGGCAAAACACCCTTCCAAAGTTGGGTTCATCTCACCCTATTCGGTTCACCAAAATCAACTGTTAAAATGACGTATAAAATACGACACACTTATCTAAAATTCTCAATAAAATTATTTCCATTCTGTTTTAGGGGAAACCTCAAAAACTATAGACCATCGTTCTATTCCCTTGTTACCCCCGCTCGACCCATCTACACTCTTATTACCTGAAAGGAATTGTGAAGCAAAAGGGTGAGCATAACTAGCCAAGTAAAGAATGTCCTGACTAAAGATAATTAAATTATCAATAGTATTCGTCAGTAATAAATCAGAGATTTAGAACATACGGTAGATGATAAACCTTTTCAACCATGGTGGCAGCGGAACGAGCAATCCATTAGAAGAGTCAAATAGACCATAAAGTCTATTATCTTCTCCACGTTAAAAGTCCACCAACAATGTTTTATCCCTGTAACATAAATCAACAGTTCCTTTCCGCAATCATGTGAATAACTCATAATCATAATTGTGATTCTAAATTCCTCTTTGCACCCAGGACGAAGATAATTTTCATCACCTGTCTTTACCTGAAACATCAAAGATCATGGTTATACCAAATCACAGTTCCTGTTCATAATCATACTAATAAATTCATCTTTGTACTACGGACCAAAGATATTCATTAACAGTTCATCTTTGCACTATAGGCCAAAGACATGCAACTATAATTTAGAAGAGTCAAATAAAGCATGATATTTACTATCTTTTATGAATTTAAAAGTTTATTATCAATATTTTATCGCTGAGACTCAACTCAATAAATAATCCACATCACCAAATTATCCATGCACTACAGCCAAGGATATTAATTAGTATCACGACCACGAATTATCCATGCACTACGGGCCAAGGATATTCGTTTTTTCACCAATGGTCATGTTCGCGCCAAACAACAATTCATCTTTGCACCCTTGTCCGAAGAGAACGCATGGTCATAATCATACCAACAACTGTTGTTGAGACTCAGCTTATCAATTAGTATTACAACCACGAATTATCCAAGCCATACGGGCCAAGGATATTCATGTAATCATTAATGGTAATGATTATACCGAATAATCCCTAGTCATAATAATACCAACAACTGTCCATCAATGCACTACAGGCCACTGAGAAATTTTACCACATCATTTGTAACATTACGGGTCATGATTATACCGAATGATTCCTGGTCATAATCATACCAATCAACAGTCCATCTATGCACGTAAGCCAAAGATGACTTTCATCACAATATAAGCATGAGGATGATGACAATGATATAAGAATTCAATTAAAAGAAAGCAAAGGATAAATTTTAAAGACTTTAACAATTTAATTTATCCAGAATTCAATAATATCCAAATTATCAACATAATACTACTTTGTGGAGTAAAATTCAAGAATGATATTGTATCAAAAATGATTTAGACCGAAAAGAAATCAATTTTTGTCATGAATAGTACTTTGTGTGAATAGTACCCTAGTGAATAGTACTCCGTGAATAGTACTTCGTGAATAATACTTCAGGAATAGTACTCTATGAATAATACCAAGTGAATAGTACTTTGTAAATAGTAACTCATGAATAGTAACTCGTATTCGTAAATAGTACCGTATACATGAATAATGCCATATATGTGAGTAGTACCCATGAATAGTACTCCGTGAGTAGTACTCATAAAAGAAAAATACAATAGAAAAAAATATTCCATTACGAGTACAAAAAAAATGATATCTCATACGAGTATAATAAAATATACGAAACTGCAAATGGATTTTCACCCGCAATGCGGTAATCCATGTAGACAGATCATTTCCACAATTTAATAAAGAATGAATACGAAGGTCATTCACCATGCATAGCGTAGACAGGTTATTCCAACAGAATAATAAAGAATGGAGTAACAACCCTTACGATTAATTAAAGAAAATAATATCTCTTCAGAACATGAAATACATAATACCCCTTACGGCTGTTGAACGAAAATAATATTGCTATGAATATTGAACGAAGATTGTGACAACCTGAGAAATTAGACAATTTATTAAAATCTTAAATGATTGATTTAAGGTTCAATATTAGAACCTAGACAGAAAATTAGTGTATGCGTTTGATATTTTTGAGAAGGAAGTTTGAGAATTTCAAAATTCTGTGAAGGATTTAGGTGAATTATTCAGGATTAAGTGTATACGTGAATATGTTATGTGTATATGGCCATTCATGTGTTCAGAATGTTGTTAAGGGTCAAGGTTTGACCAGATAAATTTTACCAGTGTCAAACCATAAGTATATATTAAAAACATCAACGTTCAGTTAGAAAACCCTAGCAATGTATAAGAAACCCCAAAAACCAGTTCTGAAACCCTAATTTTGGTTTCGGGAATTCGAAACCCTAATTCAGAAATTGAAAACCCTAATTTAGGAATTTAAAGGCTATATATAAGGTTTAAACGTCATTAATTATAATTTATTAGGGAAAACCGTAATGAATTACTTGAAACTCTAATTGATTATTAGAAACCCCTAATACCAGATCTGGAAACTCTAATTTTAGATTCTAGGAATTTGAAACCCTAATCTGGGAACATAAAGGATAATTATAATGCTTTAAGTACTATTACTTATAATATTAATAAAGGTAAAGCCTAATTAATTAGCAAACCCTAATTTCAAATTTTTAAACCCTAATTGTTCTGTTAGAAACCCTAATATACAATTGTGGATTTAATTGCTAAATTAGAAATTTTAATTAGGAAATATTAGTCCTAATTAGTAAACTTGAATTATGATTAGGAAATCTAAGTATAATTAGAGAATCCTAATTATAATTTGAAAATCTTAATTTTTCCATTTTTAAAACCTAATTTAAAAATCCTAAATGTGATTTTTGTAAACATTAGGTTTTAACCCTAAGGGTTTAACCTTAAGGGTTAAACCCTTAAGTTGGATCAAATGACAACTTTAGAATTAAAATTGGAAAGCAAATGACCATTTTGCCCTTTTTATATTTTTTTAATAAGTTGGTATGTAGGTTTTAACTTTAGGTGAGTTGTTCACCAAAACCTAACCCTAGCCATGTGCATATATCTCAGCCAAATCTAATCATTGGTGCCACCTAGCAATATGAGATTCATTGAATCAAAGTTTTATAAGATTTAAGTAAGTGAAATCACTTACTTTACTTAGCAAACTTGCCAAGCCTTTTCTCTCTCTATATTTTGAAATCTAGAGTGAGAAGGAGTGGGAAACAAAAACCATTATCATCTCCTAGCCTTCCAAGAACAGATCAAGGATCAAAAGTTCAAGAATCAAAGTTTTAAAGGCATAAATCGTAAATCATGTTATCCATATTATTTGTTGTAATTGGTTGCTTAAAGATATGTATTAAGGTGTCTTTAAGTGATCTGGGTTGTTAAATCCCAGATCCATAACATCAAAGTGCTTGAAATTTATGTTTTTAGAAATCTGGAAAAACTGGAAAAATGTAGCGTGACAACTGAATGTCAGAGCCTCTAGATCTTTATGTGATAGGTTTTAGTTGTGTTTCATGTTCCATATCTGTTCTTTGTTGTAAGACCTTTGATTAGAAACTTTAAACAAGCCCAGATCATTAGTTGATTGAAAGATATGAGCAGTCAAACCTCGTTGACCGTTCACGAAATCGATTTCTGGGCAGTCCAGATTTGCCTAGAAAAGTCTGATAGTGTATTTGCAGGTCCTTGATCTTGCTTCTCTTTGATTGTTAGGTCATGTTATTGTTTTGACCTTGTAGAATTGTATAAGAACTACACATCAAAACCATTAGATCACTCAGATCTTTCTCAGAATCAAAATTATTTGTGGTCAAACCACCGTTGACCAACTGATCGGATGAAGATTTCTGGGAAACCCAGATCTTCAAGAACCGTTTCCTGACCCCTACTTTGACCAGCCTTGATCTTCTTGGTGTGATGATGATATAATGATACGTTGTTATAGAATTGTTCCCTGGTATTAGGACTACTAGATATCTCCTTTAGATCACACTGTGAAAGCATGTAATTCAACTTATGAAGCTTCAAAGAAAAATCTGAATCATTCTTCATTTTTACGGAAAACCAAAATGAAGAAACGACTCGATAATGACTTTGTGAGGCTTATAGTTTACTGTTATGTTGTGATTTAGACATGGAATTGAAACGAGATTGTAGTGTTACATGAATACTACAATCCTAACAGAATTACAAACTCAGAAGCTTGATAACCAAGAATCTAGAACAGGTAAAACTACCCATCCTACAAACTGACAAGAGTTTCTAGGTTTGAGCAAGAACACTCAAGAACACCTATAGCGACGGTTCTGTCGCTAAAGGGCCCTTTTAGCGACAATTATTTTTGGAAAATTAGTTTTGATTATTAAAAATACATAAAAAAAATTCTAAAAATTATTTTAAAGCCTAAAAATTAGTTTTTAATTATTTAGAGTATATTTCATAAATATTTAATATTTTTGGAATATAAAGGTTATTTAATTTATTTAAATATAATATTAAATAAATTATTTAAAAATAATTTTAATACTTGAAAAATCATGAAAAATTATATTATGGTGTTAAGAAATATTTGAAGTTATTTTTAATAACTTTTGATATTTTTGTGATGAATTTTATTAATAAATTTATATTAATAGTGAATAATTTATTTAATGAATATATTAAATAAATTATGGAAAATTAGAAATAATATTTTTAAATTATATAAAAATGATTTAAAGATTAGAAAAATATTATAATTTATAAAATATAACTTTTGATATTTTGTCATGAAAATATTAATATTTTAATATTAAAAGCAATTATCGGATAATGGATTTAGTGTTTAAAATCATATAAATATGATTTTAAGGTACTAAAAATACCTTGATATATTATAATTATATTATAATATTATGCTATGATTTTTATTAATATTTAATATTAAATAAATATTAATGATAAGGGAATAATGTGGTATTTATATTATAAAAATACGATATAAGTGATTGAAAAATTATGATAAATGATATTAATTATCTGAAAATTATTACAAGTCTATGAAAATTATTTTATCTGCTAAGAAAATTATCTAAGATAATTGTTAAGTGTTTAGACAGAGTTTAATTGAACTTAAACTCGATGTTTGTCCGACCAGACCGTCGGGATGTTAGAATTATACCGAATTCAACTCGGACTGTAATAGTTTGACTTAATACTAGGTCTTATGTGATGTATAGACTTATATGATTATATTTTAATATGTTTAGGTTATTTTAAATACTGTGATGATATTATTCTAATTTGTATATCGATATTATTTATATATTAGGGCTTCAGACAAAGCTTATTAAAATATGTAACGATAATCAACAAAACAAGCAAGTTTTTCTTAACTCTACTTAGAGTTGTTTCATTCAGATATGCTTATGGTTAATCATTGCTGATTTCCATGTCTAACAATTGTAGAATTGTACTTTGTACATATTGCTTATATAAGTCAGGTATGAAAGGCTGATCACCTTCATTACCATTCGGTCTAGATATATTTGCTCATGTTTAATACTTTTTCAGTCAAAAGTTTGTTCGTGCTAGTTCTCAACTATATTGAAGAATTATAGGCAGCTTATTATTCAAATTCTTTCAATCATGATATATCCTCAAATAAATTATGCTTGCTGGGCAAACTTCATGCTCACCGTTGCTATATCATGATAAAACATTGTAGATTAAGGCGAATACGACGGATACAAGGAAAGGTTAAAGACAGTTCCAGCGTTAGTTTATGTGTGCAGCTAAATTTGTAACAATAATGTATGATAATATCTTTGTATGTCAGATAGGATAATGAATTGTGTATAAGTAAAGGTTACTCGACCTTGGGGAATAATGTGTAATGGTTATTGTATAAACAATTTATGTTTATATCTTCCGAAATAGTTATAGAATTAGTATACCAGATCCATGGTGATTTGGGACCCGGATTTGGGGCTGCTACAGTTGGTATTAAAGCTATTGGTTATGAAGCTTAGGTAGGAATACCTGAGGTCAATAACCGCAGTAATTAGGATAATATTTGACTCACATAGAGTTAGTGTGTCTGTAAGATTCAAAGACGAATATTAGTGAGTTGTAAAGATACAGAGTTCCCTAACTCTGATAATAAAAGTTGAACAGTAGTGGTGAATAGATCGAGTCTAAAAGACTAAAAGTACAGGGATAGGAGATCGTAAAACAAAATGATCAAGTTATATAAATGAATCGTAATATATACGATGAGATCACCCCATGATCTGATAAGGACCTATCAGGGAAAAGAATCAATCTGATGATTGGAAAGTTTACAGCAAGATTGCTATGTGAATTGGTACAGATTCAGGAATGGATTATGAATACGGATTAAATGAAATTCGTATTGAGAAGGGAGTTAAGATTAGGTGGGGATTTCAATTGAGGACTCATGTCAGCAGCTGAGTTGTAGGATTCCTTGTATGGGCGGGGAATTTCACTTGGTGTAAAAACCACTTAGTTTTTGGCATTGATAATCATTGAAATGTTTGTGTCGCGTTATTTGCTATATGCATGTTAAGAGGGTGATTCCTTTCTCATGTATATAATAAATAGATAGGTTATAGGTAGAGAATATAAGGCTAAGTATGAGTTCTTAAAACTCATATTTATGCTATGTTTGTGACTCATAGTTATGTGAAATGTTTATGAACCCCTCAGTGAATGGACGCCAAAGGTCTGACTAGGGTAAGTTCTTAAACTCATATGATTGTGGAAAGTTCCTGAACTCATGAGTGTTGTTTGACGAACTGGGAATAGTCATGTGTGAATGGAATATTGAGGATAATAGGAATAGATAGATTACTAAGCAAACGATTATTAGTGGTGACATAAGTTTTCCAAAACTCCTAGCTATGCTAGACTTCAAAATTTTGACATCAAGCTAAATACGCACTATGTGCTTTAAAAAAAATATAGGCTCGTAATCATTTTTGGAACGGTTTAATGTATAGTCTATGCTACTTATTTCGGCTAGACGCAAATGATTTGAAATATCAAAATATATTTTTATTTATCACTTACGTACCATGTAACATGGTGCAAAGATGATAAAAAGTTGATGGAGTTGTAAATACAGGAATACTCAGTGTGAATTCGATCTAAAAATCATTGTTCCACTATTGTATGATGTGTTATGACAAAGTTATACAATGACGGTATCCTAAAATGGACTGTTAATATAGTACGACATCATGACGTCATTCTCAAAAATATTTTCAAAAATTTAATTTGCCAACGGGGTTTGGCTACACCGAAATAATTCGATTGAATGGAATTATTGATATGAGTCTATGCTATTCGATTTAGCTAGACTAATGTTTATGAAAACTCTAAGTGTTCATTGAAAGAAATTTGCCGAACCAAATTGTTTTGGTGCGGAATCTAATAAGACTGAGGTAAAATTTTGTGCATATGGCAGTGACGAGAAACAGATAAAATTAGTACTTGGCTAGTACAAGGCATATCGGGTTAATCACACTATGTGTTCGTAAGTTATGACAGTTTGAGGATGAATTTCCATAAAACCTTTGCAAAAATGACAGACAAATTGTCTATATGACTCCTCAGCACAATTTGAAAATTTTTACTCTTGTGAGTGGTGTATTGGGTAGCATGTGATGATGTGTACGAATGGTGTAAGCAGTATGGTGTAAGGTTTAAGGTGAATTTTGGGAACAAAATTCTTAGAAGAAGGGGTGAATGTGACAACCCGAGAAATTAGATAATTTATTAAAATATTAATTAATTGATTTAAGGTTCAATATTAGAACCTAGACAGAAAATTAGTGTATGCGTTTGATATTTTTGAGAAGGAATTTTGAGAATTTCAAAATTATGTGAAGGATTTAGGTGAATTATTCAGGATTAAGTGTATACATGAATATGTTCAGTGTATATGGCCATTTATGTGTTCATAATACGGTTCAGGGTAAAGGTTTGACCAGATAAATTTTATCAGTGTCAAACCCTAAGTATATATTAAAAACATCAACGTTCAGTTAGAAAACCCTAGCAATGGATAAGAAACCCTAGAAACCGATTCTGAAATCCTAATTTCTGTTTCGGGAATTCGAAACCCTAATTCAGAAATTGAAAACCCTAATTTGGGAATTTAAATGCTATGTATAAGGTTTAAACGTCATTAATTATAATTTATTAGGGAAAACCCTAATGAATTACTTGAAACCCTAATTGATTATTAGAAAACCCTAATACCAGATCTGAAAACTCTAATTTCGGATTCTGGGAATTTGAAACCCTAATCTGGGAACTTAAAGGATAACTATAATGCTTAAGTGCTATTAATTATAATATTAATTAGGGTAAAACTTAATTAATTAGCAAACCCTAATTTTAAAATTTTAAACCATAATTGTTCCGTCAGAAACCCTAATGTACAATTGTGGATTTAATTGCTAAATTAGCAATTTTAATTAGGAAATGTTAGTCCTAATTAGCAAACTTGAATTATGATTAGCAAATCTAAGTATAATTAGAGAATCCTAATTATAATTTGAAAATCTTAATTTTTCCATTTTTAAAACCTAATTTTGAAATCCTAAATATGATTTTTGTAAACCTTAGGTTTTAACCCTAAGGATTAAACCCTAAGGATTAAACCCCAAGGGTCAAAACCTAAGGGTTGGATCAAATGACAACTTTAGAATTAAAATTGGAAAGCAAATGACCATTTTACCCTTTTTGTAGTTTTTTTTAATTAGTTGGTATGTAGGTTTTGACTTTAGGTGAGTTGTTCACCAAAACCTAACCCTAGCCATGTGCATATATCTCAGATAAATCTGATCATTGGTGCCAGCTATCAATATGAGATTCATTGAATCAAAATTTTATAAGATTTAAGTAAGTAAAATCACTTACTTTACTTAGCAGACATGCCAAGCCTTTTCTCTCTCTATATTTTGAAATCTAGGGTGAGAAGGAGTGAGAAACCAAAACCATTAACATCTCCTAGCCTTCCAAGAATAGATCAAGGATCAAAAGTTCAAGAATCAAAGTTTTAAAGGTATTAACCCTAAATCATGTTATCCATGTTATTTGTTAAATCCCAGATCCATAACATCAAAGTGCTCGAAATTTGAGTTTTTAGAAATCTGGAAAAATTGGAAAAATGTAGCCTAACAACCGAATGTTAGAGCCTCTAGATCTTTCTGTTATAGGTTTTAGTTGTGTTTCATGTTACATATATGTTCTTTGTTGTAAGACCTTTGATCTGAAACATTAAACCAGCCCAGATCATTAGTAGATTGAAAGATATGAGTAGTCAAACCTCGATGACCGTTCACGAAATCGGTTTCTGGGTAGCCCAGATTTGCCCAGAAAAGTCTGACAGTGTATTTGCAGTCCTTGATCTTGTTTCTCTTTGATTGTTAGGTCATGTTATTGTTTTAACCTTGTATAATGGTATAAGAACTACACATCCAAACCATTAGATCACTCAGATCTTGCTCAGAATCAAAATTAGTTGTGGTCAAACCACCGTTGACCAACTGACCGGATGAAGATTTTTGGGAAACCTAGATCTTCAAGAACCGTTTCCTGACCCCTACTTTGACCAGCCTTGATCTTCTTGGTGTGATGATGATATGTTGTTATAGAATTGTTGAAAGACCCCAACTTTTATGAATAAAGAATAATTTTCTCGAAATATATTTTTGAATATTATGGTGTGGATTTGATATAATGTTATAGTTGTGGGTAATATTTATAAATTTTTCAAAGTAAGCAAGTGGTTATATAATATTCGATTGGTCGAAGAATATTCATTTTAACAGGGAATATTCGTACGACGGCACAATCATTGGTGAACTCCACAACGGAAGTATTATCGTAGTTAGAAAATGACATAATTATCTTTTTTAAAATAACGATGGAAGTTTTACCGTTAAACTGTTGAACTACCCGATAGTAAAAGTACAGTAATACACGTGGTTGTATAGTAGCACACATTATTGATTATTGATGCTTATGTGAGAAGTCACTCAGTTATACTCAATTATTGTTATAGTAATTGCTGCATCATATCTCTCATATTATTGATTCGATTATTGTCACAGTATCATCTGCATAATATGATATTTTATTAAATCAATAATTGAGACGAAAAAGTTATTCATATTATTAAATTATAATATTTACAATGTCTAGAAGTTCTGTCAATGAGAGGTTTGGTCATCTAATTTCGTGCCAATAAAGAGAAATCCTTATCGGAAAGCCCCCTCTTTCCTGGGAAC
Organism: Panax ginseng; assembly: GCA_020205605.1. NCBI lineage: Eukaryota > Viridiplantae > Streptophyta > Magnoliopsida > Apiales > Araliaceae > Panax > Panax ginseng. The sequence goes on from CM035132.1 coordinate 139,049,780, forward strand.
GATCTGGTTCTTAAATATTGTGAGCTATAATATTAATGATGAATAAGTTCGTGTTAACTAAAGATGAAATTGATAGTTCCATTGTGTTGGAATTATTAGTGTTAGTGGAAATCTATATTTATTTCGATATTAATTGATGTCTGGAAGTTTTCTTGACCACCAGTAATTATGTCGGATAAATGAGCAATTAATTGCTATTAATTCACATGATTATAACTATTTGTTCACATGTGTGTAATATTGATTCACATTCTTGTACTATTAGGGGAGTTAGTGCAAGATTTATAATACTTGCATGACTAAGTTAAAATTGGAGGTACTATACTATAATTCGTATTTTCACATGATTATAATTATTGATTCATATGATTGAACTATTGATTCGCATTATATACTATTAGGGGAGGTGGTGAAAGTTTGATAATACTTGCAGGACTAAATTAAAAATGAAAGAAAAGTTGAATGTATTGTACTGTAATATTTCGAGCCCCAAAACGTGCAATTATTGAAACTATATTTTCATATAAATAGAAGCTCATTCTTCCTTCATTTCTCACTAATTCACTAAAGCTTTATAGTAATTATTATTGATAGAAATTATAGAGAGAAAGAAGAAGAGAAGTCTGCTACCTCTCTACTCCAGTATACAGTTTCTTTATAAGGTAAGGGGTATTATTTCTTTCGTATTCATGAAGAGAGCTTTTTTTATTCCATTCTTCATTATTATGTTGGAATAACCTGTCTATACGAAGCACCGCATACATGGTGAAATTCTTCTGTTATTCCATTCTTTATTATTTTGTTGGAATAACCTGTCTGTGTGGATTACACTAGACCTGGTTCCATTCTTTATTATTCTGTTGGAATAACCTGTCTGTGCGGTCTATCGCATGCATGGTGAATTCTTCTGTTATTCCATTCCTTATTATTTTTTTTGGAATATCCCGTCTGTGCGGATTACGCATGACCTGGTTCCATTCTTTATTATTCTGTTGGAATAACCTATCTATGTGAATTATCACATGCATGGTGAATGATCCTTCGTATTCATTCCTTATTAAATTGTGGAAATGATCTGTCTACGTGGATTACCGCATGGCAGGTGAAAATCCATTTGCAGTTTCATATATTCTATGATACTCATTTGGTTAAAGTTTTGGCTTCTATACTCCATGAAATTAGTAGAATATCACGGATATTTTTGCGCTTCATCCCAGTATCTTTTCATGGAAATATTTTTCTGAGCATTCTTGAATTTTACTCCACAAAGCAGTATTATGTTGACAATTTGGACGTAATTGATTTCAAAATAAATTAACTTATAAATCTTTAAAATTTATTCTTGAACTTGTTTTATTGAATTATTATGTCATTGTCATCATCCTCATGCTTATATTGTGATGAAAGTCATCTTTGGCTTACGTGCATAGATGGACTTGGTATGATTATGACCAGGGATTTTTCGGTATAATCACGACTTGTAATGTTATAAATGATGTGGTAAAAATCCTTAGTAGCCTGTAGTGCATTGATTGACAGTTTTTAGTATGATTATGACAAAGGATTATTTGGTATAGTCATGACCATTGATGTTTTAATGAATATCCTTGGCCCGTAGTGTAGGGATGCCTTGATGATGTGGTTTATTTATTAAGCTGAGTCTCAGCGATAAAAATTGATGAAAACATTTTAAATCATAGAAGATAGTAGATATTATGCTCTACTTGACTCTTCTAATGGATTGCTTATTCCGCTGCAGTTAAACTTGATGTCTATTGTATTTTATCAGCTTAACATTGTTGAAGACTAATGATAATTTAATTTGCATTATCATAGTCATAATATTTCTTACTGGGCTAGTTGAGCTCAGCCTTTCTTTCACTGTTCTCTTCAGGAAATGAGAACGTAGCCGGGACTAGTCGGGGAACGGAGTGACGGTCCAGATGATAGTATTAGTAGTCCTCACTATTCTGTTAAATAGTGTGACAATAAATGTAATGAGGACTCCATTGAGTGTGGATATTGTCTAGATGACAATATTCTTATTAAAACTCTTAGATTATGTTTTGTCGTATTTTACATGACTGTTGTATAATTAAGTTGTATTTGAATTTTGTACCATGTATTTGGCGACTCAAGATGGGTGATGTATACATATTTTGGGGGGGCCACACGGTTGGTATCAAAGCTTAGGGATATGATCACCGGGTGAGATGTGAGACAAGAACTAGGAGGGAGAGCGGGAATTCCTTCGCTAGTATGACCTACCTAAGTTTATTTAGTATTTAATTGGTCGGTCAGAGTATAGGGATAACATGTGATATGTTAATTAATCCTTGTTTTGTGGCAGTATTTGAAAATGGCATCCGAAAATGTTGAGATAAACAATGAAGCACATGAGACCGTTGAGTCACCACAGATTAATGCGCAGGATAATGTGAAACAAGAAGACAATAATCCTCTTGTAAACAATAACACCGATGGAATGGTGAACGATGGGATGTTTTCAGAGGCTTTATGAAATTCATGCAACATCAGACGAAAGCGGCTCCTGTCCAAAATGCAGATGGAAACACTGACAACTCTCGGACGGTCAACGCTAAGCAGTTCAATGAGCTGGGATCACCGGAGTTTTTTGGAGAGCCAAAACCACTTAAGGCGGAGACATGGATAAACAAGATCAACAAATATTTGAAGTCTTGGGATGCTCCAAGGAGCAAAAAGTTCCCTTTGCCACCTTCATGTCACTGAAAGCAGAGGATTCATTGGTGGGAATCAAAAGCGTACTCAACCTGCCGCACTCAAAATGTCTTGGGAGAAGTTCCAAGAGCTGTTCAACGACAAGTACTTTCTTGAAAGTATTCGTCACATGAAGGAGGTAGAGTTCATCAAGCTTGAACAAAACAATATGACTGTGGCTCAGCACGAAGCTAAGTTTGTTGAGTTGTCTCAACTTGCGTTCCACTTGGTTGATAATGAGGAGAGAATGACGCGGATGTTTCTAAGAGTTTTGAAACCCGAGATACGTCAATGCCTTATCTCTCATAAACTGTGTTTGTATTCAGATGTTGTGAATAGGGCTCAGTTATTGGAGCATGATAATGAGTCAACCCAGCCAAGAGAGAGAAGCAGGCATGTCGATAATACCAGTGGTAGTAGTCATCGAAGCGGTGACAACAAACGTGGAGGGAATCAACATGCCAAAAATGATAATCACTTCAGTGGTAATCATGGCCATGACAATAAGAGTGGGTCATTTCAAGAAGAGGAGATTCAACAAGGATGGAAAGACGTCAGCACCAGCACCTGTTGTTAAGGAAGGAGAACGACCGCCGGTTGTATGTTACAAATGTGGAGGGGAAGGACACATAAGTCCAAACTGCACGATGCAGTCCAAAGCATGTTATAATTATGGAAAAGAAGGTCACATAGCCTGATTTTGTCGTGCACCTAAGTCAAGTCCAGCTGGGATAGAGGCATCAAATGGTGTCCTAGACAAGACAAAACTGGTAGTTCAAGGGAGAGCGTTTGTCGTAACCTCCCAAAAAGCGAGGAATCCAAACGAGGTGATCACGGGTAAGCTAATCATAAACTCTAGCGAAATTTATACTTTATTTGATACCTGTTCTACCCATTCCTTTATTTCTCCTACTTGTGCTCAATGTTTAAATTTGACTCCAGAGAAATTAAACTTTGACTTATCTGTTGAAACTCCATTGGGAGAAACCTTCATTACATCCACGGTTTATAAGTCTTGTTTGATTCAAATCGGTAATCGGACGTTACCTGTCGATCTTATTTCTTTGAAAATACTTGCATTTGATGTGATTTTAGGGGTTGATTGGTTAACTACTCATCATGCTAAAATCGAATGTTTTCGTAAGGTTTTTAGCTTTCATATTCCCAGCCAACTTATTATGTGAATTCAAACAACCAAACCACTAAAATCAATCATTGTCATATCAAGTCATAAAGCTATTCTTTTATTGAAAAATTGATGTCAAGATTTCTTAACCCATGTCACGGATTTAAATAAAGATACGTCAGATTTGAATGATATTTCTATTGCTAATAAATTTCCTAACGTATTCCCTAAAGAACTTTCTGGCCTACCCCCAGAGCATGAAATTGAATTTTGTATCGACCTTAAATCCTGTACAAAACCCATTTCCAAAGCCCCATATCGAATGGCTCCTATTGAAATTCAGGAGTTAATAACCCGACTACATGAATTGTTAGACATCGGTTTCATTCGTCCTAGTACGTCTCCTTGGGGTGCTCCTGTTCTATTTGTAAAGAAGAAGGATGGAAGTATGCGACTTTGTATTGATTATCGGGAGTTGAATCATGTCACCATCAAAAATAGGTACCCGCTGCCTCGCATTGATGACCTATTTGACCAGTTGGAAGGATCCAAATTCTTTTCAAAGATTGATCTTCATTCCGGATATCATCAGTTGAAGACTAAAACTAATGACCTTCCAAAGACTGCTTTCAGAACTCGGAACGGGCATTATGAATTCCTAGTCATGTCTTTTGGATTAATTAATGCTCCTGCTGCCTTCATGGATATGATGAACCGAGTATTCAAGGAATATTTGGATCACTTTGTGGTCGTTTTTATTGATGACATCCTCATATACTCCAAAACCCGAGAAGACCATGAGCAACACTTGAGGCTGATACTCCAAAAGCTTCGTGTAAACAAGCTTTATGCCAAGTTGAAGAAATACGAGTTCTGGCTTAAGGAAGTTGCATTCCTTGGGCACGTGATATCAAATCATAGAATATCTGTTGACCCAGCAAAGATTGAAACAATTCTAAGCTGGGAGCAACCTAAGTCAGTGATCGAAGTACGTAGCTTTCTCGGCTTAGCTGGTTATTATCGGAGATTCGTAAAAGGGTTTTCTCGAATCGCTACTCCATTAACTTAGCTGACTCGAAAAGATAAAAAATTTGGTTGGAGCGAGGAATGTGAAAAGAGTTTTTAAGAACTTAAGAGGAGACTCATTTCAGCACCTGTTCTGACAATACCATCTGGCTCGAAGGGATTTGTCATCTACAGTGATGCATTAGGCAAGGGTTAGGATGTGTTCTCATACAATATGGAAAAGTCATAGTCTATGCCTCTCGACAACTCAAAGAATATGAGAGGAATTATCCTATTCATGATCTAGAGTTGGCAGCAGTCATTTTTGCGCTTTAGATTTGGAGGCATTACCTGTATGGAGAGAAGGTGGAGATCTATACGGATCATAAAAGCCTCAAATATTTCTTCACTCAAAAGGAACTCAACATGCGGCAACGACGATGGCTTGACTTGTTGAAAGATTATGATCATACCTCCAATACTATCCTGGAAAAGCGAACGTAGTAGCTGACGCATTGAGTAGAAGATCATATGCGGGTACGAGTGCAATATTGTTAATACAAAGACCCATTTTATATGACTTGGAAAGGATGGAAATAGATTTAAAGACTCCAGGGACCCATGTGATGATGGCGAATATACGAGTGGAACCGAATTTAATCGATAAAGTTAAAGCTACTCAAACTACAGAGCTGGAGCTGATGTGTATGAAGAAGAAAGTGCAAGAAGGTGCTATTCCGAAAGCAAGAATCGATGAAGAAGGAATACTTTGAGTCAACTCCAGACTTTGTGTTCCTAACGATTCTGACTTGAAGTATAAAATCATGATGGAGGCGCACAACACACCGTTTGCAATCCATCCTGGGAGTACCAAAATGTATCGTGATCTTCGACATACATTTTGGTGGAGTAATATGAAGATAGAGATAGTGGGGTTTATCTCAAGGTGTCTAACTTGTCAACGAGTCAAGGCGGATCATCAAGTGCCAAAAGGTCCATTGCAACCACTTGAAATTCAAGAACGGAAGTGGGAGCACATTACCATGGATTTTGTTACTGGTCTTCCCAAGGTTTCTCAAGGCATAGATGCGATTTGGGTCATTTTTGATAGATTGACCAAGTCTGCTCATTTCTTACCGATACGAAAAACTTTTACACTTGAACGTCTTACTAGTATATACATAAACGAGATTGTAAGATTTCATAGTATGCCAGTATTTATAGTTTCTGATCGAGACCCTAGACTCACTTCAAGATTTTGAGTTAGTTTGCAAAAAGCTATGGGCACGAATTTACGATTTAGTTCTGCATATCATCCTCAAACGGATGGTCAGTCGGAAAGGACTATTCAAACTCTTGAAGATTTATTAAGACTCTGTGTCCTTGACTTCAAGGGAAGTTGGGACAAGTTCTTACCATTGGTGGAGTTTTTCTACAACAACAGTTATCAAACAAGTATTGGCATGGCTCCATTTGAGGCATTGTATGGAAGAAAGTGTCGTTCTCCAGTATGCTGGGATGAGGTGGGTGAAGCAACGTTGTTGGGACCAGAGTTGGTACGTATGACTATGGAAAAGATTCAAATGATCCGACAAAGTATAAAAACCTCACAAGATCGACAAAAGAGTTATGTTGATCTTCATCGAAAGGACGTGGAATTCAATATTGTAGATCATGTGTTGTTACGTGTTGCTCCATGGATAGGAGTTACAAGATTTGGAAAGAGAGGAAATCTCAATCCTCGATTCATTGGCCCATTTTTAATCCTTGATCGAGTAGGATCTCATGGCCTATGAGACTCCGCCTTACCGCTTAAGTATGTCTCTCGTGTTCATAACGTTTTTCACATATCTATGTTACATAAATATGTGAAAGACCCGAACAACATTATTAAATTAGAACTAGACGAGATAGAGGAAGATTTAACATATGAAGAGGTACCTGTTAAAATCTTGGATAAGAATGATCATATTCTACGCTCTAAAGTTATACCTCAAGTCAAACTTTTGTTAAGAAACCACGATGTTGAGGAAATGACCTGGGAGTTAGAATCTGAAATGAAATCAAGGTATCCTCACCTCTTCGACATACCAGGTACGCACCCTAATTTCGAGGACGAAATTTCATAAGAGGGGGAGGTTGTAAGACCCCAACTTTTATGAATAAAGAATAATTTTCTCGAAATATTTTTTTGAATATTATGGTGTGGATTTGATATAATGTTATAGTTGTGGATAATATTTAACAAAATTTCAAAGTAAGCAAGTGGTTATATAATATTCGATTGGTCGGGGAATATTCATTTTAACAGGGAACATTCGTACGACAGCACAATCATTGGTGGACCCCACAACGGAAGTATTGTCGGAGTTAGAAAATGATATAATTATCTTTTTAAAAATAACGGCAGAAGTTTTACCGTTAAACTGTTGAACTACCCGATAGTAAAAGTACAGTAATACGTGTGGTTGCATAGTAGAACATGGTATTAATTATTGATGCTTATGTGAGAAGTCACTCAGTTATACTCAATTATTGCTACAGTAATTGCTGCATCATATCTCTCATATTATTGATTCGATTATTGTCACAGTATCATCTGCATAATATGATATATTATTAAATCAATAATTGAGACGAAAAAGTTATTTATATTATTAAATTATAATATTTACAATGTCTAGAAGTTCTGTCAATGAGAGGTTTGGTTATCTAATTTCGTGCCAATAAAGAGAAATCCTTATCGGAAAGCCCCCTTTCCTGGGAACGATCTGGTTGTTAAATATTGTGAGTTATAATATTAATGATGAATATAAGTTCGTGTTGATTAAAGATGAAAATGATAGTTCCATTGTGTTGGAATTATTAGTGTTAGTGGAAATCTACATTTATTTCGATATTAATTGATGTCTGGAAGTTTTACTGACCAGTCGGGTAATTAATCAGATAAATGAGCAATTAATTACTATTAATTCACATGATTATAACTATTTGTTCACATTGGTGTACTATTGATTCACATTCTTGTACTATTAGGGGAGTTGGTGCAAGATTGATAATACTTGCATGACTAAGTTAATAATTGAGGTATAGATACAGGTATTATACTATAATTCGTATTTTCATATGATTATAACTATTGATTCACATGATTGAACTATTGATTCAGATTATTTACTATTAGGGGAGGTGGTGCAAGTTTGATAATACTTGCAGGACTAAATTAAAAATGAAAGAAAAGTTGAAGGTATTATACTGTAATATTTCGAGCCCCAAAACGTGCAATTATCGAAACTATATTTTACTTTAAATAGAAGCTCATTCTTCCTTCATTTCTCACCAATTCACTAAAGCTTTAGAACAATTATTATAGAGAGAAAGAAGAAGAGAAGTCTTCTACCTCTCTACTCCAGTATCCAGTTTCTTTCTAAGGTAAGGGGTATTATTTCTTTCGTATTCATGAAGAGAGCTTCTTTTATTCCATTCTTTATTATTATTTTGGAATAACCTATCTATGCGAAGTACCGCATACATGGTAAAATTCTTCTGTTATTCAATTCTTTATTATTATGTTGGAATAACCTGTCTATGCAAAGTACCGTATACATTGTGAAATTCTTCTGTTATTCCATTCTTTATTATTCTGTTGGAATATCCTATACATGCGGATTATGCTAGACTGGTTCCATTCTTTATTATTCTCGTTGGAATAACACATGCATGCGGATTATCTATCGTATGCATGGTGAATTCTTCTGTTATTCCATTCCTTATTATTTTGTTAGAATATCCTGTCTGTGCAGATTGCGCATGACCTGGTTCCATTCTTTATTACTCTGTTGGAAAAACATGTCTATGTGGTTTATCACATGAATGGTGAATGATCCTTCGTATTCATTCCTTATTAAATTATGGAAATGATCTGTCTACGTGGATTACAGCATGGCGGGTGAAAATCCATTTGTAGTTTCATATATTATATGATACTAATTTGGTTAAAGTTTTGGTTTCTAGACTCCATGAAATTAGTAGAATATCCTGGATATTTGCGCTTCATCCAGTATCTTTTCATGAAAATATTCTTCTGAGCATTCTTGAATTTTACTCCACAAAGCAGTATCATGTTGACAATTTGGACGTAATTGATTTCAAGATAAATTAACTTATAAATCTTTAAAATTTATTCTTGAACTTGTTTTATTGAATTATTATGTCATTGTCATCATCCTCATGCATATATTGTGATGAAAGTCATCTTTGGCTTACGTGCATAGAAGGACTTGGTATGATTATGACCAGGGATTATTCGGTATAGTCATGACCATTGATGATTTAATGAATATCCTTGGCCCGTAGTGCAGGGATGACTCGATGATGTGGTTTATTTATTAAGCTGAGTCTCAACGATAAAAATTGATGAAAACATTTTAAATCATAGAAGATAGTAGATATCATGCTCTACTTAACTCTTCTAATGGATTGCTTATTTCGATGCAGTTAAACTTGATGTCGATTATATTTTATCAGTTTAACATTGTTGAAGACTAATGATAATTTATTCTGCATTATCTTAGTCATAATATTTCTTACTGGGCTTGTTGAGCTCACCCTTTCTTTCCTTCGTTCTCTTCGTGAAATGAGAACGTGGCGGGACTAGTCGTGGGAACAGAGTGACGGTCCAGATGATAGTATTAGTAGTCCTCACTATTCTGTTAAATAGTGTGACAATAAATATAATGAGGACTCCATTAAGTGTGGATATTGTCTAGATGACAATATTCTTATTAAAACTCTTAGATTATATTTTGTCATATTGTACACGACTGTTGTATAATTAAGTTGTATTTAAATTTTGTACCATGTATTTAGCGACTAAAGATGGATGATGTATACCTATTTTGGGGGCGTCACAATTGTTCCCTAGTATCAGGACTACAAGATAGATCCTTTATATAACACTGTGAAAGCATATAATTCAACTTATGAAGCTTCAAAGAAAGCAGCACGAACTGTTCTTCATTTCTGGAAAACCCAAAAATGAAGAACAGCTCTGACATGACTTTGTGAGGCTTATAGTTTACTGTTATGATGTGTTTTGGACATGGAATTGAAACGAGGTTGTAGTGTTACATGAATACTACAATCCTAACAAAATTACAAACTCAAAAGCTTTATAACCAAGAATCTATAATCGGTCAAACTACTCACCCTGCAAACTGACAAGAGTTTCTGGGTTTGAGCAAGAACACTATATGATGAGTTACTGTCATTTATAGGCCCTTTTATGACAGATTATTTTTGGAAAATTAATTATTTTATTAAATAATTAGAGAAAATTAGTTTTAAATTATTAAAAATACATAAAAAAATTCTAAAAATTAGTTTTTAATTATTTAGAGTATATTTAATAAATATTTAATATTTTTTGGAATATAAAGGTTATTTAATTTATTTAATTATAATATTAAATAAATTATTTAAAAATAATTTTAATACTTGAAAATCATGAAAAATTATATTATGGTGTTAAGAAATATTTGAAGTTATTTTCAATACCTTTTGATATTTTGTGATGAATTTCATTAATAAATTTATATTAATGGTGAATAATTTATTTAATGAATATATTAAATAAATTATGGAGAATTAGAAATAATCTTTTAAAAATCATATAAAAATGATTTAATGATTAGAAAAAATATTTGCGAGTTATAAAATATAACTTTTTTGATATTTTGTCATGAAAATATTAATATTTTAATATTAAAAGCAATTATCGGATAATGGATTTAAGTGTTTAAAGATCATAAAAATATGATTTTAAGGTATTAAAATTACTTTGATATATTATAATTATATTATAATATTATACTATGATTTTTATTAATATTTAATATTAAATAAATATTAATGATAAGGGAATAATATGATATTTATATTATATAAATACGATATAAGTGATTAAAAAATTATGATAAATGATATTAATTATCTAAAAATTATTACAAGTCTATGAAAATTATTTTGACTGCTAAGAAAATTATCTATGATAATTTTTAAGTGTTTAGACAGAGTTTAATTGAACTTAAACTCGATGTTTGTCCGGCTAGACCATCGGGATGTTAGAATTATACCGAATTCAACTCGGACTGTAATAGTTTGACTTAATACTAGGTATTATATGTTGTATAGACTTATAGGATTATGTGTTAATGTGTTTAGGTTATTTGAAATACTGTGATGATATTATTCTAATTTGTATATCGACATTATTTATATATTAGGTCTTCAGACAAAGCTTATTCAAATGCGTAACGATAATCAACGAAACATGCAAGTTTTTCTTAACTCTACTTAGAGTTGTTTCATTTAGATATGCTTATGGTTAATCATTGCTAATTTCCATGTCTAAGAATTATAGAATTGTACTTTGTACATATTGCATGTATAAGTCGAGTATGAAAGGCTGATCACCTTCATTACCATTCGGTCCAGATATATTTATTCATGTTTAATATTTGTTCAGTCAAAATTTTGTTCGTGTTAGTTCTCAACTATATTGAAGAATAATAGACAGCTTATTATTCAAATTCTTTCAATCATGATATATCCTCAAATATATTATGCTTGCTAGGCAAACTTCATGCTCACACTTGCTATATCATGTAAAACATTGTAGATTAAGGCGAATACGGCGGATATAAGAAAAGGTTAAAGACAGTTCCAGCGTTAGTTTATGTATGAAAACTAAATTTATACAAGAATGTATGATAATATCTTTGTATGTCAGATGGGATAATAAATTGTGTATAAGTTAAGGTTACTTGACCTTGGAGAATAGTGTGTAAAGGTTATTGTATAAACAATTTATGTTTATATCTTTCGCGATAGTTATAGAATTAGTATACCGGATCCGTGGTGATTTGGGACCCGGATTTGGGGTTGCTACAAAGATGATATTCCTTACGAATATTGAACAAAAATAATATTCATTCGAATATGAGAAATAATATCTCTTCATAATATGAAATAAATAATACCCTTACCTTGGAAGAAAACTAGATACTAGAATAGAGAAGTAGCAGACTACTCTTCTTTTTTCTCTCTATAGCTTCTCTTTCTATAGCTTCTCTCTCTATAATTGCTCTTGTGAGTCTTAGTGAATTGGTGAGAATGAAGGACGAATGAGCTTCTATTTATAGGAAAATATAGTTTCGATAATTGAATGTTTTGGGGCTCAAAATATTACAGAATAATACCTTCATCTTTTCCTTCATTTTTAATTTAGTCCTGCAAGTATTATCAAACTTGCACCATCTCCCCTAATAGTACATCATGTTAATTAATAGTACAATCATGTGACTCAATATTTGTGATGCCCCCAAATTCGGGACTTGAAATACGAATTCAGTGCTTCACGATACCATTTCTTTGAGCAGAATAATAATAATAATGTCATAAATATCAAACTTAATTTACATATCAGAGTTGTCTAAATCCCAAGTACATGACCTTAAAACATTTCATTACATAATAGATAATAAATATCATCATCTTATTTAAGTCTAGTTATTACATAAGATGGTACAACTTATTCTGACAGCTTTTCTTTTCCTTTGTTCTTGGCAGAGCCCTCTAGTTGATCATACTTAACTGAAAACATTTAATTTAAGCAAGGATGAGTATTTGAGTGCTCAGCAAGTAATAACAATTATAAATATTAGCTTAAAGGATTAAATGTTTTCTTTGTGTTACGCTTCTACAATAAATCAATGGTTGTGAAGCCATCTGAACCGATAATAATATCATAACAATTCTCTATCAAAAAATTTTAAACTATGTACTCACTATAAATAGGGTTAAGGTGACATACTATGAACATTGTTCTCAATTTTCGAATAGGATTAGCAGAACTTCATCTGCAAACCGTCATAACTTATGGGCACGGGGGGTGATCAACACGTTATGCCCTGTATTTATCAATACTACATGCAAGAATGATATTATCGTTCACTATGTCCGCCTTAAACGCATAAAAGTTTTCCCTTGATTGGGATATTCATACTTAGTCTGGAATCCAAACAAAAACAATTTGATTGGATACAAAAAGGTTTTATCATATTCAACAATATTTCTAAATCTGTGTCTAGCTGGTCAAATAGCTTAGACGACTTTTTCTTAATGTATACATACTGGAGATCAATAGGTATATATATATATATATATATATATATATATATATCAACATGTGATTAAATACAATGATTATCCAAGTGGAGACACTTGAATAACCATATTTAGAAATTAACTAACAAAATATATATTTTAATTACCATATAGTACCATGTTAATAATCAATGATCAAATATAACATATATAACAACATGGTTAATAATCTGGTACAATAATAATATAATTATGAAACTTTCATACTCATGTCCATTGCATAAAGAAAATGCAAAGGTAGGATACTTGCTCAAGAATAAATGGAGTAAGTATAGGAAACTTGCCTTAAGTGTAGATTATCCACGTTTAATAAATTAACACTCTCGATGTGAGACCCCAAATTTTATGAATAAAGAATTAAATTTCTTGAAATATTTTTTTGAATATTATGGTGCGGATTTAATATAATGTTATAGTTGTGGGTAATATTTACAAATTTTGCAAAGTAAGCAAGTGGTTATATAATATTCGATTGGTCAGTAAATTTTCATTTTAACATGGAACATTCGTACGACAGCACAATCATTGGTGGACCCCACAACAGAAGTATTTTCGGAGTTAGAAAACGACATAATTATCTTTTTAAAAATAATGGCAGAAGTTTTACCATTAAACTGTTGAACTACCCGATAGTAAAAGTACAGTAATACGCGTGGTTGCATAGTAGAACACGATATTGATTATTGATGCTTATGTGAGAAGTCACTCAGTTATACTCAATTATTGCTACAGTAATTGCTGCATCATATCTCTCATATTATTGATTTGATTATTGTCAAGATATATCTCGCATAATATGATATATTATTAAATCAATAATTGAGACGAAAAAGTTATTCATATTATTAAATTATAATATTTACAATGTCTAGAAGTTCTGTCAAAGAGAGGTTTGGTCATCTAATTGCGTGCCAATAAGGAGAAATCCTTATCGGAAAGCCCCCCTTTCCTGGGAACGATCTGGTTGTTAAATATTGTGAGTTATAATATTAATGATGAATAAGTTCGTGTTGATTAAAGATGAAAATGATAGTTCCATTGTGTTGGAATTACTAGTGTTAGTGGAAATCTACATTTATTTCGATATTAATTGATGTCTGGAAGTTTTACTGACTAGTCGGGTAATTAATCAGATAAATGAGCAATTAATTGTTATTAATTCACATGATTATAACTATTTATTCACATGTGTGTACTATTGATTCACATTCTTGTATTATTAGGGGAGTTGGTGCAAGATTGATAATACTTGTATGACTAAGTTAATAATGGAGGTATAGATAGAGGTATTATACTGTAATTCGTATTTTTATATGATTATAACTATTGATTCACATGATTGAACTATTGATTCACATTATTTACTACTAGGGGAGGTGGTGCAAGTTTGATAATACTTGCAGGACTAAATTAAAAATGAAAGAAAAGTTGAAGGTATTGTACTGTAATATTTCGAGCCCCAAAACGTGCAATTATCGAAACTATATTTTCCTATAAATAGAAGCTCATTCTTCTTTCATTTCTCACCAATTCACTAAAGCTTTACAACAATTATTATAGAGAGAAATTATAGAGAGAAAGAAGAAGAGAAGTCTGCTACCTCACTATTCTAGTATCCAGTCTTCTTTTGAGGTAAGGGTATTATTTCTTTTGTATTCATGAAGAGAATTATTTTCTTTCAATACTCGTAAGAGCTGTTATTCCATTCTTTATTTTTCTGTTGGAATAACCTGTCTATGCGGTCTATCGCATGCCTGGTGAATTTTGTTGTTATTCCATTCTTTATTATTCTGTTGGAATATCACATGTCATCAGGATTACGCTTAGACACGGTTCCATTCTTTATTATTACATTGGAATAACACGTATGCATGTGGTCTATCGTATGCATGGTGAATTCTTCTATTATTCCATTCCTTATTATTTTGTTAGAATATCCTGTCTGTACAGATTACGCATGACCTGGTTCCATTCTTTATTATTTTGTTGGAAAAACCTGTCTATGTGGTTTATCACATGAATGGTGAATGATCCTTCGTATTCATTCCTTATCAAATTGTGGAAATAATCAGTGTACGTGGATTACAGCATGGCGGGTGAAAATCTATTTGTAGTTTCATATATTCTATGATACTAATTTGGTTAAAGTTTTGGCTTCTATACTCCATGAATTTAGTAGAATATCCTGGATATTTGCGCTTCATCCAGTATGATCATTGCTGATTATTAGTAGAATATCATGAAGTTTTTCTTAACTCTACTTAGAGTTGTTTCATTCAGATATGCTTATGGTTAATCATTGCTGATTTCCATGTCTAAGAATTATAGAATTGTACTTTGTACATATTGCATGTATAAGTCGAGTATGAGGCTGATCACCTTCATTACCATTCGGTCCAGATATATTTATTCATGTTTAATATTTGTTCAGTCAAGATTTTGTTCGTGTTAGTTCTAAACTATATTGAAGAATTATAGACAGCTTATTATTCAAATTCTTTCAATCATGATATATCCTCAAATATATTATGCTTGCTGGGCAAACTTCATGCTCACCCTTGCTATATCATGATAAAACATTGTAGATTAAGGTGAATACAGCGGATATAAGAAAAGGTTAAAGACAGTTCCAGCGTTAGTGTATGTGTGCAGCTAAATTTGTAACAGTAATGTATGATAATATCTTTGTATGACAGATGGGATAATAAATTGTGTATAAGTTAAGGTTACTTGACCTTGGAGAATAGTGTGTAAAGGTTATTGTATAAACAATTTATCTTTATATCTTCCGCGATAGTTATAGAATTAGTATACCAGATCTGTGGTGATTTAGGACCCGGATTTGGGGCTGCTACAAAGATGATATTTCCTTACGAATATTGAACAAAAATAATATTCATTCGAATATGAAAAATAATATTTCTTCATAATATGAAATAAATAATACCCTTACTTTGGAAGAAAACTAGATACTAGAATAGAGAAATAGCAGACTACTCTTCTTTTTTCTCTCTATAGCTTCTCTTTCTATAGCTTCTCTCTCTATAATTGCTCTTGTGAGTCTTAGTGAATTGGTGAGAATGAAGGACGAATGAGCTTCTATTTATAGGAAAATATAGTTTCGACAATTGAATGTTTTGGGGCTCAAAATATTAGAATAATACCTTCATCTTTTCCTTCATTTTTAATTTAGTCCTGCAAGTATTATCAAACTTGCACCATCTCCCCTAATAGTACATCATGTTAATTAATAGTACAATCATGTGACTCAATATTTGTGATGCCCCCAAATTTGGGTACTTGAAATACGAATTCAGTGCTTCATGATACCATTTCTTTCAGCAGAATAATAATAATAATGTCATAAATATCAAACTTAATTTACATATCAGAGTTGTCTAAATCACAAGTACGGGACTTTAAAACATTTCATTACATAATAGATAATAAATATCATCATCTTATTTAAGTCTAGTTATTACACAAGATAATACAACTTATTCTGGCAGCTTTCCTTTCCCTTTGTTCCTGGCAGAGCCCTCTAGTTGATCATACTTAACTGAAAACATTTAATTTAAGCAAGGATGAGTATTTGAGTGCTCAGCAAGTAATAACAATTATAAATATTAGCTTAAAGGATTAAATGTTTTTTTGTGCTACCCTTCTACAATAAATCAATGGTTATGAAGTCATCTGAACCGATAATAATATCATAACAATTCTCTATCAAAAAATTTTAAACTATGTACTCACTATAAATAGGGTTAAGGTGACATACTATGAAAATTGATCAACACGTTATGCCATGTATTGATCAATACTACATGCAAGAACGATATTATCGTTCACTCTGTTCGCCTTAAATGCATAAAAGTTTTCCCTTGATTAGGATATTCATACTTAGTCTGGAATGCAAACAAAAACAATTTGATTGGATACAAAAAGGTTTTATCATATACAACAATATTTCAAAATCTGTGTCTAGCTGGTCAAATAGCTTAGACGGCTTTTTCTTAATGTATACATACTGGGGCTCAATAGGTATATATATATATATATATATATATATATATATATATATATATCAACATGTAATTAAATACAATGATTATCCAAGTTGGGACACTTGAATAACCATATTTAGAAATTAACGAACAAAATATATATCTTAATTACCATATAGTACCATGTTAATAATCAATGATCAAATATAACATATATAACAACATGGTTAATAATCTGGTACAATAATAATATAATTATGAAACTTTTATACTCATGTCCATTGCATAAAGAAAATGCAAAGGTAGGATACTTGCTCAATAATAAATGGAGTAAGTATAGGAAACTTGCCTTAAGCGTAGATTATCAACGTTTAATAAATTAACACTCTCGATGTGAGACCCCAAATTTTATGAATAAAGATTTAAATTTCTTGAAATATTTTTTTGAATATTATGGTGCGCATTTGATATAATGTTATAGTTGTGGGTAATATTTACAAATTTTGCAAAGTAAGCAAGTGGTTATAAAATATTCAACTGGTTGGGGAATATCTGTATGATGGCACAATCATTGGTGGACCCCACAACGGAAGTATTGTCATAGTTAGAAAATGACAGAATTATCTTATTATAAAAATAACTGCGAAAGTGTTACCGTTAAAACTGTTGAACTACCCGTTAGTAAAAAGTACAATGAATTACGCTTTCAGTATAGTAGTACACGATATTGATTATTGATGCTTACGTAAGAAATCACTTTCGATTATACTCAATAATTGCTACAAGAATTGTTGCATCATATCGTCATATTATTGATTCAATTATTGTCACAAGATCATCCGTATAATATGTTATATTATTAAATCAATAATTGAGACAACAAAGTTATTCATATTATTATTTGCAATATTGACAATGTCTAGAAGTTCTGTCAAGGAGAGGTTTGGTCACCTAATTGCGCGCTAATAAAGAAAAATCCTTATAGAAAAGCCCCCTCTTTCCTGGGAACGACCTGGTTATTAAATATTGTGAATTATAATATTAATGATGAATTAGTTCGTGTTGATTAAGGATGAAATTTATAGTTCCATTGTGTTGGAATTATTAGTGTTAGTGGAAATCGACATTTATTTCTATAATAATTGATGTCTGGAGGTTATATTGACCAATCGGGTAATTAATCAGAAAAATGAGTAATTAATTGTTATTGATTCACATGATTATAACTATTTGTTCACATGTGTGTACTATTGATTCACATTCATTTACTATTAGGGGAGATGGTGCAAGATTGATAATACTTGCGTGACTAAGTTAAAAATGGAGGTATAGATGGAGGTACTATACTGTAATTTGTATTTTCACATGTCTAGAACTATTGATTCACATGATCTACTATTAGGGGAGGTGGTGCAAGTTTGATAATACTTGCAGGACTATATTAAAAATGAAAAAGAGAAGAAGGTATTATACTGTAATATTTCGAGCCCCAAAACGTGCAATTATCGAAACTATATTTTCCTACAAATAGAAGCTCATTCTTCCTTCATTTCTCACCAATTCACTAAAGCTTTAGAACAATTATTATAGAGAGAAATTATAGAGAGAAAGAAGAAGAGAAGTCTGCTACCTCACTATTCTAGTATCCAGTCTTCTTTTGAGGTAAGGGTATTATTTCTTTTGTATTCATGAAGAGAATTATTTTCTTTCAATACTCGTAAGAGCTGTTATTCCATTCTTTATTTTTCTGTTGGAATAACTTGTCTATGCGGTCTATCGCATGCCTGGTGAATTTTGTTGTTATTCCATTCTTTATTATTCTGTTGAATATATCACATGCATGCGGATTACACGGACTGGTTCCATTCTTTATTATTCTATTGGAATAACCTATCTGTACGGTCTATCGCATGCCTGGTGAATTCCGTTGTTATTCCATTCTTTACTATTCTATTGGAATATCCTGTCTGTACGGGTTACGTACGACCTCGTTCCATTCTTTATTATTCTGTTGGAATAACCTATTTGTGCGGTCTATCGCATGACTGGTGAATTATTTTGTTATTCCATTCTTTATTATTATATTAGAATAACCTGTCTATGTGGATTACCGCATGCATGGTGAATGATCCTTTGTATTCATTCTTTATTAAATTGTGGAAATGATTTGTCTACTTGGATTACCGCATAGCGGGTGAAAATCCATTTGCTTGATTCAGATATTCTATTATACTAAATCGAGATATCATTTCTTTTGTACTCGTCATGGAATATCATTTTCTTTGGTATTTTTTTTATGAGTTACTATTCACGGGTTACTATTCACCTAGTTACTATTCACTCGGGTATTCGGGGCACTTTTTGTGTTGGAGTACTATTCATGAGTCACTATTCACCCGATTACTATTCACTCTAGTATCTTTCACTCGAGTATTCGGGACACTTTTTGTGTCGGGGTACTATTCACGGGGTACTATTCCCAAAGTACTATTCACAGGGTACTATTCACCCGAAAAATATATTTCTTTTATGTCCAAATTATTTTTGGTACATGAATATTATTCTTGAATTTTACTCTACAAAGCAGTATCGTGTTGACAATTTAGACGTTATTGATTTCTGGATAAATTAAATTATAAATCTTTAAAATTTATCCTTGAACTTGTTTTATTGAATTATTATGTCATTGTCATCATCCTCATGCTTATATTGTGATGAAAGTCATCTTTGGCTTACGTGCATAGATGGACTTGGTATGATTATGACCAGGGATTATTCGGTATAATCATGACCATGATAATGACGAATGATGTGGTAAAAGTCCTCATTGGCCTGTAGTGCATTGATGGACAGTTTTTGGTATGATTATGACCAGGGATTATTCGGTATAGTCATGACCATTGATGATTTAATGAATATCCTTAGTCGTGGTGCATGGATGATTCGATGATGTGGTTTATTTTTTTAAGCTAAGTCTCAGCGATAAAGTTGATGAAAAACTTTTTAAATCATAGAAGATAGTAGATTTTATGCTCTACTTGACTCTTCTAATGGATTACGTATTTCTGCTGCAGTTGTTGATCTATAACTTGTTGTCTAGTGTATTCTATCAGTTGTTATACTGTTGAAGTCTAAGGATAATTTATTCTACATTATCTTAGTCATAATATTTCTTACTGAGCTAGTTGAGCTCACCCTTTCTTTCATTGTTCTCTACAGGAAATGAGAATATAGCTAGGACGAGTCGGGGAGCGGATTGACGGTCCAGATGGTTGTTTTAGTAGTCCTCACTATTCTATAAAATAGTGTGACAATAATTGTAATGAGGACTCCATTGAGAGTGGATATTGTCTAGAAGGCAATATTCATGTTTAAACTCTCAGCTATGTTTTGTCGTATTTTACACGACTGTTGTATAATTAAGTTTGTATTTGAATTTATGTACCATGTATCTGGCGACTCAAGATGGGTGATGTATACCTGTTTTGGGGGCGTCACACTCGAATCCTATTTATAGCGTATTATAAGTACACGATGCTCATCAGCTTACACATTCGTTAATCAAGCTCGACATGATTCAAGTATGCACATATGGTACAAAATCATCCTATATGTTTATCACGAAATCAATTATCTAGTCACGTCATAAGTAATTAATAGTGCTCAAGTTTAAGGTATTTTCACCCATGAACTTTCATTATCTAAAGAAACACTATCTTATTACTTAGTCCTCACATATATACATGCATCAGTAGGTTTTAAACCATCTCTAGCAATATAGGCATACTACAAGTTAACTGTCAAAAAAAATCAAATTACATAATTTCATTTCTAGATCAAGACAATGCTGCCATGGCTAAGTTTTAGGATTTGGTGCAACTGCACCATCCTCTAACCAAGCCAAGGCTTAGCTGTTGCCTTGAGGTTTCTGTTCGACTCACACACAACATTCATACATAATATATTTTTTCATGTTAAAGGTCTTTTTCATCCTTCTCAAGTCAATCTAATTCCCTTCTTTCACAATATAATTCCAAGTTAAACATTTTAACAAGTTAAGGCCATTCGTGGTCATGAAACCACAAAGTCTAACATGCTCTCCTTTTAAACACACAAGATAGTCATATAACTCATATTAAGCATGTTTATGAGTATTCATATCACATATGTGTAATTAACATCGTTTTGGTTGGAAATATGTTTTGTTTAGGCTTTACTTGAATTATGATACACAATTATGGTATATATATGTTCAAGTTACATGAGCGAGTCTAGGAGTATCATCAGACGTGATCACAAAAGTTAGATTCTAACTTCTAAAGTAGTATGTTAACATTCGTATGCAAAGTTCGTATTTTCATTAACAACTTTACTAGTAGGTTCTACATGTTCAACACATATGGATCATGTAGAGGGATATTATAGACATAACATGACATCTCAACCCTTTAGAATCTAGATATTTGTGTGATGCAACTATGTTTTGAAAATATGTTCAAGTTTGCTTTTGAAACTATTTTAAACTTGAACAAGGTAATTTTACACATACAAGGCAACTCTTAAGGATTTAATCATATGTAGTCAAGTCATGTTATCATGCTCACAAGGTCAGAATATAAAGCATGTAGTAGTCATGCATGTTAGCTCACTATACTAAGTTAAACAACTTCTTTAATACAAACATAAATGAATGGAAATTGAAATTTCAAGAATGGAAATTTTGACAGAAACTGAAAAATGAAGAACGGGAAAGATTTTTATACCTTTGCAATTTGCTTGCCAAATCACACTCCTTCTACTAATATGTATACAATCACTCATACTATCTAAGCTTTCAATCCCACTCCTTAGAAATTCTCAGCAATGGAATTTAGAGAAAGAGAGTTCATATTTATAGAAAATCTAATACACAGACAATGCATATGTTCATCAAATTAAACCAATGAAAAAGTTAGATTACATGATGGTTAACAAGGAGTTGGTAATTGGTAGTTGGAATCCATCATCATTCCCACTCCCCCCATAATCATCACCTAGATTTCTAGCTTGAGCTTGGAAGAAGGAAGGGATAATAGGCCTTAGCCTTTTTGGTAGTTCACGTGAATGTGAAAATAGGAAGAATTTTGGACACTAAATTTGGGACAACCCAAATACTTAGCAATCTTGTAACACTTATATAATTTCCTACTCTTATGTTATATAGTACTCCCTCCATCACAAAATAATAGACGTTTAAGGATTCTTTGCAACAATTAAGGATTATTGAACATGACTCTTTTGCCCTTAATAAATAAATTAACCAAACAAGAATTAATTACTCCACCACGTTAAAATCTTATCAGTTCTATTTGTTGCCATAATTGTTGATAGAAACAAGGAAGAAGATGGAACGCTAGTGCTCATCCAAAATTTTTTTGCCGCTAAATTTTTGCTTCAATTTTTTTTTCCGCTCTAATTGTTGATGCTAAGATAAAGAAAAAAGCTTGAAGACGTCAATTGCTTTACTTCTGCTACTCACATAGGAAGCTTGAAGACGTCAATTTTTTTTTTGTATTTGGTGAAGACTGAAGACTTCTGCTACTCACTTAGGAATCCATGGAGATGAACAATTGGCTTCCTAATCATAGCAAGGAGGCATTAGGAGACATAGTTTGAAAAACAATCAAATTCATCCCCAACCACATGAACTACACAGCAACTAAGAAACCTGTAACCAAATTCCAAATGACAAAGTCATTTTTCTAGCAACCAAATCCTCTCAAATTGAAGGTTGTCATTCTCTTAAATTGAATAGGTTGGTTATTGGTTTGGGGCAAGTGATATGAGTTCGAGACATAAAGGTCGAATTCCCTTGGGTGAAATAGATTTAAATGTTGAATTGATTGATGTTAGAGATACAGAGGATGCACAAGGTCGATTATCGGATATTAACGATGATATAGATGAAGATGATGCGATTCTTGATCATAATTTCAGTCTTAATTCTCAACCAATTGATGCACCTTTAAAAAATTTGAACTTTCTATTGGACCTAAACAACGAACCAGTTCTAAAAGATGATTTTGACATAGGTATATTTTTCTTTTTATTGGATTGATAATTTCTCTGATTATTTCATCTTGGTCATAATGAGCTCATATCTTTGCTTACTTATCAAACACATAAAAATTCCACAATTGTTGAGAGAATTTTGATGATATGTATTTGCAATAATGTGTTCATCCATTCTCACAAAAGATAGTATTACTACAAGAATGATTATGATAGTTGAATTAAACGGGTTAAAAAAATTGCTCGACATGTTTTTAATGAGATTTTAACTTATGGATGTGTTCTGCATGGAAGTTATAATGCTTGACTTCAGATTTTAACTTCAAATTTCAAATTCTATTTTAGCATAGATTTTAACTTCAGATTTCAAATTTTGTTTTATCATAGATTTTAACTTATGGATTATTATGACTAATTTGTGTCTTAATGTTATGTTGCAGATATCGAATTGCAATTAGAACAATATAACAAGAGAAAGAACATAAACTTATCAAACGATGAACATAGAGCTATATATGATATGCTACTCCAAAAGAGTGTCGATGGAAAACTAAAAAAGGGGACGACTCAATTGGTGGCATCATTTTTTTCAATTGGTATTCGCACGATCCAATGTATTTGGAAACAAGCAGCAACCAATGATGCATATGTTGATGTTTCTCATAGGAGGACAAAGAATTGCGGTCGTAAGCGAATTCATGTTGATTTGGATCGATTACGTGACATTCCTTTGCATCTATGTACGACTATCTGCTCTTTATCTCATTCAATGAACATGAAAAAGAGTACATTATTTAGACGTCTACAAGAAGGAGAGATTCGACGACATTCCAATGCGATAAAGTCTTTTCTTAAGGAAGACAATATGAGATCTCGGCTGTAATTTTGCAAATCAATGCTTGAACAAAGAAGCATACCACATGATCCTATTTTTATGGGGATGTATAATATCATTCACATTGATGAGAAGTGGTTCTACATGACAAAGCAAAATGAGAAATTCTACTTGGCACGCGACGAAGAAGACTCGTATCGCATTTGTAAAAGCCAAAATTTTAATCGGAAAAGTGATGTTTTTGGTTGCCATAGCACGTCCAAGGTTTGATGCTCAAGGAAGTGAACTTTTCTCTGGAAAAATTAGCGTATTTCCTTTGGTTACACAAGAGATGACTAGGAGGAGGAGTGTTAATAGAGCTGCTGGGACATTGGAGACAAAACCTATAACTTCAGTAACAAGAGAATTTATAAGATCTTATGTGATTAAAAAAGTACTTCCTGCCATTAAGGAAAAATGGCCAAGAGAGGACTCAAGATATCCTATATTTATTCAGCAAGACAATGCAAGAACTCATATTGCTTTGAATGATGAGGAATTTTGTCAAGCTGCTGAACAAGATGGGTTTAATATTTATTTGATGTGTCAACCTGTAAATTCTCCAGATTTGAATGTTTTGGATCTCGGATTTTTCCATGCCATTCAATCATTACAACAGAAAGAGCCTATTAAAAATATTGATGAGCTAGTAAATGTTGTGGTGAAGGCTTTCAACGATTATCCTACATTGAAGTCTAACCGTATATTTTTGTCATTACAACTGTGTATGATTGAAATAATGAAGGCCAAAGGTTCGAACAAGTACAAGATACCACATATCAAAAAAGCATTGTTGGAAAGAGAGGGCAGCCTACCGACTCAAATAAAATGTGATTCTGAATTGGTACAAGAAGTTATGAATTATCTAAGTCAATTTGATGCAGGTATATATGACTTAAATTTTTGTATACTAATATCTATAATTGTCCTTAAATAGGTGTTGGTTGTTTTAATTGGTTCTCACTTTGTTCTACAGACTAGCTCAAGTGGTTTCCAGTTTCAAGTCAGAGGCCTTTTATATGGTGTTGCCAAGGGCTTCTTAATTTTAGTACTACAGACTAGCTCAATTGCTTAATGCTGGTGTTTGAGTTTTGCTGAAAACTTCTGCTGATGTATGAATTTTGCTGAAAACTTATGAAGACAATAAGAATTTTGGTACTATAGTAGATTTGCTAATGAATAGGCAGTTGCAAGTCAACCTGGTGCATTCACTTCTTATCAGTCCCAAACTTCACAAGAAATACATCATAGATAGATGCCTAATACAATTTTTTGCTTTGGATGCCATTACTAATTTCATTATGCGGAATTTAGTTGTAGGATAATGATTACCAGTAGAGCTACATGCATTTTACAAATAGTTCTAAGATTTTACCCACCCATCCCCCCTTCGTTGTAAATGAGTCTTACATATTTAGGCTCTTTCCTTCTTTTAAAGTCGATACGTTGAGCAACATTTTAAAAATGATTAGTCAGAGATAATGGGTTTCCCCAGATAAGTCAGAGATAACTTCACCACCAGAATGGGTGCATGTACTTATATCCCCAAACCCCTCTTGTTTGAAATGGATAATACTAAAAGATGGCCAACAGCCCAAGTAGCAAACCTTTAACAGGCACTGGTCTATCTATTTCTAATGTATTTCCACTAATTAAATGATTTTTCACTCAGTATACATGCCACATGTTGAGAATGTAATTTTATGGCAATCTGGATATACCATAAAAATAATTCCATGAAGCCTTACATTGTTACACACACCAAGATTCAAAACCACGAGAATGCAAAACACACGTCGAACTAACATAGCTTAGTCATACATTTACAAGCATAGAAAAATACAACAGTAGATGGATGAAAACAGTATCTACTGTATCTTCCTTCATGTTCCATTTTTAGGAAGCAACTTTAGATGGGGGCATGACTAAAGCATTACAATGTTGACATAAGGTTCAAGACATGTGAACCATCAACCAATTTTAATGTGTTGTTGCTAATGAGAATACAACTCCCCCCTGTAAATCTTTTCTATTAGATGCTCATTCATGAAACTCAATAAAAGAGCAGAGCTACAAATAGATTTTACTGTATAAAATTATTATATGAATATTAGACTCATTTTGATGGATTCCTATGCTTTCTAAGCTTTATTTTCTTTGTGCTACTGTTCGAGATAATAATTTTGGTAAGCTTGAATAACATCCTCAAGTTTCACTTGAACATGAAGCCATTATCAATAAGATAGTCAAGACCATTAAAGATATGGCTACAAAAAATCACCAAACTCATCCTCCAACTCAGTACCCTTCAAATGCTAAGTTGCTTACTTGAGATAACAGTAATTCTTCACATTAACCTGAAAGAAAATTGAAAATCATGACATGAAAGAGGAATATGACAAGGTCAAAGCTAAGCTTTTAATATACTCTGTTTTTTTCATTGTATCTCTCTAGAATCCATGTTCTACAAAATACTCCATGTTTTTCTCGAAACTCTCTTCCTGCCAGGAAAGTAAATAGATATGATTAATAAAAATTAGGGAGATAAATCTTCAACATATCCATGACAATATCTTAAAATTTTTCTTCACAAACTTCTTCGGCTACATTTGGAAAGTTATTCAAATCGAATCCGAGATCCACAGGTTGATTCAAATCAAAGTTCCATGGAACTTTGATATTTTCAGAATCAAAATCCATAGGTTGATTCAAATCAAAATCCACGAAATCTCCATTTTCTTGCATTTTCAATCTATGGAGTACTGTGTTTTAAAAGAAGAATTGCAGCATGTATGGAGTATTAATTTTGTCAAGCTGCTGCACAATATGGGTTTAATATTAAAAGAAGAGTGTGTTTTAACATACATACAGATCAAGATGGGTTTCTTTCTTCCATACAGATCGAGCAATCAATTCACTATTGGAAACCAACGAGAATATTAAGAGTTTTTTTTTCTTTTTTGAACCAGAACCAGAAGATGCTAGTATTAAGAAGAAAGGGTAGTATTGGAATAAAAGTGGACAATTTAGCTTTGGACTTGTAAAACGTCTATTATTTTGGAAAAAATAAAAACTCCTTAAACGTCTATTATTTTGGGATGGAGGGAGTATACCCATATCAACCATTCATTAGTTATAATTTAATGTCACAATATGATTTGCATAATTAATATTTCAAGGTAGTAGATGTAATATGGAAGTGTAACATACATATAGTACATGTACATTTTATCACACCGGTATACTTTATTAAAATAATAGTTTACAATATGATCATGGTATGTTATTTTAATATACACCCACATACATATTGTCACATACACCTTTCATCTCGCATAGTTTCAATAAATCTTAATATATGGTTACTATGTATAGTATAGTCACATAAATACCACATTACACTATATATTATAGTTGCATTCCATATATATATATATATATATATATATATATATATATATAATCTATTTAATTATTGCACATTTGCACATAACATTCAATATAATCTTATTATATAATTTCTATGGTATATAATATAGTTGTTATTATTAGGTGTCACATTTCACACTCTTCTTAATGTAATTACTGAACATTCCTACATACTTGGCACACATGAATTAAATAAATAATACATACCCTAGTTATGCAATTTGCTTTACTTACAATAACAATTAATAATCACAATTTATTAATTAATCACCATAAATATTTAATTGATATAACCATTAACAATTAACATTTCTTAATTGCTTACTTGATAATTCCTTTGTTAATTAATGTTATTATTAATATTTCCCATCTTTGTGACACACAAAGCTTTCCACGAGTCCATCACAAACTCTACATATTCTTTCATTATTCAATTATTTAATATAATTGAGTTAACTTATCTCAAAACCATTTATATTCGAATAAATATTTATTTCCATTAACATATTCATAAGGCATGGAAATTCTCGGGTATTACATCTCTCATAATAATTCTAATAATCATATTATATATACAATAATCATATATTCACGGAAAATAAATAATAACTATCTTTAATACCAAATTAATTTATTATAAGAATATAATCTATAATGATCAATAATTCCTTAGAAAGGAGTTATTTCCAATTATTCATGTAATAAATAATTTTATCTATTACATATATACATATACTTTACTTTTGCACCTATTCCCATCCTTATATATATATATATATATATATATATATATATATATATATATATATATAATTTATAAGCAAAATTTCTTATTGAAAATATTGGGTTATTACAATAGTTCTATACATGTGAAAAAAATAATTACAGTATAATACCTTCATCTATACCTCCATTTTTAATTTAGTCATGCGAGTATTATCAATCTTTCACCACCTCCCCTAATAGTACATGCATGTGAATCAATAGTACACACATATGAATTAATAGTAATTATTTGTTTATTTATCCGATTAATTACCCGATTGGTCAATATAACCTCCAGACATTAATTACTATCGAAATAGATGTCAATTTCCACTAACACTAATAATCCCAACACAATGAAAATATCAATTTCATCTTTAATCAACACGAACTTATTCATCATAAATATTATAACTCACAATATTTAACAACCAGATCATTCCCGAGAAAGAGGGGGCTTTCCGATAAGGATTTCTCCCTTTCCTCGACAGAACTTTCTAGACATTGTTAATATGAATAACTTTGTCGTCTCAATTATTGATTTAATAATATAAAATATTATGCATATGATACTGTGACAATAATTGAATCAATAATATGAGAGATATTATGCAGCAATTACTATAAAAATAATTGAGTATAACTGAGTGACTTCTCACGTAAGCATCAATAATTAATATCGTGTGCTACTATGCAACCACGCGTATTACAGTACGTTTACTACTGGGTAGTTCAATAGTTTAACGGTAAAACTTTTGCCGTTATTTTTATAAAAAGATATTTCTGTCATTTTCTAACTACGAAAATACTTCCTTTGTGGGGTCCACTAATGATTATGGCGTCATATGAATATTCCATGTTAAAACAAATATTCCCCGACCAATCGAATATTCCCCGACACAACGAATATTTTATATCAACTTGTTTACGTTGAAAAATTTTCACATATCACCCTTAAATTTAAACCTTTCTTAATTTAACCATTACTAAATAAAATAATAATTCTAAGAAAATTGACTATTTTCATTTCATAAAATTCGAGTTCTCACAGTCAACCTTCACAAAACTACCATTCGAGTAAGTATTGTGAAGATGTTGTGAAAGTAAGCAGTAAAAATTCTATCTTTAGTGGAGCTATCGGCATCAACTTGATAGAAATCTCGGGCGGTGGTGACAACCCCAACGTAACGAAAGGACGAATCCAATGATGTCAACTAAGGTAAGTTATCATCAGGATGAACATCAATAATCCCCCAAAGAGTCACTCGCAAAAGAGAGGAACATCTTCCGAGAAAATAAAGTCAGAAAGCACATCTATATATCAAGAACATTGGTGACAACCTCAACGTCAAAATCCAATGGTCTCAGCCATAGGAAAACCTCCACAATAGGTTTTTGAAAACATCTTTACAAGTTATCGTTGAATCTGTCTCAATAGCATCGATGGACATTTCTGTTAGAATATTTTATTTCCTTATGTGGCCTCTACTATTTATGTAATTATTGGGCTTACATATTGTATTAATTTAATTGCTTTATTTATGGGTTTGGTAATTTAATTATGTGGCCTATAAATAATATTCTTAATAGTATTTGGCATAATGGGCCCTAGGGTTTCATAATCTTGATGGACGATTTTGACCCTTAGCTATTCTATAAATAAAACAGTTAGGGTTTGGTCTCAATTGTCGTCTCAAAAATTTTATACACACCTAAACATCCATCTTAAGATTGAGAGAGGCAATTGAAGATCTTCACCCTTAAGCGTAGCGGAAGTATAATACATACAAGATGGCTTCTCTCAATTATGTAAGTACTTAATATTATGATTAATTGATTTTAATTTATTCTATGCAATAATATGTTCTTGTATAATTTATTCAACATCTGGTATCAGAGCTGTGGTTACGTTATTGAATAGAATAAATTAATTTTACAATTATGCTAGAATTTTTTAATTCCGCATAATATCTTTAAGGAATTGCCAAGCCAAACCTTTTATGTGAAAAGTGATTTTTTCATAATGACGTTAAGGAATTATGTTCAGGCATGATTTATTTTTTTTATTTTTTTTACGTTATGGTTACACATATATCATATATACATTATTCAGTATGATAGCCATATAATAGTCATCTGTGATAAACATACATGCATAGCCATCGTGTGATAAACATATCAGATGTAGGATATGCTTTAAAAAAAAACCTCATCCTTAATAAACATCTTGTATATATATTATATATCTTTGTTTTATGCATGATGTACTAATGTAATTTTTTTTTTACCGTATTATATATATATATATATATATATATATATATATATATATATATACGATATATTATATAAGTTCAACTATGAATATATATTGTTTATAATGGTATGCATGAGCAGAACATGAATATTAAAACAATATATATTAAATTTATTATTTATTATGTTTAGATAATATTATAATATTCTTATGCCCTCATGTATTCATGTTAAAATTAACGTGATTATTTTATAATCAATTTATGTTCATGATTATATATTTTAATTTAAAATTTTTGAACATGATGTAATATATTATTAGGGCTTTTAAGATGTTACATGTAAATTTTAAATAATGTTAATTTTCAAACTTAATTAATATGTTTAAATAAAAATGTGTTTGATTATAATAATTTATATGTATGCGTGACTCTTTTATTGTTAAAATTAATAATCAGCCCAACGGAGGATTATTAATTGAAACAATTAAAGATTAAGAAAAGTCACATAATGTTACATTTAATAAATAAAGATTTTAAGTTTACCCAACGAAAATATTAGAATTAGAATTTATTAAATGAAATTTTATTGCATAAGTAACATGTTTATCTCGTTTCTGCCCAACGGTGATTTGTGGATAAATGTGTTTTACATTATATTATGGGGATGTTATTAGCCTATTATTAATTGGACCAAAGAAAGATTGATAATTATGCACCAACGTCTCAATAAAATCTATTTTTTGGGTGTTATAAATAGATTTTATCTAACTAACTGTTTGCCCTATAGTTGGTTTTTATTATGATTAATTATTAATTATTGTTGTACATTGTGGATTTCTTTTAGTTTTTTGTAAGCATGTTTATGAGCTTGATTATGTTTCGACATTGACTCTAACTAGTATTTCTGGGTATCTCTCTGGAATTGAAACCTTAAATGAAACTAATTTTACTGCTTGAAAAGTGTAAGTGAAAATTATTCTCGGCACTATGGTTTTAGACTATGCACTACGAGTGGATCACCCTGCTCCACTTACAACTACTAGCTCAATTGAGCAAAAGGTTATTTATGAAAGTGGGAGCGATCCAACTGCATGTCCCTTATGATTATGAAAAACTCTATCACGACAGCCATTCGAGGAGCCATTCCTGACTTTGAGAATGTTAAAGAGTACTTAACTTTAGTCGAGTAACAAGTTAAGGTTTCTTCTAAAACTCATGCAAGTACCCTTATTTTGAAAATGCTTACTAGCAGGTATGATAGTGTTAGTGGGGTGCGCGAGCACATTATGATGATGAACGACATGACCTTTAAATTAAAGGGTATGGACCTTTTTCTACACAGTTTGATCCATTTAAGATAAATTATAACACGAAAAAAGAAAAGTGGAAGATGAGCAAGTTAATCTCCATGTGCGTCCAAGATGAAGAAAGGCTTAAGGTTGAAAAACCTAATGTTGCTCATTTGACTACCACTAGATCCTATAAGAAGAAGGCTTATAAAAATGGCAAAGATTTTAAGAATAAGGATAAACCAATTTCTACTAAAACAAATAAGGCAAATTATTCAGGTAACAACTCTGAGACATATACTAAATGTCACTTCTATAAGAAGCAATGACATATTCAGAAAGAATGCCCTAAATTAAGAGAATGACTTGAAAAGAAAGGTATATCGTCCTTTAATTATGTAACTTATGAATCCTTTCTAATTAATTTTCCTTCTAATACATGGTGGCTTGACACTGGTGTTATGGTTCACATTACTAATTCATTGCATGGATTCTTTTCAAAGAAGACATTCAAAAAAGGGGAAAGAACCATTAAAGTTGGCAATTTAGAGTCTATAAAAGTTGAAGCTGTTGGAACTCTTCCTTTAATTTTGGAAAGTGGTTTCATCTTGTAATTATATGATATACTTTATGTTCCCAGTATGACACAAAATTTAATTTATCTATCTAAACTTGACGTTGATGGATTTTCGTTTAAGTTTGGGAATAATAAAATAATTATTTATCATTACTCTCATGTTATTGGTTCTGACTCTTTAGTGGGAAACTTCTATAAAATAAATTTGGATAATGTCTTTGCTGAATCCTTGTTAACAATCAATGTGACAGGAAGTACCTCTAAAAGTGGAAATAAGAGAAAACTAGATAATAAGAATTCTTCAAAATTGTGGCATTAATTCTTAAGCCATATTTTAAAAGACAGAATGCAACGACTTATAAAGGATGGAATTCTTTATTCACTAGATTTTTCTGATCTTGACCATTGTATTGAATGTATAAAAGGAAAATTTGTGAAAGGCAATAAGAAAGGAGCAGCTAGACGCAGTGCACTTCTTGAGGTGATTCACACTGATACATGTGGACCACTTTCTCCAGAAATTAGTGGACACAAATCTTTCATTACGTTCGTTGATGACTATTCTCGTTATACTTATGTCTAACTGATTAATGAAAAATCTGAATCACTAAATATTTTAAAGTTTTTAAGGCTGAAGTTGAAAACCAACTTAACCAAAAAATTAAAGTAGTGAGATCAGATAGAGGCAGAGAGTATTATAGTAAACACTCCGATATAGGTCATAGTCCTGGCCCATTTGCCTTATTTTGTCAAGAAAATGGAATCGTCACTCAGTATACAATGCATGGTACACCACAGCAGAATAGTGTATCCGAGAGTCGAAATTGTACCCTTATGGATATGGTACGTAGTATGTTATGTAATTATAGCTTACTTGTGTGTTGTAGACTGAGTCATTAAAGACAGCTGTTCATATTTTAAACTGGGTTCCTAGCAAATCTGTCCCTAACACTCCTTATGAAATTTGGACAGGTAGAAACCTAGTTTAAAATACTTACGGGTGTGGGGCTATCCAGCCGAGGCTAAGATTTTTAATCCACAAATAAAGAAACTTGACTCTAAAACCATTAGTTGCCATTTCATTGGATATCCTGAGAGATCTAAGGGTTTTAGATTTTACTATTCCTCTCATACTACTAGAATTGTTGAGACTAGGCATGCAGAGTTTTTAGATAATGGTGATTTAAGTGGGAGTGGTGAGCCTAAAAAATTGATCTTGAAGAAAATAGGTTTTATGTTTCTAATCCTGTAATTCAAGAGGGTGAGGCACAACAACCTCCTATTGAGGTGAATGATGCCCTTGAGATAGCTGAGCCACCACCTAATGTTGAACCTCACATTATTGAAAATCATATTCTTGAAATTGTGCAACGTTTATGTACGTCCGAAAGACCTAGAAAGCCTATTAATTTTGATGATTTTATAACTTATCTTAATAAGATTGACTATGATTCAAGTAAGATTAATGATCCTATCTCCTATAAAGCGGCCATTAGGAGTGCTCAATCAACTCAATGGCTTGAAGCCATGAATGACGAGTTAAAATCAATAGAGCTTAATAACATTTGGGATCTTAAGGAATTACCAAAGGTTTTAAACCTGTTGGTTGCAAGAGGGTCTATAAGACCAAATTAGATCCTAAAGGGAATGTTGAAAGGAATAAAAGTCGATTGGTTGTTAAGGGTTTCACTCAAAAAGAAGGTGTGGATTATAATGAAACTTTCTCTCCAGTATCTAGGAAAGATTCATTTAGAATAGTCATGACTTTAGTAGCTCATTATGATTTAGAGTTACATCAGATGGATGTTAAAACTGCATTCCTTAATGGTAACTTGAATGAAGATGTCTATATGGTACAACCAGAAGTTTTTTTTAAAGGCAAGGAACATATGGTATGTAGACTTAAGAAGTCCATATATGGGTTAAAACAGGCTTCTCGACAATGGTATCTTAAGTTTCGTGAGGTAATGAGTAATTTTGATTTTAAGAAAAATATAGTGGATCAATGCATATACTTGAAGGTCAGTGGGAGTAAATTTGTTATTCTTGTTTTGTATGTTTATGATATACTACTTGCAAGTAATAAATTAGACATGTTTCATGAGACCAAACATTTTCTTTTTGAAAATTTTGATATGAAGGATCTCGATGAAACCTCTTATGTTATAGGTATTGAAATTCACCGAGATAAGTCTCGTGGGATATTAGAATTGTCCCAAAGAGCTTATATTGACAAAGTTCTTAACAAATACAACATGCAAAATTGCTCCCCTACTGTCGCCCCTGTTGTTAAGGGAGACAAATTTGTCTCATATCAATGTCCTAAGAATCAACTTGAACATGATCAAATGAATCTTATTTCCTATACTTCTGTGGTTGGGAGTCTTATGTGTGCTCAAGTTCGTACATGTCCAGATATAGCGTATGTAACTGGTATACTTGGACATTACCAGTCAAATCCAGGTTTGGATCACTGGAAAGTAGCCAAAAGGTTTTACGCTACTTACAAGGTACTAAGGATATTATGCTTACATTTAGAAAAAATAGATAACCTTGAAGTTGTTGGTTATTCTGATTCTGATTTTGCTAAGTGTAAAGATGAACAGAAATCTACATCAGGGTACATCTTTATTCTTTCAGGAGGCCTTATTTCATGGAGAACTAATAAGCTAACTACCCCTTCCACGATGATGGCAAAATATGTGGCTTGTTATCATGCTACTTGTCACGCCATATTATTAAGGAATTTTATTTCAGGACTTAAGGTTGTAGATTCCATTTCAAGGCCATTGAAAGTATTTTGTGATAATGATTTTGATGTTAGTTTTTCCAACAGACACTAAGTACTTATTTGTCAGGGAAAGAGTTGAAGATCAAAATGTTGTTATTAAGTATATTAGTACACATGATATGTTAGCGGATCCACTTACGAAAGGCTTACCGCCCAAACTCTTTTTAGAGCATGTTGCCGGCATGGGTTTAATAGTAGTCTTAATTAATAAGTTATTTTGATGTAAGACAACAATTTTGAGCTCGTTGTTTTGAACTTCACATTATGTTTATGGTTTGCTATTCTCTTTATTGTGCACACTTGAGA
Organism: Panax ginseng; assembly: GCA_020205605.1. NCBI lineage: Eukaryota > Viridiplantae > Streptophyta > Magnoliopsida > Apiales > Araliaceae > Panax > Panax ginseng. Next base: position 139,085,220 of record CM035132.1, read on the forward strand.
ACTTATGAGCAAACGGTACGGTAATGTTTTGGACCATATGAATGAGTTTAATCTATTACCACTTATGTAAACTCTATTCATACATGTTATGCTTAATGTTAATCAATGTTTTAATAAAAGTACTAATTGTGTAACTAATGGGGATCTTGTGTTAATAGTGACACAAAGATTGTACTAATTCGCATTGGTGTTTTAATAAAAGTACTAATTGTGTAAGCGTTATGTTTTGTATATAAATAGTATTTCGGCCAAGTGGGAGAATGTTAGAATATTTTATTTCCTTATGTGGCCTCTACTATTTATGTAATTATTGGGCTTACATATTTTATTAATTTAATTGCTTTATTTATGCGTTTGGTAATTTAATTATGTGGCCTATAAATAATATTCTTAATAGTATTTGGCATAATGGGCCCTAGGGTTTCATAATCTTGATGGACGATTTTGACCCTTAGCTATTCTATAAATAAAACAGTTAGGGTTTGGTCCCAATTGTCGTCTCAAGAATTTTATACACACCTAAACATCCATCTTAAGATTGAGAGAGGCAATTGAAGACCTTCACCCTTAAGCACAACGGAAGCGTGATACATACAAAATGGCTTCTCTCAATTCATGTAAGTACTTAATATTATGATTAATTGATTTTAATTTATTCTATGCAATAATATGTTCCTATATAATTTTTCAACAATTTCAAGTCATTGGTAACAACCCCAGCGTAGCATCGGGAAAGAAAGATCCGGTGATGAAAGCTTTGTAAACTACAGTTCGAGCAGACATTAAAGAAGTTCAATAGAGACCATCACTGCCAATTCCATCCCCAACAGAACGGCGGGAGCAGCCTGTGATAGAATCCCGTTGGAAATAATTCCAACTAAAAACATCCAGCATCCATAACATCACATCATGTTGTATTGCAGGGCATCATTTAAATCTTGTCATATTTCAAATGTCTAGTAATCTTTATCATATTCATGCCATTACATTGCATAAACATGACAAATAAGGGCTACTGTAGACACTCAAATTTTGTATTTCCGTTGCTAACCATGCAGGAGGGCAGAATCGTCTTTTATCTCCTAGAGATAACTCTAGGAGTCAAAATCATCAAGCTAAACCCTGGAGACAACCTCAGGAGATCAAAACTAACCCCAAAGATAACCTTGGGAGATCAAATCCAACCTCGGAGACAACCCCGAGAGATTGAGCTAAACCCTAGAGACAACCCCAGGAGATCAACTCAAGCCTCATAGACAACCACAGGAGGTCAAATCTAAGCCTCAGTGACAACCCCGAGAGATCAAATCCAAGCCGGGAGAAAACCCCGGGAGATCAAATACAAGCCGCAGAGACAACCCTGGGAAATCAAATCAAGCCCTAAAGATAACCTCGAGAGATCAAATCTAACCCTGGAGATAACTCTAGGGAATCAAATCAAGCCCCGGAGACAACCCCGGGAAATCAAATCAAGCACCAAAGACAACCTCGAGATATCAAATCCAGCCCCAGAGACAACCTTATGAGATCAAATTAAGCCCCGAAGACAACCCTGGGAGATCAAATCCAACCCCGACGATAACCTCAGGAAATCAAATTAAGCCCCGAAGATAAGCCCGGGAGATCAAGTCAAACCCTAAAGAAAACCCTGGGAGATCAAGTCAAACCTTGGAGACAACCTTGGGAGATCAAACCAAACCCCGGTGACAACCCCGGGAGATGAAACCATCCTCAGAGAAAACCCTGAGGACTATCAAAAGTCAGCAGCAGTCCAATCTTAGAGACAACCCTGAGAAAAGACAGATACAAATCCATCAAACCCAGGACCAATCCAGGAGTGAGAAAATAGTAATTTTTCCAACTCAACATTAATCCCGAGTGAAAACATCACAAGGTAGCTCAACGGATGGACTGTGAAGACTCAAAGATCTGGTCATGGACCCAGCTTCCCAAAATTGAAAAATGTCAAATCTCATGTCATTGTGTAGCTCTCATCAAGGGCTTTCCGAAAAGGTATAGCACGCCTCCATTAGATTCCCAGATTGAAAGATATGAAGGTTCAAGCAGAATGTGCATTGGCTCGAGTGCACGTACTTCGAGATAATGGGACCCACGGGGCCCGGGTCCATCCGGTCAGCAGCAGGTAGACCCGCTATGACAACCCTAAATACAAGTACTTCCTTCCCACAAAATTTGGTATCCAAAATAATTACATCTATCTACCCATATTCAAGGATAAAGACATAACTTAAATAACTCAAATAATAATCTTCCCCATTAAAGGGTTACATATACTTTAACAATCCCAGGTAATCTACCCTTAAATTATTACATAATTCTGCGGAATACATTAAAGAATTAAATAATTCTCATAACATAAATTCATTAAATTAAATTAAACAAGTCTTCATCATTTAGACATCTCGCCACTGCCCTTGCTAGTAGACGGCTGTTCAACTTTCTCAACTTTAGCTGCAGTGTTAATTGAAAGAGTGAGCAAACAATTGCTCACTAATATAAAGTGTGACACCCCTAAATCCAAGTACTTCATTCGCTCAAGATTTGGTGTTCACTTAATAAAAACATTCATGTAACGACCGAGAAATTTGGATCCTTTGTAAAATAATTTTATTTAATAAAATAATGAATAAAATAATATTAATTGTTAATATTATGTGTTAGTAAGATGAATGTCATTCTATAACCTAGAAATGTCAGAAAGTCGTAGTATTTTAACTACGTGAGAAAATTAAAGTGTTTGAATTTCCAAGATAAAAATAAAAGTTTTCCGAATTTTTTTTTGAAAAAACACTATTCATCGATTTCTGCTCGGGAATTATTTTTGAACTTCCGAGAAATATATAACGTTATAATATCAAGGTAAGATGGATTATGTAATAATAACCTAAGTATGGAAAACGCAATATTTTGCATGCGGACTTAATTAGAGAACGTTAGGAATATTAAGCCTTAAGAAGAAAGTGTATTGATCGTATGATACGTAAGTATTGTATGAGGTATTGAATATGAAGTATTAAACAAATATGTATGAAGGAAGAGATATCGTATATTGTGAATTAGTATACAAACTAGAATACGAGAATTATACGTATATAATACATACTAAGGCTTTAAGCCAATTGTGAATGAATGTATGGATTAACTAGGATGTATAAGTCCAATAGGAATTAGATGTGCAAGCCCTAGTGTTTGTTAAGCAAAAGCCTAAAGTAAATTAATGCAAGCCCAATATAAATAAGCTAAGTTAATTAATTTAAGCCCAATGGGTTAAGCTTGATCCATGGAGCAACCATGTTGATGTGGGTTATCTTGGTGGGTAAGAACTTTGTGTAATGGCCAAGAACTTTGTGTGGTGGGCAAGAAAGTTATGGGGTTAGCAAGTTTACTTGAGAGTTTAGTAGTGAATAGTAAGGAGGTTTACTAAGGAGGTGGATGTGCTTTTGACCATAATGCCCTAACTTTGGAAGATCTATAAATAACAAGCTCATAATTCATTTGTTGGTTGTTAGTTTTCATCCAACATTAAACAACTTATTGGTTAGAGAGAATAAGCACTTTTAAGACAAATTTTCATATTTGTTTCAAGGAGAATAAGATCTAGTCATCAAAGGTAAACGATCTTAAACCATTAGTCTTTGATCTGTATCATTGTAGGGTGAGAAAAGAAGTGTAGTCTAATAAGCATGTATGCTAAGAACACGTAAGAATTGAATAATTAATGGACTTAAGCCGAATAAGTCATGAATAAGTAAGATAAACCTAAATAAGTTATGAACTTATGATGAACTTGTCATATGTTTGCCATATGAAGTTAGTATGTTTGATAAGATGTGATAATGTTGATTAAAGGACTTAAATCAATAATAAGTTATAAGGAATGAAAACTTGTAGTTTATAAGTTATTAAGTCATGAACTTATGAAGAATAAGCCAAAACATAGCTAGAAAATATGTTGATGTAATATGTAGTTTGAAATTTCATATGATGGTTAGAATCCATTTAGAACGATGATCAAGTCGTTAGTAACGAAGTTTTGCCGGAATTCACACGATTGGACGATAATCGTCGAATTCATGAAATTCTTGAAATGGAAATTGAATTTTGTGTTTGAACTCAGAAACGTTGGTATTCGATGGAGACAAGTCATATTTGGCATTATAGAGTTGCGGACTCAAAAATGACCAGATTTCGACTTAGAACGAAGAAACGAGCGTTGAACGTTCACGAACGTTTACCGTTTTCGTTAAAACTAAACCAATAGGTGAATTTTGAGTAAACAAAGTCGAAAATATAAAATTCTTGCATAAACATGTAGAGTATGTAATTTGTGAACTGTAGGCTCTTGAACGAGCCAATTCGGACTTATAACGAAAAAGTTACGAGTCCGAGAAATTCGCAAAGTTAAAAAGCATCAAATTATCTCGGTGCCTGAGTTGGCGCAGCATGGTATTTCAACCCAAACAGTATATTAGTGGTATATTAGTGCATTACATATATCTGATGTAATAATCTCATCTCTGCAGAAATCGTCATGGCCAGCGAACATGAGGGGTTAAGTGTGGTACTTGCTTGATGCTAAGGTAGGGGTTTGGCTATCGCTAACTCAAGGTCGCGTCATGAGATGAAATGAAAGGAAATGATGATAGCCATGACGCTAGTCCTAGGGTTTAGCCAGTGAAGAAGGTTTAGAAGTATGAAATGAATGGTAACTCATTAGTAATGAACTAAGGCTTGATTATAATATTGTTAAGACATGTTTAAACCTTAAGTATTATAAATTAAGGTTAAAGTAACTCAATTGCATATGAATGTAAGAACGACGTAATGAAAAGCCGAAACCAATAATAACAAATCTAAGTCATAATTAGATTGAGAAGAAGGGTAAGATTCATTAGGAACCATGTATTTTCATTCATAACCTAATGTGTTATGTGATGTTATCATTTACTGTAGAGACTTAAAGACTTAACGTGAACGTGTTATAACTGTAGCAGACGCCAAAAGGCAATTATTCTAACCCTTGTTCTAGTTCAATCTGGACAAGCTTTGTAATTCATGTATTCTTACACATGAAGTATTGTATGATGAAGTCAAAGCCAACTCTTTCGGCTAGACTTTTATTATGTTTCTATCAATCATGGTCAATGTTTACTAAGTTATATTGGTGTGGTTTTCAAACGAAGACTGAGTATGCTAAAAATGTTTTGTCGTCAAACGAAAGGCACGTGAGGTTACCACAACTTAAACGTACATACGTTTAATGAATATAGTGTTGATCAACATAGAGTACTATAGGCTGATCACCTAGACGTGCTCGTAAGAAATGTCGGACTTACGAACTTTGTGCAGGGATGTCCTTTTTCAATGAACTTATGAAATGCTCAATATCTTGGACCGAAATTGATGTTTTACTGAATATTGTTGTTGTAAAATGTTTTGAAGGAAAAGAAGTGCTATTTTGAATTATCGATAGTACTTTATAACTATTGTTCAGTTATTGAACATATATGATTCCTATGTTTAAAGCATGTTGTTTATTAGAATTGGTGTACTTGCTGAGCTAGTCATGCTCACTCTTGCTTGAACTATATGAACACAGCTAAGATCAAACGGACCGAAGGCTTCGCAAAGGATAAGAGCAAGGCGAAGACGAACCCGTAGAATACTTATGTAATAATATAGGGTGAATGATTGTAATATATTTGATATTATGACAAGAACATATGTAATGGTTGTAAAGAACATGGGGAATGTTAATATTATTTTGAATATATAGAAGACATATTCGTTCCTTTGAGACTTTTCAATTGAATGTATGTGTGAATGGTAGTACCGTGTAGCACCATCTATCGTGTTAGAAGATACCCTGATTTAGGGAAATCACAGGTTAGTTTCAAAGCATTAGGTTATAAAACTTAAGGGGGATTAAAAACCTTAAGTCATAACCTTAAGAGAAGTCAAAGAAGTAAAAGAAGAAAATAACCTTATAAAAATACATTATGAATATGTTATGTGTTTTTATTATTCTACTGACATGTACTAATAAACTTAATTGTTTTGTGTAGATGTCAGGAGTAAATGGAATGCAGTTAGATGTACAAGTAGTTAGTGAAGAATCGGTTAACCAAATAGAGGTTATACCGAACCCCATAGCAGAAGAACTAGAGATAGTTGTTATTGAGTCTAGAGACTCAGAGGATCCTGATCTCATGTTCATGTTCAATGGCATGATAGAAGAGGAGGTGCAGGTAGTGTCCTTCAACCCGGTAGCAATAGCAGCAGAGATGGCTCCTGGGGAGTCAATGATTTCATTATTTATATCAGTGTTGGATAGAAATATCCATTACTGTCAGGAGGTTAAGGAGCTAAAGGCAGAGCTCCAGGCTTTCATAGAGGACAAGACGGACGTGGAGTCTACGTGGGGACAGAAGCATGATGAAAGGATTTTTGCTAAGGACAAGGTCCATGATCTAAATAATGAGGTTTTTGAGCTCAAGGAGGAGCTAAAGACCGAAAAGCAGAAGATAGGGAGAATGTCCTATATTCATAGAAGTTCTAATGTAGGCTTCCAGCAGCAGGTAGCTGGTTATCCTATAGAGGCAGGGCAGACGCGACATAAGTCGTGATATTATTGCCGGTCTTGCCAAGGCAGATTTTGATAATGCCTTGAGGCAGATGTGATCTAGTAGTAGATATAGTAGTTTAGTTATGTAAATATTTTGTATCCAGTAGTGACGTAAAACCCACTTTTGTATAATGAAGGGTAGTCTTTTGTAAATTCCAATTTTTGGAAAGCAATAACGGGAGAGTAATATAAATAGCTTAGGATGTGTAATGTAACCAATGTAGTATTATACTACAATGAATGAATGAATATAAGCCTTTTTATGGAAAATAATGAGCAATGGATGTTGAAGTTATTATTTAATATTGAATAATAACTAACTAATAAAGAAAGGAATAATAACGAAATGTGTTGTTTATTGTATCAGTAAAATGCTGCCGAGAAGAGTACAACATAATCAAGGAGCTAATGTAAATCAACCGGAGGGAGGTCCGGTTAACCCCATGTAGGAGTTTGTTAATCTTTTTACAGCCGTATTTAATAGAAATGGGGCTAATATCCCCGTAAATCTGGGAGTAGCACAAGCTACTACCTTCAAGGATTTTATGAGTGTTGGTCCGCCGGAGTTCAAAGCAACTACGGACCCTATCAAAGCCCAAACGTTGGTGAAAGAAATCAAGAAGGCATTTGTGATAGCAAATATCGACGAGGCCCAGAAGGGTGCCTTTGCAACCAACATGATGAAGGGAGAGGCCAACTTTTGGTGGGAAGCCCATCAGGCTAGGGCCGGGATAGAGAATTTGATGTGGGTGAGGTTCAACGAGATATTCTTCGAGAACTACTTTCCCAAGAGCATGCAAGGAAGGATGGAGATGCGGTTTCTCGAATTGAAACAAGGGGAAATGATGGTTCCCCAATACGCCACCAAGTTTAATGAACTGGCGATGTTCACTCCACACCAAGTGGGCACCGAGGTTAGAAAGGTGCGACGGTTCAAGCAGGGCTTGAAACCCTGGCTCTATAACCGTATTTCTGTGTTCCAGAGTACTTTATTTGGGACTATTTTAGAGAAGGCGATAATCGCCGAAGGTGGTAGTGAGTCGTTGAGCCAGTACCACAAAGACAAGAAGAACAAAGGAAAAGTAGATGGGGGAGTGAAAATAGAAGGAGCCAGCGATAGTAGCTAGGGACAGAAGAGGAAAATGTTTAGCTCTGGGAATACCAGAGTGAAGCAAGGGGACCCGAAGAGAAGGATGGAGGCATGCAAGACCTGTGGGAACACTCACTTAGGAGTCTGTCTCAAGGGAAAGGTCGTTTGCTACAACTTTAGACATGAAGGGCACATTTTTCCTAACTGTCCAAGTCTAAAAAAGAACCACAAATGCTTTATATGTTGGTCAACTGACCACATAGCAAAGACCTGCCCAAAGAAGGGGACGGATAGGAATTGGGGCACTAGTAGCGGTAAGTTAGCTATTAGTGGTCCAGCGCAGCCGGGTAGGCCGATGGGCCGTACCTTTAACATGACAGTCCAAAGTGCAGTTGCATTAGGGGATGTTGTCGCAGGTATTTTTTTGATCAACGACATAAATGCTTACGTGCTGTTTGATTCAGGTGCTACTTGTTCGTTTATAGCATGTGATTTTGCTAGACGATTAGGATTACTTCCTGAAAAGTTGCATATACCTTTAAATATTAAGGTAGCAAACAAAGAAATAATTCATGTTGAAGATGTTCATAGGAGTTGTTGCGTAGATATACGGGGTTGTAAATTATCGTTAGATTTGATACCGTTAAAGTTAAGAGAATTCGATGTAATTCTCGGAATGGATTGGTTGGTTAATCATGGGGCAATTATAGATTATCAGAAGAAATGTGTGAACCTTTGAATGTTAAAACAACCACAAGTAGTATTTTATGGGAATAGATCGTCGGGACGTTCGTGTTGTCTAACCATGACACAAACTAGGAAATTATTGAGGAAATGGTGTGTAGGTTACATGTGCCATGTTGTTGATACCCAGAGAGGTAGCAAACATAGAAAAAATACATATAGTTAGAGAATTCGCCGACGTATTTCCAAGTGAACTTTCGGGTCTTCTGCCGGATAGGGAGACTGAGTTTGTAATAGACATCGTGCCAGGAGCGGCACCAGTTTCCAGGGCACCGTATCGTATGGTGGCAATGGAGATGAAGGAGTTGATGGTGCAGATACAAGAACTGTTGGACAGGAAGTACATTAAAATGAGTGTTTCTCCGTGGGGAGCACCAGTACTATTTGTCAAGAAGAAGGATGGATCGTTAAGACTATGTATCGACTACAGAGAGTTAAACAAGTTAACGATAAAGAATAAATACCCATTACCCAGGATCGATGATCTCTTTGATCAGTTAAAAGGGGCTAAGTATTTTTCTAAAATAGATTTAAGAACATGGTATCACTAGTTGAAAGTTAGGAAGAAGGATGTACCAAAGATAGCATTCAGAACTCGTTATGGTCATTACGAGTTTCTGGTGATGTTATTTGGGTTGACTAATGCACCAGCTGCATTTATGGATATGATAAACAGAGTGTTCAAAAAATATTTAGACAAGTTCGTCGTAGTGTTTATCGATGATATTCTAGTCTATTCTAAGACGCCAGAAGATCATGCTGAACACCTAAGATTAGTGTTGGAGACACTAAGGAAAGAGTAGTTGTATGCGAAGTTCACTAAGTGTGAATTTTGGTTAGAAAAGGTACATTTTCTAGGTTATGTCATTGACCATGAAGGGATTTCAGTAGATCCAGCGAAGGTAGAAGCCATGATGAATTGGGAACAACCGAAAACGCCGACTGAGGTGCGGAGTTTCCTAGGGTTAGCGGGTTACTATCGAAGATTCATCCAGGATTTTTTGAAGATAGCTACTCCGTTGACTAATTTGACAAGGAAGACGGTGAAATACGTTTGGACTGATAAATGCGAGGACAGTTTTCAAGAACTAAAGAAGAGGTTGAGTGAAACACCTATTTTGTCATTGCCCGATGACACAGGAAATTTCGTAGTTTATAGCGATGCTTCACATAGAGGACTTGGTTGCGTGCTCATGCAACATGGTAAGGTCATTGCGTATGCATCAAGGCAGTTGAAGGATTATGAGAAAGTTTACTCTACTCATGATCTGGAACTGGCAGCAGTAGTTTTTGCTCTAAAGATATGGAGACATATCTTTACAGGGAATAATGTGAGATATACACAGACCACAAGAGTCTAAAATATATCTTCACACAAAAGGAGTTGAATATGAGACAAATGAGATGGCTGGAGTTGATAAAGGATTACGACTGTGAAATCCTGTATCACCTTGTAAAAGCCAATGTAGTTACTGACGCCTTAAGTAGGAAGGGTCAAGAGAAGTTATCTATGTTAACAGCTCAAACTCAGTAAATAATAGAGATGGCAAGGATGGAATTAGAAGTGAAGTTTCCAAGTGAAGCAGGACAATTACTATTTGTGACAGAGATACAATCTACTATCATAGAGAGAGTCAATGAGGTGCAGCTCAAAACTGATGAGTGTGACCAGATGAAGAAGAGGTTAACCAATGAAAAAGATACTAAGTACAGTCTTGATAATGATGGGTTATTAAAATTTAAAGGAAGAATTTGGGTTCCGAATGAGATGGAATTAAAGGAGCAGGTATTACAAGAGGCTCATAGTTTGAGGTTTTCGATTCATCCTGGTAGTATTAAGATGTATCAAGACCTTCAATAGAGTTTTTGGTGGCCAAACATGAAGAGAGAAATAGCAGAGTATGTGAGTAGGTGTTTGACTTGTCAGAAAGTTAAGGCCTAACATCAACGACCAAGTGGCTTGTTACAGTCATTGGAGATTCCGGAGTGGAAGTGGGAGCATATCACGATGGACTTTGTGGTGGGACTTCAGACTACAACGAAAGGGTATAATGCGATTTGGGTAATAGTGGATCGATTGACGAAGTTGGCTCACTTTTTTGCCAATTAGGATCAAGTATAACTTAGACCAGATAGCTAAGCTTTATGTTAATGAAATAATTATCAGACATGGAGCACCAGTATTGATTGTGTCAGATCGTTATCCACGATTCACATTGAACTGTTGGAGGAGTCTACAAGAGCAGTTGGGGACGCAGTTGAAGCTGAGTACGGCGTATCATCTACAAACTAATGGACAAAGTGAAAGAACAATTCAAGCGTTAGAAGATATGTTGAGATCTTGCGTCATGGATTTCAAGGGTAGTTGGGATGATCATCTACCATTAGTAGAGTTTGCGTATAACAATAGTTATCATGCAAGCATAGGTATGTCGCCTTATGAAGCTTTGTATAGAAGGAAGTACAGAACACCATTATATTGGGATGAAGTGGGAGAACGTCGAATGCTAGGGTCAGAATTGGTGCAGCAAACAACAGATATGGTGAAGTTGATACGAATGCGTCTCATTACAGCTCAAGACAGACAAAAGAAGTATGCGAACTTGCACCGAGAAAATAGAGAGTTTGAAGTAGGCTCTTACGTATTTCTAAAGGTATATCCCTGGAAAGGAAAGATACACTTTGGAAAGAAGGAAAAGTTAAGTCCGAGGTTTATAGGACCTTTTGAAGTGTTAAACGGGTAGGTGAGGTAGCCTATATTATAGCATTACCTCCAGAACTAGAACGAATACCTAACGTGTATCGGTATTGCATTCTTATAAGTTGGATTATAAGCACGTGATAGAATATAAGCCTATTCATATCGAGAAAGACTTAACATACGAAGAGATGCCAATTCAAATTGTCCATAGGAAATAACAAGTTTTGCGGAATAAAGTTATACCTTCCGTGAAGGTGATATGGAAGAACCACGATGCAGAAGAAGCAACGTGGGATTTGGAAGAAAAAATAAAGAAGGATTACCCTCAGTTGTTTGAGTAATGAGAGACGAGATTCTTGGGATAGAATTTTTATAAGGGGGGAAGAATGTAACGATCGAGAAATTCGGATCCTTTGTAAAATAATTTTATTTAATAAAATAATGAATAAAATAATATTAATTGTTATTATTATGTCTTAGTAAGATGAATGTCATTCTATAAAATAAAAATGTCGAAACGTCATAGTATTTTAACTACATGAGAGAATTAAAGTATTTGAATTTCCAAAACGAAAATAAAAGTTTTTCGAGAAATTTTTCAAAAAATACTATTCATCGATTTCCGCTCGGGAATTATTTTTGAACTTCTAAGAAATACGTAACGTTATAATATCAAGGTGAGATGGATTATGTAATAATAATCTAAGTATGGAAAACGCAAAATTTCGCATGCAGACTTAATTAGAGAACGTTAGGAATATTAAGCATTAAGAAGAAAGTGTATTGATCTTATGATACATAAGTATTGTACGAGGTATTGAATACAGAGTATTAAACGAATATGTATGAAGGAAGAGATATCGTATATTATGAATTAGTATACGAACTAGAATACGAGAATTATACGTATATAATACATATTAAGGCTTTAAGCCAATTGTGAATGGATGTATGGACTATGTAGGATGTATAAGTCCAATAGGAATTAGATGTGCAAGTCCTAGTATTTGTTAATCAAAAGCCCAAAGTTAATTACTGCAAGCCCAATATGAATAAGCTAAGTTAGTTAACTTAAGCCCAATGTAATAATCCAATGGGTTAAGTTTGATCCATGGAGCAACCATGTTGATGTGGGTTATCTTGGTGGGCAAGAACTTTATGTAATGGCCAAGAACTTTGTGTGGTAGGCAAGAAAGTTGTGTTCTTAGCAAGTTACTTAAGAGTTAAGTAGTGAATAGTAAGAAGGTTTACTAAGGAGGTGGATGTGCTTTTAACCATAATGCCCTAACTTTGGAAGCTCTATAAATAGTAAGCTCACAATTCATTTGTTGGTTGTTAGTTTTCATCCAACATTAAATAACTTATTGGTTAGAGAGAATAAGAACTTTGAAGACAAACTTCCATATTTGTTTCAAGGAGGAAGATCTAGTCATCAAAGGTAAATGATCTTAAACCATTAGTCTTCCATCTCTATCATTGTAGGGTGATAAGAGAAGTGTAGTCTAATAAGCGTGTATGCTAAGAACATGTAAGAATTGAATAATTAATGAACTTAAGCCGAATAAGTCATGAATAAGTAAGATAAACCTAAATAAGTTATGAACTTATGATGAACTTGTCATATGTTTACCATGTGAAGTTAGTATGTTTGATAAGATGTGAGAATGTTGATTAAAGGACTTAAATCAATAATAAGTCATAAGGAATGAAAACTTGTAGTTTATAAGTTATTAAGTCATGAACTTATGAAGAATAAGCCAAAACATAGCTTGAAAATAAGTTGATATAATATGTAGTTTAAAATGTTCATATGTTGGTTACAATCCATTTAGAACGATGATCAAGTCGTTAGTAACGAAGTTTCGCCGGAATTCACACGATTGGACGATAATCGTCGAATTCATGAAATTCTCGGAATGGAAGTCGAATTTTTTGTTTAAACTCAGAAACATTGGTTTTTAATTGAGACAAGTCATATTTGGCATTATAGAGTTGCAGACTCAAAAATGACCGGATTCCGACATAGAACGAAGAAACGAACGTTGAACGTTCACGAATATTTACCGTTTTTGTTAAAAATGAACCAATAGGTGAATTTAGAGTAAACGAAGTCAAAAATATAAAATTCTTGCATGAACACATAGAGTATGTAATTTGTGAACCATAGGCTCTTGAACGCAATTCAGACTTATAACGAAGAATTTACGAGTCTGGGAAATTCGCAAAGTTAAAAAGATGTCAAAATTATTTTGTGCACAGAGTTGGCGCCGCGGCACCAACCCAAGGTATATTAGTGGTGTTGCAGCGCCATATACAGTGCAATCACATACTACAGAGTCGCGCTGTGGCGCGATCATGAGGGTTAAGTGTGGCTACTGCTAACTCTCACCGCAGCGCAAGATGAAAGGCAATTACCAGCACCGCAGCGCCAGTCCTAGGGTTTAGCCAGTGAAGAATGTTTACAAGTATGAAATGAATGGTAACTCATTAGTAATGAACTAAGGCTTGATTATAATATTGTTAAGACATGTTTAAACCTTAAGTATTATCAATTAAGGTTAAAGTAACTCAATTGCATATGAATGTAAGAACGACGTAACGAAAAGCCAGAACTAATAATAACAAATCTAAGTCATAATTAGATTGAAAAGAAGGGTAAGATTCATTAGGAACCATGTATATTCATTTAAGACCTAATGTGTTATGTGATGTTATCATTTAATGTAGAGACTTAAAGACTTAACGTGAACGTATTATAACTGTAGCAGACGCTAAAGGCAATTATTCTAACCCTTGTTCCAGTTCAATCTGGACAAGCTTTGTAATTCATGTATTCTTACACATGAAGTATTGTATGATGAAGTCAAAGCCAACTCTTTTGGCTAGACTTATATTATGTTTTTATCAAGCATTGTCATTGTTTATCAATTTATATTGGTGTGGTTTTCAAACGAAGACTGAGTATGCTAAAAATGTTTTGTCATCAAACGACAGGCACATGAGGTTGCCACAACTTAAATGTACATACGTTTAATGAATATAGTGGTTATCAACATAAAGTACTATAGGCTGATCACCTAGACGTGCTCGTAAGAAATGTCGGACTTATGGACTTTGTGCCGGGATGTCCTTTTTCAAAGAACTTATGAAATGCTCAAGATCTTGGACCAAAATTGATGTTTTACTGAATATTGTTGTTGTAAAACGTTTTGAAGGAAAAGAAGTGCTATTTTGAATTATCGATAGTACTTCGTAACTATTGTTTAGTTATTGAAGATATATGATTCCTATGTTTCAAGCATGTTGTTTATTAGAATTGTTGTACTTGTTGAGCTAGTCATGCTCACTCTTGCTTGAACCATATAAACACAGCTAAGATCGAACGGACCGAAGGCTCTGGCAAGGATAAGGCCAAGGCAAAGACGAACCCATAAAATACTTATGTAATAGTATAGGGTGAATGATTGTAATATATTTGATATTATAACAAGAACAAATGTAATGGTTATAAAGAACCTGGGGAATGTTAATATTATTTTGAATATATAGAAGACATATTCGTTCCTTTGAGACTTTTCAATTGAATGTATGTGTGAATGGTAGTGCCGTGTAGCACCATCAGAAGGGTTGGAAGATACCCGAATTTGGGGGCGTCACAATTCATGTCTAACTACCCAATCATAATAAAATTGATTAATAAACCTTCCCATTAAAGGATTACATTAATAAAAATCTCCCAGGTTATCTAACCTTCGAATACAAATATCATAGGAAAACTAAATAAGTTCATTACAATAATTAAAATGAAGTTTGACAACAAAATATCAGCATGATTTTAAGTCTTCAATACTTGTTCATCTTTCCCTTTCCTTTATAGGTGCTAGGTACATCGACCTTCTTAACTTTAATTGTAATAATTATATAAGCAAGAGTGAGCAAACAAGGCTCACTTGAAATGATAATGAATAAAACTTTACACCAATTGCCAGATAATAGGCTCAATAGAACTGAACAATATGCTCTATTAATGATAATCAAAATTCTGAAATATATACATCTGAGGATCATATTACCACGAACTATGTCCATATTTATAAGTATTCTTTCAACTTAAAATTTAACAGTCATAAGACTAGAGGGACTCCTCGTACTTAGGGGGATCAGCCCTTCGTACAATGTATTGTGCACAAACATTTCAATGATATGGGTAAATTATCCCCTAATAATAGGGTTGTTCATCTCAGCATTTAGAATACGAGTCCACTCCAAAGTAAGTTTGGTTTGGATAAGTTTCAAGGTCATTTGGAATTCAACGAACATCAACTATGGAGTAGTTTAATAAAAAGGTAATAACTTTATGTTATGGAATAAATCATCACGGCATCAACATTGTATACTAAGGTAATGCTTTAGGAATAATCTAAGAGCATAAACATTGAATAATTATGACATACCTTGCTTGAACAATATTGAGCCAAGGTTAATTAGAATTGAGTACTAAGCATGCATAACAAATAGTAAAGTGAATGATAAAACTTGTTCAACATTAGTATATCAGAATATATAAACTTGCATTCTAAATAACAAGTTAAAGACAAGAATATCTTGCTCAATATCAGAATAAGGTTTAGAAAACTTTCATCATCATAAATAAACTAGATATAAAAAACTTACTCAATCATAAGAATAAATTTTAGAAAACTTGCGTAATTGTTATTGAGATAGGGTAAGTAAACTTGCTCAATAATAACAATGTAGAGTAAGAAACTTGCCTTGCTTTTAAGCTAAACTGTAACAATTCAATTCACAATATCCTATACATATATTATCATGACATAATTAGTCATTACCAATATTCTATATATAAATAAGTATTTATATCATGTAAGGTTTGATTTTTAATCACATAATCAAATTACATTAGTAATAAAACTAGTAGCGTATTAAAAATATGCTCATTCTTAACATAGTAATACTGAAATTATATCTTAACAGTCCCTCTATTAAATCATAACAACTTTTTTATACTTTGTATAACTAAAACACATTATTCGACCATTACGCTAACTTCGTTGTGCGCCATACGATTTATATTGTGGGTCGACATGCACTGCTTGGTATTTGGCATTCTTCTTGAGGCACAAGCCAAAGCTTGGCTCTGCGGCGTGGAAGCAAGGCCATAAAGACAAGAATTACCTTCTTTGGACCACACTACTGGCTTAAACTACGGTCCTCGGCTGACCCACCTCAAAGAAATATGACATGAACAAAGCCAATTTTGGCCTACAAGCTACTTTCTAACAACTGAATTAACACATAAAACACATACAGACTTCACACAAACATAAATTAAGGACTCTTAACATGATTTCACCCATATAACAATAAAGACATCGAATTTAAAACATCTAATTTCATTATTTTTGATAAAACTTCACTTTTTACATTTTCAGTGAAAATCATCACTATGATTGTGTTTTTCAACCAAAATAGTTAATTCAAAATACCTTGTTTATGTTTATTCATCCTCTTTCAAATTCAATAGTAAATTTATATATTATACGGAGAATTAAACCTCAATTTTACTTTAAACTAAGCCATATTCACACACACACACACACACACACACACACACATATATATATATATATATATATATATTCATACCAATTCACTGTAATATGATTTCCTTCACAAAATACATACATAACATGAATTCAATTACTATACTCGTATATAAACTTATGAAAACAATTTCATAACAACTAGTTATCACATAGAAACTATATAAAATAAATAATTTAACCTTCATAAAGTTTTTTTTTACAGAAATTTTTTGGAAGAGAATAAAACTACAACTTTAAAGAAATTTAAAAGAGTAAGATGATACCTTGTGTTCTAGAAGATGATAACCTTCCCTTTGATCAACAAGCTTTCTTTTCCCCGATTCTTCTCCCAAAACCTCTCTAGAATTCCCTAAAGTTTACTCTCAATTTTTCTTCTTTTTCTTCTTTTGTGTTCTTCTTCTCTATTCTAACTTACGTACTAAAATATAACGTATAGGTAATAATATAGGTATTAATTATAGAATATAATTATATGTATAACTGATATCAGTTACCTTATTTTTAAAAATCAAAAGCCATAAGGCTTGTTTGGCTAACTACTTTAAAATTTAATCAATTAAATTCTTATGCCTTGTTTGGTAAAACATATTAAAATTAAAGACTTAATATGCATTAAGCCTTGTTTGGCAAAACTGAATTAATCTCCTTTAACTTATTTTAATAACTCATTTATAGCATAGTTTATGGTCACACTTTAATTAATTAAATTTTAATATTCAATTTAATTAATTCTAATAATAATTTATTAAATTAATTCACCACATAAATCAATATGACATAATTATAATTTTCTTTATAATTATAATTTTATTTAATCAACTAACACATTATTTTAATTACAAATTCATATTAAAATATTATTATAATAATTCATTTAATCATTATAAACTCTCTAACTTAATTATTAAATTAAATGAGAATATTATCTCAAGAAGATCAATTTTCTTAACTCATAAATTATTTATTTAACAAAAAAATAATCAAATCAAATCACCTTAAACAATATTTTATTCGATTAATAAACACTTCAATTAAAATATTTATATAACTTAATAAATATTTTGAACTACAATTTAAAATTATGGATTATTACATAAAGAATGATAATAGCAGTAACATAAGAGTAAGTAATGAATACTGAATACTAGAGAACTTGTTCTACGAATCAAGAATAGAAAACAAGTTCAAGATTTATATCTGAGGGTCTTAAAACCATGAACTATGTCCCCAGTTGTTAAGTATTTCTACCTCAACCTTAACAATCGTTTAAACTATACAGACCCTTCCTTACGTACATAGGGGGATCAGCCCTTTGTACCATGTACTGTGCACAAACATCTAAATGCTAATGCGTACATAATCCCCTATATTAGGGTTGTTCATCTCACTTTGACTTTAGGATTTTTGCACTAAAGAAATTTTCTTAACAGTGATTCTAGAATTTTAGAACACTCATCAATTATGGATTAGTCCAATCAATAAAGGTTTGTTTTTTATTCGAAGGTTCAACATAATAATATAAGATTGATCAACGATACTTAAGTCAACGATTGAATATCAACAATATACAATTGAATAGACATGATATATATATATATATATATATATATTCATACCAATTCACTGTAATATGATTTCCTTCACAAAATACATACATAACATGAATTCAATTACTATACTCAGTATATAAACTTATGAAAACAATTTCATAACAACTAGTTATCACATAGAAACTATATAAAATAAATAATTTAACCTTCATAAAGTTTTTTTTACAGAAAATTTTTGGAAGAGAATAAAACTACAACTTTAAAGAAATTTAAAAGAGTAAGATGATAACCTTCCTTTGATCAATAAGCTTTCTTTTCCCCAACTCTTCTCCCAAAACCTCTAGAATTCCCTAAAGTTTACTCTCAATTTTCTTCTTTTTCTTCTTTTGTGTTCTTCTTCTCTATTCTAACTTACGTACTAAAATATAACGTATAGGTAATAATATAGGTATTAATTATAGAATATAATTATATGTATAAAGCGATATCGATTACCTTATTTTTAAAAATCAAAAAGCCATAAGGCTTGTTTGGCTAACTACTTTAAAATTTAATCAATTAAATTCTTATGCCTTGTTTGGTAAAACATATTAAAATTAAAGACTTAATATGCATTAAGCCTTGTTTGGCAAAACTGAATTAATCTCCTTTAACTTATTTTAATAACTCATTTATAGCATAGTTTATGGTCACACTTTAATTAATTAAATTTTAATATTCAATTTAATTAATTCTAATAATAATTTATTAAATTAATTCACCACATAAATCAATATGACATAATTATAATTTTCTTTATAATTATAATTTTATTTAATCAACTAACACATTATTTTAATTACAAATTCATATTAAAATATTATTATAATAATTCATTTAATCATTATAAACTCTCTAACTTAATTATTAAATTAAATGAGAATATTATCTCAAGAAGATCAATTTTCTTAACTCATAAATTATTTATTTAACAAAAAATAATCAAATCAAATCACCTTAAACAATATTTTATTCGATTAATAAACACTTCAATTAAAATATTTATATAACTTAATAAATATTTTGAACTACAATTTAAAATTATGGATTATTACATAAAGAATGATAATAGCAAGTAACATAAGAGTAAGTAATGAATATCTGAATACTAGAGAACTTGTTCTACTGAATCAAGAATAGAAAACAAGTTCAAGATTTATATATCGAGGGTCTTAAAACCATGAACTATGTCCCCGGTTGTTAAGTATTTCTACCTCAACCTTAACAATCGTTTAAACTATCTGAGACCCTTCCTTACGTACTTAGGGGATCGGCCTTTGTACCATGTAATCGTGCACAAACATCTAAATGCTAATGCGTACATAATCCCTATATTAGGGTTGTTCATCTCACTTTGACTTTAGGATTTTTGCACTAAAGAAATTTTCTTAACAGTGATTCTAGAATTTTAGAACACTCATCAATTATGGATTAGTCCAATCAATAAAGGTTTGTTTTTTATTCGAAGGTTCAACATAATAATATAAGATTGATCAACGATACTTAAGTCAACGATTGAATATCAACAATATACAATTGAATAGACATGATATATATATATATATATATATATATATTCATACCAATTCACTGTAATATGATTTCCTTCACAAAATACATACATAACATGAATTCAATTACTATACTCGTATATAAACTTATGAAAACAATTTCATAACAACTAGTTATCACATAGAAACTATATAAAATAAATAATTTAACCTTCATAAAGTTTTTTTTACAGAAAATTTTTGGAAGAGAATAAAACTACAACTTTAAAGAAATTTAAAAGAGTAAGATGATAACCTTCCCTTTGATCAATAAGCTTTCTTTTCCCCAACTCTTCTCCCAAAACCTCTCTAGAATTCCCTAAAGTTTACTCTCAATTTTTCTTCTTTTTCTTCTTTTGTGTTCTTCTTCTCTATTCTAACTTACGTACTAAAATATAACGTATAGGTAATAATATAGGTATTAATTATAGAATATAATTATATGTATAACTGATATCAGTTACCTTATTTTTAAAAATCAAAAAGCCATAAGGCTTGTTTGGCTAACTACTTTAAAATTTAATCAATTAAATTCTTATGCCTTGTTTGGTAAAACATATTAAAATTAAAGACTTAATATGCATTAAGCCTTGTTTGGCAAAACTGAATTAATCTCCTTTAACTTATTTTAATAACTCATTTATAGCATAGTTTATGGTCACACTTTAATTAATTAAATTTTAATATTCAATTTAATTAATTCTAATAATAATTTATTAAATTAATTCACCACATAAATCAATATGACATAATTATAATTTTCTTTATAATTATAATTTTATTTAATCAACTAACACATTATTTTAATTACAAATTCATATTAAAATATTATTATAATAATTCATTTAATCATTATAAACTCTCTAACTTAATTATTAAATTAAATGAGAATATTATCTCAAGAAGATCAATTTTCTTAACTCATAAATTATTTATTTAACAAAAAATAATCAAATCAAATCACCTTAAACAATATTTTATTCGATTAATAAACACTTCAATTAAAATATTTATATAACTTAATAAATATTTTGAACTACAATTTAAAATTATGGATTATTACATAAAGAATGATAATAGCAGTAACATAAGAGTAAGTAATGAATACTGAATATATTATATGGAGAATAAAACCTCAATTTTACTTTAAACTAAGCCATATTCACACACACACACACACACACACACACACACACACATATATATATATATATATATATATATATATATATATATATATATATATTCATACCAATTCACTGTAATATGATTTCCTTCACAAAATACATACATAACATGAATTCAATTACTATACTCGTATATAAACTTATGAAAACAATTTCATAACAACTAGTTATCACATAGAAACTATATAAAATAAATAATTTAACCTTCATAAAGTTTTTTTTACAGAAAATTTTTGGAAGAGAATAAAACTACAACTTTAAAGAAATTTAAAAGAGTAAGATGATACCTTGTGTTCTAGAAGATGATAACCTTCCCTTTGATCAACAAGCTTTCTTTTCCCCAACTCTTCTCCCAAAACCTCTCTAGAATTCCCTAAAGTTTACTCTCAATTTTTCTTCTTTTCTTCTTTTGTGTTCTTCTTCTCTATTCTAACTTACGTACTAAAATATAACGTATAGGTAATAATATAGGTATTAATTATAGAATATAATTATATGTATAACTGATATCAGTTACCTTATTTTTAAAAATCAAAAAGCCATAAGGCTTGTTTGGCTAACTACTTTAAAATTTAATCAATTAAATTCTTATGCCTTGTTTGGTAAAACATATTAAAATTAAAGACTTAATATGCATTAAGCCTTGTTTGGCAAAACCGAATTAATCTCCTTTAACTTATTTTAATAACTCATTTATAGCATAGTTTATGGTCACACTTTAATTAATTAAATTTTAATATTCAATTTAATTAATTCTAATAATAATTTATTAAATTAATTCACCACATAAAAATCAATATGACATAATTATAATTTTCTTTATAATTATAATTTTATTTAATCAACTAACACATTATTTTAATTACAAATTCATATTAAAATATTATTATAATAATTCATTTAATCATTATAAACTCTCTAACTTAATTATTAAATTAAATGAGAATATTATCTCAAGAAGATCAATTTTCTTAACTCATAAATTATTTATTTAACAAAAAATAATCAAATCAAATCACCTTAAACAATATTTTATTCGATTAATAAACACTTCAATTAAAATATTTATATAACTTAATAAATATTTTGAACTACAATTTAAAATTATGGATTATTACATAAAGAATGATAATAGCGATAATATAAGAGTAAGTAATGAATAATCTGAATATATTATATGGAGAATAAAACCTCAATTTTACTTTAAACTAAGCCATATTCACACACACACACACACACACACACACACATATATATATATATATATATATATATATATATTCATACCAATTCAACTGTAATATGATTTCCTTCACAAAATACATACATAACATGAATTCAATTACTATACTCAGATATAAACTTATGAAAACAATTTCATAACAACTAGTTATCACATAGAAACTATATAAAATAAATAATTTAACCTTCATAAAGTTTTTTTACGTAAAATTTTGGAAGAGAATAAAACTACAACTTTAAAGAAATTTAAAAGAGTAAGATGATACCTTGTGTTCTAGAAGATGATAACCTTCCTTTGATCAACAAGCTTTCTTTTCCCCAACTCTTCTCCCAAAACCTCTCTAGAATTCCCTAAAGTTTACTCTCAATTTTCTTCTTTTCTTCTTTTGTGTTCTTCTTCTCTATTCTAACTTACGTACTAAAATATAACGTATAGGTAATAATATAGGTATTAATTATAGAATATAATTATATGTATAATCGATATCGATTACCTTATTTTTAAAATCAAAAAGCCATAAGGCTTGTTTTATTAACTACTTTAAAATTTAATCAATTAAATTCTTATGCCTTGTTTGGTAAAACATATTAAAATTAAAGACTTAATATGCATTAAGCCTTGTTTAGCAAAACTCAATTAATCTCCTTTAACTTATTTTAATAACTCATTTATAGCATAGTTTATGGTCACACTTTAATTAATTAAATTTTAATATTCAATTTAATTAATTCTAATAATAATTTATTAAATTAATTCACCACATAAATCAATATGACATAATTATAATTTTTTTTATAATTATAATTTTATTTAATCAACTAACACACCATTTTAATTTCAAATTCACATTAAAATATTATTATAATAATTCATTTAATCATTATAAACTCTTTAACTTAATTATTAAATTAAATGAGAATATTATCTCAAGATGATCAATTTTCTTAACTCATAAATTATTTATTTAACAAAAAAATAATCAAATTAAATTACCTTAAACAATATTTTATTCGATTAATAAACACTTCAATTAAAATATTTATATAACTCAATAAATATTTCGAACTACAATTTAAAATTATGGATTGTTACATCCTTCACTCCTTACAAGGATTCTGTCCCCAGAATCACAATTCAAAAAAAAATTTAAAAAAAATCATTCGTCACATTCTTCCCTACCTATAAAGATTATGTTCCTAGAATCGAAGACACAGATTAAACAAATAACTCAGGGTAATCTTTCATCATTTTATATTCGAGTTCCTACGTAGCTTCTTTAGCATTGTGGTTCCTCCATAACACCTTCACGGAAGGTATTACATTATTCCTGAGCACCTGTTCTTTCCTGTCAACTATCTGGATAGTAATCTCTTCATAGGACAAGTCTTTATCAAAATGCAATGGTTTGTACTCGATCACGTAGTTGAAATCGGGTTTATACGGTTGTAACACCGAAACATGAAAAACATTGTGAACGTTTTCCAACTTTGTAGGTAGAGCTACCTCGTAAGCTACTTCTCCTACTCTTCGTAGCACTTCGAAGGGTCCAATAAATCTCGGGCTTAGCTTTCCCTTTTTACCGAAACGAATTTTTCCCTTCCAAGGAGAAACTTTTAGGAATACGTAATTTCCTACGTCGAATGCACGATCTTTGTCTATGTTGATCAACATACTTTTTCTGTTTGTCTTGAGCAACTACCAATCTTGTTCTAATGTGTTTCACAACCTCAGCAGTTTATTGTACCAGTTCTGGTCCTAACAGTTGATGTTCACCGACTTCATCCCAGCACAATGGAGTTCTGCATTTCCTGTAATATAATGCTTCGTAAGGCGGCATGCCGATGCTTGCGTAGTAACTATTTTTGTAGGCAAATTCCACCAATGGTAAATGTTCATCCCAACTCCCTTTGAAATCCATGATGCATGCTCTCAGCATATCTTCCAATGTCTGGATTGTTCGTTCGATTTAGCCATCTGTTTGCGGATGATATGTCGTACTCATTCGCAACTGTGTGCCCATACATTCTTGTAGTCTCTTCCAGAAGTTTGATGTGGACTGCGGATCTCTATCTGACACAATTGACACTAGAACTCCATGTCTCGAAACGATCTCTCTAACGTAATACTTTGCCAATTGATCAAAATTGAATCTAATCTTTATTGGAAAAAAGTGTGCTGATTTTGTCAGTCAGTCCACTATTACTGTGACAACCCGAAAAGTTTCTAAAATCTTGAATGATTAGAATAAAGGTTAAAGAATAAAACCTAGATGAGAATTTGAGAATTTATTTAAAATTTTCAAGAAAAACCTATATGGTTTGATATTCGAATGAGAATAGAGAAAATATGAGTTACAAAATTCTAAAACCCTAGAAATGAATTAATATGTACTTGAAGGAATATCAAGAATAAGGTATTACGATACTGTAAATTGATGTGTGTTGAATAGTCTAAGAAATGTTATATAAGTACATATGGAAATTTTATTATTGGAGATAAGATTTCACAGGAAGAGATGCCATGTGCTATATATATATATATATATATATATATATATATATATATTTTAGCAAGAGGAATGATAATCAAGTTAATGATCAAGATAAAACTATGTTAGTAATTAACATAGCTTGAGTGTTGGCCTTGATTGGCAAATAAGAATTTAAATAAGTATAAAGTCGTTAGTTAATACGATAAACAATGAGAAGTGAAATATGTTATGATTATCTTAATTATGTGTATGATTAAATAAATATACATTATATAATGTGAATATATTTATTTTGTATATAAAAGTGAAGTAAGAATTAAGTTATGTAACCTAATATATATATTAGGCGTGATACTTAAATAACCTAAATGGTTATCGTTATTTAGTGGTCCTAATATTTTATTTTTATATTAGTGACCTAATTTAAGAGAATTGTGGAACATGTCACAATTTATTAAATTATTTTGTTGAATAGGTGAGTAAAGGAAAATGAAAAATTTAATAACTTAAGGGTTATGAGATGAGAGAATTATGGTATTTAGAATATATACCAATTATAAGAGATTTATTTTATACATCTCGGTTAATTAATTTTATAGCCTAATTTTTAGCAAGTCTAATTAGGTTAAGAAATTAAATGTACTTAAGTAAGAATTTTTATTTCATTTTAGTGCATGTAAACTCTAATTTAATGATAAGGGTAGAATGGAATAGAATTAGAAGTAATGGGCTATAATAATATCATAGCCCAATTAATTTATAGAGAGTCCAAGAGAAATATATTTAATGGACTAAGGAAGTTATATTATATAAGCAAACCCAATTAATTAATTAAGTATGAGACTTGTAGATAATATGATTTAAGGGCTTATTAAATTAATAATCTAGCCTAGCATATTATGTATGGGACAAGAATTATAAAGGCCCAATCTAATTTGTAGAGGAAGCCTAATTTTATTTTTGTTAGTAAGTAATCAAGTAAAATGGCTAGCTCAATGGAATTAATTATTGAGAGCCCAAGCTAAGCCCACTTGTGGGAGAATAATAAATTATATTAAGTTAAGAGATATATTTTTATTATCTCAAGTTACTAATTTTATAACTTAATAAGTTTGATTGGGTTATAAAAATTTAGTGTACTAGAGTGACGATTTAAATTCTAATTATTTAGAATGAGTACCCTAATTAAATATTTAGGGTGAGACCAAATTGAAAATGATTGGACTATGTAAATATTACATAGTCCAAAGGAATTAATTGAAAACCCAAGAGATTATATATAATTAGCCTAATTGTTGGCCCAATTTTGATCCAAGTTTGGAGGATATCTTTGAACAAGAAAAAAAAACAAAGGAGGGGCATTTTTGGGAAGAAAAAAAAGGGGAAGCTAGCATGTGTCTAGAAGAAGGCCAAGTGGCCAATTAAAAAAAAAAAGAGGAAAGGAACGGATGAGAGTAAGAGAGAAAGAGAAAAGAAAAAGAAGAAATAGAAAGAGAAAGGGAGAGAAGGAGGAGAAGAAGAGAGAGGCGACCCCTTGTGGAAGATAAGGAGAAAGAAGATCTCCATGGATGGAAGAAATAGAGAAGGAAGAAGAAGAAGAAGAAGAAGAAGAAGAAAAAAAAGAAAAGCAAAGGTATAATCCCTCTAGATTTTTTTTTATATAATTGATTAAGGGGGTTTTTGAGTATGAAGCTCAAACCCTATAATCTATGTGATTTATATGGATTCATGTATGGATTTAGCTATTTTGGGTGTTGATTTGGTTTGAAACCAAAAGAAGAGAAAAATAATTTTTTTTCTAGTTTAGAAACTAAAAATTTCTATGTACTTTGAAAATCCACCGTTTTAAATCTATGACTTCTTTTTGCGATCCGTCAAAGAGGGGTGTTAGATATATGTGTGTAGTAGTTAACCCAAGTGGTAGCCCTCAAAAATGTTGAGTTTTCATGGTGTAATAATTATTTAAGCCAAAAACAGTTCCGTATTTCTAATAAAAATTGGACAGTTTCAAGCAGCCAATGTCAGGGGCAATTTCGTCCGGTTTTTGTGCTTTAAAAATTCTGGGCTTTTGATATGTTGTATTACTCTGTTTTAGCTTTCCATAGACTCCGGAATGGACTAATTCGACTCCGGATGAGGTAGTTATGTCGTTAGGAAGGTGCATAGCAAAACCTGTTCCTCAATTTCCGAACAGCCTTCTTGATGTAAATTTTGGACTGTTGTGTTCTAATTTTGGAAACATATTGTGAGACAAAAGTTGTAGCCCTGGAAGTTATCTTGGCGTGGGCTCAAGAATCGCTCAAAAATGTTTTAAAAACGCGAGAGTTATGGCTATTTTAGTGTGAGGTGGGTAAAATATTTCGAAAATCAAAAGTGTCCAAAAATAGGAAAAATGCGATGTATGAAGTGAGACCCGTGAGCATGGTTTATGCAAGTTTGTAATGAAGCTTTGGGTCGGGTTTAAAGTGTTGTAATGTTTATAGCATTTTAGAATGCTTAAGCAAGTTATTTATTAAAAGGAAAACAATTAAAATAATTGTTTATTTATGTGATTAATGACTTAAGTTATTTTTATATGACTAATAATATTGCATTGAGATATTATTAGTAGTATTTGATTGAATGAAATTAAAAGGTTGATAACCTTAGCGTAAAATATTATTGCATAATTAATAATATTCGACGGGAGATTTAATAAGAGATTTATGATATTTTTCAATGTAATTGTTGAAATTGATATTCAATGAATATTATGTGTTTGGGCAAATGATAGAGAAATAATAAGTCATAATAATCTAATAAAATCTTATGGGGCGTAATTTGACTATAAGTAATATTTTATGCGGAGAAACTTTCTTTCAGGCATAAATAAAGCAATAAAAATATGTAATAAATATAAATTACATATTTAAGCGAATATATATATATATATATATATATATATATATATATATATATATATATATATATATAGTTGCCTATAAAATTATTTTGTGGTGCAACAAAGAATGTAAAACCTTTGAAATATTGTATTAATCATAAAATGATATTTTGAGGTTTGATTGCTCAAAATGAAGTTTTTGATTTGAGATTTACGTAACGAAGCAAAAATGCGTAATAATCGTAAAATGAAAAAAAAAAAAAACACGAATGTGCTAGTGAGATAAAATGTTTATATATGAGGCAATAGTGGTGTTGACTCATGAACGAGACATAAACCAAGTAAAAGTTATTTAAAGTAAAGAAATAATATAGTAAATTGATTTTTACTATAAAAGCTATATATTAGTATTTTAAACTCCGAATTTATGTGAAGCAGAGGTAAAAGATATTTCTGAAATGAAATTTAAATGATTTAAGCTTCAAGAGGTAAAATATTTGCATCTTAAAATGTGTGAGACCTTTACTATTTATGAAATAAGTAAAATATTATTACATGATTAATAATATTAGAAGGTGATTAAAATATTATTAAATGATTAATAATATTTGTAAATGAGAAATGTTCTATAAAAAAATAGTAGACAAAAGTTTAAGATAATGGTTAAGTGATAGTAATATTATTAAAGGATAATAATATTACTAATGAGTTAAAGAATTATTCAATGTTTAATTATGTGGCTAAATGTTAGCTAATTTATTATTTGAGTAATAGTGTTGTGGGATAAAATGTATTATGCTAATTGGAGGATTGATCTTATTAATGATAGGTCTTTTATAAGAGATTAAATTGATTGCTTAGCGGTAATCAACGCTACAGGCAAGTTCCTAAACTTGAACTTCTAATTATGGTGCAAGTTTTTTCAAGTTCTTTTTACTTAAACTCTTTTAAGAGTGGTTTCGCATGAGATATGCTTATGAATTGTGTATCAGATATATTGCATGTATTCATCGTATGAAAAGGTCGATCACCTTCATTACCGGTCGATTCAGATATAATTGTTATGTTCATTTTCAATGTTCATTCAAATTTTGAAATTTTGTTCATGCTAATTCACAACTACATTGTGAAGGATAGATGACTTATTATTCAAACTCTTTCAATCATGATATATCTTTACCTTATTTTTTTTTTTAACTTGTAAGCAACTTTCATGCTCACCCTTGCTATATCATGATAAAACCTTGCAGATAAGGCGAATACTACCGCCAGAGGAAAAGGAAAATGCCAAGTTCAGCTTGGGATAGAATGTGTGGCTAATTTGTAAAAGTATGGTTGAAGAATAGTATTGTTATGTGTTAGATAGTTTATGAATTGTGTATAAGTGAAGGTTATTCGATACTAGGGAAATGTGTGTAAAGTTTAATGTATAAACAATCTATGTTTATATCTTCCGCAAACAGTTGTAGAAATAGCGAACCGGATTCGGGGACTGTCACAATTACCCAAATCGCATTGAATCCTCTCTGAGTATTTGTAAGACCCGCCACAAAATCCATTGTGATGTGGTCCCACTTCTATTCTAGTATTTCCAATGGTTGAAGTAATCCGCTTGGCCTCTAGTGTTCTGCCTTTACTTTTTGACATGTCAAGCATCTCACAACACATTCTGCGACATCTCTTTTCATGTTTTGCCACCAAAAGTGTCGTCTTAAATCTTGATACATCTTCGTACTTCCCGGGTGAATCAAATATCTTGAGTTATGAGCTTCGGTCAATATTTCATCTTTCATATCTGGTACAGCTGGAACCCAGATTCTTCCCTTGAATCTTAGCAATCCTTCGGTATCAATCTTGTAATTCACTTCACTACCCTCAACCACTTTCTCTTTGATTTTTCCACACTCTTCATCTTGTAGTTGAGCATTCTTTATCTTGTCCACCAAAGATGGAATAGCTTCTATTTGAAATAGTCACTCATCGGATTCTTTTGGAAATGTTATTTCCAACTCTAGCTTTGTCATTGCTGAAATGAGCTCCTCCTGAGTGGTTATCAGCATCAACTTTTTCTGACCTTTCCTGCTTAAAGCGTCTGCAACCACATTCACTTTGCCTGGATGATAGAAGATATCACAATCGTAGTCTTTTATGAATTCCATCCATCTTCTTTGATGCATGTTTAGGTCCTTTTGAGTGAAAATATACTTCAGACTCTTATGGTCTGTGTAGATCTCACACATTTCTCCATAGAGATAGTGTCTCCATATCTTCAGAGCAAATACTACTGTAGCCAACTCTAAATCATGAGTCAGATACCCTTTCTCATAGTCCTTTAGTTTCTTAATGCATATGCAATAACCTTGCCGTTTTGCATAAGAATACAACCCAATCCTTTATGTGAGGCATCACTATATAGGACAAAGTTTCATGTATTATCTAGTAATGACAACACAGGTGCCATACATACCTTTTTTTTCAAGTCTTGAAAACTCTCTTCACACTTCTTCGTCCAAAGAAGTTTTACAGCTTTCCTTGTCAAATTTGTTAACGGCGTGGCAATTTTGAAAAAATCCTGAATAAACCGTCTATAATACCCGGCCAGTCCCAAGACACTCCTCACCTCTGAAGGTGTTCTTGGTTGTTCCCAATTGATTACGGCCTCAACTTTTGATGGATCCAATGAAATACCATATTTGTCAATCACATACCCAAGAAATTGTACACGATCTAGCCAAAATTCACACTTAGAGAATTTCGCGTACAACTTTTCTTTTCTTAGGGTTTCCAACGTTAAACATAAATGTTCCATGTGTTATTCTTGAGATTTAGAGTACACCAGAATGTCATCAATGAATACCACCACAAACTTGTCTAAAAATGGTTTAAACACCCTGTTCATCAAATCCATGAATGCAGCAGGAGCATCGGTCAATCCAAAAGACATCACCAGAAACTCGTAATGTCTATATCGAGTTCTGAATGCCGTCTTTGGTACATCCTCCTTTCTTACTTTCAGTTGATGATACCCACTTCTCAAATCTATTTTTGAGAAATATCTAGCACTCTTCAATTGATCAAATAAGTCATCTATTCTTGGCAATGCATATTTATTCTTAATAGTGACTTTGTTTAATTCTATATAATAAATGCAAAGACGCATCGACCCATCCTTCTTCTTCATGAATAACACCGGCGCTCCCCATGGCGATACACTCGGCTGAATATATTTCTTGTCTAACAGCTCCTGTAGTTGTATCATTAGTTCCTTTATATCCACCGGAGCCATTATGTATGGGGCTTTCGATATAGGAGCGGTTTCTGGCGCTAAATCGATCACGAACTCAATTTTTCTGTCAGGCGGAAGTCCTGGCAAATCATCCGGAAACACGTCTACAAATTCCCTAACCACTGGTATCTCTTCTAGTTTCGGACCCTTCATCTGAGTATCGACTATGTAAGCTAAATAACCCACACAACCTTGACTCAACAACTTCTTATGTGACACCCCCAAATCTAGGTACTTCATTCCCACAAGATTTGGTGCTCATAATCCATACATTCATACTATCTACCCAAATAAATAATATTGAAATCATAAAATCCTTCCCTTAAATAGGGTTACATTCGAAAATAATCCGAGGTTATCTAACCTTTAAACGTCATTCAAGTGCGGAAATAGAATTTATTACATCACGTCATTATACAAAAGTCTGAGATCATCATAATAAATAAAAGTACAAATCTGCATCACTTGTATAATGTTCCCTTTCCTTTACTAGTTGTTCATCCCAGTATTTAGAGTACAAGTCCGCACAAGAGAAAGTTTGGTTTGGATAAGCTTTCAAGGATAATTTAAAGTTCAACGAACATCAACTAGAGGACTAGTTGAATTAATAGTGTTTGATAATCACAACAAATGTTTAACAACATAACATAGAACAATTGAGAATTATAAATTAACTGATTATACTTATTAAACCCATGCTTAAAATAACTATAGAGCATAAGTATTTAACAAAATGAAGAAAATGGTAAACCTTTGCTTGAACAGAAAATAAGTTAAGGTTAGAGTCTTATAACATTAGAAATGAAATTATAAAACGTACCATAACCAATAACAAGCTGGAAACTAAAAACTTGCCTAACAAGTTATTAAATTCATGCAAGGGTTAAAATAATTCAATAATATAAATGAGAATTTAAAAACTGCGTTCATTATACAATAATAGAATTTAAAAAACTTTCTTAACTATAAACAAGTTAGAATGAGAATTTCAAATAACATTAGAGTCAAAGTTTACTCGAATGAATCTTAGGAACAATTGACTTATTCAATAACAGTTAAGACAATAAGCTTGCTCCATCAAAGAATAAAGTTACACCATGCAATAATAGGACTAACTCAACAAAAGTGTAGAGTTATATAACTTTCTCAATGTAAAAAGATAGGGTTTAGAAACTTGCTCAATGTTAATGTAGAGTTAGAAAACTTGCCTTGAGCGTAAGCTATAAAGTTAAACTCACGATCACCTACACATAACTTTAGAACCACAATACCTATTAGACATGCTAACATATCATAACATGTTCATTACCATTCACATTTCAGAAACTCTAAGTGTTTTACTTAGCAATACTTGTCTAACTTTCATTATGTATACCACATTATCACATAACGCATTCTCGATTTACTAATCACTTTTAAAATTTTGAATTCATAATCCACATAACATTACTCTATTTAACCTTGTTGTTACGTGAATCTGACATTCCATAACCTTAAGCTAAGCTACAACGAACAACCAAAGTCTAGAGAACAAAATGATTTGATTGTTCTCGAAAATGGGCACTTTCGTGCTTGTGCATGGCTTGAGTTTTTGTATGGGAATGTCGCGTCATGAGACAATTATGGCGCCGCTAGCGACTTTGCAGTAACTTCTTTTTCGTAAGCGAGCCACAACACTTTTCTTAAGCCAATAAACACGAATTTCACCCATCAAACGGTGATATTAACACGTAAAATAAATATAACACTATCGTAGACATGATTGCTAACTTATTCAACCACTTAGCATAATTTAACAGTAACTAAACTATTTTAATTTCTCAATTTTCATGTTTTTCATATAAAACTCCATATTTTTGATATTCATCCAAAAATTTACATTGTTAATTTAATACATGACCAAATCATCTAATTCAAATTATGTTATGCTTGTATCTCAATGAACTAACATATACGAACTTCAATTTATAATTTCACATACGAATTAGCCAATAAAATTGATACTTACTCAAACCACATGAAGAACATAAACACTGACATTATATTTTTCCTATTGTCAAACAATTTAGCATGCAATTTCCTTGTTTGAGCATTACTTCAGCATTACAAACATGTATAACCACAATTATCAACTATATTTGTCCATAATTCAACAATTGCTTATTACAGAACATGAGAAATTCTTGCCGTCCAACACAAATACATACTTATAATATAGATATTATGGAACATACCTTTAATTAGCGTGTAACTCTTGCTAACCCACTGGAATTGCTTAAAAATCCTAAGCTTTCTCTCAATTTCTCTTAACTCTCAATTCTCTCTAGCTTGCAAACAAGAATGCGTATAACAAGAGCTAAGCTAATTAACACGCGTATTCTAAAACTGATAAACCCTTATTAAAAATACTAATTACAAATTTTAGTTACTAACGTATATAATATAAATATTATATTTATTATTTTAATTTAATTTGTTTATTTTATTTATCTTATTTAAATTTCAAAAATTAGAAATATCAAAAGCCATAAGGCTTGTTTGGCAAACCATTTAGATTTTACAGAATTAAAATACTTAAGCCTTGTTTGGCAAAACTACTTTAAATCCTTTTTAATTTATTTTAATAAACACTTTAGTTTATAAATTATAATCACATATTATTTTCATATCCAACATTAACCCATTAAATTAACCACATACTATATTTTAATTAAATATAGCCTTTTAGCAAATATCACAAAATTATAATTTCCATTATAACTTATTTAATAATTTAATATACCATCTAAATTATTAAATCACAACAACAACATAACATCTCATGTTACTCTACAATTCTCTAAATTATAAATAAATTTAATTTAGAATATAATTTAACAAATTTAGATTCATAAATATTTACTAGCAACCACCACATCAATAAAATATTTATTTAACAATAAACATCTCAAATAATATTTATATAACTCAATAAATATTTAAATTACACTTTAAAATTTTGGATCGTTACATCTTGGCTTGCATAATCGTCAGACATCTTGCATGTCTAGGAGATTTTCCACCATCGAAAACTACCTTTGACGGAGTCATAAGGTTTACACATTTCTTTTGGCAATCAATTATCGCACAATAATTGAACAGCCAATCCATTCCCAAAATAACATCAAACTCTCTGAGTTTTATCGGAATTAAATCTACCACCATAACATTTCCCTTAATGTTCACCCTACAATTCTTTGTATACGAACCTAACAGGAATTACTTCCTTATTCGCAATTTCTATGTTTAAAGGGAAGTTCAATTCTTCACTAGGCAATCCTAACCTCTTAGCAAATTCATCAGATACAAATGAACAAGTAGCACCCAATACCTGACACAACATCCTTCGATTGCATAGCATCTTGCACAGTCATATTGAAGGTTCTGGTTGTGGGTTTGTTTGATGTCGTTGGTCCAGCAATGGCCCATGTACCTCCACCGCTACCTCCCTTGCTTCATGTTGTCTCCCCAGCTTTCTTCTTAGGGCACTCACGAGCAAAGTGATCCTTCGACCCGCACGTAAAGCAAATGTTTTTCTTGGGTTGATTGTAATTTGGGGCGATGTGACCTTCCTGGCCATAATTAAAGCATACACGTTTCCCCATTAAGCACACACCCTTGTGAAATTTTCTGCATGTAGCACATGCTTCAAACTTCTTATTCTGCTGGTTACCTTGTTGATTTCCAGCACTCACTTGTTACCATTTCCACTACCACCACCACCATTCTTAACCTCCACTTCATTCTTTTTCTTTTTATATTCTTGATTAAACTTTGTTACTGTCTCGCCTCCACCTTCAGTGAGAATTGCCTTCTCCATTACTGTTGTAAATGTCTTCACCGAACAGTGCAGCATCTCATCAGATAAACTGTGGTTTCACTCCCTGTTTAAACCTCTTAGCCTTACGTTCATCTGTGTTGACTTGATATGGAGTAAATCTCGCCAACTCGTTAAATTTTGCGGCATACTCTGATACCGTCATTGATCCCTGCTTCAATTCTTAAAACTGCACCTCTATCTAACTCTTCGAACTCTCTGGGAAATAAGTCTCAAAGAATATCTCCTTAAACCTATCCCAAGTCATAACCCCTTGTCCTCCTTAAGTTTTATTGGCCTGCCACCAATAACTAGCCTCTGCTTTCAACATGAATGTTGCAAAAGCAGTCTTCTGATTCTCCCCTACTCTCGCAACATCGAAGACTTCCTCTATCTCTATGATCCAGGTCTGTGCCTCAACTGGATTCATGGACCAACGGAATTCTGGTGGTCCAACCGCCTTGAAGTCTTTAAATGTTGTAGCTTGATTCTGTGGTTGATTCTGTAGTGCACCCGTTAGTAACGTCACCAGCTACTGAACTGGGTTAACATCAACATTGTCGTTATTGGTGGTTCCCTCAGTGGTTCTTTGTCGTGGTTGACGTCTTGGAGGCATTTTCTGTTAAAATACACTCATTAGATTATTACTCAACTCCTTTAAGTATTTTTTACTTAACTTTCACCCCACAAAAGAAATCATCACATAACACATAACACTTTGAAAAAAATAAAATAATAACTTTTATTCATTCATAATCTTTCTAAAAACATAAGAACAATAGCATCACTGCTATTTACATTACTTTCCTGAACTACTAAAGTTTTAGGACAACAACATCATCATATCGCATCGATCACATATCACTAGGGATTTACATATTATTTAATATTTTATTAATCGCATATCAGGTACATTCCCTACGATGTCCTACTAAGACACTGCGTAGCCTTACGACGTTCTTCTTCCATGATTCGAAACATTGTTCTGCGGTCTAATATGAATGATGGCAGTGTCTTAAACTTAATCGGATAACCCATGACCCGATCTTGAGCTCGATTAATCACGGTGTTGAATACGTTATTCATCTCCTCCATATTCATCCTCTTTGCTTGTGCGTCTCTCTTTGCTATTCTGGCTCGTTGATAAGCTTCCTCGTACGCGTCTTCGGCTCTTTCCCTCTTAGTAGATTCCTCTTTCAACTTGTTCTTCAGCTCTATAATCTCCGCTGTCATTTGTTCATTCTCTTCTTTAGTGTGGACCAACTTCTCTTTAACATTATTCAGACGTTCCTCTCGATCTTGGATCTCGTCGTCCTTTTGTGCCATCGAGGTTTGTTGTTCAGCTACTATCTCTTCTAACTCCTTGACGGTATCCTAAAGTTGCATATTGTTGTCATAAACTTCATCGTACATATGAGTAGCGATCAAGTTTAGTGGAATCTCTTCCTCCTCATCCTCGTAATCCTCATTCGACTGAGGAAGCTCAACAGGATCCTCCTCATCCATTTCTGCATCAGTATCCTTATCAGGTAAACCCTCCTGCTCAACCACTATGACCAACTGAGATGTTTCCCGTGGCAGTAGTTATTCCCAAACTACCTGAATATCTCGAGGCTCTTCTTCCCTAGGCCTTTGGGATCCTTCCTCCCTATCCTAACTGGATTCTCCTACATTAGCCATCTTGACAACAAAATTTTAAGTTTAAATTACTAATCATTACTACTCGACACTCACGAGAACATAAGTTACAATCACATAAGCACATAAGTGTTTTATTACTTCTTTCTTAACAACTCATTAAGAGTTTATCATCACTATCTTTTCAAATGTTACTTCTTAAGGCTTTTTCCCACACCTAAGGTTCATAACCTAAGTCTTTGATACCAACTTGTGACACCCCCAAATCCAAGTACTTCATTCCCTCAAGATTTGGTGCTCACTTAAAAAAAATATTCATGTCTAACTACCCAATCATAATAAAAATGAATAATAAACCTTCCCATTAAATGACTAAATTAATAAAAATCTCCCAGGTTATCTAAACTTCAAATACAAATATCATATTCGGAAAACTAATTAAGTTCATTATAATAATTAAAATGAAGTCTGACAACAAAATATCAACATGATTACAAGTCTTTAATACTTGTTCATCTTTCCCTTTCCTTTATTGGTGCTAGGTACATTGACCTTCTCAACTTTAGCTATAATAATTATATAAGCAAGACTGAGCAAACAAGGCTCACTTATAATGACAATGAATAAAACTTTACAACAATTTCCAGATAATAGGCTCAATAGAACTGAACAATATGCTCTATTAATGATAATTAAAATTCTGAAATATATACATCTGAGGGTCATAAGACCACAAACTATGTCAATAGTTATAAGTAATCTTTTAACTTAAACTTTAACAGTCATAAGACTATAGGGACTCCTCGTACTTAGGGGGATCAACCCTTCGTACAATGTATTGTGCACAAACATTTCAACGTTATACGTAAATTATCCCCTAATAATTGGGTTATTCATCTCAGCATTTAGAATACGAGTCCGCACCAAAGTAAGTTTGGTTTGGATAAGTTTCAAGGTAATTTGGAATTCAACGAACATCAACTACGGAGTAGTTGAATGAAAAGGTAATAACTTTATGTTATGGAATACATCATCAAGGCATCAACATTGTAGACTAAGGTCATGCTTTAGGAATAATCTAAGAGCATAAATATTGAATAATTATAACATACCTTGCTTGAACAATATTAAGCCAAGGATATTTAGAATTGAGTACTAAGCATGCATAACAAATAGTAAAGTGAACGATAAAACTTGTTCAACATTAGTATATCACAATATATAAACTTGCATGCTAAATAACAAGTTAAAGACAAGAATAACTTGTTGAATATCAGAATAAGGTTTAGAAAACTTGCATCATCATAAACAAACTAGATACAAGAAACTTACTAAATCATAAAAA
Organism: Panax ginseng; assembly: GCA_020205605.1. NCBI lineage: Eukaryota > Viridiplantae > Streptophyta > Magnoliopsida > Apiales > Araliaceae > Panax > Panax ginseng. The sequence continues at coordinate 139,123,094 of CM035132.1, forward strand.
TAAAGTTTAGAAAACTTGCATAATTGTAATTGAGATAGGGTAAGGAAACTTCCTCAATAATAACAAGGTAGAGTAAGAAACTTTCCTTGCGTGTAAGCTAAACTGTAACAATTCGATTCACAATATCCTATACACATATTATCATGACATAATTAGTCATTACCAACATTCTATATATAGATAAGTATTTACATAATGTAAGGTTTGATTTTTAATCACATAATCAAATTACATTAGTAATAAAACTAGTAGCATATTAAAAATATGCTCATTCTTAATATAGTAATATTGAAATCATATCTTAACAGTCCCTTTATTAAATCATAACAACTTTTTCAGACTTTGTGTAACTAAAACACACTGTCTGACCATTCTGCTAACTAGCGTTGTGGTGCCACATATTTACATTATATCAGTGTATTTACATGACATAATGATGGCGCCTTCTTCACATGAGGCACAAGCAAAGTCAGAGTCTCGGCAAGCAGAATTGCACATCTATGGCTGCACTGAAGAACTCTGCCCCTCGGCGACTATTTCTAAGCAACAAAGATGAACAAAACCAATTTTGGCCTACAAACTACTTTTTAACAACTAAATTAACACATAAAACACATACCAACTTCACACAAACATAAATTAAGGACTCTTAACATGATTTCACCCATATAACAATAAAGACATCGAATTTAAAACATCTAATTTCATTATTTTTGATAAAACTTCACTTTTTGCATTTTCAGTGAAAATCATCACTATGATTGTGTTTTTCAACCAGAATAGTTAATTCAAAATACCTTGTTTATGTTTATTCATCCTCTTTCAAATTCAACAGTAAATTTATATATTATATGGAGAATAAAACCTCAATTTTACTTTAAACTAAGCCATATTCACACACACACACACACACACACACACACACACACACACATATATATATATATATATATATATATATATATATATTCATACCAATTCACTGTAATATGATTTCCTTCACAAAATACATACATAACATGAATTCAATTACTATACTCGTATATAAACTTATGAAAACAATTTCATAACAACTAGTTATCACATAGAAACTATATAAAATAAATAATTTAACCTTCATAAAGTTTTTTTTACAGAAAATTTTTGGAAGAGAATAAAACTACAACTTTAAAGAAATTTAAAAGAGTAAGATGATACCTTGTGTTCTAGAAGATGATAACCTTCCCTTTGATCAACAAGCTTTCTTTTCCCCAACTCTTCTCCCAAAACCTCTCTAGAATTCCCTAAAGTTTACTCTCAATTTTTCTTCTTTTTCTTCTTTTGTGTTCTTCTTCTCTATTCTAACTTACGTACTAAAATATAACGTATAGGTAATAATATAGGTATTAATTATAGAATATAATTATATGTATAACCCGATATCGATTACCTTTATTTTTAAAAATCAAAAAGCCATAAGGCTTTTTTTGGCTAACTACTTTAAAATTTAATCAATTAAATTCTTATGCCTTGTTTGGTAAAACATATTAAAATTAAAGACTTAATATGCATTAAGCCTTGTTTGGCAAAACTGATTAATCTCCTTTAACTTATTTTAATAACTCATTTATAGCATAGTTTATGGTCACACTTTAATTAATTAAATTTTAATATTCAATTTAATTAATTCTAATAATAATTTATTAAATTAATTCACCACATAAATCAATATGACATAATTATAATTTTCTTTATAATTATAATTTTATTTAATCAACTAACACATTATTTTAATTACAAATTCATATTAAAATATTATTATAATAATTCATTTAATCATTATAAACTCTCTAACTTAATTATTAAATTAAATGAGAATATTATCTCAAGAAGATCAATTTTCTTAACTCATAAATTATTTATTTAACAAAAAATAATCAAATCAAATCACCTTAAACAATATTTTATTCGATTAATAAACACTTCAATTAAAATATTTATATAACTTAATAAATATTTTGAACTACAATTTAAAATTATGGATTATTACATAAAGAATGATAATAGCAAATAACATAAGAGTAAGTAATGAATCTTGAATACTAGAGAACTTGTTCTACTTAATCAAGAATAGAAAACAAGTTCAAGATTTATATCTGAGGGTCTTAAAACCATGAACTATGTCCCCAGTTGTTAAGTATTTCTACCTCAACCTTAACAATCGTTTAAACTATACAGACCCTTCCTTACGTCCTTAGGGGATCACCTTTTGTACCATGTATCGTGCACAAACATCTAAATGCTAATGCGTACATAATCCCCCTATATTAGGGTTGTTCATCTCACTTTGACTTTTAGGATTTTTTGCACTAAAGAAATTTTCTTAACAAATGATTCTAGAATTTTAGAACACTCATCAATTATGGATTAGTCCAATCAATAAAGGTTTGTTTTTTATTCGAAGGTTCAACATAATAATATAAGATTGATCAACGATACTTAAGTCAACGATTGAATATCAACAATATACAATTGAATAGACATGATATATACAAAATATTACATCCGAAAGATTTAGAAAACTCATTTAGGACATTGAACTTGAACAATTTATGCTTTGAATAGCAAGAAACAAAAGTTAGAAATGTGAAACTCGCTCAATGTAAAAAATTAGAATACAAGAGCTTGCATAATCATAAACAAGATGGAATCAATAAACTTGCTCAACATAAATATAAGATTTAAGAACTTGCATAATGAAAAATTATTGTTAGAGAAGTTCCCTCGTGCGTAAGCTACACAAGTATAATAAACATTCGCCAAATACCCTACATATACCATTGAAATCGCAACACCAATTAGTTAAACTAACATTTAACCCTATAGGTTTAACTCTCATTCAAACTCATCTCATTCACCTATCTCACATTCCAGTCTCTGACACCATATAATTGTCTAAAATCACCAACTTAATAAGGCATCAACACGCCTTAAATACATCCTAAGTCTCAATCAATTAACAAGTTAAAGTTTTCTAAGTCTTTATCTTTTCAATCTAAAAATTACTAAACACATGATCACAATCTGTTATGGAACTTCATTACATGCTTAATACCTTGTTATGCATCTTAGACTAGGTTAATCCAACACATCATGAACTGAACTTAAAACAAACTACCACTCTGCTGCTTAGGGGGGAAGGCCAGCATTGTATACCCCAAGCTTTGTAATAAATTTAACTACGTTAGTGCTTGATCCCAAAAACCCAACAGCGCAATTGTGCCATTTCGCCTTTTGTGTGTGGCAGCGGTGAAGCCAAAGACACGTAGTAAAGCAGCTGAGGCTTCAAAGACTCATTACAAACCAAAACTCCAATTTCCTAATTTCTACAGCAACACAAACAAACCCTTACATTATAATCCTAACCAAAACCACATAATATATACAATCAATCATTTTAACCACTAAAACAACATATATAATCAATTTTAGAGGATTAAAATCATGTTCTTGCTATTTTCTTCATATTTTAACACATTTAGCGAATTAAATCACCAAATCTTCAATTCTTAACCAAATTAAGCCATTTCAGTTGCATTATTTTTGTTTTTGAATGTATTAACACAATCTACAACAAGTTTACAGATTATCATAAGATTCAAGCATAAATTTTAGTTTCAAAACAAACTATATTGTACATATAACCACAAAAATCCAAATTTTCAATTTAAAAACATGCATACATGAATTTATGAAACCAAAATCGTTTCCAAACAACGTATAACTTATTATAATCATCTTTCTAACAAATATAACTATTATCTCAATAATCAACCATAAAAATTCAACTTTTCAATGAAAACTCAAGAACACAAAGCATGATTTTCATGAATTTCAACTTTTGACAATTGTTTCTAGATGATAACCAGTTGATTACATAAACTAATTAACACTTATAATTCAAATTCACACAATTTCTATACTAAAATTAAGAACATGAAATTAGGTTTTTATACCTCCAATCTTTGATTATTGTAAAGAAGAATGATAAAGAATTACTTACTAATGTTTTCCCCATCACTCTTGCTACTCCAATCCTTCTCCACTCTCTCAATTTCTTCCTCTGTTTTTCTCCGTTCTTCATCTCTAACTCTTGTTCTTAGTCTTAGGAAACCACGTAATATAGCCCAACTAAAACACTGTGCGCACAAATAAATTGATAAACATGGTTATCAGTTTCATCAAGCCAAAAGTCCTCGGCTGTTACATTAACCAAAAGTCATAAGGCTTTGTTTGGTTTGCACACTAATACATCCCCCTTTAATTTATTTTTATAACACTTATATTATGTAGTTCTTATGTCACACCCATTATACAACTATTTTAATTAAATTCATAATTCAAATTAACATTTGTCATATAATTATAATTTCCATTATAAATTAAAATTTTATTTAACAACTCTAATTTAATTATTAAAATAAATTAAATTATTAAATTAAATTAGAACGAGATTATAACTATTAATAATTCATTTAATTTAATTATTATAGCACATCTCAACTAAATTATTGCACCACAATTTCATTAATTATTTATCTCAATAAATAAATCAATAAAAATATTTATTTAATTCAATAAATATTTAAAATTAATTACAAAATTCTCGTTCGTTACATCCTTCCCTCCTTAAAAGGATTCTGTCCCCAGAATCACAACCCAATAAATTCAGTCGTTATAGTCTTTCCTCCTTAATAAGATTATGTCCCCAGAATCGCTGTACAAAAATTAAGTAAATAATTGAGGATAATTTTTCATCATAACATCTACAAGTTCCCACGTCGCTTCTTCAGCATTGTGGTTCCTCTAAATTACCTTAACAGAAACTATCACTTTGTTTATAAGAACCTTCTCTTTACTATCAACTATTTGAACTGGAATTTCTTCATAAGACAAGTCTTTTTCAAACTATAACGGTTCTTATTCTATAACATGTTTATAATCGGGCTTATATGGTCTTAATACCGAAATATGAAAAATGTTATGAATATGTTCTAGTTCCAGAGGTAGTGCTGCCCTATACGCCACTTCACCAACTCTTCGTAGCACTTCAAAAGGTCCTATAAACCTAGGGCTTAGTTTTCCTTTTTTACCAAACCTGATTTTCCCTTTCTAGGGAGACACTTTTAAGAAAACAAAACTATCGACATCAAATTCCTGACTTTGTCAGTGTTGATCAACATATTTCTTCTGCCTATCGTGTGCAGCTGTCAATCTTGCCCGAATCACCATGATTGTCTTAACAGTTTGTTGCACCAATTCTAGACCTAATAGTTTACATTCTCCAACTTCGTCCCAGCATAACGGAGTTCTGCATTTCCTGCCGTACAATGCTTCATAAGGCGGCATGCCAATACTTACGTGATAACTATTATTATAGGTAAACTCAACCAACGGTGGATGGTTATCCCAATTCCCTTTAAAATCCATAATACATACTTTGAGAATATCTTCCAATGTCTGGATTATCCTCTCACTTTTTCTGTCGGTTTGAGGATGATATGATGTGCTCATTCTTAACTACGTTCCCAAGCATTCCTGTAGTCATTTCCAGAAATTTGATATGAAACGTGGATCTCTATATGATATAATGAACACCGGGACACCGTGTCTTGACACAATTTCCTTCATGTATAGTTTTGACAACTGATCTAGGTTAAATCTAATCTTGATTGGAAAAAAGTGTGCCGACTTCATCAATCGATCAACAATCACCTAGATTGCATTGTAACCTTGCTGAGTCGTTGGAAGACCTACCACAAAATCTATTGTGATATGCTCTCACTTCCATTCGGGTATCTCTAATGGTAACAACAATTCGCTTGGCCTTTGATGTTTAACTTTAACTTTCTGACACATTAAGCATTTTGCCACATATTCAGCAACATCCTTTTTTTATATTCAACCAAAAGAAATAATGTCTGAGATCCTGGTACATTTTCATACTTCCAGGGTGAATCGAGTATCGTGAGTTATGAGCCTCACTCAAAATTTCCTCTTTAATTTCTAGTACCCGCGGAACCAAAATTCTCCCTTCAAATCGAAGTAACCCTTCTGAATTAACTTTAAATTTGTTTTCTTCACCTTTAGACATCTTTCTTTTTATCTTTTCACAATTTTTATCTTTTAGTTGTGCATTCTTCACCTTATCCACCAAAATTGAACTGCTCTTTATTTGGAATAATTTTTCGTTTTCTTCTGGTGGATATTTAATTTCCAACTACATCTTGACCATTTCTGCTATAAGCTTTTCCTGGGCAGTTAACATCATTAATTTCTCTCGTCCCTTTCTACTTAAGGCATCAGCAACAACATTCACCTTTTTAGGATGATAAAGAATCTCGCAGTCATAGTCTTTAATCAACTCCAGCCTTCTCCTCTGTCGCATATTCAAATCTTTCTGTGTAAAGATATACTTCAGACTTTTATGATTTTTATATATCTCACACCTCTCTCCATAAAGATAGTGCCTCCAAATCCTCAGGGCAAACACTAACGCAGCTAACTCCAAATCATGAGTCAGATACCTTTTCTCGAAATCTTTTAATTGATGTCATACATACGCAATAACCTTGTAGTTCTTCATAAGCACACAACCTAGTCTTTTATGCGATGCATCATTGAATACGAAAAAATTCCATGTATCATCAGCCAATGATAACATAGGTGTTGAACTCAATCTTTTCTTTAATTCTTGAAAACTTTCCTCACACATCTCTGTCTAAACAAACTTAACTGTATTCCTAGTTAAATTTGGCAATGGAGTTGCAATCTTAGAAAAATCTTAAATAAAACGTCTATAGTAACCTGCCAACCCCAAGAAACTTCTTACTTCTGACGATGTCTTCGGTAGATCCCAGTTTATTACAGCATTAACTTTCGATGGATTTACCGAGATTTTATCCTTGTCAATAACGTGCCCAAGAAACTGCACACGTTCCAACCAAAACTCACATTTGGAGAATTTAGCGTACAACTTCTCTCTTCTTAATGTCTCCAACGTCACCCTTAAGTGATCAACGTGTTCCTCCTTAGTTTTAGAATACACCAATATATCATCAATAAACATCACTACAAATTTATCTAAGAATGGTTTAAATACACCGTTCATCAAATCCACGAATGTTGCAGGTGCATTGGTTAAACCAAACAACATAACCAGAAACTCGTAATGACCATACCGAGTTTTGAATGTCATTTTTGGTACATCCATTGGCCTCACCTTCACCTAATGATAGCCACTCCTCAAGTATATCTTTGAGAAATATCTCGCTCCCTTCACTTGATCGAATAAGTCATCGATTCTCGGTAATGGATACTTATTTTTAATCGTGACCTTATTCAATTCCCGGTAATCAATGCAGAGCCGCATTGATCTATCTTTCTTCTTAACTAACAACAGTGGTGCTCCCCATAGCGATATGCTCGGCTGGATATACTTCTTGTCCAGTAATTCTTGCAAATGTATCATCAACTCCTTTATCTCTACTAGGGCCAGTCTATATGGGGCTTTAGATATCGGGGATGTTCCTGGTACTAAATCAATCACGAACTCAACCTCTCTATCTGGCAAAAGTCCAGGCAAATTGTCTGGAAATATATATACAAAATCTCTAATAACCAGTATCTCTTCTAACTTCGCACTCTTCTTCTGTGTATCAACTATGTAGGATAAGTATCCTACACATCCTTGTCTTAGTAAATTTTTGGCTTGCATCACCGTCAGACAACTTACTTATCGAGGTGACTTTCTCCAATAAAATAACACCTTTGATGGAGTCGTAAGGTTAACACATTTGGCAACAGAGTTGCAATCTTAGAAAAATCTTAAATAAAACGTCTATAGTAACCTGCCAACCCCAAGAAACTTCTTACTTCTGACGATGTCTTCGGTAAATCCCAGTTTATTATAGCATTAACTTTCGATGGATCTACCGGGATTTTATCCTTTTCATTAACGTGCCGAAGAAACTGCACACGTTCCAACCAAAACTCATATTTGGAGAATTTAGCGTACAACTTCTATCTTCTTAATGTCTCCAACGTCACCCTTAAGTGATCAATGTGTTCCTCCTTAGTTTTAGAATACACCAATATATCATCAATAAACACCACTACAAATTTATCTAAGAATGGTTTAAATACACTGTTCATCAAATCCACAAATGTTGCAGGTGCATTGGTTAAACCAAACAACATAACCAAAAACTTGCAATGACCATACCGAGTTTTGAATGTCATTTTTGGTACATCCACTAGCCTCACCTTCAGCTAATGATATCCACTCCTCAAGTATATCTTTGAGAAATATCTCGCTCGTTTTAGTTGATCGAATAAGTCATCGATTCTCGATAATGGAAACTTATTTTTAATCGTGACCTTATTCAATTCCCAGTAATCAATGCAGAGCCGAATTGATCTATCTTTCTACTTAACTAACAACACTGGTGCTCCCCATAGCGATATGCTCGGCTGGATATACTTATTGTCCAGTAATTCTTGCAAATGTATCATCAACTCATTTATCTCTACTAGGGCCAGTCTATATAGGGCTTTAGATATTGGGGATGTTCCTGGTACTAAATCAATCACGAACTTAACCTCTCTATCTGGCAAAAGTCCAGGCAAATTGTCTGGAAATACATATACAAAATCTCTAATAACTGGTATCTCTTCTAACTTTGCACTATTCTTCTGTGTATCAACTATGTAGGATAAGTATCCTACACATCCTTGTCTTAGTAAATTTTTGGCTTGCATCACCGTCAGACAACTTGCTTGTCGAGGTGACTTTCTCCAATAAAACACCACCTTTGATGGAGTCGTAAGGTTAACACATTTCTTTTGGCAATTAATTATTGCCCCGTAATTGAATAACCAATTCACTCCTATAATAAAATCAAACTCCCCAAGTTTAATTGGTATCAAATCCACCATCATCTCGTGGCCCTTTATATCCACCCTACAATTTTTGTATATAAACCTAACGAAAATCACTTCCCTATTTCCAATCTCTATGCTTAAAGGAAAATCTATTTCTTTATAAAGAAAATCTAAATTCCTAAAAAAATCATCGGATATAAATGAACAAGTAGCACTCAAATTAAATAACACATAAGCATTAATATCGTTGATCGGAATGATACCTGACACCACATCCTTTGACTGCACAGCATCTTGCACGGTCATATAAAAAGTTCTAGTAGTATGTCAACTTGATTGCACTGGCCTAATGATAGTTAACGTAGCACCACTGTTGTTTCCCTTTCCTCCACTTACACCTCCCGCTATCTTTTTAGGACAATCACGAGCCATATGATCATTTGACCCACAGGTGAAACAAGATCCCTTCTTTGGTCTAAAATAATTTGGCACAATGTGACCCTTTATGCCACAATTAAAGCACACTTGTTTACCCTTCAGACATACACTAGTGAGATTCTTCTCACAAGTACTACAAGCATCAAACTTCCTCTTTTGTTAACTTCATTGTTGTCCTCCTGCATTCAAATTTTCATTCCACCTCCTCTTCTGGTTGTTACTTCCACTATTACTTCCACCAGCCTTGTTTTCATTCTCATTCTTCCTCTTCTTTTGTTCTTGATTATACTTAGTTAAGGCATCGTTTCCTCTTTTCGCGATAATTGCCTTTTTTATTACTGTTGCAAATGTATTGAATTGAAACATTGAAACCTTGCTATATTATCAGGGCTTCAACCCTTGTTCAAACCTTTCTATATTGACTTGGTACAGAGAAAATCTTACCAACTCATTAAACTTCACAGCATACTCTGGCACATACATGGTTCCTTTCTTTAATTCTAAAAATTGACCTTCCATCTGGTTCCGAGAACTAGTCGGAAAGTACATCTTAAAAAACATTTCTTTAAACCTATTCCACGCTATTATTCCTTGTCCCCCATGTCACTTATTCTCCTGCCTCCAATAGCTAGCTTCAGACTTCAACATAAACGTTGTGAATGCGGTTTTCTGGTGCTTACTAACTCTAGCAACGTCAAACACCTTCTCCATTTCCATTATCCAAGTTTGGGCCTCAACTGGATTCATAGACCCTTAAAACTCCTGTAATAACTGGATATGTTAGTTCCCAGAGGCACAATAGTTATCTAGAAGGGGGTTCAATAGATATTTTTTAAACTTCTTCTAAACAAAATGCTTATTAGTTTTTATAATGATTTAAACAAAGCGGAATTAAGATTTGTTTGTTTTACCTTCAAGATATAATGACTTAATAGGAGTAAAGAAGTTATGACATTTATAGCAGCTATGACAAGAGTATAGGGGACACAGAGATTTTAAGTGGTTCAGAGCATTCAAAGTTCCTAGTCCACTCTTCTACTCCTTGAGTAGGAAATCCACTAAGGATATCTTTACAACTTCTGAATCTCACAGATTCCTTCAAGACCAACAGTCTTGAAACTTCTTAGTTCACTATTAAATTCTTCAAGTCACGCAGACTTGGTGCTTCTCAGTTCACTTAGAACTCTTCAAGTCCTTCTAACTTGGAACTTCTTCCTTCACTTGATGGTAGTTGAGTTCTTGAATGGTGCTACTCAGTTGTTGTTAAGCTTGAGTTCTAAAGAACTGAGTAGCTGAGCATGCTTTCTTTTTCAGATCATAGAGTTGAGCGTTGAGTGTTCTTCGGCATTTTTGTGCAGTACTTGCTTGATCTCTTTCATTTGCTGAAGCTTTGTATATATGATGTCTTTAAAATGTATTGTTAAAGACATCCGTTGAAGAATTAAATGTATTTGACATTTTTGAGCTTTGATGGAGACTTTTTGCACAACTTCTAATTAACAGACTAGCCCACTGACACAGCAGACTATTATTTCACCTATCACCTAAAAAGGTGTTTTCTGCTAAGCCAGAGTACTTTCCTTAGCTTCTTCAATACGTTTCTTTATTATATAATAAGGATGATTGTTGTGTCATTGGGACTCCTGAGGTCTTCAACGTCTATAGCTCATTCCATGTTTGTTGTAATTTATCTTTAAACAAATGGACGAGTCTTGATGCTTCTGACACAGACACATGAAGCTCTACGATTCTAATCGTGGTGTCTTGCCACCTTGGTGCTTGATCTGATGCTGATAGATGAGAACACTACTATTTCTCTTAAGTACTGGTACACTACAATCTTCACGCTTGACTTGCAGACTTTACGCTTCTGAGAGCGCACTACGATTTCTGAGTTGACTCGGCAGGCGTTTAGACCACTCTACGACTTCGGAGAGGCCCTTCAAAGCAGATACACTACGATCCTTGATGCTCTACGATTCTGCCTTGTCTTCTGCAATCTCTTGATGCTCTACGATTCATTTGAATCATATCTATTATATTTCAAGACATAGATCAACTTATTTCAAGACATCAATCAACCTAACAACTTTGATCTTTTCTTCTATGCATTCATTTACAGAATGATAAACATTAAGGACTAGATCAACCTAACAAGGTTGATCTATCACTAAGTCCTTGTACATGTATTCTTTTAAGGACTTTACATATAATCATGAATATTTACTTTCAACATCAAATTTAAAATATGCAATCTCCTAACAATGTCCCCCTGTTTGATGTTGACATAACCAATGAGATTTGTATCATGATTATTAATTTCTAGATGCAGTTGCTAGAAAGTAAATATGACTTAGTGTTTCAATGAGCAGCTGAAACCTCTAGAGAATAAGCATGAATTTATTGATATTTTTAAAGACAGTTATTACAATTAAGCTTAGTTATATCAATAAGATTTGCATACTCTTGAGCTCTTCTTCTCCTGCTGACTTCATCTCTCCATGCTATATCTTCCATCTAACTTTGACTTAGCCTTTCCAAATGATCGTGTCTACTAATGAATATAGGATCTCCAATTAACATTCTTAGGCCTGTGGTGGTCACCTCTTGTGAGCTTAGAGAAGGCATTTGACTCCTTATTTCTTGTGCCATGAGAATTTGTTATTGTTCAAGTCATGGAGTCTGATGGCGAGACTGACTTGCAACAGAACTTCTTGAGAAATGAGCAATTTTACCTTTGCCTTTTTGTTTTCCTTTTACGCCTCCTTCCCCTTTATTCCCCCCATTTATGTCAGCATCAAGGGTTTGAATATCTTTAGATAGGCGAGTCATGCCTTGGACTAGTTCGTTGAGTTGAGTATGGGATTGAACAATGTCTGCACGATTTTCCTGAATCAAAGAGTCAGTTCGAGCTTCTCTCTTTTGCAGAATGGCCAATACATTTTCTGTTTATTTCATTTGACCCATGGAGAATGCTTGGAATTCTTTCATTTGGGTCTTTAGACTCGTGAGATTTTCCATCAGAAGTTGATTTTGGGATTCTTGAGTATTTTGTAAAATAAGAACAGCATCCATGTGCTTCTTGGCAGCTAGAAAGTGGTTTTGATCCCTTTCATTGATACTCTGAATCATCTCTTTTATTAACTCTCTAAGCTTCTTTGTCAGTTCAGAACTTAGGTTTCTTGGGAGAGTATTGGCAGCATCAATCAAATGAGTTAGCCTCATATGAACAAGTTCAGAGTGAACTTCAAGATCTTCTTATATGTCCTTGATCAATTTCTTAGTTGCTTCTAACAACTCCGTTTTGGTAGGGAGATCAGATATAAGCTCAAGGAGTTGTGGATTATTTGGAGGAGAGGCTCTTGAATGTTGACCTTGCATTTGGTAGAGAGTAAGATCAGGACTGAAATAGTCATTGGTTGAGGAAGATGGTATGTCTGATGGAGGGGCAGGTGTGTGAGGTTGAGCTTCAAAAGGGATTGCGTCTATGATCTTAACAAGTGACTCGACGACTTGTGCAGGTGACTCTACGATTGGATGTGGCTCAATAATCGTAGAGGGAGAGATGATAGAAGATTGGATCAACACAAAGTTTGGCACATTTGGTTCATCAGTTACCGAATGTTGGGATTCTGTAACTGGAAATTGATTGAGTGGATGAAGTATCACTTCCAACCACCTTGGTGATTCATAGAATTGATTGAAAAATGATGGTGGACAGTGATTTACCCTAAAAGAGATAGAAATAGTTTGTACCTCGTGCCCATATTCTGAAGAGGGGCTATTGGTGATCAGTTTTCGGGTAAAATTTATTTTTCCTAGGAATCCATGAGCTAGCACCGAGATTGATGGATATACTTTGAAGGTCCAGAATATATGATCCCATGATTTGAGGATTTGGGCTCTGTGAAATGGCATCATAGGTAGATAAGAGAACAGTTAATTGTAGTTAGCTCTCCTATGTCCATCACAGCCCACAACAATGATTTTAACTTCGTCATCCTCTTCTTCTTCTCTGTCTTTATTTGAAATTTCCACCACATCAATTATCTCCACTTAATTTCTTTGCTCTTCTGCTCTTTCATCCTCCATAACTTTAATCCTTTCCATTTCTTTAATTTCTGAAACTGGAATCTCTTGAGGTACTGAGGAAGATTCATGATGATCTCTTGGCAATTCCTCCTCTGTGACAACCCGATATTTTCTATATAAATAAATCTTAAATTTTTCGTATAAATTTTTTTTTTTATTTTAAGGATGAGGATTTGTACAAGATTATGTGTATATGTATTTATGTGGTAAATGAAAATATATATATTACATAAATATTTACAAGTAAATTTATTTTAGAATTTTTGATTATTATAAAGTATATTCTTATAATAATTAATATTATGATAGAAATGTTTTGATTAATTATTTTCCATGAATATATAATCATGTATTATTTAAATAATATATGAAGTGATTTTTAGAATAAATATAATAATTATTTTATTATATGAATTGTTTACAAATTATTAAGTTAATTATTTTACCTTAATTATTAAGGTTAAATACTTAAAGAATAATTAGATATGGAATCCAAACCCTAATTTTGGATTATTGTCAAGGTATGAGAATAATAATATAATATTAATTATATTTTGATTTTTCGATGCTATGAATATATACGTAGTATGTCCAGATTGATAATGGTTGGTCAATTACGATATTATTACGACCAAACCCTAGTAATAATATTAAACCCTAATTTGAGATCCAAATTAGAGTGTGAGATTGTTTTATAAATGTGTAATACAATTTATGTCGTAGTATTAAATGTATTAATTAGGTAAACCCTAATTAAAAAATTCGAAACCCTAATTGCTATAATTAGTAACCCTAATTTGAAATTAGAGTTTGAGATTTGTTGGTGAGTATCGATAATGTGATCAATTAACAAATATTATGTTTATAATTATTAAATTTAGAAACCCTAAATTGTTAAACCCTAATTACTAAACTAAAAACCTAATTTAGTAATTAAAAACCCTAATAGTAATTTGGTAATCCTAATTACCAAAAGAATAAATCCTAATTGCTAAATTAGCAAAGTCAATGATAATTATATGATCTAAACCCTAATGTTACTGTATAAAGTAATTAGAAATTAATCTAATTAACAAACCTAAATTTTCAAATTTTAGAAACTAAAATTTGGTTATTTTATAATAAACCCTAATTGCTTTGTTAGTAAAGTTCATTATGATTAAGGGTAATAAACCCTAATGTTCATGTAAGTACAAACTTAATTTAATTAACAATATTAATTTTGCAAAATTTTAGAAACTAAAAGTTATTTAATTTTAATTATTTAATTAATCTTTCTTTATTATTTTTGTGCAAACTCTAAATTGGAAATCCTAGATTTTTGTTTAAAACCCAAATTGGCTCAAACCCTAAACCCTAAATCAAACCCTAACCTTAAGGGTTTGGAAAGTTACAATTTTGCCATAAAATGAATTATCAAAGGACCAAAATGCCCTTTTTAGCATTAAAGAAGCTAGACATAGGTTTTGGCAATAGGAGAGAGTGGTTCACCAAATCAACAACTCCCAACAACTCAATATGCACGAATTTGCCAGCAAATCAGCTCCTAGATCAGTCCATACATGCATCTTGTGGCCTATAAATGGATTAAAGGAGAGAGAAAATCACTTTTGTTCATTATATTTTGCACAAAACCATGCTCAACTCTCTCAAGCACCACACCTCCGAAATTTGTTGATAATATCACCACAAACACAAATTTCATTACGAAATTCCATACCAAAACAGCAACACAAAATCAGATCTTGGACATTAAAGGTATAAAACCCTAGTTTAAATTCTGTCCAAAATTTTGTTGTTAGATGTTAGTTTTTGTTGTTGTAATATGTTGTATTTAGTCTCTAGTGATGATCTGGGTTGGTATTTATCAAATCCATAACATCAAAGTGCTCGAAATTAAAGATTTTCAAAATCTGGAAAATTATTTTTTTGAGTTCTGACATCAAATGTCAGACGCTGTAGATTGTTGTGTGTTTAATGTTTTTGTTGTTTAAGTATTGGATTTTGTAGTCTAGTATGTGATCTTTAATCTGTAGCAAGAATCAAGCTTAGATCTGTTTTAGAATTCAAGTTATTCTGGTTCAAACATGGTTGTCGACCATGACTATCTGATTCGGAAACCCAGATTCGCCTTAAAAGCAGTCGATAAGTGATTTGCGGTCTTAGATCGCAAGGTGTGTTTTATGATATGTGTTTGTTCTTACATTTAAGTTGTAGTATGTTTGTTAGACTACATCATCATGCCTTAAGATCACATAAGTAATGAAGCAGATTGATTTGGGTGGCTAGTCGAACTAGTCAAGTCGATCGTATTTTCATTTTTACGGGTAACCCGGAAAACATAAGAAGCATATTTAATGACATAGTTTGACCAGCTTGATTTTATGATTGTGTTGATGATTTAATGGTTGTTTGTGTTAGATCTCGCCCTTATCATGTTAGGTATATCTTTGGATGCTTAATATCACTTAAACATTAACAAAGTTAGCAAGTTGTGGGAGCCAAAGGATTAGTTGAATCGTTCTTCATTTACGGGCAACCTGGAAAATGAAGAACGACTCGACACTCATCTTTAGAGGCTTAGATCTAGCTTATGTTAGGTTGTTTGATCATGTTGTTTGTTAGAAAATGTAGTCTTGAACTTTGTCTACAACATCTAGCTTTTGTAATTAGAAAACACAATACGAGAGAATTAAAGTGGGTCAAACATGCCACTTCAAGAATCGCTATGAAGATCTGGGTTTATGTATGAACATGAAGAACACCTATAGCGACGGTTCTGTCGCTATAGGTGGTCTTTAGCGACAGAAAATAATTTATTTTCCGGAAATTAATTAATAATTATAGAAAATTAGTTTTAAATTACAAAAAATACAAAATAAATTAAAAAAAATTATTTTAAATTCTGAAAATTATTTTTTAATTATTTTAAATATATTTCATAAATATTTAATATTTTTGAATATTAAAAGTAATTAATTTATTTAATTATAATATTAAATAAATTATTTAAAATGATTTTAATTCATGAAAAATCATTTAAAATTATATTATGATATAAGAAAATATTTTAAGTTATTTTTAATAACTTTTAATATTATTTGATAATTTTCATTAATAAATAAATATTAATGATAATTAAGTTATTTGTTAAATGAATTAAATAATTAAATTAAAAATGATTTTATTATATTAAAAATCATTTTAAATAATAAGAAGGTATTTTAAAATATTTTAAGTTATAAAATATAACTTTTAATATTTAAAGGTAAATTTCATTAATTAATTATGATTAATGATAATAAAGTTATTTAATAATTATATTAAATAATTTAGTTTAAAAATGATTTTATTATAATCATTTTAAAGTGCTTAAAGATATTTTAAGTTATAAAATATAACTTTAATATTTAAAGGATAATTTCTTTAATAATTTAATATTAATGATTATTAAATTATTATAAATGATATTAAATTTATTTAATAATTATATTAAATAATGGTTTTATTTATTTAAAATCATTTAAAAGGATATTAATGATTTAAAAATATTTTAAGTTATAATTATTGACTTTTAATATTTGGATAAATAGTTCATTAATATTTAAATATTAATGGTAATTATTTAATAATGATTTTAAATATTTTAAAAATCATTTAAGGGTATTATAAATACTTTAAAAATATTTTGAGTTATTATCCATAACTTTAATATTTTGGCAATGGTTTCATTAATAGTTTAATAGTAATTAAATATTAATGATAATAGAATTATGTGATACTTAAATCATTTAATAATGATTCTGATATTTCAAAAATTTTGATAAATGATAATAATTATTTAATAATTATTATAAGGCCATGAAAAATAGTGTGACTAATGTTTAAGTTATCCAAATGGATATTGAACTACGGTTTAGAGTCTTAGACTCGATAATTACCCGAAAAAGCTGTCGGTAGACCGACATGTTTCAAAAATTGATCTGGACTTAGAAATTAAGTTAGTTAATTGTTTATTTGTGATTATTATTAGTATTATTCCGCTCATAGAAATGGTATCGTGATGTACCGAGTTCGGGTTTCAAGTATCCGGATTTGGGGACCTCACAGAATGGTATCAGAGCTATAGGTTTAGAAACCTTAGGTGGGTTAGACCTTAGCCTATAACCTTAGAACAGAGGGAAACGTTGAAAATATAAATAACTCATATAGAGTTTAAAAAGAGATGAATTGAATAAATTCATCGTCAAACAAATTAAAAGAGAACTTATATAAAACCTTTATGTGTTATATGTATATATTTTATGCTAATCAGGATAATTTATGTGTGTAGATGTCAGGTGAAAAAGGATTAGGATACCCACGGATCGTAAAGAAGGAGCTAATATCGAAGCCAATAAGCGGAAATAGAAGCTCACAATGAAACCAAATTTCAGACGAGGTGGTTATCGTGGAAAACATAGTACTCAGATCAGGAAATAGTGGATCGACGGATAATGATTGAGACACAAAATTTGAAGGCGATCAAGCATCATTAGAGATGCAAGAATTGAGGAACAAGGTATCTTCTCTAGAAGGGTTGTGGAAGACAGAAAAACTGCTTAATAGTCAATTGCGTCAAGCGTTAATAGAAACAATGGAAGAACAGGATAAGCTTCAAATCCAAATCAATCAGATGGGAGCCTCAAGCAACACTTCGTTTGCAGCTC
The DNA here is from genome assembly GCA_020205605.1 of Panax ginseng. Lineage (NCBI taxonomy): Eukaryota > Viridiplantae > Streptophyta > Magnoliopsida > Apiales > Araliaceae > Panax > Panax ginseng. The sequence continues at coordinate 139,141,255 of CM035132.1, forward strand.
CGAGAGATAAGGGAAAAAGGAAGGTAGAAGACCATGATTTAGGAAAACCGGGGAAGAAGAAATGGAAAAGAATATGTTATCTTTGTGGATATGAGGGACATACTACTCTGTATTGTCCTGACTATAAACGGGGAGCATGTTTTGTTTGTGGAAAAGAAGATCATCAGGTGAAAAGCTGTCCAAGGAAGAAGGCTTAGTAAATAGGTAGTATAGGTTATGTCGTGTAAGCATGTTTAGTATGTCTGTGTAATACAGTATTATAAGACTTTTGTGCAAGTAGTGATGTAAATCCCGACTTTTGTAGTCACAATGGGATGACTGATGTTTAAAGCACTATGTGCTGTGATATGTAAAATATTTTGAAAGCAATGAATGAATATGAATCAAAGTTTGAGTTATGAAACAAGTTTAATAAGTTTAAACTGATATGATAAGGTTTAGAATATAAGTTAATTTATGGTTTTTATTTAACCAGATAATGCCGCCAAGACGTCAAACTCGAAATCGAGGCGGAAGAGTCATCAACAACGTTGAAGGACAACAACAAAGCGGACCCAATGCGGCGATTCATGAATATGGTAGCCTGAGCTATGCAACAAAGGAACCAGTAGGATAATCACTTGGCGAATTTTAAAGATTTTAAGGCCGTAGGACCACCAGAATTCAAAGGTACAACTGACCCTGTAGAAGCCCAAACTTGGGTTAAGGAAATTGAGAAGGCGTTTGTAATAGCTAGGGTAGCTGAGGGGCAAAAGACCTCTTTTGCCACCTACATGATGAAGGGTGAGGCAAATTTCTGGTGGGAAGCGAATCAGGTGAGGGCAGGAGCAGGTGTGGTAGCATGGGATAGATTTAAGACGTTATTTTTCGAGAATTATTTTTCAAACTAGACTGTGAGCTAGAATGGAGGTAAAATTTACGGAGTTGAAGCGAGGGATATGTCGGTGGCGGAATATGCCGCGAAATTTAATGAGTTAGCTAGGTTTGCTCCGCATCAAGTCGATACGGAGGCTAGGAAGGCGAGGAAATTTGAGTTGGGATTAAAACCCTGGCTCTATAATAAGGGGGCAGTGTTGCAGATTCCAACATTTGCAGCACTCATGGAGAAGGCGATAATTGCAGAGGAGGGAAGTGAGGCTATGAGCCTCTACAACAAGGAAAGGAAAAACAAGAGCAAGGTCGAGGGAGCTGAGAAGGTGAGAATTAATAGTGGAAGTAGGAGTGCTGATGGAAAAAGGAAGGGAAACTACTTTGGAAACGTGCAGGTGAAGCAAGAGGGAGTGAAAAAGCAGGCAGTTCAGTGCAAGACATGTGGAAAGAACCACTCTGGGGAGTGTTTAAAGGGGAAATTTGTGTGTTATAAGTGCGGGCAGGAGGGCCATATCTCTCCCAACTGCCCCAATCCTAGAATGAACAGTGGTTGTTTTATTTGTGGATCATTGGAGCACAGGGTGAAGGATTGTCCAAACAGGAGGGTAGAGACAAGTAGTGTGAATACTGGTAAGAATAGTGGGACATTAGCAATAGCAGGACCGACGTCATCGAACAAACCAACAAAGTCAACATCAAGAGTCTTCAACATGACAATTCAAGACACGGTGGCAGCTGGCAATGCAGTTCCAGGTAATATTCGAATAACTTTTATTTGCGTAATTAGAATTTTTCTATTTATAGTAAATTATTTTATAAAGAAATTTTGAGGGAGAAATTTGAGTTCTTTTAGAAATCAAATTTCCGTTTAATCAGAAAAACAAGCTTAATGTGATTAATTAAAGATCGGTTCGATTAAAGTTAATCGAGATCTATTTTGCGAAGATCGTGTATGCTATGAACCCGGTTATGTGTAGGTTTTAAGTGGTGATTAGGGGACGGAATCCTTATAAAGGAGGTGAATGTGACAACCCGATATTTTCTATATAAATAAATCTTAAATTTTTCAGTATAAATTTTTTTTTTATTTTAAGGATGAGGATTTGTACAAGATTATGTGTATATGTATTTATGTGGTAAATGAAAATATATATATTACATGAATATTTACAAGTAAATTTATTTTAGAATTTTGATTATTATAAAGTATATTCTTATAATAATTAATATTATGATAGAAATGTTTTGATTAATTATTTTCCATGAATATATAATCATGTATTATTTAAATAATATATGAAGTGATTTTTAGAATAAATATATTAATTATTTTATTATATGAATTGTTTGCATGATTATTAAGTTAATTATTTTACCTTAATTATTAAGGTTAAATATGAAAGAATAATCAGATATGGAATCAAAACCCTAATTTTGGATTATTGTCAAGGTATGAGAATAATAATATAATATTAATTATATTTTGATTTTTCGATTACTATGAATATATACGGTATGTTCAGTATTGATAATGGTTGGTCAATTACGGTGTATTACGACAAACCCTAGTAATAATATTAAACCCTAATTTGAGATCCAAATTAGAGTGTGAGATTGTTTTATAAATGTGTAATACAATTTATGTCGCGTGTATTAAATGTATTAATTAGGTAAACCCTAATTAAAATTCTGGAAACCCTAATTGCTATAATTAGTAACCCTAATTTGAAATTAGAGTTTGAGATTTGTTGGTGAGTATCGATAATGTGATCAATTAACAAATATTATGTTTATAATTATTAAATTTAGAAACCCTAAATTGTTAAACCCTAATTACTAAACTAAAACCCTAATTTAGTAATTAAAAACCCTAATAGTAATTTGGTAATCCTAATTACCAAAAGAATAAATCCTAATTGCTAAATTAGCAAAGTCAATGATAATTATATGATCTAAACCCTAATGTTACTGTATAAAGTAATTAGAAATTAATCTAATTAACAAACCTAAATTTTCAAATTTTAGAAACTAAAATTTGGTTATTTTATAATAAACCCTAATTGCTTTGTTAGTAAAGTTCATTATGATTAAGGGTAATAAACCCACAATGTTCATGTAAGTACAAACTTAATTTAATTAACAATATTAATTTTGCAAAATTTTAGAAACTAAAAGTTATTTAATTTTAATTATTTAATTAATCTTTCTTTATTATTTTGTGCAAACTCTAAATTGGAAATCCTAGATTTTTGTTTAAAACCCAAATTGGCTCAAACCCTAAACCCTAAATCAAACCCTAACCTTAAGGGTTTGGAAAGTTACAATTTTGCCATAAAATGAATTATCAAAGGACCAAAATGCCCTTTTTAGCATTAAAGAAGCTAGACATAGGTTTTGGCAATAGGAGAGAGTGGTTCACCAAATCAACAACTCCCAACAACTCAATATGCACGAATTTGCCAGCAAATCAGCTCCTAGATCAGTCCATACATGCATCTTGTGGCCTATAAATGGATTAAAGGAGAGAGAAAATCACTTTTGTTCATTATATTTTGCACAAAACCATGCTCAACTCTCTCAAGCACCACACCTCCGAAATTTGTTGATAATATCAGTCACAAACACAGCCCCACGAAATTCCATACCAAAGCAAAGAACCTAAAATCAGATCTTGGACATTAAAGGTATAAAACCCTAGTTTAAATTCTGTCCAAAATTTTGTTGTTAGATGTTAGTTTTTGTTGTTGTAATATGTTGTATTTAGTCTCTAGTGATGATCTGGGTTGGTATTTATCAAATCCATAACATCAAAGTGCTCGAAATTAAAGATTTTCAAAATCTGGAAAATTATTTTTTGAGTTCTGACATCAAATGTCAGACGCTGTAGATTGTTGTGTGTTTAATGTTTTTGTTGTTTAAGTATTGGATTTTGTAGTCTAGTATGTGATCTTTAATCTGTAGCAAGAATCAAGCTTAGATCTGTTTTAGAATTCAAGTTATTCTGGTTCAAACATGGTTGACCGACCATGACTATCGGATTTCTGGAAAACCCAGATTCGCCCGTAAGCGATTCGATGTTGATTTGCGGTCTTAGATCGTGCAGGTGTTTTATGATATGTGTTTGTTCTTACATTTAAGTTGTAGTATGTTTGTTAGACTACATCATCATGCCTTAAGATCACATAAGTAATGAACAGATTGATTTGGGTGGCTAGTCAAACTAGTCAAGTCGATCATGTTTTTACATTTTTGGGTAACCCGTAAAAAAACATAAAACATATTTAATGACATAGTTTGACCAGGCTTGATTTTATGATTGTGTTGATGATTTAATGGTTGTTTGTGTTAGATCTCGTCCTTATCATGTTAGGTATATCTTTGGATGCTTAATATCACTTAAACATTAATGAGTTAAGCAAGTTGTGGGAGCCAGGGGAAAGTCGAATCGTTCTTCATTTCGGGCAACCCGAGAAAATGAAGAAAACGACTCGACACCATCTTTAGAGGCTTAGATCTAGCTTATGTTAGGTTGTTTGATCATGTTGTTTGTTAGAAAATGTAGTCTTGAACTTTGTCTACAACATCTAGCTTTTGTAATTGAGAAACACAATACATGAGAGAATTAAAGTAATCAAACATGGCCACTCTCAAGAATCGCCATATGAAGATCTGGGTTTATGTATGAACATGAAGAACACCTATATATTGACGGTTACGCCATTTATAGGTGGTCTTTCTTCTTGACGAGAAAATAATTTATTTTAGGAAATTAATTAATAATTATAGAAAATTAGTTTTAAATTACAAAAAATACAAAATAAATTAAAAAAATTATTTTAAATTCGAAAATTATTTTTAATTATTTTAAATATATTTCATAAATATTTAATATTTTGAATATTAAAAGTAATTAATTTATTTAATTATAATATTAAATAAATTATTTAAAATGATTTTTAATTCATGAAAAATCATTTAAAATTATATTATGATATAAGAAAATATTTTAAGTTATTTTTAATAACTTTTAATATTATTTGATAATTTTCATTAATAAATAAATATTAATGATAATTAAGTTATTTGTTAAATGAATTAAATAATTAAATTAAAAATGATTTTATTATATTAAAAATCATTTTAAATAATAAGAAGGTATTTTAAAATATTTTAAGTTATAAAATATAACTTTTAATATTTAAAGGTAAATTTCATTAATTAATTATGATTAATGATAATAAAGTTATTTAATAATTATATTAAATAATTTAGTTTAAAAATGATTTTATTATAATCATTTTAAAGTGCTTAAAGATATTTTAAGTTATAAAATATAACTTTAATATTTAAAGGATAATTTCTTTAATAATTTAATATTAATGATTATTAAATTATTATAAATGATATTAAATTTATTTAATAATTATATTAAATAATGGTTTTATTTATTTAAAAATCATTTAAAAAGGATATTAATGATTTAAAAATATTTTAAGTTATAATTATTGACTTTTAATATTTGGATAAATAGTTCATTAATATTTAAATATTAATGGTAATTATTTAATAATGATTTTAAATATTTTAAAAATCATTTAAAGGGTATTATAAATACTTTAAAAATATTTTGAGTTATTATCCATAACTTTAATATTTTGGTAATGGTTTCATTAATAGTTTAATAGTAATTAAATATTAATGATAATAGAATTATGTGATACTTAAATCATTTAATAATGATTCGATATTTCAAAAATTTTGATAAATGATAATAATTATTTAATAATTATTATAAGGCCATGAAAAATAGTGTGACTAATGTTTAAGTTATCCAAATGGATATTGAACTACGGTTTAGAGTCTTAGACTCGATAATTACGAAAAAAAGTCGCCGGTGAGAGCATACATGTTTCAAAAATTGATCTGGACTTAGAAATTAAGTTAGTTAATTGTTTATTTGTGATTATTATTAGTATTATTCATTTCATAGAAATGGTATCGTGATGTACTAGAGTTCGGGTTTCAAGTATCCCGGATTTGGGGACCTCGCAGAATGGTATCGAGCTATATAGTTTAGAAACCTTAGGTGGGTTAGACCTTAGCCTATAACCTTAGAACGAGAGGGAACGTTGAAAATATAAATAACTCATATAGAGTTTAAAAAGAGATGAATTGAATAAATTCATCGTCAAACAAATTAAAAGATAACTTATATAAAACCTTTATGTGTTATATGTATATATTTTATGCTAATCGGGATAATTTATGTGTGTAGATGTCGGTGAAAAGGATTAGGATACCCACGGATCGTAAAGAAGGAGCTAATATCGAAGCCAATAAGCGGAAATAGAAGCTCACAATGAAACCAAATTTCGGACGAGGTGGTTATCGTGGAAAACATAGTACTAGATCCGGAAATAGTGGATCTGACAGATAATGATTCAGACCCTAAAGCTGAAGCTGATCAAGCATCATTGGAGATGCAAGAATTGAGGAACAAGGTATCTTCTCTAGAAGGGTTGTGGAAGACAAAAAAATTGCTTAATAGTCAATTGCGTCAAGCGTTAATAGAAACAATGGAAGAGCAGGATAAGCTTCAAATCCAAATCAATCAGATGGGAGCCTCAAGCAACACTTCGTTTTGCGACTCAGAGAGATAAGGGAAAAGGAAGGTGAAGACCATGATTTAGGAAAAGCTGGGAAGAAGAAATGGAAAAGAATATGTTATCTTTGTGGATATGAGGGACATACTACTCTGTATTGTCCTGACTATAAACGGGGAGCATGTTTTGTTTGTGGAAAAGAAGATCATCAGGTGAAAAGCTGTCCAAGGAAGAAGGCTTAGTAAATAGGTAGTATAGGTTATGTCGTGTAAGCATGTTTAATTTGAATTTGAATTTCAAGCAGCTCCCCCTCAGCTGGAGCATTCTCTAGGGTAAGAACTTCAGGAAGCTCCCCCTCAACTTGACCTGTATTCTCCTTACTAGCTTCGGGTAGTCCCTTCTTTGCAGCTATCCTTTTATCTTCCTCCTTTAATGCTTTTTCATTGACAAAAATGTATTTCTTGACAAGTTTTGTAAGCTATTTGATAGAACCTGCTCTTATACCAATTGTTAGTTCCCAGAGGCACAATAGTTATCTAGAAGGGGGTTGAATAGATATTTTTTAAACTTCTTCTAAACAAAATGCTTATTAGTTTTGATAAGGATTTAAACATAGCGGAATTAAGATTTGTTTATTTTCCCTTCAAGATATAATGACTTAATAGGAGTAAAGCAGTTGTGACAGTTATAACAATTATGACAAGAATATATGGGACACGTAGATTTTAAGTGGTTCAGAGCATTCAAATCTCATAGTCCACTCTTTTATTCCTTGAGTAGGAAATCCACTAAGGATATCTTTACAACTTCTGAATGTCACAGATTCCTTAAAGAACAGCAGTCTTGGAACTTCTTAGTTCACTGTTGAACTCTTCAAGTTCAGCAGACTTGGTGCTTCTCAGTTCACTTAGAACTCTTCAAGTCCTTCTGACTTGGAACTTCTTACTTCACTTGATGGTAGTTGGGTTCTTGAATGGTGCTATTCAGTTATTGTAAATCTTGAGTTCAAAAGAACTGAGTAGCTGAGCAAGCTTTCTTTTTTAGATTGTAGAGTTGAGTGTTCTTCAACATTTTTGTCCAGTACTTGCTTGATCTCTTTTATCTGCTGAAGCTTTGTATATATGATGTCTATGAAATGTATTCATTGAAGACATCCGTTGAAGCATTAAATGCATTTGACATTTCTGAGCTTTGATGGAGACTTTTTGCATAACTTTTGATTAGCAAACTGGCCCACTGACACAGCAGACTGTTGTTTCACCTAACACCTGAAAAGGTGTTTTCTGCTGAGCCAGAGTACTTTCCTTAGCTTCTTCAATACGTTTCTTTGTTATATACTATAAGGATGACTATTGTGTCATTGGGACTCCTGAGGTCTTCAACGTCTATAGCTCATTCCATATTTGTTGTGAATTATCTTTAAACAAATAGACGAGGCTCGATGTTTCTGAACAGACAGATGAAGCTCTACGATTCTGATCGTGGTGTCTTGCCACCTTGGTACTTGATCTAATGCTGATAGATGAGAACACTGCGATTTCTCTTAAGTACTGGTACACTACGATCTTCACTTGCTTGACTTGCAGACTCTACGCTTTTGAGAGCGCACTACGATTTCTGAGTTGGCTCGACAGGCGTTTGGACCATTCTACGACTTCGGAGAAGCCCTTCAAAGCAGATACACTACGATCCTTGATGCTCTAAGATTCTACCTTGTCTTCTGCAATCTATTGATCGTCTTGATAGGATATGATTCATTTGAATCCTATCTATTACATTTCAAGACATAGATCAACCTAACAACTTTGATCTTTTCTTCTATACATTCATTTACAGAATGATAAACATTAAAGACCAGATCAACCTAACAAGTTTGATTTATCACTAAGTCATTGTACATGTATTCTTTTAAGGACTTTATATATAATCATGAATATTTACTTTCAACATCAAATTTTAAATATGCAATCTCCCAACACGATATTTTCTATATAATTAAATCAGAAATTTTGCTTATAAATTTTTTTTTTACTAAAAGGTGGGAATTTGTGCAAGGTAAAGTGTGTGTATATATGTGATAAATAGAAATTTATTTATAACGTGGATAATTGCAAATAATTTTTTTAAAAAAAGAATTATTGTTCATTATAAATTATATTTTTATAATAAATTATTTTTGTAATAAAATATTTAATTATTTATTTTCCATGAAAATATGATTATTGTATTATTTAATATATGAAATGATTATTAGAATTATTATAATAACTATTTTATTATATGAATTTATTCAGATTAGTTAAGTTAATTATTTTAACTTAATTAATAATGGTATATATGAAAGTTAAGTTGGGATATGGATTCAAAACCCTAATTTTGGATTTTGAACAAGGAATGAGAATAATAATATAATATTAATTATATTTCAGTATTATAAATATGGACTGTAAGTGTATACTGTTAATGGTTGGTCAAATATGGTATATCATGTCAAAACCCTAGAATTACTTTGGTAAACCCTAATTTAAAAAGTCAAATACAAGTTCCAGATTGTTTAGTGATTATGTTATACGACTATTAACAAGTATGTTAGATTTTATTGCTAATTAGGGAAACCCTAATTAGTAATTAGAAACCCTAATGACTATGAACCCTAAATGTCAAATTAGGAATCCTAAATGCTAAGTTATGAACCCTAATTGCTAATTTAACAATCTTAATGCTAATTAGTAAATCTTTAACTTAATTTCCAAGTTCGATGTAATTAGAAAACATAAGGTAATTAGGAAACCCTAATTGCTAATTATAAACCTTAATCACTAAATTAGAAAGCTAATTGCTAGTTAGTAGATCTTAAACTTAATTTTTAAATTCTAAGTAATTAGAAACCTAAACTAATTTAGAAACCCTAATTTATAATTTAGGAAACTAAATTGTACATTTTAGCTCTAATTACAAAATCCTACAAAATGAAATTGTAAAACCTTAGGGTTAAACCGTAAGGGTTGGGACAAGTTACCAAAATGCCATTAAATTTGCAAGCCAAATGACCACAATACCCTTTTACACATTCTTTATTAGGTTACGTGTAAATATAGCCAAAAAGTTTGTTGGTGACCAACTAAAGATCATCATTGTGACTAATATAGATACAATTTAGCCATTTTTATCAGCCAATTCATTGAATTCAAGTCATATATATAGAATTAGAGAGAGTAAAGTCATATTCAAGCTCATTTGTTCAACATAGACTCCACCAAGACCCTCTCTGTGACACCCCCAAACCCAGGTACTTCATTCCCACGGGATTTAGTGTTCACTTAATCAAACATTCATATCTAACTACACAATCACAATAAAACTGGATAAATAAAACCTTTCCCATTAAAGGGTTACATAATAAAAATCTCCCAGGTTGTCTAACCTTTAAATACAATCATTCAAATGCAGAAATAAAATTATTAAATAACATCATTATTAAGAAGGTTCAAATCAGAATCACTTGTACAATTTTCCCTTTCCTTTGCTAGTTGAAGGTTCATCTACCTTCTCCACTTTAGCTGCAATGAGTTTATAAATATGCAAGAGTGAGAAAAAGCATTTCTCACTGGATAAAATAATGAATCAACAGAAAAATAACAATAATAACTGCCAATGAATACGCTCATCAAAACTAGATAGTACCCTAACAATGATAATCAGGAACTAAAATCCAAAGTGTGTAATAAACATAACTGAGGGTCATAAGACCATGAACTATGTCCACAGTTGCAAGTAATCTTTCAACTCCAACTTTAACAGTCATAAGACTATAAGGACTCCTCGTACTTAGGGGGATCAGCCCTTCGTACCATGTATTGTGCACAAACTTTTAACGCTACGTATAAGTTATCCCCTAATAATAATAGGGTTGTTCATCTCAGTATTTGGAGTACAAGTCCGCACCAAAGAGAGTTTGGTTTGGATAAGCTTTCAAGGGTAATTTAAAGTTCAACGATCATCAACTAGAGGACTAGTTGAATTAATACCAATAACATCATACTATAGAATACTCGTAATTGAATCGTCATGGTAAATTAAAATCATGCTTTAGGAATAATCTAGTAGCATACAACTTGAATAACTATAACACACCTTGCTTGAACAATATTAAGCCAAGGTTATTTAGAATTGAATATTAAGCATGCATGGCAATATGAACGATAAAACTATTCAAATATATTTGAGCATGTTAAACAACAAGTTAAATACAAGAATAACTTGTTCAATATAAAAATCAAAGTTTAGAAACCTTGCATTATTATATTGAAAACAATAGTTGATTCAACAAGATATTAGATTAGAAAACTTGCCTTGCACGTAGCCTAAATCGAACAATTCGAATCACAATATCCTATAAACATATGTCATCATGACATAGTTAGCCATTACCACTTTACAAACATAACTATGTACGTTCATCATTTAAAAAAATTGGATTTTTAATCACATAATCCAGTTACAAAACAATTTAATTGTTAATAACATGTTCATTCTAGATATAGAAATATTAAAATCATAACTTAGTAGTCCTATTATTAACACATAACCATTCCTTTAGACTTTGAGTACAAAAAGTACATTGTCAGACCATTACGCTAACTTCAAGGCTTACTGGCGAGAATAAAACTAAAAGGTCGTCTTTTGGGTGGTAGCGGAGTCATCATTGGTGAGAGATTATCTTGTTATACAATTACATACATGAAACTACAATTTCGACTTACAGTTTCGGCAATAGTATAAGAAAAAGCCAATTTTGGCCTACAAGCTCGTATCTAACAACCTAATTCACATGTAATTCATACAAAGACTTCATGTAAACATAATTCAATAACTCCTAACATGATTCGACCCATACAACAACATAAACAACAAATTTAAAACATCCAATTTCACAGTTTTTCAAAAAAACTCACTTTTTGATGTTTTTAATGAAAATCAACACTGTGATTTTGTTTTGCAACCAAAACAGTTAATTTAAAACATTTTATCACAGTTTATACATACTCTATCAAATAGAATAGCCAATTTATCAACTAAAAAACAAATAAACCCTTAATTCCTACCTTAAACATATATATATATATATATATATATATATTCACAAAAACTCTGTAAAAATAGTTTTTCATCACAACCATATACACAATATAAATTCATGGACTATTCTCAATTATAGCTTAAGAAAATAGTTTAACAACACTAGACTATCATATAAAATCACATACATAACAAATAATTTATCCTTACACAAGGATTCTACAGAGAATTAGGGAAGAGAAAAACTAAATTTTTAAAACTAAAAGAATAGGTTAATACCTTGAAGAAGATGATGATGATGATGATTATGATGGCTATATCTTTAATTCTCAAGCTTCTTTCTCCAATCTCCTAGCCTTTCTTCCTTTCTTCTTTTCTTCTTTTCTTCTTTTCTTCTTTTCTTCTTCATCTTCCTCTGAGTTTTTCTCTTTTCTTCCTAACTCTAACTATGTACTAACAATCTAACGTATATAGGATATAATATATATTAATTATATAATATAACTCTAATTTAACTGACATCAGTTATTTTATTTTGAAAACCAAAAGCCATAAGGCTTGTTTGGCTAACCACTAACAAAAATAATCAATTAATCCTTACGCCTTGTTTGGTAAAACACAATTAGATTAAAGACATAATAGGCATTAGGCCTTGTTTGGCAAAACTGAATTAAAACTCCTTTAAGTTATTTTAATAACTCCTTTATAAAAGGTTATTTGTCACACATTTACTAAATTAAATTAATCTTAATAACAATTTATTAAATTACTACATCACATAAATCAATACCACAAAATTATAATTTTTCTATATAATTATAACTTTATTTAATCAACTAACACATCCTTTTTAATTACAAATTCCAATAAAAAGAATAGTAATTCAATTAATCAAAAACTCTAACTTAATAATTAAATTAAATTAGCATAAAATAATTAACCAAATCGAATAAAATTTGAACAATTACAAATTTAACCATAAACACATCCATTAAATATTTATATAATTCAACAAATATTTAATATAACAATTAAAATTCTGGAATGTTACACTCTCTCTCGAACCCACGAAAATATTAAGTAAACCAGTCCATTATCAAGGTTATTTGTCACACATTTACTAAATTAAATTAATCTTAATAACAATTTATTAAATTACTACATCACATAAATCAATACCACAAAATTATAACTCCTTTATAAAAGGTTATTTGTCACACATTTACTAAATTAAATTTATCTTAATAACAATTTATTAAATTACTACATCACATAAATCAATACCACAAAATTATAATTTTTCTATATAATTATAACTTTATTTAATCAACTAACACATCCTTTTTAATTACAAATTCCAATAAAAAGAATAGTAATTCAATTAATCAAAACTCTCTAACTTAATAATTAAATTAAATTAGCATAAAATAATTAACCAAATCGAATAAAATTTGAACAATTACAAATTTAACCATAAACACATCCATTAAATATTTATATAATTCAACAAATATTTAATATAACAATTAAAATTCTGGAATGTTACACTCTCTCTCGAACCCACGAAAATATTAAGTAAACCAGTCCATTATCAAGTCCCATGTTCAACCATAACAGATGAAGAGCCCTAGATTCAAGCTTTGTTCAAAAGAGGTATAAAACTCTAACCTAGAATCTGATCTTGCTTGATGTGTTAGAAATTATGATTTTGTGTTGTAATATGTTGTTTGTAGTATATATAGTTGATATGGGTTGGTACATAGTGGATCCATAACATTTATATGCATGAATTTGATGTTTTCAAAAATCTGGGAAAAGTTTGAAAAAGGTGTCTGACAATCAAATGTTAGACCACATAGATCTTTTTCTGTGTATAGTTTTGTTTGTTTAAAGGTTTGTATTTGTAGTATGTTGTAAGGACTTTACTCTGGAACTTTATTCAGTGTCAGATCGTGTACATATTGAAAGTTATGGGTGGTCAAACATTGTTGACCGATGTTACCTCTTTTTTAGTTCAAACAAAAGAACTCTAACTCATGCAAGCATACATGCGTCAACAAGCAATACAGAGTAAGTCGAGTATCGACCCACGGAGAAAGGTTTCTAACTTAAATTATTATGCATCAACTAAATCAGTATTTTTATATGCTCAAACTAATGCTTATGATTGGAAATTACTCTAAACTCAAATAATAACTAAAAGATGAATATAAAAGTAATAAATCAAATCTGGAAATAATGGGATCCTAACTTCATTTAATAGTTCATCTAATTACCACCATCATAAAAGATTATTCACGTATCACTGTAGTTTCGACTGACAGCTTCGGCAACAGTATAAGAAAAAACCAATTTTGGCCTACAAGCTCGTATCTAATAGTCTAATTCACATGTAATTCATACAAAGACTTCATGTAAACATAATTCAATAACTCCTAACCTGATTCAACCCATACAACAACATAAACAACAAATTTAACACATCCAATTTCACTATTTTTTGATAATAACTCAGTTTTTGATGTTTTTAATGAAAATCAACACTGTGATTTTGTTTTACAACCAAAATAGTTAATTTGAAGCATTTTATCACAGTTTATACATACTCTGTCAAATAGAATAGCCAATTTATCAACTAAACAACAAATAAACCCTTAATTCCTACCTTAAACTAAACATATATATATATATATATATATTCACAAAAACTCTCTGTAAAAATAGTTTTTCATCACAACCATATACACAATATAAATTCATGGACTATTCTCAATTATAGCTTAAGAAAATAGTTTAACAACACTAGACTATCATATAAAATCACATACATAACAAATAATTTATCCTTACACAAGGATTCTACAGAGAATTAGGGAAGAGAAAAACTAAATTAAATTAATCTTAATAACAAATTCAACCATAAACAAATATGGTACATCATAAACAATTATTTATATAATTCAACAATTATTTAATATAATAATTAAAATTCTGGAATGTTACATCATTCTCTCCTTACAAGGATTCTGTCCCAAGAATCATAATTCAAATAATTCATTCGTCATTTTCTCCTCTACTTACAAAGATTCTGTCCCCAGAATCGAAGACATAAATTAAACAAATAACTCAGGGTAATTCTTCATCATTTTAGCTTCGAGTTACCACGTAACCTCTTCGACATTATGGTTCCTCCATATTACCTTCACAGAAGGTATCACTTTATTTCTGAGCACTTGTTCTTTCCTGTCGACTATCTGGATAGGAACCTCTTCATAGGACAAGTCTTTCTCAAATTGCAATGGTTCTTACTCGATCACATGCTTGTAATCGGACTTATATGGTTGTAACACCGAAATGTGAAAAACATTATGAATGTTTTGCAATTCTGGAGGTAAAGCTACCTCGTAAGCCACCTCTTCAACTTCTCGCAGCACTTCGAAGGGTCCAATACACCTCGGGCTTAGTTTCCCCTTTTTACCAAATCGAATGTTTCCCTTCCAAGGAGAAACTTTTAGGAAAACGTAACTTCCTACGTCTAATTCACGATCTTGTCTGTGTTGATCGGCATATTTCTTTTTTCTATCTTGAGCAGCTATCAATCTTGTTCTGATGAGTTTGACAACCTCAGCAGTTTGTTGTACCAGTTCTGGTCCTAACAGTTGACGTTCACCGACTTCATCCCAGCACAGTGGAGTTCTGCACCTCCTGCCATACAATGCTTCGTAAGGTGGCATGTCGATGCTAGCGTGGTAACTGTTAATGTATGCAAATTCCACCAACGGTAATTGTTCATCCCAGCTTCCTTTGAAATCCGTGACACATGCTCTCAGCATATCATCCAATTTTTGAATCGTTCGTTCTCTTTGGCCATCTGTTTGCGGATGATATGCCATACTCATTCGCAATTGTGTTCCCATACATTCCTGTAGTCTCTTCCAGAAATTTGATGTGAACCTCGGATCTCTATCTAACACAATTGACACTAGAACTCCATGTCTTGCAACGATCTCTTTAACATATTACCTTGTCAGCTGATCGAGATTGAATCTAATCTTTATTGGCAAAAAGTGAGCAGATTTTGTCAATCTGTCCACTATCACCCAAATTGCATCGTATCCTTTCTGAGTCGTTGGGAGACCTACCACAAAATCCATTGTGATATGTTCCCATTTCCATTCCGGTATCTCTAACGGTTGAAGTAACCCACTTAGTCTTTGATGCTCAGCCTTGACTCTCTGACATATCAAGCACTTTGCAACGCATTCTGCAACGTCTCTCTTCATATTTGGCCACCAAAAAATGTCATCGCAAATCTTGATACATCTTCGTACTTCCTAGATGAATCGAATATCTCGAACTATGAGCTTCTATCAAGATGTCTTCTTTAATATCTGGTACTGCTGGAACCCAGATTCGTCCCTTGAATCTTAGCATTCCATCGGTATCCACCTTATATTTCACTTCTTTTCCCTCGACCACTCTTTCTCTTATTTTTCTACATTCCTCTTCCTGCAGTTGAGCGTTCTTCACTTTGTCCAGCAAAGTTGGACTGGCTTCCATCTGGTATAATTTTTCATCGGA
This sequence comes from Panax ginseng, assembly GCA_020205605.1. Taxonomy (NCBI): domain Eukaryota; kingdom Viridiplantae; phylum Streptophyta; class Magnoliopsida; order Apiales; family Araliaceae; genus Panax; species Panax ginseng. The sequence continues at coordinate 139,157,388 of CM035132.1, forward strand.
ATCTTTTGGAAATTTGATTTCCATCTCTAACCTTGACATTGCTGTAATAAGCTCCTCCTTATCAGTTAACAACATCAACTTTTCTCTGCCTTTCCTATTTAAGGCATCTGCAACCACGTTTTCTTTGCCTGGATGATAAAAGATCTCATAATCATAATCCTTTATCAATTCCATCCATCTCCTTTGACACATGTTCAGATCTTTCTGAGTGAAAATGTACTTCAAACTCTTATGGTCTGTGTAAATCTCACATTTCTCTCCATAGAGATAGTGTCTCCATATTTTTAAAGCAAACACAACCGCCGCTAACTCTAAATCATGAGTCGGATACCCTTTTTCTTAGTCTTTCAATTGCCTTGCTGCATACGCGATGACTTTTCCGTTCTTTATAAGGACACATCCTAATCCTTTGTGTGACGCATCACTATACACCACAAAATTTCTTGTACATCTGGTAATGACAACACAAGTGCCATACTTAGCTTCTTTTTAAATTCCTAAAAACTTCCTTCACATTTCTCCGTCCAAATAAATTTTACAGATTTCCTCGTCAAATTTGTCAACGGAGTCGCAATCTTGGAGAAATCCTGGATAAACCTTCTGTAATACCCTGCCAATCCCAAGAAACTTTTTACTTCTGACGGAGTTCTTGGTTGTTCCCAATTTATCACAGCTTTGACCTTTGATGGATCCACTGAGATTTCATCCTTGTTAATTACGTGCCCAAGAAATTATACACATTCTAACCAGAATTCACATTTAGAGAATTTCGCGTACAACTTTTCCTTTCTTAGCGTCTCCAGCGTTAGACGTAAGTGTTCCACGTGTTCTTCTTGAGTTCTAGAGTACACCAGAATATCGTCAATAAACACCACCACAAACTTGTCTAAAAATGGTTTAAACACCCTATTCATCAAATCCATGAACGCTGCAGGGGGGTTTGTCATACCAAAAGACATCACCAAAAACTCGTAATGTCCATACCGAGTTTGGAATGTAAATCTTCAAGACATCCCCTTCCTTACTTTCAGTTGGTGATACCCACTTCTCAAATCTATTTTTGAGAAATATCTAGCACCCTTCAATTGATCAAACAAGTCATCTATTCTCGACAATGGATACTTATTCTTAATAGTGACTTTGTTTAACTCCCTATAATCAATGCAAAGACGCATTGACCCATCCTTCTTCTTTACGAATAACACCGGTACTCCCCACGGTGACACACTCGGCTAAATGTATTTCTTCTCCAACAGCTCCTCCAGTTGTACCATCAATTCCTTCATCTCTACCGGAGCCATTATGTACAGGGCTTTCGATATCGGAGCGATTCCTGGCGCTATGTCGATCACAAACTTGATTTCTCTGTCAGGCAGAAGTCCTAGCAATTCCTCCGGAAACACATCTACAAATTCCCTAACCACTGGTATTTCTTCCAGTTTTGCACCCTTCTTCTGAGTATTGACTATGTAAGCTAAATAACCCACACAACCTTGACTCAACAACTTCTTGGCCTGCATAATTGTTAGACATCTCATTTGTCTAAGCGATTTGCTACCATTGAAAACTACCTTTGACGGAGTCATAAGGTTTAAACACTTCTTTTGGCAGTCAATTATCGCTCCACAATTGAACAACCTATCCATTCCCAAAATAACATCAAACTCTCCCAGCCTAATCGGAATTAAATCTACCATTAAAATATTTCCCTTAATGTTCACCCTACAGTTCTTGTATACGAACCTAACAAGAATTACTTCCTTATTCGCGATTTCTATGTTCAGAGGGAAATTCAATTCTTCACTATGCAATCCTAGCTCATAGCAAATTCATCAGATATAAATTAGCAAGTAGCACCCGAATCAAATAATACATAAGCATCAATATCATTGATTGGGATAATACCTGACACCACATCCTTTGATTGCATAGCATCTTGCACAGTCATGTTGAAGGTTCTGGCTGTGGGTTTGGTTGATGTCGTTGGTCCGGTAATGGCCCATGTACCTCCACTGCTACCTCCCTTACTTCCCGTTGTTTCTCCAGCTTTCTTCTTGGGGCACTCACGAGTAAAGTGATCCTTGGACCCGCAAGTGTAACAAACATTCTTCTTGGGTTGATTGCAATTTTGGGCGATGTGACCGTCCTTGCCACAGTTAAAGTATACATGCTTCCCCATCAAGTATACACCCTTATTAAACTTCCCGCATGTAGCACATGCTTCAAACTTCTTATTCTGCTGGCTACCTTGCTGATTCCCAACACCCACATTTCCATTCCACTTTCTATTCAGGTTATTGTTACCATTTCCATTACCACCACCTCCATTCTTCACCTCCACTTGATTCTTCTTCTTTTTCTGTTCTTGATTGAACTTGGTTACCGCCTCGCCTCCACCTTCAGCGAGAATTGCCTTTTCTATTACGGCTGCAAATGTCTTCAGCTGGAACAAGGAAACCCTACTAAACAACTGTGGCTTCAGGTCCTGTTCAAATCTCTTTGCTTTACGCTCATCTCAGGCCGACTTGATATGGCGCAAACCTCGCTAACTAGTTGAATTTCGCGCAGATACTCGACATCATCATCGCTCCTCGTTCACCTTGATTCTAAAAACTATACTTCTAACTGGCTTTTTGAACTCTCAGGGAAATAGGTCTCGAAGAAAATCTCCTTAAACCTTTACTAAATTAAACCAGTCCATTATCAAGGTTATTTGTCACACATTTACTAAATTAAATTAATCTTAATAACAATTTATTAAATTACTACATCACATAAATCAATACCACAAAATTATAACTCCTTTATAAAAGGTTATTTGTCACACATTTACTAAATTAAATTAATCTTAATAACAATTTATTAAATTACTACATCACATAAATCAATACCACAAAATTATAATTTTTCTATATAATTATAACTTTATTTAATCAACTAACACATCCTTTTTAATTACAAATTCCAATAAAAGAATAGTAATTCAATTAATCAAAACTCTCTAACTTAATAATTAAATTAAATTAGCATAAAATAATTAACTAAATCGAATAAAATTTGAACAATTACAAATTTAACCATAAACACATCCATTAAATATTTATATAATTCAACAAATATTTAATATAACAATTAAAATTCGGAATGTTACACTCTCTCTCGAACCCACGAAAATATTAAGTAAACCAGTCCATTATCAAGTCCCATGTTCAACCATAACAGATGAAGAGCCCTAGATTCAAGCTTTGTTCAAAAGAGGTATAAAACTCTAACCTAGAATCTGATCTTGCTTGATGTGTTAGAAATTATGATTTTGTGTTGTAATATGTTGTTTGTAGTATATATAGTTGATATGGGTTGGTACATAGTGGATCCATAACATTTATATGCATGAATTTGATGTTTTCAAAAATCTGGGAAAAGTTTGAAAAAGGTGTCTGACAATCAAATGTTAGACCACATAGATCTTTTTCTGTGTATAGTTTTGTTTGTTTAAAGGTTTGTATTTGTAGTATGTTGTAAGGACTTTACTCTGGAACTTTATTCAGTGTCAGATCGTGTACATATTGAAAATTATGGGTGGTCAAACATTGTTGACCGATGTTACCTCTTTTTTAGTTCAAACAAAAGAACTCTAACTCATGCAAGCATACATGCGTCAACAAGCAATACAGGGTAAGTCGAGTATCGACCCACGGAGAAAGGTTTCTAACTTAAATTATTATGCATCAACTAAATCAGTATTTTTATATGCTCAAACTAATGCTTATGATTGGAAATTACTCTAAACTCAAATAATAACTAAAAAATGAATATAAAAGTAATAAATCAAATCTGGAAATAATGGGATCCTAACTTCATTTAATAGTTCATCTAATTACCACCATCATAAAAGATTATTCACGTATCACATAAAATTAGCCAAGAGCATGAATGTAGACATAACCATTTTTCAATGTATTATGACCTACTCACATAACATCCACATACAATAGACATCATGTAATCATCAATAAAAACAACCTCACTATATTTCTATGTGAAATTGTAGCCATATTGAATTTAAGCACAAGCCCTTATATAACTCATACGGTGAAATAGTATATGTCTATCTGATTCATGAAATACAAAGCTAAACAAAACAGCCCCATATACGCATGTTATCATGATTACAATCCATACTCGCATGTTATTTTTCAATTCCATACAAGCACATAAAATGAATGGTGATCAATCATTCATGCATTCAAATCAACCATGATAGAAATTCCTTATGATACACAAATAGTCCAGCAATCAGGCCATAAGTTAGACTATGTATTAAAATCTGTTAGAATCCCATAATGGAGTCTAGTTCATGACTGAATCAAAAGCCATTATGGGATCAAAACAACACATGGAAAATAAATAAACAATTGGAAGAGAGAAGATAGAATCGCTCAAACCCAATTGCTGATTATAATCCAAACGTATCGTTCAAATCCTCACTAATATCCAACAACATAAAAGTAATTCATCCACAATGATTGAAATCCACAAAAGAAGTAGAAAATAATAAATCTATGCTTGGCTTCACATTAGAATTCTCTACAAGTGTAAACCCTAGCTCTATATTATGAAAATCACGTAAAAACTGAAGATAGTCGCGTCTGGTGCCAACCATAATCGTTTTTACAAACTCAAACACTTAAATTTTAAAAATTAAAATAAAGTTAGCAGCTTCGGTCAACTACGCGCTCGGCCACACGCGGCCCCTTTATAAACACTGCGCGAGCACGCGAGTGCATAATGATGTCTTTTCGATTAAAAGGCGTATGCAGCGCATGTTGAAAGCTCATTTGCTTGCACATGGTAGCAGCTCTCTTAGATTGCATTTTGTGCTCTGCTGCACCTAATACTTCTGGTTCAACTGCTGATCCTTCTTCCTTCACCAATGCTTAACTTCTTATCTCCACTTGTTCCTTATGTTATGCTTCCATTAATCACATGCCATCTACCAATGCCGAGCTCATGCCATTTCCTGCACTTTTACACCAAAGGTGTGACACCCCCAAATCCAGGTACTTCATTCCCACAGGATTTCGTGCCCACTTATCAAAAACTATTACATTTAACTACCCATAATAACAGATAAAGACATAATTAAAATAACTTAAACAATAATCTCTCCCATTAAAGGTTTACATCATCATCTCAAATTAAATCCCAGGTAATCTAACCTTAAAATTATTACATCAGTTTGCGGAATTCATCATAAAACAAAACAAGTCTTGAAACATAAAACATTTAAATAATATTCTTATAAGTCTTCATCATTTGGACATCTTGCCCTTGCCTTTGCTAGTCGACGGCTCATCAACTTTCTCCACTTTAGATGAAGTGTTAATTGCAAGAGTGAACACACAAATGCTCACTGATATAGAAAGTAGCAATGGTAGTAACATGAGAGTGAAAAACGAAAGCTGAACAATAAAGAACTTGTTCTACAAATCAACTAGAAAACAAGTTCGAATTTTAATTATATGAGGGTCTTAAGACCACGAACTATGTCCCCGGTACTTAGGTATTATTACCCAACCTTAACAGTCATTTAGACTATACGGACCCTTCTCAACGTACTTAGGGGGATTAGCCCTTTGTAACATATATTGTGCACAAACATCTAAACGTTACACGTACAAAATCCCCTATGTTAGGTTTGTTCGTCTCAGTTTGAATTTAGAATTTTCGCACTAAAGAAAGTTTAGTTTGGAACTAGCTTATTAGTGTTTCTAGAAATTTTAGAACACTACTCAATTTCCATCAATAAAGGTTTAACACAAGAAAATGTAACTGTACAAGGCTATCAAAATCAAAGATCAGATATCAACAACATACATAATCGAATAAACATGATATACATGCATAGTGCTATGGCAGAGTTAAAACAATCTCCCTTGAATCAATGTATTAGAACAATATATGCTTTGAATAATAATTAGGAGAAGTAAAACTCGCTCAATGTAATGAACTAGGTTACATAAGCTTGTACAAACATACGCAAGATAGATTAGGCTTGCTCAATTACTTGAACAAAAATAATATACGAATGGAAACTTGCATTCGATATGAAAAGAATGAAGTTCGAAGGCTTGCTCAATTGTAAAGAGATAAGGTTTAGAAACTTGCACAAATATAAAAGTAGAGTTAGAGAACTTACCTTGATTGTAAGCTACACAAATGAAAATAATCTCCAATTATCCTACATATATCATTGAAATCACAACAACAATTAATCACATGAATATTAACTTTAGGGTTTAAACCATCATTTAAGTCACAACCCTAACATAGCACCTAACCACGTAAGCTAACATACTTAACGCTTCTGAAATTACACATTGATCAACATAACTTAATCGTTCAACTCTGTCTTACGAAAACATATCATCTGGTTTCATTTTATAATTCAATTAACAATCACATCAAAATCTTTTATACTTTGTATTATAACGTATGACAATCTGTTATTGTAGTTTATATCATGTCTCAAAATCATTAACATGCATGCTAACCTAATATAAGTCCATTACACATGATCTGCAAACACGTAGTCCTCACTGTCCCAGTTTAGGGTGTGGCGCAGCTGCACCACACTTAGGCTTGGAACCAATAATTGTGTGCCATTTTACCTTACTGCACGGTATGATAGCCATATACGATTTTGAATGACGCAGAGACGATGAATGAACAAAGAGCCATTTTTAGCCCAACTAACACGAAATTCACCCATCAAACGGTGATAACAACATGTAAAACAATTATCCAACTATCATAACATGATTGCTAACATATTCAACCATTTAGCACAATTTAACAACAACTATAACTATTGTAATTTCTCAATTTTCATGTTTTTCATATAAAACTTCAATTTTTGATAGTTTGTCCAAAAATCATCACTGTGAACTTGTTACTTGACCAAATCATTCCATTCAAATTACGTTATGTTTGTATTTCAGTGAACCACCACATACAAATGTCAATTTACAGTTTCACATACAATTTGCCCACTAAAATTGGTACTCTCTAAGGCCATTACATAAGAACATAAACACTGTTATTTTCCTTTTCATCCTACATCCAATTTCTCACAATTTGATAACTGATACAACACGCATACAAGATGACAACAGATTCTATAACTTAATACACACCATTTACACAACGCTTGAACAACAAATCCACAAAACCAGTTTATAGAGAATAGAAAATCACAAGTCTGAGAATTAGAATTAGTTATACCTTAATCTTTGATTATTGGCTAGCAAAAGATGACAACAAGGTTTAGCAATCCTTTCCTTCCTCTTGAAATCTCAGAACAATCTCTCAAGCTCTCACTCTCAATCTCCTCTACAATTCTCTCTTCCTCTACTTTTCTATGCCCGGCAAGCCTTCAAGGAAAATAAGACGATATGCCATATAACCTGGCCTCTCCCACGTTCCTTACGTTAGAAAAATAAAAAAGTATGTGTGTCATTGAATAAGCCAAAGGCCACAAAGCCTTGTTTTGGTGACAAAAACTCTCAAACTAGATTATTATTATATTATTTCTATTATATAGTTTTCATGTCACAACTTAATTTAGTTAATTTAAATAACCTTAGATTAGTTGATTTAAATTAACTTATAATAATAATAATAAAAAATCTTATTATCATTATACTTATAATTAATAAATAATTATATATCTAATTTAATTAATAAATTAGACACATCACTTTATTTAATTTATTTATTTCCTTAAATTAAACAATTCATTTAATTTAATTATTTTCTTAAATATTAAGCAATTGATTTAATTTAATTATTTCCTTAAATTAAATCCTTCAGATAAAATTATCAATACACAATAAAATTAACATTAATCAATTTATTTACTAAATTAATTCACCACAATTTATCAATTATTTATTTAACCACAATAAATAAATTATTAAAAATATTTATTTAAATCAAATTACAAAGTTCTCGATCGTTACATCCTTCCCTCCTTAAAAGGATTATGTCCCCAGAATCATAACTCGAAAAATTTATTCGTTACATTTTTCCCTCCTTAAAAAGATTTTGTCCCCAGAATCGCTATACAAAATCAAGCAAACAACTGAGGATAATTCTTCAGCATTGTGGTTTCTCCAGATTACCTTAACAGAAGGTATCACCTTATTCCTCAGTACTTGCTCTTTTCTGTTAACAATTTGAATAGGGACTTCTTCATATGATAAATCTTTCTCAAATTGTAAGGGCTCATACTCTATAACATGCTTGTAATCCGACTTATATGGCCTCAATACTGATACGTAGAAAATATTATGAATATGCTCCAACTCCGGAGGTAAAGCTATCTTGTATGCCACTTCGCCAACTCGACGAAGCACTTCAAAAGGTCCTATAAATCTAGGGCTCAATTTCCCTTTCTTGCCAAATCGAATTTTCCCCTTCTAGGGAGACACTTTCAAGAAAACATAACTACCGATATCGAATTCCCGATTCTGTCGATGTTTATCGGCATATTTCTTTTGTCTATCTTGTGCTGCGATCAATCTAGCTAGAATAACCTTGATGATCTCGACGGTCTGTTGTACTAATTCTGGACCCAATAGCTGACGTTCAACTACCTCGTCCCAACATAACAGAGTTCTGCACTTCCTGCCGTATAATGCTTCGTAAGGCGGCATGTCAATACTCGCGTGATAACTATTATTATAAGCAAATTGTACCAATGGAAAACGGTCATCTCAATTTCCCTTGAAATCCATAATACACGCTCTAAACATATCCTCTAGTGTTTGGATGGTTCTCTCACTCTGTCCGTCAGTCTGAGGATGGTACGCCGTGCTCATTCTCAATTGTGTTCCCCAACATTCTTGTAATCGTTTCCAGAAATTAGATGTGAAACAAGGATCTCTGTCCGATACAATGGACACAGGCACACCATGTCTTGAAATAATTTCCTTCACGTATAATTTTGCTAACCGATCTAGTGTAAACTGAATCTTGATTGGCAAAAAGTGTGCCGACTTCGTCAGTCGATCAACAATCACCCAAATGACATCGTAACCTTGCTGGGTCGTTGGAAGACCTACCACAAAATCCATTGTGATATGCTCCCATTTCCATTCTGGTATCTCCAACGGTTGTAATAATCCGCTTGGCCTTTGATGTTCAGCTTTGACTTTCTGACACGTTAAACATTTTGCCACGCATTCAGCCACATCCCTCTTCATATTCAGTCACCAAAAGTAATGCTTAAGATCCTGGTACATCTTTGTACTCCCAGGGTGAATTGAATATCGAGAGTTGTGAGCTTCACTCAGAATTTCTTCTTTAACTTCGGGTACTTGTGGAACCCAAAGTCTTCCTTCGAACCAAAGTATCCCTTCCGAATCGATTTTAAATTTTTTTTCTTCACCTTCAGATATCTTCTGTTTTATCTTTTCACAGTCTTCATCCTGAAGTTGTGCATTTCGCACTTTATCTACCAACGTTGAACTATTTCCTATCTGGAACAACTTTTCATCGGATTCTGTCGGATATTTAATTTCTAACTCCATTTTAGCCATTTCTGACACTAGTTTCTCTTGATTAGTTAACATCATTAACTTCTCCCGTCCCTTCCTACTTAAGGCATCAGCAACAACATTCGCCTTTTCGGAATGATAGAAAATCTCACAATCATAATCTTTGATCAGCTCCAACCATCTTCTTTTTCGCATGTTCAAATCTTTTTGTGTAAAGATATATTTCAGACTTTTATGGTCGGTATATATCTCACACCTCTCTCCATAAAGATAATGCCTCCAAATTTTCAAAGCAAACACCACTGCGGCCAACTCTAAGTCATGAGTCGGATACCCCTTCTCGTAATCTTTCAACTGACGTGATGCATACGTAATAACACTGTCGTTCTGCATAAGCACACAGCCTAGTCCTTTATACGATGCGTCGCTATACACCACAAAATTTCTTGTATCATCAGGCAATGACAATATAGGTGCTGAACTCAACCTCTTCTTCAATTCTCGAAAACTTTCCTAACACTTCTCTGTCCAAACAAACTTAACCGCTTTCCTAGTTAAATTTTTCAATGGAGTCGCGATCTTGGAAAAGTCTTAATAAAACGGTGATAGTAACCCGCCAAACCTAAGAAACTTCTCACTTCTGATGGTGTCTTCGGCTGATCCCAGTTTATTACAGCTTCCACCTTTGATGGATCTACCGAAATTCTGTCCTTATAAATAACGTGTCCGAGAAACTGTACACGTTCTAACCAAAATTCACATTTTGAGAACTTAGTGTACAACTTCTCTTTTCTCAACGTCTCCAACGTCAATCTCAAGTGTTCCACATGTTCCTCCTTGGTTTTGGAATACATCAATATATCATCAATAAACACTACTACAAATTTGTCTAAGAATGGTTTAAACACCCTGTTCATCAAGTCCATGAACGCTGCAGGTGCGTTTGTTAAACCAAAAGACATAACCAGAAACTCGTAATGACCATACCGAGTTCTGAACGCTATTTTTGGTACATCATCCGGCCTCACCTTTAGTTGATGATAACCACTTCTCAAGTTTATCTTCGAGAAATAACTTACTCCCTTCAACTGATCGAACAGGTCATCGATCCTAGGCAATGGATACTTATTTTTAATCGTGATCTTATTCAACTCTGTGTAATCAATGTAGAGCTGCATCGATCCATCTTTCTTCTTAACGAACAACATTGATGCTCCCCATGGTGACACACTCAGCTGAATATACTTCTTGTCAAGTAATTCTTGCAATTGCATCATCAACTCTTTCATCTTTACCGAGGCCATTCTGTATGGTGCCTTAGATATCGGGGTCGTTCCTGGTAGTAAGTCAATCACAAACTCGATTTTTTGATCTGGCGGAACACCCGACAAATCGTCTGGAAATACGTCTACAAAATCTCTTATGATCGGTATTTCTTCTAACTTCGCACTCTTCTTCTGTGTATCGACGATGTAGGCTAAGTATCCTACACATCCTTGTCTCAACAACTTCTTGGCTTGCATCACCGTCAGACAACTTGCTTGTCGAGGTGACTTGCTGCCAAAGAACACAACCTTTGACGGAGTTATAAGGTTAACACACTTTCTTTGACAATCAATTACTGCTCCGTAATTGAATAACCAATCCATCCCTAGAATAACATCGAATTCACCAAGTCTAATTGGTATCAAATCTACCATCATTTCGTGACCTTTTATATCCACTCTACAATTCATATATATATATATATATATATAACAGGAATCACTTCCCTATTCGCAATTTCTATACTTAAGGGAAATTCTAATTCTTCCTGAGGAAAATCTAAATTCTGAGCAAATTCGTCGGATATTAATGAACAAGTAGCACCCGAATCAAATAGTACATAAGCATTAATACCATTAAACGGAATGATACCTGACACCACATCCTTAGATTATACAAAGATCCCTTGCGGTCATATTGAAAGTCCTCGCAAGATAGAGTCGACTTGATTGAGTTGGCCCGGTTGATAGTCAATGCACCACTTCCGTTGTTATTTCCTTTTCCGCCACTTGCACTTCCCCTGGCTTCTTAGGGCAATCACGAGCCATGTGATCCTTTGAACCGCAGGTAAAACATGCTCCTTTCTTAGAACTAAAATAGTTCAGTGCAATGTGTCCCTCCTGACCACAGTTGAAACACACCCGCTTTCCCTTCAAACATACCCCAGTATGGTTCTTCCCGCAAGTTGCACAAGCCTCAAACTTTTTCTTCTGCTGATTTCCCTGTTGTCCTCCCATAGTCGAATTCTCGCTCCATTTCCTCTTCTAATTATTACTTCCAACATTACTTCCACCCGCCTTATTCTCATTGTCACTCTTCCTCTTCTTTTGTTCTTGGTTGTACTTGGTCAAAGCATCGCTTCCACCTTCTACGATAATTGCCTTCTCCAGTACAGCCACAAACGTGTTTAGCTGGAACATTGAAACCTTGATGTAAATCCAGGGCTTCAATCCTTGTTCAAACCTTCTCGCTTTACGCTCGTCGGTATTGACTTGATAAGTGGCAAACCTTGCCAACTCGTTAAACTTCGCAGCATATTTCGGCACCGTCATAGTTCCTTGCTTCAACTCCAGAAACTAACTTCCAGCTGATTCCGAGAACTCGCTGGAAAGTACATTTCGAAAAACATTTCCTTGAATCTATCCCACGCTATCACTCCTTGTCCACGAACCTTGTTTGCTTGCCACCAGTAGCTAGCTTCAGACTTCAGCATAAACGTTGTGCACGCAGTCTTCTGCTCTTCGTTTACCATAGTAACGTCAAACACCTTCTCCATTTCCATAATCCAGGTTTGGGCTTCCACTGGATTCATAGACCTTGAAACTCTGGCGGTCCAACCGCTTTGAATTCCTTGAAAGTCGTGATTTGAGCTTGCGGTTGATTCGCAAGTGCACTCGTCAACAGATCTACCAACTGCTGAACTGGATTAGCATCGGTCTCGTTATTATTATTGGTAGACCCCTCAGGAGGTGCTTGCTGACGTGGTTATCTTCTTCTAGGAGGCATTTTCTGTTAAGATATACGCTTATTAGCTCATTACTCAACTTCTTTGGTATTTAAACTCTAACTTAAACATTCCAAGATTAAAGCTTTAACACTTAGCATTTCAAATAAACTTTAATTTTTTATTCATTTATAAAGTTTTAAAACATGTTCAAGATAGCATAACTGCTATAAACATTCACTTTCCTGAACTAGACAAGTTTCAGGATTACATACTCATACTATCCCTTTATTCATCTCAAAATAAGGGATTCACAATTTTATTTATTCACATAATTGACCACATTTTATTATCTATCTTATTCTATCTAGACATATTAAGACGTTGTAAGGCTTCTCGACGCTCTTCCTCCATAATGTGATACTTCGTTCTGTAATCCATTACGAACCACGGTGAATTCTCAAACTGAGGTGGGTAATAATAGACTCGATTCTGGGCCCTATCAATCGCCGAATTAAAAGCGTAATCCATCTCCTTCATCTTGGCCTTCTTTACTTGGACCTTAGCCTCAACATGATCTGCACGTTGAGTCGCCTTCATCTAAGCATCCTCTGTTCCTGCACGCTTAGCTGATTCCTCCTTGAAATTATCTTTCAATTTCTCCATGTCAGTCTTCATCTTCTCGTTTACTGCTAACAAGTCTTCGTGCTGACCCTTGGTATGAACTAGGTCCCACTCTGTGTTTCCAAGTTTCGAATCAAGTTCCTAAATCTCCGCATCCTTCTGCTCCATCGAAGCATGATGCATCTCAACCATCTCCTTCAGCTCCTCAACCTCGTCCTGTAACTATTTGTTACGGTCATACAAAGCATCATACATCTCGGCTGATATGGAGTTTGATGGAAACTCCTCAGGATCCTCTTCCTCATCATCCTCCTCTACCTCCTCAGAACTATCCTCCACGGGATCGGTCACAGGCTCATCCTCCTGGATCAACTGCTCCCGCGCTACGTGAATATCCTGGGGTTCATCCTCTCTAGGTATCTGAGGTATCACCTCTCTAGTTGGACTGGATCCTCCTTCGTTAGACATCCTGATAACAAAATATTTTAAGTTTTACTTGACATTTTTCGATACTCGCGAGCACATAAGTTATTAACAGATAGCACATAATGTCTTTTATTATTTAACTTCAATGGATACCTTAATCCATTCCTTAAAACTTGATAATAGTTGAACACCTCTATGTTTTCTATTTCCTTAAAGGTTACTTCCTAAGGTTTCCCCACCTAAGGTTCATAACCTAAGGCTTTGATACCAACCTGTGATACCCCCAAATCCAGGTACTTCATTTCCACAGGATTTGGTGCCCACTTATCAAAAACTATTACATCTAACTACCCATAATAAAGGATAAAGTTATAATTAAAATAACTTAAACAATAATCTCTCCCATTAAAGGGTTACATCATCATCTCAAATTAAATCCCAGGTAATCTAACCTTAAAATTATTACATCAGTTTGCGGAATTCATCATAAAAAAAAACAAGTCTTGAAACATAAAACATTTAAATAATATTCTTATAAGTCTTCATCATTTGGACATCTTGCCCTTGCCTTTGCTAGTCGACGGCTCATCAACTTTCTCCACTTTAGCTGCAGTGTTAATTGCAAGAATGAGGAAATAAATGCTCACTGATATAGAAAGTAGCAATGGTAGTAACATGAGAGTGAACAACGAAAGCTGAACAATAAGGAACTTGTTCTACAAATCAACTAGAAAACAAGTTCGAATTTTAATTATCTAAGGGTCCTAAGACCACGAACTATATCCCCGGTACTTAGGTATTATTACCCAACCTTAACAGTTATTTAGACTATACGGACCCTTCTCAACGTACTTAGGGGGATTAGTCTTTTGTACCATGTATTGTGCACAAACATCTAAACGTTACATGTACAAAATCCCCTATGTTAGGTTTGTTCGTCTCAGTTTGAATTTAGAATTTCCGCACAAAAGAAAGTTTAGTTTGGAACTAGCTTATTAGTGTTTCTAGATATTTCAGAAAACTACTCAATTTCCATCAATAAAGGTTTAACACAAGAATATGTAACTGTACAAGGCTATCAAAATCAAAGATCGGATATCAACAATCTACATAATCGAATAAACATGATATACATGCATAGTGCTATGGCAGAGTTAAAACAATCTCCCTTGAATCAATGTATTAGAACAATATATGCTTTAAATAATAATTAGAAAAGTAAAACTCGCTCAATGTAATGAATTAGGTTACATAAGCTTGTACAAACATACGCAAGATAGATTAGGCTTGCTCAATTACTTGAACAACAATAATATAGGAATGGAAACTTGCATTCGATATGAAAAGAATGAAGTTCGAAGGCTTGCTCAATTGTAAAGTGATAAGGTTTAGAAACTTGCACAAATATAAAAGTAGAGTTAGAGAACTTGCCTTGATTGTAAGCTACACAAATGAAAATAATCTACAATTATCCTACATATATCATTGAAATCGCAACAACAATTAATCACATGAATATTAACTTTAGGGTTTAAACCATCATTTAAGTCACAACCCTAACTTAGCACCTAACCACGTAAGCTAACATACTTAACTCTTCTGAAATTACACATTGATCAACATAACTTAATCGTTCAACTCTATCTTTCGAAAACATCTCATTTGGTTTCATTTTATAATTCAATTAACAATCACTTCAAAATCTTTTATATTTTGTATTATAACGTATGACAATCTGCTATTGTAGTTTATATCATGCCTCAAAATCATTAACATGCATGCTAAACTAATATAAGTCCATTACACATGATCTGCAAACAAGCAGACCTCACTTTGTCGATTTAGGGTGTGTGGTGGCAATTGCGCCACACACTAAAGGTTTGGAACCAACGCCATGCGCCATTTTTTGCCTTTGCCTTGGCCGTAGCATTTCTTGGCGATGTTCGATCGAGACGCAGAGAGGCGGCGGTGAAGCGATGGCCGATTTTTAGCCCAACTAACACAAAATTCACCTATCAAACTGTGATAACAACATGTAAAACAATTATACAACTATCATAACATGATTGCTAACATATTCAACCACTTAACACAATTTAACAACAACTAGAACTATTTTAATTTCTCAATTTTCATGTTTTTCATATAAAACTTCATTTTTTGATAGTTTGTCCAAAAATCATCACTGTGAACTCGTTACTTGACCAAATCATTCCATTCAAATTACGTTATGTTTGTATTTCAGTGAACCACCACATACAAGTGTCAATTTACAATTTCACATACAATTTGCCCATTAAAATTGGTACTCTCTAAGGCCATAACATAAGAACATAAACACTATTATTTTCTTTTTCTTCCTACATCCAATTTCTCACAATTTGATAACTGATACAACACGCATACAAGATGACAACAGATTCTATAACTTAATACACACCATTTACACAACGCTTGAACAACAAATCCACAAAACCAGTTTACAAAGAATAGAAAATCACAAGTCTGAGAATTAGAATTAGTTATACCTTAATCTTTGATTATTGGCTAGCAAAAGATGACAACAAGGTTTAGCAATCCTTTCCTTCCTCTTGAAATCTCAGAACAATCTCTCAAGCTCTCACTCTCAATCTCCTCTACAATTCTCTCTTCCTCTACTTTTCTATGCAAGCAAGCCTAAGGAAAAATAAGACGCATATGCCATATAACTGGCCTCTCCCACGTTCCTTACGTTAGAAAAATAAAAAGTATGTGTCAGTTGAATAAGCCAAAGGCCACAAGGCCTTGTTTGGCTGACCAAAAACTCTCAAACTAGATTATTATTATATTATTTCTATTATATAGTTTTCATGTAACAACTTAATTTAGTTAATTTAAATAACCTTAGATTAGTTGATTTAAATTAACTTATAATATTAATAATAAAAATCTTATTATCATTATACTTATAATTAATAAATAATTATATATTTAATTTAATTAATAAATTAGACACATCACTTTATTTAATTTATTTATTTCCCTTAAATTAAACAATTCATTTAATTTAATTATTTTCTTAAATATTAAGCAATTGATTTAATTTAATTATTTCCTTAAATTAAATCCTTCAGATAAAATTATCAATACACAATAAAATTAACATTAATCAATTTATTTACTAAATTAATTCACCACAATTCATCAATTATTTATTTAACCACAATAAATAAATTATTAAAAATATTTATTTAATTCAATAAATATTTAAATCAAATTACAAATTTTTCGATCGTTACATCCTTCCCTCCTTAAAAGGATTCTGTCTCCAAAATCACAACTCGAAAAAAATTTTCGTTACAAAAGGAGTTCTCAGTTCATGCAATGCAAAACAAAACAAAATGCAACTAAAAACACACTAAAGTGTACTTGAGATGGGCATAGTTCTCGTGAATTGATATCCAATAAGTAAGTATAAAACCCACTTATCAAATACCCCCAAACTTGAACTATTGCTTTCCCTCAAGCAATGCATACTATTTAAACACTGAAAATACAACTACATGCTATACAACTAAATCATGATGCAACTAATCTCACATTGTTCCAGTTATAACAAAATTTCAGTCCAAAATGCCTCAGCGAATTATACAGATTCGAGAATACAAATTCAAACTAAACTATAGGCATAATATCATACACTCAAATAATTCATATATGCTATAAAGATGTTGTGTGTGTGTGTTATGTTCACCAAAACTTGATTTAAGCAAAGAATACATATGTTAAACTGCTCAAAACAGAAAATTACAGTCTAAATCAAGAGTCATGTATACTTATGCAACAAAGACTGTTCCAACCTATCAAAACAAACTAAGGTTCAACAATGGGCTTAACTGCTTTATTTCTACTCATGAGGGTGATTTTTGCTCTTTCCCGTAGTGTTTATTGCTATTAATTTTTTTTTCTTTTTTTTCACATGACTGTGCAATGCCTCATTCCATTAGGCTAACAATGCTACCCCTTACTGAACTTTCAACCAACTACTCCTAGACCATAAAAGACCTTCGGTCGCTAGGTGTTAAGACACCCCTACGGGCGTACTTACTCAACTAATAAAGGCCGCGAAATAAGACTAGCCACGTTATTCTTTTTTTATAGCATACCCAAGTTTTCCCAAAGTTTTATTATCAATGTTTTGTATAGTCTAAGTCCATTTTCCCCATCTTTCTCTTTTTAAAACCACATTTTCTACTAAGCAATGCTACACATCATTCTTATGCCTACAAGCAATTGTGAACACGGCAGTGCAAACCGAAAGCATCTAAACAGCATCATGAATTACATCTTGTAAAATATTATATCTAAGCTCATGTTATCCAAAATACTCAACAATCCTTCAAAATTCACTTTCATCATAGGCTAGACAAAATTTCCATAAAGCTAGAATTTGTGAGACATGCACTACACATAAAATGCAACTAAACATAAAATGCAAGTAATAATGACTAAAAACCATAAACATGCAACATTTAAACTAAACATGCACATATTATATGAAAATTTAAACTAAACATGCACATACTATATGCAACTACACTACTACCCCAATACCCCCAAACTTATGATATTCATTACCCTAATGAATGAAGGTATAGGGTTAGAGAAACTCCCCTACTGCTCAGCTGTACCACCCTCTTCGGGTGGTGATTCCGGTGGTGGATATGGCACGGCCGTCCTAAACTGTGGCCACTCAAGCGTTATCCCTTGATGTGCAAATGCCTCCGCTAATGACCTCGTGAGACCCGTAGCAAATGCTGCGAAGTTGTCATACATCACATCGACCTTTCGTTCCAACCTTCGGAGCTGTCGATCCCTAGGGGAAGCAGTTGCTTGAGTTGCCGGGCTCGCTTCATGTGTCTGAGAGGGCTGCGGTGGTGGCTCTGAGAATGTGGACTGGATGATGAAGCCTTTTCCTCGCGGGTGCGGTGCACCTCGTGCCCAATCCTCAAATTTTGCAATGGTTGCGTGAGTGATATCTTGGCTCGGGTTTTGCATTTGTTCATTGTCCCAATGGAATCCTTGATGGGCACACATCATAGCTACAACAGACACACGTGGAATACTCCCCGCCGTGCTTCCCGACAGATAACGCAACCTATTTTGATGGATGAGGTGGCCCACATCAATGTACTTGCCTGTGATTATTCCCCATAGAATGATTTCCCTTTTCGTTGTGATTTCATGCTGATGAGACGACAGAACGAGCTTGGCACATATAAACAAATTCCACGCCTTTACATATCGATTCAAGGCTGAGGCTGGGAATATGCGAGGCTGATTCGTGCCGGCCTTATAAGTCCACTTTGTTCCTGGAATGCACAACTCAGTAATGACCATTTCCAAATATGTTTCCAAATGTGCACCTTCTACCCAATTAGCAGACCAAGTCGGTGGTGTGTCAGTTATCCTGAAAATTTCTCTGATTTCAGGTGGTCTATAATCTATTTGAAATCCGCGAACCATAGATAGACCACTCATTGTATCATTATCATTTACATAGAATTCTCGGACGATACTTATCGGAACAGGCATAGGGTTTGCAGTCAATTCAACCCATCCTCTTTCGTGAATCATATCCCATAGCTGACCATCTTGCCTCTCAGGTTTAAAACTGCGCTCCTTTATAAATGTCTTCGCCACGATTTTGTAATACTCCATTTATGCTTCCAGACTCAGAAATTTGGTATGATCCACAACATCCTCCCCTTGACTGCTAGAGGAAGACGACAATGACGAAGTGGTAGAACGTGTTCTCTTAGGACCCATGTGAAATTGAGAGAGAAAATGAGGATTCCTTGCCTTGCAGTGAATAAGAGTTGTAGTCGATGATGGAGTACCCCCAAACTGAATTCTGCACAACCCAATCTGAAACCCTAGCTTTATACTACAGATATTGATCGTGGGTAGAGGATGAACGTGGGGAGAATCGTGGGTAGTCGAGCAACTGGTAACGGCTTGGAGATGAGAAGTCGTTCGTTATGGAGAGAACAAGGGAAAACGCCTCTGTGTGATTTCAAATAATAGAAGAAAGGAATCACAACACCTGTTTTAAAACTTAAAAAATTTTCAAGTTCCGGTTCGCACGACCGCGCGATTTTTCAATAGACTTGTGGCGCGGGGGCGCGAGTGTAATTTTTAGTCTGAGAGGCATGCCGCGCGGGCGTGCGTTCTTGTGCTGTTATCATGGTACGGCCGCGCAACCCTGAATCCTGTAATTCCAATTTTCATTTCTAGTACTTCAAATAAGTGGTGAATTCAGTCCAAGATACCTACATAGACGTCAATAAACACTGTCAAGGCATGAATTACTGAGTAAGCATGAATGTCTAACTTAATACCATAATTTCGATGCTATGCACAGACATACTCATATCCAAATTCAGCCACTAAGATATTCATGTAAAGGTAATCTACTATCACAATAAAAAAAATGCAAATGACTAAAAGAAGCAACCTAAACTGAATAAGTAAAAAGTATAGATAGAAATAATGGGTTGCCTCCCATCAAGCGCTAAGTTATAGTCAATTAGCTTGACTGTCTCTGAATCTCATGTCGAATAAAGAATTGAGGTGACTTTTTGTCTGTCCACCTCGCCACCAAAGTAATGCTTCAATCGCTGCCCATTCACATTAAAAGGCTGATCCAGGAATTTATCATACACTTCTATTTCACCATGTGGGAAGACAGTCTTCACTGTAAATGGCCCTGACTGTGACACCCCCAAAACAGGTATACATTACCCATCTTGAGTCGCCAAATACATGGTACAAAATTCAAATACAACTTAATAATACAACTGTCATATAAAATATGACAAAATATAAACTAAGAGTTTTAATAAAAATATTATCATCTAGACAATATCCACACTCAAAGGAGTCCTCATTACATTTATTGTCACACAATTTAACAGAATAGTGAGGACTACTAATGCTATCATCTGGACCGTCACTCCGTTCCCCGACTTGTCCCAGCTATATTCTCATTTCCTGAAGAGAACAGTGAAAGAAAGGGTGAGCTCAACTAGTCCAGTAAGAAATATTATGACTAAGATAATGCAGAATAAATTATCATTAGCCTTCAACAATGTTAAACTGATAAAATACAATAGACATCAAGTTTAACTACAGCGAAATAAGCAATCCATTAGAAGAGTCAAGTAGAGCATGATATCTACTATCTTCTATGATTTAAAATGTTTTCATCAATTTTTATCGTTGAGACTCAGCTTAATAAATAAACCACATCATCGAATCATCCTTTCACTACGGGCCAAGGATATTCATTAAATCACCAATGGTCATGACTATACCGAATAATCCTTGGTCATAATCATACCAAAAACTGTCCATCAATGCACTACAGGCCATTGAGGACTTTTACCACATCATTTATAACATTACAAGTCATGATTATACAAAATGATCCCTGGTCATAATCATACCAAGTCCATCTATACACGTAAGCCAAAGATGACTTTTATCACAATATAAGCATGAGGATGATGACAATGACATAATAATTCAATAAAAAAAGTTCAAGGATAAATTTTAAAGATTTATAAGTTAATTTATCCTGAAATCAATTACATCCTAATTGTCAACATGATACTGCTTTGTGGAGTAAAATTCAAGAATAATATTCATGTACCAAAAATAATTTGGACATAAAAGAAATATATTTTTTGGGTGAATAGTTCCCCATGAATATTACTTCAGGAATAGTACCCCGTGAATAGTACCCCGACACGAAAAGTGTCCCGAATACCCGAGTGAATGATACTACAGTGAATAGTAATCGGGTGAATAGTAACCCATGAATAGTAACTCGTGAATAGTACTCTGGCACGAAAAGTACCGCGAATACCTGAGTGAATAATACTAGAGTGAATAGTAACTGGGTGAATAGTAACTCGTAAAAAAATACCAAAGAAAATGATATTTCATGACGAGTACAAAAGAAATGATATCTCAGACGAGTATAATAGAATATACAAAACTGCAAATGGATTTTCACCTGCCATGCGGTAATCCACGTAGATAGATCATTTCCACAATTTAATA
Organism: Panax ginseng; assembly: GCA_020205605.1. Lineage (NCBI taxonomy): Eukaryota > Viridiplantae > Streptophyta > Magnoliopsida > Apiales > Araliaceae > Panax > Panax ginseng. Next base: position 139,179,093 of record CM035132.1, read on the forward strand.
AAGAATGAATACGAAAGATCATTCACCATGCATGCGATAATCCACATAGACAGGTTATTCTAACAGAATAATAAAAAATGGAATAATAGAAGAATTCACCATGCATGCCATAGTCCGCGTAGACAGGTTATTCCAATAGAATAATAAAGAATGGAATAATAGAAGAATTCATCAGGCATGCGATAAACTGCACAGACATGTTATTCCCAACAGAATAATAAAGAATGGAACCAGGTCATGCGTAATCTGCACATACAGGATATTCTAATAGAATAATAAAGAACGGAACCAGGTCATGCGTAATCCGCTTGCACGAGGATATTCCAACGAGAATAACAACAAATTCACGGGCATGCGATAGAATCCGATGCATAAAAGTTATTCCAATGTAATAATAAAGAATGGAATAACAAAAGAATTTCACCATGTATGCGGTACTTCGCATAGACAGGTTATTCCAACATAATAATAAACAATGGAATAACAACCCTTACGAGTATTGAAAGAAAATAACTCTCTTCATGAATACAAAAGAATAATACCCCTTACCTTAGAAGAAACTAGATATTGGAATAGTGAGGTAGCAGACTTCTCCTCTTATTTCTCTCTATAATTTCTCTTTATAATAATTGCTCTAAAGCTTTAGTGAATTGGTGAGAAATGAAGGAAGAATGAGCTTCTATTTATAGGAAAATATATTTTCGATAATTGCATGTTCTGGGGCTCAAAATATTATAGTACAATACCTTCAACTATTCTTTCATTTTTAATTTAGTCCTGCAAGTATTATCAAACTTGAACCACCTCCCCTAATAGTAAATAATGTGAATCAATAGTTCAATCATGTGAATCAATAGTTATAATCATGTGAAAATACGAATTACAGTATAGTACATCCATCTTTACCTCCATTTTTAACTTAGTCATGCAAGTATTATCAATCTTGCACCAACTCCCCTAATAGTACAATAATGTGAATCAATAGTACACACATGTGAACAAATAGTTATAATCATGTGAATTAATAGCAATTAATTGCTCATTTATTCGGTTAATTACCCGACTGGTCAGTATAACTTCCATACATCAATTATTATCGAAATAAATGTCGATTTCCACTAACACTAATAATCCCAACCCAATGGAACTATCAATTTCATCTTTAATCAACACGAACTTATTCATCATTAATATTATAACTCACAATATTTAACAACCAGATCGTTCCCAGGAAAGAGGGGGCTTTCCGATAAGGATTTCTCCTTATTGGCGCGCAATTATATGACCAAACCTCTCCTTAACAGAACTTCTAGATATTGTAAATATTATAATTTAATAATATAAATAACTTTGTCGTCTCAATTATTGATTTAATAATATAACATATTATGCAGATGATATTATGACAATAATCGAATCAATAATATGAGAGATATGATGCAGCAATTACTGTAGCAATAATTAAGTATAACTGAGTGAATTCTCACGTAAGCATCAACAACAAATACCGTGTACTACTATGCAACCACGCGTATTACTATACTTTTACTACTGGGTAGTTCAACAGTTTTAACGGTAACACTTCCGTCATTTTTATAAAAGGATAATTCTGTCGTTTTCTTACTATGACAATACTTTCGTTGTGGGGTCCAACAATAATTGTACCTTCGTACGAATATTCCCTGTTAAAACGAATATTTTTCAACCAATCGAATATTATATAACTACTTGCTTACTTTGCAAAATTTGTAAATATTACCCACAACTATAACATTATATCAAATCCACACCATAATATTCAAAAAAAAAAATTAGAGAAATTTAAATCTTTATTCATAAAATCTGGGGTCTCACACTGACCATCTTGATTTCTGCTTCCCGGGAAAAAGTTTTAAGTATGGAGTTAAAAAGCAAAGCCCTTTGTCCCGATTCAAATGTTCTCTCTATGATCTTGCGATCATGCCATTTCTTCACCTTCTCCTTGTACAGCTTCGAATTTTCATATGCATGTAATCAGAATTCATCTAACTCATTGAGTTGGAGTAGGCATTTCTCCCCTGCAGCTTTCAAATCAAAATTGAGCTTCTGAATTGCCCAATATGCCTTATGCTCTAGCTCCATAGGAAGGTGACAGGCTTTTCCATAAATGAGCTTAAAAGGTGACATGCCCAATGGAGTTTTGTATGCAGTCCTATATGCCCACACAACATCATCTAACTTTAAAGACCAGTCCTTCCTCGTGGGGTTCACAACTTTTTTAAGGATTCTTTTGACTTCTAGATTTGACACTTCAGCTTGGCCATTCATTTGTGGGTGATAAGCTGTAGCAATACGATGGTTCACCCCATACTTGGCCATTCGTTTGTGTGTTGTAATCTGACCCTGAACTTGTTTGATACTTGTAGTATTACATCAATACTACAAGATCAAAGTCATAACTTGCCCAGAAACATCAAGATCTGACAAATATTGTTGGTCAAAATAGGCCACACGAAACTGCTTAAGCATGTTCTTAGTGCTCAAGAACACCTAAGGCGACACTTACTATCGCTAAAGGCTTTAGCGATAAACTTATTAATTTTAATTATATTAATTTCCAAAAATTATTTAAAATAGAAAATAATTTCTAAAAATTATAAAATTAGTTTTAAAAATTATTTTAAGTTATAAAAATTAACTTTTAATAATTTAACATATTTTCCATAAATATTATTATTTATTTGAAGATTAATGATATTCAATTTATTTAATAAATGTATTAAATAAATTAATTAAAATTATTTTATTATATTAAAAATCATTTTAAATGATAATAAAGTATTTAAAATATTTGAAGTTATAAAACATAACTTTTAATATTTTGAGATAAAATTTCATTAATTATTTAATATTAATGATATTAGATTTATTTAATAATTATATTAAATAAATTATTTAAAAATGATTTTAATAATATAAAAATCATTTTAAATGAAATTAAATAATTTAAAAATATTTTAATTTATAAAATATAACTTTTAATATTAAAAAAAAATTCATTAATAATTTAATATTTATGATATTAGATATATTTAATAATTATATTAAATAAATAGTTTAAAAATGGTTTTATTGGTTTAAAAATCATTTAAAAAGGATATTAATGGTTTAAAAATATTTTAAATTATAAATTAATGACTTTTAATATTTTGATAAATAATACATTAATATTTAAATATTAATGGTAATTATTTAAAAATGATTTTAAATATTTCAAAATTATTTAAGGGTAATATTAATACTTTAAAAGTATTTTGATTTATTATAAATAACTTTGATATTTTGGCAACATTTCATTAATATTTTAATATTATTTAAATATTATTGATAATAGAATTATTTAATATTTAAATCATTTAAATATGATTCCAATGATTGAAAAATCTTGATAAATTATAATAATTATTTAAAAATTATTATAAGTCATGGAAAAATAATATAATAATACTTAAATTATCTAGAATAATATTTGAGATACATATCAGAGTTTAATTAACAATAAACTCGATAATTACACGATAAAGTCGTTGTTACACCGAAATGCTACCGAAATTGATCCGGACCTAGATAGTTTGACTTCATAAGTGTGTGTTTGTGTCCTAATGACTGATAAATATACGTGACAATGTGATTAGGTTTTGTGTTGACTGCAAATAGCAGTACTATATGTTATGATATGTTATTCTAATCAAAAGAATGATCTTCTTAAGGATAGGTATCTGTATAAATGATAAAACTAAGTAGCAATAATCAGTTATCCATGCAAGTATTCTTACTTTTTATATATACTTATGCAATGATCTTGTGTAAGTAAGTTGTTGAATTATATTTCGGCTATACAAGCTTTTGAACTATAATGTTATTGATCATGTATTTAAACTTTTGTACTCATACAAGATTCTCAAACTTTATTCATTCATTGTTTATCAATACAATATTATTGTATAATCCATATATATATTCTGTTCATTAATTTCTAAAATTGGTTATACAAGTGTCCTCACTTGGATAATTGTTGTACATGTTGATACATACCTATTAAATTCTGGAATGTATACATTGCTTTAAAAGCCGTCTAAGCTATTTGACCCGGCTAGACACAAATTTTAAAAATATTATTGAACATCATTGAACTTTATTGTTATCCAACTGAATTATTTTGGTTTGGATTCCAGACTAAGTATGAACATCCCAAACATGGGAATCTTTTGTACGCCTAAGGCGGATATTCTGGACGAAAATATCGTTCGAACATGTAGTATTGATCAATACAGGGCATAACAGGCCGATCACCCTCGTGCCCGTAAGTTATGACGATTTGCGGATGAAGTTCTGTAAAACCTTTTTGAAAATTAAAAACAAAGTTCATAATCTGTCGACTGCTCTGCATTTATAGTCAGTACGTAGTTTTAAAATTTGAAATAGAATTGATATGTTGTTTAGTGTTGCTTCAGTTTACTTCACAAGAAAACAACTGTTGATTCGTTGTACAAGTGTCGTTCAAAGAAAATATTTAATCCTTTCAGTTAATGTTTATTGTCTACTATTACTTGTTGGGCACCCAAATGTTCATTCTTGAATAATTTAAATGTTTTCAGTTAATCGTGATCAACCTGAAGGTTCTGCCAAGAACAAAGGGAAAGGAAAGCTAGCAGAATAAACTTTATGGTATTCTATATAATAATTAGACTCTATTAAGAAAATTATATTTAGTAATTATCATGTAATGTAATGTATTAAAGGTTGTGAACCTGGGGATTAGACAACTCTGATTATGTAAATTAAGTTTGATATTTATATAAATATTATGATTTCGCTCAAAGAAATGATATCGTGAAGCACCGAGTTCGAGTTTCAAGTACCTGAATTTGGGGGCGTCACAACTCCGATGGTCCAACAGCTTTGAAGTCCTTGAAAGTCGTTACTTGAGCTTGCGGCTGATTCGAAAGTGCTCCTATTAATAAGGTCAGCAACTGCTGAACCGGGTTAGCATTGGCTTCGTTATTGTTGTTGTTTGTAGACCCCTCAATAGGTGGTTGTTGGTGTGGTTGTCTTCTTTTAGGAGGCATTTTCTGTTTAAGATATACGCTTATTAGATCACTATTCAATTCCTTGAATATTTAAAGTTTAACTTAAACATTCTAATATTAAAGCTTAACACAACATTTCAATAAACTTTGACATTTTATTTATTCATAGTTTTCAAAACATAGTATGGATAGCATCTCTGCTATCAACATCAACTTTCCTGAACTTGATAAGTTTTAGGATTACATACTCATCTTACCCCTTTATTTATCTCAAAATAAGGGATTTACAATTTAATTAATCACATATTTAGTCATACAACTTATTACTCTTCCTATCTTGGCAAATTAAGATGTTAAGACGCTTCTCTATGCTCTTCCTCTATAATATGATACATCATCATACGATCCATCACGTACCATTGCAAGTCATCAAATTGAGTAGTGTGAGAACCTGAGAATTTAGACGATTAAGAAAGTCTTAAATGATAGAATAAAGGTTGAATAATAAGACCTAGACTGAAAATGGGTATGGTTTTAAAAATTTTGTGAAAGACTTATGTAAAAACCAAAAATTTTAGAAATTATTAGGATAAGAATTTAGTAAATAAAATTCTTAAGGCATGTGAAGGGTTCAAATAAGAATACATATATGTGATATAAGGTATGTGGTATGGTGTTGCATGGGGTAATATAAACTATGCAATAAGTGATTTATGTGTTTAATGAATATCTTATTATTATATATTTGTTACTTATTGTAAAGGCGAGTTATTTGAAGTAAAGAAAATGGATAGAAATTTATCTATCGATATTAAATAATTTATGTGAAATTATTTTATCATAGTAAGTTGGTGACATTAAATAACTTTGATAATCACCAATTTCTTGAGTATATGTACGAGTAAGTATCAAGTCTAAGGTAGTGCAACCGTACTCTTTAATGGTGGATGTATAGAAGTTGGGCTAAACAATTCCTTCAGAGAGTAGAGGTATATACGAATTAGTAACTGATCTAACTCACTGTGAAAATAGTGTAGACGAGACGAAAACTAATTTGTTGGTTGTTTGTGGGAAAGCACTCAGTGTACTATATTGAATACTATTAAAGACTCGATGCGTGCTAGGTTTAGACTTGTATATATGTACGTTGATGATGAGAGAAGAAAATCGATATATCTTTAGATAAATATTGGTTAGAGATTTATTGATTAATATTGAGATATGGTTAAATGTATAGATTAAAAAAAATGTGTTGAGACAATCTATAGAAAGGAAAGAGAAATAATTATAGTATATTTCTAATAACGGATATTAAAATAAATTCTAGCAATTGATTATTTTAATAAAACGGGGAAATAATAATTTGATATTACCTTATATAGCTTTGTACGAGGTAATGTGTGTGAGTAAGTAATATGGTAAATATATTAAAATATATTTTCTATATAAGTTGATGGAAATAATTTATCATAATAGGAAATAAACTTATTTTCTATATATAGTGTGTACGTGTGTCGTGCATTTAAATATGTTAATAATACATAGATATTATATTAAGAATAATATCTTGAGAAAATGAGTAAATCGTTTTATTATGATTAGTTCCTATATTTAGAGAAAACATGATGAAAACATCTTATGTTATGTTATGGCGAAGTACATAATTTTGATTATAGTAATGTGGTGGGAAATGAATAAGTAATGAGAATAAGTAATAAGCTTAATGTAAGCTTGTGTGATATACCTAGTGTGGCAAAGTGATGGAACATGCATTCATTAAATTAATTTAATGAATGAATAATTGAAGGAATTAATTTGTATGTGCAATGATTTTATATTATATAGTAACTACATCTATATGATATGAAATGAAGTGGGACACTTCAATGGTAACTATATAATATACGAAGTATATGAATACATACGTATAAAGGCTTGTATGCTAGAATTATGTACAAGTGAGATAATAGAATGGGACATGGCAATGGACCACTTTCATGACCATATTATAAGATGTAATGTTAAGAATAATATTATTTTGTGAGATTACATTATAAGTTGTGAACTATTAATTACTAAGTTCACATAATTAGGTCTTGTGTGGCATAGCTAGGGAAGATAAATCAAATGGAGATTTAATGGGAAGTATTAAAAGAAAATAAATGGTGAGTTTATAAATAGTTGATATTAATTATCATTATGATAATTGGGTATATTTGAGATGATAAATTTTATGGAAAATGATGGATTAGGAATATCCAACTATTTTATAATTAGCTCAATTAAAATATTATTTAAAATAAACCAATGTACATGGAGTATATAAATTCTATGTGTAATGTATGATTGGGTGTATATGCTCATTTAGGAACAAATATCAAATAACCCCTGTATACTAATAGTGGTTATCTAAATGTTGAGTTTTAAGGGTAGTGTCCCAAATTGTGTGTCATTTTTCTATACACGTGAAATGCAAAAAGGCTAGCTAGTCTAGCTTGCTTCTTCTTCTCCAAAATCCATAACTTCCAAATGATGATGAGGGAGTGTGTTGATTTGATTTTTCACCAACTCCTTCTTGTCCAACATCTTCTTATTTCTTCCCATGGTATTCAAACATTGGGTAAAGCTATGATTTGGTTAATGGTTTCTCTATAAATAGATCTCCTCTCTTCTCAAAATCAATTGCTGAGATTTCTAAGTAGAGCTAATATAATTATATTGTGAGAATGAGAGGGAGAAATCAGAAGTTATGATTCAAGGATTGTCAATTTAGCTTCAAGAGGTATAACTCTTAACCTATGTTCTTAAATTCAAGTTTTTGCAAGTTCTTAGAGAAGTACTATAATACTTGTTTTGAGTTGAAAAGTTTATGGTTGAAGCATGATAGAATCTATAAATTGATGCTACACATTGTTAATATAGTCATATGCGAAAACAACAGAAGTTAAACGAACCAATTTGGCTGAGAAACGAATTCGTAGTAAATAAATTCGCTAAACTTTTCAAAACATGAAAATTATTATGAACATGAGTTTGGTATTAAGAATTAGGATAGTTAGGGTTTCTGTAAATTGTTATAATTCTAGTATGTTGTAGTTCTATGAATTATGAATCCATAGAATCAAAAACGGACTAATTTGGACATGTATAACTCAAATTATGAAGGTTAGAAGGGAAGTTTGGCATTATGGTTAATAATACGGAACAAAATTTTGGTTTACAGCTGCTAGGCCCACCCCGGCGGGCTATTTTTAAGGCAAATCCCCCGCCCCGGTGGGGGGGGGGGGGTTTGTGTGTGTTCTACAATGACTGATTTGACTTGTTTTGGTAAAACGACTATAACTTGTTCATACGAACTCCGATTGAGGTGATTCAAGATGATCCGAAACGAGGACGAATAGACCTACAACTTTTGTTCTTTAAGGTTTTCAATTTGATGTTTTATGAAGGGTTAAAATAGTCATCTTTGTGACTATTACGTATTTAGAGGCGATCGGAGGGCGTCGAACGAGCACATACGCAATTATAGTGCTCTCGACAATGTATTATGTTATTCTAAGTGATGTAATGTAACGACCCAGGAAAGAATTTTCCAGAATTTAAGTTTAAAGAATTAGTTATTAATAAAATGAATTTTTATTAATAATATTATGTGTTATGTGTTTATTAATCGTTCTAGAACCTAGGATAATTATAAGTCGGTAGGATTCTGGCTATGAGCTAGACTGAACAAGTAATAATTTTTAAGTCAAAATGAAAATTTTTTGGGAACAAAAATATTTTCAGGGAAAAAGACGAAATAGACACTATTCGCTCAACGAAACCCTAAGGGTTAGGGTTTGAATAACCTAAGCCTTTCCGAGAGTTCAATATGTCGAAATGACATTCCGTCAAAAGATTTGATGATAATATATCTTGAAGAGTTAAGTAAGCCGATAAAAGTTTTTCTCGAAAAACATGCAGAAATCAGACAAAATTAAAATGATGAAAAGTACTACTGTGTACTTTTCACTCGTTTAACTACGTTGGAGGAAAACGTGAAGGAAAACGCTCAACACCAAAAAGTGTTTTTCAATTTTTCAGAAAGCCGAAGAATACGTAAAATTTAATCGGTAAAGGAAAGAAGAAATATCCAAAAATATTTGGATTCCGAGAATAGCAGTTTTTAAAATTGTCGGACGAAAACCTGAAAGACAGAACCACGAAACTTAAAGGCTAAGTAGACTTAAGGGCTAAGTTAACTTAACACCTAAGTCATGAATAGTAAGGAGGTGTGAATAGTAAGGAGGTTGGGTGGCGAAATGAGTAAAATACCCCTAGCCTTGGTTTTCTATAAATAGTAAACTTAATTCATTTAAATAGGATTTTGAAAATCCTACAAACTAGAGAGTGAGGGTTCGGATGAAGGTGGAGAAGGAAGAGCATGAGCATGAATGATCGGATCAAAGGTGATCGTGAAATAGAAAAGCTTCATGTAATGTAGGGCTTTGTCTAGCGGAAGAAAAATAAAGAAGAGAGGTAACCTAAAACCTAGTCGAATTTAAATTCTCTTTAAGTCCTATATGTTTAAAACATAAATTAATAAGAATAAGAAGTAGATGACGTTATGAATGATTTCATATGGTTGAAATCATGAGAAATAATGAAAAATAAGAATTTGAAGTTTAGTAAATAAATTTCTTAAGGAAGTATAAGATTCGTAATGAATTAGAACGATCCGAGTGGATTATATAAATAAGTAGGTGAAATAAGTAAGGAATGATGTTCTATAACATCAAATTCCAATAAAAAGTGAAATTGTAATCCAAAATATCGATTAAAAATGAAGAACGAGCGAAGAACACGAAGAACACGCGAAGAACACGAAGAACGTTGTTGATGGACAAATTTAAAACCATCGTAGGATAATTGTTGTTGATGGAAAAGTTTAAAACCATTGCGTATAAGTTAGATGCATATTGCTTGGTTAGGAACGGTAGAAACGTTCATTAAGAACGGATTAAAACTTAGCTATAACAAAGTTATGGCAAAAATTTTGTAAACGACAAACGAGAATTAGAAAGTTAGTAAATGAACCCGAACGTGTAGGGTTTCATAAGAATGTAAGAGAACATAGAAAACATGAGTTGTGGACTCAAGAATGAATGAATTCCAAGTTCGGATGACCGAATTACGGATGAACAAACGAAGATCGTTAAAAACATAAAATGAATAAAGGGTGAAGATCAAGCCAATCGAATGGCACGTTAATGGATTCAGAACAAAGTTTTGTCTAAGGGGTATTAAAGTACGTAAGATAAGGAAGAGAATGGCTTTGGAACGACCTTGTTCCGAGTTATAACGAATAAGTTATGGAAGCAGGAAGTAAGCGTCTCAAATTGAATTTAACACTTAAAGAAATTTTCTAGGGTTAGGGCTTGGCGCCGTGGCGCCAACCATGCCTTGTAAGGTGGTCTTTGCGGCAGCAGACCGAGCCGGGTATTTCAAACTCAAACTGCAGTGCGTACAAGAGATAAAGAAGAGAGGAGCCTAAGAATGCCAAGCAGGTAGGAAAAAGCTAGAGAAGAGCTTTTAACTGCTCAACTGATGGGGGAAACGTACGGGAAGATAAAGAACATAATGTTCAACTAATGTAACACTTAAGCAAGTAATTTAAACCTTAAATGAAGGTTGAAAGGAAAGATTAAATGAGATTAAAAGACGAGCAATGTGAACATTGAAAACGTAAATGATCCTCGTGAATTGTATTCGCATCGGACGAACGTTCTAAGTATACCCTGGTTGTATGACCTATACGTTGACAAAGGTAGTAAGTAAGAAATGAATTATCGAGAAAGCCGTAATGAACGATTATAAGAGTAATGAAAGCCGAAGGTGATTCGTATAAGAATGAATCCTGAAGGGTGGCATTTAGTTTCCAGGAAGCCATAAGGAATGAGAAATTTACTTAACGAAGATTATAGTTTAATAAGTTCGAATAAGTTAAGATAAGTTAAGTTTTAGTACAATCGTAACCTTTGATGGTTGACATATGGGAGCTGGGCTAAACAATTCCTTCAGAGAGCGAAGGTATATACAAAACTGGCAACCGATCTAACTCACTATTATAGGCAGTGTAGATGAGATGGGAACTTGTTTGTTGGTTGTTTGTGGGAAATCACTCAGAGTATAATATGGACTACTAGCAGAGAAACGATGTGTGTTGAGTCCTAAAGAAGTTATAAGAAGAAGATAACAATGTAAAAAATCAAAGATGATGAACGTATAAGTAAGACATCTCCGTATGTCATGAAGTCGTAGAACAATAATGAAAGTGGTCGCGTAAACTTAGGTTGCATGAACGCAAACCCTAAGAAGTAATGTTAAGCAAATCAATGCATAAGTCAAATATACATGACTAATTAGTGTATGTGTTATTTTTCTTATGTGCTACATAGGAACTGGAATGAGCAGTTCAGCGTAAGTTGTAGCTGTGCGTAAGGCAAGTTTCCTAACTTCATTCATATTTCAAATGAATGCTAGTTTCTTAAACTTCTCAGATGTTGAACTTGAGAAGTTCTATCTATGTGCTAATGTGCGATATTTTTGTAAAGTGGTAGAACATATAAGGCCTTGTGCCACAATGTGAACAATTTGGTGTTTCTATGAGATGAATTGTTCTATGATTTAGCTGTTCAATAAGAGAATGCTCTGTTCATACATTATCCGTTATTGTTAAGTCTGTGCTAATGTTTCTAGCCAGACAAAATGTGTATGAAAAAGGTAGAAGAATGAAAGTATTTTAAAATTAAAGTGAATATTGTTTTAAAATGATAGGAAACGAGATTATTCCTATTATTCAAGCTGCTTCATAACCTTTATTCGGTTATTAAAGTCTTAAAAGAATGTTTGAATTCTTGAAGATGTTTGTTCAACTGTTATGACTTGCTAGGCAATAGAATGCTCACACTTGCTTTAAATGAAAAATATTTTCAGCGAATGATGTTAGAAGAACTTAAGGATACCTTAAAGATCAAGCTGATGGTATCCAAATGAAGTGCCATTTAGAATGTGGATGAGCGAGAAGATCGAATGAAGACTTGTACTATAAAATAAGTTAAATGAACTTTAGAATAGTTTAATGAATGGTGATGTATCCTTGCTGGCAGATAAAAGTCACTCTTGTAAAAGATAAAAAATAATGTAATTATCGTTATTTATAATGAAAAGGGGTTATAAGGTTTTTAAAACCTGTGATTTGAGAGTGTATGTTGTTATATTTTAGTTTATAATGATGTATGTTTGGAAGAAGATGGGATCGTGACGTATGGAATCCGGGTGTGAAGATAGACCGAATTTCGGGGTGTTACATGTAACATGAATATGCATGATATTAGAAATGTCTTATAGCTAAGATTTCTTTACTCATAATGAAATTCTTTAACATAATTTTCTAAAAGAAAACTTAAAGTTTTTGAGAAACAGAAGTTGATGAATTATGTGTCCTTTGAGTTCTGACCTTGGACCCTATGTACACTTATCAACAGACATGAAATGTAGTTTTAAAGTTACCTTGCATAGACTAGATTGATATTGCTTGGTTTAAAGTGTTTTGAAAGAAAAACTTGAAGTTTTGAAAATGAAACTTGACGAACTTTGTGTCTTTTAAGTTTCGACTTTAGGAACATGTGATTGTGGCCTAGTTATGTTTGCGGATGGACAAGGAATGTAATTTCAAGATATAATGCACATAAAAGGTTGTCAAGCTCGGTTTAGTATGTGTTTTAAAGAGAAATTTAAAATTTTTAGAAACTAACTTTGATGAACATTGTATTACTTGCATTATGACCTTATAAGCAAACATGATAGAGTTGTATATGCCTTTGAACATGAATGATATGTGCACTAAACTAGTCAAGCATGACATACGTTATTTAAGCATGTTTTAAAAGTATGAACTATGTTGTGTCTATATAAATGAGATAGATACATATGATCATGCTATTAGAGGCTTATTAGTACCAATATATGGTTTAAAAGCTTATAACATCGAATCTTGTTAAAGTAATTGGTTAAGCTTGATTGATTGAAATAAATCATTATGGAGCTAAGTAGTTTGAATGTGAACTTGAAAATAGACCAAAACCTATTTGATGTCAAGTATGGATGGTTAAGGTATAATCATACATATCTAGATATTCTAAGAGTATGATGAGAAAATGAAATGAAGGTTTTACAAACCTAGTTAGGAAACGATGTAATATTTATTATTATATTAAGAGTGTATTAAGTGTATGACTAATGGATATGAATCCATGATAATATAACTGTGTAGGAATACACGCAGTGCAGATAAGCTTTAAGCAGTTAAGTCGTAGTTGATAAACTACGAATCAGGCAAGTCTTCCAGTTCCTATTTTATATATGAATTTGATAACTGTTAGTTGAGCTATATTATGCTATACAAATGTTGATGTATATATATAAAATGTATATGAAATATGTATGAAATTTAAAAGTTAATATTTGATGATATGCTTGTGAAGAAAATCTCTATGCCTATTATGTGAGAAGTAACATGCGTAGTAAATATTAATTGATTATGAATGCATGAACTGAATATGCTGTTATATGTTATGTGTTGCATGAAAACTATTAAAATTGCTAGACTATCGAGCTCACCCTTGCAAATAACCACTTTTGCAGGTTAAGGACTCACGATAAAGATTACGTGCTACTTGATAGATAAAGTTCAATAGCATCGAAGGAGATTTATTTAAATATATGCCCTTGAACCATGTTTAGGTTCTAGGAGATGTACATGATAGTAGTTTACGATGTGTAATACATGTTAAGTTGTACTATGTGATACATAGAGGAATTCGAATCAAGATGTAAAGATTTATACAGTAATTTGAATAGACTGAATCATAACATAAATTGATTCAAGGATATGTAATTAATTCAAGTTAAGATATCAGTAAAAGATTTATTTTTTAAGGAGATTGAAAAAGTTTAAATTATTCCGCATATTTTTATAACATCGAATATGATATAAGACATGAATGGTAAATGAACAAGATTAAAAACTTATAAAAGTTTGGGGTCATTATACAGATCCTGGAAATGGAAAGAATTTTTATTCTAAATTTTAATAAGCAATGTTATATTCTTTAAGTTATGAGTAAAAGATATAATAGTTTGATGATAGTAGTATCGTGGCGAACAAGATCTGAGGATCGAAGGGACCCGAATTTGGGGGCGTCACAACTTATGTGGTATTGTGTATTGTGATTATATGTGTGTTCAGTATGTGGTTAAGGGTCAAGTATGAATTAGATAAGTGTAACATGGGAAAACCCTAATGTTATGATAAGAACGTCGATGATAAGTTAAGAAACCCTAACGATCGGTTAGAAACCCTAATTTAATTTCTTAGAATCTGAAACCCTAATTGGGAATTTCAAAACCCTAATTTGGGAACCCTAAGGCTAAGTATAAAACCCTAAGGGTTAAAATTTATATGAGTAAATGAATATAAATATTATGTGTTTGTTTTTATTTGTTTATTATATAAACAAATAAAAAAACTAAGGTAACCTAATTATATATTAGGAATGAGAAATTGAATAACTTAAGGGTTATGGTATGAGAGAATAATAGTATTTAAAATATATACTAATCCTAAGGGATTTGTTTTATATATCTCAATTAATTAATTTTATAACCTAATTATAGCAAATCTAATTGGATTAAGAAATTAAATATGCATGAGTAAGTATTTAAATTATAATTGAGAAAATGAAAACCCTAAATAAATGACTAGGGTTGGATAAGAATTTAAATGTATTGGAATATATAAATTTCATGGCCCAAGAAATTAATTTAGAAGCCCAAAAGAATTTAATTAAAACCCAATCTTTTAGCCAATTGAAGAGTGACTTTTTAGACATTTAGTAAAGCTAAATAAGGCATTAAAAAATAAATCAAAAATGGATAGAAAATGAGGAGAGATTGGAGGCTAGGATGGGAGAAAAAGGAAGCACGTGATGTAATGATGATAACTTGTTTTAGTTTGCAAAGTGGTTCACCCACTCCTTACCAACTCTTCTATGTGTCACTCCTTTATTTAACCAACATTCTTAGCCAAAGCTTCAAGCAACGTTTAAATTATTGAGGATGAGAGAGAAAGAGGAGTGGGGGGATGTATGTTAGATATACAAAGTATATCTCTTAATGACACCAAAATCTATTTTATTTCTTTCTTCTCTTTCATCTCTTATTTGCTAGGAAAAACGAACTAGAGAGAGAGGAGAAGGACGGTTGGAGTAAAGGAGCAAGGGGAAGAGGCTTTGATCTTCTTTCTACCTAAAATCATCATTCACTTTGGAAGAATAAGGAATGGTAGCCACAAATTAAAGGTATAAACACCTTTTGTTTAGGTATTTTTGATTATTCTAAATCGAAACATAGATTTATGTTCTTCAACTTCAAAACTCTAGATCTACATGATGTAGAGTGTGTTATGTGTGGATCTATCCATCTTGTGTGTTGAAAGTTAGATCTAAAGTAAGGAAATGAAAGCTATGTTTTGAAAGCTAGAAAATCTTAATTTTTCTTTACTACTTTGTAAGCTTATAACTAGAGATCTACAACTTTTTTTGCGATCCGTCAAAAGGGGATACTAGATATATAAGTTAAATAATAAACCTAAGTGGTAGCACTCAAAAATGTTGAGTTTACAAGTCATAGTGACTATTTTAGTAAAAATAGTCCCGACTTTTGAAGAAGAAAATAAACTGTTTTAGGTCAGTTTAAGCTAGGGGTAGTTTTGTCATTTTTTTTATATTCAAAAATTCGAGAAAAAATTGGGATGATAATATGATGCATTTTCTAACATCTCCAAGTGGAATCACTGAAAATGGGGTTGAAGATTTTCGTATGGACTATTCTTGGCAAAGTAGGCAAAAGTCAATTTTTCCAAAAATAAACTGCCCAAGATTTTACAAGGGCAGTTTCAAAATTTAAATTTATGAAATAAATTCCGGAATTTTAAAACATGAATATATATTATATAAAGTAGTTCCCGTCCAAAAATGAGCTCATTCTGACTTAAAATGATCAAGTTATGGTCATTTCAATTTTTACGATTTTCCAACAAAAACGGCTATAACTGGAGTTCTATAACTCTGATGGCCACAAAATTTAAACTGGAGGTTCACGTTAACACGTATAAGATTATGTCAAGAGATGGGAATTTTTGAAGTTGAGCATGATAGGGCTAATTTCTTAAGCTACGGACTAAAAATGATTTTTTTTAAAATACCAAAGGGAGTTGAAATATTATGGAAAAATTCTTTTTGTGTATGAAATATGTGAGGACCCTGAATTTTAAACAGTACAATTTTTACAAATAATTTTTTTATTTTTTTAATATCGGTATTGATTATCAATATTATACTGAGTATCTTTGATATGATCTTAGCAAGATGGTCAAACTATTTATTGACTGAGTAATATGAGTAAAGTTATGTTAAACAACTAATGAAAACACTAATCCTAATTACGGATAAGGTTTCGATAATTAATACAGTTATTATAATTGTATCTTTAAGTATGTGTTGGTATAGTATGGAATTAATGGTCAAGTGTTGATCAGAGATGGTATACCCTTAGTAAACCCTAATATAGATTAGAAACCTAATATGTGATTAAGAAACCCTAACAATAAGTTAGGAACCCTAATTGCATTTCTAAAAACCCTAATTTCTTATTCAGGAACCCTAAATCCTAATAAGTAAACCCTAATTATGATTATCAAACCTTAAGGATTAAGATTAAAGGGAATCATGTCAAATAACTAAACTACCCTAAAAATTATGTGGGAAATTACCAAAATACCCTTTTAAAGGAGAAATTACTAAAATACCCTTTACTTAACTTTTAAGTTAATGGATTTTCCAAATCTAGTGACTCACCATCCTTTGGATAACACCATGTGCTTAAAATCCAAGCCAAATCAGATATTAGCGCCACCTAGCAACATCTAAGTGTACTGAATCAAAATTAAAGGGATTAAAGATAGAAAAACCAAAACAAAGCTCATTTGTGTTCATACACTCAACCAAGCCTCTCTCTCAAGCCACGAAACTAACTAGTAAATCAGTCCCTAGAAAAGTCCCTAACACCCTAAGATCATATTAAGAAGCAAGGATCAATGATTATTGAAAGAGAGGTATAAACCCCAACTTAGTTTCATCTTGTATGCTAGGATAAATTTTGTGTTTTTGTGTTTATTTATGTATTAGAGGATGTTACTTAGTGATCTATGATGATATATCATAGATCCATAACATCAAAGTGCTTAAAAATGAAGTTTTCAAAATTGTCAAGAACCCTAGATTTATGGCCTAACAGTCAAATGTCAGAGGCCATAGATCTAGATCTGTTAATTGTTAGACTTGTTAATTGTATCAGTGTTGTAGTATTTTATGAGGGGAATAATCTGGAAGTGGAATCATGTTTATAGCATGTCCAGATTCCAAGATATTAATGGTCAAAGTGGGTTGACCAGTCATGAAGTTGAGTTTCTGGGTAACCCATAAATTCTCCTCCAGAATGGTCTGACAAGATTTTCATAGACTTAGATCTCTTATTTGTTATGTGTCTAGCTTATGTAGATGTAAGATAGTTATACACTGATATATGAACTAGAGGACCATGGAATTAGATCACATAAACAACCAACATAATCAAAGATATGAGCAGTCAAAGTAGGTTGACCGAGCACATAATTGGTTTTCTGGATATTCCAGAAAACTAATGAACAAGTTTTCTGACAAGGTTTGTGTGACGCCCCCAAATTCGGGTATCTTCCAGCTCGACAGATGGTGCTACACGGTGAAATAACTTAAAAGAGTGAATATGTCTTCTATATATTCCAAAAAAAAATTCCCTTCCCAGGTTCTTTGTAACCATTACATATGTTCTTTCTCATGATATCAAATAATTACAATGTTCAAACTATATTATTACAAAGACAGCTTATTTTTCTACCTTAGCCTTCCCTTTATCCTTATTGGATCCTTCAGGTCCTTCAATCTTCGCTGCATTCATATGGTTCAAGCAAGAGTGAGTATAACTAGCGCAGCAAGTATGACAATTTCATTTAAACAGCAGGCTTGAATCATAGGAATCATATATCTTCAATAACTGAATCAATAGTTATGAAGTACTATTGATAATTCAAAATAGTACTTCTCTTTTCTTTAAAACGTTTAACAATGAACAACATTCGTTAAACATAAATTTTGGTCCAAGACCTTGAGCATTTTATTCTTTCTTTGAAAAGGGCAACCCAACACCAACTCCGTAAGTCCGATATATCTTACGAGCACATCTAGGTGATCAGCCTATAGTACTCTATGTTGTACAACACTTCTTCTTTAAATGTATTTACGTTTAAGTTTTGGCAACCACACATGCCTGTCGATTAACGACAAGACGTTTGTTTATTCATACTCAATCTTTCTTTGAAATCTATACAAAAATAGTTTGGCAAAAGATAGCAACATTGATAATATTTCAAAAAATTATAAGAAAATCCATGAAACACATTAAGTCTAGCCGAAGAAATTGGCTTCAACTTCAATATACATCAATTCATGCGTATGATATATGAATCGCAAAGCTTGTCCAGAATGAACATAGACAAGGGTTATAACACTTGCCTTCAACGTCTTCTATAGTTAATACACTTTCCTTTTGAATCTTTAAGGTTTCTACAATACGTAATCAAATAGCATACCACATTAGGCCATAATTAATCATGTATGGTCACTAATGTATCTTACCCTTCTTCTCAATCTAATCATTCTTTAGATTGTCTATCATTGGTTACGGTTATCGCATTGCTTTATATTTACGTTCAAGTAATCTTTCGTCAACCTTTAGTTGTAATTCTTAAGGTTATTACCACCATTAAGGGTGTTACTTTAAGTTTATTAAGGTGCTAATTCACCATTAATCAACTTTTATTCCTTTTACATTCATGAGCATTCTTCTCTGGCTCCTTCCTAGTGTTGGCGTTGTGGCACCAGCTTCCTATATAAAGTATGTGCTACGACGCGACTTCACAGTATGTGAACCCCGTCCTTGGCGCCGGGGCACCATCTCCTTATATCATAGCCACACTGCGGCAACACTTCACACGATGGTGAGGTTAGCCTTGGCAACGCGTGGGCGCCAATTATAAAGCTTTTGGTCATGTAGCGGCAATGTGACCTCGAGCCTCGATGATGGCTTTCACAGTTTTCTTCTTCTGTAAACTTTATGGGCTCATAACTTGATCATTATAAGTTCAAATTAACTCGTTCAAAAGTCGTTATCTCACATAACACATGTTTTATGATTTCATTAGAAAATCTTACATTTTCGAATCCGTTAACACGTAATTCACCATTTAAGTTCTTTATTACAAATTCATTAAATATTCGTGAACGTTCATAGCTTATCTCTTCGTTCTAAGTTAGAATTTTACCATTTTTGAGTCTGTAATTCCAAAATGTAAACTTAGACTATTCTCCATCGAAAACCAATGTTTTTGAGTTCAATGGTAACTTTTAACTTTCATTCCGAGAATTTAACGATTTCGACGATTATCGTTTAATCTCGTAAATTTTGCCATAACTTCGTTACTTGAGATTTTTACACCGTTCCAAATAGATTTCTTCCATTATACAACATATATTTTCTTAACCTACAAATGATGGTTTTAAACTTGTCCATGAACAACAAAATTACAATTCTTCAATATTCTTTATTAGTTCATAACTTTTATGATTATGATTCCATTTACACATGGTTTATTAAGGTTTAAGTCCTCTAATAACCATCCTTAACACTCCTTATCATACATGCTCCACCAATATTAACTTCTCTATCAAACTAGAATTAAAGAGATGAAGAATAATGGTTAAAGGTTTATTACCTTTGAAGTTAAAGCTTGGTTCTTCTTCTTTCTTCTTAGATTATCAAAACTCTTTTCACTTTTCTCTCTATATGAATACTCTAAGATGTTGGTGTATTTTGAACAAGCAACAAATGAACTAGATACCTCTCTATTTATAGGATTTTCCAAGCGAGGGTATAAGGGTCATTTAGGCCATCCCACCTCCTTAACTTCGACCTCCTTACTATTCCTATCTTGGTCACCAAGTAAATCCCTTTTCTTGGCCACCAAGATGGCTGGCCATGTCCTCTATGGGGCCCACATGGGTTGCCCCATAGGTTTTTCTTACCCGATAACCCATCGGTTCGATCTACGGGTCTGGTTCTTGGTTTGGTCTTAGGTTTTAATAACTTTGTGCTTAACATTTGGGCTTACATTTCATGTCATTGGGCTTTAACAAGTTTTCACTTGGGCTTGCCCAATTCCTACACACGTCCTATAAGTCCATTATAATTGGTTTAAAACTTATAACGTATAGTTCTCGTATTCTTCTCGTATACTAATTCGTATACTCATTCATCATATACGATATACAATCTTTCATACATACTCGTATAATAATTCATATCATACTCGTATTCATTACCTCGTATAATACTTGCTTATCATACGATCGTCATTTATTTAATCTTTACTTACTTAACATTCTCGAACTTAGTACGCTGGCGAAAAACTGCGTTTGTCATACTTGAATTATTATTACATAATCCATCCTTCCTTATTATTCTATCATTACGTATTTCCCGGAAGATAAAAAATAATTCCCGAGCACATATTGATGAATAGTATTTTTTAGAAAATTTATCAGAAAGCTTTATTTTCTTCTTGAAAATTCAAACACTTTAATTCCTTCACGTAGCCAGAATACTATGATATTCTGACATTTTTAGGTTATAGAACAACCTTCATCTTATTAACTCATTATAATAACATATAATTTTATTTTATTCATTATATAATCAAATAAAATTATTTTACAATTAATCCAATTTTCTCGGTCATTACATTCACCCCCCCCCCCTTATAAGGATTCTTCAAGTTCCCACGTTGCTTCTTCAGCATCATGGTTCTTCCATAACACCTTTACTGAAGTCCCTCTCAATATGAATAGGCATCGTGGTTATTCCTTAGAACTTGCTCTTTTCTATCAACGATTTGAATAGGCATTTCTTCGTACGCCAAGTCCCTCTCAATATGAATAGGCGTATACTCTATTACGTGCTTATAATCTGGATTATAAGGACGTAACACAGATACATGAAAACACATTGTGTATTCGTTCTAAGTCTAGAGGTAATGCTATCATGTAAGCTACCTCTTCTACTCTTTTTAATACTTCAAAAGGTCCTATAAACCTTGGACTTAACTTTTCCTTCTTTCCAAAGCATATCTTTCCTTTCTAGGGAGATACCTTTAGAAATACATATGAGCCTACTTCAAACTCTTGGTTCACTCGATGCAAATCTGTAAACTTCTTCTGTCTGTCTTGAGCTGCTACCAATCGCATTCGTATTAGCTTAACTATATCCGATGTTTGTTGTACCAATTCAGGTCCTAGCATTCGGCATTCTCCTACTTCATCCCAACACAATGGTGTTATGCACTTCCTTCCGTATAAAGCTTCGTAAGGCGGCATGCATATGCTCGCATGATAACTGTTGTTATACGCAAACTCTCCTAATGGTAGGTGATCATCCCAACTACCTTTGAAATCTATGACGCAAGATCTTAGCATATCGTCTAGCGTCTGAATTGTCCTTTCGCTCTGTCCATCGGTTTGTGGATGATACGTTGTACTTAACTTCAACTGCGTTCCCAATTGTTCTTGCATACTTCTCCAAAAGATTGACGTGAATCGTGGATCACGATCTGACACTATCAAAAATGGTACTCCATGTCTGGAAATAATTTCCTTAACATAAATTTTAGCTTACTGATCTAAGTTATACTTGACTCTTATTGGAAAAAAGTGAGCTGACTTCATCAACTGGTCCACTATTCCCCAAATAGTGTCATACTCTTTCTATGTAATTTGAAGTCCCACCACAAAGTCCATTGTGATATGCTCCCACTTCCATTTTGGAATCTCCAATGACTGTAACAAGCCACTTGGTCATTGATGTACGGCCTTAACATTTTGACAAGTTAAGCACCTACTCACAAATTCTGCTATCTCTCTCTTTATGTTCAGCCATCAAAAACTCTATCGAAGGTCTTGATACATCGTAGTGCTACCAGGATGAATCGAGTACCTTGAACTATGAGCCTCTTGTAACACTTCCTCCTATAATTCCATCTCATTCGGAACCCAAATTCTTCCTTCAAATCTTAATAATCCCTTATTATCAAGACTATACTTTCTTTATTTTTCATTTGCTAGCCGCTTCTTCATCTGATCACACTCATCATTTCTGAGTTGTACCTCCTTGAATCTCTCTACAATAGTAGATCGAATTTCCATTGTAGACAATCTCTGACCCGATTCACTCGATAATTTCACCTCCAACTCCATTCTAGCCATCTCTGTTATTAACTCAGTTTGGGCCATTAACATAGACAACTTTTTTCGACCCTTCCCGCTTAAGGCGTCGACCACTACATTGGCTTTTCTAGGGTGATAAAGGATATTGCAGTCGTTATCCTTTATCAACTCTAGCCATCTCTGTTGTCTCATATTTAAATCTTTTTGTGTGAAGATATATTTTAGACTCTTATGGTCCATGTATATCTCACATTTCTCTCCATACAAGTAATGCCTCCATATCTTTAAGGCAAATACTACCGCGGCCAGTTCCAGATCATGAGTAGGATAAACTTTCTCATAATCCTTTAATTGCCATAATGTATACGCAATGACCTTGCCATGTTGCATGCGTACGCAACCAAGTCCTCTATGCGAAGCATCGCTATAAACTACGAAATTCCTTGTATCATCGGGTAAAGATAATACAGGCTCTTCACTCAACCTTTTGTTTAGCTCTTGAAAACTATCTTCACACTTTTTAGTCCACACGTACTTCACTCTCTTCCTTGTCAAATTAGTTAACGGAGTAGCTATCTTAGAAAAATCTTGGATAAATATTCGTTAGTATCCCACTAACCCTAGGAAACTCCATACCTCATTTGGCGTTTTCGGTTGTTCCTAATTAATCACTGCTTCCACCTTCGCTGAGTCTACTGAAATTCCACCTCGCTCGATAACATGTCCTAACAATTGTACCCTTTCAAGCCAAAATTCACACTTAGTGAATTTTGCATATAACTTCTCCTTCCTTAGTGTCTCCAACACTAATCTTAGGTGTTCAGCGTGATCTTCTGGCATCTTAATATAGACTAGAATATCATCAATAAACACTATGACAAACTTGTCCAAATATTTTTTGACCACTCTGTTCATCATATCCATAAATGCAGCTGGTGCATTTGTTAACCCAAATGACATCACTAAAAACTCGTAATGACTATAACGAGTTCTTAATGTTATCTTAGGTACATCGTCCTTTCTAACCTTTAACTGATGATACCCCATTCGCAAATCTATTTTAGGAAAATACTTTCCCCCTTTCAACTGATCAAAGAGATCATCAATCCTAGGAAATGGGTATTTATTCTTTATCGTTAACTTATTCAACTCTCACTAGTCGATACAAAGTCTCAATGATCTGTCCTTCTTCTTTACAAATAGTATCGGTGCTCCCTACGGTGAAACATTCGGTTGATTGTATTTTCTGTCCAACAGTTCTTGTAACTGATCCATCAACTCCTTCATCTCCACTGACACCATACGATATGGTGCCCTTGAAACTGGTGTCGCTCATGGTACAATATCTATTATGAATTCGATCTCCCTATCTGCCAGAAGACCTGATAATTCGCTTGGAAATACATCCACGAATTCTTTGACTATAGGTATTTGTTCCATCGTTTCTCCGACTCTCTAGGTATCAACAACATGACACAAATAACCCACACATCCCTTCCTTAACAATTTCCTAGTTTGTGTCATGGTAAGACAGCACGAACGTTCCAGTGATTTATTACCGTAAAAAAGTACATGAGGCTATCTCAACGTTCTAATATTTACACACTTCTTTTGGCAGTCTATAATTGCACCATGGTTAAACAACCAATCCTTCGTCATGTGATCAGTTGATCCACACACGAAGCATCCATGGTTCTTCTTTTGACTTGAACAGTTAGGCAAAATGTGCCCCTCCTATCCACAGTTGTAACACACCAATTTTCCCTTGAGACAGACTCCTAAGTGAGTCTTCCCATAGTTCTTGCACGCCTCCATCCTCTTATTTTGATCTCCATGCTTTACTCTAGTATTCCCAAAGTTAAAACCCTTCTTTTTCTTCCCGTTGCCACTACCACTGGTTCCCTCAATTTTCACTCCCCCTTCTACATTATTCTTATTTTTCTTTTCTTTGTGGTATTGGCTTAGAGCCTCATTACCACCTTTGGAAATTATTTCCTTCTCCAAAATGGTTCAAAGGAAGTACTTTGAAAAACTGATATCCGGCTATAGAGCAAGGGTTGTAAGCCCTGCTCGAATCTCCTCGCCTTCCTTACCTCCGTATCCACTTGGTGTGGAGCAAACCTCGCCAGTTCATTGAACTTGGCAGCATATTGGGGAACAGTAATTTCCCCTTGTTTCAACTCTAGAAACCACATCTCCATCCTCTCTTACATACTCGTGGGAAAGTAGTTCTCAAAGAAAATCTCCTTGAACCGTGTCCACGTTAAGTTCTCTATCTCATCCCTAGCCTGGTTTGCCTCAGACCAGAAGTTGGCCTCCCCCTTCATCATATATGTAGCAAAAGAAACCTTTTGCCCCTCCTCAACATTTACAATAACAAATGCATTCTCTATCTCTTTCACCCAAGTCTGGGTTTCTATAGGGTCTGTAGTTCCTTTGAACTCTGGCAGACATACACTCTTAAAATCCTTAAACGAAGTAGCCCTTACTACCGTCGGATTTACATGTATATTTGCCCTATTTTGGTTAAAAGCAGCCGTTAATAAATTAACGAACTCTTACATCAGGTTAACCGGTCCCCCTTCCGATTGATTCACATTAGCTCCTTGATTTTGTTGTCTTCTTCTTAGCGGCATCTTTCTATTAAAATAAATAACACTTCATTATTACTTTCTTCTTGTTAGTTAGTTAGTTATTCATTATTAAACAATAACTCAAACTCATTGCGCAACATATTCAACAAAAGGCTTATATTGATATGTTCTTTCTAGTAGTATAATACTACATCGTTCATCACTACACAGCCTTAGCTGATTACATTAATTCCCGCCATTGCTTTCCAAAAATTGGGATTTACAAAAGACTACCCTTTGATATACAAAAGAAGGTTTTATGTCACTACATAGATACAATATATTTACATATCTAACTCTACTCTAGTTAGTAACTAGATCACATCTGCCTTTTGGCATTCTTATAATCGGCATTGGCAAGACCGACTATTACATCTCTACTGATAGTATGCGGGTCTACCATGACTCCACAGGATACTCAGCCACTTACCGCTGAAAGTCCCCGTGGGAACTCCTATGTATATAGGACATTCTACTAACCTTCTACTTCTTGGTCTTTAGCACCTGCCTGAGCTCAAAGACCTCATGTTTCAGCTTATGGACCTTGTCCTTGGCTAACACCTTCTCGTCATGCTCTTCTTCCCACGTCGTCTCCATGCTTTTCTTGTCCTCAAAGATATCATGGATCTCCTCCTTTAATTCTTTAACCTCCTTCCCATACTGGATATTTCTATCCAACATTGTCATGAACAACGCCTTCATTGAATCCCCTGGGGTCATCTCTTCTACAGGTGCTACCGTATTAAACGATACCACCTCCACCTCCACCTCTAACATGCCATCAAATAATGACATGAAGTCTAATTTTTTTGAGTCTTCTGATTCAACCATCACAACCTCTGGCAATTCAGCTACAGGTGTCGGTAAGATCTCTACTTGGTTTACAGACCCCTCATTAACCACAAGTATATCCCTATACATCACGTTATCTCCTGACATCTACAACAAAAAAAATTAGTTTAATTACTAAACATCGTTAGGATAATAAAAACACATATCACATATAATTCATTTTTAGGGTTAACTTCATCTTTTAATTCTTTAACTTTTTTTAAGGTTATGACTTAAGGTTCTTTTTTCCCCTTAAGTTTTATAACCTACTGCTCTAATACCAACCTCTGACGCCGCCAAATCCGAGTATCTTCCAACCCGATAGATTGTGCTACACGGTGCTATAGTTCACACATACATTCAATTGAAATAACTCAAAAGAGTGAATATGTCTTCTATATATTCCAAAACAATATTTCTCTTCCAAGGTTCTTTATAACCATTACATATGTTCTTTAGTATAATATCAAATAATTACAATGTTCAAACTATATTATTACAAAGAAAGATTATTTGTTTGCCTTAGCCTTCGCTTTATCCTTATTGGATCCTTCATGTCGTTCGATCTTAGCTGCATTCATATTGTTCAAGCAAGAGTAAACGTAACTAGCTCAGCAAGTATAACAATTTCATTTAAACAACAGGCTTGAATCATATGAATCATATATCTTCAATAATTTAATCAATAGTTATGAAGTACTATTAATAATTCAAAATAGCACTTCTCTTTTCTTTAAAACGTTTAACAATGAACATCATTCGTTAAACATAAATTTTTGTCTGAGACCTTGAGCATTTCATTCTTTCTTTGAAAAGGAAAACCTGACACCAAGTCTGTAAGTTCGATATATCTTATAAGCACGTCTAGGTGATCAGCCTATAGTACTCTATGTTGTACAATACTTCTTCTTTAAACGTATTTACGTTTAAGTTTTGGCAACCTCACGTGCCTGTCGATTGACGACAAAACGTTTATTTATTCATACTCAATCTTTCTTTGAAATCTATACCAAAATAGTTTGGCAAAAGATAGCAACATTGATAATATTTCAATAGATTATAAGAAAATCCACCAAACACGTTAAGTCTAGCCGAAGAAATTGGCTTCGACTTCATAATACATCAATTCATGCGTAAGATACAGAATGTGAACCCCGGCCTTGGCGCTACGGCGTCATCTCCTTATTCCATAGCCGTGATGCGGCGCCACTTCACAGTGGTTGAGGGTTAGGCCTTGGCGCTGCGACACTAATTATAAAGCTTTGGGTCGCGCTACAGCGCTGGCCCTGAGCCTCAGATGGCTTTCACAGTTTTCTTATTCTGTAAAGTTTCCAGGCTCATAACTTGATCATTATAAGTCCTAATTGTCTCGGTCAAAAGCCGTTAGCTAACATAACACATGTTTTACAATTTCATTAGAAAATCTTACTTTTTTGAATCCGTTAACACGGAATTCACCATTGAAGTTCTTTATTATGAATTCGACAAACGTCCGTGAACATTCATAGCTCGTTTCTTCGTTCTAAGTCAAAATTGACCATTTTCGATTTCGCAACCCCAAAATGCAAACTTAGACTATTCTCCATCGAAAACCAACGTTGCCGACTATAATTGTGACTTTTGACTTTCATTCCAAGAATTTAACGATTTTGACGATTATCGTCTAATCTCAGAAATTTCGCCATAACTTTGTTATTTGAGATTTTTACATGGTTCCAAATGGATTTCTTCCATTATAGAACATATATTATCTTAACCTAGAAATGATGGCTTTAAACTTGTCCATCAACAACAAAATTACATTTCTTCAATGTTCTTAATTAGTTCATAACTTTTATGATTATGATTCCATTTACACATGGTTTATTAAGGTTTAAGTCCTCTAATAACCATCCTTAACACTCCTTATCACACATGATCCACCAATATTCACTTCTCTATCAAACTAGAATAAAGAGATGAAGAATAATGGTTAAAGGTTTATTATCTTTGAAGTTGAAGCTTGGTTCTTCTCCTTTCTTCTTGGATTATCAAAACTCTTCTCACTTTTCTCTCAATATGAATACTCTAAGATGTTGGTGTATTTTAAACAAGCAACAAATGAACTAGCAACCTCTCTATTTATAGGATTTGCCAAGCGAGGGTATAAGGGTCATTTAGGCCCTCCCACCTCCTTACTATTCCTATCTTGGTCACCAAGTAAATCACTTTACTTGGCCACCAAGATGGTTGGCCATGTCCTCTATGGGGCCCATATATGTTACCCCATAGGTTTTTCTTACCCGATAACCCATCTGTTCGATCCACGGGTCAAGTTCTTGGTTTGGGCTTAGGTTTTAATAACTTTGGGCTTAACATTTGGGCTTGCATTTCATATCATTGGGCTTTAACAAGTTTGCACTTGGGCTTGCCAAATTCCTACACACATCCTACAAGTCCATTACAATTGGTTTAAAACTTATAACGTATAGTTCTCGTATTCTTCTCGTATACTAATTCGTATACTCATTCATCATATACGATATACTATCTTTCATACATACTCGTATAATACTTCGTATCATACTCGTATTCATTACCTCGTATAATACTTGCTTATCATACCATCGTCATTTATTCAATCTTTACATACTTAACATTCTCGAACTTAGTACGCAGGCGAAAAACTGCGTTTATCATACTTGAATTATTATTACATAATCCATCCTTCCTTATTATTCTATCATTATGTATTTCCCGAAAGTTCAAAAATAATTCTAGAGCAGATATTGATGAATAGTGTTTTTCGAAAAATTTCTCGGAAAGCTTTTATTTTCTTCTTGAAAATTCAAACACTTTAATTTCTTCACGTAGCCAGAATACTACGATATTCTGACATTTTTAGGTTATAGAACAACCTTCATCTTATTAACTCATTATAATACCATATAATATAATTTTATTCATTATATAATCAAATAAAATTATTTTACAATGAATCTGATTTTCTCGGTCTTTGCAGTTTGATCAAGCCAGATCTTGAGATTGTGATGTAGTTAGGCTACCTAAGTGTTGTACTTTTGTTCTTTGACATGAGGTCTACAAGATTGTAAAACTAAAACACCTAAACAATAACCAGAAATCAAGTTATGGAAGCCACAGAGTAATTATCAAGCACTGACTGGGTTTATGGGTAACCTAGAAAACCCAGAACAAGCCTGACAACTATTTTGAAGGCTTAGATCTTGTAGATGTGATGTAGTTTAACCTTGATTATTGTTGGTACATGTAGTATTACATCAATACTACATAACCAGTACACTTGCATGCCTAGAAACATCTTGAACAAGGAATTAAAGTTGGTCAAACAAGGCACCCAAGGACTGACTTTAAATGTTTTTGAAGCTCAAGAACACCAACAGCGATAGTTTGTGTCGCTAAAGCCTATAGCGACGGTTTTATTAAAATTAATTATATTAATTTCCAATAAAGCAATAAAAATAGAAAATAATTCCTAAAAATTCAAAAATGAGTTTTTAAAAATTATTTTAAGTTAGAAAAATTAACTTTTGATAATTTGACATAAGTTTTATTAACATTTTAATTTATTTAAATATTAATGATATTAAATTTATTTAATAATTGCATTAAATAAATTAGTTAAAATGATTTTAATATTTTAAACATTATTTTAAATGATAATAAAGTGTTAAAAAATATTTGAAGTTATAAAAGATTACTTTTAATATTTTAAGATAAATTTTATTAATAATTTAATATTAATGATATTAGATTAATTTAATAATTTTATTAAATATATGGTTTAAAATGGTTTTTATGATTTAAAAATAATATAAATGATTTAAAAATATTTTAAGTTATAATAAATGACTTTTAATATTTTGATAAAAAATACATTAATATTTGAATATTAATGGTAATTATTTAAAAATCATTTAAGGGTAATATTAGTGTTTTAAAATATTTTGAGTTATTATAAATAACTTTAATATTTTGACAAGGATTTCATTAATATTTTAATATTACTTAAATATTAAAGATAATGATATTATCTACTATTTAAATCATTTAACAATGATATCAGTTTGTGAAAAATTATTATAAAAGATAATAATTATTTACAAATTATTACAAGCTTTCGAAAAATATTATGAATACTATTTTAATTATCTAAAATACAATTGAAGCTTTGGAATCGAGTTTGATTGAAAATAAACTCGTTTATTATCTGACATAGCAATCAAAACCTAGTATTGATACCGAAGTCCAACCAGACTGAACTAGTTAGACCTGATACGTGTTTGTATAGGTTCTAAACACTTTTGTAACTGCATGATTACGTGATTAAGTGATATAGTGACTTTAAATAATATTATTATGTGACGTGATATGTTACGCTAATTGCGAGACCGATATTATTTATTATAGGTCTTTCAAACGCGGCTAAATTATATTATGTAGCAGTAGTCAATGACCAAGGAAAGTTTCCTTAACTCAATCTCGAGTTATTACTTTTCAACATAGTAGTGGGCAATTATTGCTAATTATTCCACATCTGAGATTTATTATTGATTATTCGTAGTTAGTGCAAGTTCATTAACTCAAACTAAATTTTTAATTTTGAAAGTATGAATGGGGAATAACTATTGTTGGTTATTCACAATATTATTATTGATTGCAAATAGTGCAGTTGATTTATGTCTATTATAGACCATTTTTTGAGCTTTGCCTTAGCTAATTGTTTTGGCTAGACGAATATTTGTTAAAACTTGATATGTTCAAACTGAATTGTTATTGAAAGATCAATGTCAATTATTTTGGCTAGATCGAGATAGTTATTATATATTGAAATCATAGTATTTCTTTAAATCCAAACTATATTGTTTTGATACGAACTCTTGATGTAAGACTGAGATGAACAACCTTTATATAAAAGGGAACTTTGTGGTAGGATATATGGCCATTACACGATTTTGAGTATTATTCATAATATTGGGTACAATGAAGCTGATCACTTTATGTACTTACGAAGGGGTAAGATTTAATCTTTATAGTTATCTGATACACCTGGGTAATTTCAACATCAAATATATGATAATTACTCGATTTGTTTAAGATCCATTATGAGCACTTAGCATAAAATCTGGAAATATTCCACTTTATTAATACAACAGTATTATCTCTTGTTAATCAATTGAACATTGTTGAAACTTTGAAGGAGTTTTACTCTTTCATCATTGAATTGTTGTTTAGCCTATAATTCAATAAAATCTTGTTATTACTAAATGATTTGTTCAGCTAATTTGAAGTCATTTGAACTTTATTGAAATTATTTCGAATCTAGTCTTATATTCTTTAATCATATATCTTTTTGTATATTAACTTGCGGAGCAAACTCATTGCTCACCCTTGCTTACGTATAACATTTCAGCTAAGAACGAAGTAGCAGGAGGGTCAGAGAAGGATAAGGGAAAAGGCAAAGTGCAGGAGTATTTAATATGAACTTTACTTATTGTGTTGTTATGTGTAACCCTTTTTGTATATCTGAGGGTATGGTTGTTATGTTAAGGTTAGAAAACCTAGCATAATGTATTAATGATAGTAATTAATGGTATGTATGTGATTATTCATAAATAAATGGGTAGTTAGATGTTATTTGTATGATGAATCGTGAGCACCAAACCCGGGGGTTAGGTAACCCGGATTAAGGGGCGTCACAAAATATATGTATATATGTTTGGTCAAAGGATAGAAAAATAATAAGTTGATTTGGTATTTTCGTGAAAAGAATTAATGAATTCAGCTTGCTGGATTGAAAATCTGTTGAATCCAGTTTGCTGGATTGGAAAGTAGTTTACTGAATTGAAAACCTGTTGAATCCAGCTTTCTTGATTGCAATCTGGTTGCTGGAATTTGAATCCAATTTACTAAATTGCAATTTGGTTTCTTGGATTGGCCATCTGGTTGCTGGATTTAGAATCCAATTTACTGGATTTGGAATCCAATTTGCTGGATTACAATCTGGTTTGCTGGATTGCAATCTGGATTGCTGGATTGGTATGTTTAGATAATCTAGGTTGCTGGATTAGTATTTGATTTATTAAATTTTAAAGAAAAAACTTATAATATATAAGATTAATCATTTTTGATTATATCACGTCTATGATTTATTAATTCGCACGTTGTGCATGTTGCATATGTTCATCAGGTATGAAAGAATGATCACCTTCATTACCATTTAGTTCAGTTAAATTTGTTCATATTTATTATTGGCCATTCATCATTATTTTCTCAGTCATTCAGTTATGAAAATTGATTCATGTTCTTTCACAATAACTATATTATTGAAAGTTTGTTAGCTTATTATTTAGTCTTTCAATAATGATATATCTTTCTTTTTACTTAAACTTGTTGGGTAAACTTTTTGTTCACCCTTGCTATATCATGATAAATATTTTAAATTAAGATGAAACTTCGGACACAGGCAAAGGTAAAGACAAGTTACAGGATTGGATTATTTTATAGTTAAAATTATAATAGTATTGAAGGAAAATAACATTGTAAGTCCTGTAGTATATGAATAGGTGTATTAAGTTGAGGTTATCGACCTTGGGGATTATGTATAAATGTTATTGTATAAACAATTTATGTTTATATCTTCCGCAATAGTTATAGAAATGATGTACCAGATTCGTGGTGATTAGTACCCGGATTTGGGGACGCTACAAGCTGGGTAATAAAAGAATTGGTCCTGGGCCCTATTAATCACAGAATGAAAAACATAATCCATTTCATTCATCCTAGCCTTCTTCGTCTGAATCTTACCTTCAGCACGATCTGCACACTAAGTAGCCTTCATCCAAGCGTCCTCTGCTCTCGAACGCTTAGCTGACTCCTCCTTCAAGTCATCTTTTATCTTTTCCACTTCAGTCTTCATCTTCTCATTCTCAGCAAATAGCTCCTCTTGATGTCCCTCTATGTGAACTAGGTTCCATTCCGTGTTCCCAAGTCGTGAGTCGAGTTCCTGAATCTCCACATCCTTGTGCTCTATCGTAGCCTGACGCATCTCAGCTAGCTCTTTCAGATCCTCAATTTTATCATGTAATTCTATATTACGGTCATATAGCTCGTCATACATCTCAGCTGATATAGAGCTTGGTGGAAACTCCACAGGATCCTCTTCCTCATCCTCCACCTCTATCTCCTCAAAGTCCTCCTCCTTAAGATCAGACACAGGCTCATTCTTCTGTCCTTCCTCATCGAACAATAGAGAAGGCTCCCTCTAGATCAACTGCTCCTGAACAACATGGACATCTTGGGGCTCCTCATCTCTAGGTACTTGAGGTATCTCTTCCCTAGCTTGACTGGATCCTTCAACATTAGACATCCCGAAAACAAAATACTTTTAAGTTTTTATTTATTATGTGACATTCTTCGATACTTGCGAGCACATAAGTTATTAACACGTAGCACGTAAAGTCTTTTATTGTTTATCTTTAATGAATTACCTCGATTCATTCCTTAGAACTCGATAAGAGTTTATCACCACTATGTTTTCTATCTCCTTAAAGGTTACTTCCTAAGGTTTCCCCCACCTAAGGTTCATAACCTAAAGCTTTAATACCAACCTGTGACACCCCCAAATTCGGGTGCTTCATTCCCACAGAATTTTGTGTTCACTATCCAAAACAATTACATATATTTATCCATATTCAAGGATAAAGACATAACTTAAATAACTCAAACAATAATCTTTCCTATTAAAGGGTTACATCAACTTAAACAATCCCAGGTAATCTAACCTTAAATTATTACATAAGTCTGTGGAATACATCACATAATTAAATAAGTCTCATAACATAAATTCAGTAATAAAATTAAACAAGTCTTCATTATTTGGACATCTCGCCCTTGCCCTTGCTAGTAGACGGCTATTCAACTTTCTCAACTTTAGCTGCAGTGTTAATTGCAAGAGTGAGCAAACAATTGTTCACTAATATAAAGAATGATAATAGCAGTAACATAAGAGTAAGCAATTAATATTGAATAATAGCGAACTTGTTCTACAAATCAAGAATAGAAAACAAGTTCAGGATTTATATCTGAGGGTCTTAAGACCATGAACTATGTCCCCGATTATTAAGTATTTCTACCTCAACCTTAACAGTCGTTTAGACTATACAGACCCTTCCTTACGTACTTAGGGGGATCATCCATTCGTACCATGTATTGTTCACAAACATCTAAAAGCTAACGCATACATAATCCCCTATATTAGGGTTGTTCATCTCAGTTTGACTTTAGGATTTTCGCACTAAAGAAAATCTAGTTTGAAATTAGCTTAACAAAGACTCTAGAATTTTAGAATACTCATCAATTATGGATTAGTCCAATCAATAAAGGTTTGTTTGCTATTCGAAGGTTCAACATGATAATATAAGATTGATCAACGGTACTTAAGTCAAAGATTGAATATCAACAATATACAATTGAATAGACATGGTATATATAAGTATTACATCCGAAAGAGTTAGAAAACTCATTTAGGACATTTAACTTGAACAATTTATGCTTTGAATAGCAAGAAACAAAAGTTTGGAATGTGAAACTCGCTCAATGTAAAGAATTAGAATGCAATAGCTTGCATAATCATAAACAAGATGGAATCAATAAACTTGCTCAACATAAATATAAGGTTTATGAACTTGCATAATGAAAAATTAGGGTTAGAGAATTTGCATCGTGCGTAAGCTACACAAGTATAATAAATGTTCGCCAAATACCCTACATGTACCATTAAAATTGCAACAGCGATTAGTTAAACTAACATTTTACCCTATAAGTTTAACTCTTATTCAAACTCATCTCATTCACCTATCTTACATTCAAGTATCTAACACCATATAATGTTCTGAAATCACCAACTTAATAAGGCATCGACACCCCTTAAATACATCCCAAGTCTCAATCAATTAACAAGTTAAAGTTTTCTAAGTCTTTATCTTTTCAATCTAAATTACCAAACACGTGATCACAATCTGTTATGGAACTTCATTACATGCTTCATACCTTGTTATGCATCTTAGACTAGGTTAAGCTAACACGTCATGAACTGAACTTAAAAAAAACTGCCTCATTCGGGGATTTATATAAACAAGGCCGCTCAAGTTTTCATAACCAAGACAAACTTACTGGTGCTTGATCCCAGAAAATGAACAGGCACAACTGTAGCATTTCTACCTTTGGTATCGGAGCAGCTACGCCAGTACGCAGACAAAAATTGTAGCAACTTCAGCACTCTTACAAACCAAAACTCCAATTTCCTATTTTCTATAACAACATAGACAAACCCTTACATTATATTCCTAACTAAAACCACATAATATATACAATTAATCATTTTAAAACCTAAAACTACATACATAATCAAATTTAGAGGATTAAAATCATGTTCTTGCAATTTTCTTCATATTTCTACACATTTAGCGAATTCAATCACCAAATCTTCAATTCTTAACCAAATTAAGCCATTTTAGTTGCATTGTTTTTTTTTTTGAATGTATTAACACAATCTACAACAAGTTTACAAATTATCATATGATTCACGCATAAATTTCTATTTCAAAACAAACTATATTGTATATATAACCATAAAAATCCAAATTTTCATTTTAAAAACATGCATACATGAATTTATCAAACCAAAATCATTTCCATAGAACGTACAACTTATTATAATCATATTTCTAACATATACAACTATTATCTCAATAATCAACCATAGAAATTTAACTTTTTAATAAAAACTCAAGAACACAAAGCATGATTTTTATGAATTTCAACTTCTAACAATTATTTCTAGATGATAACCAGTTGATTACATAAACTAATTAACATTTATAATTCAAATTCACAAAATTTCTATACTAGAAATTAAGAACATGAAATTAGGTTTTTATACCTTCAATATTTGACTTCTGTAAAGAAGAATGATAGAGAATTGCTTGCTAATGTTTTCCCCTTCACTCTTGGTGCTCCAATCCTTCTCCACTCTCTCAATTTCTTTCTCTGTTTTT
This sequence comes from Panax ginseng, assembly GCA_020205605.1. Classification (NCBI taxonomy): domain Eukaryota; kingdom Viridiplantae; phylum Streptophyta; class Magnoliopsida; order Apiales; family Araliaceae; genus Panax; species Panax ginseng. The sequence continues at coordinate 139,215,173 of CM035132.1, forward strand.
CTATGTTCTTCTTCTCTAACTCGTGTTCTTAGTCTTAGGAAACCATGTACTATAGCCCAACTAAAACACTGTGCGTACAAATAAACTAATAAACGTGGTTATCAGTTTCATCAAGCCAAAAGTCATCGGCTGTTACATTAACCAAAAGCCACAAGGCTTTGTTTGGTTTGCACACTAATACATCCCCCTTTAATTTATTTTTATAATACTTATATTATATAGTTCTTATGTCACACTCATTATACAACTAATTTAATTAAATTCATAATTCAAATTAACATTTGTTATATAATTATAATTTCCATTAAAATTTAAATTTTATTTAACCTCTCTAATTTAATTATTAAATTAAATTAGAACGACATTATAACTATTAATAATTCATTTAATTTAATTATTAAATTAAAAGTATCATTCATTAATTTAATTATTATAACACATCTCAACTAAATTATTACACCACAATTTCATCAATTATTTTTTTATCTTAATAAATAAATTAATAAAAATATTTATTTAATTCAATACATATTTTAAATTAATTACAAAATTCTAATTCGTTAAACCTGCGGATGCCGCGAGTAGACCCACGACTACTTTGGTCTATAAATAAGACCCCCCCATCGGCAAAAAAAGAAAAGAAAAAAAGTAAAAAAGAGAAAAAAAAAAACTATGTCCATTTCAGCTTTTAACCCCTCATATAGTGTTCTAAACTTCAATATTCTTCTTTCTAAACACTTGTATACATATATATTACGACATATCAAATTTTAACTAATGGAAACTGAGTTTTCAAGGTCCAAAAGCAATCTGAAGCCTTCTTTGCACTGTAAGATTTTTTCAGATTTGAAGAATTTTACTGCCTTAATATATATATATATATATATATATATATATATATATATATAACTGTTCATTCAATGTAAATCCATAATACATAAATCTGTGGACTAGATTTTTCTAAATTTAGCAATATCTAACTTTTTACCGGTTCAAAAGTTGTAAAACTGGAACCGTTGAGATAGAATGGCTAAGATTTATTTAAATCTAGTTTTCTTTCTAGTTTTTTTGTAAATATTAAGCAACCACGTGACCCTAGATCTGTATCTCGAGGGAACGGGAAGCTTGACTATGCAGAGATAGGGATTTAACTGATGAATCATTTATTTGCATCGTTTAGATTAAATATCTATTTTATTCTAGTATCCTCGTTAGGCAGGATATTCATATGATATTATGTGAGCTTCGGAGCGATATGAACTAAGATCTAGCTGACGGATCTAGATCCAGTTCCCATGATGGACCTTTTTCAGGTGTACGGCTAGCTTGTAAATTATTTATGGTGTTTGGACATTATTCGTTGGCTTTCATGCCCTTAAGGAGCCTGACACTTATATGTATATTATTTTGTCGAAGATGTTTCGTATCTCAAGAATAAAATCAAATCAAGCCGAATACAGAATAAAATGGAAGTATCAAAGGCCTCAATTACTATATTAGCATAAGGGTTTGAAAACCTATTTTCAAAATATCATTCCTGCCTATATTGCTTAAAATTGAACTTTATACAAATCAAACCATTTGTATATAGGAGCAAATGAGGCATAGCACTACTTCTAAATAATGCACTTAGGCCTAATTAACACACACACACACACACACTTCAAATAAATTAAGTAATTGAAAAGATGTGGTAACCGTATTTTTACGGAAGTCGAGGGGTGCCTAACACCTTCCCCCCCCCCCCCCGGTTAATCAAGACCCCAAACTCTATGAATCTCAGTTTCCAAGGCCTGTTAAATAGAGTCCAACAATTGGGCCTTTGTGTAAACCTTTTCAAATTTGGTTGAGTTGGTACAACCATTTCAAAACTACCAACTAGCGACTTTGAATTTTCAAATCGTCGACATTTTTTGTCGGACACTTTTCAAACTCGCCCTTTCAAATAAAATTCAACACATAGAAAACATAAATGGTAAAAAGAGGAATTCCAAAAACGGAAATTTTTCTCGACATCAACAAGGGATGCATCCCTACCTGCCACAGTGGTCAACATCAAGGCTCGAGCCTGATCACGCTCATAAGTCAAGAGATGCACATGACGATTCAACTTAACCCTAGAAGATGAAACAGAACTGAGTCAGTGTATAACTAAAGCTAAAGCTCTTCAACGAGAGCCAAATCGATTTCTAGCAGTACGTAATACTCTTTTGATCGGCCCGGATAGCCATCTCTGAACTCTGTAGTCTATTGATGGGACCAAAACCCTTAGGATCGAGCCAAATCTTCCTCAGTAGTAGAGCAAATGGGGAAGCGATAATCCTTGGGCCCCTCAATTGTATGAACATCCTGATGCTGATCAAACTGACCCATCATTGCTAGAGGATGATACGTGGTCAGACCCCTCAAGCCAACTAGAGGAAGAAAATTCAAGTCCGCCATATGAGTGATGAAGCTCAAGAAGGAGCAATAGCTAGAGTATATGATAATCTCAAGTGGCTCCTCTATAGCCTCTAGAAATGATATCCAAGATGTCACATCTATGAATGAAGCAGGATGAAATGAATAGCTCAATGTCATTCCATGACCAAAGTAAATCCCATGACAACGAAGTCGGATAATCGTCCTCAGGTGGGTCATGAACTAAATATACAGGAGAACTGGGATACCTCTAAACTCCTGATCAGTAGACTAGCAGAAAGATGTCGATATCAAAGTCTCGGCCAATATCAAGGAAAGAATGGTGAAGTCATCTCTAAGAGCTCTGACAGTCATTGACATCCATATGATCAGCGTAGAAGGGCACATACAAATAAGACAAAACGCACATGATTATGGCATCTACCCATGTTGTCTCCCATCGCTCCTCAAAAATAGAAAAATCTCCTCGATGAACAGTGAACCTATCTGCAGAAGTAAAGTGGTCTATCATAAAGTCAATCGAGATGATATGGTTGCCACCTACCTCAGCCAAAACAACTGCCCTCCTCAATCAAGTAGTGGCCATAAATTAACGACGCATATGCCAAACTGCTACCCTAACACAAGGCCCCTCCATCGTCAGACCATAAATGCGGCCATACTCCTCTAAAGTAGGAGTAAGCTCATTTAAGCTAAACCTTAAAACATGGCGCTCAGGTATCCAGTAAGCAAGTATACCATCAATAAATCCATCGGGTACCTGGAAGGACAACAAAGATATGGAATGACCCAGCATACGACCAACTACTATACGGTCAGAATATGATAAACTATTATGCCAAGCTCTCAAGCTAGTGGTTATCTAACTCGGTGGAGAATGATCCATATAAATAATAGATAAAGAAGCCATCTGTAAAAACTGTGTCAAAAAGATCATACAAGGGATCTCTATCCAATCATTTCTATATATAAAGCACACATCATAATGAGCGATAATACAATATATAAATGAATAAATAAAACATCATGCATTTATCTGAAATGAAATACATCAGTTTTATATATATACATCACTGTCACAAATATGATACATATAAAAACTGAAAAACTAAAAAAGTATAGGATAATGGGGCATATACGCCCAACGTCTAACAGAAAGCCTGTGGAAGGACTACAATGTCATCTATAGAGGTGTTGGTGTCATCAAATTTATCAACCTGAGATAGGTCATCCTTAGTAGGCATATCCTGCATATTAGTGCGATAAGGCATATCCTGTATATCTAGGCAATAGGGCATATCCTGTGTATCCAAATGATAAGGCATCTCCAGCATACTAGAGCGATAGTCAGAGAAACCCTCTCTATCAGTAAAGCCACTACTGTCTAATGGTCCAGCCTCATAGCTCTGGGAATCAAAAGTACCAAAAAAAATGGATCCCCGCCCAAATGGAGACAATACATCGACATCCTCTCCAACTAATATGTCAAATCTACAATCTGGGATGAATAAGATGTCTCCCAAAAGCATGTTATCTAATCTGTCATCGTGAGAGACCCTAGAACCACATCCCCTAGAAATTACATAGCCCGGGTCTGACCTCCAATAGTGTGAGGGCCCCACCATACAGAGAAGTCAACCGAGGTGATGGGGCCATCTGATAGGTGAAATCCCTCAACCTTGCTATAGGAATCTTTGAAATAGGCAGTGTCAAAGACCAAAATTACTAGGGTAGAGGAAGGAAAGGAAGGCGAATCTCTCGATAATACATCTAAAAGCACGCTCTCCAAGGTTCCATCAAATAGAAAGGGAATCTGGCGAGTAGATAGATAATACTCTGGACCTATCAGGAGGCCATCCTCAAAACCCTCAGCAAGTGCTCGGCAATATAGGGAACCCATACTACATCAGATGCTAATAGTATCTCCAGCTGAAGGTGGGTATGGGTGAAATCCACTGAAACCAGAACCTCGAACAAAGTCGTTGATGCCATCTATGACCCCGAGGGTAGGTAACCAATCCCAGAACAGTGAGAGGTCGAAGGAAAGGAAGCCTCTCATAAGTACAGAACTGTCAACCTAAAAGACCTGACATTAATCATGGGAAATTAAATCAAGATTCAGATAATCATAAATTAGTCAAGATGACTCACCAGAAGAAATGGGTAGAAGCCGAGCCAAGCATTGGTTACTCCCTTAGAGCATAGTCTCATTCCATGAAGGAAGATCACGAATGTAAAAGGCCCCCAATCATAGTCTCCAATACGATCTATGTAACATCCCCATATTTATACTCCCACGGTATCCGATATGGTGCTTACTACAAGTCAATATATATAACGCATTTAAATCTATACACCCATGGTATCTGATTATATGCTTATATCTAATTGAGTGACTATACAATTTATAACCAGATATAATTTTCATAGATCCAAGATTCACAGTATCCCATAATAGATGACAATTCTCAAGAGAACTATTACTGTGTTTGGATGCCCTCACTTAGATATATGAACTTTATCTGTGAATACTATATATCTATCCAAAATTTTGACTATCAGTAATAACATGAACAGTCCATATTACCAATACCATCACTCAGATGTATAGTATATGTCATGCAAATTACACTATCATATCGATAGTACCTATCTATCCGAAATCTAGAGTATCAATAACAACATGAACAGTCCATGTTATCAATACCATCACTTAGATAAATATTTCCAAAGGATCTCAAACAAGATTGAAGATTCTAATTTACATCTATGTATGTAAGAAAACACGATTGCAGAAATAAAAATGTTATACATATCATAAATATTAAGATTCGATTACATGATTCTTCATAAAAATTTCTTATTATGAAGTATTCAACTAGACAGGAAAATAAGTTAATCTACGTAGGGACGCTTCCCTTTATCTACTCCAGATGTACAGGGGTTACCGTCTAATACTACAAAGGGAATAATTTACAAAGGTGAGCTATAACATGCTCATTAGATTTTATATATATATATAACAATATAAGATTTGAAGAAATATAACAATTCAAAATTTAACTGATAGTTGCTACCATTTCTGGATTTCTTTTTTAACCATTTCTGGACTTTTTATTTCTGTCAGCCACACAGACTTAGAAACTTTGTTTTAGATATGAGATAAGGGATCAACCTATTCAACATCCTAGGAGTATGCATCCCATCCTAATAGTGCTCAAATGCACCCAAATTAATGTCAATATTTTATTGACCAAACCTCGATCCCTTACGGGATACCCAACTTCAGAATAGGATGTCTTACCAAAACAATTTGGATTGACACAACAACTTATGCTCAATAAACAATATCATAGGAATAAACAATTCATTTCTTAGTTATGTTGAAGCTATAGCAATAACATTACAATAAATGGTAATTCAAGTTTAGGTTTGATGTATCATATCAAAAGCAAATCAAGATAGAAATCGTGTTCAACGAATAAACAGGGTTTGAGAATCTGTGTAAGTAATAAGTTGGGAAAGTAATTAGGGTATAGGAAACTTGCCTGAGTGTAGATCAGTCAAGTAATGCTACTCGATTCGTTAATGTTTGATGTTCATTCATATAAATCTAACACATTAGTACTGATAACAATACTCAAATACAAAATTTACATATGTTCGGGTTAAGTTTAATATTGTTTCGGTGTTCAATGACCTTACCGAGTATTAAATAAGTTGTTATTTCGACTAAATTTTATTTATAAGCTTTATTGTATTTTTAGATAATTTATATATCCATTATCATAATTTCTAGAAGCTTATAAAAATTTTTAAGTATTTATTTATTCTTTATATGATTTTTAAATCATTTATTTCTATTTCTAAATAATTAGTATTTACTTAGAATTTTTATAAAATCTTTTTACTATTTTTAAATAATTTATAACCATTTATTATGATTTTTATATCATTAATATTATTTTTCAATAATTATTTATTATTTATAAGTAATTATTCTAATTACTTTATTATTAACTTAATTCTTAATAATATCCAAATAAAATAAAATATTTATTGAATTTATGTAAAAATATCAAAAGTTAATTATAACAACTTAATATAATTTTTAAAACTATTTTTATATTTATTTATTAATAATTTCTAATTTTTATTAATTAATTTCTAAAAAATAACAATTAATGTCTGTCGTTAAACCCCTATAGTTACAAGAAGTTTCGCTATAGGTGTTCTTGAGTTTTTGGGTTTCAGCCGGTTGTGGCTTAGGGACCTTATTGACCATGATTTCTTTTGTTATTGTTAATGATTCTCAGTTTGGACAAGTATGAATGTTATAATACTCATACAGTAGTACAACATTAGACAAATTTCGTGCTTTAACCTACATATAACAAGAAGTTATAGAGGCTCAAAGTCACTGTCAGAGCTGTTCTTGAGTTTTTGCGTAACCTAGAACAGTGTTCATGGTCGGTCAACGGTTTTGTAGCTTTCATATCCCTGATTCTGTGTAATAGATTTGTGTTGTGTTTGTTGTAATATGTAATCTATATGTCAAGGTATTAATTCATTACAAAAAGTCATTATAAAAAAACCAGAAAGCGATTAAAAGGTTGATCAAAGTAGCCGGTTCAACCTGTTCTTGAGTTTTCTGGGTAACCCAGAAAACAGAACTTTGTGATCGGTCAACCACTTTTGACCATCTATATCTTACAATATATGGTTCTACTGAACCTGTTTTCTTTTCCAGATTAAAGACCTCATGTCATACTACAAATAACATACAATTAACAGACCTAACTATTAACATACACGAATCTACAATCTCTGACATTAGACTGTCAGGATTATTTTTCCAAAATTTCCAGATTGCTTAAAACACTAATTTGACGCATCTAGATGTTATGAAAACATGTTCTATCAACCTAACATACTTTCTAACTTGTTATTTCAAAAATTTAAACATCTAAACAACAATTTGAACAAAGCATCAAAGATCTAGCTATGAATTAGGGTTTGCAACTTTCTTACTTGATTTTGATTTTTGGCTACTGAATTTGATGCTGCTATCACCCAGGCTTGAATTGTTATGTTTATAAGAGTGTATAAGCTTAGAGAATTCGTAGGTTTGGCTAGAGAATGTGTTACTATTATAAACTTAAGTAACTTAGGTTTTTTAGTCATTTTTCACCTACTTGCCTCCTAAAATATATGATCTATGACTCTACTGGTGCTTAGGAGTTTGGAAGCATGTCATGTGATGTTTTGGGACTTGTGTGGATGATTATCAACCTACTTGTGAGCTAGTTGATCAAATTAGTAGGTTAATTATGCCCTAATCCTCACTAATCCTGATTAGAGTTTTGATTTTTATTATTAGGGTTGCTTAATGATGTTTGTTAGTACCTAATTGAAGTTTAGTAATCATGATTAGGTGTTAGGATAATCTAATTAGGGTTAGGGTTTACAAATTAGGTTTAGGGTTTATAATCTAGGGTTCCTAACCTATATTTTACATAAATCCAAACAAGCACGACAAAGCGTTTTGTCAGTGTAAGCATGATAAAGCAGCTTGTCAAAATAAATATACTAAAAAGTCTGTTTTCGGAAGAAAATTTTTAAGCACAAGCTGTCAAGCACGTCAATTTTTGGACGAAAATTTATTTGACTAAATTTTTTAAATATAGTATATATTAACACATAACACTTTCAGAACGGAGAGATTTTATTAATATAACTAAATTTACATATTTGAGTCTTATTAGGGTTTTGGGTTTTATAATCTACGTCCCGAACAGCCCCCCACCAAGCTAAAAGGGATAGTGGAAGAGTTGGTCGAAATGAAACAACCCCTCATGATGGTCAGGAACAGACGTCATAAGATGGGATCTCTCTCTACCAAGTCCTCAGGAAAAGGCTCATGCAAAGTACCTCGAGTAGCATCCACACTCAAAGAGCCTAACCAGACACTACGGGCCTTGAAGACCCGATCTTGAGGAGGAAAACTGAGAATGGCGCGACCAGCAGTGGCGATGATATTAGCCTCCAAAGGCACGTGGTCCCCAATAAACTACAAACCAATGATGTACCGCCAATCCATGGGTGTCATCATAACCTCAAAATCTAAGAGATGAAGGGACTGGCTTTGATGAAATCATCTCTCGGACAAAGCTCGAAGATATCCCCAAGGGGAGCGACAAGGGGAAATGGTGAAGAAGTCATGAAAACCCCATCAATCTACTCGTGCCTGATAGTCGGCATGAAGCGACCAGTACAATAAGTGCAAACTGACCCAATTACCCCTAGGCTGGGCAAACTCCAGAACCAGCACAACATTAAGGTTAAAAATAGATTTTTGGCAAGAATGGAGGATTAAAGCAAATAAATATGAAAACTCTAGTACCTCATTCGCATGCAAGTGAACGGATGGATGACGACTCAAGTCAGTATCCAGCAAGTTTGGAACAGATACCTGGATACCCAGAAGAAATCTAGGCACAACAGTGAACCGAGGTGGAAACTCAGGCTTAGGGATATCACCCTCCTCATATAAATGGGACATGTCCTTATTGAGAGGACGATGTACCGACTCTGTCAAGTGACGAACATGTCGGATAATCTGTGGAATGGGAGTATCTGAAGCAGTCCTACGAATGTGAACCCCAGATGAAGCCCTATGGGAAGAAAAGCTATTAGGTTTGTCCGAGTCCATGTCTAAACAATGAGTCCATGGAATTCGGAATAAGACAAGGTATGACTTTATCACATTTTTAATATGCATTTGCGATAACCTAGAGACAATAAACTCCTACGAATTATAATTTGGGTCATAGCATCATGCATGTCATATATATGTCTTAATAGATGCATACATCATTTTGGCATAAATATCCTAACATAGCTAAGCATGCATATAGGATCCTATCATTTAACTCATGAAAAAATTTCATCAGAGTTTCCTCTATAAAATGGACTATCCACCTGTATGCAGGCACGTATTTAATCACCCTATGAGGGTACACAGTCATAACCCAACAATGAGATAGCAATTTAAATAGTTTTTCTAATGCATTGTTAGAATACATGTTTAGAATAACTATTAAATAAAAATATATTGCATCCATACAGTCCATATGTTGATTCAAAAGCATGCATTGCATTATAACATGTCTATCAAGCTATTTATGCATACATGTTCAATATATTTCATTTAATGAAGAAAGCACAGTAAAACACCGGTGAAAACGTGAAAAAATTAGATGTATACGTTACCTGTAGTGCATAGAACGAACATACGGTGGAGAAATATCCAAAATCAAGCCCGATTTGAGTAGATCTGAGAAGAGGAGCCAGATTCTATAGAGAGAATTGAAGAAAACTCGAATCAAATGAATGAAAATGAATCTGCCTGGGAATATAAGTCAAACCCCAGCTAGCCTCAAACATACCTGCTCCATTTGCAAGTATACATGTGGCTACCCAAGGTGGGCCCTGTAGCTCCCCGTTTGGTATAATGCAGTCCAAGACACATCCTTTCAGGTCCGTAAAAAGGTGTTCACTTAGAAAGCTACCCTTTTGGGTCATTTTTAACCTTGAAAAACCTCCAAAAAGGGACGGAAGACCAAAAGGTTCAACTTAATTCACTTTTATCAATAACCAATTAAGTAATCAACTTTCTTGATCCCAATGAAGGCGTCGGCTCAACCCCGATGTTGTCTAATCTGTTGGTGTAATACCCGGGAATTTTATAAGTAATTTTAGTAATAAAATAAAGATATTTGCAATTATTTGTGTGCATATATATATATATATATATATATATGACATGGGACTAATAATTCAATACAAATTAAATCATGTATGAAAGGAATAAGAATTATATTGATAATGTTAATAAGCTTGGTTATGATTAATTAAGCTCAAGTGTTAAGCCTCTTGTGGCATAATTAATTTCTTAATGAGATTAATTGATGGATAACTTAATGAAGTGTTGGATCTAGGATATATCCAAGCCCAACATTAATAATGCAACATACTTGGATAAGTTTGGAGTTTAGCCCAAGAAATTGAATTAGTAGACTAATGTTTAGCCCAATACACTTGGGTCATATAATTATATTGGTATATGTATATATTTATAAGCTAAGTATCCATATATAGGTATATATGTGTAAAAATATATGTTAGTACAAAAGGTGGAATAAATAAAATGTAACATAGGCCAATAAGCCATATGACCGACCGTGCCCCTTCCCCTTGCCAAAATGCAGATTTTTCAAGCTAATTGAGCTCACAAGCAAAGTCCCTGTGGGGGAAATAATGGTGCAAGTACTAGGAATAGTTTAGGAATAGTGTGGGTTGGTAGAACTTTGTACCAACTCCACTTTTACCCTTTGATAATACCCCAATTATTGGATAATGATTTTCATATAAATAGGAGCCTAGGAGTGTTGGTGGAAATTTTCCACATTTCAATTGTTAAGTTCTAGTATAGAGAGAGCCAGAGAGAGTTGAGAAGAACGAAGAAAACCTAGGAAGCTCCTGCTGTTCGGGAAGGCAGAATCTAGGAGGAACGACTATGAAGGCATAAAGGTATGACCTTGTTACCTTAAGTATTACCTGTCAATTTCAGCCAGTTAGTTCTTTTGATTAAGTAATGTAATATGCATATGGAAGAGTCATATTGGTTATCATGATAGTTATACCCAAGACCAAACATTAAAATCATTAAACTGACTACTAACTTGAATAAAGTGATAAGTTGGCTATCTGCGTACCCATGAATAACCTTACCAAACCCAAGAACATAGGATCTTCTGAAGTAAATAGACCCAAGCTAATTGCATGGCATGCCTCGGGAACTGTTATGATTTATTTTATTTATTATTATTATTATTTTCCCTTTTGGGTCCTTACCTCTTAGTTAGCAAACTAAACTCGATGAATCTTGTGAATTATTGAATAATAAGTTACTTTATGCCTCTAGAGATAATCGGCACGATCCCATGCCTAGTTAGACACGTAGTACAGCTTGCTATAGAGTTGAGGAGGGGTTAGAGAGGAGTCGGGATAGAACAGGCGGTCATAATCCCCAAGGACTGAAGCTTTCCCGAAGAGCTGGGTTCAGAAGATGTCTTCAGATTCGGAGATGACGTCTTCAACTTTAGAAGATGTCTTCGAATTTGGAGATGATGTCTTTGACTTCAGAAGATGTCTTCAGATTCAGAGATGATGTCTTCGACTTCGGTAGATGTCTTCGGATTCAGAGATGATGTCTTCGACTTCAGAATATGTCTTCGGGTTTGGATGTGACGTCTTAACTTCGGGAGATGTCTTCGAATTCGGAGATAGCATCATGACTTTGGAAATGTTACAACCTAGAGAATCCAGATTGTTCGGAATTTAAGATTTAAAGAATTAGTTATTAATAAAATGAATTTTTATTATTAATATTATGTGCTATGTGTTTATTAATCGTTCTAGAACCTAGGATGATTATAATATGGGAGGATTCTGGCTACGAGCTAGACTGAATGAGTAAGAATTTTCAAGACGAAAATAAAAAATTTTCAGGAACAAAATATTTCTGGGGAAAAGAAGAAATAGGCACTATTCACTCGACGAAACCCTAAGGGTTAGGTTTTGAATAACCTAAGCCTTTTCGAGAGTTCGGTATGTCGAAAAGACATTCCATCGAAAGATTCAAAGATATTATATCGTGAAAAGTTACGTAAGTCGGTGAAAGTTTTTCTCGAAAAACGTGCAAAAATCGGACGAAATAAAAAATGACAAAAAATATTGTTATGTACTTTTCATTCATTTAACTATGTTAGGGGAAAACGTGAAGGAAAACTCTTAATGTCAAAAAAATGTTTTTCAGTTTTTCGGAGATCCGAAGAATACGTAAAATTTAATCGGTAAAGGAAAGACGAAATATCCAAAAATATTTGGATTTCGAGAATCACAGTTTTTAAAACTGTCGAACGAATTCCGAAAGACGAAACTTTCATGAATAGAAATGAGATGGAATATTAAGGAGGTGTGAATAGTAACAGGAGGGACGAAATGACTATTTTGCCCCTAGCTTTGAAAATCTATAAAAAGGAAGCTTAATTTCATTTGTTGGTGATTTTGAAAATCACCAACATTTGAAAGAGAGATTTCAGATGAGGAAGAAAAGGAAAAGGAGGAGGAAAAGCTTTCTCGTGTGCAAACTTTGTCCGATGGAAGGAGATTAAAGAAGAAAGGTATCGAAAATCTAACTTCTGAATAAGTTTTCTTTAAGTTTTATATGTTAAAAACATAGCATAATGAAAATAAGAAGTAAAAGATGTTAGAAATAATTTCATATGGTTGAAATTATGAGAAAATGAAGAAATAAGAATTAGAAGTTTATTTTATAAATTTCTTAAGGAAGTATAAGTTTCGTAATGAATTTGAGCAATCCAAATGTATCATATAAATGATTCGATGAAATAAGTAAGGAATGGGGGTTTGTAACATCGAATTCTAATAAAAAGTTAAATCGTAATCAAAATATCGATTAAAAATGAAGAACAAATGAAGAACGAGTAGAACGTCATTGATGGACAAATTTAAAATCATCGTAGTATAATTGTTATTGATGCACAAGTTTAAAACCATCGTGTATAAGTTAGTTGATTATTGCTTAGTTAGGAACGGTAGAAACGTTCATGAAGAATGGATTAAAACTCAGCTATAACAAAGTTATGGTGAAAATTTCTTAAAAGACGAACGAGAATTAGAAAGTTAGTTAATGAACCCGAACGTGTAGGGTTTCATAAGAAAGTAAGATAATGTAGAACACGTGAGTCGTGGACTCAAGAATGAACGAGTTTCGAGTTCGGATGACCGAATTACGGACGAACAAACGAAGAACGTTAATAACATAAAATAAATGAAGGATGAAAATTAAGCCAATAGAATAGCATGTTAACGGATTCAGAACGAATTTCTATTTGAGGAGGATTGAAGTACGTAAGATAAGGAAGAAAATGGCTTTTGAACGACCTCGTTCTGGGTTATAATGAATATGTTATAAGATAGGGAAGTAAGCATCTCAAAACAATTAAACACTTAGAAAAAAATTTCAAGAATTAGGGCTTGGCGCCGCAGCGCCAGCCATGCTTTGTAGGGTGGCGCTGTAGCGCAAGACCAGGGAGTTGTGTAGTGGAAACTCGCACCGCAGCACGAGCTATAGCACAGAGGGTGATACTTACTACGGCCATGGCCGCAGAAGGCAGAAGGCGAGAAGTGTAAAGGAACCAGTCTTTAGATTACAGTGTAGGCAAAGCCCAGTGATGAGCTTTTAACTGCTCAAATCCTGGGGGAATCATAACGAAAGCTATTTAACGTGTAGTTCATGTAAGGTAACACTTAGTCAAGTGAATTAAACCTTTAATGAAGGTTGAACATAAAGATTAAATGAGGCATGCGGCCATTTGAAGAGAGGGAGAGAAGGAAAAAGGCGAGGGAGCCCTGTCCATTTTACTCTGGATACACATCTTTTGAGTGTTTCCTCTTCTTTAAACACTAGTTAGCTCACATATAGCTATCTTTTACCCAGCGGGAGCTGAGTGTTTATCCATTTAAAGTCATAGAAGTCTACTTTGGCAGCCCACTGTAAGCCTTCATACATTTTATAAAGCCTTCTTCTCATATAACACACACTGCTATACACATTAAGAGTCGTGTTGTGTACGTTTTCCCGAACTTCGGTCCGTGGTTTTCATTTCTGTCTGTATATATATACTAATATAGGTATATATGGACTAACATTATCGAGTTATGCCTCGATTGAGCCTAGACTTCGGTCTGGAGCGTTTAATTGCTTATATATATATATATATAAAAACTATGGTCAAACCCTATCTGATGAGCCTGAATTTTATATCAGGTGCGTTTAATTGCTTTTTTTATATATATATATATATATATATATATATATATATATATATATAATTGTTATTCGGACATATCCGATGAGCACAATTTACATCCCAAGGTGTTATCGCTTTTATATATATATATATATTTGTACATATATATATTTACATTCTGTCAAGCACGGAGTTTCTTCCGTGGCTTTTTCTGATTTTTTACATTTAAATCGCCTGAGTTCACTTCGGGCGATTGATCACTTTTTACTGACTTTATTTACATTTCATCTCGCCTAGAGTTTGCCGTGGCGATTGATAGCATTTACTACTTTATTTACATTTTGGATCCCCATGGAGTTGCTTTGTGGTGGTTGATCATATATATATATATATATATATATATATATATATATATATATATATATATATTTACTGACTTTATATTTATAATCGCTTACTTCTTTCCATACAAATTGCAAGTATCATGTGAGCCTAGGAATCATGTGATCACAGTGTTGATTCATTGAATCTAGATTCAGTGGCTCCCATGATGGACATTTTTGGTTTGTAGTGTACTGTACATTATTTTACAATGTCTGAATTTCCTTGGATGGCTGTCATGCCCATGAGGAGTTCGGCATTGCTGTATATTATTTTCTCGAGAATGCTTCGCATCTCAAAAATAAAAGCAAACAAGTCGGACATTTAACAATAAAATGGAAGTATGAAAAGGTCTCAATTCCTATTGAGCACAGGGTTTGAAAAACCTCTTTTACAAAATGTCATTGCTACATATTGGTTAAACCTGAATTTTTCTATAAAATTCAAACCTTGTGTATATAGGTGCGAACGAGGCCTCGCACTACTTTCAAATAATTGCACATTGATCCACACACACACACACACATTCATATAACAATTTCTTTGAAAAGCGGCGGTCACCGTGGTAACACGGATGTCGGGGGGTGCCTAACACCTTCCCTCCGCATAATCAAGCCCCCAGACCCAAAATGAATCTCGGTTTCACAGACCCATTTAGCAGTGTCAAAACACTGGGTTAATGTGAAAGCCTTTTTCTATTATGCGTTAGTGCAACCGATTAAATACACCAATTGGCGACTTTAAAGTCCATAAATCGACATTATACATGCAGGACCTTTTTCACTTGTTTTTTCAAACAAATCTCACTTTAACATGAGAACACCAAAGAACAAGTAACGAAAAGGGACACTCAAAAATCCCAACGTCGACAGGTGGCGACTCTGCTGGGGACTCCAGTAAGAGGGCTTAAGCCGCTATTACAAGCTTTTTAAAATTGTTATATGCTTATGTGTGAATGTTGCATTAACATTTATGATGAATGTGTACGAATGCATTTTTAATACTGCACTGCTAAATATCTATCTATGATATTAGTGCTTCACACATGTCATCATTTTGCATAAATGGTGAGACATGTTGTATGTGAATGTATGTTGTGTGGTCCCTCCACCAGGAGGGTATCCTGTCGATGTTTGATTACTGGACTCGTGGGAAGAATAATTCCCCGGGGCTCAGGAAAGGCACCACCTAGATTCGCTCCAGTTGAACGACCGGATTAACTTCCCATCAAGTAGATTGCGATGATCTGGGAACCTTCATGCCGAAAAGTCGCGAGAGAAACCTTAGGATAGGTCAACCTCTAATAAACCAAATGCGGAGGAAAGTTTCTTCATGCTTTCCATTTTCAATTACTTGTAAAAGCATTTACTTTTAATTTTATTCCATGTTCATTCATATGTAATGGAAAATATGAAGAATATCTGTGCATGCATGACATGTTATCAATTAACAACCGGTTTTGTAGGACAAATTCCTAAAATGGACATGTTATGATAACATTTATATTACCCTAAGACTAAACTACGTAAGTCTTTTGTAGGGAAGCAATTGGGCTCATTATCTGTGGCCAAATCCAAAAGGCCACAGGCCTATAGCCAATCATGTCCTCTTCCGAACAGTCTAATTCTGTTTCTCGAGAAGAATTTGATGGATTGAGTAAACAAATCACAGACTTGGCCGTTCTATGGAAAGAATTGCACCAGTCTACTCAGGGTACGAAGATACCTATACATGCAGAATCCTCTACACAAGGGGGAGTTCAAGGTCTGGAAAAAAAATTCCAGAACAACAGTTGGATACAACCAACCTAGACCCTGAAGGAACCTATCTCAAAGGAGATCCAGACACGGGTGACTTCAGGAAGAAGGTCCTTCAAATGGAGGAAACCATTCGCATTCTCAATGGGATTGGAACACATGGCAGTGTTTTATATACGGACCTTTGCATATTCCCTGGTGTTCAATATCCAAAGAAATTCAAGACCCCTGATTTTGAGAAATATGATGGATTAGGGGATTCTTACACACATTTAAAGGTGTTTATTGGAGAACTTGGGTCTTACGTAGAAAATGAAAGGCTCAGAATGCAGCCGTTTCAGAAAAGTCTGACTGGAGAAGCTCATTCATGGTATACCAGATTAGACAACTCTAAGATCCATAGCTGGGAAGAGCTGGCTCATGCCTTCCTCACTCAATACAGTTTCCAATCTCAGATGGCTCCTGACCGGTATCAAATCACCAAGGTCAAGAAATAGTCAAATGAGTCATTTAGAGAGTATGCTCAAAGGTGGAGGCGCCTTGCTGCTCAAGTTATTCCTTCCATGACAGAATCAGAAATGGCCATGATGTTTATAGATGTATAGGAAGCTCCTTTCTATTAAAGAGTTCTAGCTGGTATTGGCAAACCATTTTTTGAAATGATCAAACATGGCGAGATGGCTGAAATTGGATTGAACTCCGGTAAAACTCAAGACCTAGCCGCTCTTAAAGAATTCATCGAGCACATCCAACTGGATCTTATGGAAAAAAAACTTTGAGGGTCCATAAAAAGAAAGAGGAGGATGTTTCCTTGATACTACAAGGACAAAAATGCAATCCAAGCATGCCTATGCAGAGGAGAAACTACTCCCCCTTTTCAGCACAACCTTCAAACCCTCCATTGCCTAAAAGTGGAGAAGTAAAGCGACCTCGAACATTCACACCCTTAGGGGATTCACTCGAGAATATTCTTGCTCTTCTGACTACTCAGAAGAAAATTACACATCTTCTTCCACCAGTCAACTCTAATGGGAGGGGTTTTAATGCTACTCGGAAGTGTGCTTATCATGCTGGGGCACCAGGACATGATACTCAAGATTGTTGGGCCTTGAAACATAAGATTCAGGATCTGATAGACAACGGTGAGATTCTAGTCACCAAATCAGATCAACCTCATGTACAAGACAACCCTCTTCCTCAACATAAAGAAGAAGAGGTCAACATGATCAGTTGGAGCACTTTACAAGGTTCCAATTCTAACAGCGAATCATCCCAACCCATCAAAGACGGTGTTGACAAATGAGATTATGCAAAGTTCCAGTTTACCATAGAACGAAAGATGAAATCTCTTTGCAAACAAATTGAGCAATTGGCAGAACTGGTGACCACCAGCATCAAATCACACGCCAATTAATTAGGCAGGAGCATGCGTATCTCCTTCCATTTGTTATAAATGCTCCATCAACACCTTTAGAAAGCGAAGCTATGGAGGATAAGGTTGCAAAGCGAGCAAGTGCTAAAGCCCGTCGGGATTTTTCAAATCAAAGGGAATTCACCTATCTGGGCCAGTCTATGGAGGAGATACTTCAAATGTTGATCAATGAAGGAAGAATCACATTCCTTCTCCCTCCAATCAATCCCCGCTCAGGGCGGTTCAATCCTGATGAAATATGTCAATATCATTCACATTCTCGTGGTCACAACACAGAAGAATGTTGGGCACTCCGCCATCTATTCATAATCTTATTGATAGCGGTGTCCTACAAATAGCAAATGATTACACTGTACAACTTAAGGGTGGGAATGCATGCCCTACCCAATGGAAGGGATCAGTTGCAGTTATCTCCGAAGTGGATGGTGAGACTGTCAAAGTATTTCCCATACAATAAATTCAACTCAAAAAAGCTGACAATACTTTGAATGTGGCCACACCAGAGCCAATTCCTTTACCTTGCAGACCACAACATCCTGTTATCAGCTTGCATAAAGTTTCATGGAATTATAGAGAAGCTAAAGGATCCACATCTTATACTACTGCTATAGTGTCAAAAGAAAATCCACTGTACCTTCCTCAACGGGTTATTAAACCTACTTGCAAAGCAAAGGGGAAATTGCCCATTGAGAAGATTGAAAAATTCCTCCGTACTATGGGTCATAATGAAGCCAAAGTGGTTTTAAGCTTCATGAGAAGCTCCACACCGCATTTCGACATCTGGATTTGGTTTTCTTCCGAGGATCATCGGAAGATCTTGCTGAAGGTTTTAGAAGAAGCCTATTTGCCAAAATCAGTGGATGTGGAAAAATTTCAATATTTGGTTGATCACATTTTCAACAACAATGTGATATCCTTCACTGATGACGACATACCTCCCGAAGGGACCGGTCATTGCAAGCCATTGAACATCGCAATGTTATCTTTCGGGTACATGCTAGCAGGAGTATTAATAGATGGAGGCTCATATCTGAATATATGTCCTTATGCCACCTTAGTAAAGATGAATATCAATCTCAAGCGAATCCAAAGCAGCCATACGGTCATCCGAACTTTTGATGGATCCCAACGAAATACCGTCAGAAAGATTGAATTGCCAATTGAGATCGGTCCAAATACATTCCATGTATCTTTCCACGTCCTCAAGATCGACTCAGGATACAACCTGTTATTGGGGAGACCATGGATACACATGGCTGGAGCCGTTCCCTCCATGCTACATCAACAACTCAAATACATCATCAACAACAATCTAGTCACTGTCAATGCTGAGCCAGATTGTCCTGAACAAGGAATTCTACCAGTTATCAGTTTCAATTCAGAAGTTGAACCGGCCAATTTCCATACTTTGGAAGTGAGTAAAACGCAATACCACTCTATGGGAGCGCCACTTCCTCTACCCAAAATTTCTGCCGAGGTTATGTCAGCCACTCAAGAAATGATGTTATTGGGTCATCAACCTGGACAAGGGCTTGGTAAGGATCAACAGGGTATTAAGCACCCTATCCAACTGTCCAGTCAAATTGGAACAACCGGGCTAGAATATTCTTCTAGTTCCAGATACAGGAATCCTCATAAGCACGAGCAGGTTCCTCAAGCTTCTGTCGCACGGCGATTTTCTATGCCTTTATCTCATGAGCTAATGCAATCTCCAGTAAAGGTGCCAGCCCATGCTGTGGCTATGCTATTTCCGAAACTAGTGCCAATCAAAGCTTAAGAGGTGCTGATTCCTAATCCCGAAGTGGAAGAAAAGGAACGGAAACGTAAACGTGACCTTTCCTTGAGGATGGCAGGCATTCGTGTCATTGTTCATGATGAACATACAAACAAATATACCCCAGACAATGATTGCCCAGATGTCATGGTTATCATTCGGGAGAAGGAAGACACTGACGATCCTTCCATCACTGCAGTCCTTCAGGACTTTTCCCTCGACAATTGGAGTAGCACTCCATGCATTGGTCGACGAGGGTAAAATGGGCAGAAAATCCATCTGCCCTATACATAACTTTAATTGCCTGCTTTCCTTTACAACACTAGCAGTTATTTTATCATGTACATGCTAACACTTTTGTATGATCGAACAGTTGCATATATTAAGTGAAAGCATCTTTTGTTTTAGGACTCTGAATTTAGATGTGTCTGTCTTTGCTGGTGACATGCCTTCTCTCCACAAGGGCTGTAACTTTGATGCAAAGTTGGACTCAGACTTGATGGACATCCAAGAGGACATTGAGACACCTCAAGAGATTAAGGAATGGGTCATAGACAAACCCAAACCCAATCTTGATCAAACCACTCCTTTCAATCTTGGAACCTTAGACAACCCTAACCTAATCCAGATTGGTTCAGACCTTACCACAAATCAACGAAATGACATGGTTTCACTATTAAGCCAATTCCAGGATGTGTTTGCATGGTCTCATGAAGACATGGTGGGTTTGTCCACTGACATTGTTCTTCATCGCCTTCCCATAAAGAAGGATTCAAGCCAGTTAGGCAAAAACTCAGGCGATTGAAACCTGAGTGGAGTTTAAAAGTCAAAGAGGAAATTGTGAAACAATTTCAAGCTGGCATCATCATGGTGTCTACATATTCGGAATGGATATCCAACATTGTTCCCGTGCCTAAACCAGGGGGGAAAGGTGTGAGTCTGCATGAATTACAGGGATTTGAACAAAGCTTGCCTTAAAAATAGCTTTCTCGTGCCTTTTATCCACATTCTTATTGACAATACTGCTCAATACAGCATGTACTCCTTTGTTGATTGCTTTGCGGGGTACCATCAAATTATGGTCGCTGAGGAAGATCGTGAGAAAACTGCTTTCATCATGCCTTGGGGAACTTTTTGCTATAAACGATTGTCTTTCGGCATCATTAATGTCGGGGAAACCTATCAGCGAGCTATGATGGCTCTTTTCCATGATTTAATGCACAAGGAGATAGAGATCTATGTGGATGACATCATTGTCAAATCCCGGAAGGAGGATGACCACTTAGACCATCTCACAAAGCTATTCAACAGGTTGCGTAAGTACAACTTGAAGTTGAATCCTGCCAAGTGTGCCTTTGGTGTTAAGTCAGGCAAGTTACTAGGCTTCCTAGTTAGCCACAAAGGGATTGAACTGGATCCTACCAAAATCCAGGCCATCAAGGAAATGCCCATTCCTCAGACAGGGAAGGGAATACGAGGATTTTTGGGAAGGATCAACTTCATTAGCAGATTCATTTCTCAACTCACAACAACCTGTGAGCCTGTCTTCAAATTGTTAAGAAAGAACTCATCCATGAAATGGAACGATGGGTGTCAGAGAGCCTTCCTTACCATTAAAGAGCAACTGATTAATGCTCCTATTTTGGTACCTCCCAGGGATGATGTTCCCCTGTTCATGTACCTGTCCATAAATGACAAAGCTATGGGTTTCATGCTGGGGAAAAAAGATAATAGAGGCCGAGAACGAACTATCTATTACCTCAGCAAAAGATTCAGCATTAGTGAACATAACTACACTCTGATCGAGAAGACTTGTTGTGCTTTAGCATGGGCTTCCATAAGGTTACAGCATTAACTCCATGGTCACACAACCCATCTCATATCCCGCGTGGATCCTCTCAAATATGTATTCAGTAAACCCATACTGAATTGTCGACTGTCCAGATGGCAGTTGATCCTACAGCAATTTGACATCATCTACGTGACGCAAAAATCTATCAAAGGTCAAGGAATTGCAGATAAACTGGCCGCCGCACCTTTAGGGGATTACAAACCCTTAGAAATGTACTTTCCCGATGAAGGGGTAATGACAGTTCAGGTACAACATCAGTACGATACATGCCGTGAGTGGAAAATGTATTTTGATGGGGTACATTATTTCGTAAGGCTCCGAGCTGGAGCTATCTTACTATCTCGGCACGGGGGAGCAAGATATCTAAATCACCAAATCAAATTGTAGTTTGTCAATTACCAACAACACGGTGAGTATGAAGGTCAGATCATGGGGCTAAAACTTGCTCGTTTAATGGGCATCAGGCGATTAACTGTCTTTGGGGATTCCGAATTGGTAATAAAGCAATCCACAGGAATCTATCAAACCAAAGAATTACATTTGCTGCCTTACCATCGGCAAGTTCTATAGATGGCTTTGGAGTTCGAAGAAATCTCCTTTCTACATATTCCTCGTAATAGGAATGATTTTGCAGACGCATTAGCAACGTTGGCCTCCTTGGTTTATATACTGGACAAGGAAAACATGTCATTCATCACGTTTGCTCTGCAAAAAGCCCCAAACTATGGGAATTACGTTGGAAAAGTATCGGATGAGTTACCTCCCATCCACAACCCTTGGTATCAGCACATCAAGGAGTATCTACGAGATGGATCTACACCCACTGAGGCGAGCGTAACTGAGAAGAAGCAGATTCATCGACATGCTATAAAATTCTACCTGAGCGGAGATGCCATCTACAAAAGAGATGCAGGATTAGGTCTCCTCAGATGTCTAGACAAAGAACAAGCTCAGAGGATCATGAATGAGATCCATGGTGGAGTATGTGGCCCACACATGAGCGAACTCCTACTTGTCAAGAAGATCCTCAGAACGAGGCATTATTAGCTTACACTCAAAGCTAACTGTGATGATCACGTCAAGAGGTGCTACCAATGCCAGATTCATGGGAATGTTATCCACGCCCCTCTAAGGGAACTCCACAATATGAGTTTGCCATGGCCCTTCTAAATGTGGGAAATAGACGTGATCGGGCCCACTGAGCCCAAAGCCAGTAATGGACATCGATTCATATTCACCATGATCGACTACTTCACCAAATGGGTAAAAGAAGCTTCCTTCCCCAAAGTTACTAAAGAAGTTATCATTACTTTCATCAGAAACAATGTCATCTATTGATATGGACAACCAGAGGTCATTGTGTCAGACAATGCTAAGAACCTCAACAACAAAATGATGGAGGATTTATACAGAAAATTCCACATCAAACATCTCAACTCCGTCATCTACCGTCCAAGGATGAATGGTGTTATTGAAGTGGCTAATAAAAACATCAAAAAGATCATGCAGAAAATGTCCACCAACCACAAAGGATGGCCTGACCTCTTGCCTCTAACTTAATTAGCCTACAGAACTTCCATGCGAGCTTCCACTGGGGCAACCCCCTACTTATTAGTCTATGGGATAGAAGCAGTGCTCCCCATAGAAGTGGAAATGGAATCCCTCAGAATATTGATGGATGCTCAGTTGGATGAAGACCTATGGGTACAAGACAGGTATCACCAATTGTCTCTGATAGACGAAAGGCGAACCGCGGCAATCTTCCATTGTTAGTTATATAAGCAAAGGATCGCACGATCCTACAACAGAAAAGTCCGACTATGGCAATTCAAACAATAAGACTTGGTTTTGAAGAAGATCATTGACAACCAAGATCAATCTAAGGGAAAATTTGCTCCTAACTGGGAAGGCCCATTTATTGTCAAGGAAGTATTGACAGGAGGTGCTCTAAGATTACAGGAAATGGATGGCGATGAATTTCCACAGTTTATCAACTCGGACACCGTGAAACGGTACTATGTCTGAAGTTACCAGCAAACAAACATCCTGGTTTTGATCCTCAAATCACCAGTCATTCCGATTTTGAACCCTTTTTGCATACTTTTCTGCCCCTCAGGGAACATACACTTCAAGCCAGCAGCCTGGTTTCACTTCATTTCAAACCTTTCATACAATCTCAGTTATCCTGAAGACGGGATTTAACCTTTCACAATTTCGGTTATCCTGAAGACGGGATTTAACCTTTCACACCTGCAGTTTGTCCTAAAGACGGGATTAAACTTTTCTATTCTTGCAGTTTGTCCTGAAGACGGGATTAAACTTTTTACCCACTTACAGTTTGTCCCCATTATGGGATTAAACTTTCCTCTCCCCACAGTATAGCCTGCACATGGGATTTAAACTTCTCTTCACCTTCAATTCGTCCTGAGGGGCGAACTATGTCGACTTGATCTCCCTGAAACCCGGGGGTATGTAGGCAACCATATGCTATATGGCCCAGTCGCAATAAAGAAAAATAACAAAAACATTTCTACCTTTTCTCTATAAAACAACAAAAATACTTGTATACCCTTCTGCCTTCTGTATTCAGCGTTGAACCTCCTACACTAGGTTCGAACTACGCAGACTTGATCTCCTCTTCAATAGAGATACGTGGCGACCATTCATGGTGTGATCTAACCCCTACCGAACAACATATTTATCATCATGCATCTTTGGGATCAATCTTCAATTTGCCCCATTTCATCGGTTTCAGATCAAAGGGATGGAATTACCCAACCTCTTCTCACAAATAGAAGATTCGGTGACCATCTAAGTTGCGATCGTGCCTCAAAGTGCAATACCAACCCATAAGAGATGGAATTAACAAGGCTTCTCATAAATGGAAACCATCTGTGGTGCGGTCAATCTCAGAGAGGAAGAAACCATCCTCCTCTCCAATTTTCCATACAGATACCAGTCCCAAGACACCAAAGATGGTAGGGATATAAAGAAATCAACGATCCATTCTGAGAGACCTTGCGACGTCTCAATGTCCATCTATCAAGGATAAGTTCAGAATGCATCAAGATCACAAGGCCCTGGAGATACAGGTAAACATCAAGCAAGTATCAAGGCATAACTAAAAGGGAAGTGAATCAAAATATATTTCCATGCCATATATAATACTGTTTGATATATACATCTGTGTTGTACATGACAAAATGGCTAAACTAGTCTGTGCAGGAAAATACAAAGTTATCTACAGATCTATGTGTATGCGAACTATCAGATCTAACATAGCATCCCTCTCTGAAGACGGAGGAAGCACTGCAAGCTCCTGCCCAAGGGTATCTACACGAGCTAGCAGATCAGAGGCTAACTGCATGGTGACAAAATGCTCATCAATGTAAGCACTCATGTCAGCCAGACTAACGGTCATCTGGGATCTAATGGAAGTGCTATCTATAATGGCCACATCCCTAGCATATAAAGCAGCATCCCGCTCTCCAATCAATACATCCCTGGCTGATCTAGCCCCATCCCTCTCTAACAGAGCAGTATCTCTCTCATCAAGAGCTGTCAACATCGCGGCCCTAGCCTGATCTCTATCATAGGTCATCGGATGTAAGCTCTGCTCCAAATCTCAGTGCCGAATCTTGAGTAAACAATGGCTTTTCGGGGTGGGAGAATCCATCACAAATCTTTGGCGGCCAATGATCAAATCATTGGTGGGAATAATGTTTCTATAGGCTCCTCATCGTCAGAATCAATCCCCTGCACCTTTGTGGATCCGCCGCACCAACCAATCTCTGTCTCCATCCATGCGGAATACTCTGCAAAACAACTTTGATGACTGACATAAAACTCGACCCACTCTCATCGATCCCCAACAGCATACAACACGGATCATCCTCTGCTAAAAAAAAAGCGGTGTGTGTAAAGCGCTTACTCACACCCCTCATCTTTGGTGAAAATCCTGGAACTGGTCAAACTGACACATCACGGCCAGTGGGTGGTAAGTGATCATGCCCCTCAATCCATCCAGAGGGAGATAATCCATGTCTGGAGCATGAGTAATGAAGCTTTAGGGTGAACTAAGCCCTGAACACGGCAATATGGCAAATGGATCTCTAATCCCTGCTAGAAAAGCTGACCATGATGCAGCATCTGTACACTCCGCAGGCTGAAAGGAGTATGACATGGCTATATCATGGGTGAAACAAAACCCCTGCCGTCTAAATGTGCCAATCAGTCTCAAGTGTGATATAAACCACACATACAGCATGACCGAGCTACCTGTGAATACTCCTGCCAGATAAGTGCAGCAATATGTAGCTGACCTCAAGGTCTCTGTGATGATCATCGCTAGAATGGTATGACCCTCCCTGAGAGCTCTCACTGCCATGACGACGCCGATATCTAGCTCATCCATGTACCACGACATGTAGACGTATGACAATACGCATAGCAGTACATCTACTCTGGTTGAACGCCAATGATCCTCCGGTGTGGTGAAATCCCCGGAATGTCGTGCATAGCTGTCCTCAGAGCCAAACACATCAAGCAGAAATATTTGGGATATAACATGGCGGATGTAATCTCATCTGGACCACTCTCACATTTAATCTTGTGAGAGTCATGGCTGTCTACTCATGTCTCCCATAACCATATGCACACAAGGTCATCGGTGGCGAAGATCGTCAACCGTGCATACTCCTCCAAAGTAGGAGTCAACTCATGGGTCCCAAATCGGAATACCATCGTCTCTGGGGTACCCGGTGTTCTAGCATGCCTCTACAAATCCTTAAGGAACTCGAAACATCGGTAAAGGTCATAGATATCGCAACCAAATCATCTACGATCACCATGTATACGATGGTGATATAATATCATACCATGAGCGCATACCAGTTACCACCATAAATGGTGGGGTATGATAAATCTGACTAAGCATCGAAGAAGACATACATGCGGGCCGTGTCATAAGACCATCCAGGGGTCAATGCTAAATATCTCTGGACATACATACATATGCATAACATAATAACATGCATGATACAATAGATGGCAATATGATATAGGGAATGGAAAATTGTACATACATTCCTAAGTATATCATCATCTAATACATCTCTATACAGCTAAAATACAGGGAAATGGGGCGAAGCTACCCAACATACAACAGAGGCCTATCAAAAGAGATAGCAAGAAATACATTAGAAAAAGTCAAGAGTGTCGATGTCTACATCATCGATACTGTCCACCTGATGTAACTCCCCCTGAGTCACTAGATCTTTATCTACAGGGATGTCAGACCGATACAAAGGAGGATCTGCGTCGTCAAAACCATATGGGTCACCTGAGGGATCAGCGCCAGAGCTGGAAGGATCAAAAGTATCTACCTCTACAGGATCTCTGCCCAAATACCGAATGAAAAGATGTGACTGATCCAGCTGCCGAGTCAGTCTATCAATCTGTGTCACATGAGTTGGATCTCTGACACAGACTAGACAATCCGTCATCATCACGGATCCTGGAACCATATCCCCCATAAACTGTGTGGCGCGGGTCTGAGCTCCAATCGTATGAGGGATCCACTAATGCTGGAACATCTCTTGAGAGCAGGGGCCCTCTGACAATGTAAAGTCGTTAATCCCCATCAATGGGATGTCAATGATGGGTGACTGCGAAATAGGCCAATAACGCCTGGCAGGAGGCAAGATCGGCATACGGATCTCTCCTGTAGTGCTCCTGATAGCACGCTCTCCTAAATAGAGCTCCCATCCTCCATCTGTAAATAGAGGAATCCTACGGGTGGAAATGGCGTACTCTACTCCAGTCGGGTACCCATCCTCAAATCCAACTCCCAAATGCTCTCCAAAGTAGGGAATCCATGTGATGACATCATTTGTGTCAATAGCTCGGTACATGGCGACAATGAGTGAAACCCTCAAAGAATGTGGGACCTCGCTTGGTGTGGAATGATGCCATCTACGCCCCTCATGGATAGGTGTCTAAACCTAACACGCTCACAAGACGCAAACAAGGAAGCCTCTCATAGGCCCAAAACTGCCAACACAAAGGCAAACATCTGCTGTCAGTCAACACTCTTAACCCATACATGGGAAAAGATAAGAGAAAAACTCACTAGCAAAAATGGGTAGAATCCTAACCACGCCTCGGTCAAGCCCTACGATTGCATGCGCATTCCTCTGAGGAAATAGGCAAAGGTGTAGGAACCCCAATCATACTCTCTCTATACGTCCCACGTGTCGAGTGAAATCGATCAGCGAAAAGACAACATAGAGGAATTATCTCTGCTATGAAGCGACCCTAATGATTATCAGGAATAATCGCCGAAGAATGCAGTCCCTGACTCTCACATCATCGGGTATAGGCTCACTCAACAGCCCGATCATAGCATCTACGCTCAAAGGACCTGTACGAACATTCCTGCCCTTGAGCGCCTCCGTTGGAACTCCCAACAAGGATCTGACGGCAGTAGGGGTGATATCCGTCGTGCAAGGCACCGGCTCCCCTCCAAACTCTATACCTGTGATAAACCGCCAATCCATCGGCGTCATCATCACCTCGCAGTCCAGCAAATGGTGTGACTAAATCTGGTGAAACCACCGCTCAGACAATGCCCTGAGGTAACCCCAGGGACAGCGATGGGGAAGAATAGAGAAGAACCTCCCGAATCCCTAGCCATGGACGATCGCTCTGTAGTCATCATGCAAAGCTTGATACATAGAGTGGATGCTAAATAAGTTCCCTCAAGGCTGTGTGAAGCCAGGAACCTACATCAAATGCAGATCAACATCAGACTCCTTGACTCCTCATCAATAGGAAATAAGGAAGATTAAAGATCTAACTTCATACCTCATTTGCATGCAGGTATACTAAAGGATGCCTACTCAAGTCACCCAGAAGATTTGGGTTCGCCACTTGAATACCTGGCAATTCCTAATGGGGAACACGTACAGCAGGAGCAGGAACCTCAATCAATGCATCCTCCTCCTCGTCCTCGACATTCAGCACTTCAATCCGAATAGGACGTACCACCGCCTCCGCCAAGCTATGTGGCTGTCTAACAGAACGGCACTGAGGCTCTTCAAAAGCCCTCCTCCATACACCAGAAGTGGTCCTGCGGTAACTACTCGGCTGATCCGGATCCATGATATCTGGACAGCAAGTCTCAAAATCACCTCAGAAAGGGTGTGGTAATTTCTTACCTGGAGTCTTTTCAAAATGCATTCTATGATTACATGCATGCATGCATTGCTTTAACATACATCTACAGTAGAGTTAAAATGCATGACTATCCAATACCTACATTTTGGGAAAATTTTGTCATAGCCCCTTTGCAAATGGGACTATCCACATGCACATAGGCATGACTAGGTGGCCATTCAATAGCACACCTATACACAGTCATATACATCCTGTATGCATCAATACATTGCAGTAAAAAATCCGTAAGTGTAGTCTAATTACCAGGATTATTTTGCTTGTCTACCTTTACTCATTTGTCCTCAAATAGGATAAGAAATGACAGTAAAAGGTGCCAATTTGACTGTTTTAAAAGTCAAATTTTTTCACATCATTATATTCAGCATGGTTTAATACTAACATTTTCTATGTTGAATATTTTTTATCAAGCCATATCAGCATGCATATTCACTACTATGTGTCTAAATGCATTTCATGCGATAAGTCATTTTCCAACGGATAGAAATTGGAAAAAATACGTGCATGTGTTACCAGGATAGTGAAGAACGCTTGTACGGTGACAGAATATGCAGAAAGTTGCCCGAACTCAGCAGATTTGAAGAAGAGCTCTCGGATTTCCTTCGCTGCGCAACTTGAAAATGACTTATGAAAGCAACCACCACTATACATAGGAGCGGTGGCTACTGAGCTAACCTCCGACTCCTGAGGTATTTTGCATGCCCCCCCTACATGCAGGTATACTATACTCCGATTAAAGTTGCAAAGGAGGTCTTATGTTTGAAAAGGCCAAATCGGGGAATAAAACGCAGCTACTGCGATTGAGCGGATTAACTGAAATCCTGGTTTTTTGTCGATCGAGTTAAACTCCGTCGCCTCAACGGTATTCACCTAAATGAGGGTATACTATACCACGAAATATCAAACCTCTCCCATGGAAAATTACAACGTAGAAGTTATCAACATCACGTATCCCCGTGAAGTCACAACGTATATCTTTCAAATGTCACGTATCCCCGTGAGGTTATAATATAATCAACCATTGATACACACATCAATGGAGGTCAAGCAATATCAGCCGATGGCAAGTAAACCCATCGAAGCAACTTTGCCCAGCAAGGATTACAACATAATGCTACTATTGACATATACATCAATGAAGGTCAAGTAGCCTTGACAATACGCCCAGTAGGGATCTATCCGGTGATACACACATCAGCGAAATCACACAACCCTGATAACAACAAACTGTTGGCAGTAACTCCGACAGTGTGAGGGAATATGTTATACACATCCTCAAATAGACAAAGCCTTATCCCCATAGATCTCTTTCACACAAGAGGTACCTCTATGGAGTATAAGCCAGTGTCTAGGATTCAAGACTTTGGTGGTAGTCCCAACGTCAACATCCAACTTGGATCGAATGTCCAAGTCATCACTGATTGTCATCCCAGCAGGATTACATGACAATCATTCATGCATCATACATATGCATCATGTTGCTGCACATAGCATCATGATTATCTTACTTGCATTTCAAGTGTCTAGGATTCTTTATCCTATCCATGCCTTACATTGCATGAATATACTAAAGATGGGTATCTATAGACACTCGAAATTTTTTGCACTCCTATTACTAACATTGTAGGAGGGTAGATTTGTCTTTTGGAGAAAACCCTGAAAGACAGCTTACATCCATTCTGGATACCACCGGAAGTTCAGTTCCAACCCAGAACACAAACCAGGAATGTCATGTCAACCCGGAACACATACCGGGAATGTCATTTCCAATCTTGGAGATAACCCCAAGATATGCAGATCAAAAGATCAGCAACAACATCGGAGAGGGCGATTACATCTCGGCGATAACATCTATGACCTTCGAGTTCGATCCTAGAGATAACACTTGGGGTAGCAACCCCATCCTTGGTGATAGCCCCAAGGGATGCCATTGCAGTTTCGGCAATAACCCCGGAAATGCTTGTTTCAAACATGTGCGATTAGCTTCAATCGAGATGATAGTGATGCATACAAACAAGTAGCCCAATCTCAGATGTAACCCTGAGCAATGTCTACTTTCCGCTTAAACTGGAGATAACCCCGGTGAGGAGTCACAACGTCATCTGTCCACGTCAACAAGATGATTTCGTGGCATACCAACAAGTAGTCCAATCTCAGCTGTAACCCTGAGCAACGTCTACTTTCAACTCAAACTGGCGATAACCCCGGCAAGGAATCAAGAGTCATCTTGTTCCTTCAACAATGGCACGTCATCTCAACACTTCATACATACATCCAACAATGTCCCACAAGAATCGAGGAATGACAATCCCGAGTGACTATTACGTGTGGCAGTACTTTGGATAGAATTTGAAGCTTGAAGACCATGGGCATAGACCCCTCTTCCTGACTTCATACAACCTCTAATCCATGTCATTGCGTAACTCTCGACACTAGCGGTCCGAAGAAGGTCAGATATACCTCGTTCGGATGCTCGGATTGAAGTTCTGCAAGTTCGAGCGGATATTATAGTGCATGAGTGCACGATTCACGAGATAACATTGGGACGCATGAGGCTCGGATCCACCATGACGATCGCGAGGTACAATTCATAACTGCCGAGGTGTACCCTACGACCATCGATCTATAAATATAGGCTCGGGGTCAGCCATTTAAAGAGAGGGAGAGAAGGAAAAAGGCGAGGAAGACCTGTCCATTTTACTCTGCATACACATCTTTTGAGTGTTTCCTCTTCTTTAAACACTAGTTAGCTCACATATAGCTATCTTTTATTCAGCGGGAGCTGAGTGTTTATCCATTTAAAGTCATAGAAGTCTACTTTGGTAGCCCACTGTAAGCCTTCTTACATTTTATAAAGCCTTCTTCTCATATAGCACACACTATTATACACATTGAGAGTCGTGTTGTGTGCGTTTGCCTGGACTTCGATCCGTGGTTTTCATTTCTGTTTGTATATATATATTTTAATATATGTATATATTTCATATATATGGACTAACATTATCGAGTTATGCCTCAATTGAGCTTAGACTTTGATGGAGCGTTTAATTGCTTATATATATATATATATATATATATATATATATATATATATATATATATATATATATATATATATATTATATCTAGTGAGTTTAATTGCTTATATATATATATAATTGTTGTGGACATATCAGGATGAGCCTGGATTTACATCAGAATGCGATTCGCTTTTATATATATATTTGTACATATATATGTATATATTTACATTCCTGTCAAGCCTGGAGTTTCCTCCGTGGCTTTTTACAGCTTTTTACATTTCGTCTTGCCTGGAGTTCACTTCGTGGCAGTTGATCGCTTTTTACAGCTTTATTTACATTTCGTCCTGCCTAGAGTTTACTTCGTGGCAGTTGATAGCATTTACTACTTTATTTACATTTCGGATCCCCCATGGAGTTGCTTTGTGGTGGTTGATCATGCACATATATATATAGCTTTTATATTTATAACTGCTTACTGCTTTCCATACAAATTGCAGTATCATGTGAGCCTAGGAATCATGTGATCACATGTTCAGTTTACTGAATCTAGATTCGGTTCCCATGATGGACATTTTTCAGCTGTAAGCAGCCTGTACATTATTTTACAGTGTCTGAATTTCCTTGGATGGTTGTCATGCCCATGAGGAGTTCGGCACTGCTGTATATTATTTTCTCGAGAATGCTTCGCATCTCGAAAATAAAAGCAAATAAGTCGGACATTTAACAATAAAATGGAAGTATGAAAAGGTCTCAATTCCTATTGAGCACAGGGTTTGAAAAACCTCTTTTACAAAATGGCATTGCTACATCTTGGTTAAAACTGAATTTTTCTATAAAATTCAAACCTTGTGTATATAGGTGCGAACGAGGCCTCGCACTACTTTCAAATAATTGCACATTGATCCACACAGACACACACATTCATATAACAATTTCTTTGAAAAGTGGCGGTCACCATGGTAACACGGATGTCGGGGGGTGTCTAACACCTTCCCTCCGCATAATCAAGCCCCCGGACCCAAAATTAATCTCAGTTTCACAGACCCGTTTAGCAGTGTCAAAACACTGGGTCAAGCCTTTTCGGTTGCGTTGGTGCAACCACTTAAATACACCAACTGGCGACTCTTAAAGTCCAATCATTGACATTATACATGTCAGACCCTTTTCACTTATTTTTTTCATACAAATCTCACATTAACATGAGAACACCAAAGAACAAGTAACGAAAGGGACACTCAAAAATCCCGACGTCAACAATGTGTTTTATAGGTATTGGAATGAACAGTTCAGCGTAAGTTGTAGCTGTGCGTAAGGAAAGTTTCCTAACTTCATTCATATTCTAAATGGATGCTAATTTCTTAAACTTCTCAGATGTTGAACTTGAGAAGTTCTTTCTATGTGTGAATGTGTGATATTTGTACAAGGTTGTAGAACGTATGAGGCCTTGTGCCATAATTTGAACACTTTAGTGTTTCTATGAGATGAAATATTTTGTGATTGAATTGTTCAATAAGAGAATGTTCTGTTTATACATGAACCATTATTGTTAAGTCTGTGCTAAAGATTCTAGACAGACAGGATCTGTATGAAAGAGAGTGGATAATGAAAGAATTTCAAAGTGAGTGTGACTAATGTTTTAAAATGATCAGAATCGAGATT
The DNA here is from genome assembly GCA_020205605.1 of Panax ginseng. Lineage (NCBI taxonomy): Eukaryota > Viridiplantae > Streptophyta > Magnoliopsida > Apiales > Araliaceae > Panax > Panax ginseng. Next base: position 139,248,605 of record CM035132.1, read on the forward strand.
ATTCCTATTATTCAAGTTTCTTCTTAACCTTTGTTTGGTTATCAAATTTCTAAAGGAATGTTTAAATTCTTGAAGTTTTTTGTTCAACTGTTATGACTTGTTGGGCAATTGAATGCTCATACTTGCTTTAAACGAAAAACATTTCCAGCGTACGATGCTAGAAGAACTTAAGGATCCCGTAAAGATCAAGTTGACCGGTGTCCAGATGAAGTGTCATTCATTAGATGAATAAGCATGAAGATCAAGGGAAGACTTGTAATGTAGAATAGTTTAATTAAACTGTAGACTAGTTTAATGAACTGTTATGTATCCTTGGTGGCGGATAAAATTCACTCGTGTAAGATGTAAAGAATAATGTAATTATCATTATTTGTAATGAACGAGGTTATAAGGTATTAGAACATGGGAATTGAGAATGTATGTTGCTATATTTAATCATATAATGATGTATGTTTAGAAAGAAGTGGGACCGTGATGTACGAAATCTGGGTATGAAGATAGACCGGATTTTGAGGCGTTACAAAGTGGTATCAGAGCTGATAGGTTATAAATATTAGGTATAAGTACCTAAGACTATAATTGTAGAGAGAAGGATAGGAAGATCATTGAGTTAAACGATTAAGGAAGAAGATCACCACATGATCATAATGAATCGTAATAACAGATGATCTATTAAATGATAAATGATTTATAGCCAATGCTATGAATGAATGGTACTATGAAGTAGTACGGGAAGAAGAACTCGGGTTGAGTTGTGAAGGATAGGATATGAATTAAAGAAAATTCGTATTAAGTAAAGAGAAGGTTAGAAGTTATAAGATTTCAATTGAAGACTCATGTGATAGCGGAGTAGTGCGAACCTTTAAATGGGAAAGGGTTTGTGACTGCTTAGTTATTATAGTGATAATCATTGGAATTGGTCGCGCTATCAATATGTATATGACGAGAAGGTGAATCTTTTCTCATGTATATGCTTGATAGGTAGAGAATGATAAGTTAGGTGCGAGTACTTGAAACTCATACTTATGAAAAGTTTGTGACTCATAGTTATATGTTATGTTTCTGAGCCCTAATCATATGGATAGTCCTTGATTTGTTCTAAGATTACAAATTGCGAAGATAAGTTCTTAAACACATATAGTTGTGGAAAGTTCCTAAACACATAAAGTGTGGTAAGTTGACGGACTATACTAAGGTATAGGAATGTTTAGACTGAAAGCGTGTATTTTTAGTAGAATTAGATTAAGTATTTTCGCAAGCAAGACAATGAAGGAAGATTGAGAATAGGATATTCCAAGTTATCTAGCTATGCTAGATTTTGAAGTTTATTGAAATCGTGCTTATGTGTGCGTATTTTGAAAATGAAAGAATTGGTTCAACTTTTGGAACCAATGGATTTTAAAAGAACTATTCTTGGCATGTCTATGCTAATTATTTTGGCTAAACAAAAATTGATTTGAAATATTAAAATGAATTTTATATCATCAGTGCATTTGATGCCAAGATGGTAAAAAGATGGGGTTGTTAATGCAATTGAACCTAATGTTGGATGTGATTTTAGGATCAACAACCCGCTGTGGTATGATGTATAATGATGAAGTCATAAAATGACGAAGTCCTCAACATACTGTGAAAAGTACGGTATCATGACGTCATTAAACATTTTGATGTATTGCGAAAGAATTTAAAGAAGTATTTGATGTCAATTGATTTGACATGACGAATGTTTCAAGTTGATATCCAATTTATTGGTATGGCCTAAGCTACTTGATTTGGATAAGATAAATGGTATGTCATATTTAAAAGAAAATTGAGCTTTCTTTGAAGAAGTTGTGCCAAACCAAATTGTTTTGGTGCGGAATCTAATGATTAAGTCTGAGGTGAACACACCCCAAAATGGGGTTATATAATGGGTTGATCGCCTACGTATGAAAGAGGTAGTTTACCTTCTTGGTGATTGTAAACTGACCGTGAAAGAAGGGTTACGGCGTCATGCTATTAAACCTAGTAAGAGTTCATGGTCAATTTGACCCCTCAGCAAAAGTATGAAATGTTTTAAAGGAATTCTATTCCTCGTTGTTCATTCTACTTCATAATTCTTGATAAGTTATGAAGGTGAGGGAATGTCTAAAAGATAAGAACTTCTTTGAAGAGAAGTTGAGAAGAAGGGTAGGTTAAAATTTTGAGGATGAAAGTCTGTGAAGAAGGGGTGAATGTGATGACCCGGGTATAGGTGTGGTTTGAAGAAATTCTAAGGATGGAATTTTTATAAGGGGGTAAGTGTAACAACCCGGAGAATCCGGATTGTTCAGAATTTAAGATTTAAAGAATTAGTTATTAATAAAATAAATTTTTATTAATAATATTATATGTTATGTGTTTATTAATCGTTCTAGAACCTAGCATGCTTATAATACGGGAGGATTCTGGCTACGAGCTAGACTGAACGAGTAAGAATTTTCAAGACAAAAATAAAAAATTTCCGGGAACAAAATATTTACGGGGAAAAAGATGAAATAGACACTATTCACCCGATGAAACCCTAAGGGTTAGGGTTTGAATAACCTAAGCCTTTCCGAGAGTTCGGTATGTTGAAAAGATATTCCGTCTAAAGATTCGACGATATTATATCATGAAAAGTTAAGTAAGCCAATAAAAGTTTTTCTCAAAAAATGTGCAGAAATCAGACGAAATAAAAATGACGAAAAGTATTGTTATGTACTTTTCATTCATTTAACTATGTTATGGGAAAACGTGAAGGAAAACACTTAACGTCAAAAAAGTGTTTTTCAATTTTTCGGAGATCCAAAGAATACGTAAAAGTTAATCGATAAAAGAAATACAAAATATCTAAAAATATTTGGATTCCGAGAATCGCAGTTTTAAAACTGTCGGACGAATCCCGAAAGACGAAACCACAAAAATTTCAAGGGAAGTTTCGTGAATAGTAAGGAGGTGGATTAGTAAGGAGGTGTGAATTGTAACTGGATGGGCGAAATGACTATTTTGCCCCTAACTTTAAAAATCTATAAAAAGGAAGCTTAATCTCATTTGTTGGTGATTTTGAAAATCACCAACATTTGAGAGAGAGAGAGAGAGATGAGGAAGGAGAGGAAAAGGAGGAGGAAAAGCTTGCTCGTTTGCAAACTTTGTCCGATGGAAGGAGATTAAAGAAGAAAGGTATCGAAAATCTAACTTCTGAATAAGTGATCTTTAAGTTTTATATGTTAAAAACATAGCTTAATGAAAATAAGAAGTAAAAGATGTTAGAAATGATTTCATAGGGTTGAAATCATGAGAAATGAAGAAATAAGAATTAAAAGTTTATTTTATAAATTTCTTAAGGAAGTATAAGTTTCATAATGAATTTGAGCGATCCGAAGGAATCATATGAACGATTTGGTGAAATAAGTAAGGAATGGTGGTTTATAACATCTAATTCCAATAAAAAGTGAAATTGTAATCAAAATATCGATTAAAAATGAAGAACGAACGAAGAAAGCGAAGAACGTTGTTGATGGACAAATTTAAAACCATCGTAGTATAATTGTTTTTGATGGACAAGTTTAAAACCATCGTGTATAAGTTAGTTGCTTATTGCTTGGTTAAAAACGGTAGAAAAGTTCATGAAGAACGAATTAAAACTGAGCTATAACAAAGTTATGGCAAAAATTTTGTAAAAGACGAACGAGAACTAGAAAGTTAGTAAATGAACCCGAATGTGTAGGGTTTCATAAGAAAGTAAGAGAACATAGAAAACGTGAGTCATGGACTTAAGAACGAACTAGTTCTGAGTTCAGATGACCGAATTACGGACGAACGAACGAAGAACGTTAATAACGTAAAATAAACAAAGGACAAAGATTAAGCCAATCGAATATCATGTTAATGGATTCAGAATGATGTTTTGTCCAAGGGGGATTGAAGTACGTAAGATAAAGAAGGGAATGGCTTTGGAACGACCTCGTTCCGAGTTATAACGAATAAGTTATGAGATCGGGAAGTAAGCGTCTCAAAATAATTAAACACTTAGAAAAAAAAATTAAGAATTAGGGCTTGGCACCATAGCACCAGCCATGCTTTGTAAGGTGGCGCTGCAACGCCAACCGAGGAGTTGAGTACTAGAAACTCGCGTAAAGTGAAGCGAGCTATAGCCTGAAGAATGGCCCCATGAGCCGGTGGTATATGACAAAGACGAGAAGTATAAAAGGAGCCGTGTGCCACAGTGCCGGTGTAGAACAAAACCTAGTGATGAGTACATTAGCTTGCTCAAATCTTGAGGTAATTACAACAAAAGCTATTGAACGTGTAGGTCATGTAAGGTAACACTTAGTCAAGTGAATTAAACCTTTAATGAAGGTTGAACGGAAAGATTAAATGATATTAAAAGACAAATAATGTAAACGCAGGTTACGGAACCGATATCCAGGGACCGTAGTCGCGATAAACGAACTTTAGGGATTTTTATGGTTGTGATTCCTTAGACGTTGAGTGACAAGGGTAATAAATAACATTTTGATGTTATGTTGTGGTAATGAGAGATAAATTTAAAGCGTATAGATGATGTAAATGCAATGTTGTTACGATGAACGATCAGTCTTAGCATACAACGAACGGTATGGCTTCGACATTAAGAATGAGTAATGAACATGGGGTTCATATAGTGGATAACGAAAGTATTAAGTAAGATATGAATTATAAAGAAAGTCATAATGAACGGTAATAAGATTAATGAAAATCGAATGTGAGTCGGATAAGGAATGAATCATGAGGTATGGCATTTAGTTGCCAGAAAGCCATAAGGAATAAGAAATTAACTTAACGAATGTTATAGTTTAATGGTTCGAATAAGTTAAGATAAGTTAGGTTGTGTTACAATCGTTAACTTTGATGGTTAACATATGGGAGCTAGGCAAAACAAATGCTTTAAAGAGGGAAGGTATATACGAAACTGGAAACCGATCTAACTCACTGTGATGGCAATGTAGATGAGATGGTAACTTATTTGTTGGTTGTTTGTGGGAAACTACTCAGAGTACTGTATGGACTACTAGTAGAGAAGAGATGTGCGTTGGGTCCTAGAAGAGTTATAAGAAGAAGATAAAAATGCAAATCATCAAAGATGATGAACGTATAAGTAAGACATCTTCGTATGTCATGAAGCTATAAATCGGTAAAGGAAGTTGTCGCGTAAACATTAGATTGCAAGAACATGAACCCAAAGAATTAAAGTTAAGTAAACCAATGCGTAAGTCAAGTATATGACTAATTGGTGTACGTGTTATTTACTTATGTATTTTATAAGGATTGGAATGAGCAGTTCAGCGTAAGTTATAGCTATGTGTAAGGCAAGTTTCCTAACTTCATTCATATTCTAAATGGATGTTAGTTTCTTAAACTTCTCAGATGTTGAACTTGAGAAGTTCTTTCTATGTGTGAATGTGCGATATTTGTAAAAGGTGGTAGAACGTATGAGGCCTTGTGCTATAATTTGAACACTTCGATGTTTCTATGAGATGAACTGTTGTGGCGCCCCCAAATCCGGGTTACCTGACTCCCGAGTTTGGTGCTCACGATCCACAATATAAATAACATCTAACTACCCATTTAATTGTGAATAGACATATAAACCACATTAACTGATATAGTTAATACATTCGTCCCAGGTTATCTAACCTTTATATTACAAACATACCCTTTTAGATATACAAAAAGGGTTTACAATTATAACATAATATATATGTTAAACACAACTATCACAACATAACAACTTTGCCTTTTATCTTCACAGCTTCTCTGGCTTCTTCGTCCCTAGCTGAAATGTTTTATTTAGCAAGGGTGAGCAAAAAATTTGCCCCGCAAGTTAAGATATACAATAAATGTATCAGAATCAAGATAACAAACTATCTAATTCGATAGAATGACTACAAAGTTCGGGGAACTTTGAAATAGCAGAACAATTTGTTATTCTCTAACTAATCTTCTCGCAACCTATTCAACAAATTAACAAAAGTATACAATTCTTTCAAAGTTTCTACGATATTCTAATGAATAATCAAGAATCAATTCTACGCAATAGCAAAGTGGAATGTTTTCCAGATTTATGCTGAGTGGTCACACAAGACCTTGAACTTATCTTCTCGGGTAGATATCAAAGATTTACTTTGATATATACTCAGGTGTATCAGATAACCATAAAGATTAAATCATACCCCTCTACAAGTATAACAAGTGATCAGCTTTATTATACCCTTGTATTATGCATAATACTTAATCATAACGCATAGTAGTCGAATTTACGACCAATAAAATGTTCCCTTTATATAAAAGGTTGTTCTTCTCAGTCTCAGAATCAAGATTTTGATTTAACAACGAAATATTGTGATTTCAAATTCTAATTACTTCTCGGTATAGCCAAAATAATTGGCATCGATCTGTCAATAATAATTGATTTCTCTTTTTGAATCTATCAAATTCTAACAAATGTTCGCCTAGCCAGAATAATTAGCTAAGACATTTCTCAACATAATTTGACAAAAAATAGGAATTATCTGTACTGTCAATTCTAGCTTCTACGGATAGGAATATCTAACAACAGTTATTCTACAAATGTATATTTTCCGAATCAGTAATTCAATTTGAATTATTAAACATGCACTAACTGCGAATAATCAACAATAAATCCCTAGACGTGGTATAATTAGCAATAATTAACCACTATAATAATTGAATAAATATAACTCAAGGTTGAGTTAGGGAACTTGCCTTTCGCATTGATTACTACTACACAATATACTTATCTGCTTTCGTAAGACCTATAACCAATAATATCGGTCTCACATTTAGCACAATCATTTATAACACACAACACTGTAATTCAAAGTCAAACTTCTCCTAAACACATTACCACATAGTCACATCAGTGTTTATAACCTATATAAACACTTAACAGGTCTAACTATTTAGGTCTAATTGGACTTCGGTCCATTCTCGATATTCTGGTCACCCTATCCGATAATTAACACAGTTATTGTCAAGTAATTTCGGTTTCTAAGCTTCAATATTATTTTAGATAAGTCAAATATCATTAATAATATTTTTCGGAAGCTTTTAATAATTTATAATCAAATATTATAATTTATAATAATTTTTCAAACATTGAAATCATTTTTAAATGATTTAATTATCAAATAATCTTATCATTAATATTTAATAATATTAAAATATTAATGACATACTTATCAAAATATTAAAGTTGTTTTTAATAACTTAAAATATTTTTAAATCAACAATATTCCACTTAAATCATCACCATTAATATTAAATATTAATGAAATTATCATCAAATATTAAAAGTCATTAATTATAACTTAAAATATTTTTATATCCTTTTCTCATTTTTAAATAATTTTTAAATTAATAAAATCATTTTTCTAACATTTATTTAATTTAATAATTAAATAAATCATTATCATTAATATTAATCTATTAATGAGAATTCTCCAAAAATATTAAAAATTATATTTTATAATTCAAAATATTTTCTAACACTTTATTCTCATTTAAAATGATTTTTATAATATTAAAATCATTTTTCTCTAATTTATTTAATATAATAATTAAATAAATCCAATATCATTAATATTAAATTATTAATGAAAATTCTCTAAAAATATTAAAAGTTACTTTTATAACTCAAAATATTTTTAAATACTTTATTCTATTTAAAATAATTTTTAATAATATTAAATTATTTTTCTCTAATTTATTTAATACACTAATGAAATAAATCAAATACCTTTAATATTTAAATAATTATAAATATTAAAGAAAAATATTTCAATTGGTCAAAAATTATTTTTCATAATTTAAAATAATTTTTAAAACCATTTTTAATAATTTCCAAAAATTCAGAATTTAAAATAATCAGAAACCGTCGCTAAAACCTTTAGTGGCACATATCTGTTGCCTTTGGTGTTCTTGGCTCAAGAACACTGATAATCTCAGTGTTCGAGGGGCAAGGTTTGACCGGCCTTTAATCTCAGCTCAGGCATGTTCAAGGTTTGCTTAAAAGTTGATCTTGTAGAAAGTATGCACCACTACAACAATCAACCACTATACAAGTCATATATCAACACAGTATAAAGATCTGAGCTCTCAAACATCTTTGTCGGATGGTTTACGGGTTTTCCGAAACCAGTACATTCAACTAGTCACTTTCATGCTCGATTTTATATACGATCTGGTTATGTTTCTTGTGATCTAAATGTTCTAAGTTATAGTCCTTATGTCAAGGAACAATACCAAAGCAACAGATCGGTCCAACAACAAACAAATCACAATTTATCAAGCGGTCAAACTATGTCAGAAAGTTCGTGCAAAACCTTTTCTGGAATTTCCAGAAATTCAAGTCATAGCCGAATGGCCTACTTTGACCAACTGTTACCTTTGATCTGTTGATATCCTACACGATATAAGGCCACCAATACAAAGTACACATAACCATCTACAAATATATCACAACAACAACATCATAACACTAACAACCTAACAGATCTGGACGTTGTAAAACTTGTCAGACACTAACAAAATGCTTTACAGGTTGCGAAATTTGGCGATCATTTACCGGTCAACGAGTTTTGACCTTTAATAACTACAAATCTAGCCATTTAATGGTTGTACTACCACTTTCAGATGAAAGACAACATAACAAGCTACCAATAACAACTTTAAAACAACACATATCATGTACGAGTAAGGATCTGTGGCCACTGACATTTCTTATCAGACTACATTTCAAACTCAAGAACAGTTTGTGAAAAACACAACTTTTACCCACTTTGATGCTAAAGATCTATGTTATATCAACATAGATCATCATAAAACATCATCTAGCAAAGATCTAAACACATAAATATAAAATTTTTCTTAGTACACAAGATCTATGATGGGTTTAGGTTTATACCTTTTCTTGAGGATGCTTAGATCTTGGCTCTACAACACTGATCTTGATGATCTAAGAAGTGTTTTAGGGACTAACACACTTATGATTTTCGAAGGTTTAGAGAGAAAATGAGTTGTTAAGAGCTAGGGTAGAAAATGGACAATTTTGGCAACATTTCTCTCTCTTTATCTCTTATAATACATGATGCAATGAATCTAACATGTTATGTGGCATTTTGGATCATTAAATGGCTGAGATAAAAGTCAATTGGCTGCCTTTAGTTGGTCACCAACTAAAGGTTGTGCAATATATACAAGTTATCTCATTAAAAATGTAAAAAGAGTATTCTTGTCATTTGCATTCCAAATTTAATGGTACACTTGACATTTGCACAAACCCTTAGGGTTTAACCCTAAGGTTCTAACCCTTAGGTTTTAAAACACCAACTTCTAAAATTTCCAATTAGGGTTTTAATCAGAAAAATTAAATTTCTAAATTACAATTAAGGTTTGTAAAATAGAAATTAAGATAACTAAAATATAATTAGGGTTGTCTAATCATATTTAAGTTTAACAAACACTTTAGGCATGCTAATTAGAATTAGGGTTGCCTAATTAGGGTTTAGGAAATCCCAAATTTTAAATTAGGATTTCCCGGCGTACAATTAGGGTTTTTAACTGTACATTTGGTTTTATAAATCTGCGATTAGGGTTTCTGATCCCTTATTATGGTTTAAAATATAAAATCCTATCCAGTCAATTATTAGTTATTAACTTTATACAGTACAAAAACATACTCACAGTTACTGATATTATAACGGTGATTTCTGTCGAATCCCTATCCAGAAATTAGGGTTAGGGTTTCTAAAGCTGTTAAGCACAACACTACTCTAATTTCTCAGTCAATACACAAATTGACTAATTCTTGAGACTCGTATCATAGATACACAGTACAATATTAACAGTCAATATTAAAAAAAATTATTCGTAAATTTTGGATTATTCAAAATCCCGGGTTATTACATTCACCCCTCCTTAAAAGGATTCCGTCCTCGGAATCACCGATTTCTTATTCTCTACAATCTTTTAAAGTTGTATCATCAATTCATTTTTATCAACACAATATTAATTTTTGTTTCAGATTATAACCTGTGACTTGAATCTATAAAAGAAAACAGTTCACAGAAACATATGACTCATATTACTCGCGTAATTTAAGTATTAAGCGAAATTATTATCTATCGTCACCTCCTGGGAAGCCACTACATCATGAGCCGTCATATTAAATGCACGGGCTGCTGATCTACCTGATTGAGCAGGTTCTTTAATCGCCAAGGTTCCGCTACCGGTTCCTTTGTTGGCATTCTACTTCTCCCTATTCCTTTTCGGACAATTCTGAACTAGATGATCTTTTCAGTTTATGGGGACAACTTTGATAATTGCTTGAAGAATCTGGTCATGGTGCTGCAAAGATACAAGGACACGAATCTTGTTCTAAATTGGGAAAAACGCCACTTCATGGTTGAAGAGGGCATAATTTTGGGCCATAAGGTATCGGCTCAAGGGCTGGAAGTCGATAAAGCAAAGTTGGAAATAATTGAAAATTTACTTCCACCAACCTCAGTGAAGGGCATTAGGAGTTTTTTGGGACACGCCGGGTTCTACAGGAGGTTTATAAAGGATTTCTCTAAAATTACGAAGCCCTTATGCAATCTTTTAGAGAAAGATGCGACATTCAGCTTTGATGAAGAATGCAAGACAGCGTTTGATTAATTAAAAAGGAAATTGACTACAGCCCCCATTATAGTTGCACCGGATTGGAGCATGCCATTTGAGCTTATGTGTGATGCAAGCGACTTCGCGGTTGGGGCTATTTTGGGTCAGCGGAGAGACAAGGTGTTTCACGCTATATACTATGCAAGAAAAACACTTACAGAAACTCAATTGAACTATACAACCATAGAAAATGAGTTGCTTACCGTGGTATATGCGTTTGACAAATTTCGAGCTTACTTGATCGGGACTAAGGTGATAGTCTATACAGACCATGTAGCGATTCAGTACTTGATAGCGAAAAAGGATGCTAAGCCACGCCTTATCAGGTGGATTCTCCTACTGCAAGAATTCGATTTAGAAATAAAGGATAAGAAGGGGACGGAGAACCAAGTAGCTGGTCACTTGTCGAGGCTGGAGAACCACGGGACAGAAAAAGACGACAAATGTGAAATCAATGAATCGTTCCCAGATGAGCAGCTGTTTGAGATTTCAACAGAGATTCTGTGGTATTGCGATTATGCAAATTTCGTTGTGAGCAACATTTTACCACCTGACCTTACAAGGCAACAGAAAAAGAAATTTTTGCACAATGTGAAATGGTACATGTGGGATGATCCATATTTGTTCAAGCAGTGCACCGACAAGGTGATTCGAAGGTGCATCCCATATATCGAAGTGAAGAATATCCTGCATGAGTGTCACTCATCGGTGTATGGCGGGCATTATGGAAGTGAGAGAATGGCTGCGAAGGTGCTACAATGTGGGTTCTATTGGCCCACATTATTCAAAGATGCCCACCAGTTTGTCAAATAATGCGATAGGTGTCAAAGGGTGGGTAATATTTCGAAACGCAATGAGATGCCTTTACAAATGATTCTGGGAGTGGAAATTTTTGACGTTTGGGGTATCCATTTCATGGGACCATTTCCCTCATCCTTGAACAATCAATAAATTTTACTCGCAGTGGACTACATGTCAAAATGGGTCAAAGCTGCAGCTCTATAAACAAACGATGCCAAGGTGGTCCTCAAATTCCTTCAAAAGAACATCTTCACGAGGTTTGGCACACCAAGAGCAATTATAAGTGACGAAGGTAGTCACTTTTGCAACAAACCATTTACTGCTCTTTTGGCCAAGTATGGGGTGAACCACAAGATAGCTACAGTGTATCACCCTCAAACCAGTGGACAAGCGGAGGTATCGAACAGAGAAGTCAAAAAGATATTGGAAAAAGTGGTGAATCTAAATCAAAAAGATTGGTCACTTAGATTGGACGATGCTCTATGGGCCTACCAAACTGCATACAAGATGCCAATCGGAATGTCACCATATTAACTGTTGTACGGGAAAGCATGCCATTTACTGGTGGAACTACAGCATAAGGCATATTGGGCAGTGAAAAAGCTAAATTTAAATCAAAAAGCTAAATTTCAAAAAGTTGTAAGAGATAAGAGACTACTTCAGTTGAATGAACTAGACGAGTTTCGCCTTCATGTCTATGAGAATGCCAAGATATACAAAGAAAAAGTCAAAAGATGGCACGACTAGAAAATTTTGCACCGAACATTCGAGCCAGGCTAATCAGTACTTTTATTCAACTCAGCAATTATTACATTTTCCAAAAAAGCCGCAAACGTATTGATTTGCAATACAACTACTTTGTTGTATATACCCGGCTTCAATCAATTCTCAAACCTTTTCGCCTTCCATAGCTCCGTATCCATAGTTCTAAGAACTTAACCTCCATCTGAGCTTGCATACCCGGTGAAAAATAGTTCTCAAAGAACAACTCCTTGAAACTTGTCCAATTCACCACAGCTATACCAGCTCTTGCCTGATTAGTCTCCCACCAGTAATTGGCTTCTCCCTTCATCAAATAAGTTACAAAAACTATCTTTTGCTCTTCTGCCACTCTCGCAATGATAAATTCTTTCTCCATTTCTTTCACCCAAGTTTGGGCTTCAATCGGATCCGTAGTTCCTTTAAATTCTAGTGGTCCTACCGCTTTAAAGTCCTTAAAGTTAGCCAATATATTGACCTCCTTCATTATTCATAAACTTCTCTTCTCTTTGATATCGATTATGTCATCTAGGCGGCATTATCTGATTTAAATAAAAATCCTATATTAATTCTATTTCTCTACACAAACTATTATTCATCACACAATAAGAATTTAACACAAAGTTCTCATATAATCACATATTTATTCAAATAGCACACAGTACATTTAGTACTTAACATATACAATTATCCCTTTTTCATAGGATTAACAACACAACTTTAAACAAAGTTGGAATTCTCCATTCACACACAACTATTTCCAGTTCATCAAACTTACCACACCTAGGGGTTCAAGAACTTGCCACAATTATATGAGTTTATAAACTTACCCTAGTCAGACCTTTGGCATCCATTCGTTGAGGGGTTCAAAATAGCTCATATAATTATAAGTCATAAACTTACCATAGGTATGAGTTTTAAGAACTCACAAATTAATCTTAATCTTATATTCATATAAAAATAAAGATTTCATTCATACAAACATATATATTTACATATGTTCACTCATCATTCTCGATACGCTATCAAAAGATACTATCGCTTAATCTTAAGCTATCTACCTTCCACTCCCTTCACGATTCTTCTTCTTACCAGGACACTGATTGAATCCATGACGCGTTCTCCCATAAGAAAAACACTTTCTCATATTTAGCTTAGGATAATGTTGGGAAACATGTCCTTCCTTCTTACAATTGAAGCAAACATTCTTCCACATCATGCATTCTCCCAAGTGAGTCTTTCCACACTTGCCACAGACTTTCTTCTTCTTCGGGTTTGAATTTTCAGAGTTATCACTATCGTGATCCCTCTTTCTCTAATTCTTTCACTTCTGCTTAATTGTTCCTTTCGACAATCCACCACCTTCAGTCTTCATTCTGTCCACCTGCGCCTTCAACTCATTCCTTTCTTCAGTCATCTCGCGTAATGCTCGCTTCGTTTTCCACAACTCCTCCAAGAGTAATACTTTACTCCGGAGTTCTTGTACTTCTACAAATTCTTGACCTTGTTCTCCAACTTTAGTCTTATTCCCTTTCTCCATCTTAACTTCTTTGGACTTCGCCTCTTCATCACCACTCGGATACATCTCGAGATAATCGTCATGATCACTCCCAAGATTAACCATAGGTTCATTTTTTTCCCCACCTTCTCAACTAATTAAGCTCATGGCTGGTACCTCGACTCACGGCAGCTGGTTGGTGCAATGACCCGCTAGCACCTCTGTACTCATATCACCTTCTCCTAACATCCTACAGTCAGTTACATAACTTGATTAGTACTTCACCAGTACAAAATTCTCACACTATATGCCCACATACCTCACTATCAATACACTTTATCAATCCCTCACTTATTACTCTAAATGAGTATTCTATTTCGCGTATGGTTATAATCCTAGGGATTCCCGCCACTTAAGGTTTATAACCTATAGCTCTACTACCAACTTGTGACACCTTGGTCACTGCAGCTTTGATACCAACCTGTGGCGCCCCCAAATTCGGGTTACCTAACTCCCGAGTTTGGTGCTCATGATCCACAATATAAATAATGATAAGTGTATTTTATATACGTGATTTCATATCTAATTCATGCTTATTCGTTGCTATATTTTTGTAAACATGTGCATTTTTACTTGTTTTATGTTATTTTATGTGTAGATTGGTGGTTGTGGCATTTAACCTACAATTGGTGATATTCGGTGCATTTGGAACTTAAATGGAGCATATTTGGAATTAACTCAGTAATGTAGCTAAGTCAGTTAATAGGAGGCAAGCCCGCCGGGGTGGGCGTTTATATTCACACACCCCGTAAAATGAGGGAGTTGCATTCGATCAAGTCAGGAGGTAAAGCCGTAAAATGGGCGTCTGACATAAAGATCTACACCCGTAGGAAATGAGGGTGGACAATCATAAGTGTCCTGCATTGGTTAAAACTCTTCTTGGGCACGAACTTTAGCTAGTTGCATGGCATTATAACTCTATTGGATAGAGAATGCGGTCAGAGGGTTATGCTAGATATATATTACTCTATCAAAAACAATTTGGGCAAGAGTGAGAGAGATTACGAAGATCAAAGTTCAGTATTTGATAGCAAGTGTGGAGGAGTACTTCGAGGAGTTTTTTAAGATGATTACAACTTTAGTCTACGTGAAGGGTGTTTTCTAATATTCTTTGTGTTAGATTATTATTTGTAATTAGAAGAATGATTTCTATGATTTATTCAGCGTTTATTTCATTTATTATGAACTAATTCATCTTTTAGGCTTGTGATGGATCCTTAAGTGAATCGATGATTTTGTAAGCTTTGATTCCCAATTTAATAATCTATCTTCAGTTTATCTATATTAATTTGTGCTTGAATTTATGAATTACCTGATCAACAATTCTTGGTGGAGTTGGATGGAATCGAGAGAGATTCAAATCTAGACCTAGTTAATATAGCATGTGTTCAAGATTTTATTAGTAGCTTAAACTTGATGTGTGTTAAGGTAGAGATATGTTTAACACCGCATGTAATCGGATAGAGAACTTATTCTTCAACCTTCTTCAATTGTAATTCATATAGAGATATAGTGGGTTAGTTGATTAAGGAGTTTAACGGATTTTTATCTTAATTGTGGATTGAAGTTAATATGGTATTAGTGCATCGAGAGGTGGTTAATACTGAATTCGTGTTCTTGATTAATAAACTGGTATAGTGCGTTAAATTGGGATAAAGGTGTTGAAATCAAAGTAAAGCTTAGGGTGAAATCATAAGTCTAATTCTCCATTAATTGTTTAAAAATTCAGATTTTGGTATTCGTGATTGTTTTATGTTAATTTAATTATTCTAAATTTTAGTTTTGTTATTTTTTTATTTTAAATTATTGATTTGGCTTGTTTAATAAAATTAGGGTTAATATAAGACTGGTAATTGTAAGTTAAGATATTTGCTAATTTATCTCTATGGGAACGATACTTGACTTATCACTTTATTACTTGTTGACCACGTATACTTGCGTGTTATGCGTAATTAGATTTTACCCAACAAATAACATCTAACTACCCATTTAATTATGAATAGACATATAAATCACATTAACTGATATAGTTAATACATTCGTCCCAGGTTATCTAACCTTTATATTACAAACATACCCTTTTAGATATACAAAAAGGGTTTACAATTACAACATAATATATATGTTAAACACAACTATCACAGCATAGCACCTTTTCCTTTTATCTTCACAGCTTCTCTGGCTTCTTCGTCCCTAGCTGAAATATTTTATTTAGCAAGGGTGAGCAACAAATTTGCCCTGCAAGTTAAGATATACAATAAATGTATCAGAATCAAGACAACAAACTATCTAATTCGATAGAATGACTACAAAGTTCGGGGAACTTTGAAATAGCTAAAAAATTTGTTCTTCTCTAACTAATCTTCTCACAACCTATGCAACAAACTAACGAAAGTATACAATGCTTTCAAAGTTTCTACGATATTCTAATGAATAATCAAGAATCAATTCTACGCAATAGCAAAGTGGAATGTTTTCCAGATTTATACTGAGTGGTCACACAAGACCTTGAACTTATCTTCTCAGGTAGATATCAAAGATTTACTTTGATATATACTGTAACGCCCCCAAAACAGGTATACATCACCCATCTTGGGTCGTTAGATACATGGTACATAAATCAAATACAAACTTAATTATACAATTATCGGGTAATATACGACAAAATATAGCTGAGAGTTTAAACAAGAATATTGCCTTCTAGACAATATCCACTCTCAATGGAGTCCTCATTACAATTATTATCATACTATTTCATAGAATAGTGAGAACTATTAAAGCCACTTATCCTGGACCATCACTCCATTTCCCGACTCCTCCCAACTATATTCTCATTTCCTGAAGAGAACAATAAAAGAAAAGGGTGAGCTCAACTAGCCCAGTAAGAAATATTATGACTAAGATAATGCAGAATAAATTATCCTTAGCCTTCAACAGTATAACAACTGATAGAATATAATAGACAACAAGTTTTAGATCAAAAACTGCAGCGGAACAAGCAATCCATTAGAAGAGTCAAGTAGAGCATGATATCTACTATCTTCTATGATTCAAAAAAAATTTCATCAAATTTATCGTTGAGACTCAGCTTAATAAATAAACCACATCATCGAATCATCCCTATGCTACGGCCCAAGGATATTCATGTAATCACCAATGGTCATGATTATACCAAATAATCCCTAGTCATAATCATACCAACAACTGTCCATCAATACACTTCGGGCCAATGAGGACTTTTACCGAATCATCTATAACATTACGGGTCATGATTATACCGAATGATCCCTGGTCATAATCATACCAATCAACAGTTCATCTATGCACGTAAGCCAAACATGACTTTCATCATAATATAAGCATGAAGATGATGACAATGATATAAGCATTAATCAAACGAAATCAAATCAAACGAATTCAAGGATAAATATTAAAGACTTTAAATTTATCCGAGTTTAAAAATATCAAATTGTCAACATGATCTTTGCTTTGTAGAGTAAAATTCAAGAATAATATTCATGTACCAAAAATAATTTGGACAGAAAAGAAATATATTTTTTGGGTGAATAGTACCCCGACACGAAAAGTGCCTCAAATACCCGAGTGAATGATACTAGAGTAAATAGTAATCGGGTGAATACAAACCTGTGAATAGTAACTCATGAATAATACTCCGACACGAAAAGTGCCCTGAATACCCGAATGAATAATACTAGAGTGAATAGTAACCGGGTGAATAGTAACTCGTAAATGAAAAATTCCAAAGAAAATGATACTCCATGACGAGTACAAAAGAAATGATATCTTATACGAGTTTAATAGAATATACGAAACTGCAAATGGATTTTCACCCGTCATGAGGTAATCCACGTGAGCATGATTATTTCCATGATTTAATAAAGAATGAATCTGAAGGATCATTCACCATGCATCTGATAATCCACATAGGCGAGTTATTCCAACGAGAATAATAAAGAATAGAATAACATAAGAATTCACCATGCATGCGATGAAGCCGCTGCAGACGGAGTTATTCCCAATGAGAATAATAAAGAATGGAACCAGGTCATGCGAAATCCGTGCAGACGAGGATATTCAACGAATAATAAAGAATGGAATAACAATGAGAATTCACGGGCATGCGATAGACCTTGCAGACGGAGTTATTCCACGAGAATAATAAAGAATGGAATAATAGAAGAATTTCACCATGTATGTGGTACCAGCATAGATAGGTTATTCCAACATAATAATAAAGAATGGAATAACAACTCTTACAGTATTGAAAGAAAATAACTCTCTTCATGAATACGAAAGAATAATACCCCTTGCCTCGGAAGAAAAGCGGATCTTTGGAGCAGTTAGGTATGAGACTTTCTTCTTCTTTCTCTCTATAATTTCTCTCTATAATAATTGCTCTATAGCTTTAGTGAATTGGTGAGAAATGAAGGAAGAATGAGCTTCTATTTATAGGAAAATATAGTTTTGATAATTGCACGTTTTGGGGCTCAAAATATTACAGTATAATACCTTCCCCTTTTTCTTCATTTTTAATTTAGTCCTGCAAGTATTATCAAACTTGCACCACCTCCCCTAATAGTAAATCATGTGAATCAATAGTAAAATCATGTGACTCAATAGTATAATCATGTGAAAAAACTAATTACAGTATAGTACCTTCATCTATACCTCCATTTTTAATTTAGTCATGCAAGTATTATCAATCTTGCACCAACTCCCCTAATAGTAAATCATGTGAATCAATAGTACACACATGTGAACACATAGTTATAAGCATGTGAATTAATAGCAATTAATTGCTCATTTATCTGGTTAATAACCCGATTGGTGAATATAACCTCCAGACATTAATTATTATCGAAATAAATGTTGATTCCCACTAATACTAATAATTCCAACACAATGGATTTATCAATTTCATCTTTAATCAACACGAACTTATTCATCATTAATATTATAACTCACAATATTTAACAACCAAGTCGTTCCCAGGAGAGAGGGCTTTCAATAAGGATTTCTCCTATTGGTAGCAATTAGATGACCAAACCTCTCCTTGTGAACTTCTAGACATTGTTAATATTACAAATAATAATATGAATAATAACTCTATGAGTCTCAATTATTGATTTAATAATATAAAATATTAATATTGTGACAATAATTGAATCAATAATATGAGAGATATGATGCAGCAATTATTGTAGCAATAATTGAGTATAACTCAGTGACTTCTTACGTAAGCATCAATAATTAATCTGAGTGTGCTACTATGCACGACCACACGTACATTGTACTTTTACTACCGGGTAGTTCAACAGTTTTAACGATAACACTTTCGCCGTTATTTTTATAAAAATATAATTGTGTCATTTTCTAACTATGACAATACTTCCGTTGTGGGGTCCACCAATGATTATGTCGTTGTACGAATATTCCCTATTAAAATAAATATTCCCCGACGAACCGAATATTCCCCGACACAACGAATATTTTATAACAACTTGCTTACTTTGCAAAATTTTCAAATATCACCATTAACTTTAAACATTTATCAATTTAACTATTTACCAAAATAAAAAAATTAAATACTTTTATTTCATAAAATTCGGGATCTCACAATCTCCCCTCCTTATGAAATTTGGCCCTCGAAATTTACGTACGTACCTGGTATGTCGAAGAGATGAGAATACCTTGCTTTCTTTTTGGATTGTACCTTCTCGATTATTTCCTCTCTATCATGATTTTCCCATTTCTCATCTCTTGTATTTCAGATATCATTCTAGAATATAGTTTCAAAATAAGGGTTAATTGACATACCACATATTATTCCTATACTCTAACCAACCAATTAAATACAAAATAACTTAGGTAGGTCATACTAGCGAAGGAATTATCCGTCTCTCCCCTCCTAGTTCTAGTCTCACATCTTAGCCAGGGATCATATCCCTAAGCACTGATATCAACTGTGACGCCCCCAAAGCTGGTATACATCACCCATCTTGGGTAGTCAAATACATGGTACATAAAACAATACAAACTTAATTATACAATTATCGGGTAATATACGACAAAATATAGCTAAGAGTTTAAATAAGAATATTGCCTTCTAGACAATATCCACTCTCAATGGAGTCTTCATTTCAATTATTATCACACTATTTCACAGAATAGTGAGGACTACTAAAGCCACTTATCCTGGACCATCACTCCATTTCCCGACTCCTCCCAACTATATTCTCATTTCCTGAAGAGAACAATGAAAGAAAAGGGTGAGCTCAACTAACCCAGTAAGAAATATTATGACTAAGATAATGCAAAATAAATTATCCTTAGCCTTCAACAGTATAAAAACTGATAGAATATAATAGACAACAAGTTTTAGATCAAAAACTGCAGCGGAACAAGCAATCCATTAAAAGAGTCAGGTAGAGCATGATATCTACTATCTTCTATGATATAAAAGTTTTTCATCAAATTTATCGCTGAGACTCAGCTTAATAAATAAACCACATCATCGAATCATCCCTGTGCTACGGGCCAAGGATATTCATATAATCAGCAATGGTCATGATTATACCGAATAATCTCTAGTCATAATCATACCAACAACTGTCCATCAATACACTACAGGCCAATGAGGACTTTTACCGCATCATCTAAAACATTACGGGTCATGATTATACCGAATGATCCCTGGTCATAATCATACCAATCAACAGTTCATCTATGCACGTAAGCCAAACATGACTTTCATCATAATATAAGCATGAAGATGATGACAATGATATAAGCATTAATCAAACAAAATCAAATCAAACGAATTCAAGGATAAATATTAAAGACTTTAAATTTATCCAGAGTTTAAAAATATCCAAATTGTCAACATGATACTGCTTTATAGAGTAAAATTCAAGAATAATATTCATGTACCAAAAATAATTTGGACAGAAAAGAAATATATTTTTTGGGTGAATAGTATCACGTGAATAGTACTTTGGGAATAGTACCCCGTGAATAGTACCCCGACATAAAAAGTGCATCAAATACCCGGGTGAATGATACTAGAGTGAATAGTAATTGGGTGAATAGTAACCTGTAAATAGTAACTCATGAATAGTACTCCGGCACAAAAAGTGCCCCGAATACTCGAGTGAATAATACTAGAGTGAATAGTAACCCGTGAATAATAAACCGTAAAATAAAAATACTAAAGAAAATGATACTCCATGACGAGTACAAAAGAAATGATATCTCATACGAGTATAATTGTGACGCCCCCAAAATAGGTATACATCACCCATTCTGAGTTGTCAATACATGGTACAGAAACAACTACAACTTTATTATTACAATAGTAAAACTGTGAGTTTGAATACAAATATTATCTTCTAGACAATATCTATACCCAAATAAATCCTCATCACATTTATTGATACATTATTTTACAAAAATGTTGAGGACTACTAAACAACTCTCTCTATAACAATCATTCCATACCAGACTCATACTCATTTACATTCTAGCCTCACGAGAAGAAAAATGGAACAAAAAGGAAAAGGGTGAGCTCAACTAGCCCAGTAAAGAATATTATGACTAAGATAATATACAACAAATTATCGTTAGTCTTCAACAGAGAAAAATCTAATAGAATACAATAGACAACAAGTTTTAAATCAATATTCGCAACTGAAATAATAATTCATTAGAAGAGTTAAGTAGAGAATGCAAACTACTATCTTCTATGTATGAATTTAAAGTTCATCGTCTATCTTTTATCCACTGTAACATCAATCAATATATATACGGAATCAAATATTCACCTTTTGCACTATAGGCCAAAGATATTCATCGATTGGTCATGTTCATCTAAACACTGTTCATCTTTGCACTCTGGGCCAAAGATATTCATCGAAATCATTCATCTTTGCACTACTGAGGCCAAAGATATTAAATAATATCATCATTTAAGGACCGAGGATGATGAAAATATTTTTAATGAAACGAATCCGGTGAAACAAAATGACAAGGATTAAGGATTACGGATTAGTACTTTGTTTTATCACGTCAAAAAAATACCTCAAAAATAATCATAGTGGTGTAAAATTCAAGAATGATCAAAACATGGATACAATCAAAGCTAGTATCCACAATAGATATTTTAGACGAAAAGGAAAATTTTCATTTTTAAATTGAATAAAATCAGATATCGTGAATAGTGTCGTATACGTGAATAGTAACCAGACACTAAAAGTTCCAAATTTGATTAAAAGTTTAGATCAATACTTGGCATAATGATATTAGAATAAATAATATCATTAAAAAATAATATCCCTTACCTCGAAAGATCAAGTACTTCATTTGAAACAGGATATAGGCTATGACTTGAACTTGCCATCAGTATAGTAACACTCAAAATACTCACAAGAATAAACTCGATAATATAGAGAGAGAAAACTTCAGTTTCTGGTGTGATTTTCAATTCTAACCTAAGCACCCTATTGATAGGAAAATGTTTAGAACACCAAAGTAGAAAATTTAATAAAAATATTAATATAATTTTTTTTTTCAAAGTCATACGCCCACTACCAGCCCACAACATCAGCCACACATGCCAAAACATTAAAAAAAACGTTTTTTCTAATTAAAATATTTTAAACTTCCAAAATTAATTATTTCGGAGCTTCGAAACTTCAATAATTCATAATAAATAGCTCTTTTGTCAAAAAATTCGAATCTCGCGAGTTTTTATAGGAAATTCAATTCTCTATAACTTTACAGAAGAAAGTTTTTCCAAATTCGAAACAGAAATTAACCAAAATCCATAAACGAGCGATTTTACAGGCTATAATCAAATTTCAGTCAAGAAATGGGGTCCACCAACATGTTTAACATGTTTTAAATATTTATTGCAACAAAAATACTCTTTCTTCTTGTATACTCATATATCACACATTCATTGTAAAAATATCACTATTATTATATTATTAAAAATATAATAATATATTTAAATGAATTATTTTATCAGAAAAAGATAAAATTTTAATTTTCAACAATTGTCACATTAAAAATTTCTCCATCTATATCCACATAAAATCAATATTTTCCTCATCATACGAATCAATAATTAATTATTCACAAATAATATTACGAGAATCACAATATTGACAACCGAGCGGGTTCTAGGAAGAGGGGCTTTCAATAAGAATTTCTCCTTCTTGGCGGCATGATTAGGTGACCAAACCTCTCCTTAGACAGAACTTTTTAGACATTGCCAATAATGTTATCTAATAATATTATTCAGATAATATGAATTATTGCTTCGATAATGAAAAATACTGTGTAGTGACAATTATTGAAACAACAGTAATATAAAATATCAACACAACAATTATTGAATCAATAAAATAAAATCTTTGAGCGATAATTACTTTGTAACAATTATTGAGTAGTGCCTTCTTACGTAAGAATCAATAATTGGTGCAATACTGTGTGCTACTATGTTTTAACCACCGAGTATTTTAACAGTATTAACGGTAACAACTATGCCGTTATTTTTAAACAATTTATATTTGTCGTTTTCTTCATCCAATCGCTTTCCGTTATGGGGCCCACACATGGCTGCACCGTCGTACGAATATTCCCCGACAGTAAGAATAGTCCACGACCTACGAATATTCCCTGACAACAATGAATATTTTATAACCACTTGCTTATTTTGAAATATTTGCGTATTTTACCCATAACTATCCACATTAATCAAATCAACCCTTACTATTTCAAAATAATAAATAGAGGAAAATAAATTTCATTTATTAATTATTTGGGGTCTTACAATAATAGAATATACGAAACTGCAAATGGATTTTCACCCGCCATGCAGTAATCCACGTAGACAGATCATTTCCATAATTTAATAAATAATGAATATGAAGGATCATTCACCATGCATGCGGTAATCCACATAGACAGGTTATTCCAATAGAATAATAAAGAATAGAATAACAGAACAATTCGCCATGCATGCGATAGACCCCACAGACAGGTTATTCCCAACAGAATAATAAAGAATGGAACCAGGTCATGCGTAATCCGCACAGACAGGATATTGCAACAGAATAATAAAGAATGGAATAACAACAGAATTCACCAAGCATGCGATTGACCGCACAGACAGGTTATTCCAATAGAATAATAAAGAATGGAATAATAGAAGAATTTCACCATGTATTTGGTACTTCGCATAGACAAGTTATTCCAACATAATAATAAATAATTGAATAACAACCCTTACGAGTATTGAAAGAAAATAACTCTCTTCATGAATACGAAAGAATAATACCCCTTACCTCAGAAGAAAACTGGATACTAGAATAGTGAGGTAGCAGACTTCTCTTCTTCTTTCTCTCTATAATTTCTCTCTATAATAATTGCTCTATAGCTTTAGTGAATTGGTGAGAAATGAAGGAAGAACGAGCTTTTATTTATAGAAAAATATAGTTTTGATAATTGCACGTTTTGAGGCTCAAAATATTACAGTATAATACCTTCCCCTTTTTCTTCATTTTTAATTTAATCCTGCAAGTATTATCAAACTTGCACCACCTCCCCTAGTAAATCATGTGAATCAATAGTAAAATCATGTGACTCAATAGTATAATCATGTGAAAAAACTAATTACAGTATAGTACATCTATACCTCCATTTTTAATTTAGTCATGCAAGTATTATCAATCTTGCACCAACTCCCCTAATAGTATAAGAATGTGAATTAATAGCAATTAATTGCTCATTTATCTAGTTAATTACCCGATTGGTCAATATAACCTCCAAACATTAATTATTATCGAAATAAATGTCGATTTCCACTAACACTAATAATTCCCACACAATGAAATTATCAATTTCATCTTTAATCAACATGAACTTATTCATCATTAATATTATAACTCACAATATTTAACAACCAGGTCGTTCAAAGGAAAGAGGGGGCTTTCCAATAAGGATTTCTCCCTAACGGCGCGCAATTAGATGACCAAACCTCTCCTTGACAGAACTTCTAGACATTGTCAATATTGCAAATAATAATATGAATAACTTTGTTGTCTCAATTATTGATTTAATAATATAAAATATTGATATTGTGATAATAATTGAATCAATAATATGAGAGATATGATGCAGCAATTACTATAGTAATAATTGAGTATAACTGAGTGACTTCTTACGTAAGCATCAATAATCAATACTGTGTGCTACTATGCAACCATGCGTATTACTGTACTTATACTATCGGGTAGTTCAACGGTTTTAACGATAACACTTTCACCGTTATTTTTATAAAAAGATAATTGTGTCATTTTCTAACTACGACAATACTTCCGTTGTGGGGTCCACCAATGATTATGTTGTCGTACGAATATTCCCTGTTAAAATAAATATTGCCCTACTAATCGAATATTCCCCGACACAACGAATATTTTATAACAAATTTCTTACTTTGCAAAATTTTCAAATATAACCATTAACTTTAAACATTTATCAATTTAACTATTTACCAAAATAGAAAATTTGAATACTTTTATTTCATAAAATTCGGAATCTCAACATATACTCAAGTGTATCAGATAACCATAAAGATTAAATCATACCCCTCTGCAAGTATAACAAGTAATAAACTTTATTATACCCTTGTATTATGCATAATACTTAATCATAGCGCGCAATAGTTGAATTTACAACCAATAAAATATCCCCTTTATATAAAAGGTTGTTCTTCTCAGTCTTAGAATCAAGATTTTGATTTAACAAAGAAATACTGTGATTTCAAATTCTAATTACTTCTCGGTCTAGCCGAAATAATTGGCATCGATCTGTCAATAATAATTAATTTCTCTTTTCGAAACTATCAAATTCTAACAAATGTTCGTCTAGCCAGAATAATTAGCTAAGACATTTCTCAACATAATTAGCCAGAATAATTTGACATTTCTCAACATAACTTAAAATATTTTTAAATCTTTTTTCTCATTTTTAAATGATTTTTAAATTAATAAAATCATTATTCTATCATTTATTTAATTTAATAATTAAATAAATCATTATTATTAATATTAATTTATTAATGAGAATTCTCCAAAAATATTGAAAATTATATTTTATAATTCAAAATATTTTCTAACACTTTATTCTCATTTAAAATGAATTTTATAATATTAAAATCGATTTTCTCTAATTTATGTAATATAATAATTAAATAAATCTAATATCATTAATATTAAATTATTAATAAAAATTCTCTAAAAATATTAAAAGTTACTTTTTATAATTCAAAATATTTTTAAATACTTTATTCTATTTAAAATGATTTTAATAATATTAAATCATTTTTTCTAATTTATTTAACACTTTAACTAAATAAATTAAATACCTTTAATATTTAAATAATTATAAATATTAAAAAAATATTCCAATTGGTCAAAAATTATTTTTCATAATTTAAAATAATTTTTAAAACCATTTTTAATGATTTTTATAATTTATTTCAATTTTTTAAGTAATTTCTGGAAATTCAGAAATTAAAATAATTAGAAACCATCGCTAAAACCTTTAGCGACACATATCTGTTGCCTTTGGTGTTCTTAGCTCAAGAACACTGACAATCTCAGTGTTCGAGGGGCAAGGTTTGACCGGTCTTTAATCTCAGCTCAGGCATGTTCAAGGTTTGTTTAAACGTTGATCTTGTAGAAAGTATGCACCACTACAACAATCAACCACTATACAAGTAATATATCAACACAATATAAAGATCTGAGCTCTCAAACATACTGTCAGATGGTTTCTGGGTTTTCCAGAAACCCAGGTTGTTCAACTAGTCACTTTCATGCTCGATTTTATATACAATCTGGTCATGTTTCTTGTGATCTAAATGTTCTAAGTTATAGTCCTTATGTCAAGGAACAATACCAAAGCAACAGAACAGTCCAACAACAAACAAATCACAATTTATCAAGTGGTCAAACTATGTTAGAAATTTTGTGCAAAACCTTTTCTAGAATTTCCAGAAATTCAAGTCATGGCCGAATGGCCTCCTTTGACCAACCGTTACCTTTGATCTGTTGATATCCTACGCGATATAAGGCCACCAATACAAAGTACACATAACCAGCTACAAATATGTCACAACAACAATGTCATTACACTAACAACCTGACAGATCTGGACGTTCCAAAACTTGTCAGACACTAACAAAATGCTTTCTGGGTTACCTAAAATTTGGCCCGGTCATGCCCGGTCAACGGGTTTTGACCTTTAATAACTACAAATCTAGCCATTTAATGGTTGTACTACCACTTTCAGATGAAAGACAACATAACAAGCTACCAATAACAACTTTAAAACAACACATATCGTGTACGAGCAAGGATCTGTGGCCACTGACATTTCTTGTCAGACTACATTTCAAACTCAAGAACAATTTGTGAAAAACTCAACTTTTACCCACTTTGATGCTATAGATCTATGTTATATCAACATAGATGATCATAAAACATCATCTAGCAAAGATCTAAACACATAAACACAAAAGTTTTCGTAGTACACAAGATCTATGATGGGTTTAGGTTTATACCTTTTCTTGAGGATGCTTAGATCTTGGCTCTACAACACTGATCTTGATGATCTAAAAAGTGTTTTAGGGACTAACACACTTATGATTTTCAGAGGTTTAGAGAGAAAATGAGTTGTTAAGAGCTTGGGTAGAAAATGGACAATTTTGGCAACCTTTCTCTCTCTTTATCTTTTATAATACATGATACAATGAATCTAACATGATATGTGGCGTTTTGGATCATTAAATTGCTGAGATAAAAGTCAATTGGCTGCCTTTAGTTGGTCACCAACTAAATGTTGTGCAATATTTACAAGTTATCTCATTAAAAATGTAAAAAGGGTATTCTTGTCATTTGCATTCTAAATGTAATGGTACACCTGACATTTGCACAAACCCTTAGGGTTAAACCCTAAGGTTCTAACCCTTAGGTTTTAAAACACTGACTTCTAAAATTTCTAATTAGGGTTTTAATTAAAAAAGTTAAATTTCTAAATTATAATTAGGGTTTGTAAAATAGAAATTAAGATAACTAAAATATAATTAGGGTTTTCTAATCATATTTAAGTTTAACAAACACTTTAGGCATGCCAATTAGAATTAGGGTTGCCTAATTAGGGTTTAAGAAATCTCGAATTTTAAATTAGGGTTTTTTGGCGTACAATTAGGGTTTTTAACTGTACATTTGGTTTTATAAATCTGAGATTAGGGTTTCTAATCCCTTATTAGGGTTTATAATATAAAACTCTTTCCAGTCAATTATTAGTCATTAACTTTATACAGTACAAACACATACTCATAGTTACTGATATTATAATTGTGATTTCTGTCGAATCCTTATCCAGAAATTAGGGTGAGGGTTTCTAAAGGTGTTAAGCACAACATTACTCTAATTTCTCAGTCAATACACAAATTGACTAATTCTCGAGACTCGTACCATAGATACACAGTAAAATATTAACAGTCAATGTCAATATTAAAAAAAATAAAATATTTGTAAATTTTGGATTATTCTAAATCCCGGGTTCTTATAATTGTTTTGTGATTGAACTGTTCAATAAGAGAATGTTGTGTTTATACATGAACCGTTATTGTTAAATTTGTTCTAAAGATTCTAGCCAGACATAATGTGTATGAAAGAGAGTGGAGAATGAAAGTATTTCAAAGTGAATGTGATTAATGTTTAAAATGATAGGAATCGAGATTATTCATATTATTCAAGCTGCTTCATAACCTTTGTTCGGTTATCAAAGTTCTAAAGGAATGTTTAAATTATTGAAGTTGTTTGTTCAACTGCTATGACTTGTTGGGCAATTGAATGCTCACACTTGCTTTAAATGAAAAACATTTTCAGCATACGATGTTAGAAGAACTTAAGGATCCCATAAAGATCAAGCTGATCGGTGTCCAGATGAAGTGTCATTCATTAGATGAATGAGCGTGAAGATCAAGCGAAGACTTGGAATATAGAATAGTTTAATAAAACTATAGACTAGTTTAATGAACTATTATGTATCCTTGATGGAAGATAAAAGTCACTCGTGTAAGATGTAAAGAATAATGTAATTATCATTATTTATAATGAACGAGGTTATAAGGTATTAGAACCTGGGAATTGGAAATGTATGTTGTTATATTTAATCATATAATGATGATTGTTTGGAAAGTAGTGGGACCGTGACGTACGAAATTCAGGTATGAAGATAGACCGGATTTCGGGGTGTTACAGGAAAAGGCTAGATTAATGTGATAAATATTATTATTTAGTTATAAACTACTCACACATGAACTAAAATGAGTTTCTAAGTAGAGAGTTTTACTAGCTACGTGCAAATAAATCTATTACATGCAAGCATGCGTAGGAAAGGTTGTTTAGCATTGTTGTGTGGGTTAAATAATGTTATGGTTAACCTTTGACATAATGAACTTTCTTAAATTGTAAAATGGAAATGTTATGAGTAAAAACTAACAATTATTGAAAGTAAATAGAAAAGACAGAACCTAGTTTAAAAGTACCTTAACATGTGTATGTGAAACAACTTAAACTATAATATGTGACTTAAGTGATATTTCACATATATAAATAAAAGATGAGTATATGGTACTAAAGTTGCTAGAAGGTTCCTAAGATTTTCAAAAGAAAGAATAATGTGGATTATACATCTATGAGTTTTAATGTGTATAGCATACATGGATAGAAATATGTGTGATAATACATGTTAATTTATATGTCAAAGTGTGTGTGACTAATGAATACCTATACGTACATAAATAGGATAATATAGTTCATTAAGGTGGTTTGTGCTATAAGTGGTAATCAACGCAAAAGGAAAGTTTTCTTAACTCAACTCGAGTTATTATTTTTCAAAGTATGTTAGTGGATAATTATTGTTCATTAGTCCACATTCACTGATTGTTATTTAATATTCACAATTATTGCAAGTATCTCACCATAATTTCCTACATTATTGCAAGTTCCCTAATTCTTACACTGTATATATTTTATAATCTGAATTGTTTTCATATCAACCATATTTATATCGAGTAAATATCTATTACTATTCGAAAATCATTTGTATACCTTGACGTTATTGCAAGCATTGAACTTATCATTCTTAAATGCATTATAAAAGTTGTCTAAGCCATTGATTTGGCTAGACTATTATCATGTGTTAGAAAGCTATCCAAACCAATTGACTTGGTGCGGACTCTCATAAATCTACTGAGATGAACAACCCTCATTGAAGGGGAAATTATATAATTTTTGGGAAACCGACGTGCGCTAATACTAGCATGTTTAAATATTATGCATAACGTAGTGTACTTTAGGCTGATCACCTGTTGTACTCGTTTATATTAGATTTGCAGTATAATACTGTTAATTCTAGCAAGAGTTCTTAGTCCCTAGTGACTGCTCAGTGTTCATTCTTATTGAACGTTAAAATGATTAAACTTTGAAATCTTTTGATATCTGTAAGACCCCAACTTATTATAAATAAAATTGAATCTCCTCTATTTATTATCTTGAAATAATAAGGTGATAATTTGATATAATACTTTGGTTATGGGTGAAATGTGCAAATTTTACAAAATAAGCAAGTGGTTATAAAATATTCATTTTTGTCGGGGAATATTCGTTTGGTCGTGGAATATTCTTGTTGTCGGGGAATATTCATATGACAGCGCAGCCATTTGTGGGCCCCATAACAAAATAACTGTCGGATTAAGAAAACGACAAGTTTGAGTTTTTATAAATAACGGCGTAATTATTACCGTTAACACTGTTAGATTACCTGGTGGATAAAATACAGTAATATGTGTGGTTGCACAGTAGCACACAGTATTGCATAGTATTTTTGAATTATTGACTCTTACGTATGAAGGCACTACTCAATAATTGTTACAGTAATTACTGTTCAATATTTTATTTTATTAGTTTAATAATTGTTGCGTTGATATTTTATATTATTATTGTTTCAATAATTGTCACTGCACAGTATTTCCCATTATCAGATCAATAATTCATATTATTTGAATAATATTATTAGATAACATTATTGGCAATGTCTAGAAATTTCTGTCAAGGAGAGGCTTGGTCACCTAATTGCACGTCAGTAAGGAGAAATCCTTATCGGAAAGCCCCCTCTTTCCTACGAATGGTCTGGTTGTCATTATTGTGATTCTGTATTATTATTTGTGAATAAATATTTATTGATTTATATGATAAGGAAATATTTATTTTATGTGGATATAAATGATGGATATATTTTATGTGGTTGTAAATGAAGGAATTAAAGCTGAGGTGATTTATTAGTATTTTGTCGAAATGAAGAACGAAATTTGGAAATTTCCAAAAAATTAGTTTATTACTTGATTTTGTAAAATCTATAACTCTTTGTGTATAAAGAGTTAGGAGATGAGCCATATATCAAAAGAAAGCCCTAGAAGTAAGCTAACTGTAGAAATTAGAATCACCCAAAAATTCTTTGTGAATTTTTTGTGGTGACTGTTGGAATGAAACTGGTCCAAAGGACTCATAGTCCGAAAAATCAGTGTTCTTAAGCTATATTACGTGAGTTATAAATTTTAATTCGGCCGTTGGATAGTTGTGATTTTTGGATATGTTATACATATATAAGTTGAGTATATGTCCACAAATTTTGAACCGTTAAAAATTAACGCATGATTTGTTATGAATTTTAAGAGGTGACTAATTCAGAAATTATTTTATTTTGGGGGGAGATTTCTAGAATGTGGGACCCACTTTTTGTTGTTGGGAAAAGTCGCTAATTTTTGGTGGGCCCCACTTGTGGTGGCTGAAGTTTTGGTCTAGCTTGGCATGCGTAAGAATAATAATAATAATAATAATAATAATAATAATAATAATAATAATAATAATAATTTATTATTTTAGTATCCTATGGCGTTGTAGCATTTTCCTATAAATAGGCACTGAAGTTAGAATTGAAAATCACACAAGAAACATATGTTTTCTCTCTCTATATTGTCGAGCATATTTTTGTGAGTATTTAGATACTTTGAGAGTTTCTATTAAGTGCAAGTTTCCTTCGGCATTACATCCGATATTCCGATCAAAAATATTATTCTTTTGAGGTAAGGGATGTTATTTTCTTCTTAAATGATATTATTTTCTTCAATATCATTATGCCAAAATATTGATGAGTTTGATTATGTAATTTCTACCTTTTTGTGTCGAGGTTACTATTCACGTATATGAAACTATTCACGTATACGGCACTATTCACAAATACGGCATTATTCACCAAAAAACGAAATTTTCTCTTCTTTGTCCCAGATGTCTAGTATGGTTACTATCTTTGATTGTATCCATGTTTTTTATCTTTATTCTTGAATTTTACTACATTATGGTTTATTATGGAGTATTTTTAAACTTGAGTTATCTAAAGTACGAATCTCTAAACTTTATTCTTTTATCTCACTGGATTCGTTCTCTAAAATGTTTTTCAGCATCCTCAGTCCTTAATGATGATTACCTGTTGAATATCTTTGGCCTGTTGTGCAAAGATGAATGATTACCTGATGAATATCTTTGGCACATAATGCGAAGATGAACAGGTGTTGAGATGAACATGACCAACTGGTGATACAAATGAATATCTTTGGTCCATGGTGCAAAGATGAATATTTGATTCAAGATGTATATTGATTGATGATACACTGATAAAATATTGATGATGGACTTTTAAATTCATAGATGATAGTAGATTTCATTCTCTACTTAACTCTTCTAATGAATTGTTGATTCTGCTGCAGTTGTTGATCTAAAACTTGTTGTCTATTATATTCTATTAGATTTTTCCCTGTTGAAGACTAAGGATAATTTGTTGTATATTATCTTAGTCATAATATTCTTTACTGGGCTAGTTGAGCTCACTTTTTTCCTTTTTATTCCATTTTTCTTCTCAGGAAGCGAGAATATAGCAGGAACCAGTTGGGGTATAGAGTGATGGTCCTAGACAGTTGTATTAGCAGTCCTCACTATTTTTATAAAATAGTGCATCAATAATTGTAATGGGGACTTTATTTGGGTGTGGATATTGTCTAGAAGGCAATATTTATATTTTAACTCACAGTATGTGTTGTCGTATTTTGCATGACAATTGTAATAATAAAGTTGTTAGTTTCACGTATGTGTTATGAATACACATAAGCATGCCTAATATGAGTTTTATAACTATCTTGTATGTTTAGAAAGCAAGCATGCTAGACCTTGTGAATTCATGACCTCGAATGGCCTTAAATGGTAGAAATGTTTAAATTAGAAATATATTATAAAAGGAAACCTAGATAGACTTGAGGAGCATGAAAAGACCCTTAACATGATAAAATAGATCATGTATGATTGTTTTGGGTAGTTTAACGGGGAACCACAGGAAGTGATTGCATCTTGGCTTGAGAGGATAATAGTAGCAATTGTACTTGGTCCTAAGTTTAGCCATGGCTTGCAATTGCTGATCTGGAATCCCAGATGGTGAATTCTGACTTTTGGACAGCAACTTGCATGATGCCTATGATGTTAAATGTGATCTAAATCCTATTGATGTATATATATATATATATGAGTGATGCCTAGTTGATAAGTCGGTGTTGCATTGAAATGAAAAGTCCATGAGTAGGAGGTCTTAACCTTGAGCATTCTTGATTTGCTTGTGAAGTAACTAAGTAGTTGATTCATGATGACTTATAAACTGATTTTGTACCATATGTGCATAGTTGTATCATGTCAAGCTTGATTAAGGACTGTGTTAGCTAATTAACAGTAGATACTTATAATATGCTATATTAGGATTCTAAAGTGTTGATTTATTAACGTGGATAAACTAAGCTTAAGGCAAGTTTCTCTAACCTTACTCAAATTTATGTTGTGCAAGTATCCTAAACCCTTGCATTATTTTATTCGACAAATACCGTAAGCTTATCCCTTTGAATACAAGTTATATTACTTTCTCGTTCAAATGAGCTAGTATGTTAAACCCTCGTGAAAGCTATTATTCATGTTGAAATTGGTATTGTCCTTGAATATTGTGAAAGATTCGATGCCATTTGGCTAGACTATATGCATGTTTATAAAAATTGTCCAAATCAATTGATTGGTGCGGAAATCTTGAAAACTGAGTTGGACAACCCTTTTGGTAAGGGGAGTGTATGTTGTTGGAAACCCCAACACATGAATAAATATTATTGTGGTGTTATGCATAACGTAAAGTATTGCAGACTGATCATCTATAGTACTTGATATTTTTGGGCTATCAGTTTAATATTGGTAACTCTAGTGGAAGTTCAATAGTCCTTAGTGACTGCTCAGTATAAATTGCTTATCCAGTTGAATACATTGTTAGTCATTGAATTCATATATATCTATTGATTTATATTGAATTGTTGTTCTTATTCCAAGAATTATTGATATTCCTCATCCTTGATGTTATTCTGACACTTTGAACTATCCTAGAAATGACACTTCAATATTTTAAACCTTGTGATATTATATCCTACACCCTTGTTGTATATTACTTGTTGGGCAATTTGTTCTCATCCTTGCTTATTTAAAACCTTTCAGTTAAGGAGGAACAGGGAGGTGTCTCTGGAACAAACAAGGGCAAGGGCAAGGCTACCGACTAGCTTGTTCCTTTATGTTTAAAAATTATTATGTTATGTTAAGACTATTTGCAGACTATGTTTAAACTTAAGTAAGATTATGTAATAGATCTTTATTCGATACTATTATGTAATCTATTAAGTACTGTAGGTTGCGAGACTTGGGGGAATAATTATAATAAATTATTGTATATTATTCTAATTTAGATTTTCCGTTGTGAATGTATGATTTTAGTTATTATAGTTTTACCATGAGAACGTGATGAACCGAATTCGAGTGACCAAGTGGAGGTTCAAATTTGGGGGCGTCATATATGGTCTCTGGCGGAGATCGGGTGTAAGACCCCAACTTTTATGAATAAAGAATAATTTTCTCGAAATATATTTTTGAATATTATGGTGTGGATTTGATATAATGTTATAGTTGTGGGTAATATTTACAAATTTTGCAAAGTAAGCAAGTGGTTATATAATATTCGATTGGTCGAGGAATATTCGTTTTAACAGGGAATATTCGTACGACGGCACAATCATTGGTGGACCCCACAACGGAAGTATTGTCGTAATTAGAAAACGACATAATTATATATTTATAAAAATAATGGCGGAAGTTTTACCGTTAAACTGTTGAACTACCCGTTAGTAAAAGTACAGTAATATGCATGGTTGCATAGTAGCACATGGTATTGATTATTGATGCTTATGTGAGAAGTCACTCAGTTATACTCAATTATTTCTGCAGTAACTGTTGCATCATATCTCTCATATTATTTATTCGATTATTGTCACAGTATCATCTGCATTATATGATATATTATTAAATCAATAATTGAGACGAGAAAGTTATTCATATTATTAAATTGCAATATTTACAATGTCTAGAAGTTCTTTCAAGGAGAGGTTTGGTCATCTAATTGCGCGCCAATAAGGAAAAATCCTTATCGTAAAGCCCCCTCTTTCACAGGAGCGACACGGTTGTTAAATATTGTGAGTTATAATATTAATGATGAATAAGTTCGTGTTGATTGAAGATGAAATTGATAGTTCCATTGTGTTGGAATTATTAGTGTTGATGGAAATCGACATTTATTTCGATATTAATTGATGTCTGGAAGTTATACTAACCAGTCGGGTAATTAACCGGATAAATGAGCAATTAATTGCTATTAATTAACATGGTTATAACTATTTGTTCACATGTGTGTACTATTGATTCACATTCTTGTATTATTAGGGGAGTTGGTGCAAGATTGATAATACTTGCATGACTAAGTTAAAAATAGAGGTATAGATGGAGGTACTATACTGTAATTCGTATTTTCACATGATTATAACTATTGATTCACATTATTGAACTATTGATTCACATTATTTACTATTAGGGGAGGTGGTGCAAGTTTGATAATGCTTGCAGGAGTAAATTAAAAATAAAAGAAAAGTTGAAGGTATTGTCCTGTAATATTTCGAGCCCCAAAATGTGAAATTATCGAAACTCTATTTTCCTATAAATAGAAGCTCATTCTTCCTTCATTTCTCACCAATTCACTAAAACTATAAAGCAATTATTATAGATATAAATTATAGAGAGAAAGAAGAAGAGAAGTCTGCTACCTTTGTACTCCAGTATCCAGTTTCTTTCTAAGGTAAGGGGTATTATTTCATTCGTATTCATAAAGAGAGCTTCTGTTATTCCATTCTTTATTATTATGTTGGAATAACTCATCATCTGATAAGTACCGCATACATGGTGAAATTCTTCTATTATTCCATTCTTTATTATTATGTTGGAATAAAATGTCTATGCGAAGTACCGCATACATGGTGAAATTCTTCTGTTATTCCATTCTTTATTATTCTATTGGAATATCCTGTCTGTGCGGATTACGCTAGACCTGGTTCCATTATTTATTATTCTGTTGGAATAACATGTTTGTGTGGTCTATCGCATGCATGGTGAATTCTTTGTTATTCCATTCTTTATTATTTTGTTGGAAAATCCTGTCTGTGCGGATTACGCTAGACTGGTTCCATTCTTTATTATTCTATTGGAATAACTTGTATGTGTGGTCTATCGCATGTATGGTGACCTCTTATGTTATTCCATTCTTTATTATTCTGTTGGAATATCATGTCTGTGCGGATTACGTATGACCTGGTTCCATTCTTTATTATTCTGTTAGAATAACCTGTCTATGTGGATTATCACATGCATGGTGAATGATCCTTCGTATTCATTCCTTATTAAATTGTGAAAATGATCTATCTACATGGATTACCGCATGGCGGGTGAAAATCCATTTGCAGTTTTATATATTCTATGATACTCATTTGGTTAAAGTTTTGGCTTCTATACTCCATGAAATTAGTAGAATATCTTGGATATTTGCTCTTCATCCGGTATCTTTTCATGGAAATATTCTTCTGAGCATTCTTAAATTTTACTCCACAAATCAGTATCATGTTGACAATTTGGACGTAATTGATTTTAAGATAAATTAACTTATAAATCTTTAAAATGCATTGATGGACAGTTTTTAGTATGATTATGACCAGGGATTATTTGGTATAATCATGACCATTGATGATTTAA
Source organism: Panax ginseng (assembly GCA_020205605.1). NCBI lineage: Eukaryota > Viridiplantae > Streptophyta > Magnoliopsida > Apiales > Araliaceae > Panax > Panax ginseng. The sequence continues at coordinate 139,285,796 of CM035132.1, forward strand.
TGAATATCCTTGGCCCGTAGTGCAAGGAGGATTCGATGATGTTGTTTATTTATTAAGTTGAGTCTTAGCAATAAAAAAATTGATGAAAACATTTTAAATCATAGAAGATAGTAGATAGCATGCTCTACTTGACTCTTCTAATGGATTTCTTATTCCGTTGCAGTTAAACTTGATGTCTATTGTATTTATCAGTTTAACATTGTTGAAGACTAATGATAATTTATTTTGCATTATCTTAGTCATGATATTTCTTACTGGGCTAGTTGAGCTCACCCTTTCTTTCACTGTTCTCTTCAGGAAATGAGAACGTAGCCGGGACTAGCCGGGTTTGAAATCCGAAATACATCAATACCTAATTTCTCACAAACTTTGTTTATATTCAGATGTTGTGAATAGGGCTCAGTTATTGGAGCGCGATAATGAGTCAGCTCAATTAAAGAATAATGACCAACAACTCGATGATAATCGAACCGGTGGCAACGGTCATCGGAACAATGATAACCATCATGGAGGAAATTATCATGCCAGAAATGGTAATGAATTTAGTGGTAATCATGGCCAAGAAAATAGAAGAAATAATTCAAGTGGAAATTTCAAGAAGAGAAGATTTAACGATGACGGAAGGCGTAAGCAGAAAGACCAAAGACCAGACACAGACAACAAATTCTAGGGAGGAGAACATTGCGCCAGTTAGATGCTACAGATGCGGAGATGAGAGACATATAAGTCCAAACTGTTCATAGCCTTCCAAGGTATGTTTTAGTTATGGAAAAGACGGTCACATAGCTCGATTTTGTCCTGTAGCAAAATCAAGTCCAGCAAGGACGGTGGCACCAAAGGCGGATACGGACAAAACAAAGTCGGCGGTTTCTGGAAGAGCATTTGTCGTGACTACCCAAAACGCGAGGAATCCAAATGAAGGTATCACGTGTTAGTTAATTATAAATTCTTGCGAAATCTATACCTTATTAGATACCGGTTCTACCCATTCTTTTATCTCCCCTGCTTGTGCTCAACTTTTAAACTTGACTCTAGAGAAATTAGACTTTGACATATCAAACTTTTATCATATCCACTGTTTATAAATCTTATTTGATCCAAGTGGGCACAATCACATTACTTGTTGATCTTATCTCTTTAAAGATACTTGCATTTGACGTGATTTTATGGATTGATAGGTTAACCACTCATCATGCCAAAATTGATTATTTTCGTAAGGTTGTTAGTTTTCATATTCCTAACCAACCTGTTATGCAAATTCAAGCAACCAAACCACTAAAGCCAATCACAGTCATATAAAGCCATAAAGCCATTCATTTATTAAAAAATGGATGTCAAGCTTTCTTAGCCCATGTTATGGACTTGAACAAAAAATTACGTCAGATTTGAATAATATTTCTGTTGTTAGTAAATCTCCTGACATATTTCCTGAAGAACTTCTTGGCCTACCCCCAGAGTGTGATATTGAATTTTGTACCGACTTTGAACCTGGTACAAAACCCATTTTAAAAATCTCATATCGAATGGCTTCTATTGTACTTCAGGAGTTAAAAACCCAAGTACAAGAGTTGGTACCCGAGCCTCTATCTGGTGACTTCCTTTGTGGAATTCACCAAAGCCAGACTCTCCTTAGGGGACTCTATATTTGTGTGGTGGTAAAACGATAGGTGCCATTGTGATGTGCTATCCAAGATTGGAATATTAATCACAGTTGAGAGCAACCGAAGTCAGTGACCAAAGTACGTAGCTTTTTGGGCTTAGCTGGTTATTATCGGAGATTCATGGAAGGATCTTCTCGAATCGCTACTCTGTTAACTTAGCTAACTCGGAAAGATACAAAATTTGTATGGAGCGAGGAATGCGAGAAGATTTTCCAAGAGTTCAAAAGGCGACTCATTTTGGCACCTATTCTGACCATACCATCCTGGAAAAGCGAATGTGGTAGCTGACGCGTTGAGTAGAAGATCGTACGCGAGTACGAGTGTGATATTGTTGAACACAAAGACCTATTTTGTATAATTTATAAACGATAAAGATAGAGTTAAAGACTCTAGGGACCCACGTTGTGATGTTAAATATACGAGTAGAATCGACTTTAATTGATAAAGTTAAAATCGCTCAAGCTACACACCGGAGCTGATGAATATAAAGAAGAAGGTGCAAGAAGGCGTTATTCTAGAAGTAAGATTCGATGAAGAGAAGAAAGCTTAAGCCTTCAATTTATTTGAATTCCTCGATCGAGTAGGAACTGTGGCCTATAGACTCGCCTTAACGCTAAGTATGTCGCATGTTCATAACGTTTTTCACGTATCGATGTTACGTAAATATTTGGATGATCCAAACCACATTATTGTGTTAGAACCAGATGAGATAACTGAGGATTTAATGTACGAGGAGGTACCTATCAAGATCTTGGATAGGAAAGAGCATATCCTACGCACAAAGGTTATACCACAAGTCAAGGTTTTGTGGAGGAACTATGCTATTGTGAAAATGACCTGAGAGTTGCAATCGGAAATGAAAGCGAGGTATCCTCACCTTTTTAAAACACCAGGTACGTACGTCAATTTCAAGGACAAAATTTCATAAGGAGAGGAGGTTGTAAGACCCCAACTTATTATAAATAAAATAGAATTTCCTCTATTTATTATCTTGAAATAATAAGGTGATAATTTGATATAATACTTTGGTTATGGGTGAAATGTGAAAATTTTGCAAAATAAGCAAGTGGTTATAAAATATTCATTTTTGTCGGGGAATATTCGTTTGGTCATGGAATATTCTTATTGTCGGGGAATATTCATACGACAGCGCAGCCATTTATGAGCCCCATAAAAAAATAACTGTCGGATTAAGAAAATGACAAGTTTGAGTTTTTATAAATAACGGCGTAATTGTTACCGCTAACACTGTTGGATTACCTGGTGGTTAAAATACAGGAATACGTGTGGTTGCATAGTAGCACACAATATTGCACATTATTTTTGAATTATTGAGTCTTAAGTATGAAGGCACTACTCAATAATTGTTACAGTAATTACTATTTAATATTTTATTTTATTGGTTCAATAATTGTTGCGTTGATATTTTATATTATTGTTGTTTCAATAATTATCACTGCACAGTATATCCCATTATCAGATCAATAATTCATATTATTTGAATAATGTTATTAGATAACATTATTGGCAATGTCTAGAAAGTTCTGCCAAGAAGAGGTTTGGTCACCTAATTACGCGCCAGTAAGGAGAAATCCTTATCGGAAAGCCACCTCTTTCCTAGGAATGGCCTGGTTGTCATTATTGTGATTCTGTAATATTATTTGTGAATAATTATTTATTGATTTATATGATAAGGAAATATTTATTTTATGTGGATATAAATGATGGATATATTTTATGTTGTTGTAAATGAAGGAATTAAAGCTGAGGTGTTTTATTAGTATTTTGTCGAAATGAAGAACGAAATTTGGAAATTTTTAGAAAATTAGTTTATTACTTGATTTTATAAAATCTATAACGCTTTGTGTATAATGAGTTAGGAGATGAAACATATATCAAAAGAAAGGCCTAGAAGTAAGCTAACAGTAGAAATTGGAATCACCCAAAAAATCTTTGTGGATTTTTTGTGGTGACTGTTTGAATGAAACTGGTCCAAAGGACTCATAGTCCAAAAAATCAGTGTTCTTAAGCTATATTACGTGAGTTATAAATTTTAATCCGACCGTGGGATCGTTGTAATTTTTGGATATGTTATACATATATAAGTTGAGTATATGTCCACAAATTTTGAACCGTTAAAAATTAACGCATGATTTGTTATGAATTTAAAGAGGTAACTGATTCAAAAATTGTTTTATTTTGGTGGAGATTTCTAGAATGTGGGACCCAATTTTGGTTGTTGGGAATAGTGGCTGATTTTTGGTGGGCCCCACTTGTGGTGGCTGAAGTATTGGTCTAGCTTGGCATGCGTAAGAAAAATAGTAATAATAATAATATTTTAGTATTTTAGTATCATATGGCGTTCTAGCATTTTTTTATGAATAGGCGCTGAAGTTAGAATTGAAAATCACACCAGAAACATAAGTTTTCTCTCTCTATATTGTCGAGCGTATTTTTGTGAGTATTTAGATATTTTGAGAGTTTCTATTCAAGGTCAAGTTTCCTTGACATTACATCCAGATATTAGATCGTAAATACTATTCTTTTGAGGTAAGGGATGTTATTTTCTTCTTAAATGATATTATTTTCTTCAATATCATTATGCCGAAATATTGATATGAGTTTGATTGTGGAATTTCTACCTTTTGTGTTGGGAGTTCTTTGTTCACGCATTATCGTACTATTCATAAATACGGCACTATTCACCAAAAAATGAAATTTTCTCTTCTTTGTCCCAGATGTCTATCCACAGTTGTAACATACCAATTTTCCCTTGAGACCGACTCCTAAGTGAGTCTTCCCATAGTTCTTGCACGCATCCATCCTCTTCTTTGGATCTCCTTACTTTACTCTGGTATTCCCAAAGTTAAAACCCTTCCTTTTCTTCCTATTGCCACTACCACTGGTTCCCTCGATTTTCACTCCCCCTTCTACATTATTCTTATTTTTCTTGTCTCTGTGGTATTGGCTTAGAGCCTCATTACCACCTTCGGCAATTATTTCCTTCTCCAAAATGGTTCCAAAGGAAGTACTTTGAAACACTGATATCCGGCTATAGAGCCAAGGTTTCAAGCCCTGCTCGAATCTCCTCGCCTTCCTTAAAATAATAATAATATGAATAACTTTATCGTCTCAATTATTGATTTAATAATATAAAATATTGATATTGTGACAATAATTGAATCAATAATATGAGAAATATGATGCAAACAATTTATGTGTAGCAATAATTGAGTATAAGCGAGTGACTTCTTATGTAAGCATCAATAATCAATATCTTGTATGCTACTATGCAACCACAGCGTACATTGTACTTTTTACTACTAGGGTAGTTCAACAGTTTTAACGATAACACTTTTGCCGTTATTTTTATAAAAAGATAAGTGTGTCGTTTTCTAACTACGACAATACTTCCGTTGTGGGATCCACCAATGATTATGCCGTCGTACGAATATTCCCTATTAAAATGAATATTCCCCGACTAATCGAATATTCCCCGACACAATGAATATTTTATAACAACTTGCTTACTTTGCAAAATTTTCAAATATCACCCTTAACTTTAAACATTTATCAATATAACTATTTACCAAAATAGAAAAATTGAATACTTTTATTTCATAAAATTCGGGATCTCACATATACTCAGGTGTATCAGATAACCATAAAGATTAAATCATACCCCTCTGCAAGTATAACAAGTGATCATCTTTATTATACCCTTGTATTATGCATAATACTTAATCATAGTGCGCAGTAGTCGAATTTATGACCAATAAAATGTTCCCTTTATATAAAAGGTTGCTCTTCTCAGTCTCAGGATCAAGATTTTGATTTAATAATGAAATACTGTGATTTCAAATTCTAATTACTTGAGAAGTTCTTTCTATGTGTGAATGTGCGATATTTGTACAAGGTGGTAGAACGTATGAGGCCTTGTGCCATAATTTGAACACTTCGATGTTTCTATGAGATGAACTGTTGTGGCGCCCCCAAATCCGGGTTACCTGACTCCCGAGTTTGGTGCTCTCAATCCACAATATAAATAACATCTAACTACCCATTTAATTATGAATAGACATATAAACCACATTAACTGATATAGTTAATACATTCATCCCAGGTTATCTAACCTTTATATTACAAACATACCCGTTTAGATATACAAAAAGGGTTTACAATTACAACATAATATATATGTTAAACACAACTATCATAACATAACACCTTTGCCTTTTATCTTCACAACTTCTCTGGCTTCTTCGTCCCTAGCTGAAATGTTTTATTTAGCAAGGGTGAGCAACAAATTTGCCCCGCAAGTTAAGATATAGAATAAATGTATCAGAATCAAGATAACAAACTATCTAATTCGATGGAATGACTACAAAGTTCGGGGAACTTTGAAATAGCTAAACAATTTGTTCTTCTCTAACTAATCTTCTCACAACCTATGCAACAAATTAATGAAAGTATACAATGCTTTCAAAGTTTCTACGATATTCCAATGAATAATCAAGAATCAACTCTACACAATAGCAAAGTGGAATGTTTTCCAGATTTATGCTGAGTGGTCACACAAGACCTTGAACTTATCTTCTCGGGTAGATATCAAAGATTTACTTTGATATATACTCAGGTGTATCAGATAACCATAAATATTAAATCATACCCCTCTACAAGTATAACAAGCGATCAGCTTTATTATACCCTTCTATTGTGCATAATACTTAATCATAAGCGTATGATAATTGAATTCTCGACCAATAAAATGTTCCCTTTATATAAAAGGTTGTTCTTCTCAGTCTCAGAATCAAGATTTTGATTTAACAACAAAATACTGTGATTTCAAATTCTAATTACTTCTCGGTCTAGACAAAATAATTGGCATTGATCTGTCAATAATAATTGATTTCTCTTTTCGAATCTATCCAATTCTAGCAAATGTTCGTCTAGCCAGAATAATTAGCTAAGACATTTCTCAACATAATTTGACAAAAATAGGAATTATCTGTGCTGTCAATTCTAGCTTCTACGGATATGAATATCAAACAACAGTTATTCTACAAATGTATATTTTCCAAATCAGTAATTCAATTTGAAGTATTAAACATGCACTAACTGCGAATAATCAACAATAAATCCCTAGACGTGGTATAATTAGCAATAATTAACCACTATAATAATTGAATAAATATAACCAAGGTTGAATTAGGGAACTTGCCTTCCGCGTTGATTACTGCTACACAATATACTTATCTGCTTTTGTAAGACCTATAACCAATAATATCGGTGTCACAATTAGCACAATCATTTATAACACACAACACTGTAATTCACAGTCAAACTTCTCCTAAACACATTACCACATAGTCACATCGGTGTTTATAACCTATATAAACACTTAGCAGTCTAACTATTTTGATGCGGTTGGACTTTGGTCCATTCTCATTGATTCGGTCACCTATCCAAACAATTAACACGAGTTATTGTCAAGTAATTTCGGTTTCTAAGCTTTAATATTATTTTAGATAAGTCAAATATCATTAATAATATTTTCGTAAGCTTTTAATAATTTATAATCAATTATTATAATTTATAATAATTTTTAAACATTGAAATCATTTTTAAATGATTTAATTATCAAATAATCTTAACATCATTAATATTTAATAATATTAAAATAATAATGACATACTTGTCAAGATATTAAAGTTATTTTAATAACTTAAAATATTTTAAATCAACAATATTCACTTAAATGATTTTTAAAATAATTAAAATCATTTTAAATCATCACCATTAATATTAAATATTAATGAAATTATTATCCAAATATTAAAAGTCATTAATTATAACTTAAAATATTTTTATATCCTTTAGTCATGCCAATTAGAATTAGGGTTGCCTAATTAGGGTTTAGGAAATCCCAGATTTTAAATTAGGGTTTTCCGGCGTACAATTAGGGTTTTTAACTGTACATTTGGTTTTATAAATCTGAGATTAGGGTTTGTAATCCCTTATTAGGGTTTACAATATAAAACTCTATCCAGTCAATTATTAGTCATTAACTTTATACAGTACAAACACATACTCATAGTTACTGATATTATAACTGCGATTTTTGTCGAATCCCTATCCAGAAATTAGGGTTAGGGTTTCTAAAGCTCTTAAGCACAACACTACTCTAATTTCTCAGTCAATACACAAATTGACTAATTCTCGAGACTCGTATCACAGATACACAGTACAATATTAACAGTTAATCACAATATTAAAAAAAATTATTCGTAAATTTTGGATTATTCGAAATCCTGGGTTATTATAACTGTTTCGTGATTGAACTGTTCAATAAGAGAATGTTCTGTTTATACATGAATCGTTATTGTTAAGTTTGTGCTAATGATTCTAGCCAGATAGAATGTGTATGAAAGAGAGTGGAGAATGAAAGTATTTCAAAGTGAATGTGACTAATGTTTTAAAATGATAGGAATCGAGATTATTCCTATTATTCAAGCTGCTTAATAACCTTTGTTCGGTTATCAAAGTTCTAAAGGAATGTTTAAATTCTTGAAGTTGTTTGTTCAACTGCTATGACTTGCTGGGCAATTGAATGCTCACACTTGCTTTAAATGAAAAACATTTTCAGCGTACGATGTTAGAAGAACTTAAGGATCCCGTAAAGATCAAGCTGACCGGTGTCCAGATGAAGTGTCATTCGTTAGACGAATGAGTGTGAAGATCAAGCGAAGACTTATAATGTAGAATAGTTTAATTAAACTATAGACTAGTTTAATGAACTGTTATGTATCCTTGGTGGCAGATAAAAGTCACTCGTGTAAGATGTAAAGAATAATGTAATTATCATTATTTATAATGAACGAGGTTATAAGTTATTAGAACCTGGGAATTGAGAATGTATGTTGTTATATTTAATCATATAATGATGATTGTTTGGATAGAAGTGGGACCGTGACGTACGAAATCCGGGTATGAAGATAGATCGGATTTCGGGGTGTTACAGGAAAAGGCTAGATTAATGTGATAAATATTATTATTTAGTTATAAACTACTCATGCATGAACTAAAATGAGTTTCTAAGTAGAGAGTTTTACTAGCTAAGTGCAAATAAATCTATTACATGCAAGCATGCGTAGGAAAGGTTGTTTAGCATTGTTGTGTGGTTTACATAATGTTATGGTTAACCTTTGACATAATGAACTTTCTTAAATTGTAAAATGGAAATGTTATGAGTAAAAACTAACAATTGTTGAAAGTAAATAGAAAAGACAGAACCTAGTTTAAAAGTACCTTAACATGTGTATGTGAAACAACTTAAACTAGAATATGTGACTTAAGTGATATTTCACATATATAAATAAAAGATGAGTATATGGTACTAAAGTTGCTAGAAGGTTCCTAAGATTTTCAAAAGAAAGAACAATGTGGATTATACATCTATGAGTTTTAATGTGTATAGCATACATGGATAGAAATATATGTGATAATACATGTTTGTTTATATGTCAAAGTGTGTGTGACTAATGAATACCTATACGTACATAAATAGGATAATATAGTTCATTAAGGTGGTTTGTGCTTATAAGTGGTAATCAACGCAAAAGGAAAGTTTTCTTAACTCAACTCGAGTTATTATTTTTCAAAGTATGTTAGTGGATAATTATTGTTCATTAGTCCACATTCACTGATTGTTATTTAATATTCGCAATTATTGCAAGTCTCTCACCATAATTTCCTACCTTATTGCAAGTTCCCTAATTCATACACTGTATATATTGTATAATATGAACTTCTGTCATATCAACCATATTTATATCGAGTAAATATCTATTACTATCCGAAAATCATTTGTATACCTTGACGTTATTGCAAGCATTGAACTTATCGTTCTTAAATGAATTATAAAAGTTGTCTAAACCATTGATTCGGCTAGACTATTATCATGTGTTAGAAAGCTATCCAAACCAATTGACTTGGTGCGGACTCTCATAAATCTACTGAGATGAACAACCCTCATTGAAGGGGAAATTATATAATTTTTGGGAAACCGACGTGCGCATGTACTAGCATGTTTAAATATTATGCATAACGTAGTGTACTTTAGGCTGATATCCTGTTGTACTCGTTTATATTAGATTTGCAGTATAATATTGTTAATTCTAGCAAGAGTTCTTAGTCCCTAGTGACTGCTCAGTGTTCATTCTTATTTAACGTTGAAATGATTAAACTTTGAAATCTTTTGATATTTGTAAGACCTCAACTTATTATAAATAAAATTGAATTTCCTCTATTTATTATCTTGAAATAATAAGGTGATAATTTGATATAATACTTTGGTTATGGGTGAAATGTGCAAATTTTGCAAAATAAGCAAGTGGTTATAAAATATTCATTTTTGTCGGGGAATATTTGTTTGGTCGTGGAATATTCTTGTTGTTGGGAAATATTTGTACGGCGGCGTAGCCATTTATGGGCCCCATAACAGAATAATTGTCGGATGAAGAAAACGACAAGTTTTAGTTTTTATAAATAACGGTGTAATTGTTACCATTAACACTGTTGGATTACCTGGTGGTTAAAATACAGTAATACGCGTGGTTGCACAGTAGCCCAAAGTATTGCATAGTATTTTTGAATTATTAACTCTTACGTATGAAGGCACTACTAAATAATTGTTACAGTAATTACTGTTCAATATTTTATTTTATTGGTTTAATAATTGTTGCGTTGATATTTTATATTATTGTTGTTTCAATAATTTTCACTGCACAATATTTCCCTTATCAGATCAATAATTCATATTATTTGAAAAATATTATTAGATAACATTATTGGCAATGTCTAGAAAGTTCTGTCAAGGAGAGGCTTGATCACCTAATTGCGCGCCAATAAGGAGAAATCCTTATCAGAAAGCCCCCTCTTTCCTGGGAACGGCCTGGTTGTCATTATTGTGATTCTGTAATATTATTTGTGAATAATTATTTATTAATTTATATAATAAGGAAATATTTATTTTATGTGGATATAAATGATGGATATATTTTATGTGGTTGTAAATGAAGGAATTAAAGCTAAGGTGATTTATTAGTATTTTGTCGAAATGAAGAACGAAATTTGGAAATTTTCAGAAAATTAGTTTATTACTTGATTATGTAAAATCTATAACTCTTTTTGTATAATGAGTTAGGAGATGACCCATATATCAAAAGAAAGCTCTGGAAGTAAGCTAATTATCTTCCTATATTTTTCAATCACATTTCAATCAAATTAGTCTTAATTTAAACATTTTATTTTACTTTAATTATCTTCCTATATTTTTCTCTTTTCAGGTACCATGGATGACTTTGCTTATCAATGGCCTTATGCAAATAGGATTCAACCAAGGGACACAAGAACGGAAGGACTCAATGTATTTTCTACATTTATCAACACAAATTGCAACACTTTCGGAGAGGTTGGATGTTCTTGTAGCCCAACGCACTCGAGAGATAGCAGTTACATGTGAATATTGTGCTGGCGACCATCCGAGTTATCAGTGCGACATCAGAGTTGGACAAGTACAGTTTGGGGGTGATTACCTCAACAACTATGTTTATCCCAATTATCATCAAGGTTGGGGGTATCACCCAGATTATGAATGGAATTGTAACGATCAAGACAAAGACTGTGTTCTAGGTCCAACATATCCATCAGATTTCTCATATCCACCTCCACTGCAATAAGAAGAAAATTCAAGGCTGAAGGAATTCATGTCAAAAAGCATAGCAGACCATGAAGAGATGATGATGAGTCAGGAGTTATCAAGCCAAAATCTTAATAGACAGATGGAACAACTCATTAACTCCTCAATGAATGGTCCTCAATACATGGATTTTGAAACTGAACAAGATAATTCAAGATTGGAGGATTTGTGGTTCAAATTAGTAGCATCAACTGAGGAGAAGATGATTGAGCAAGGTAGGTTAATTCAAAATCTTCAGAATCATATGGATCAAATGTTTGAAGCCTTGAACAATCGCCCTCCAAATAATTGGTGCTATGACATGGACGATGAAACTGATGGAGAACCAGAAGTGTACATGCCACTGAATGAACTGAAAGGAGTGGACATTGAGGAGACAACTGGGGGTATGGAAAATGAAGAACATGAGCTGACATGTATTATACCCCAAGTGCCTTCTCAGTTAGAGTTAAAAAATTCAGTGAACTTTGCACACCCTTGTCCCCTTGGCAATCACATCCAAAGCAAGAATTTCTGTGATTATGAGGCCTCTTACAAACCATAGTGGGCAGAGGAAGAGATAATAGAAGAAGAAAAGCTCGTTGAATCTTTCATGCCTCAATGCAAAAATCTATTCACAGATGCAACGGGAGAAGCACCTGGCGATGCAATAGAAATGGAGACATCATGTAGAGGAAATATGCTAGGTTATTTCAATTCACAGACTCTCATGATGGGGAACTTACCTACACACATTGCAGTTCTAATGGATGGAGGGTTCCTAGCTTATCATAGAGGAATTGGATAGCGGTGTCAAGAAAAGAGTCCAGCTAATGGACTATAAACCGAGCGCTAGATGGGAGGCACCCCATCCAATCTTTCTCCCTCCTTGTTTAATTCTTATTTACATTTCCATTTACTTCTTCTGCTATGTTTAATTCTTCATACTTTCCATATTTCGTAGATGTTTGATAGTTGTAAGTCTTAATAATAGCTTTATTGTTTCTCCTCTCAGGTTCAATCCAATTGCTATAAGCATTTAGGATCAAACAGAAGTCAAAAAACCTAAGTCGCTTAAGGTACAAGGTAGCTGCGGCAAGACCATAGCTCGATCCACGAAAACAAACAATGCTAAATTTTTAGAATTTTTTGATTCAAGCATTCGGACAGTTAGAAGTCCACACTCAGTTTCCAACTTTAGATTATCTCAAACTTATCCATCGCCTGATATACCATCGGATCTTGAGGAGGCGAACAGAGATGACATTTCCACTTCGGGGAGTATTCTTTCACTTTTAATTACATTGAGGGCATTGTTCGTTTTAAGTTTGGGGGTATTGGGTTTAGTTAGTAGTTTAAAGCATGTAGTGTAATTGCATGATATAGAGTAATTTCATGTTACATATAGTTAATTGCATGTTAGTAGTTATTAGTTTAATTTTGACGTAAATATTTTCTTTTTGTTTGCTTAATATCTGATTAGTTGCATAACATTGCATAATCCCAGGTTTTTAGTTAGTTAAATTCTATTTTGGCCAATGATGACATAGAAATTTGATAGATTTTTGAACTTGGTTGATATCTTGAGCTTAGTTATAATTTTATACATGATATAATTCATGCATGCTGTTTAGATGTTACCGGGTAGCACGATAGTGTTCCTTTTTGCTTGTTAGTTAAGATTAGCATGCTTGTCTGCTGAGAGGAAAATGTTGTTTTTAATGAGAATTGTGTAGGAAGTGAGTAATGACTATGAAGACACTGAAACTCAAGTTTTGGGAACGCATGGGTATGCTTGCTATATAAAAAAAGAGAAAGAAAAAGATAAGAATAGAAAAAAAAATAAGAAGAAAAAATGGAAAAAAAATACCGTGGCTAGTCTTGTTTCGGGGCCTTTGTTACTTGAGTAAGTACGCCCGAGGGAATTGTCTCTACACCTAGCGCCTAAGGTCTTAATGGTCTGGGAGTCGTTGGTTGAAAGCTCGCTAAGAGGTAGCACTGTTAGCCTAATGGAATGAGACATTGCACAGTCATGGGAAATAGAAAAAAAAATCAATAAACACCGCAGGAAAGTACGAAAATCGCCCTCGTGAGTAAAAATAAGCAAAATAAACCCTTTGCTGAACCTTACCTTGTACTGATGTGTTAGAGTAGTTGTTGTTTCATTTGTATGCATAGTTCTTGGTTTGAACTTCAGTTTTCTTTCTTAAGCAGTATAGCATGTGAAATCCCTTCCTTGGTCAAGCTTATTTGTGAACACATCACACACACACAACATCTTTATAGCAGGTTAGGATTATCTGATTGTATGTCATTATGCATTTAGCTTAGTTTGATGTTTCGTTCTTGGATCTTGATATTTCTTTGAAGAATATCTTATTGGAATTCTTAACATCGCTGGAAATCTGGGGATTCATTGTCATAGTAGCGTAGCTTGCATAGCATGTAGAATGCATTATGTTGTGTTGCTTGGGGACAAGCAACGGTTTAAGTTTGGGGGTATTTGATAAGTTGGTTTTATACCTACTTATTCTGTATCTGTTACTTGAATTAGTTGCTTATACTCATGTTTTATAGTTATTTTTCATGCATTTTGTGTTCATTTTGTAGATCTTATGCTTGGGAACGATATGAGCGACTATTGGTATGAAAACGCAAGGAAAAGCAATCCGGACATCGTTTGGGCTATCATATTAATTTCATGTTCTTGGCTTGGAACATAGATTATGTTGTAGAGCTTCTTCTTAGCTTTCCGGAACATCTTGAATCATTCCAATCGGAGTTTGGATGCAAGAGTTATGACCTTTGTACCAACGAACGTTGAACGTCACTGTTTTGGATGGCCATTTGCATAGATTTACCTTCCAACCCAATTTCAGCCTACATACATGAATTATTTCTCAATTCTCAAAGAATTAAAATTGTAGAGCTCGTCGAGAGCTTCGATTTGATAGGTGGCAGACCCCGTAACTCTTCTCGGATCAAAAGTTATGGCCATTTTACCAGAGGACACTGCAGCAGAAAATCCTTGGCGCGGGTGCGTGGATTTCTAGGGTATTTTAGGCGCGGCCGCGCCAATCCCTGGATCAAAAAAAATGTGATTTGATACTTGAGCGCAGGTGCGCCCAACTTCAGGCCAATTTCAGCGCAGCCGCGCCACTTCAGAAGTTGACTAGAGATGACTTTTTCACTAGATAGTGTGATTGAAGCGTAACTTAGAGGGGGGTTCAATTAGGGCTTATAAAGGAGACGTATTTTCATGATGTAAAGGGGGATTCCACCCTTAGGGGATCAATCTACATTACATATGCCCCTTTCTTATCTTTAATTTCCTTATTAGATTAGAGTAGATTAGAACCCTAGAAGAGCTAAGAGTTGGGGATTGAAGCAATGGAAGATCCATGAAAGTTCAGAAGTGAAACAAGAGAAGAAACTCAGATTTGTTATTCTTAATCTCTAACTCTCTTTACTTCTATTTGTATCTTTCAATGTATATTCAATTGTGGATCATGGATTCTAATTCAACTATGAGTTAAACTCTATTTTGGGATTGCAATGGAATCTATTGCCTAGTTTGTAAGACCCCGAATTTTATGAAATAAAAGTATTCAATTTTTCTTATAATTATAATTCAGTAAATGGTTAAATTGATAAAAAGTTAAAGTTAAGGGTGATATATGAAATTTTTTTCAAAAATACGCAAGTGGTTATAAAATATTCATTGTTGTCGGAGAATATTCATTTGGTCGTGGAATATTCTTTACGTAAAGAGGGAATATTAAATGCGACGGTAGCGAAAACCTTGTGGAGGGCCCTATAATGTAAAGCGATTGGATGAAGAAAGCGACAAATATAAGTTGTTTATAAATGGCGGCGTAGTTGTTCTGCAATTATCTTGTTAAAATACTCGGTGGTTAAAACACAAGAAGCTTTGCGGTATTGCACCAATTATTGATTCTTACGTACGTGAAGGCACTACTCAATAATTATTACGATAATTCTTATTCAATATTTTATTTTTGATTCAATGATTCTTTGCGTTGATATTTTATAATTATCACTACACGAAGATTTTTTCATTATCGGATCAATAATTTATATTATTTGAATAATATTATTAGATAACATTATTGGTAATGTCTAGAAAGTTTCTGTCTAAGGAGAGGTTTGGTCACCTAATTGCGCACCAAAAAAGAGAAATTCTTATTGAAAGCCCCTCTTTTCCCAGGAACCGCGCTGGTTGTCAATAATGTGTTTACGTAATATTATTTGTGAATAATTAATTATTGATTTATATGATGAGGAAAATATTGATTTTATGAGGATATAGATGGAGAAAATTTTTAATGTGACAATTGTTGAAAATTAATATTTATCTTTTCTCGATAAAATAATTCAATTAAATATATTATTTTAATAATATATTAATGATGATATTTTACGATGAATGTGGGATATATGAGTATATGTGGAGGAGGAGTATTTTGTTACCAAAAATATTTAAAGCATGTTTTATGTGTCGGTGGACCCCATTTCTTGATTGAAATTTGATTATAGCTTTGTAAAAGCGTCTGTTTGTGAATTTGGCCAATTTTGTTTGGAATTTGGAAAAACTTTCTTACGTAAAGTTGTAGAAAATTGAATTTCCTATAACAATTTTGCGAGATTCGAAATTTTTACGCAAAAGGGCTATTTATTATGAATTATTGAAGTTAGAAGCTCGAAATAATTGATTTTTGGAAGTTTTAATTATTTATTATATAAAAACGTTTTTTTATTACTTTTTCTAGAAGGTGGCATGTGAGAAATGCTAAGTGGCTGAAATCAAACTCTAGAATGAGTGCGTAGGAATTGTTATATAATATATTAATATTATAATAAATTTTTACATTTTGGTGTTCTAAGCAATTTCTATAAATAGGGTGCTTAGGTTATAATTGAAAATCACACCGTAAACTGAAGTTTTTCTCTCTATATTATCTAAGCGTATTCTTTTGAGTATTTTGAGTATACTTTGAGTATTGTTATATGGTGCAAGTTCGATTCGTTATTTATTCAAATGTAAGGCACGCTTCTCTTGAGGTAAGGGATAGTAAGGGATTTTAAGGGTTATTATTTCGAAATTCTTCTGAACTTTCAAAAATTTTGTAAAAATTTGAAATGGTATTTTGATGAGTTTTATAGATTGTGTCCAAAAATGGCGATTTTTGGATGTATAGATTGGGAGTTATGAATTTTACGAGAAAAGACTATTTTAAAAGTAACCGCTTATAACTCCTTGTGGTTAACTCCAAAAATGATGAAATTTATATTGGGAGTACATCTATATAATATCAGTATACCCTGTGAATTTCAGAATTTTTGGATAAAAGTACAATTTATGATAAATGTCTGAATATTCGGTGGTTTTGGCCATGTGAAAAATAGTAAATGAATTTTAAAATTTTTGAGAAAAATATATATTCAATATGGGACTATATTCTTCTAAATCCCAGAAAAGAAATATTTTTAAAACTGATTTGGTATTTTTCATGAAAATGTTCTAGTTATGAGTAAATGAATTAAATATGTTATGTGAATTAAGAAAATTGAAAATATGATTTTATGGCTTGAGAATTATATATGAGATATATCTTGATTTTTGATGAGGGTTTTGGCTATTGGTGATGAGATCTTATGAGGTTGGTATTTTAAGATGATTAAATGCATTTATTAGTAAAGTGTAAATAATTAAAATAAATTGTTTATAAGTTTAAGAAATGACTAAAATATTGTTGTAGTATTAATAATATTAGATTATGAGATTATTAAGTGATTTATAACATTTTGATTAAGTTGTTATGAAATCATTGATTTATGAATCTTACTCTTGAGATTAAATCTATATGTTGATTATATTGTTTTTATATAACATTTTTATAACACCGATGTTGAAATTCTCTTTCCTTTGGAGTGTAAAGATGGGTAGATTATTGGTATGATCATGACTAGGGTTCTCTTTGGCGATGGTGAAAAGTTGAATTGTATTTGGTATGATCATGACCATTGAATTTATAATTGAATATCTTTAGCTTAAGTGCAAAGGTGAATTGATCAACATGGTTATAATTATTGTTTATATAAATTACGAAATGATTATATATTTCTTTGAGATATTAATATATTTGGCACGTAATTCAAATATGAATCTGTTGAGGAATATCTTTGGCCTATAGTGCAAAGATGAATTGTTGATGAATATCTTTGGCCTGTAGTTTGCAAAGATGAATTGTTGATGAATATATTTGGGGGTCGAAGTGCAAAGATGACTGTTGTTGAATATCTTTGGCTTTGTAGCAAAAAAGATGAATTGTTGATGAATATCTTTTGGCTGTGAGTGCAAAGATGAGCTGTTGATGAATATCTTTGGCCCGTAGTGCAAAGATGAATTTATTAGTATGATTATGAGCGAGAACTGTGATTTGGTATAACCATGATCTTTGATATTTCGAGGTAAAGACAAGTGATGAAAATTATCTTCGTCACGAATGAGAAAAGGAATTTAGAACAACAATTACGATTATGAAAGTTATACATGTGATTGTGGGATGTGAATTGTTGATTGATGTTCTGAGGATAAAACTTTGTTGGTGGACTTTTAACATGGAGAAGATAATAGA
Source organism: Panax ginseng (assembly GCA_020205605.1). Classification (NCBI taxonomy): domain Eukaryota; kingdom Viridiplantae; phylum Streptophyta; class Magnoliopsida; order Apiales; family Araliaceae; genus Panax; species Panax ginseng. Next base: position 139,303,855 of record CM035132.1, read on the forward strand.
CTTTATAGTCTATTTGACTCTTCTAATGGATTGCTTCGTTCCACTTCGCAACTATGGTTGAAAAGTTTTATCATCTACCATATGTTCTAAATCTACGACGACATTGTTGAAGGCTATTGATAATTTATTTATCTTTAGTCATGATATTCTTTCTTGAGCTAGTTGTGCTCACCCTTTTGCTTCACAATTTCTTTCGGTGTAATAAAAGTGTAATTTGGGACAAGCTGGGAATAACAGGGGAATAGAACGGTGGTCTATAGATGTTGAGGGTGAGGTGAATTCAACTTTGGAAGGATGTTTTGTCACTATTATACAAGATGTTTAATGACATACAACCTCGTGTCATCATAAGACAGGGTTGTGCTAATCCACTTGCTGAGTATATTTACAAGCACTACCTATATAATCTTGGTGTTTGTTTGGAGTATAATACCCAATTAGAGACAGTGGAGATAATGATATATCAAGAGAAGACTCGCCATTGGGAAGAATATGATAGTAATCTTCTCATTTTTCTTTGGGGTCTATTGGGTCAACCAAGGATAATTCTGTGGCCATATGATATCTATCATAACCTAGAAGCATGGCCTCCCATGTACGAAGGTTTCCTTGAGCACTTCCCAAAGATTCTAATTTCTAAAACAGTTTTTGACTATACCTTTATGTAAGGTGTCAGTGTGAGGTGTTGTCCACGGTTGGGACATGTGTCACATTTGGTATATATTTGTATCCAAACTCACAGTATATGTGTTGTTGTATTTTGTACCACAATTGTTGTATTAAAGTTGTAGTTATTTTCTGTACCATGTATTTGGCGACTCAGAATGGGTTGGATGGAATGGACCTATTTTGGGGTTGTCACATAGTTTATTTTGACATACTTCATTGTTAGTCTTATTAATTGTTATGAGATTGTCTATTAAGATTCATGCTTATTTGCTTAGTTGATTGGCCATCAATTATTGTGATAATCCATATGAACTTGAAAAATGAAGTATGGGTTTAGATCTGATCTTGATAGCTTATGTTTGTATGTTCTATATTGTGACGCCCCCAAAACAAGTATACATCACCCATCTTGGGTCGCCAGAAAATACATGGTACAGAATACAAATACAACTTAATTATACAACAGCCGTGTAAAATACGACAAAACATAATCTAAGAGTTTTAATAAGAATATTGTCATCTAGACAATATCCACACCCAATGGAGTCTTCATTACATTTATTGTCACACTATTTAATAGAATAGTGAGGACTACTAATGCTATCATCTGGACCGTCACTCCGTTCCCCGACTAGTCCCGGCAACGTTCTCATTTCCTGAAGAGAACAGTGAAAGAAAGGGTGAGCTCAACTAGCCCAGTAAGAAATTTTATGACTAAGATAATGTAGAATAAATTATCCTTAGCCTTCAACAGTATAACAACTGATAGAATACAATAGACAATAAGTTTTAGATCAACAACTGCAGCGAAAATAAGCAATCCATTAGAAGAGTCAAGTAGAGCATAAAATCTACTATCTTCTATGATTTAAAAAGTTTTTCATCAACTTTATCGTTGAGACTCAGCTTAAAAAAAATAAACCACATCATCGAATCATCCCTGCACCACGGCCAAGGATATTCATTAAATCATCAATGGTCATGACTATACCGAATAATCCATAGTCATAATCATACCAAAAACTGTCCATCAATGCACTACAGGCCAATGAGGACTTTTACCACATCATTTGTCACATTAAGATCATGATTATACCGAATAATCCCTGGTCATAATCATACCAAGTCCATTTATGCACGTAAGCCAAAGATGACTTTCATCACGATATAAGCATGAGGATGATGACAATGACATAATAATTCAATAAAACAAGTTCAGGGATAAATTTTAAATATTTATAATTTAATTTATGCAGGAATCAATAACGTCCAAATTGTCACCATGATACTACTTTGTCGAGTAAAATTCAAGAAAAATATTCATGTACCAAAAATAATTTGGACAGAAAAGAAATATATTTTTGAATTGAATAGTACTTGAAGAATAGTACCCATGAATAGTACTCTAATACGAAAAGTATCCCGAATATCCAAGTGAATGATACTAGAGTGAATAGTAATCAGGTGAATAGTAACCTGTGAATAGTAACTCGTGAATAGTACTCTGGCACGAAAAGTACCCTGAATACCCGAGTGAATAATACTAGAGTGAATAGTAACTGGGTGAATAGTAACCCGTGAATAGTAACTCGTAAAAAAAAATACCAAAGAAAACAATATTTCATGACGAGTACAAAAGAAATGATATCCCAGATGAGTATAATAGTGTGACAACCCAGAAAATTGGATTGTCCAGAATTTAAGTTTAAAGAATTAGTTATTAATAAAATGAATTTTTATTAATACTATTATGTGCTATGTGTTTATTAATCGTTCTATAACCTAGAATGATTATTAATCGGGAGGATTCTGGCTACGAGCTAGACTAAACAAGTAAGAATTTTCAAGACTAAAATATAATTTTTTCGAGAACAAAAATATTTTCGGGGAAAAAGACGAAATAGGCACTATTCACCCGTTCTGCTCGGAGATTTATTTTGAATTTCCGAGAAACGCGTAATGATAGAATTCTGAGACGAGATGGAATATTCAATAAAATTTCAGTTATGGCAAAAACGAAGTTTTCGCTTACGGACTTAAAACCTAAGGGTTAGGAAAAAAGTGAGTTCCGTATAATAACTAGAGTTATTATGCGTGAGAAATACGAGTATAATACTAGCTATTATACGAGTATAGTACGAAGATTAGTACAACGTATAATACGAATATCGTACAAACTATATACGAAATGAATACGAGAATACGAGAATGGAATGCGTAGAATACGATTAGTCTAAATGGACTTTGAGTTCATGGACTTTGAAGAATCCAATTGGACTTGGATTATATCAAGCCCAATGGAATGTGTAATCAAGCCTAGGGTAGGCTCAGTAAGAATTAATGTAAGGCCCAGTGTTAGATTTAATTAAGTCTGATCCAAGAAAATAAACCGCGGATCGAACCGATGGGTCACCGAATGGGTAAAACCCATGGGGCAACCCATGGAGGAGACCCATGGGCATAAGGGGCGGCCACTTGGCCACCAAGTAAGGGAGGTGGCCAAATAAACTTGGTGGCTAAGCTTGGAATAGTAAGAAGGTTAGGGGCGAAAGGACCAATTTGCCCTAAGCCTTGGATTTCTATAAATAGAAAGCTTAAGTTCATTATTTTGAGCTTTTGAAAATCCTACTCTATGAGAGGTAGAGAGAGAGAGTTCGGATGGGAGAAGAAGAGGAAGAGAATGAGCTTGCCGAGTGCACGCTTTGTTCGACGGAAGGAGATTAAAGAAGAACGGTAATCCGAACCCTAGTTTCTTCTAATTTTCTTTAAGTTTAATATGTTCAAAAACATAACTTAATGAAGATAAGAAGTAGATGAAGTTAAGAATGATTTCATATAGTTGAAATCATGAGAAAACAAAGAAATAAGAATTAGGAATTTAGTTTATAAATTTCTTAAGGAAGTATAAGATTCGTAAGGATTTTGAGCGATCCGAATGAATCTTATGAATCAGTAGGTTAAATAAGTAAGGAATGATGTTCTATAACATCAAATTCCAAGAAAAAGTAAAATTGTAATCAAAAATATCGATTAAAAATGAAGAACACGCGAAGAACGCGAAGAACGTTGTTGATGGACAAATTTAAAATCATTGTAGGATAATTGTTGTTGATGGACAAATTTAAAACCATCACGTATAAGGTAGTTGCTTATTGCTTGGTTAGGTATGTTAGAAACATTCATGAAGAACGGATTAAAACTGAGCTATAACGAAGTTATGGCGAAATTTTTGTAAAAGAAGAACGAGAATTAGAAAGTTAGTAAATGAACCCAAACGTGTAGGGTTTCATAGGAATGTAAGAGAACGTAGAAAATGTGAGTCGTGGACTCAAGAACGAACAATTTCCGAGTTCGGATGACCGAATTATGGACGAACGAACGAAGAACGTTAATAACGTAAAACAAACGAAGAGCAAAGTTTAAGCCAATTGAATGGCATGTTAACAGATTCAAAATGAAGTTCTGTCCTAGGGTAATCGAAGTACGTAAGATTAGGAAGAAAATGGCTTTGGAATGACCTCGTTCTGAGTTATAACGAATAAGATATGAGATTTCAAAGTCAGCATCTCAAGCTTGTAAAAGACTTAGAAAATTTTTCTAGGTTTCATGCTTGGGGCCGCAGTGCGAGTCATGCCTTGGGGACCGGTGCCATAGCGCGATCTCGGGCCATTAGCTACTGCTAAGTGGCACCATGAAGATTTAAAGAAAAGGGAAGGCGATGGAAAGTGCTTGTCACGGCAGTGAGGCAATGCCCAGAAATGAGATTTTTACTACTCAATTACTGGGGGATGTGCAAGAAAGAAATATGAACATGTAATTCAACTAATGTAACACTTAATTAAGTCTATTAAACCTTTGATGAAGGTTGAACGAAAAGATTAAATGATATTAAAAGATAAAGAATGTAGACCCGGGTTACGGAACCAATGTCCGGAAACCGTAGTCACAATGAAACGAACATGAAGGATTGTTATAATTGTGATTCCTTAAACGTTGATTGACTAGGGTAATGAATAACATTTCGATGTTATGTCATGGTCATGAGAGATGAATGTAAAGCATTTAGATGCTATGAATGCAACGTTGTTGCGATGAACGATCAGTCTTAACATACAATGAACCGTATGGCTTTGACATTAGGAAAGAATAATGAACATGGGGTTCAGGTGACGAGTAATGAATGAAAGTAATTAAAACCTTGGATGAAGGTTGAATAGAATTAAGAGGCAAGTAATGTAAATGTTGAATACATAAACGATCCTCGTGAATCGTATTCACGTTGAGCGAACGTTCTAAGTATATATTGGTTGTATGACTTAGACGTTGACGAAGGTAGTAAGTAAGATATGAATTATCAAGAAAGCCGTAGTGAATGATAATAAGATTAATGAAAGCCGAATGTGAGTCGGATGAGAATGTTAGAATGAAATGTAAGCGTTGGACACTTGAACCGAGTTAAAGGTTAAGTGTACGCGAATACTAAACGTGTAGAACCTACACCCCGTGTATGGTTTGACCGTAAGGTAATAAAGATCAATGATTAAACCTGTGAACGGTGGAAAAGATGAATTAAGGATAAGTATGTATAACGTAAAAGAAGCCGAGTTAATGTTTATAACTTGGATAACGTTCCGAGTCAAATGAATCAGACATTGTAAGATAAGAATAAGGTAACGTAAAATTCTTAATGCTATAAATGTGTAGAATGAATATTGAATGATCGTCCTGAGTATACAAAAGATTATATGACTTAGACGATAAAGAATGAATCCTGAGGTATGGCATTTATTTGCCAGAAAGCCATAAGGAATAAGAAATTGACTTAACAAACATTATAGTTTAATAGTTCGGGTAAGTTAAGATGAATTTAGGTTCTAGTATAATCGTAACCTTTGATGGTTGACATATGGGAGCTGGGAAAAACAATTCCTTCAGAGAGGAAAGGTATATACAAAACTGGCAACCGATCTAACTCACTGTTATGGGCAGTGTAGATGAGACGGGAACTTGTTTGTTGGTTGTTTGTGGGAAACCACTCAGAGTACCATATGGACTACTAGTAGAGACACGATGTGTACTGAGTCCTAGGAGAGTTATAAGAAGAAGATAAGAATGTAAATCATCAAAGATGATGAACGAATTAAGTAAGACATCTCCGTATGTCATGAAGCCGTTAACCGGTAAAGGAAGTTGGTCGCGTAAACTTAGTTTGTAAGAACTTGAACCCTAATAATTAAAGTAAAGTAAACCAATGTGTAAGTCAAGTATATGACTAATTGGTATATGTGTTATTTCCTTATATGCTATATAGGAATTGGAATGAGCAGTTCAGCGTAAACTATAAGTTGTAGTTGTGTGTGAGGAATGTTTCCTAACTTCATTCATATTTTAAATGAATGCTAGTTTCTAAACTTCTCAGATGTTGAACTTGAGAAGTTCTGTCTATTGCAAATGTGTGATATTTATACAAGGTGTTAGAATATATAAGGCATTGTGCCACAATGTGAACACTTTGGTGTTTCTATGATATGAACTGTTCTGTGATTGAACTATTCAATATGAGCATGTTCTGTTTATACATGAACCGTTATTGTTAAGTTTGTGCTATTAATTCTAGCTACACAGAATGTGTATGAAAGAGAGTAGAGAATGAAAGTACTTCAAAGGGAATGTAACTAATGTTTTAAAATGATAGGAATCGAGATTATTCCTATTATTCAAGTTGCTTCATAACCTTTGTTCAGTTCTTGAAGTCTTACAAGAATATTTGAATTCTTAAAGTTATTTGTTCAACTGCTTTGACTTGCTGAGCAATTGAATGCTCACACTTGCTTTAAATAAAAAAAATTTCAGCGAACGATGTTAGAAAGAACTTAAGGATCCCGTAAAGATCATGTTGATCGGTATCCAGACGAAGTGCCATTCAGTGTATGAATGTGCGTGAAGATCAAGCGGAGACTTGTAATACAGAATGATAGAATTAAACTATAAAATAGTTTAATGAATCATTATGTATCCTTGGTGGCGGATAAAAGTCACTTGTGCAAGATGTAAAGAATAATGTAAGTATCATTATTTGTAATGAAAGAGGTTTTAAGGTTTTAGAACCTGGGATTTGAGGATGTATGTTGTTATATTTAGCTATATAATGATGTATGTTTGGAAGAAGATGGGATCGTGACGTACGGAATCCGGATGTTAAAATAGACCGGATTTTGGGGTGTTACAAATAGAATATATGAATTACAGTATAGTACCTTCATCTATACCTCCATTTTTAACTTAGTCATGCAAGTATTATCAATCTTGCACCAACTCCCCTAATAGTACAAGAATGTGATTTAATAGTACACACATGTGAACAAATAGTTATATAAGCATGTGAATTAGTAGCAATTAATTTCTCATTTATCCGATTAATTACCCGATTTATTAATATAACCCCCAGACATAAATTATCATCGGAATAGATGTCAATTTCCACTAACACTAATAATCCCAACACAATGGAACTATCAAATTCATCTTTAATCAACACGAACTTATTCATCATTAATATTATAACTCACAATATTTAACAACCGTGTCATTCCTGGGAAAAAGGGGCTTTCAGATAAGGATTTCTCCTTATCAAGCGCAATTGATTAGATGACCAAACCTCTCCTTGACATAACTTCTAGACATTGTAAATATTGCAATTTAATAATATGAATAACTTTGTCGTCTCAATTATTGATTTAATAATATATAAAATATTATGCAGATGATACTGTGACAATAATCGAATCAATAATATGAGAGATATGATGCAGCAATTATTGTAGCAATAATTGAGTATAACAGAGTGACTTCTTACGTAAGCATCAATAATCAATACCGTGTGCTACTATGTAACCACGCCAGACATCGTATTTTTTTACTAGGGTAGTTCAACAGCTTTTTCACGGTAACACTTTCGTAGTTATTTTTATAAAAAGATAATTTTGTCGCGTTTTTAACTACGACAATACTTACATTATGGGGTCCACTAATGATTGTGCTGCATTGTCACGGATATTCCCCGACAAAAAGAATATTCCCCGACCAATCAAATATTATATAACCACTTGCTTACTTTGCAAAATTTATAAATATTACCCACAACTATAACATTATATCAAATCCACACCATAATATTCAAAAAAATATTTCGAGAAATTTAAATATTTATTCATAAAATTTGGGGTCTAACAATCTCCCCTCCTTATGAAATTTTTCCCTCAAAAGTTACGTACGTACCTGGTATGCCGAAAAGATGAGGATACCTTGACTTCATTTCAGATTCTAACTCTTGAGATATAACCTTTGAGTGTTGAATACGATCATTCTTATCCAAGATTTTAACACGCATCTCCTCATACGTTAAATCTTATGCTATCTTGTCTAGTTCTAATTTAATAATGTGGTTTGGGTCATCCACATATTTACGTAACATCGATACGTGAAAAACGTTATGAACATGCGACATACTTGGCGGTAAAATGAGTCTATAGGCCATAGTTCCTACTTGATCAAGGATTTCAAATGGGCCAATAAAATCGAGGGTTGAGATTTCCTCTCTTCATGGATTCTTGCTTCTAGAATAACGCCCTCTTGAACCTCCTTCTTCACATTCATCAGCTCTGAGTATGTAGCTTGCATGGCTTTAACTTTATCGATTAAAGTCGATTCTATTCGTATATTCACTATCTTCACATAGGTCTCTAGAGTCTTTAACTCTATCTTCATCATTTGTAAGTTATATGAAATGGGTTTTTGTGTTAACAACATCGCACTCGTAAACGTATATGATCTTCTACTCAACGCGTCAGCTACCACGTTCGCTCTTCCACAATGATATTGAATGGTATAGTCGTAATCTTCAACATCTCGAGCCAACGTCTGTGGCGCATTATTCATTTGTTTTGGTTGAAGAAATGGGTTTTGTACTGAGGTCAATACAAAATTCAATTTCACGCTCTAGGGGTAGGCTAGGAAGTTCTTCAAGAATACGACAGAAAATTTATTAACGATAGAAATATCATTTAAAAACTATGACTCTCATCCAAGACTTGGATAGCACATGAAATGAAGGTTTCTCCTAACGAAGTTTCAATTGATAAGTCAAAGTCTAACTTCTCTAGAGTTAAATTTAAATGTTGAGAGAAAGAAAGAGAGATAAAATAATGGGTAGAACCGGTATCTAATAATGTATAGACTTCGCAAGAATTTATAATTAACTAACCCGTGCTAACTTCGTTCGGGTTACTCGCTTTTTGAAAAGTCACGACAAACGCTCTCCCTGAAACCACCGACTTTGTTTTGTCCGTATCCGCCTTTGGTGCCACCGCCCAAATTTGGACTTGACTTTGGTGCACGACAAAATCAAGCTAGGTGACCTTCTTTTCCACAATTGTAACATGCTTTGGATCGCATCACGCAGCTTTGGTGATGTCCCTCCCTCCTCGCATTTGAAGCATACAATTAGTGGTCGCGTTCTCCTTCTGGAAAAGCGGATGTTGGTGTCTTTGCATCTTTCCATCATTATTGAACCTTCTTCTTGAAATTTCCACTTCTATTATCCCGCCATTATTACCTCAAGTGGTTACCATTCCTGGCATGATAATTTTCCCTACGATGGTTATCATTGTTCCGATGGCCGTTGCCACCTGTATGACTATTATCGTGTTGCTGGTCATTACCTTTTGGTTGAGCTGACTCAATGGTCTCATGTGCTTCATTGCTTATCCAAACATTTTCATATGCCTTTCTCAAACACTGTCACAAAACAAGGGTTAATTGACATGTCACATATTATTGGTATACTCTGACCGACCAATTAAATATCAAATAAACTTAGGTAGGTCATACTAGCAAAGGAATTCCCCGTCTCTCCCCTCCTAGTTCTTGTCTCACATCTCAGCCAGGGATCATATCCCTAAGCTTTGATACCAACTGTGATGCCCCAAAAACAGGTATACATCACCCATCTTGGGTCGCCAGAAAATACATGGTACAGAATACAAATACAACTTAATTATACAACAGTCATGTAAAATACAACAAAACATAATCTAAGAGTTTTAATAAGAATATTGTCATCTAGACAATATCCACACTCAATGGAGTCCTCATTACATTTATTTTCACACTATTTAACAGAATAGTGAGGACTACTAATGCTATCATCTGGACCGTCACTCCGTTCCCCGACTAGTCCCGACAACGTTCTCATTTCCTGAAGAGAACAGTGAAAGAAAGAGTGAGCACAACTAGCCCAGTAAGAAATTTTATAACTAAGATAATGTAGAATAAATTATCCTTAGCCTTCAACAGTATAACAACTGATAGAATACAATAGACAACAAGTTTTAGATCAACAACTGCAGCGAAAATAAGCAATCCATTAGAAGAGTCAAGTAGAGCATAAAATCTACTATCTTCTATGATTTAAAAAGTTTTTCATCAACTTTATCCTTTGAGACTCAAAACTTAAAAAAATAAACCACATCATCGAATCATCCCTGCACCACGGCCAAGGATATTCATTAAATCATCAATGGTCATGACTATACCGAATAATCCCTAGTCATAATCATACCAAAAACTGTCCATCAATGCACTACAGGCCAATGAGGACTTTTACCACATCATTTGTCACATTACGATCATGATTATACCGAATAATCCCTGGTCATAATCATACCAAGTCCATCTATGCACGTAAGCCAAAGATGACTTTCATCACAATATAAGCATGAGGATGATGACAATGACATAACAATTCAATAAAACAAGTTCAGGGATAAATTTTAAAGATTTATAATTTAATTTATGCAGGAATTAATAACGTTCAAATTGTCACCATGATACTGCTTTGTGGAGTAAAATTCAAGAATAATATTCATGTACCAAAAATAATTTTGGATGAAAAGAAATATATTTTTTGGGTGAATAGTATCCGTGAATGAATACTTACTTGAATAGTACCTCGTGAATAGTACCCACACAAAAAAATATCCACGAATACCCGAGTGAATGATACTAGAGTGAATAGTAATCGGGTGAATAGTAACCCATGAATAGTAACTCGTGAATAGTACTCCAGCACAAAAAGTGCCCCGAATACCCGAGTGAATAATACTAGAGTGAATAGTAACTGGGTGAATAGTAACCCGTGAATAGTAACTCGTAACAGAAAAATACCAAAGAAAATGATATTTCATGACGACTGCAAAAGAAATGATATCCCAGATGAGTATAATAGAATATACGAATTACAGTATAGTACCTCCATCTATACCTCCATTTATAACTTAGTCATGCAAGTATTATCAATCTTGCACCAACTCCCCTAATAGTACAAGAATGTGATTCAATAGTACACACATGTGAACAAATAGTTATATAAGCATGTGAATTAGTAGCAATTAATTGCTCATTTATTCGATTAATTACCCGATTTATCAATATAACCCCCAGACATCAATTATCATCGAAATAGATGTCGATTTTCACTAACACTAATAATCCCAACACAATGGAACTATCAAATTCATCTTTAATCAACACGAACTTATTCATCATTAATATTATAACTCACAATATTTAATAACTAGGTCGTTCCCAGGAAAGAGGGGGCTTTCTGATAAGGATTTCTCCTTATTGGCGCGCAATTAGATGACCAAACCTCTCCTTGACAGAACTTCTCGACATTGTAAATATTGCAATTTAATAATATGAATAACTTTGTCATCTCAATTATTGATTTAATAATATATAAAATATTATGTAGATGATACTGTGATAATAATCGAATCAATAATATGAGAGATATGATGTAGCAATTACTGTAGCAATAATTGAGTATAACTGAGTGACTTCTTACGTAAGCATCAATAATCAATACCGTGTGCTACTATGCAACAACGCGTAGACATCGTATTTTTTACTACTAGGGTAGTTCAACGCTTTTAACGGTAACACTTTCGCCGTTATTTTTATAAAAAGATAATTCTGTCGTTTTCTAACTACGACAATACTTCCGTTATGGGGTTTACTAATGATTGTGTTTTTGTACGGATATTCCCCGACAAAAAGAATATTCCCCGACCAATCGAATATTATATAACCACTTGTTTACTTTGCAAAATTTGTAAATATTACCCACAACTATAACATTATACCAAATCCACACCATAATATTCAAAAAAATATTTCAAGAAATTTAAATCTTTATTCATAAAATTTGGGGACTCACATACATGGTAATGGAATGTATGATTCATGTTTAGGATAGACATATACCGAAGCACCACTCGTTGTCAATTGAGAGCTTGGGCTTAAATCCTATTTATTTGTAAATTGCATAGACATATAGCGGTTTAGATAATGTGGGTGTTCATGTGTATTTTATCAATTGTGGATTACATGTGATATGGGTATGGTACATTGAGAGATGGCTATATTTCACTTTTGTGTTCTCGACTAACAATCCACTATAATTAATTTGGCTTAACAGGAAGTGTGTCGATTTAAATGATTCAATAGGGGAAATTGTAATCTCGAGTCTTCATTATCTAGTTTCATTCTAGGGATAGTTAGTATTATTTAATTTTATAGTTTTCATCACTAAATTAAATCATTCATTTAAATAAGACTGAAATGGTTATGGGTTAGTGCTTGGTAAACTTTATTAGTTAATTCTCCGTGGGAACGATACTTTACTTACACTTTATTACTTGTTGACCGTGTATACTTGCACGCATATATTGATCGGTAAAACGACCAACAATAAGACATCACCGAAGCAACCAATGAACTGTGAGTTATCGAAGATGAGCCGATTGAAGATCCTCGGGAACCAGAAGATACCTTTTAGCTAATTCCATTATCTTCCCAGACTCCTAGTCAATCAGATTCAACCGTATTTCACAGCCTTCCGTAAAGACTTTTTGAGATTTTTGGGTACGAAGCTCAACTTTCATTAGATCGAGACCTAAGGCATGAACTTCGAGACAACGGGACCCGTGGGGCCCAGCCTCAAGTATACCTGCAGCTAATGTTGGATGCCTTAAGGCAGCAGCAGCAGTTCATTATTTCATATACGCGAAAGAAGGAAAAGCTAGAGAGAGAGCTTTAGATTTGGCATTCTTCATCATATTTTTGTTGTTTGATCTTATATATCATACATATTGTAAGTTTAGAGTGATAAAAGTTGAATTCAAGCCAAAAGAAGCTTGTTCACGCGTCCCCCAAGGTGAAAAACACTCATTTTTAGCCACTTTCTTTGTAAATATTGTTATAAATACTATATCTATGTAGGTATAGCAATTTCTACCAGTTAAATGTGTTGTTTTACATATATATTGCGTGTAGTGGGTAGACATTGAGTTTTTACCGGTTAATTTGTGCATATTCAGTTGTAATCCAGTTATTTAACTAAATCTACCTAGATCTAGCCAATCTAGCATTTTGAACGGTTATAAAGCATGATGATCTAACCTATATGCTAGATTGGCTTAGATCTATGGTAGATCTAGATGTTTTACTATTTTTGGTCAGTCCCAATCACTCCGTAGAGCCCTAGATCTATATCTAGAGGTGAGGGGGTTCTAATGGCTAGATATGGGAATTTCAACCGATGAAATCACCTGACATCAAGTCTAGGATATTGTATATACATATTGAAGCATGTCAATCTGAGCCTAAGGATCCTGGGGTTGAGATCTACTGAATGGATCTTAACTAGATTCCCATAATGGACTTTTTGTTTAAATGTAATATTTAAATACTACAAATCACTGTACATGTAATATTGGATCTTAAAATGAGTTCAAGGGGTTCATCCCGAGAATTCGGATTTAAGATCCTGTGATAGTGAAAATAATGTTTGTGAGTGTTTGGATTCATTGAAATGGCTTTTGTGACGAATGAGAATTTTATAATTAATTTTTAAATATTTATTGAATTAAATAAATATTTTGTTAATTTATTTATTGAGTTAAATAAATATTGGATGGAATTGTGGTAGATTAATTTAATTAAGTGTGTCACATTGATTAAATTAATGTGAAATAATTTTATTGATCAAAGTGAGAATTTAATTGAGATAATTAAATTAAATGAGTTGTCAAATAATTTTAATGTTGTTATAATTAATTTAATAATTAATTAGAGGTTTATTTATTTGATAAATAATATATGATAATTTTAAGTATTTGATTATGTAATTTAATGGGCAATATTATCTTTTATTTAATTGAGTTAAATAATATTATTTGACTAATTAAAAGTGTGACAAATAAACTATATAATAAATAAGTTAATTAAACTAAATTAAAAAGGGTATTTTATGAGCAACCAAACATGGCCTTGAGGACATGGGAGCAGTTAAGCTCATACTACGCTTAACCGCTACCCATGTACGCACTAGTTGTTTTTAAATTACGTATTTGTCAGTTCATTATTTTGCAATTCTAAGAGAAATTCAGAGAGAAAAAGAGAGAAACCTTGAGAGAAATTGAGGTTAGAGAAGAAGGGTTGGAGAATTAAAGAGTTCCTATCATCTTGCCTAATCATAACAGAGAAATCAAGGGTAATCCCTTAATCTCAAGTTTTTAAATTACGTTTTTAAAAGTTCTTCATTAAATTAATTTTTAACTTCCTGTATTTGAATTTTTATGAATGATTGTTAAATATATGATGTTATATATGTTTATAACATATTTTACATGACTTGTATGGGATTTAGAATAATCAAATCCATGAAATCATGCTTAAAATCTTAGTTTTGAGTTTACAGTAAAAATATTATTTTAGTTCTCTATAATTGAATTTTTATGGTCGAATTGTTGAGAAGATGTTTGTAATTGTTAATGTGCATGTATAAACTGCTATTTGATGTTTATAAATGATTTTAGAGTATTTAATCCATGAAATTGATAAGTGGATTTTATATACACGATTTAATATCCATTTCATGCTTATTTGTTGCTAAATTCTTGTGATTATGTTCCTTTTTACTTGTTTTATGTTATTTCTTGTGTAGGATGGTTGTTGAGGCATTTTACGGATATATGGAATCAATTGGGATGATTTGAGGTTAATTAGAGCAAAATTGGAGTACAACATGAAAATCAGCAAAGTCATTTGGCAGAAGACATGCCCGTCGGGGCGGGCATCATTAGCCTCTACACCCCCGCCGGGGCGGGGGGTCTTGATACTCAGTTAGAAGAAGCATAGCCCGCCGGGGCGGGGGGTCTTCAATTATGCTAGACAGAAAGGATGCCCACCGGGGCGGGCATTGATAGTACATGAACCCCCGCCGGGGCAGGGGGTGTCGATTCTGAAGTGTCATGTTGTGATTGAAATTCTTCGTGGACTTGGTTTCTAGTAATTGCATGACAATGGAAGTCTAATTGAAGGGATTTTCAGCTGGAGCTTGTATGCTAGACATTTAATGCTTTATCAATAACAATTTCAAGAAAACAACAGGAGCTATTACGAAGATCTAATCTGAGTTTTTTTTTAGAGCAAGCGTGGAGGAGTACTTCAGGAGATTTTCAAGACGATTGTGATTCTAGTCTACGTGGAGGGTGTTTTTCAATATTCTTCGTGTTAGATTATTATTTGTAATTGAAAGAATGATTTCTATGATTTATTCAGTGTTTATTTCGTTTGACATGAACTAATTCACTTTTAGGCTTATGATGGATCTTTGAGTGAATCGATAATTTTGTAAACTTTAATTTCCAATTTAATAATCTATTTCCAATTTATCTATATTGATTTGAGCTTGAATCTATGAATTTCCTGATCAACAATTCTTTGTGGAATTGGATGGAATCGAGAGAGGATATTCAAATCTAGACCTAGTTGATATAGCATGTGTTCATGATTTTGTGAATAGCTTAATCTTGATGAATGTTAAGGTAGAGATATGCTTGACATCGCATGTAATCAGATAGAGAACTTATTCTTAAACTTTCTTCAATTGTAATTCACATAGAGATATAGTGGGTTAGTTGATTAAGGTGTTTAACGGATTTCTATCTTAATTATGGATTGACGTTAATACGGTATTAGTGCATCGAGAGGTGGTTAATACTACTTTTGTGTTCTTGATTAATAAACTGGGATAGTGCATTGAATTAGAATAAAGGTGTTAAAATCAGAGTGAAGCTTATGGTGAAATCATAAGTCTAATTCTCCATTAATTGTTGGAAATTCCAAATTTTGATAATTGTGATTGTTGTGGTAGTTTAATTATTCTTTAATTTAGATTCGTTAATTTTAATTACTGAGTTGATTTATTTAATAAAATTAGGGTTAATAGGAAATTGGTAATTGTAAGTTAAGATTATTGCTAGTTAGTCTCTATGGGAACGATACTCTACTTATCACTCTATTACTTGTTGACCACGTATACTTGCGTGTTATGCGTAATTAGATTCTACCCAACAAGTTTTTGGCGCCGTTGTCGAGGACTATTTAGTATAATTCTTAAAAATTTTTACAATATCAGTTTAATTAATCTAGTTTAACTTAGACCTTTTTTTTATTTGTGTTTTGATTCTTCTATTGCAGGTGTTGAAAGTAGTTTATGCAAACTCGATCCCAAAATCCAAACTTGCTGCCTTTTGAGGACGACATTGAGAAAAGGTTCCAAAGGTTGAGTAAGTGGATCCAGGAAACGAGACAAGAATTTGAAACACCTGAGAATAAAGAGGAAATGGCAGCCGAAGATCGAAAAGCGTTAAGGGACTTCGCCACACCCAAGGTGACTAAACTGCAGACAAGCATCACCAGGCCCGCAATAGCAGCAAATACTTTTGAAATTAAGCCTGGGATGATACAAATGATTCAGAATTCAGTTCAGTTTGGGGAATTGGCAAATGACGACCCGAACGAGCATCTAGTCAGCTTTCTGGAAATTTGTGACACCTTTAGGTACAATGGGGTGTCAGATGAGGCAGTGAGACTTCGCTTGTTCCCATTTACTTTACTGGAAAAGGCAAAGAGTTGGATGCATTCTCTACCGTCCGGTTCGATAACTACATGGGAGGATTTAACCCAGAAATTCCTTGCCAAATTCTTTCCACCGGCGAAAACTGCAAAGATGAGGAACGAGATAACGATGTTTGAACAACAACATGGGGAGTCGTTATATGAGGCATGGGAGAGATATAAAGAGTTGCTCAGAAAATGCCCACATCACGGACTACATGGGAATCTCAGGACAAGTATTGATGCAGCATCGGGTGGAGCATTCATGGCCAAGAGTTACGAGGAAGCCTACGATTTGATTGAAACCATGGCGGCTAATAACTACCAGTGGCCCACAGCGAGAATGACACAGGCAAAGGCAGTTGGGGTGTTGGAAGTAGATGGTGTGACAGCGATACAAGCACAGATTGCTGCACTTTCGAAGAAGTTGGATTCAATGACAGGGGCACATGCACAACAAGCACAGCAAACACAGAAAGTGACAATAATATGCGAATTGTGCACGGGGGAGCACCCAATGGATCAATGTGCGATAAATCCAGCATCAGTTCAGTTTATGGGCAATTATAACAGAATTCCGCAGAACACATACCAGAACACATACAATCAAGGAAATAGGAATCATCCTAATCTCTCATGGAGCAACAACTAGCAAAATCAAGCTCCACGATAGTCAAACCCTCCAGGTTTTCAAAATCACCAGCAACCAGTTCAACATCAGGAAAGGAAATCAGATTTCGAGGAAGTGGTGTCGAAGTACATGATTAATAACGATGCAGCAATGAAAAATCATACCATAGCCTTGAAGAATTTGGAGAATCAAATAGGACAAATAGCTTTAGCATTAAACAGCAAGCCACAAGGGACCCCACCAAGCGATATAGAGAGAAATCTGAAGGGTAACCATGAACAGTGTCAGGCAATCACATTGCGGAGTGGGAAACAGCTTAAGGGTATTAATGTAAAAAATTCAGCAACTCCGGATGAAAAAGTTGATGATTGGAACATGAGTATAGAAAGTAAAGGCGAGGATAAGCAAGATAAGAAAACAAAGCTAAACAATAAACCAATTGCTTATCCACCACCACCATTTCAACAAAGGATCCAAAAACAGAAATTAGACAAGCAATTTGCAAAGTTTTTGGAAATATTCAAAAAACTTCAGATTAATATTCCATTTACAGAAGCCCTAGAACAAATGTCGAGTTATGCAAAATTTATGAAAGGGATTCTGTCGAGGAAGAAGAAATGGGAGGATTTCAAGACATTAGCACTAACCGAGGAGTGTACTACGGTATTACAGCAGAAATTACCACCAAAACTCAGGGACCCGGGGAGCTTCACTATACCATGCACAATCGAAAATATGCATTTCAGCAAGTGTTTATGTGATTTGGGAGCAAGCGTAAACCTTATGCCATTGTTAGTATACTTAGAATTGGGTTTGCCCGCACCAAGGCCTACGAACATTACATTACAGTTAGCGGATAGGTCAGTCACATATCCGAAAGGCATAGTAGAGAACATCTTAGTGAAAGTGGATAAGTTTATATTCCCCATGGACTTTATCATTCTGGATTTTGAGGAAGACAAGAACATCCCAATTATCCTAGAAAGACCATTTTTGGCTATAGGTAGGACACTCATAGATGTACAAAAGGGAGAACTCACTATGAGGGTCCAAGATCAAGAAGTAAAATTCAATGTGTTTAAAGCCATGAAATTCCCTATGGACGAGGAAGAATGTTTTCGAATGGATTTAATTGAGCAAATCATTGGTGATGATATGAGCAAGAGTTTGGTAAACGATCCGTTAGAAATAACATTATTGGGGGATGAAGAGGTTGACGAGCCAGAATTGGTGGATTACCTACAAATGCTAGACTCATTGCCATGAGTTTCCAGATTTAGAACACCGTTTGAACCATTACACACGGAGGAAGTAGCTGCAGAAAAAATGAAACCATCATTGGAAGAGCCACCAAAGCTGGAACTTAAACCACTCCCTAAACACCTCAAGTATGCATATTTAGGTAATTCAAATTCTTTACATGTTATTATTTCAGCTGCACTTAACGAATTGCAGGAAGAAAAGTTGATGAGGGTGCTTCGGGAACACAAGTCAGCTATGGGGTGGACAATTGCGGATATTAAAGGAATCAGCCTGTCATTTTGCATGCACAAGATCGTAATGGAAGATGAGGTAAAACCAACGGTGGAGCAACAGCGACGACTTAATCCGATTATGAAAGAAGTGGTGAAGAAGGAAATTTTGAAGTGGTTAGATGCCGGCATCATCTACCCAATTTCCGACAGCAAATGGGTTAGTCCAGTGCAGTGCGTGTCAAAAAAAAGAGGAATGAAAGTGGTACAGAATGAGGACAATGAATTAATACCGACTAGAACAGTGACAGGTTGGAGGGTTTGCATGGATTACAAAAAATTAAACAAGGCAACCCGAAAAGATCATTTCCCGCTGCTTTTTATAGATCAAATGTTAGATAGATTGGCGGGACACCAATATTACTGTTTGTTGGATGGGTACTCTGGCTATAACCAAATAGCCATCGCTCAAGAGGATCAAAAGAAGACCACATTCAAGTGCCCTTACGTCATATTTGCATTTAGGAGGTTGTCGTTTGGGCTATGCAATGCACCTGTAACTTTCCAACGGTGTATGATGGCCATTTTTTCAGATATGGTGGAGAAAAATGTTGAGGTCTTCATGGATGACTTTTTGGTCTATGGGGACAGCTTCGATATTTGCTTACAGAATCTGGTCATGGTGTTGCAAAGATGTAAGGACACGAATCTCGTACTCAATTGGGAAAAATGCCACTTCATGGTTGAAGAGGGCATAATTTTGGGCCATAAGGTATCGGCTCAAGGATTGGACGTTGACAAAGCAAAGCTGGAAACGATTAAAAAATATCCTCCACCAAACTCAGTGAAGGGTATTAGGAGTTTCTTAGGACACGCTGGGTTCTACCGGAGGTTCATAAAAGACTTCTCTAAAATTGTAAAACCTCTATGCAGTTTGTTAGAGAAGGATGCAACGTTCAGCTTTGATGAAGAATGCAAGACAGCTTTTGACGTACTAAAGAGAAAATTAACTACAGCCCCTATTATAGTCGCACTGGATTGGAGAATGCCATTCGAGCTCATGTGTGATTCAAGTGACTACACGGTTGGGGCTGTTTTAGGCCAACGTCGAGACAAGGTGTTTCATGCCATATACTATGCAAGCAAAACACTTACAGAAACTCAAATGAATTACACAACCACAGAAAAAGAATTACTTGCAGTGGTATATGCGTTTGACAAATTTCGGGCTTACCTGATCGGGACAAAGGTGGTAGTTTACATAGACCATGCAGCGATTCGATACTTGATAGCGAAAAAGGATGCTAAACCACGCCTAATTCGATGGATTCTCCTACTTCAAGAGTTTGACTTAGAAATAAAGGATAGAAAGGGGACGGAGAACCAAGTAGCCGATCACTTGTCTAGGTTGGAAAACCAAGGGAAAGCGAAAGATGACAGATGTGAGATTAATGAGTCTGATGAGCAACTGTTTGGGATTTCAGCAGAAATTCCATGGTATGGGGATTATGCAAATTTCATTGTGAGCAATATTCTACCACCTGACCTTACAAGACAACAGAAAAGGAAATTTCTTCACGACATGAAATGGTACATATGGGATGAACCATATTTGTTCAAGCAGTACGCCGACAAAATGATACGACGGGGCATCCCATATAGTGAAGTGAAAATATTCTGCATGGGTGTCACTCATCGGCGTATGGCCGACACTATGGTAGCGAGAGGACAGCAGGAAAGGTGTTACAAGCAGGTTTTTATTGGCCTACGTTATTCAAAGATGCCCACCATTTTGTCAAACAATGTGATAGGTGTCAAAGGGTGGGCAACATAATGAAACGGAATGAGATGCCTCTGCAAACAATTCTTGAAGTGGAAATTTTTGACGTATGGGTATTGATTTCATGGGGCCATTCCCCTAGTCTTTGAACAATCAATACATTCTACTCGCAGTGGACTACGTGTCAAAGTGGGTTGAAGCTGCAGCATTACCATCAAACGATGCCAAGGTGGTCCTCAAATTACTACAAAAGAACATCTTCACGAGATTTGGCACACCAAGAGCAATAATCAGTGACGAAGGTAGTCACTTCTGCAATAAGTCTTTTACAGCTCTTTTGGCCAAATATGGGGTCAACCATAATGTAGCTACAGCGTATCACCCTCAAACCAGTGGACAGGTTGAGGTGTCTAAAAGAGAAGTTAAGAAGATACTAGAGAAAGTGGTGAATCCTAGCAGGAAAGACTGGTCACTTCGATTGGATGATGCATTATGGGCCTACAGGACGGTATACAAGACACCAATCGGAATGTCACCATACCAATTCTTGACAGAAGGCATGTCATTTACTGAATGATCGAGCTACAAAGATAAGGCATATATCAATTTGTGCAAAAACTCAATTTTGATCAAACAGCTGTAGGTGAGAAGAGACTACTTCAATTGAATGAACTCGACGAATTTTGCCTTCAAGCCTATGAGAATGCCAAATTATACAAAGAAAAAGTCAGAAGATGGCATGACCAGAAAATTATGCATCGAACATTTGAGCCAGGCCAATCAGTACTCTTGTTCAACTCACGACTGCGATTGTTCCCCAGAAAGCTTAAGTCGAGATGGTCAAGACCATTCACGGTCAAGCGGGTATTCTCTCATGGTGCAGTCGAAATCTACAGTCGCAATCCACTAGAAACATTCAAAGTCAACGGACACCGTCTAAAGCATTATTGGGGTGGAGAAGCCAACACCGACGTGATCGCCATCACATTGACCGACACAACATAAGCAGGAAGTAGTCAGGCTGAACGACTTAAAATCAAGCGCTAATTAGGAGGCAACCCAATCTTTAGTTTATTTTTTATATTTTCAATTTATATTTGTTTAATCATAGTTTTCATTAAATTGCTAGGTAGAAGAATAATAAAAGTCTCGTTAACATCTCCACATTATGTTTTGTTATCAAAAACTCACTAATTTTCATGTGTTGAATCTTGCAGGATGGAAGAATATAGCATTAAGAGAACTACATGCAGCAGAACAAAGAATCTGATAGTAGCATGGCCCGCCGGGGTGGGTCCCTTTTACACTATAACCCCCGCCGAGGCGGGGGGTCTCCAAGATTGGTTGACAGTGGCATAGCCCGTCGGGGCGGGCCTTTTTAGTACTATAACCCCCGCCGGGGCGGGGGTCCATGAATTCAGAAGACAAAATTGATGCCCGCCGAGGCGGGCCTTCCTAATGAAATACCCCCCGCCGGGGCGGGGGTCCTGGACAGCAACAGATTGTGGTAGTCACTTAGACTCTCCACTTCCCCATAACACACCACTAACTCACTTTCTCTAATTCCCCATTTCAGCTATTAAGTTCCATAACCACCACCCACTACCCACTACTACCACTCCCATTAATTCCTTAACTCCACCTCCTCACTCCACCAATGATAGCCATCACTCTACCTCTATATATATCACTACCTCTCATATCAAATATCTCACAGTAATTTACATAGAAAATTCATAGAGTATACTTGAGAGTTAGAGAGGATCAAATTGAAAAGTTTGGGGGAAAGCACTAGATCGAGAACATGGATTCACAATCATCTTCGAAACGCCAAAGGGGGGAGAGTCCACGTCCATCTCAACCAACCCGCACCTTTGATCGCTAAAAATTCGTAAGTGTCGTCGCCGCCGACCGGTATGACTACATGCTCACCAAAGCCCTTACACCAGAGAGGGGTTTGGCACCGGATCCTAACGATGGGGAGCTTATGCCACAAATTTACCAAAAGGGATGGACCAAATTCACCGAGGAGCCAGAACCAGCCGTCATTAACATCGTCAAAGAATTCTATGCAAATGTTGAGGACAAAGAACCATTCCACGCATTTGTGCGAGAACGGTTGGTTCCATTTAGTGTCGATGCCATCAATACTTACTACCAACTGAGGATGCCTCGCTACTGCCAGTATGATCATCTCCATAATTCTGACCCGGACTTTGATGCTATAATCACGAAGATGACAAAGCCGGGAACATCGTGGATAAAGGGTCAAAAGGGAGGCACCGTGTTTCATAGCAAGGACTTTAGCCGGTATGGGAAAATCTGGTACGCATTCCTATGCGCAAAATTACTTCCGTCCCAACATACCTCGGACATCACCAAAGAGAAGGCGTTACTGTTGTACGCTATTGTGCAAGATTTTATCATTGACGTCGGAGCCATAATCTGTTCATCAATCCGTCGGTACTTACGTGGGAATTTTTCTGGAGGCTTGTCACACCCATCACTCATTTGTGGGTTGTGTCGCAATGCTGGGGTTAGATGGTCCGACGACGAGCCCACAGTATTGCCGCTTGCATTGCTTGATTCGAGAATGATAGCGCGGTATTCTGTATGGGCAGCAGGCGAGTCACATCCATGTGGTGTGGGTTTCATTTTTCCATCGGATTCAGACGACGACGTTGATGCTTCAAAGACATCGGGGGATGAAGATGAAGAAATAAATGAACAAGGAATTTGGCGGCGGTATGGCGGTGGTAGAGGCCATATCCAGTTCTCAGTTCCTTGCGTTCCAAAATCAAATGAATGCGCATACCAAGGCAACTCATTGGGAAATAAGGCGATTGGCAATGAGGCAAGATCATATGTTTGATGCTATGAACGCATCTTTCGCCTCTTTGAACATAACTCTTCAAAGATTCAACCCGGCGGCACAATTTTTGTACTAACAGCCCGGACCAATGTCAAGGTTCCCACCAAGTGATTCCGATGAAGAAAACCAACAACCACCTCCTCACACTTAAATGAACGCAAGGAAGTCCTCACGTACTTAATTTAATTATTCTACCAATGAGGACATTGTATTACTTAAGTTTGGGGGATTTAAATACATGTTTGCATGCATTTAGCTCATTTAGGTTTGAATTTACATTTTGTCATTTAAATTTCTGTATTGCATCTTAATTTCAGTATTTCATGATAACTTAGGTGCATTCATACTAGCTTAGGTTAATGTTTGTCATTGCATAGTAGATAATCTTGTAATGCATTTTGTTATCCTTATAAAAAAAAATTAGTTAGTAAATATTGTGTTGCGTAAGTCCATCAATGTTGTGTTTCATATTGTTTGTGGGCCAATGATGTGATTGACAATAAGTAACAAATACAGTATTGAGTATTAGAATTATGATACAATTTCTGCTATGAATCGAATCTTGAGCTTGTTTGAAGTTGGTATAAAAGGATAGCACGATTAACAAACATCTATGTTGATTTGTCAATTCAAATTGGTACCTAAATGGTCTCTAAAGGATAATGCTAGAGTAAATGTCAAAACGATAAGAATGGATAGTAAAGACTAAAGTTAGGCAGGAACCTAAGTTTGGGGGATGATATGTGGGGTATATAAGCTTTATCTAAAAAAATAATATGAATAAACACTGTGGCATGCTTGTCTAGTTTTGTGGCCTTTGTTACTTGAGTAAGTAAGCCCGAGGGGATTGTCTATACACCTAGCGCCCTAAGGTCTTAATGGTCTGGGAGTCATTGGTCAAAAGCTCGTTAAGGTAGCATTGAAAAGCCTAAGGGAATAAGACATTGCATAGCTATGTGTATATAAAAAAAATTATAAAATGGGAAAAGAGCAAAAAGCCCCCGCATATAAAAAAAAGAAAATATATATATATATATATATATATATATATATATGAATAAAGTATAAGTACCTTGCTTGAACCACTAAGATTAGTGACTATTTAGTTTTAGTTGGAACTATCTGCTTTTGAAATTTTTGAGTTTACATTGCATGATTCCTTCTAAGAGATTGGTTATGTATTGAATTTGAGTTTGTATCGATTGTCATGGATGTTACACACACACACACTATACCGGTGATGATGGCTTGAGATTTGAGGATTAGAACGGAGTTGTAGATTAGTTTTTGATGGTTGATATTGTATAGTTGCTTATTTTTGCTGAGGCCGTTAAGATAATCTTGATTCTGCAATATTGTTGGATTCAAAAGCATATTAGTTAGGTCATTTTCTTTTCACCTCATTGCATTGCATGTAGTTGTTTTGTGCTCGAGGACTAGCACGATTTAAGTTTGGGGTATTTTGATAAGTGGATTTTATATACGCGATTCAATATTCATTTCATGCTTATTTGTTGCTAAATTCTGGTGATTATGTTCCTTTTTACTTGTTTTATGTTATTTCTTGTGTAGGATGGTTGTTGAGGCATTTTACAGATATATGGAATCAATTGGGATGATTTGAGGTCAATTAGAGCAAAATTGAGTCTGACATGAAAATCAAAAAGTCATTTGGCGGAAGACATGCACGTAGTGCATCATTATTTTCTCTACACCCCGGCAAAGGTGGGGGTCTATACTCGATTAGCGAAGCATAGCACAAGGGAGCCAAATTATTATATGTACCCCGGGGGGTCTTCAATTATGCTAGATAGAAAGGATGTCACCGGGCGGGCATTGATATACATGAACCCCACGGGTAAGGGGTGTCGATTCTGAAGTGTCATGTTGTGATTGAAATTCTTCGTGGACTTGGTTTCTAGTAATTGCATGACAATGGAAGTCTAATTGAAGGGATTTTCAGCTGGAGCTTGTATGCTAGATATTTAATGCTTTATCAATAACAATTTCAAGAAAACAATGAGGAGCTATTACGAAGATCTAATCTGAGTTTTTTTTAGAGCAAGCGTGGAGGAGTACTTCGGGAGATTTTCAAGACGATTGCGATTCTAGTCTACGTGGTGGGTGTTTTTCAATATTCTTCGTCTTAGATTATTATTTGTAATTGAAAGAATGATTTCTATGATTTATTCAGTGTTTATTTCGTTTGACATGAACTAATTCACTTTTTAGGCTTATGATGGATCTTTGAGTGAATCGATGATTTTGTAAACTTTAATTTCCAATTTAATAATCTATTTCCAATTTATCTATATTGATTTGAGCTTGAATCTATGAATTTTCTGATCATCAATTCTTTGTGGAATTGGATGGAATCGAGAGAGGATATTCAAATCTAGACCTAGTTGATATAGCATGTGTTCATGATTTTGTGAATAACTTAATCTTGATGAATGTTAAGGTAGAGATATGCTTGACATCGTATGTAATCAGATAGAGAACTTATTCATAAACTTTCTTCGATTGTAATTCAAATAGAGATATAGTGGGTTAGTTGATTAAGGTGTTTAACGGATTTCTATCTTAATTGTGGTTTGACGTTAATACGGTATTAGTGCATTGAGAGGTGGTTAATACTACTTTTGTGTTCTTGATTAATAAACTGGGATAGTGCATTGAATTGGAATAAAGGTGTTAAAATCAGAGTGAAGCTTAGGGTGAAATCATAAGTCTAATTCTCCATTAATTGTTAGAAAGTCCAGATTTTGATAATTGTGATTGTTGTGGTAGTTTAATTATTCTTTAATTTAGATTCGTTAATTTTAATTACTGAGTTGATTTGTTTAATAAAATTAGGGTTAATAGGAAATTGGTAATTGTAAGTTAACATTGTTGCTAGTTAGTCTCTGTGGGAACGATACTCTACTTATCACTCTATTACTTGGTTACCACGTATACTTGCTTGTTGTGCATAATTAGATTTTACCCAACAAAAATCAAGATTAAGTTGGAATATTGAACGTTACAGAAAAATAATGTTTGAATGTGGCCCATAAGTACAAAAATCGGTGACTTAATTGTATGTTAAACGGTAAATTAATCAATTGATTATGTTTATATATGTAAAAACGAAAAGAACGAAACTTGTATGGATTGATTTCGTTGAAAAACGAGTTCGTAGTGGTCGATTTCGTTAAGAATGTCAAAAATAGAGTTTTTCACAAAAACATTGAAATTGTGGCTTTAAATTTTTTTGTTTATTTGACTTAAGATGTTAAAAGTATGTTAGGAATATCATTAAATGTTTCTGTTAAGTTCAGAATATATGGGTGAAACTGAATCCGTTGTTTGTGTGAAATTTTGGCCTAAATTGGTAGTGTTTCGTGTTCTTCATGACTGCAGTAAACCGAATCTGGTAAACCGCCTTACGTGAAGCATAAAATAATAATAATAATAATAATAATAATAATAATAATAATAATAATAATAATAATAATAATAATAATAATCAAATAAAATGAATATTTTAGTTGAAATATTTATGGAATAAAATAAATATTCGATGAAAATTATTATGAAATAATTTATTCGAGTGTAATAATAGTGAGGAATGAAAATATAATAATTTAATTAAGTAATTAAATTAGAAGGGTAATGATTTTTTAAATAAAGTGGATTTTATATTAAATAATTAAGTGAAAGTGTGACTAATGGACCATATAATAAGAGAATTAGAAAAAGAAATTAGAAAAGGTCTTATGACCTTATAACTGCTATGTTTTGTAACTGGTTAAACCACATTAAAAAATGAAATGATGTCTATGAGATGATATGATGTTGTTTAAACTTAAGATTTGAGATTTCAGTCATGTATATGTGAATGATGGTAATGAGAAGAATTTAAACCAAGTTAACAAGTTTTATTAAAAGAGGGAACTAAACCTATAAGGTTAGTATTAATGTAACTAATGAATATCGTGAATACATATGGTATGTGTGTAGGACTTGTGGTGAACGTCAGTAGTAATCGTTTAGCCTACGCACGAGGCAAGTTTCCAAACCCTATTCTTACATTGAGCAAGTTCTTAAATCTTATTATTATTGAGTTGTATTCTTATTTTGAACTGTTCAAAGCTTAATTGTTCAAGTTCATGATTCTAAATGAAATGTCTAATTCTTTTGAAGTATTACTTCTATTGTACAAAGTTTATTCAATTGTGTAGAATTGAGATCCAATCTTTTCAGTTAATTTTATAGAGTTGAGATTCAATCTTTGATTTGATTATTGATTTTGATATTGCATTGAAACCTTGAATAGATAGTGATTCCTCATTGATTCAACTAATCCTTAGTTGATGATTATTGAACTCTAAATTACCCTTAAAGCTAATCCAAACCAAACTTCCTTTGGTGCAGACTCTAACGCCAAAGATGAGATGAACAACCCTGTTATGGGGGATTATATTACGCGATAGCGTTAAGATGTTGTGCACATATATGGTACTAAGGGGTTATCCCCCTAAGTAAAAGAAGCAAGGTCCATATAGTCTTACGACTGTTAAAGGTTTAAAGTAGAAATACTTAATAACCTAGGACATAGTTCATGGTCTTGTGACCCTCAGATGTACTTTTGAGTCCTATTCTAATCTTGATTCAAAAGCCAGGCTTTCTTTTGTTCAGTATCCATTGATTATTCGCATGTTATAATTATTACTATTTTTAAACTTGTGGGCAATTGTTGCTCAATCTTGTATAATAACATTGCAGCTAAGATTGAGAAAGTTGATGAGCCATCCACAAGTAAGGGCAAGGGCAAAGCAAGCAAATGATAAAGACTTATTTAGTATTTGAGAATGATTATGATAAGACTTATTATGTGATGTTTAAGACTTATTTGTTTATGATGTTCCGTATTTATTGAATTAAGGTTAGATAACCTGGGATGGATTTGTTTAAGTTGTTGGAACCCTTTAATGGGATGAATTTTATTTTTATCTTTATTATGGGTAGATAGATGTTATTTATTTACTGAGATAATGCAGAATAAATTATCATTAGCCTTCAACAATGTTAAACTGATAAAATACAATAGACATCAAGTTTAACTGCAGCGGAATAAATAATCCATTAGAAGAGTCAAGTAGAGCATGATATCTACTATCTTCTATGATTTAAAATATTTTCATCAATTTTTATTACTGAGACTCAGTTTAATAAATAAACCACATCATCGAGTTATCCCTGCACTACGGGCCAAGGATATTCATTAAATCATCAATGGTCATGACTATACCAAATAATCTCTGGTCATAATCATACCAGAAACTGTCCATCAATGCACTACAGGCTATTAGGGACTTTTACCACATAATTTATAACATTACAGGTCATGATTATACCGAATAATCCCTGGTCATAATCATACCAAGTCCATCTATGGACGTAAGCCAAAGATGACTTTCATCACAATATAAGCATGACGATGATGACAATGACATAATAATTCAATAAAACAAGTTCAAGAATAAATTTTAAAGATTTATAAGTTAATTTATCTTAAAATCAATTACGTCCAAATTGTCAACATGATACTGCTTTACGGAGTAAAATTCAAGAATGCTCAGAAGAATATTTCCATGAAAAGATCTGGGATGAAGCTTAAATATCCGAATATTCTACTAATTTCATGGAGTATAGAAGCCAAAACTTTAACCAAATGAGTATCATAGAATATATGAAACTGCAAAAGGATTTTCACCCGCAATGCGGTAATCCACGTAGACAGATCATTTCCACAATTTAATAAGGAATGAATACGAAGGATCATTCACCATGCATGTGATAATCCACATAGATAGGTTATTCCAATAGAATAATAGAGAATGGAACCAGGTCATGCGTAATCCAAACAGACAGGATATTCCAACAGAATAATAAAGAATGGAATAACAGAAGAATTCACCATACATGCGATAAACCGCACAGACAGGTTATTCCAATAGAATAATAAAGAATGGAACCAGTTCTAGCGTAATCCGCACAGACAGGATATTCCAACAGAATAATAAAGAATGGAATAACAAAGAATTCATCATGCATGCGATAGACCGTATAGACAGGGTATTCCAATAGAATAATAAAGAATGGAACCAGGTCTAGCGTAATCCGCACAAACAGGATATTCCAACAGAATAATAAAGAATGGAATAACAAAAGAATTTCACCATGTGAACAAATAGTTATATAAGCATGTGAATTAGTAGCAATTAATTGCTCATTTATCTGATTAATTACCCAATTTATCAATATAACCCCCAGACATCAATTATCATCAGAATAGATGTCAATTTCCACTAACACTAATAATTGTGACACCCCCAAATCTAGGTACTTCATTCCCACAAAATTTTGTGCTCACTATTCAAACATTCATACTATCTACCCAAATAAATTAATATTTAAACCATAAATCCTACCTTTAAATAGGGTTACATAATTAAACTCAAAACATCCCAGGTTATCTAAATGTCATTCAAATACGGAATTAAATTATTACATAACATCATTAAAATAAAGTCTAAGATCATCATAATAAATAAAAGTACAAATCAGCATCACTTGTACAATTTTCCCTTTCCTTTGCTAGTTGAAGGTTCATCTACCTTCTCCACTTTAGCTGCAATGAGTTTATAAATATGCAAGAGTGAGAAAAATAATTGCTCACTGGATAAAATAATGAATCAACATGAGAATAACAATAATAACTGCCAATAAAAGGCTCATCAAAAATGAATAGTACTCTAACGATGACAATCAAAAACTGGAATCCAAAATATGGAATATATCTAACTAAGGGTCATAAGACCATGAACTATGTCCATAGTTGTGAGTAATCTTTCAACTCCAACTTTAACAATCATAAGACTATAAGGACTCCTCGTACTTAGGGGGATCAAATTTCTTCAGATCATGTATTGTGCATTAAACATTTAACGTCATGCGTAAGTTATCCCCTAATAATAATAGGGTTGTTCATCTCAAGATTTAGAGTACAAGTCCGCCCCAAAGAAAGTTTGGTTTGGATAAGCTTTCAAGGGTAATTTGAAGTTTAACGAACATCAACTAGAGGACTAGTTGAATTAAAAGTGTTTGATAATCACAACAGATGTTTTAATAAAACATAGAACGATTGAGAAACATAAATGAACTGATTATACATATTAAACTCATGCTAGAAATAACTATAGAGCATAAGTATTCAACAAAATGAGTAAAATGGTAAACCTTTGCTTTGAACAATCAATAAGCTAAGGTTAGAATTTTATAATATTAGAAATGAAATTATTGAACGTACATTAACCGAGCAGAAGTGAAAAACTAGAACTTGCCCAACAAGGTATTAACTCATGCAAAGAATTAAAACAGTTCAATAATAAGGATGAGAATTCAAAACTACATTCATTATACAAGAATAAAACTTAAGAAACTTGCTTAACTATAAACAAGTTAGAATGAATCAATCAAATGAGAATTTCAAATAACATTAGAGTTAAAGTTTGCTCGAATGAATTTTAGGAATAATTGACTTATTCAATAATAGATAAGATAACAAAACTCGCTCAATCAAAAGAATAAAGTTGCACAATGTAATAATACAACTAACTCAACGAAAGAGTAGAGTTAGAAAGCTTTCTCAATGTAAAAAGATAGGGTTTAGAAACTTGCCTTGAGCGTAAGCTATAAAATTAAACTCACGATCACCTACACATAATTTTAGAACCACAATACCATTCTTTATTATTATGTTGGAATAACCTGTTTATGCGAAGTACCGCATATATGGTGAAATTCTTCTATTATTCCATTCTTTGTTATTACGTTGAATAACTTTTATGCGGCAAGTACCGCATATATATGGTGAAATTCTTCTATTATTCCATTCTTTATTATTCTGTCGGAATATCCTGTCTGTGCATTTACGCCGGACCTGGTTCCATTATTTATTATTCTTTTGGAATAACCTGTCTGTGCGGTCTATCGCATGCATGGTGATTTCTGTTTTTATTCCATTCTTTATTATTCTATCGTAATATCCTATCTGTGTGTTTACACC
Source organism: Panax ginseng (assembly GCA_020205605.1). Lineage (NCBI taxonomy): Eukaryota > Viridiplantae > Streptophyta > Magnoliopsida > Apiales > Araliaceae > Panax > Panax ginseng. Next base: position 139,335,418 of record CM035132.1, read on the forward strand.
GGACCTGGTTCCATTATTTATTATTCTGCTAGAATAACCTGTTTGTGCGATCTATCGCATGCATGGTAATTTCTGTTGTTATTCCATTCTTTATTATTCTGTCGGAATATCCTGTCTGTGCATTTACGCAGGACCTGGTTCCATTATTTATTATTCTGTTGGGAATAACCTGTCTGTGTAGTCTATCGCACGCATGGTGAATCCTTCTGTTATTCCATTCTTTATTATTCTGTTGGAATAACCTGCCTGTGTGGATTACCACATGCATGGTGAATGATCCTTTGTATCCATTCCTTATTAAATTGTGGAAATGAGCTGTATATGTGGATTACCGCATGGCGGGTGAAAATCCATTTGCAATTTCGTATATTCTATTATACTCGTATGAGATATCATTTCTTTTGTACTCGTCATGAAATATCATTTTATTTGGTATTTTCTGTTACGAGTTACTATTTATAGGTTATTATTCACCCGGTTACTATTCACTCTAGTATTATTCACTCAGGTATTCGGGGAAATTTTCATGCCAGAATACTATTCACGAGTTACTATTCACCCAAATTACTATTCACCCAAATATTATTCACTTGGGTATTTGGAGTACTTTTTATGTCGGGTTACTATTCACGATGTACTATTCCCAAAGTACTATTCACGGGATACTATTCACGACGAAAAATTGATTCTTTTATGTCCAAATTATTTTTGGTGCATGAATATTATTCTTGAATTTTACTCTACAAAGAAGTATCATGTTGACAATTTGGACGTTATTAGTTCCTGGATAATTTAATTCTTGAACTTGTTTTATTGAATTCTTATATCATTGTCATCATCCTCATGTTTATATTTTTTGTTGAAAGTCATCTGTATTCTGAGTGCATAGATGGACTTGGTATGATTATGACCGTGGATTATTCGGTATAATCATGACCGTAATGTTACAAATGATGTAGAAAAAGTCCTCATTGGCCCGTAGTGCATTGATGGACAGTTTTTGGTATGATTATGGCTATGGATTCTCTTCAGCCAAGGGAGCAAAGATGAATTGTTTTATGGCATGATCAAGACCGTTGATGAAAACACGATTATCTTTGGCTCGTAGTGCATGGATAATTCGTGGTCGTGATACTAAATAATATTCTTGGCGTGTAGTGCAGGGATGATTTGATGATGTGGATTATTTATTAAGCTGAGTCTCAGCGATAAAAGTGATGAAAAACTTTTTAAATCATAAAAGATAGTAGATTTTATTCTCTACTTGACTCTTTTAATGGATTGTTTGTTCATTGCAGATTAAACTTGATGTCTATTGTATTTTATCGGTTTAACATTATTGAAGACTAATGATAATTTATTCTGCATTATCTTAGTCATAATATTTCTTACTGGGCTAGTTGAGCTCACCCTTTCTTTCACTGTTCTCTTCGGTAAATGAGAATATAGCTGGGACGAGTCGAGGAACGGAGTGACGGTCCAGATGATAGCATTAGTAGTCTTCACTATTCTGTTAAATAGTGTGACAATAAATGTAATGAGGACTCCATTGAGTGTGGATATTGTCTATATGACAATATTCTTATTAAAACTCTCAGTTTATGTTTTGTCGTATTTTACACGACAGTTGTATTATTAAGTTGTATTTGTATTTTTGTACCATATATTTGGCGACTCAGAATAGGTGATGTATACCTAGTTTTGGGGGCGTCACAACCGACTTCCGTGAAAATATGGTTATCGCTTCTTTTCAATTCCCTAATTTATTTGAAGTGTGTGTGTGTGTGTGTGTGATTAATTGGGCCTAAGTGCATTATTTGGAAGTAGTATTATGCCTCGTTTGCACCTATATACAAAGGGTTTGACTTGTATAAAAGTTCAATTTTAATACAAGACGTATAAGATGATATTTTGAAAACATGTTTTCTGTGACGCCCCCAAAAATGGGTATACATCACCCATCTTGAGTCACCAGATACATCGTATAAAATTCAAATACAACTTAATTATACAACAGTCGTGCAAAATACGACGACATATATACTGTGAGTTTCAATACAAATATTGTAACGTATATAATACGACAATATTCATACTCAAATTAATACATGCTATATAAAGTACAGCAACAAATATTTCAAGTCTCCAAAGGGACACGAGAAGATTTTTGTTCTCTTCATTTTACTACGGTGCACTTTTGACGCTTTCAGGGTCGGGTTCTCATCACCCTATTGTTGTTCACCAAAATCAATTATTAAGTGACGTATAAAATACGACACACACATCTTAGGTCCTCAATACAATTATATATTTCATGTCATGCCATATTGAGGACTACTAATGATATTATCTGGACCGTCACTCCATTTCCCGACTAGTCCCAGCTATATTCTCATTTCCTGAAGAGAACAATAAAAGAAAGGGTGAGCTCAACTGGCCCAGTAAGAAATATTACGACTAAGATAATGCAGAATAAATTATACTTAGCCTTCAACAATGTTAAACTGATAAAATACAATAGACATCAAATTTAACTGCAGCGGAATAAGCAATCCATTAGAAGAGTCAAGTAGAGCATGATATCTACTATCTTCTATGATTTAAAATATTTTAATCAATTTTTATCATCGAGACTCAAATTTTAATAACTAAATCACATCATCGAGTCATCCCCGCATCACGCCAAGGATATTCATTAAATCATCAATGGTCATGACTATACCGAATAATCCTCGGTCATAATCATACCAAAAATCGGCCCATCAATGCACTACAGGCCACTAAGGACTTTTACCACATCATTTACAACATTACAGGTCATGATTATACCGAATGATCCCTGGTCATAATCATACCAAGTCCATCTATGCACGTAAGCCAAAGATGACTTTCATCACAATATAAGCATGAGAATGATGACAATGATATAAGCATTAATCAAACTAAAATAAGGATAAATATTAAAGATTTTAAATTTATCCAAATATTATCAATCACTTAATAAACTCATCATCTAATATTATTAATATTATAACAATATTTTAATCACTTCTTAAACTTATAAACAATTTATTTCAATTGTTTACACTTTACCAATTAATGCATTTAATCATTCAAAAATGTCATACTCATAAAATTTCATCACCAATGATCAAATCCCTCATCAAAAATCTACATGTACCCTATATAGGATTCCCAAGCCATAAAATCTTATTTTCTAATTTCGTTACTTCACATAACATATTTAACTCATATGTTTGTAACTAAACCATTTTCATTAAAAATTACCAAATCAACTTATTATTTTTCTATCCTTTGTCCAAATATATATACATATATTTTATACACAACAAGTATTTTTTTATAATTTTTCAACTCCCTTAAGTATTTTTCAAAAATTAATTTCTAATTAATTCCTTAAGAAATTAGCTACCTCAAGTTTAACTTCAGAAATTCCCAAATCTTGGCAGGATCTTACACATGTTAACGTGAGCTTCCAATTTAAATTTCATGGTCATCGGAGTTATAGAACTCCGGTTATAGCGTTTTTCGTCGGAAAAACCTAAATATTGAAATAGTCATATCTTGCTCATTTTAAGTCGGAATGAGCTCATTTTTGTACAGGAGGTACTTTATACCATATATTTCCATGTCCCAAAAAGGCCAGAATTTTTTTCATAAATTAAGTGGCCAAAAATGACCTTTTAAATTTTTGGACAGTAGCTTTTTGGTACTTTACAGTTTTTGACTCCTTTGCTAAAATCAGTCCATACAAAAATCTACAACACCTTTTCCAGTGATTCCATTTGGATAAGTTAGAAAACTCATAGATCTAACTCTAGAACTTGACCACACTCAAAAATTCGAAATATAATAGGAGATATGGTCAATTGAATTTCAAGTTCCATTTTCACCAAAAATCTGATTTTCAACTCTTTGTGATTTCTAAGAAAGCTTCATGTTTTCACATAATAACCAACATAACTCATCATAACACTTACTAATACTACATATACCCGTGATTTTCATCAGTTCAATGCTTTTATTATGACTTTCATCATAATCAACAGTCCAATGCTTATATTATATAACTTTCATCATAATCCACGTAAACAGATCATTTCCACAATTTAATAAGGAATGATTACAAAGGATCATTCACCATGCATGTGGTAATCCACATAGATAGGTTATTCTAACAGAATAATAAAGAATGGAATAACTGAAGAATTCACCATGCATGCGGTACTTCTCATAGACAGGTTATTCCCGATAGAATAATAAATAATGGAACCAGGTCAGGCGTAATACGCACCGACAGGATATTCCAATAGAATGATAAAGAATGGAATAACAGAAGAATTTCACCATGTATGCGGTATCAGATAGACAAGAGTTATTCCAACATAATAATAAAGAATGGAATAACTGAAGTTTTCTTCATGAACACGAAAGAAATAATACCCCTTACGCGTTGATGAAGCGGCTTTAAATCGTTGTCAATGGGGAAGTAAATTATTCCGAAAGTTATAAATATTTTATGGGTTAAAGTAAAATACTTCTAAGTCAATTTTTTTAATACTTTATACTTTCGAGTATATATATATATACTATATTACAATGAAAATATAATGAGTAATAATATATGGTATATATACACTATATTGACTCATAATAGACTTTTTTAATCACAACTGTTCATAAATAAGTAATTCATTATTTATTTTTAAAAATAATAATATTATTTAGTTTAAAATATTATAGAGAGATACATATATTGAGAGGATATGAGTCATATGTGGTTAAAATTTGATTGACAAAGTTATAAATTTTCAATTTGACCCCGTATAATAGAAAATTTATAAAATTTTAGTGGGGTCAATTTATATTTAATACTTAAAATTTTTAAAATTTACCTTACATTATAAAGCAATTTTTTCCAGTGGGGGCGATTGACCCTATAGAACTCAATGTGGCTTCGCCACTGTCCTTACGAGTACAACAAATAATATCCCTTACCTTATAAAGAAGTGTATCCTACGGGTAGTATGTGGGATATACTTGAAGAAAACTTGCACTACTCTCAAAGCTTCTTAAAACTCTAAAGAAATACGCTCAAGATTATAGAAGAGAATTCTCTGAATTTATGGTGTGATTTCAATTCTAACTAAGCATCCTATTTATAGGAAAATAGAAAGGATACTATGCAATAAAAATATAATATATATATATATATATAATTTAAAATCTAATAAAACAATTAACTTTATAAAAGTATTACATTTTATATAAAAAGATTTACTATGCAAACACTATGCATAATAAAATATATTATATTCTAATTATTGTTTAATAAAATAAATAACTTTATAAAAATATTCTATTTTATATAAAAAGATTTTTTACTATGCAAAAACACTATACAGTACTATGCAAACACTATGCATAATAAAATATGTTATATTCTAATTATTGTCTAATAAAATAAATAACTTTATAAAAGTATTTTGTTTTATATAAAAAGATTTTACTATGCATAATAAAATATAATATATTCTAATTATTGTCTAATAAAATAAATAATTTTATAAAAGTATTTTGTTTTATATAAAAGTTTTTTTGTTTTATTACATTAATAATACTAATAAAACAAAATTTATATATATAAACTTCCATGTCTTTATAAAAAGACACCTCAATATATTTAACAACATTTATCATCATTATTATAATTCACAATATTAATCCACTGTGTCGCTCCTCAGAAAGAGGGGCTTTCAATAAGGATTTCTCCCTATTGGGCGCCGCAATTAGGTGACCAAACCTCTCCTTGGCAGAACTTCTAGACATCGTTAATATTGCAAATAATAATATTAATAACTTTGTTATCTCAATTATTGATTTAATAATATATAAAATATTGACAATAATTGAATCAAATAACGTGAGATACTATGCAATAATTACTATAGTAATAATTGAACAAAACTGAGTGACTTCTCACGTAAGCATCAATAATCAATACCATGTGCTACTATGCAACCACGCGTATTACTGTACTTTTAACACCGGGTGTTTCAACAGTTAATGGTAAAACTTCCGCCGTTATTTTTCGTAAAAATATTTTTGTCGTTTTCTCAATCTGACAATAATTCTGTTGAAGGGTCCAACAATGATTGTGCCATCGTACGGATATTCTCCGACAAAAAGAATATTCTCCGACCAATCGAATATTATATAACAACTTGCATACTTTGCAAAATTTATAAATACTACCCGCAACTATAACATTATCTCAAATCCACACCATAATATTCAAAAAATATTTCGAGAAAAATAAATCTTTATTAAGTAAAATTTGGGGTTTACAATCTCCCTCCTTATGAAATTTCGCCTCAAAATTTACGTGACGCATTCGGTATTCAAGAGGTGAGGATACCTTGACTTCATTTCAAATTCTAACTCTTGAGGTATAACCTTTGAGTGTTGAATACGATCCTTCTTATCAAAGATTTTAATACGTATCTCCTCATACGTTAAATCTTCTGCTATCGTCTAGTTCTAATTTAATAATGTGGTTCGGGTCATCTACATATTTACGTAACATCGATACGTTAAAACATTATGAACACGCGACATACTTGGCGATAAAACGAGTCTATAGGTCACAGTTCCTACTCGATCGAGGATTTCAAATGGGTCAATTAAATCGAGGGTTGATATTTCTTCTCTTCAGCAACTCTTTCTTTTAAAATAACGCCCTCTTGAACCTTCTTCTTCGTATTCATCAGCTCCGGGTCTATAGCTTTAGCAGCTTTAACATTATCGACTAAAGTCGGTTCTAATCATATATTCGTTATCTTCACGTAGGTTCGTATATTCGCACTCGTAAACGCATACGATCTTCTACTCAACACGTCAGCTACCATGTTCTCTTTTCCACGATGGTATTGAATGGTCGTAACCTTCAACAGCTCGAGCCATCGTCTTTGGCTCATTATACGTTCGTTTTGGGTGAAGAAATACTTGAGGGTTTTAGAAATGGGTTTTGTACTGGGGTCAATACAAAATTCGATTTCACACTCTAGGGGTAGGCTAAGAAGTCTTCAATAATACGTCAAGAAATTTATTAACAATAAAGATATCGTTTAAAAATTGTGACTCTCAACCAAGACTTGGATAGTACGTCACATTGATACCTATCAACTTGTTATCGTCATTCACAACGTCCCCTACAGAAAGTCTGGCTTCGGTGCATTCCACACAAGGAAGTCAACAATGAAAGGATCGGGGCTCTTTACTTATGGCTTGATATAACAGTGATTAACTTTAGTGGTTTGGTTGTTTGAATTTGCATAACAGGTTGGTTAGGAATATAAAAGCTAACAACCTTACGAAAAGCATGATGAGTAGTTAACCAATTGATTCCTAAAATCACATCAAAGGCAAGTATTTTCAAAGAGATAAGATTGACAGGTAACATGAAAGTGTCGATTTGAATCAAACAAGATTTATAAACAGTGAATGTAACGAAGGTTTCTCCTAACAGAGTTTCAACAGATAAGTCAAAGTCTAATTTTTCAAGAGCCAAGTTCAAACATTGAACACAACTAGGTAAAATAAAAGAGTGGGTAGAATCGGTATCGAATAAGGTATAGACTTCGCAAGAGTTTATAATTAACTTACCCATAATAACTTTATTCGGGTTCCTCGATAAACGCTCACTTAAACTACCGAATTTTAACTTGCTATAGAGTACATTCCACCCTTAATTGCTTCGTCACATTCCTGATCCATGATTTGAATCATTATTCTCCGATCCATATCGAATTGGGGTTGACCGCTCTACACAGGGTAATTCCGAATTTGATGTTGGATTCTCCCAATTGCTGTCCAAAAAGCAAAATCCAGTTCATCTATTTTGGCCTTATTGGATTGGACGTCTTTTTCTATAATATCTACGCGTCGTGCGGCTTTTACCCATGCATAATCTATTCTCATTCGTTCAGTTGCTTCTTCTTTCATCAGAACTTTGATCATAGCATTCTCGATTCTCGCCTAATATCTTATACTCGCCAAAGAGTGCTTACATTCAAGCATCGCACATCGGGTAACACAATTTTGAATTGTTACATCTCTTTGCTCCACGGTATCGCATGCTCGTCGTTCTTGACGCTTCTTCTAACTCATGAATACGATTTTGTGATTCTAAATTTTGATCATAAAATTCTTCTAACCAATTCTCCTCAGGTTCCTCTTCTTCCTCTTCTTCCTCACTCTCAGCTTCTACCTCTGCAACTAGCTCGGGTGCAACTATTAGTTCTTCACTCACCACGTAGATATCTCTAATTTCTTCTTCGTCTGACATTATATTAACCTGGTTAGTGATTAAAGGTGTCTCAACGGTCTCATGTGCTTCATTTCTTATCTCAACATTTTCGGATCTCATTTTCAAATACTGTCACAAAACAAGGGTTAATTAACATATCACATATTATCTCTATACTCTGACCTACCAATTAAATACCAAATAAATTTAGGTAGGTCATACTAGCGAAGGAATTCCCCGTCTCTCCCCTCCTAGTTCTTGTCTCACATCTCAGCCAGGGATCATATCCCTAAGCTTTGATGCCAACTGTGACGCCCCCAAAAATGGGTATACATCACACATCTTGAGTCGTCAGATACATGGTACAAAATTCAAATACAACTTAATTATACAACAGTCGTGCAAAATACGACGACATATATACTGTGAGTTTCAATACAAATATTGTAACGTATATAATACGACAATATTCATACTCAAATTAATACATGCCATATAAAGTACAGCAACAAATATTTCAAGTCTCCAAAGGGACACGAGAAGATTTCTGTTCTCTTCATTTTACTGTGGTGCACTTTTGACGCTTTCAGGGTCGGGTTCTCATCACCCTATTGTTGTTTACCAAAATCAATTATTAAGTGACGTATAAAATACGACACACACATCTTAGGTCCTCAATACAATTATATATTGCATGTCATGCCATAGTGAGGACTATTAATGCTATTATCTGAACCGTCACTCCATTTTTTGACTAGTCCCAGCTATATTCTCATTTTCTGAAGAGAATAATAAAAGAAAGGGTGAGCTCAACTAGCCTAGTAAGAAATATTATGACTAAGATAATGCAGAATAAATTATACTTAGCCTTCAACAATGTTAAACCGATAAAATACAATAGACATCAAGTTTAGCTCATAAATTGAATAAGCAATCCATTAGAAGAGTCAAGTAGAGCATGATATCTACTATCTCTATGATTTAAAATGTTTTCATCAATTTTATCACCGAGACTCAAATTTTAATAAATAAACCACATCATCGAGTCATCCTCGCATTTACGGGCCAAGGATATTCATTAAATAATCAATGGTCATGACTATACCGAATAATCCCTGGTCATAATCATACCAAAAATTGTCCATCAATACACTACAGGCCACTGAGAACTTTTACCACATCATTTACAACATTACAGGTCATGATTATACCGAATGATCCCTGGTCATAATCATTCCAAGTCCATCTATGCACATAAGCCAAAGAGGACTTTCATCACAATATAAGCATGAGAATGATGACAATAATATAAGCATTAATCAAACGAAAACAAGGATAAATATTAAAGACTTTAAATATTATCAATCACTTAATAAACTCATCATCTAATATTATTAATATTATAACAATATTTTAATCACTTCTTAAACCTATAAACAATTTATTTCATTTGTTTACACTTTACCAATTAATGCATTTAATCATCCAAAAATGCCATACTCATAAAATTTCATCACCAATGATCAAATCCCTCATCAAAAATCTGCATGTACCCTATATAGGATTCCCAGGCCATAAAATCCTATTTTCCAATTTCGTTACTTCACATAACATATTTAACTCATATGTTTGTAACTAACCATTTTCATGAAAAATTACCAAATCAACTTATTATTTTTCTATCCTTTGTCCAAATATATATACATATATTTCATACACAACAAGTATTTTTTTTATAATTTTTCAACTCCCTTAAGTATTTTTCAAAAATCAATTTCTAATTAATTCTTTAAGAAATTAGCTACCTCAACTTTAACTCCAGAAATTCCCAAATCTTGGCAGGATCTTACACATGTTAACATGAACTTCCAGTTTAAATTTCATGGTCATCGAAGTTATAGAACTCCGGTTATAGCTTTTTTCGTCAGAAAAACCTAAATATTGAAATAGTCATATCTTGCTCATTTTAAGTCGGAATGAACTCATTTTTGGACAGGAGGTACTTTATACCATATATTTCCATGTCCCAAAAGGCCAGAATTTTTTTCACAAATTAAGTGGCCGAAAATGCCCTTTTAAATTTCTGGGCAGTAGCTTTTTGGTACTTTGCAGTTTTTACTCCTTTGCTAAAATTAGTCCATACGAAAATCTACAACACCTTTTCCAGTGATTCCACTTGGATAAGTTAGAAAACTCATAGATCTAACTCTAGAACTTGACCACACTACAAAATTCAAAATATAATAGGAGATATGGTCAATTGAATTTTATATTTCATTTTCACAAAAAATCTAATTTTTAACTCTTTGTGATTTCTAAGAAAGCTTCATGTTTTCACATAATAACCAACATAACTCATCATAACACTTACTAATACTACATATACCCATGATTTTCATCAGTCTAATGCTTTTATTATGACTTTCACCATAATCAACAGTCCAATGCTTATATTATGACTTTCATCATAATCCACGTAAACAGATCATTTCCACAATTTAATAAGGAATGAATACAAATGATCATTCACCATGCATGTGGTAATCCATATAGATAGGTTATTCCAACATAATAATAAAGAATGGAATAACTGAAGAATTCACCATGCATGCAGATTGCAGATAGACAAAGTTATTCCCAATGTAATAATAAATAATGGAACTAAATGTCACGCATAAATGCATGTATGTGATATTCCGATGTAATAATAAAGAAAGGAACCAGTCAAAGTAAATTCACAATCGACTGTGATATTCCAAATGTAATAATAAAGAATGGAATAACAACAAAAATCACCATGCATGCGATAGATAATCGCATGCATAAAGTTATTCAAATAGAATAATAATTAATGGAACCAAAGTGTAATACGCACCGACAGGATATTCCAACAGAATGATAAAGAATGGAATAACTGAAGAATTTTACCATGTATGCGATTCTTCGCATAGACAGGTTATTCCAACATAATAATAAAGAATGAAATAACTGAAGTTCTTTTTATGAACACGAAAGAAATAATACCCCTTACGAGTACAACAAATAATATCCCTTACCTTATAAAGAAGAGTAATCTCACGGTAGTAGGCGAGGGATATACTTGAAGAAAACTTGCACTACGCTTCAAAGCTTCTTAAAACTCTAAAGAAATACGCCAAGATTATAGAAGAAAATTCTCTAATTTCGGTGTGATTTCAATTCTAACTAAGCATCCTATTTATAGGAAAATAGAAAGGATACTATGCAATAAAAATATATATATATATATATATATATTATTTAAAATCTAATAAAACAATTAACTTTATAAAAGTATTATTCATTTTATATAAAAGATTTTACTATGCAAACACTATGCAGTACTATACAAACACTATGCATAATAAAATATATTATATTCTAATTATTGTCTAATAAAACAAATAACTTTATAAAAGTATTCTATTTTATATAAAAGATTTTACTATTCGTGCACTATGTAAACACTATGCATAATAAAATATATTATATTCTAATTATTGTCTAATAAAATAAATAACTTTATAAAAGTATTACATTTTATATAAAAAGATTTTACTATGCAAAACACTATACATAATAAAATATAATATATTCTAATTATTGTCTAATAAAATAAATAACTTTATAAAAGTATTCATTTTATATAAAAGCTTTTCTGCTTTTATTACATTAATAATACTAATAAAACAAAATTTATATAATATATATATATATAAACTTCCGTGCCTTTATAAAAAGAAACCTCAATATATTTAACAACATTTATCATCACTATTATAATTTACAATATTAATCCACTGTGTCGCTCCTGTGAAAGAGGGGCTTTCAATAAGAATTTTTCCTATTAGGCGCGCAATTAGGTGACCAAACCTCTCCTCGATGTAACTTCTAGACATCGTTAATATTACAAATAATAATATTAATAACTTTGTTATCTCAATTATTGATTTAATAATATATAAAATATCGACAATAATTGAATCAAATAACGTGAGATACTATGCAACAATTCATCGTAGCAATAATTGAACAAAACCGAGTGACTTCTCACGTAAGCATCAATAATCAATAATACCGTGCTACTATGCAACCACGCCAGTATTATCGTATTTTTTAACACCATAGGGTGTTTCAACAGCTTAATGGTAAAACTTCCGCCGTTATTTTCATAAAAATATTTTTATCGTTTTCTCAATCCGACAATAATTTCGTTGTGGGGTCCACTAATGATTGTGTCGTCGTACGGATATTCCCCGACAAAAAGAATATTTCCCAACCAATCGAATATTATATGACAACTTGCATACTTTGTAAAATTTATAAATACTACCCACAACTATAACATTATCTCAAATCCACACCATAATATTCAAAAAAATATTTCGAGAAAATTAAATCTTTATTCATAAAATTTGGGGTTTTACATTTTCAAACCTTTATGCTCACATAGTAATTGAGGTCTTTAATACTTCCATTTTATTACGTATTCGGCTTTATTTGACTTTATTCTTGAGATGAAAAACATATTCGACAAAATAATAAACATATGAGTGTCGGGCTCCTTATGGGCATGAAAGCCATTGAAGAATGTTCAAACACCAGAAATATAATTTACAAGCTAACTGTAAAGCTGAGAAAGGGTCCATCATGGGAACCAGATCTAGATCTTTCAGCTGGATCTTAGATCATGTGGCTCTTAGGCTCATATAATATTATATGAATATCCTGCATAACGAAGATACTGAAATAAAATATATATTTAATCTAAACGACGCAAAATAAAGGATTCATCAGTTAAATTCCTGCTTGCGCGTAGACAAGCTTCTCGTTCCCTCTAGATACAAATCTAGGATCACGTGGTTGCTTAATATTTACAAAAAAAAAAAAAACTAGAAAGAAAACTAGATTTAAATAAATCTTAGCCATTCTAGCTTAACAGTCCTAGTTTTATAACTTTTGAACTGGTTAAAAGTAAGATATGGCTAGATTTAGATAAATCTAGTCCACGGTTTTTAATATTATGGATTTACATTGAATGAACAATTAAAATAGATATTTAATTATAGTAAACAGTTAATATATATATATATATATATTAAGGTAGTAGAAAGCTTCAAATCTGAAAAAATCTTATAGTGTGCCGCAAAGAAGGCTTCAAACCGCTTTTGGAGCTTGAAAACTCAGTTTCCACCGATTAAATTTGATATGTCATAGAATATATGTATACAAGTGTTTAGAAAGAAGAATATTGAAGTTTGGAACACTATAGGAGGGGTTAAGAACTGAAATGGACATAGTTTTCTCTCTCTCTTTTTGGCTGATGGAGGGGTCTATTTATAGACCAAAGTACCTGTGGGTCTACCTGTGGCTTCCCGGATAGGCCCAGGCCCCGTAGGTCCCGTTGTCTCGAAGTACGTGCACTCAGGTCAACGTGATGTCCGCTCGAACCTTCATAACTTTCAATCCGGGAATTCAATGGAGGCGTGCTATACCTTTTCAAAAAACCCTTGACGAGAGCTACACAATAACATGGGATTTGACATTTTTTGAATCCGAGAATATTGGTCCATGACCAGATCTTCGAGTCTTCATAGTCCATCCGTTAAGTTGTCTGGTGTTGTTTTCACTTGGGATTGATGTTATAGTTTTGCATGAATTCTTTTGCAGTGATTTGGGCTGATTTTGCCCCTCCCGGGTTGGTTTCGGGCTTGATGTAGTTGTAGCCATCTTTTCTCAGGGTTGTCTCCGAGATTGGACTACCGTTGACTTTTAACAGTCCTCAGGGTTGTATCTGAGGTTGGTTTGATGTCTCCCGGGGTTGTCTCCGGGATTTGATTTGATCTCTCGAGGTTGTCTCTGGGGTTTAACTTGATCTCCTGAGGTTGTTGCCAGGGTTTGACTTGATTTCCTGGGGTTGTCATTGGGGCTTGATTTTAATCTCCCGGGGTTGTCGTCGGGGTTTGATTTGATCTCCCGGGATTATCTTTGGGGCTTAGATTTGATCTCCTGGGGTTGTCTTCAGGGTTTGGATTTGATTTTGACTTCCAGGGTTGTCTCTGGAAGATGAAAGACGATTCTACCCTCCTACAGGGTTAGTAACAGGAATACAAAATTTTGAGTGTCTACATCTATCATGGGGGTTCAAGTTTTGAAGCTCATGAACCAATTAAGGGCAAGATCTAGTTAAATCTAGTAACGAGACTTGATTTCTAACTAATGAACAAATTAATCGCTAAAATAGATAGATCTATTAAACGACATGCAATATATGTACAAAATAAAAAGTGTAACTATATTTAAACACTACATTGAAATAGGTCTAGTAGATTAAACTATATTTACAATGAAATGTACAAAGATTTGTTTTTTTCACCTTGTGGAACAAAGAAACGAGCTCCTTTTGATTTGGATTCGAGCTATATCACTCTAAAGACTCAATATCTACTATATATGTGAAAGATTTAATACAAAGATGATGTTAGAATGTTGAATTCAAGCTCTTCTCTCTCTAAAAATCTGTCTTTTTTTCTTCCACTTTCTCTAAAGAGTTGTTGACCAATGGTTATAGATCTCGGGGCCAGCCGCAGGTGCAACTACGGCTAGACCAGTGGGTCCCGCAACCTCGATGTTTAGTCCTTTGTTTGTCCATCCGAGAAAAGTAGAGCTTTGTACCCAAATATCCCAGAAATCTTCTACCGATTGTTGTGAAATGAAGTTGAGTCTAACTGATTCTGAATCTAGGAAGATGAAGCAAATAGCCGAGAGGAATCTTCCAATTTTCGATGACGGTCACCTGGCTCGTCTTGGACAGTTCACAGCTCGGGATTTGTTGTGGTAGCTTCTTATGACCTTATCCTCAGTTTTGCGATCCTTGTTCGGACCACGTGGGGTTTAGATGTCATTGCACTTTGATTTTCCTTGGGATTGTTTACGGGGTGAACTTGTCTTTACCTTTCCTTGGGATTGTCTCTGAAATAAAATTACGCTTTTACCTTTCTGTAAGGTCTGTTAAAGAAAAGTGAAATTTTGGGTATCTACATACACCTAACCGAAACAACCCACCGAGTTTTAAAATTGAATTCTTGCGAATTAAATGTCTTACTTTTAGGTATAAGAATTGATTAGAAAACTCAAAAATAGATAATTGAAACTAAACTCACCTATTCCGTCCGTTTTTCCCCCATCCATTTTCAAGCTCAGAAAAACAATTTTAAGTCCTCAGTTAATTATTGACATTTCCTTTTTATGTCAAGATTGTTCTTTAATGATTAATCCGTAACGAAAAAAAGCAATAATATTAAGACCGAAGTTTATCTTGTTATAAGACTTTTCACTTTATTGTTCATGATCACACTGGTCGAGTTTTTCCCCAACAAAGTCAATAGACTCAATATAGACACTAAATAGTAAATACTCATAAATTTTCCCTCAATTTTTACTAATTTCTCTCCTGCCTCCATTAAAAAATTAAAAGAATTTTTTCATCGTAAAAAAATAAATAAATAACATCATATAATATTTCTCAAAAACATAATCCTGCATATCTATACTTGTATATATAGGCCATATATAATAAGGTAAACAACCAAAAAAGTTGGTTGGATTGCTGGGTTCTTTTGATTAGTCAGAATATTCTATTTTGAGTTATTTTTGAAAATAAACTTTAAAATCTTTATCTAAAAACTAAGACGTACTTTAAAAAAAATTCCTTTTCTTTTTGCGTAGGTTTATATTTTGATTATCTAAATCTTTAAAATGCATAATATGCAAGATTTGGTTATGAGATTGTTAGTTAATTTTATATCACTCGGTCTATTTCAAAATAAGATTATTATTGACTTTTTAAAATTTATTTGTATATTTTCAACTTTAAAATTAATATAAATTTATTTAATTTTAAAATGTAAACTATCTAACAAATATAAATAATTATACTGTTTTATTATTTTATAGTTGTAATATCAAATCAATTCTAAATGTATCAAATTAATTTTAAAAAAAAAAGCTGTAACAATCTAATATTTTGGAAGGGAGAGTACTACATATGATATTGATAGAGATTTGTGGCAAATGTTTTTGATTTTTATTAAAACAAATAATCAAATAAGGAAGAAAAATTATCTTCCCTGGCAAGAGCATGCATACTAGTACTAGTAAAAAACAATAAGATTAGTATATGTAAGGAGCATTATTTGAGATTATTTAATATCTAAATGCTGGGTTCGGAGTATTTAATCGTACTAATTTTTTTCTGTGGTTTGATACCCTTGTTTCTTTCTAACTGCATTAGTGGTAATTCCGGTACAGCTAATAACGTTTGAGCATGGACAGGTTTAGTCTTTTTAGTTCAATATTGAACATTGAACAAAATACTAGCATAACATGGTCTCAATAGCTGCATATCAAGCAAGCAACCTTAATGCATACCATAATTCAATAAGTCCAAAGAAATCTTACAGAAATCATGTCGAGTTTATACATAAACTTTAGTTGATACACAACTAATTCTTCCCATTTTGAAGACTGATTTACAGAGGAATCGCAGAAACTACAGATTATACAAGCCAAACAGGGGAAAAAAACACAATTTACTTCGTATTTGGTGCTTCCCCTTATATTTCACATCAATTTATCTCAAAGTCATCATCGGCCATGGTGTCACACCAGCCGCTGGCAGCGATGGTCGAATGATGGGGACGCGCTTCACTACAGAGAATGCCTCATTCAGTCGTGCAACTCGGCTCATAAACTGAGATACCTTCTGCAGAAATTGGATAATTACACATGTTTTTCTAAGATTACTATAAATAGGAAAAACTCGTATCAATATGTTTCTGTATGTAATTCCTCGAACAGAATTTCAAAGTACAAGAGTGAAACATTAAAAATACGCAATCAACATATAGAGGAGAAGGTCCTAACATTCAAGTTGTGTTTTTTAAGAATTTTAAGTATATCTGGAATCAATACAGATATGAGATGTAAAAAACAACTTACTTTCAACAAACAATCTCAATTCTAAAACCTTCAGTTGTTTTCTTTATGTAAGCTTTCAACCACAAACACTTTCTTCTCTTCCCTGATAATAAACCACTGTCCTAACTTATCAAAAGAATAATACCACAAAATTTTTGAATTTATAATCCAACTGAATACATGGAAGAAGTTTCCCATGACTGAGGAGTGAGGACTTTTAGCAACTTTCAATAGTATTTTTGAATTTATAATCCAATTGGATACATGGAAGAAGTCTCACATGACTGAGGAGTGAGGACTTTTAGAAACTATCAATAGTACCCTCCATTTTACTGATTTTGGTACCTTGCTATGATTGCTTGTCTAACATTTAAAGGGCTTGTTCGGTTACTAGCGTTTGGTACATTTGGAGAGGTAGCATTTAGTGCGTTTGGAAGTCCAAACGCATTGCACCATTGTTGAAGCATTGGTTTGAGCCCCAAACGCTGCGTTTTTTAGTTAACAAGATGTGTTTGAAATAAGTTGTTAGACAAACAAGATTTTGAACTCTGAATTGCGTTTGGTGCGTATGAAACTTACAAATGCACCAGATGCCCCAAACAAGGCAACCGTAATCCTATCATATCCTGACATGATCCATCTCCACTTTTGCAGTGTTCCGAAGTAATCCTGCTAGAGTTTTTATCATTTAAGATATACAGGCCAACTCTTCAAGAACTAGTAGCTGCTGTTGTGGAAACCACATGTTGCCATCGGCTCAAACATCAAGCACATTAATTCCATTGGGAAAGAAAAACTAATCTAGAGATGACATTAATGAAGAAATTTTTAAAAGTGATCTTTTCATCAAGGAGGTGGTTGCTTGCTTGTTATTTTTCTTGTTTCTTAAAAGTTTATATTCCAAAAGCAGAACAAAAGGGTGCAGCTTGTGTACATTATCAGTACACAATATGTAGAGTTTAGGAAATAGTAACTTGCCAAATTAAACAGCAGGCGAATCTAGAACTTCCAGCTTTTCTCAGGTACAGTAACTTTGTCCAAATACAGTAGATACCATATACCATGTAAAAATATCCAAGAATATTGATTAGTACTAAGAGTCAGTTATGACATTCGCACATCCCAGGCATTGATTTTGGAATCTGTGGATAAATATCTTCTTTAATACAACTATAAATCTTATGATATTGTGTTTTTTTTAATATATATTAGTGATAGTAACAAATATAGCATTGCCTACCTTAAAACTTATTGACATAGATAATAGTAATCAATTCCTTGAATAATTATACCCATCATCTCACCTAATCATCAAAATCATTCACCACTTACCACTCATTCAGAGGTATTTTTCCCATTGAATCTCTTCCATGACTAAGCATGGCGGACATTCATTTCCACTGATAACATTTTCCATACAAACTGGCAATCAACTCTAAGGTACGGAAGGCAGATAAGTATCACCACTGAGATACAGATTGATAACTATTCACAACATAACACAACAAATCCACACCCAAAAAAAAATAAAATCAATTCCCACATGCTGATACCTTCTTCTTTTTCTAATTGGTTACTTCTTCTTCCCCCAACTTTGTTTTTGAAACAAAATAAATAAATAAATCTTAAGTGAGTAAGTACCCACACGGCTCTCAACATTCCTTCCTCGTGAATCGTGATGACAAGTCTGAACAATATATGATACCCATCCTATATATCATTGCCACAAATCTTGAGTACCTAGTTAATAAAGGAGTTGGAAAATTCTAAAATGATGTTGCAAGTACAAAAGAGATGATGACTCTTAAATTAGCAACCACCCATCCATCCTGTGCTCGGTCATTGAGGATTTGTGTAATTTGCTATTGGTGGGGCTGTCTACTTCAAATCTCTATGTTCAAATTTACTTTGTAAGTAGTGTATAGATCTAGAAGAAGTTTGTACATGTATAAAATCTCAATTACTTCTTATAATGCACTGTATAAATAATACAATATGTTCCTATTTATAATAATTGTAAACAACTTTCCTAACCTAATTTAGATTCTGATAAAAATAAAGTAAATTAATTAAATACAACTTCTAGAATTTAAATGGGTTTATAAAGCCTTTCTTTTTTAGTTATATATATATAGTTGTTACGCTACCACAAATGTAGTCATGGCAAGAGTCGAACGCCTGGATGTTCAGAAAAACAACACATGACAAGGCTTAATCAGGGTCATATGCTCAGAAGGCTTACATAAGTCATTTACAATGTGCAATTTATATATATATAAATTTACCAAACAACTAATAATCTAGATTTCAAATAAAAACATATTTACCAAGATATATGCCATCAACTCTTAAAAACTATAAAACTACCCTACAACATAATAAAGTTAACTACTACTATGGTATTCAATCACTCCATGAAGGCTCTGCCTTATATAAATTTATATATATATAAATTTATAAATATATATATATATATATTTATTTATAAATTTATATATATATATATATACATATAAAAACCCAGCAAAAGAAAGAAGCTAACGAAAAAATAACAAACCAACACCTTTGACATGTTACTATATTATCAGAGTGCCATCGGTCTTGTCCACATAAGAGAAACCATAGTCCGTATAAACAAAAAGAAAAAACCATTCTATACGTAATATCCAAGTCGAGCAGTAAAAAGAAAAAGGGAAGAAAAAAACCGAAGAAGACATACATGTACTCTGTAGTTGTCGTTCATAGTTGAAGCCTCGCCGTCGCCGATCTGAGTCACCTCGCCGTTCAGAGTCGCCGATCGTTGGCCCAGACTCAGTCGATTTCGCTTCTCTCTCTCGGTTGCGACTGACTTCGAAGTTGGATGATCGATTGTCGAGCGAGCTAGGTTTGGCTTTCAGTCTTTCACTGGTTTGGCTTTCCTATGCGACGTCGTTTTTTTTTTAAACTCAGTTCAGATTTGGGTAGACCCATGAGACCAAGTCGTTTGACCATCTAGGTAGTAGTCCAAGTCGTCGCCTGGTTGTCCAAGGCGATGCCTTTGTTTTCCAAATGCCGCTTGTTTTCCAAACCACTTAAAAGCCAAAAAAACCTCTCCCGAAAGCCAAGTCACAAGACTCGCCTTACGCATCTCCGATCGCCTGGACAACTTAGCGTCTCCTAGGCGACGCCTTAACAACTATGCTATCAAGAGTAGTGGTCAGCAAAAAAAAAATATGGCCGCTATCAAGAGTTGCGAGCAGTTCCTCTTTGGGCCATTGGATATCTGAATTAACGGTGTAAGATTTGTTTGCTGGAATAATATTCATAACAAACGTTTACTATGGATCACTCCCCTATATATATTGCTCTGACCAAGTCTGGTGGGCTCGTCTTGCACCAATGTATAACAAAATTCTCTAAGTTGTGTATAGCGTACGTCATACAAGGAGTACCACAACAAAATAAGCAAAGAAGGGGGAAGACAAAGGCGAGACAACAAAAGTGAAGTCTTTCACTTTTCTAGGATTCTATACATATGAAGCACTAATCCCTTTCTACAGAAATAAGTCAATCATATACTTCATAAAACAATATAAACAAAGGCAGTACAGTAATCCCATTCTACCGAAATAAGTCAATCATATACTTCATAAAACAATATAAACAAATGCAACTGCCTGGAAGTCATCTTCCATATATGTCAATAGTCAAAGCATATATTTCTATTTCCTATATCTAGGTTTGATGAACAACCCTAAACTTCTATATGTAAAATCTACCGTTACTCAAAAAGTCAAATTGCAAGCCCAACCCCAGTCCAAGAGAATTTATAATGATTTCTAAGACCAATTAAGGGATGCACTATAAAGGTGTTAATATTTAGCAGCAGGACACTTGGCGCTAGGCCCCCCCTTGGCGCCCCGCCTAGGTGCTAGGCCTCCCTGGTGCCTCACCTAGGCCTAAGACAGCAAAAAAATCCCTCCAAAAAATTAAGCGGAGTTTAGACAGAGGTTTTTTTATTTTAATAACTACCCAAACTATGATATATTTATTTTTCTAATGATTTATCATATTCATAATACAGGTTGTAGCATATCAAATCACAACAAGAAGTGAACAATATCAAGTCAAAATGGATAATTTTATTATACTTGTAATTTTTTGAACTTGTACCAACTTCAAATTATATAAATGATGGTGATGATACATTTGTAATATTTAGTTTAATTCAATATAATTATTAAATTTATGTTTAGTTTCTTAAGTTTTAATATTGAATTAAATTCTTGAAATTTTAAATTTATTATTTAATAGCAATCTTGTTTATAAATAAAACTAATACGTTAAAAATATGTTTGAACATTGAACAATTGCATGTTTGTGTTTGAACTTTGACATTAGCAATATGGATGTGTTTGAACTTTAAACAAAAGCCTTTATTATCTTTATTATAGATTATTTTATTTTATATTATTGTTTTGTTTGGATAAATGTAAGATAAAATATTAAAATTGACTTTAAAAAAAATCCCGCCCAGGCCGCCCGCCTCCTGCCTAACGCCTTTTAGAACATTTGTTTGTTTAGAGCAAAATGGAGCTGAATGACTGAATTGGTCAATCATTCAATATGTGTTTTGAATTTGAATAAAATCGTCTGAATGGCTGAATCGGTCAGATTTTTGGGCTGAATGGCCAAGTATAATTTTTTTTGTTGAACGACTGTTTAATGAAGTATTTTATATTTAACTTTTTTTCTAATATTAACTATTATATTAAGTAATATTAAATAAATTTACAACAATTTTAAATTTTTTTTCAGAGAAGTAAAATAATTAAAATTTGTTATTCAGATGTTTCAAACATGTCAATTATCAAACAACTTTTTTCATTCACTATTCAAAATTTTGATTCATTCAGATTACTTAAACATTCAGAACTATTTCATTCAGTTTTATCAAACCACCCTAAGTTGACTAAAACTTTATTTTCACCAAAAAAAGACAAATTTTATAAATGTACATACTTAAGTTAACTGAAGTTTCACAATTTTATATACACTAGTTCAATAGGAACTATTTTTTCTTCAATCCCCAAATAGCAACTTTAATGAACCAAAACATCTTTTAGAAATTGTATCATATAGTAGTAAAGGTAATTCATTTCCCAAATAAAACCAACTGTAATATCAAATATCATAATTATTTGTATCATAGTACACAAACAAAAACTGACCTTGTCATCCATAGTAACATTCAGCTGCAGGCTCCTGCTCTTCTTCATCATCCTATAATATCTGCGGCCCAAAATAACAAAACTCATCACAGCAACCGCCATGGAGAAGGTCCAAACAGGGCTAATTCTGAATAAACAATAT
Organism: Panax ginseng; assembly: GCA_020205605.1. Lineage (NCBI taxonomy): Eukaryota > Viridiplantae > Streptophyta > Magnoliopsida > Apiales > Araliaceae > Panax > Panax ginseng. Next base: position 139,358,096 of record CM035132.1, read on the forward strand.
TTTAAAAGCTCCGGTGGAAGCTTCCACCAAACCATGATTCTCTTCTCTCCTTCACTACCTGATTTCATTGTTCCCATTACAACATCCCCATCATCAGATGTCTTATCTCCTCCTTCCATCAGCCCATCTCCCGAATTCGGGTTATCCCCAATACACTTCTCAATTTCCTCCTCAAAACCCTCAATTTCACTGGAATAAGACCAGAATTTGCCTGAATTATTACCCTCAGCTTCAATTCCATCAAAACTCAGTTGGGTTTTTGCAGTTTCTAGAAAACCCAATTCCCTGCCTAAAATTTCTTCAGCCCCATCAGAACCCACCTGACCTTTTGCATTTTCAACAAAACCCAACTCGTTTTTACCCTCAAATTCCCCAAATTTACGCTCCTCAGATCCATCACTGCCGGAATCAGACCAAAATCCCCCTAATTCCGTCCTCGGAGAACGAGTCACCGAGCCAGGATCAATCCAACTCGGATTATCCGAGTCAACAGAACCCTCCTCAGTAACATCGCCTTTCCCACTAGTCCGTAAATATTTACTCTGAGAATCTAGAGAGAAGTAATCGGCTCTAATTATTCCTTCTGATTCACCTTCGATACCTTCCAAATCCTTCATATCTTCAACTGAGTCGGAGTCCGAGTTGTGAAGCACCTCCCAATCTTGAAAATCGCCGGTTTCTACATCCATAGTTTCGTTTAATTGAATATTGAATTATTTTTTTGAATCAAACCCTAACCCTCATAAATGGACAAGAATAGAGAAAGAGTGGAGACGGAGAAGAAGTGGTTAACATGGGTAACCCACAAACAGAAGGTGATTGTTGATCAGTATATGCGGCTCCAAGCGTGACGCACCCCTTTCTTCATTTTTCGTTTTGTGCCGTATTTCTTTATTTCGTTTTGTGCCATAGAAAAGTGTGTGGACATTTTAAAGATTTTTAAATTTACAGCATTAAGCTACGTTTATTTATAAAAATATTGTCGACGCCGGGGATTCGCTTTTTAAATGTGTTTGTTGTTTTTACTCATTGTATTTTGATATATCGATTTAATTTATTTAAAAAGTGAGTTTTTTAAGAAAATAGTACTGATATAAATGCGAATTTGAAAAGAATGATTTTAATAATTCGATCGAATTAGACAGAGTCGTCAGTAGGTATAGTTTTAAATAAATGTACCAACTCATCCGAATTTTAAGGATTTTGCAATATAATTCAATATGTGACTCCGTAAAATTAGTCTAGAAGTTGAGATTCGTGAAATTCGGGGACTTACTTAAGCGAGAGGAATGTATTAGGCACCTTCTCGACTTCCGTGCGACTACTACAACTTTTTGATTTTCCTAAGCATGAAGTGTGTGTGTAATTTTAAGAAAGCTTTTGATATTTATTTGACTTGTGTTAAGTGTTTTAATTTTAAGAGTTGCTTTAAGCCTTGTCTTAACTTGTGAGCGAAGTTGTTTCGAAAGTAGTGCTGAACCTCTTTGAACCTATGTACGAAAGATTTGATTTAAAAAAAAGTTCATTTTTAGATAGTATATTGAAGTGATGTTTTGGAAAACAAGGTTTTCAAATTCTTCGTCAAATAGGAATCAAGGTACTTTGATACTTCTAGTTATTAAACTTAGATTTGTCTAACCCCGAAGCCCTTGTTATTTTTTTATAAAAGCTCTTTGTTGTGTTGTTTGAAATTTATTTCGGTGATAATGGCATAAAAGAAAACATCAAAAAGGGTTGGGCCATCTCTGGACATGAAAACCATCTCGATAGACCCGAGCACTCACAATTATATTTTTTTTTTATTATCACGGGGCCTTAAATCTGATCTTTTAGACCGAAACCCTTGAATTCATTTTAAGGCCAAATATTACATATATAATGATTTGCGCGATTTAATATTACAGTATAAAGCAAAAAGTCAGTCGTGAGAATCTAGTCGAGATTCAATTAGTGGATCTCAACCCCAAGATTCCTAGGCTCACATTGATATGTTTGAACGTATATAATGTATCCTAAACCCGTAATTAGGCGATTCATTGATTGAAATCCCTATCACGGATATTTAGGACCCCCTCACCACTAGATATAGATTTATGGCTCTACGGAGTAACCAAAATCGATTGAAAGCATTAAAATGACTAGATCTATCCTAGATCTAAGCCGATCTAGCATGGGGGTTCGAGTTTTGAAGCTCATGAACTGATTAAGGGCTAGATCCAAGTAGATCTAGTAACAAAACTTGATTTCTAACTAGATATGTACAAATTGATCGGTAAAATAGCAAGATCTATCAACCAACGCGCAATATATGTACAAAATAACAAGTCTAGCTGTAAGACCCTGACTTTTATGAAATAAAAGTATTTAATTTTTTTTTATAATTAATCAGTAAATGGTTAAATTGATAAAAGATTTAAGTTAAGGGTGATATATGTAAATTATAAAAGTGTGTCGGGAAATATTCGTTTTGTCAGGAATATTAGGTAAAAGTATAACGGTGCCGAAATAGCCAATCATTGGTGGGTCCCACAACAAAATATTTTTATATGCAGAAAATGACATAAATAACCTTTTTATAAAAAATTGTCAACGGTACCATCACTTTCAATCGTTTAAATACCCGGTGATAAAAGTACAATAATACGCTATATTTTATAGTGACAAACGACATTCCACAGTATTACACAGTATTGCACAGTACTTCATATTATTGATTCATTAATTGTTACAGTAAGAACTGCATAGTATTTCATATTATTAAACTCAATAATTGCCACGGTAGCAAATGCACATTATTTTATATTATTATAATTGATACAACACAGTAACTCATATTATTTGATATGATATTATTAGACCAATAAACATTATTGACAATATTTAGAAAGCACTATCAAGGAAATGAGTTATTTAATTGTTCTTCGTTTATACGAAAGGCCCCCTCTTTCTTGGGAACGATCTGGTTGTCAATATTACAAGTCTATAATAATTATACTCAGAAGAAATTAGTGAGCACCAGTCCACTGTAGTAAGCACATGGATTTAGGGATGTCACAATAATTGTTGTGATGCCCCCAAATTCGGGTTCTCTAATATTGGATTCAGTGCTCACGATCCATCAACAACATACACATTCTATATATTATTGCGAAATAATAAACATACATTGTTCATTAATGTAAAATCTTACAACATAAATCCCAAGGTTTACTTAACCTTAACTTACACATGCACTTAATATTATAAAAGGTTTACATATTTAATTTACATCAAGTAAAACAATACTTAAACATTCATATTAACTATTCTTGGACTTTTCCCTTGCCCTTGTCCTTCTTGGATGTCTTTGGCTTACCTGAAATAAATGTCATGATATATCAAGAGTAAACAACTAATTTGCTTAGCAACTTTAAATACAAGGGAGATGTATCATGATTAGAAAGTAATTTAGCTTTCAATGTTCAACAATAGAATCGATTGTGAAAGAACATGAATTAAGTTTCAATAATTGAATATTCAAATAATTGAATAATAGATGCTGAGTGGTTTGAAATAACCATGAACATATACTAAGGTTGTCAGTATTTAAAATGGTTCTTTTAATAAGTTTTGGTAATCAAGGGGATCAACCTTTCATACCTGCTGTATTATGCATAAACACTTATTAGTCGAGCAACAATTATTTTCAAATATAATGCTTTAATAAAATTGTTCTTTGTCTCAGTCTCGAGTCCTTACCAAATTAATTGGTTAAGAACAGTTTTTAAAACATATTTGATTTAACAAATTTAAACATATTCGATCTAGCTGACACAACTAACATAAATCTATCTCATAAACAGTTCATGAATGAAAGAACTTTAATTAATTCGCAGCTCAATAATAATAGAATAGGAATTCAATGGCACAAAGTGCGATTAACAATAATCATTAAGGATGTGAAATAATCAACAATAATTATCTACTAACATGCTTTGAAAATAATAACTCAAGTTTAAGTTAGAGAACTTGCCTCGACCGTAGTCTACTGTTGCACGATTTAGTTTATCCGCTTAAGCAATTTAAGTTAACTTCCTTTGAAAAGACCTATCATTGATCTTCCAATTAGTATATCATCTATTTACTTATAATATCATTACTCTATATTAAATTGTTAAACATTTAGTCACATAGTTAAATATTAGACATTACATTAATCTCTTAGTAATATTATCATCCTATGATTAGGCCTGACAAAATATAGTTATGGGTCGATTTTAGTTTTCAAAATATGGTTATGGTTCCATTTAAGAACTAAAACCATATTAACCATTTTTAATATGGGTTGTGTGGGTTGAAACTATATGATTATGGTTCAAAACCATATTAACCATTTTAAGATGTTTTGACTTTTAAACAGAACTTTTGAAAAATTTAATTGTGACCGTCACAATTAAATTAATTAAGTAATAATATGATATAAAAATTATTAATATAAATAATAAAATACTAAAAAACTATACTAATAAAATTTTAAATTAAAATTATTAATACCCTTCCATATTTAAATAATTTTTTAAAATTATTATTAACTCGTTAATAGAAAGGTTGGAATCCAAAATACACCATAGTATAATTCTATGAATGTCGTTTAAATATTGAAACATATTTATAATTATTTTGTAACTAGAATACTAGAATTTATATAAACTGATACATACAGAATAACATTAGTCACCCAAAATAAAAATATATTAATTTATAGAACATACAGATAAGTGGAAAACTGAATACATTCATAAATAAATAAATAAATACGTTCTACTCTAAGTTAATATTTATTTATTTATCGTACTCATATATACTAGTATATGATGCCTGAATACTCTCACATGATGCCTGACCTGACAGCATCCCTCTGTCACGTGCCCATTAGTAATATTTATTAATGAAATCCCCATTAGTAATATTTATTTCTTTTGTAGCGTTAATGTATTCTTTTAGTTGAATTTGCTCTCTATTTTTTTTTAAAAAATAAATATAATAATTAAGGTAAGTAGTTTTAAAAAAAAAATCTATATCTCTAAACAATATCTATATTTTAGGGGATTTGATGGTACGACGGGCACACAACCTTCCTCAAAATTAACCGAAATGGAATATGGTGGTTAACCGGTTCAGAAGTATATTTGTTTTAAAAAATATGGGTCCAAACTTTAATCAACCTGAATAAATAAAAATTGTTGACCAACCCATTTGGTTCCAGTTAATATGATTTGACCCAACAGTTAACTAACTATATTGCCAGGTCTACCTATGATAATATTACTATCACAAAACATTATCTTAAACTTATCTAATGTTATTACTCGTAATAATATTTTATTCACTTCTTAGTATTATTATTCAACTAATAATACTTTACTCACTTACTAATATTATTAACCATTTAATAACATTTTAATCACCTTCTAATATTATTAACCATTTAATAATATTTTATTCATTATCTAATATTATTAATATTTTAATAATATTTTAGTCATTTACTAATATTATTAATCATTTAATAACATTTTAATTATTATCTAATATTATTAATATCTTAATAATATTTTAAAACCTTATCTAATATTATTATTCTCTTAATAATATATTAATTAATTTTGAATATTATTAATCCTTTAATAATATTTAATTTAATATTATTAATCATTTAATAATATTTTAATTTAACTTTAATCTAATATTATTAATTATTTAATAATATTTTAATCTAATATTATTAATTGTATTAATAATATTTTAATTTAGTTTTTAATCTAATATTATTAAGCATTTAATAATACTTTAATCTAATATTATTAATAATATTTTAATCTAATATTATTAGTTATATAATAATAATTTAATTATTTATTAAACTCATAAACAATTTATTTTAATTGTTTATCCTTTATTATTTCATTTATTTAATAATCCTAAAATGCTATAAATATAACATTTTATCAAAAATGACCAAACTACACTCTAAAAGTCTGATTACCTCATATCAAGGGTCTTTGGTCAGAAAACTTATATTTTTACCCTTTATAACATTATTTAACTTATTTTATCAATTTATTCACAACTCAATCATTTCCATGAAAAATACCAAATCAATTCTGAAAATTCTAATTTTATGAGAAACATCAGTAACTATTACCCTTATGAACATATAATATTTCTGGAATTTTTCAGTTTCGTTTATTATTCTTAAAATGGCCGGAATAGTCGGATCTTCCCACAATTTTCATGAACCAAGTTTTTGTCCAAAAAATTCAAAACTTTCAGGGAATTTTCTTGTTATGTATATATACCTCTTGTGAAATTTTCACAATTGTTGGAGTTACACACGAAAGCTATATTTGTTTGCAAGGATTATACTTAGGATATGACTATTAATCCCAAGTCTCTTGTTTGCTTTAAATTTGAGCTTGAGACTATTACTCCTGGGATTATAAAATAGCTTAAGATGTGGGATTATTTAATACCATATTCTACCTAGTATTATAATCCCTACCATTTGAAATTAAAAACTGCTAGACAAAATTAACCTCAATTTTTTTCTAAACTGACCATCATATCCTATAATAATTATTATTATTATTGGCAACTTAAAACTTACTGGTACAAAGACTAAATATTATTAATTATTTTTGAGGGGGGTTGTGGGTGGGCAAGGTGGGGGGTAGGGTATAAATATAATCACTAAATATTTTTAGGAGGTGGGGGGTGGGGATGGGCAAGTGGGAATGTATACATAATTAGTAAATATTATTTTTTTTGGGGTTGGGCGAGGGTGGAGGTATATACATAATTAGTAAATATTTTTTTTTGGGAGGTAGGCGTGGGGGTAGGGAATAGGGGTAAGGGGTGGGGATGGGGGTAAGGGGTATGGGGTAGGCAAAAGGATAAGGTTGAGGGGGTAGGGGTGGGGTGGGGTGAGGTAGAGGTGGGGGTGGGTTAGGGGTAGGGTGGGCGCTAAGGTGCGATTAATGGCGAGGTGGGGTGGGGGTGGGGGTGGGGATGGGGTGGGGGTAGGGGTTGTGTAAATAATCAAGAATATTATTTTTTTGGGGTGATGATGAGGGGTAGGTGTGGGGGTTGTATACATAATTAGTCAATATTATTTTTTTGGAGTGTGATGGGGTTAAGGGTAGGGAATGGGGATGTAGGAGTAGGGGGAATGGGGGTGTGGGGGGTGGGGTGGCATGGGAGGAGGGTAATGTTAGGGTAGGGGGTTGGCGTGGGGGGTTTTTACATAATCAATAAATATTATTTTTTTAGGGTGTGGTGTGGGGTGGGGATGGGGTGATGGGGGATAGGGGTGGGTTGGGGGTCAGGCTATGGGGGGTAGGGGGTGGTGGTAGATTTTTTTCAGTGATCATTAAATAATATAACCACTTATTTAAAAGTTTCTAATTAATTGTTCATCATATTTTGATGTATAGAAAAGTTTAAAATATGTTATTATTGGTAAGGGTATAATAGTCCAAACGATATTTTTTAATCCAATCCTTTAATTAATCCGGAAAAAAATAAACATAACATGAGATTATTTTAAGTTATCCCATGAATAATCTCATAAAAAACAAACACGACTAGAACTATTTAATCCTATGATTAATAGTCTTGGAATTATAATCTATGGATTATAATCCCATGGATTATAATTCCGGGATTATAATCCTTGCAAACAAACATGGCCGAAGGGTTATTTCCTTTTACTTTTTAAGTAGTCCTTTCTCGTAAAATTCATAACTTTCATCCTACACATCCAAAAATCGTCATCTTTGGAGAGGATGCAGTTAACTCATCATATTAAAATCTCAAATTTTTCCAGAAATTTTAAAGTACAATAATTGGACGAAAAAACCCTTGCTATGAACTGCCCAAAAACAGTCCCCTTTTCTCTTTTTGTAAAATCTGGACAGTTTGGCTAAAAACAACTCGCATGGCTTGAAAAATCAATATTTTTGAGTGCTACAACTTGGGTTTACTAGTTAACTTACATATCTAGCACCCCTCTTTGACGGATCACAAAAAGAAAGCGTAGATCTTAAATGGTAGTTGATTAAATGAAGAGAAAGTTAGGGTTTCTTCAAGATCTTGAACATAGTTTTCATTTCTTTTCTTTTGATCAACTTTGAAATACTCAAACAGGTAAGATCCAAACATGAAACCATAGAAAACATATAGATCAAGGGTTTTAGACCTCAAGATCATAAACTTTATATTCCATTAAACTATCAAAACAAATGAAAATAAAGCTTTAAGTTTAGGGTTTTACCTTAATTTTTGAGCTACCCTTCTTACTCTTCCAAAATAGGATCTAAAATTTGGGTGGATGAAGCTTCAAAAACTCCTTCCTCTTCTTCCTTCTCTTTCCCGAATTCTCTCCCTCTTTCTTGTCTCTCTCTAGTTTTGTTTTACTTTTCTATATTAGGAATGAGATGAACTAAGAAGGAAAATAGATTTTATGTTAGTAGATATATATTATGTATATCTAATACTTCTCCCAACATATCTTACTTCCTTTCTCTCACTTATCATACTTAAGTTGTTTGTAAGCTTTGATAAAATAAGTGGCCAAATTAATTAGTGACACCTAGATGGAGTGTGAGAGTAAATGTGACAACCCAAAAAATCGGATTGTCCAGAATTTAAGATTTAAAGAATTAGTTATTAAGAAAATGAATTTTTATTAATAATATTCTGTGCTATGTGTTTATTAATCGTTCTAGAACCTAGGATGATTCTGACTACGAGCTAGACTGAACGAGCAAGAATTTTCAAGACGAAAATAAAAATTTTTCGGGAACAAAAATATTTTTGAGGAAAAGACGAAATAGACACTATTCACCTGACAAAACCTAAGGGTTAGGGTTTAAATAACCTAAGCCTTTCCGAGAGTTCGGTATGTCGAAATGACATTTCGTAGAAAGATTTGACGATAATATATCGTGAAAAGTTAAGTAAGTCGATAAAATTTTTTCTTGAAAAACATGCAGAAATCAGACAAAATAAAAATGACGAAAAGTATTGCTATGTACTTTTCATTCATTTAGCTATGTTAGGGAAAAACGTGAAAGAAAACGCTTAACATCAAAAAGTGTTTTTTAGTTTTTCGGAGATCCGAAGAATGCGTTAAAAGTTAATCGGTAAAGGAAAGACGAAATATCCAAAAATATTTGGATTCCGAGAATCGCAATTTTTAAAACTGTGGACGAATTCCGCAAGACGGAAGCATGAAGCTTCCAAGGAGGTGGATAGTAAGGAGGTGGAGTAAGGAGGTGGGAATAGTATTTTAGGGGTGAAATAACTATTTTGTCCCTAGCTTGGAAAATCTATAAAAGGAGAGCTAAATTTCATTTGTTGGTGATTTTTAAAATTCACCAACATTTGAGAGAGAGAGAGAGAGTTTGGATGAGGAAGAAGAGGAAAAGGAGGAGGAAAAGCTTGCTCGTGTGCAAACTTTGTCTAACGGAAGGAGATTAAAGAAGAAATGTATCGAAAACCTAACTTCTGAATAAATTTTCTTTAAGTTTTATATGTTAAAAACATAGTTTAATGAGAATAAAAGTAACAGATGTTAAGAATGATTTTCATATGGTTGAAATCATGAGAAAAAGAAGAAATAAGAATTACAAGTTTAGTTTATAAATTTCTTAAGGAAGTATAAGATTCGTAATGAATTTGAGCGATCCAAATGAATTATATGAATGATTCGGTGAAATAAGTAAGGAATGGTTTTTTATAACACCGAATTCCAATAAAAGTGAAATTGTAATCAAAATATCGATTAAAAATGAAGAACGAACGAAGAACGCGAAGAACACGAAGAACGTTGTTGATGGACAAATTTAATACCATCATAATATAATTGTTGTTGATGGGCAAGTTTAAAACCATCGCATATAAGTTAGTTTCTTATTGCTTGGTTAGGAACGGTAGAAACGCTCATGAAGAACAGATTAAACTTAGCTATAACGAAGTTATGGCAAAAATTTCATAAAAGATGAACGAGAATTAGAAAGTTAGTAAATGAACCCGAATTTGTAGGGTTTTATAAGAATGTAAGAGAACGTAGAAAATATGAGTCTTGGACTCAAGAACGAACAAGTTCCGAGTTCGGATGACCGAATTACGGACGAACGAACGGAGAGCATTAAAAACGTAAAATGAATAAAGGACGAAGATTAAGCCAATTGAATGGAATGTTAACAGATTCAGAATGAAGTTCTATCTGAGGGGAATTGAAGTACGTAAGATAAGGAAGAGATTAGATTTGGAACGACCTCATTCCGAGTTATAACGAATAAGTTATGGGATCGGGAAGTAAGCGTCTCAAAACGATTAAACACTTAGAAATTTTTTTCAAGAGTTAGGGCTTAGCGCAACCATGCTTTGTAAGGTGAAATGCAAATGCTGACAAGGGGAGTTGGACACTTTGGAAACTCGCGCCATAACGTGAGCAGCATTGTAAGGAGTGGAAATGGCAAATGCAAACCTAGGAAGCCAACACTGCATAGTGGCGCTACAGCGCGAGGGGAAAGAAGGGAACCGGCGCCGCAGCACTGGTGCAGGGCAAGGCCCAGAGAAGAGCTTTTTATTTCTCAAGGAAAGTAAAATGAAAGATAAAGAACGCGTAGTTCACGTAATATAACACTTAAACAAGTGATTTAAACCTTTAGTAAAGGTTGAGCAATAACCCAATATTTTTTAATATAATTAAATAAAGTAAAATTTTTTATATAAATAAAAAGGTATATTAAAACCGATCTAACTAATATGAATGCAAAGTAGAGGCAGTATGTGTAATAACCCAATATGTATATATGTGATAAGATAATTTATTTATTTATGAATATTGCAAATAAAGCGAATAATTTAAATAAAATTTATTATTAATGAATAATTGTAAATAATTATATTGAATTATATTATATTCTTATAATAAATTAATTTTGTAGTAAAAATATTTTATTATTTATTTTCCATGAAAAATAGGATTATTATTGTATATATGATATGATTATTAGGATTATTATGATAAGTATTTTATTATATTAGTTAAGTTAATTATTTTAACTTAATTAATAATGGTATATATGAAAGTTATACGGATATGGATTCAAAACCCTAATTTCGGATTTTGAATAAGGAATGAGAATAATAATATAATATTATTTATATTTCAGTGCTATAAACATGTATGGTATGTGTGTAATGTTAATTTGTGGAGCAGTTATAGTAAAATAGTACAAAACCCTAGCATTACTGATAAACTCTAGTACAGAAGTCAATTACGACTGTAAGATTTGTTAAGTTGTTGTTATGTAATTAATGACAATTATTATAGATTTAATGTTAATTAGGTAAACCCTAATTAATATTTAGAAACCCTAATTACTAAATTAGAACCCTAATTGCTAAGTTATAAACACTAAATATTAATTTAGCAAGCTTAATGGTAATTAGTAAATTATAAAGTCTAATTTACAAGTCCTAAATGATTAGGAAACCTAATTTAATTAGGGAACCCTAATTCACACTTTTAGAAACTAAAATTTCTATTTTAGCCCTAATTACAAAATCTTAGAAAACGAACTTATGAAACCTTAGGGTTAAACCCTAAGGGTTGGAGTGAGATGCCAAGTTTGCCACTAAAAGTAAAAGCCAAATGACATAATTGCCCTTCTTGCATTATTTAATAGATAACTTGTAGAGGTTGCCATAACTTTAGTTGTTGAACAACCCTAGCTTAGCCATGTGCCTATAAACCACAAATATCAATACATTTACCAAACCAAACTCATTGTATTCAAATTATATATATAAATCAAGAGAGAGAGACAAGTTCAATTATTAGTTCATTTTGTGCTCATACACCCAACAAAGCCTCTCTCTCTAAACCCACGAAAAATATTAAGTATATGGGTCCCAAATCAAGTCCACTAGAACACTACAATCGGATCAGGAAGCTTAGAATCAAAGAAAGTTCAAGTGAGGTATAACCCTAAAAAAATCGATCTATAAAGTCATGTTAGATGTTAAGTTTTTGTGTTTAAATATGTTGTTTATAGTGTAACTAAATGATCTGGGTTGCTAGATAGTAGATCCATAACATTTATATGCACGAATTTGATGTTTTCAAAAATCTGGAAAAACTGGAAAACATGGTCTGACAACGGAATGTCAGACCACATAGAGCTTTGTCCATGTATAGTTTTGCCTGTTTAAAGGATTGTATGTGTAGTTTGTCATGTAGGCTTTGATCTGGAACTTGAATCAAGTCCAGATCATGTACAGATTTCATGTTATTGATGGTCAAAGTCGGTTGACTGACTATGACCAAGTGAATCTGGAAAACCCAGATCGTGCCCAGAAACGTCTGACAAGATGTTCTTGGGCTCTAATCTTTCATTTGTTTGTTACTTTGTTATGGATTTTGCATCTAAGTTGTAATATATTGTTTAAACTACGTGTTAATGCCTTTAGAACACATAAACATCAAACTGGGTGGATTTAGTGGACGGTCAAACCAGGCAAGATGATCACGGTTTCTATTTTTTGGGTAACCCCTAAAAACGTATGAACGTGATTTCGACATGGTTTAATGGGAACCATATGATGATTGATTATGTTGTTGTTATACTGTATTTTTATGTAATAGATCTCTTCCTTTACATGTTGGCTACACACTAGAACCATTAGATAACAAAATGATACAAGAACAATAAGTAGTGGAAGCTCAAAAAGTAGGTCGCTTTTCGATTCGTTTCTTCATTTTTGGGTAACCCAAAAAATGAAGAACAACTCTAACAGCTTGTTCTGAGCCTTAGATCTTGCTCGTGTGTTGTGATATAAACCAAAAATTGTTATGTACTTGTAGTACTACATATATACTACAATAATCGACCCTAAGCTTGCCCAGAAACATCAAGAATTACACTTGGTCAAACATAGCTACTTGATAACTATCTATGAATGTTCTTGATGATCAAGAACACCTAAGGCGGCACTTACTGTCGCTAAAAGCTTTAGCGACAGACTTATTAATTTATTTATTTTAATTTTAAAAATCATTTTAAAAATAGAAAATAATTTTAAAAATTACAAAATTAGTTTTAAAAATTATTTTAAGTTATAAAATTAACTTTTAATAATTTGGCATATTTTCCATAAATATTAGTATTTATTTGAATATTATTGATATTTAATTTATTTAATAAATGCATTAAATAAATTAATTAAAAATGATTTTATTATATTAAAAAACATTTTAAATGATAATAAGGTATTTAAAAATATTTTAAGTTATAAAATGTAACTTTTAATATTTTAAAGCAAATTTCATTAATTATTTAATATTAATGATATTAGATTTATTTAATAATTATATTAAATAAATTAGTTTAAAAATGATTTTAATATTATAAAAATCATTTTAAATGAAAATAAAGAGTTTAAAAATATTTTAAGTTATAAAATATAACTTTTAATATTCAAAAGGTAAATTTCATTAATAATTTAATATTAATGATATTAGATTTATTTAATAATCATATTAAATAAATAGTTTAAAAATGGTTTTATTAATTTAAAATCATTTAAAGAAGGATATAAATGGTTTAAAAATATTTTAAGTTATTATAAATGACTTTTAATATTTTAGTGAATAATACCTTAATATTTAAATATTAATGGTAATTATTTAAAAATGATTTTAAATATTTTAAAAATCATTTAAGGGTAATATTAAGACTTTAAAAATATTTTAAGTTATTATAAATAACTTTAATATTTTAGCAATGGTTTCATTAATATTTGGATATTATTTAAATATTAATGATAATAGAATTATTTAATATTTAAATCATTTAATAATGATTCCAGTGGTTGAAAAAATCATGATAAATTATAATAATTATTTAAAGTTTATTATAAGTCATTTAAAAATAATATGATTGATATTTAAATTATCCAGAATAATATTTAAGATACAGATTAGAGTTTTATTAACAATAAACTCGATAATTACCCGATAAAGCCGTCGGTACACCAAAATATTACCAAAATTGATTCGAACCTAGCTATATAGGTTGACCTGATTAGTGTCTGTTTGTGTCCTAATGACTGATAAACATATGTGACAATGTGATTAGGTTATGTGTTGACTGTAAATAACAATACGATTAGTTATGATATGTTATTCTAATCGATAGAACAATCATATGAATGATAGGTCGTTGAATTAAAGATATAACTAAGTTGTGTAAGCAACAGATCAGGCAAGTATCCTAACCTTTGCATTTACTTTATGCAATGGACATGAGTAAGAAAGTTTCAGAATTATATTATCGTTGTGCCAGATTATTAACTCTATTGTTATTGATTATGTATCCAAATATTCGTATTCATGCAAGTTCTCGAACTTTATTCGTTCATTATTTATTAATTATAATATTATTGTAAGATTAAGATTATATATATATATATATATATATATATAGATATATATATATATATATATATGTTCATTAATTTCTAAGTATGGTTATACAAATGTCATCACTTGTATAATTATTGTATTTAATCACATGTTGATACATACTTATTGGTTTCCAGTATGTACATCTTAATTAAAAGTCGTCTAAGCTATATGACTCGGCTAGAAACAGATTTAAAAATATCATTGAATATGATAGAACCCTATTGATATCCAACCAAATTATTTTGGTTCAGATTCAGACTAAGTATGAACATCCCGAATCTGGGAAACTTTTGTGCGCCCAAGGCGGATAAGATGAATGAGAATATCATTCTAGTATGTAGTATTGATCAATACAGGGCATAACGGGTTGATCACCCCCGTGCTCGTAAGTTATGATGGTTTACAGATGAAGTTCTGTTTAACCTTTTTAAAAACTAAAAATTGAAAACTATGTTCATAGTCTGTCGATCGCTCTCTATTTATAGTCAGTACGTAGTTTCAAAAATTTGAAATAGAATTGATATGTTGATTAGAATTATTTCAGTTTACTTCACAACTATTGATTCGTTGTAGAAGTGCCCTTCACAGAAAACATTTAATTCTTTTAGCTAACTTTTATTGACAGTTATTACTTGCTGGGCAATCAAATGCTCATTCTTGCTTAATTTAAATATTTCTAGTGAAGTATGATCAACCTGAAGGCTCTGCTAGGAACAAAAGGAAAGGAAAGCTGACAGAATAAGTTTGTGTTATCTTATGTAATAGCTAGACTTAATTAAGATGATGATATTTATTATCTATCATGTAATGAATGTATTAAAGGTCGCGTACCTGGTATTTAGACAACTCTTATATGTAAATTAAGTTTGATATTTATGACATTATTATTATTATTGGTATCAGAGCTTTAGGGTTAGAAACCTTAGGTGATGATAGACCTTAGGCTATAACTGATAAGTGGATTTTATATCCACGAATTGATGTCCATTTCAAGCTTAATCGTTGTTTTTTTTCTTGTTTTCATGTTCGTTTTTACTCGTTTTGTGTTATTTTGTATGTAGGATAGGTGGTGTGGTGATTGAATGAAAAAAGGAAGCATTTGGAGCATTTTGGTTGCAAGAATCAAGATTAGCCAAGCCAGTTTGCGTAGGTTACCTCATTTGAAGTGCCCCTCTTTGCTATACACCCACTTTGGTGAAGGGGTCTTCAACATTAGTTTATAGAATGGATGTCCACCGGGGTGGGCTCTTATTAGGTATGTACCCCCGCCGGGGCGGGGGGTCTCGACTGCTGAGTCTCCTATCTTGCTTTGAACTCTGTTGGAACATGTATTTTAGCTCTTGTAATGTGCTTGGACTCTAATTAGCAGGGGAATTCGACATGGACTTAGTGTTGGGATAGCTATTGCTCAATTAACAACAAATTGAACAAGACACAAGGCATATTACATAGATTAATTCCAGAATTTCATAGCAAGCTTTGGAGGGAGATTTTGAAGATATATTTCGTGACGATTGCGGATTAAAGCTACGTGAAGGGTGTTTTGCGTTATTCTTCATCTTAGTCTTATATTTGTAATTGAAAAGATGTTTTCTTTGAATGATTCAGTTATTAATTCATTTATGATGAACTAATTCACTTGTTAAGCTTATGATGGATCTTTAAGTGAAACGATGATTTTGTAAACTTTGATTTTCAATTCAATAAGCTATTTTCCAGTTTATCTATGTTAATTTGAGCTTAAATTTGTGAATTGCCTGATCAACAATTCTTTGTGGATTTGTATGGAATCGAGAGAGGATATACGAATCTAGACTTAGTTAATATAGCATGCGTTCATGAATTTTGTGAATAATAGAATCTTGATGAATGTTAAGGTAGAGATATGCTTGACATCGCATGTAATTGGATAGGGAACTTAACTGTAAACCTTCTTTAATTATAATTCACATAGAGATATAGTGAGTAAGGTGTTTAACTTATTTCTATCTAATTTATGGATTTAAGTTAATACGGTATTAGTGCATCGAGAGGTGGCTAGTAGTACATTCGTGTTCTTGATTAATAAACTGGGATAATGAGTTGAATTGGAATAAAGGTGTAGAAATCAGAGTGAAGCTTAGGGTGAAATCATAATTCTAATTCTCCATTCATTGTTTGAAATTTCAGTTTTGATATTTGTGATTGTTTGGTGATAGTATATTTATTAATAATTTAGTTTCTATAATTTTAATCATTAAATTGGGTAGTTTAATAAAATTAGGATTAATAGGTAATTGATAATTGTAAGGTTAAATTTCTTACTAAATTGTCTCTGTGGGAATGATACTCTACTTACTACTATATTACTTGTTGACCACGTATACTTGCGTGTTGTGCGTATATAGATTTTACCCAACAAGTTTTTGGCGTCGTTGCCAGGGATAAATTTAGTATAGAGTTTAATATTTGTATAATATCAGTTTAATTAGTCCAGTTTTACTTAAAGATTTTTATTTTTGTTTTACTCCTCTTATTTCAGGTTTTTGAAGTGGTTTATGCCAAGTCGGTCAAAAAATCCAAACTTACTGCCTTTTGAGGACGACATTGAGAAACGGTTCCAGAGGTTAAGTAAGTGGATCAAGGAAACGAGGGAAGACTTTGAAAAATCGAAAAAAAGAAGAGGTAATGGCGGTAGAAGATCGTAAAGCGTTGAGGACTTTGCACACACCCAAGGTGGTGAGGCTATGATCGAGCATCACGAGGCTGCAATTCTTCGCAAATACATTCGAAATCAAGTCTGGGATGATTCAGATGATCCAGAATTTAGTCCAGTTTGGGGGATTGGCAAATGACGATCCGAATGAACATCTAGTCAGCTTTCTAGAGATTTGTGACACCTTCAGGTATAACTGGGTGTCGGATGATGCGGTAAGACTTCTCTTGTTCCCATTCACCTTACGGGACAAGGCGAAGAGTTGGTTATACTCTCTACCGCCAGGATCGATAACTACGTGGGAAGACTTAGCTCAGAAATTCCTAGCCAAATTTTTCCCATCGGCAAAAACTGCAAAAAATGAGGAATGAGATAATGATGTTTGAGTAGCAACATGGGGAATCGCTGTACGAGGCATGGGAGAGATACAAGGAGTTGCTCAGAAAGTTCCCGCATCACGGATTGCCTAAGTGGCTGCAAATGAATACTTTCTATAATGGACTACATGGGAATCTCAGGACCAGTATTGATGCAGCGTCGGGTGGAGCGTTCATGGCTAAGAGTTATGAGGAGGCCTACAATTTGATTGAGACAATGACGGCTAACAACTACCAGTGGCTTACAGGAAGAATGACACAGGCAAAGGAAGCTGGAGTGTTAGAAGTAAATGGGGTGACAACAATATAAGCACAAATATCAGCACTTTCCAAGAAGTTGAACGCTATGACAGGGGCACAGGTACAACAGGTTGCGGTTGTGTGTGAATTGTGCGCGGGTGACCATCCTACAGATCAATGCACAATTAATCCAGTGTCCGTGCAATTCGTGGGTAGCTACAACAGGGGTCCACAGAATATGTATCAAAATACTTACAACCAGGGGAATAGGAATCACCCAAATTTCTTATGGAGTAATAATCAACAACATCAAGCTCCACGCCCATCATATCCCCCAGGTTTTCAGAATCATCAACAACAGGCTCAACATCAAGAAAGAAAATCAGATTTAGAGGAGATGTTGTCGAAATATATAACAAGCAATGAGGCAGCAATGAAAAACCAAGTAATGTCCATCAAGAATTTGGAAAATCAGATGGGACAAATTGCCTTAGCATTGAATAACAGGCCACAAGGGACTTTACCGAGTGATACCGAGAGAAATCCGAAGGGAAACCACGAACAGTGTTAGGCAATCACGTTGAGGAGTGGAAAACATTTAGAAGGGAAAGGTGTAGAAAATTTAGCTATATCGGATGAAAAAATTGATGACAGCAAAGTGGTTGAAGGAAATAAGGCCGAGAATAAGAAAAGTGAGAAAAAAAGTTAGATGACAAGCCAGTTGTGTATCCTCCACCACCGTTTCAGCAGAGGGTCCAAAAACAGAAATTAGATAAGTAGTTCGCGAAGTTTTTGGGAGTTTTTAAGAAACTTTAGATTAACATCCCGTTCGCTGAAGCCCTAGAGCAGATGCCAAGTTATGCGAAGTTTATGAAAGGGATTCTGTCCAGGAAAAAGAAATTGGAAGACTTCAAAACAGTGGCATTAACAGAGGAGTGTAGTGCGGTTTTACAGCGAAAGTTGCCACCGAATTTGAAAGATTCGGGGAGTTTCACTATTTTGTGCATGATCAGGAACATGTCATTTAATAAGTGTTTATGTGATTTGGGGGCGAGTGTGAACCTTATGCCGTTATCAGTCTACACAAAATTGGGTTTTCCAGCTCCAAAGCCTACGAACATCTCACTACAGTTGGTGGATAGGTCAGTCACATATCTGTGAGGCATAGTAGAGGACATATTGGTTAAGGTGGATAATTTTATATTCCCCACAAATTTCATCATTCTGGATTTTAAGGAGGACAAGAGCATCTCAATTATCCTAGGGAGACCTTTCTTGGCTACGGGTAGGACACTCATCGACGTACAAAAAGGCGAACTTACTATGAGAGTTCAAGATCAAGAAATTAAATTTAACGTGTTCAGGGCCATGAAATTCCCTACGGATGAAGAAGAATGTTTCAAGATAGACATTATCGAGCAGATAATCAGTGAAGACATGGGCAAGAGTTTGGTCAACGATCCATTGGAAATAACATTATTGGGGGATGAAGAGTTTGATGACCCGGAATTTGTGGATTACTTACAGATATTAGACTCATTGCCACGAGTTAGCCGATTCAGAGCACCATTTGAACCATTACACACGGAGGAGAAAGCCACAACAAGGATGAAACCATCGTTGGAGGACCCACAGACTCTGGAACTTAAGCCACTACCTAAACACCTCAGGTATGCGTATTTAGGCAATTCAAATTCTTTACCTGTTATTATTTCTACTGCACTTAACGATTTATAGGAAGAAAAATTGCAGAGGGTGCTTAGGGAACATAAATCAGCGATAGGATGGACGATAGCGGATATCAAGGGAATCAGCCCTTCTTTTTGCATGCACAAGATTCTGATGGAAGACGATGTAAAACCGATGGTCGAGCAACAATGAAGACTCAAACCAATTATGAAGGAAGTTATAAAGAAAGAAATTCTGAAATTGTTGGATGCCGGTATCATCTACCCAATTTTTGACAGTAAGTGGGTTAGTCCGGTTCAGTGTGTGCCAAAAAAGGGTGGAATGACCGTGATACAGAATGAGGACAACGAGCTAATTTCGATGAGGATAGTGACTGGTTGGAGGGTTTGCATGGACTACAGGAAGTTGAATAAGGCAACCCACAAAGATCATTTTTCGCTGCCCTTTATCGATCAAATATTGGACAGATTGGCGGGACATGAGTACTACTGTTTATTGGATGGGTACTCGGGCTATAATCAAATTATCATCGCTCTTGAGGATCAAGAGAAGACTACATTTACATGCCCTTATGGCACATTCGCATTCAGGAGAATGTCGTTTGGTTTGTGTAATGCACCTACTACCTTCCAATGTTGTATGATGACCATCTTCTCAAATATGGTGGAGAAAAACATGGAAGTCTTCATGGACGACTTTTCTGTCTATGGGGACTATTTTGATACTTGCCTAGGGAATTTGGTGATGGTGTTACAAAGATGCAAAGACACGAACCTGGTACTTAACTGGGAAAAATGCCACTTCATGGTTGAGGATGGCATAATTTTGGGTCACAAGGTCTCGACTCAAGGATTGGAGGTTGATAAAGCTAAGCTGGAAACAATCGAGAAACTGCCTCCACCGAGCTCAGTAAAGGGAATTAGAAGTTTTCTGGGACATGCTGGGTTCTACAGGAGATTCATAAAGGACTTCTCTAAAATTGCAAAACCTTTGTGCATTCTTTTAGAGAAGGATTCCATTTTTAATTTTGATGAGGAGTGTAAGTCGGCTTTCGAGTTGTTGAAGAAGAAGTTGACTACAGCCCTCGTGATCGTCGCACCGGATTGGAATATGCCTTTTGAACTAATGTGTGATGTAAGCGACTATGCAATTGGGGTTTTTTTGGGTCAACGTCGAGAGAAGGTATTTCACGCCATATATTATGCAAGAAAGACGCTTATGGAGACTCAAATGAATTACACAACTACAGAAAAGGAATTGCTTGCAGTGGTGTATGCGTTCGACAAATTCTGGGCATACTTGATTGGGACTAAGGTGATAATCTACACAAATCATTCGGCTATTTGGTACCTAATTGCAAAAAAAGATGCTTAGCCATGCCTTATCCGATGGATTCTCCTTTTACAAGAATTTGATTTAGAAATAAAGGATAGAAAGGGGACAGAGAACCAAGTCGCCGATCATTTATCTAGGCTGGAAAATTAAGATAAACAGAAGGAGGACAAGTGTGCAATCAACGAGTCATTCCCGGATGAGCAATTGTTTGGGATAAATATAGAATTTCCATGGTATGAGGACTATGTGAATTATCTAGTGAGCAACGTTCTCCCACCTGATCTTATAAGATAACAGAAAAAGAAGTTTCTTCATGACATAAAATGGTACATGTGGGACGAACCTTATCTATTCAAGTAGTGCGCTGATAAAATGATTAGAAGGTGTGTGCCCCAAAGTGAAGTGAAGAACATACTGCATGAGTGTCACTCATCTGCGTATGGCAGACATTATGGTAGTGAGAGGACAGCAACAAAGGTGCTTCAATCCGGGTTTTATTAGCCTACACTATTTAAGGACGCCCACCAGTTTGTCAAAACATGTGATAGATGTCAAAGGGTGGGCAACATTTCGAAAAGGAATGAGATGCCTCTACAAAAAATTCTAGAAGTTGAGATTTTCGATGTATAGGGCATCGATTTCATGGGGCCATTCCCTTCGTCACTTAACAATCAGTACATTCTGCTCGCAGTGGATTACGTCTCAAAATAGGTTGAAGCCGCAGCACTCTCATCGAATGATGCCAAAGTGGTTCTAAAATTCCTACAGAAGAACATTTTTACAAGGTTTGGCATGCCGAGAGCTATCATAAGTGATGAAGGTAGTCACTTCTGCAACAAATCGTTTCAGCTCTATTGGCAAGGTATGGGGTCAACCACAAAGTAGCGACGACTTATCATCCCCAAACCAGTGGGCAAGCTGAGGTGTCGAACATGGAAGTCAAGAGAATCTTGGAAAAAGTGGCGAACCCGAATCGAAAGGATTGGTCGCTCAGGTTGGATGATGCATTATGGGCCTACCGGACTGCGTATAAAACACCAATCGGGATGTCACCATATCAACTACTGTACGGAAAGGCTTGTCACTTACCAGTCGAGTTACAATATAAGGCTTATTGGGCGATTCAGAAACTCAATTTTGATCAAGCAGCTGTAGGGGAAAAGCGATTACTGCAATTAAACGAGCTCGATGAATTTCGCCTTTAAGCCTACGAGAACTCCAAGTTATACAAGGAAAAGGTCAAGAGATGGCACGACCAAAAAATTATGCAAAGAACATCCGAGCCAGGGCAATCATTCCTTTTGTTCAACTCACGGTTAAGATTGTTCCCAGGCAAGCTTAAGTCAAGATGGTCAGGACCATTCACAATAAAAAGGGTGTTCTCTCATGGCGTCGTTGAACTCTACAGTCGGAACCCATTAGAAACTTTCAAGGTTAACGGTCAACATTCAACGATTAAAGCACTATTGGGGTGACGAGTCCAACACCGATGTCATCAACATCACATTATCCGACATACCATGAACAGGAAGTAGTCAGGCTGAACGATTTAAAATCAAGCGCTAATTGGGAGGTAACCCAATCATACTTTTATTTTTTGTATTTTCATTCATAGTTTAGATTAAGTAGTAAGTATAATAAGTTCATTAAGTAGCCATTACATTGTATGATTCTTGTTAATCTCTCAACCATGCTCAAGTTGATCAACAATCTAATAGCTTTTACATTTCATGGCTTGCAGGGTGAGAAAATGTATATTAAGTGGCATAGCATGAAGAAAAGAAGAGAAAATGGGTCAGCTGCAGTGTACATGCCCGCCGGGGTGGGTCCCTAATGAACTACACCCCCCGCCGGGGGTCTCCCAAGGAAATTAATAGTGACCATACAGCCACGGAAAGGTCCCCAACTCAACTAGCAGAACCCTATATGCCCAGGTATGAGATTCCTAAACTACCCCCCCGAGCTGAGGGTCAAACGCAAATGAGACTTATTCTAAGAGTTACATGGTTCCTTCCCAATGACACCACTTCTCCATTACTTCATCAATAACTCCAACCACCACCCATTACACCCACTTCAACCCCACGATTTCCACTACTCCATTACTTCTCCCCATCACTCCAATCCAATACTCCCTTAAATCACATCATACCTATATATATTCACACCCTCAAAACTCAAATTCCTCACAAAGTTCACCAACATCTCACAAGTCTGCGAATTAGGGCGTCCATAGAGGTAAATTTAGAGCAATTGAGTGTGAAGCACAACTATACAAACTAATCATCTTCTCTCATCCATTTTCCCACATAAAATTGACAAGTTTGGGGGAAGAATTTTCTGTGTACACCAAGTGTTCGACAGTTTGTGTGAACCAACTTTGGGGTGGAGATATTGTTATTCGGGCTTCCGAGAGTCAATGGCTTCGCAACCCACATCGAAATGCCAAAGGGGAGAAATTTAAGGCCCACACAATCGACACGGACCTTCGATCACCAAAAATTTATAAGTGCCACCGCCGACCGATACAATTATATGATGACAATAGCCCTTACACCGGAGCGGGGGTTGGCACCGGATCATGTCGATGGGGAAATGATGCAAAAAATTTATCAGAAGGGCTAGAACAAATTCACCAAGGAACTTGAGCCCGTCGTTGTCGATATAATCAAGGAATTCTATGCGAACACTGAGGACAAAGCCCCCTTCAATGCCTATATGCGGGGTTGATTAGTTCCGTTCAGTGCTAATGCCATCAACACCTATTATCAGCTGCGTGTGCCTCGACAGTGCCAATATGCTCACCTACGGAATTTTGATCCAGACTATGAGGCGATACTCAAGGAAATGACTAAGCTGGGAACAACATGGATCAAAGGTCGGAAGGGAGGCACAATTTTTCATAGCAAAGATCTCAGTCGGTATGGTAAAATTTGGTATGCTTTCTTTTGTGCTAAATTGTAGTCGTCCCAACACACATCGGACGTGACCAAGGAGAAGACATTACTGCTGTACGCGATTGTGCAAGACTTCATCATTGATGTCGGGGACATAATATTTTTTTCCATCCGCCGGTGCTTACGAGGATACTTTTCAGGCAGCTTGCCACACCCATCACTCATATGTGGGTTGTGTCACCAAATGGGTGTGAGATGGTCTGACGATGAACCCACACAAATGCCACTTTAGTTACTAGATTCCAGAATGATAGTGCAGTATTTGGTGTGGGCCGGAGGTGATTCCCATCCTAGAGGTCTGGGTTTTATCTTTCCATCAGCTTCGGAGGACAAAGTTGATGCTGCAGACACCTAGGAGGATGAGGGCGAGACTATGGGAGATCAAGGAACCGAGCAGGTACTGCAATCCGAGGCATTATCCAGTCCTCAGTTTCTTGACTTTCAACGTCAAATGGATGCGCACAACAAAGAAGCACGTCGGGAGATGCGACGACTTGCATTAAGGCAAGACCACATATTTGATGCTATGCACACGTCTTTCGCTTCAATCAATATGACACTTCAGAGCTTCAATACAGCTGCACAATTCCCATATCAGCAGCCCATGCCAATGCCAAGGTTTCCGCCAAGTGATTCAGAGGAAGAAGATCAACCACCACCTCCCCAGACTTAAGCGATTGCAGGGAAGTTCTCACACACTTAATTGCGATTATCCATCCAATGAGGGCATTGTATTACTTAAGTTTGGGGGATTTAATTACTTGTTTGCAAGCATAATGTCATTAGTTAGGATTACATTTGTCATTGCATTACATTTATCATTGCATCCTAGGTTTGCATATTAATTTAGGAATTATCACATAGTTGCATGATAGCTTAAGTGCATACATAGTAGTTTAGGGTATTTTTGTTATTACATTTTTATTTTTGCATTGTGTTATGTTTGATATTTATAATAAAAAAAAAATTTAGTTACATATTGTGTTTGCTTATGTCCAGCAGTGTTATATTTCTTACATACATAGATGTAAAATTAGACTTCTTCAAATCTAGTTGAGATCCTTGGGAACTATTTATCTGAGTGTGGGTATTAATAGCATGGACTGTTCATGTTGTTATTGATAATCTAGATTTCGGATAGATAGTTACTATTGATACGATAGTACAAATTCGTTTGGCTTAAATTATACATCTGGGTGAGGGTATTAGTAATATGGACTGTTCATGTTATTGCTGATACTCTGAATTTCGGATAGATAGACTCTAGTCATAGATACGATTCATATATCCAAGTGAGGGTATCCAAACACAGAAAAAGTTCTCTTAAGAATTGACATCTGTTATGAGATACTGTAAATTTTGGATCTATGGGAATTATATCTGCTAGTCCCTCTATTTAATGTAATCTTATAATAAGATACCATGGGTGTATAGATTTAAAAGCATTATGTTGATTTTCTGTAAACACCGTATCAAATACCGTGGGAGTATAGATATGGGGGCGTTACAATTTTGGTATCAAAGCTGTTTAGGCTATAGATATAAGGAAGAGAAATCTTAGTATATAGTCTTCGAGTCCGTAAAAAATTTAAAAGTATACATAAAAATTATTATGTTGTGTAATTTCTATACAGTATTAAAGGAGTTTTCTTTTATAGATGGCCAACTCCAATACTTAGGAAATGGTAATAGCCAATAATCCACCACAAATAGAGTCATACATAGCTAGTGTTGTAGAAGATGAGGAATTACTTCATGATCAACAACTGTTAGATGCTGAGGAAGAAGACGATCTAGTGACATGATAGTTAATGAGAATTGATGAGCATGATGAGGCAATGGCATCACTGTTGAAAATAACAGAACATGGAGGTAATAAAATGAGGTTTAGGGCTGATATAGCTGAGGGAGTGCTACATCATGAGAGGGGACATATTCAACGACTAAAAGTACAATTGCACGATGCACAAAGGGGCAGAAAGGAAATTCAGTCAAGGCTTCTTAAAACATCTCTGGGTGTTCGAGATACTTTTAATGATTTACAGTGCCATGTAGTTCGATATCCGGTAGAGGAGAAGAAGACGACTTATCTCATCGATCGATCTGTGGTTTGTCACATGATCTAGGATTCCTTTGATGATATCAATGAATTCTAGAGAGTAGCATATGTGGTTGAATGCTTTATATTAATACAATAAAGAAGCATTCAAAGTTTGTAATCAGTACTTTGTAGTATGTTTAATTATGAAGTTGTTGTGTAATACTATTGTGATTTATGAAATAAACAATATGTTGTGTTACTCAAATTCTTATGTGAATTTTTATTGGTTTATATAGAATCATGCCACCAACCAGAAGACCCTAAAGAGAAATGAATGATGATAATTCTACCCAACAGTTAGTAGACTATGCTAGGAGTTATAAATAGACCTGTGAACCAGAACACAAATTGTAAAGACTTTAAATTAGTTGGACCACTTGAGTTTAAGGGTACATCAGAACCTATAGATGCAAAAATTTGGATTTCTGAAAAATAGAGAAATTTTTCCTAGTAACCAATGTTAATAATAACCAAAAGATAACTTTTGCAACCTTTTTCTTAAAAGGTGAGGCTAATTATTGGTGGGAATCAACTAAAGGTCGGGTAGAAACTGAAATTATTCCTTGGGATATATTCAAAGAGTTGTTCTTTGAAAACTATTTTTCCCAATCCCTGAAAGACCGAATGGAAATAAAATTTTTGGACTTAAAACAAGGAGATCTTACTGTAACCCAGTACACAACTAAGTTTAATGAACTATCCAGGTTTGCTCCACATCAAGTAACTACTGAACTTAGAAAGACTCGTAGGTTTTAGGAGGGTTTAAAACCTCAGATTCAGAGTAGATTGTTAGTACTTCAAATAAAAACTTTCTCTGAAATACTAGAGATAAAAACTTTCTCTGAAATACTAGAGAAGGCCACTATAGCCGAAAGTGAGAATGACAGTCTTGCTAAATTTCATCAGGACAAGCGAAGTCAAAATGAAAAAGGAAAAATTAGAATAGAACCCAGTTTAGGTGGGTTTAATAACAAAACGTAAGTGGGATAATTCTTTTTCTAACAACCCGGGGAAAAGGATAGGAAATACTAACAATAACTTTAGTAATAATAATATTAAACCTTGTCCTAATTGCGGTAAGAAACACAGAGGAGAATGCCTTCATAACAAATGTTTTAATTGTGGACAGTCAGGACATTATTTTCCACAGTGTCCTCTTCCAAGGAAAAATAAATGTTTTAATTGTGGTTCCTTAGACCATTTTTTAAGGAACTGTCCCAAACCTAGGAATCAAGGAGGAAAAGGGGTTAGAATACCAGAGAATAATCAATCAACGAAGAGTCTGCAATTGAATTCGAGAATAGACCTACCGCGAGAACATTTAATATGTCGGTGAGGGATGTTGTTGCTTTACAGGACGTGGTGATAGGTATCATCCCTATCAACACTTTAAATGCATATGTGTTATTCGATTCTGGTGCTACATGTTCTTTTGTGTCTAGTAATTTCTCTACAAACTTGAATACACCTTGTGAAAATCTAGACAAACCATTCTGCATGGAAATTGCTAATAATAAAAGAATTTCGGTTAAGACTATTTATAGAAACTGTAGTGTGGTAATAAAAGGACATAATTTTAAGGTAGATTTGATACCAATTCAGTTGGGAGAATTTGATGTAATTTTTGGAATGGATTGGTTAGTTAATCATAATGCGATGATTGATTGCCATAAAAAATGTATAAACCTTTTGACTGCTTCGAAGTCAAAGGTAGTGTTCAACGGTAGTTATTCACCTAAGCAATTTCGATGTTTGACTATAGTTCAGGCAAAAAGATTACGGAGAAAGGGTTGCTTAGGATATTTGGCCTATAGATTTGATACTCGACAGGAAAGAGTAAAACTAGATCAAATACCTATAGTTAAGGAATTTCTTGATGTATTTCCGAATGACTTACCAGGTTTGCCTCCAGATAGGGAAATTGAGTTCGTCATTGATCTTGCACCAGGAACAACACCAGTTTCTAAAGCACCGTACAGAATGGCACCTATAGAACTAAAAGAGTTACTTATTCAATTACAGGAAGAACTCTTAGATAAAAAGTACATACAACCTAGTGTTTCACCCTAGGGAGCACAAGTTCTGTTTGTAAAGAAGAAGGATGGAACTATGAGACTATGTATAGACTATAGGGAGCTAAATAAGTTAACTATTAAAAATAATTATCCTTTACCAAGGATTGATGATTTTTTTGACCAATTAAAAGGGGCTGAACATTTTTCAAAAATTTACTTTAGAACAGGTTATAATCAATTAAAGGTAAGAAAGGAGGATGTGCCAAAAACGGCGTTTAGGACACGCTATGGACATTATGAGTTTCTTGTAATGTCTTTTGGATTAACAAATGCACCAGAAGCATTTATGATTTAATGAACCGAGTGTTTAAACCATGCTTAGATAAATTTGTTGTAGTGTTTATCGACGATATTCTAGTATACTCAAAAAACACGGGAAGAGCATACTGAACACTTGAGGGTCGTATTGGAAATATTACGAAAGGAACAACTTTATGCAAAGTTTTCCAAGTGTGAATTCTGGTTGAAGAGAGTTCAATTTTTAGGTCACGTAATTGATAAGAATGGAATATCTGTAGATCCAGCTAAGATCGAAACGGTTGTGAATTGGGAACAACTAACAACTCCAACAGAAGTGCAAAGTTTTCTCGGTTTAGCGGGTTATTATCGATGATTTATAAAAGATTTTTCAAAAATAGCAACCCCATTAACTAATTTAACTCGAAAGACGGTGAAATACGTCTGGACAGATAAATTTGAGGAAAGCTTCCAAGAGTTGAAGAAGCGACTGAGCATAGCTCCAGTGTTATCCTTACCAGATGATACATGAGGTCTTGTAGTATATAGTGACGCATCACACAGAGGTTTAGGGTGTGTGTTGATGCAACATGGGAAAGTGATAGCTTATGCATCATGACAACTCAAAGATTATGAGAAGAGGTATCCTACTCATGACCTAGAGTTAGCTGCGGTAGTTTTTGCTCTAAAGATTTGGAGACATTTTTTGTTCGGGGAGAAGTGCGAGATATATACAGATCATAAAAGTCTGAAATATATTTTTACACAAAAGGAATTAAATTTAAGACAGTGACGATGGTTAGAACTGATAAAAGATTATGACTGTGAAATCTTATATCATCCCGGTAAAGCCATTGTTGTTGCTGATGCGTTAAGTAGGAAGAATCAGGAAAAATTGAATGTATTAACCACCAATGTTAGGTTAATAAAAGACTTTGAAAATTTAGAAATTGAGGTGGAATGTCCAACTACCTCTACCCAAAAATTGTATATTTTAGAAGGAGTTTCATCTCTGCTTAATAAAGTTAAAGAGATACAGGAGAAGGATGAAGAATGTCAGAAGTTCAAATCTAATTCAACACATGATAAGTATAATAAATTTAGAATAGATACGGATGGAATAATAAGATATGAAAATAGAATTTGGGTTCCGTTAGACCAAGCTTTAAAAGATGAAATTTTAAATAAAGCTCATAACTCTAAATTTGATATACATCCTGGCAGTACAAAAATGTATAAGGATTTAAGTCGACACTTTTGGTTGTCGAACATGAAAAAAGAAATAGCTGAATGGGTAAGTAAATGTCTCACGTGTCAAAGGGTTAAGGCTGAGCATCAAAATCTGAGTGGTTTACTTCAACCCTTACCAATTCCCGAGTGGAAGTGGGAATATATAACTATGGATTTTGTTGTTGGTCTTCCAGCTACACAAAAGAGCCATAATGCCATTTGGGTAATAGTTGACCGTTTAACAAAATCAGCTCACTTTTTACCTATTAAGATTACTCATAACCTAGATCACCTTGCCAAACTTTACACTAATGAAATTATCTCCAGACATGGAATACCTGTGTCCATAGTATCAGATCGAGATCCAAGATTTACTTCTAATTTTTGGAAA
The DNA here is from genome assembly GCA_020205605.1 of Panax ginseng. Taxonomy (NCBI): domain Eukaryota; kingdom Viridiplantae; phylum Streptophyta; class Magnoliopsida; order Apiales; family Araliaceae; genus Panax; species Panax ginseng. The sequence goes on from CM035132.1 coordinate 139,387,941, forward strand.
AGTCTTTAGAAACACTTAGGAACACAGCTAAGATTAAGTACAGCTTATCATCCTCAGACTGATGGTCAAAGTGAGAGAACCGTACAAATATTAGAAGATATGCTGAGAACTTGTATTATAAACTTCAAAGGAAGTTGGGAAGATCAGTTACCCTAAGTTGAATTTGCTTATAACAATAGTTATCATGGTAGCATAGGTATACCACCCTATGAAGATTTATATGGGCATAAATGTAGAACACCTTTATGTTGGGATGAAGTTAGGACCTGAGATAATTCAACAAAAAACTAAAACTATCAGAATTATTCGTCAACGATTACAAGCATCTCAAGATCGACAAAGGAAATACGCCGATCCACATCGTCAACAACGAAACTTTAACGTAGGAAGTCACGTATTCTTGAAAGTATCTCCTTGGAAAGGCAAGATACGTTTTGGCAAGAAAGAAAAATTAAGTCCGAGATTCATTGGACCTTTTGAAATTTTGAGAAGGGTTGGTGAAGTTGCTTATGAAATAGCACTACCTCCTGAGTTAAATCATATTCATAATGTGTTTCATGTGTCCATATTACGACCATATAAACCTGATTATAAACACGTTATACAATATGAGCCAATCCAAATAGAGGAAGATCTTTATTATGTAGAAGAACATGTGCAGATCGTCGACCGTAAAGAGCAAGTCCTGAGAAATAAGGCGATAGCATCGGTCAAAGTAATTTGGAGAAATCAGACCGTTGAAGAAGCTACATGGGAGCTTGAAGATAAAATACGCGAGAATTATTCTCAATTATTTGCTTAACTTGTACTGTAATTTCGAGGACGAAATTCTTATTAGTTTGGGGTGAATGTAAAAACCCAAAACCCTAATAAGACTCGTAAGTGTAAAATCACATTATAGAAATAAAATTTCTTTGTTCTGAATGTGTTATGTGTTAATATATACTTGGTTTTACAAATTTAACCAAATAAATTTTTGTCTGAAAAACGTCGTGCTTGACACCTCGTGCTTAAATTTTTTTTCATATTTGGACTTTTCGGTAAAATTATTTCGACAATTTGCTTTGTCGGGCTTACATTGTCGTGCTTGTTAGGATTAGTGAGAATTTAGGTTACTAACCCTAGATTAGCAAACCCTAACCCTAATTAGCAAAACCCTAACCCTAATTTATAAATTAAACCCTAATTAGCTAATTAAACCTTAATTAGATTATCTTAACACCTAATCATGGTTAGTAAACTTCAATTAGGTACTAATTAATATTACTTAACATTCCTAATCATTAGAAACAAAACCCTAATCAAGATTAGTGAAGATTAAAGCCTAATTAAGCTAGTAAACAAACCTAACTAGCTCACAAGTAGGTTACGAGTCACCATTGCAAGTTTCAAGGTAGCACATGACATGTTTGTAACTCCCAAGAATCAACATAGTCATTAGATTAGATCTTTGTAGAGGCAAGTTGCTCAAAAATGACCAAAAAGCCAAGTTGAAGAATTCTATAAATAGGAACCTTAGGGTTAAGCAAACTCATGAAATTCCTAAGCCTAGACACACTTATAAACCTACCAAATCAAGCCTGGGTGATAGTAGCAACAACATCAGAAGCTAGAACCAAAATTTGCTCAAGAAAAGGTACAAACCCTAGTTGATAATTAGCTCTTTGATCCTATGTTAGATTTGTTGTTTAGATGTTTAGAATTATGTATTAGTATGTTAGAAAGTATGTTAGATTGGTAGAACACTTTTCATAACATCTAGATGCCTTAATTAAGTGTTTTAAGAAATCTGGAAATTTTGCAAACTAAGTCTGACAGTCGAATGTCAGAGCTTATAGATTCATATGTGTTTATGTATTGGTTTGGTAATTGTTTGGTATTTGTAGCCTGTTAGTAGGTCTTTAATCTGGAAAAGAAAACAAGTTCATTTGAACCATAGATTTCAAGTTATAAGCAGTCAAAGTGGGTTGACCGTTCACGGATTGCAGTTTTCTGGGTTACCCAGAAAGCTCAAGAATAGTTGAACCTGCTACTTTGACCAATCTTTTTAATCATCTTCTATTTGTTATTTTTGTATGTTTTTGTTATAGATCAATACTCTGTTATATGTAATACATATCTATAATCTTTAATGGAACAAACAACGTATAGGTTTACTGGAATTGATGGTCAAAATCCATTGACCGAGCATGATTAAGTTTTCTTGGTTTTCCAAAAAACTGAAAAACATGAAGAACAGCGTCTGCCCGTACTTTGACCAACATAATTAAAGACCTTAGAGTTAGGCTTGATTCATGTTAATGTTTTATATATGTACCCTGACATATATACTACATGTTACAACAAACATTATACACATCAAATACACATAATCGAAGATATATAAGCCACAAAACCGTTGACCGACCATGACTTCTGTTCTGGGTTACCCAGAAACTTAAGAACAGCTCTGACAGTTACTTTGAGCCTTTATAACTTCTTGTTATGTGTAGGTTAAAGTCTAAATTTTGTTTCATGTTATACTACTATATGAGTACTACAAACATCAACTTTTAAACAAACCAAAACTCATTAACAGTAGCCTTATAATTAATGGTCAAACCAACCACCTCTATTATTAAATCAAACTGCTGCCCTTAAACTTAAGAATACCTATAACGACACTTTCTGTCACTGAAGGGCTTTAGCGCTAGACAAAAATTATTTTTCTAAAAATAAATTATAAAAATTAGACATAATTAATGAATAAATATAAATAAATATAAAAACAGTTTTAAAAATGATATTAAAATATTATAAATAAATTATAATATTTTTACATAAATTTATTAATTATTTTATATTATTTTGATATTATTAATAATTAACTTATTAATAAAGAAATTAGAATAATTATTTTTAAATGCTAAATAATTATGGAAAAATAGTATTAATGATATAAAATTATAATAAATGAATATAAATTATTTAAAATTATAATCAATGTTTTTGTAAAATTTTAAGTAAATATTAATTACTTATAAATAGAAATAAATGATTTAAAAATCAAAATAAATGTTTTAAATACTTTAAAATTTCTAAAAAGGTATTTTAAATTATAAGTAAATTTTATAAATAAAATTTGGTCCATTTATCGAAGGTATTAAACACCAAACCATATTAAATCTAACCGATATTATATAAGTGTTATAATTGAGTATTGTTATCAATACTAACGTGTTAGATTTATATATATGAACATCGTAGGTACTTATTAACGTTTGAAAAGCATAACTTGACTGATCTACGCTCAGGCAAGTTCTCTATTCTTAAGTCTCTTATGAAGCAAATTTCTTAAACCCTGTTTATTTATTGATCAAGATTTTTATCTTGATAAGCTATTGATATAATACACTACACCTACAATTGAATTACCTTCTTAATGTAAAGTTATTGCTATAGCTTCAGCATAACTAAGAAATGAATTTTTTATTCATATGATAATGTTTATTGAGCATAAACTGTTGTGTCAAATCAAATTATTTTGGTAAGACATCTTATACTGAAGTTGGGTATCCCGTAAGGGATGGAAATTTAATCAATTCATATATTGATAGTAGTTTTAGTGTATTTTAAGCACTATAGGATGATATGCATACTCCTAAGATGTTGAATAGGCTGATCCCCTATCTCATATCTGAACAAAATTTCTAAGTCTGTGTGACTGACAGAAATAAAGAAAATTCCAGAAATGGTGAAATTAGAAATCCAGAAATGGTACAACTATCAGTCAAAATTTGAACTGTTATATTTTTTTTTTCAAATCCTATATTGTTATAAATACAAAACTTGTTGAGATGTCATAGCTCACCCTTGCAAATTATCCCCTTTGCAATTTTAGATGGTAATCCTGGAACTTCTGGAGTAGATAAAGGGAAGCGTCCCTACATAAATTAGATTTTATTCTTGTTTGTTTGAATACCTTGTAATAAAAAATCATTATGAGAATCATGTAATCAAATCTTAATATTATGATATATATATATATATATATATATATATATATATATATATATATATATATATATATATATATATATAACATTTTATTTCAAGAATCCTAATTTTCTTACATACATAGATGTAAAATTAGACTTCTTCAAATCTAGTTGAGATCCTTGGGAGCTATTTATCTGAGTGAGGGTATTAATAGCATGGACTGTTCATGTTGTTATTGATACTCTGATTTTGGATAGATAGTTACTATCGATATGATAGTATAAATTCATTTGGCTTAAATTATACATCTGGGTGAGGGTATTAGTAATTTGAACTATTCATGTTATTGCTGATACTCTGAATTTCGGATAGATAGACTCTAGTCATAGATACAGTTCATATATCCAAGTGAGGGTATCCAAACACAGAAAAAGTTCTCTTAAGAATTGACATCTGTTATGGGATACTGTGAATTTTGGATCTATGAGAATTATATCTGCTAGTCCCTCTATTTAATGTAATCTTATAATCAGATACCATGGGTGTATAGATTTAAAAGCATTATGTTGATTTTCTGTAAACACCATATTAGATACCGTGGGAGTATAGATATGGGGGTGTTACACCAAGTATAAAGATTGAGTTCCTTAGTCAATCAATATTAATTACTCAATCAACGTAGTCATAAATTGACTTTAACGTTTCATGCTTTCAACATATATATAACACATCATACTATTTGCAATAAAGATTTAAAACAGTTCATCATCGAGTTCACATAGCAAATAGGAACTGAAAGACTTGCCTGATTCATAGTTTATGAACTATGACTTAATTACTTAATGCTTATCTACACTTCGTGTATTCCTACACAGTTATATAATCATGGATTCACATCCATTATTCATATTTCATACATTCTTAATATAATAGTAACGTTACATTGTTTCCTAACTAGGTTTGTAAAACCTACCTTTCAATTTCTCATCATACTCTTAGAATAGCTAGGTATGTATAAGTATACCTTAACCACTCATACTTGACATCAACATTCATATACATCATTCACACACTTGACTCCCTATGTGTTCGACACATATTTAAAGTTTATAGATACACGATCTACATCGTTCTTACATTTTACAAACTTTAATAAAATTTAACAACTCTGTGTTTTATATAACCATTACATGATCTCATGCTTAAACATCATCTATGTCAAGTATTATAGATTTATACATTCATTATACATATGCTTTAAGGTTTAGATTAAAGTTAAAATAATCAGCATCATCGCCTCTATAAATAAGCAGCCTCACGCTAGAATTAAGTTCTGGGATGGGCGCAATTGCCTGCTAGATCCCCCGCCTGCACTAAAGTTGAGTATTTTTTTGTTTCATCTTGGTTCTTAGCATGCATAACTATTAACACATATCTCACCCACATGTTATGAGGTCTTAGTCCAAGTTTGGTGCCTCTTATATTTACCTTAAGTTGTTTTACACTTTATAGATTTATTACCATTTATTTCACGGCTAAGTAAGTTCATACAACAAGGGCCTAACTATATGACCACCAATGAGGTTAAACAACTTTCAATATACATGCTTACATGTAATCATATGACTAGCATTGTTTATGACTTGAAATCTTACTTTAAGACGTATATAGTTCATAGTATGTCTATCTAGTAGTGTGCACATACCCATCATGCCTAGAGGCATAAAAGTTCTATCATATTTTCACATATAGGTCATGTTTAAAGACCCAAAAGTTACTAGTATGTCATCCTACAAGTTCATAAGTTTAGACAACACAATGATCATGAATGATGTTTTCAAAACGTCTAAGTTTCTTTTCAAAATACATACTAAGTCATGCTAATGCTTTCTATTATGAGCAAGGAAATCTTATAGGTCATGTATAATATCATGAATTTTCATGTTACATCACTTAGAATAATATATTCCATCGTTGGGAGCACTATACTTGCGTATGTGCTCGTTCGACGCCCTCCGATCGCCTCTGAATACGTAACAGTCACAAAGATGACTATTTTGACCCTTCATAACGATATCCAATTAAAATTCTTAAAAAACAAAAGTTATAGGTCTATTCATCTACGTTCTGGATCATCTTGAATCACCTCAATCGGAGTTCGTATGAAAACGTTATGCCTAATTTACTACAGCACGTCATAGTAATGCACCTGACACTGATGTCCAGTGCAGTTGCGCCCTAAATAACCTTGGGGGTAGCGCAGCTGTGCCCCAAGTCGCAGAACAGCCCCTCAAGCTCTGCTCCTCGTGATTTCATAGACCAAAACTCCTTCCAATCATCATAACATAAGTTATACTCATCCAAATTAGTTCATTTTCGATTCTATGGGTTTGTAACTCATAAAACTACAACATACCAAAAACCCAACAATTAACATAAACATTAACTAACCCAAATATGAATTTAAAACTCATGTTCATACTAATTTTCATGTTTTGACAATTTAGCGAATTTGTTCACTATGAATTCGTTTCTCAACCGTTTCGATTCATTCAACTTTCGTTGTTTTCGTTTCTTCACATACTAACATAATCCAACATCAATTTACAGATTATAACATATATTAGACATAAAATTTCATACTTTCTTAAGCGATTTAGATACATAACCACTATTATTTTAATTTCTTCCTACAAACCAATTTCTTGTAATCTAATCATCAAATAACACTCACAAACGATGATTAACATATTATAACCCACATACATACATGTATAAACCCCATGTGATAAGTAATTTACAGAAGATGATCATAAGAACTCAAACTCTAAACATTAGAAGTAAAATATACCTTCAAACCCTAGTTGTATGCTTAGTAAGAGATGGTGAACTCTTCATTCCTCTTGGAAAAATAAAAAAAAACTCCCTCTCTCTCAAAACCTCTATTTTTCCTCTCTTCCTCACCAAGCTCAGTACTAGCCTTAGAAAAAGAATGTGTAACATATAACTGACTCCCTCTTCCCCCCAACGTACGTCAGGTGAAGAAAAGGCATCAGTTACAATAAACCCAAAGCCATAAGGCTGCGTTTGGTTACACACAATTTCCCTCCATACTAGATTATTTTAATCATATTATATTATATAGTTTTTATTTGTCACACTGTAACTAATTTACATAACTTACAATAATAATTATAATTTTTATTATAATTCTTCCGATGATTAATAAATAATCATATATCTAATTTAATTAATAAATTAGATTTAAACATCGCTTATTTAATTTACATATTTTCTTTGATATTAAACAAATCATTTAATTTAATTAATTAATTAAATTAAATCTTCAAAGAATAAAATTTACATTTGCTTTAATTTAATTATCATACACACGTAACTAAATTATTATACCACAATTTCATAAATTATTTATTTTTCTCAATAAATAAATTTTTAAAATATTTATTTAATTCAATAAATATTTATAATTAATTTCAAATTATTTAATTTCTTCAATAGTTAACTTAACTATTGAACCTCACTTTCCCAATATATGAATATATATTTCTCTTCACTCCAGATCACATATTGCAAAATATATAGCATGTATATATACATACTCAAACTCAAAACATCTCATAATAAGAATTCTAATTATTAAATTCCTATTTTAATAACTTGTAAAAATTCGGGTTGTCACATATTTGATTTGAGTTGAAGTTGAGTTGGCAAAATGACCATTTTGCCCCTCTTGTGGTTATCTCCAATTTTTGCAAAGTTATAGCAGTCTTTTCTCAAGGTTATCTCTAAGGTTGGCCTGCTGTTGACTCAAACTGTCCTCAGGGTTATCTCTGAGGTTGGCTTGACCTCCTGAGGTTGACTCCGAGCTTTAAACTTGATCTCCTGGGTTATTCCCGGGGTTAGAGACTGATTTCCTGGGGTTATCTCTAGGGTTAGAAACTGGATCTCTCAGGGTTATCTCCGGGGTTGGAACTGATGTTGTGGTCCTCCAAGGTTATCTCTGGAGTGTGAAAAAGATGTTTTTATCCTCCTGCATAGTTTGTAATAGGAAAATAAAATTTTGAGTGTTTACAAATGCCCTTCTTTATCATGTTCATGCAATGCAATGGAATGAACATGATAAAGATTACTAGACACTTAAAATATGACAAGGTAATTTTAATGAAACAAATCATAATGTAATGAATATTATGATGAATGTTAAAATGTTTTCAAAAATCACGATTTGCAAATTGCACATCGCATCTCGCACTTCGCAGTTCACACTTTGCTTTTGGCTAATCGCACTTCGCAACTCGTAACTCGCATTTCGTATATCGCAAATCGCAAATCGCACATCGCAAATTGCTTTACCTTTACCGGTTATTGTTGATGCCTATGATGGTGTTAACTCCAGCGCTTTGGCTTTTTGTTAGTGTCGTTGATGCTTGTTTAATGAAGAGAAATTAAGATGTTTTCTACATCTTTACTGGGGATGACGTTCTAAAATCACCGGACCTTCCCGATGTATACACTGGTAGTTTGCAATGATGCCTACCCTGTTGGTAGTTTGACAACGGTGCCTACCCTACTGGTACTTTGATAATGGATCCTACCCTGCTGGTAGTTGACTACGCTGACATCGCTAAACTGTTTCGATTCCCACTCGAATGGTGGTGTACAAAGTTTTCATCGCTGAACTGTCTTGATGTCGAGCTGAATTGATTCCATTAATTTAGAATACTGGTTCTTCTGATACCTTCGCTGAAGTAATATTCAATGGCTTAATTCACCAGACTTCGCTTGATGTTACACTTGATTAATGCCAATGGCTTATAATACCAAATGGTGTTTACGATAAAAAATTTCTCTAATTTAGGCATTTAATGTTCACACATATTTAAATATACTGGAGATGCATGCTAAACCTTGATGGAGATGTACGCTGATGTAGCACTTTTGCACATGTGCAGATCATGCATGATGTGATGACCTAGATTTATCCTTAGGAGTCTATTTTCCTAGGTTGATGCATATTTTAAATTTTCTGGAGTAGAAACTTACCTCACCCTTTATCAGGTAATGTACAGTTTCTTTTTCGCTGTTGGGTGCTTGTGCCCTATTCCTTTAAGCTTTTAATTTATAACCTGGCTGACCTGATGACCTGAGTGCCGCTAACATCCCTGGAGGGTGAATCCCATTCTTTCGCTGCCTAGATTTAAACTTCGGTGTAGAGGCCTCAGCTTGTGAGGACTTGACGCAGGTTAACATGTTTGATGGTGTAGATTTCATTCACTAGTCCTTTTGTCGTTAGGCTTTTGCTCTTGAGTTAAGGACTTTGGGAATTTTCCCCATCTTCTGTAGGGTCAAGCTTATGTTTCCATGATTTCTTTCAGGAGTTCTCCCCTTTCTTTTGATGAGAAGCTTGATCCCATCTTAAACTCCTTCCTTTTATTGGAATTTGGAAAATGCCCCAGTCCTTTCGCATGTTGATGTCGGGGATTCATATGAGAAACTCTCTTTCTTGACCAAGTCGCGAGTGAGCAATATCCTTCATATCAAATGAACAAAATGTCCCAAAAGCTAGACGACACAGCTTGGCCGTCAAGATTAGTACACTCTTGTGAATAAGGCATTTAAAGTAAAAGTTTATGAAATTGAATGAGTTATGAAATCACAAGGAAATTTGGAAACATCCATGGTCATTATTCATGGGTAGGATTAGATTTAAAAGACTTGTCTCCCTATATCAGAGATACTTCATCTTCGCTCTAGAAGTTATTTTTCATAGAATTGACTTTATATGACACGTGTACTATGAGTGATACAACTCTTAACATGGGTTTCATTTCTATGTCTTCGCAAATTTTCTTGATTCTTGCTCTTTTTTCCTCTCGCCGAACTTGTCTCATTTTCTTAGGCTATTTAGAATTACCCATGTAACGAGTTTTGGACCAATAACTCCCAAACCAGAGGGCTTTAGCTAGGGCATTAGGTGTTAAGATACCCCTTCAGGTTTATTGGCTCAAGTAATAAAGGCCACGCTTCGAGACAAGTCACGCAATCACTTTATTTTCTTTTTTGCCTGATTTTGACAGGTTCATTTTCTTAGGCTCTAAGTCACCAATGTAGGGAGCGTTGGGCCGGTGACTCCCAAACCAGATGGCTTTAGGGAACCAGGTATAAAGGCACCCCTCGGGGTTAATTACTCGAATAACCTACGCCACGATTCGGATCTGCTCAAGTTTAGCCTTTTCTTTTTTTCAATGCTCATTTTCTTAGGCGCTAAGTTACCCAATGTAACGAGCGTTGGGCCGATGACTTCCAAACCAGATGGCTTTAGGGCACCATGTGTAAAGACACCCCTCGGGCTTAATAACTCGAGTAACCAAGGCCATGATTCGGAACATTAGGCTGGTGACTTATCTTTTTTCTCCTCATTAATTGCCACTATTTTTGCCATAACTAAGAGTCAGGGAAATTACAAAGTGCATACATGCATATGAGGTCAATTATGTTTCAAAAAGTGCTTTGAACTAGGATTTCATGCGTAATAAGAAGGTTGAATAGTCTTAATTCTCTAAACATTCCCATGATTCTCTCCCCACAAACGCTTATCAAAATTAATCCCATTCATAACAAGTTAAGCAAAAAACCCCTTCTAAGAATACTTAACATGTATATTATTTCTAATGCATGTAAATGGAGACTGAAAACTCATAAAGAGGTGAAAAAGTCATACCTCACATGTGAATTATTCATTTTGAGAACAATATGATTGGAAAAGACCAAATGATCATACCGAATCGCCAGTGAGATGATGTGAGGGAAATGATGTACCATGTTGATGGTTATCTTGGTGTATCACTGTTTCTTCTTTTCTGGGACTTGTGCCAGATTTAGTGAAATGACATTACAGTGTTTGTTTGGGTTTTTTGGGTTTTTGTTTGGTTTGACTGCACCATAAATGGTTTCCTACGTAATCCCATTGATGAGGGAAAATCAGGTCTTTCGTAGTTCAGGCTTTTGGGCTGAGACCTGACTGGCTTGATTTTTTGATTTTGATTTTTTTGATTTCTTGATTTCTTGATTTTTTTATTTTTTTATTTTTTTTCAATATTTACATGCATGGAAAATAAAATGCATACTGCGAAGAAAGTGATGTCGTCCCAACATCTTTTGGAACTCACAACTTTATCCCCTGGATCTACATCTTCTTGGAAAGCTAAAGCCTGATAGTCCAGTTGTCAGTGGAGATGTTTCCTTCAAGGCTCGCGATAGAGGTAAGCTCTTGGTTCTGAATATCTTCACTTATGGCCATAACTTGATTGCCTCCTAATTCAATACATTCCTCAGGGACGCTTGAATTGGACTCATAGAAAAAAGGGATGAACTCTGGATTTTTCAATGGGTTGGCTTCCCCGACAACCTCACCTTTTTTTCCTTCATCTGTTCCTTCACATTTTTCCTGGACTTGAGAGGATTCGACCATGAAATCTCCCTCGAACTATTGTTGTATTTCTTGCAAGGAACTTTCCTTTTTGGCTTTTTCTTCCATGGAAGGGATTAATATTTTCTCATCATCATCCAAGATGATGATATCAGGAATGTGGTTGCTATTTTTGGACCACAAGATATTTGAGGTTGGTGGAGGAATCTCCTTTGGGGATTCCCTTGTCTCCTCTATCATTCCTTGCTTTAGGATCGGTCCACCTTGTGTTCTGCCAGGATTGATGTGCATAGCCTTCACCTCCTTTGAACTGCCTGTCTCGAGTGGACATTTTAAGCTTTTGATTTCCTTTTCGCCTTTTCTGGTCATGAGAAATTCTATCTTTACCTCTTCATTTTCAATGAGATCTTGGATTTTATGTCGTAAAAACCATCATTCCTCAGTCGCATGTCCAGGTGAGTTAGAATGGTAGAGACATATCTTGGTGGAATCATAACTCTTTATCTTGGGATTTATAGGAGGTAGCAACTTAGTAATCCTTCCTTTGCTTATTAAGAAGTGTAGCATTTCTTCATTTGATTTGCTCAAAGTGATGAATTTTCGGCCTCTTGTGGAGGTTGATCTTTCTTCTTTGAGAATTCACATTCTTTTGAGCAATTTTTCTGTTGGCGAGATCTTCTAGAAATTTTATCATTCCCCTTTTCTTATCCTTTCAGCCTGCTTTGATCTTTTTCATTTAGCTGGCTCATCAATGAGAGATATGGGCTTGCATTATGGTTAACCTTTTTTTTCTCTAGGCTTTCTAATAGTTGAGTAAAAAACTGCCTCATTTCCTGATGTTGGCGCACTATAATCTTAGCTAGCAGATTTACTTGATTATAGATCGTCTCTAACTTTTGCATTACTGTCATACCCTCATCTGAGTTTTCCCACTCTAGGACATTTGTTTTGTGCCTTTGGGGGTATTCCTCCATCCTTCGTATGTACTTATGATTTGGATATATTTCATCGCTCTCGACGATTGATCATGTTTACTCCTCCATATCATGTCAAGAATCGAATGTTGGTGTTGACATTTTGTTGGTCAGGTTGTTGGACCACAATACTTCCACTTTCGATCAGATTTTGAATTTTATGCTTTAAGGACCAACAATCTTGTGTATTGTGTCCCGGAGATCTTGAGTGGTAAGCACATCTCTGGCTTGGATTGTATCTTTTGCTCCCTGGTTCTAGAGGTGGAGCCAGTTCGACAATTTTCTTGTGATCCATTAATATCTCCAATACATTCTCAAGGGAATCGCCTAATGGAGTGAACAACCGATTTTCCATTATTTCAAATTTTCTTTTCTTGTCTTGGCATTGGTTGAATGCAGTTTGTTGTTGAAATGACAGATTGTCTTGCTTTTTCCAAATGGGGGGACTGTAGGTTGGTCTCCTAGCGTGCCCCTGTACAACAAGGGATACATCTTCATTGCCTTTATCGAGTACCCCCTTGGGATCGCTCGCATACTTGCCAGTCTATATATGCTTAGCGACTGCTTCCAAGCCAGTGAAGTCTTTAATCTTGCTTGCCTTCAGGCCCATCTCAGCCATTTCGCTATGTTTAATTATTTCTGAGAATGACTTTCCTATGCCTGCTAGGATCCTCTCATAGTAAGGAGCCTCTTGGATATCAATAAACATCATTACCATTTCAGTTTCTTTCATTGATGGAATGACATGCGCTGCTAGATGTATCCACCTTTGGGCATATTCTCGAAAAGACTCAGTACTTTACTTTTTGACTTTAGTCACTTGGTATCGATCCGGTGCCATTTGTGACTGAAAACTGTAATGATTTAGAAAGGTGTGGGCCAATTCTTCCCAGTTATGAATTTTGGCATTGTTAAGTCGGGCATACCAGGCTTTAGTCTCTCCAGTGAGACTCTTTTAAAAAAGCTACATTCTAAGGCTTTCATCTTCAGCATAAGACCCCAGTTCGCTAATGTACACTTTTAGGCGCGTATAGGGATCGCCTACCCCATTATATTTTTCAAGCTCTAGGATTTTGAATTTGTCAGGATATCAGGCCCTGGGAATATGCAGAGTTCTGAATAGGTGACACTTCCATAGTTTCCAGTCCCTTTGATTGACTAGATGGTTTCTACCATTTGTTGGACTTTCTTTCTTATATCCCCAGTTTTTTGTGATTTCAGGGGTTTTGTTGGTTCCTTTATTGGAATGAGGTTTAGGTATCTGGGTTTCCATCTTTTTGCCAATACCCTAACTGCCCCCTTGAGTGAATGACTCTAGTTGAGTAGGCATTGTCTAGCCCAGAGTGTTTTTACTTTGTTGTTTTAGAAAGATAGCCAATTCTGCTATCTGATTCCTTATTCCTTCAAACTCTTCCCGAGAGACAGGAGTAAGATCATGTGGGGCACTTGTAGCCATATCTGACTGTGGGCTTAGTGCCTTTTTGGATTTTGAATGGGTGACGGGACCAATCGTCTCCCTACATAAAGACTTATGTAGTTTAGTTTTAGGGAATTTAGAAAGGTTACATGCTATGTAATGTGTATGTTTTAGGAGTATTATCTTGTAAAACGGATGTCAGTTATTTAAATGACAAGATAGCATGACAGGTTTTGATATAAAAGGGAATGCATGTACACATATTCCTTTATACTTCCCATTACATTGAGATTGACATGGAAATGAAATTATACGTAATTGATATTACAAGTAATTGAAATGGTAAAGTATGAAGAGACTTCCCTCTGCGTTTGGTTTATTAGAGGCTGACCTATCTTAGGTTACTCTAACGACTTTTTGGCATGAAGGTTCCCAGATCATCGCAATTTACTTGACGGGAAGTTAATTCGGTCTTTCAACTGGAGCGAATCTAGGTGGTGCCTTTCCTGAGCCTCGTTGGAATTAGTCTCCCAATGACTTCAGTAATCAAACATCGACGGGATAGCCTCCTGGTGGAGGGACCACACAACATACATTCACATACATCGCGTCTCACCGTATAGAAATGATGACATGTGCGAAGCACTAATATCACAGGCAGATATAGTGTGAAGCACTAAGTGCGGTAAGTAAATGCATTAGTACACATTTATTTAAATGTCAATGCAACATCCACACACAAGCAGATAAAGGGTTTTGAAAAGCTTTTAATAGCGGCTTAAGCCCTCTTACTGGAGGTCCCAAGCTAAGTCTCCACCTGTCGACGTTGGAATTTTTATTTATCCATTTTCTGTTCTTATCTTTTGGTGTTCTCATGTTAGGTGAGATTTATTTGAAAAAACAAGTTATGAAAAGGTCCGACATGTATATGTCGACGATTGGACTATAAGAGTCACCATATAAGATTGTGAAAAGGTCAAACAAGTTGTTAAATTATTGCACCAATCGAAAAAGGTTTGCACATTGACCTAGTGATGTAACACTGCTTAACTGGTCTGTGAAACCGAGATTCGTTAAGGTCCGGGGGCTTGATTATGCGGAAGGAAGGTGTTAGGCACCCCCCGACATCCGTGTTACCACGTAGACCGTCACTTTTCAAATTAAATGTTTATATGAATGTATGTGTTTGTGGGTTAATGTGAAATTATCTAGAAGTAGTGCTATGCCTCGTTTGCACCTATATACAAAGGGTTTGAATTTTGTATAAAAGTTCAATTTTAACAAGATATAACAATGATATTTTGTAAAAGAGGTTTCTCAAACCCTTATGGTCAATAGTAATTGAGGCCTTTGATACTACCATTTTATTATATGTATTCGGCTTGATTGCTTTTATTTTCGAGATGCGAGGCATCTTCGAGAAAATAAGGTACATATAAGGAAATTCAAACACCGCGAATAATTTACAAGCTGGTTACAGCCGAAAATGTCCATCATTGGAACCGAATCTAGATTCATAAGACTGAATCTGTGATCACATGATTCCTAGGCTCACATGATGTTAAAGTTTGTATAAAGTCAGATGCAGCGATTATATATATATATATATATATATATATATATATATATATATATATATATATATATATATATATATATTTCGAGAGCTACGTAATGACATAGTTTTGCCCTTTTTTTGATTCTAGGAAGATGGGTTCATAATCAAATAACATTTCCGTGTCTCCATCAAGCAAATTCGCTGAAATTGTTTTGCGTGAAGTTTATGCGTCTCGAAAGTTAAGATATGGTTCTTGTGGAACTTGTTTTGAAGAAATTTGAGTTGAAATGAGTGTATTTGATTTGAGTTAAAGTTGAGTTGGTAAAATGACCATTTTACCCCTCCTGGGTTATCTTTGGTTTTTGCAAAGTTGTAGCAGTCGTTTCTCACGGTTATCTTTGAGGTTGGCCTGCTGTTGACTCTAACTGTCCTCAGGGTTATCTTTGAGGTTGGCTTGACCTCCCAGGGTTGACTTCGAGCTTTGAAATTGATCTCCCGGTGTTATCTCCGGGGTTGGAAACTGGATTTCTGGGGTTATCTCCGGGGTTGAAACTGATGTTGTGGTCCTCTAGGGTTATCTCCGGTGTGATGCCCCCAAAATAGGTATACATCACCCATTCTGAGTTGTCAATACATGGTACAGAAACAACTATAACTTTATTAATACAACAATAAAACTATGAGTTTAAATACAAATATTATCTTCTAGACAATATCTATACCCAAATAAATCCTCATCACAATTATTTATACATTATTTTACAAAAATGGTGAGGACTACTAAACAACTCTCTCTATAACCATCATTCCATACCCCCACTGCAGTACTCGCTACATTCTCGCCTTTCCGAGAAGAAAAATGGAACAAAAAGGAAAAGGGTGAGCTCAACTAGCCCAAGAAGAATATTATGACTAAGATAATATAGAACAAATTATCGTTAGTCCTCAACAGGGAAAAATCTGATAAAATACAATAGACAACAAGTTTCAGATCAATATTTGCAGCGAAAATAATAATTCATAGAAGAGTTACGTAGAGGATGAAATATACTAATATCTATGAATTTAATAGTCCATCATCATTATTTTATCCCTGTAACATCAATCAATATTCATCTTTGCACTACAGGCCAAAGATATTTATCAATCGGTCATGTTCATCTCAACACCTGTACATCTTTGCACTACGGGCCAAAGATATTCATAATAAAATCAATCATCTTTGCATTACAGGCCAAAGATATTCAACAACATGTCATCATTTAGGACTGAGGATGATGAAAAATATTTTAAAGAAAACGAATCAAGTGAAACAAAAGAATAAATATTAAGGATTCGTATTTCAGCTATTTTATGTCCAAAAATACTTCATAAATAATCATAATGGTGTAAAATTCAAGAATGATCAAAACATTGATACAATCAAAGCTAGTATCCATAATAGATATTTTGGACGAAAAGGAAAAAATTCATTTTTTCGATGAATAATCTTAAGTGCCAGATTCGTGAATAAAGGCCGATATCGTGAATAGTAACCCCAACACAAAAGTTCAAATTTGATTAAAAGTTCAGATCAATACTTCGGCATAATGATATTGGAAGAATTAATATCATTTTTTAAAAAAATAATATCCCTTACCTCGAAAAAGAATAAGACTTCTAGTTGAAAACAGGATATAGGCTATGACTTGAACTTGCAACCAGATAGCAACACTCAAAGTATTAAAATACTCACAAGAATACGCTCAATATATCGAGAGAGAAAGAGAGAGAAAACTTCAGTTTCTGGTGTAATTTTGAATTCTAACCTAAGTACCCTATTTATAGGAAAATGCTTAGAACACCAAAGCAAAAAATTTAATAAAATATTAATATATTTTTATTAAATTCCTACGCACACAATCTTCAACTGATCTCAGCCCCTAACACATGTTAAATGAGTCTCACAAAATGTAAAAAACGTTTTTCTTAATAAAAATAATTAAAATATCAAAAATTAATTATTTCAGAGCTTCGGAACTTCAATAATTCATAATAAATAGCCCTTTTGTCAGAAAAATTCGAACCACATGTCTTTTCCATAGGAAATTCCATTCTCTACAACTTTACAGAAGAAACATTTTCCAAATTCCAAACAGAAATTGACCGAAATCCACAAACGGGCGATTTTTCAAGTTATAATCAAATTTCAGTCAAAAAATGGGGTTCACCGACACACAAAACATGTGTTTATCATTTATTTAGCAAAAATACTCTTCATCCTTGTATACTCATATATCCCACATTCATTGTAAAAATATCACCATTATTATATTATTAAAATATAATAATATATTTAAATGAATTTTTTATCAGAAAAAGATAAAATATTAATTTTTAACAATTGTTACATTAAAAATTTTCTCTATCTATATCCACATAAAATCCATATTTTTCTCATCATATAAATCAATAATTAATTATTTACAAATAATATTACGTAATCACAATCATCGACAACCGGTAGCTCCTAGGATAGAGAGGGGCTTTCAATAAGGATTTCTCTCATCTTTGGCGTGCAATTAGATGACCAAACCTCTCTTAGATGTAACTTTCTAGACATTGCCAATAATGTTATCTAATAATATTATTCAGATAATATGAATTATTGCTTCGATAATGAAAAATTGTGTAGTGACAATTATTGAAACAACAAGAATATAAAATATCAACGCAAAGCAATTATTGAATCAATAAAATAAAATCTTTGAACAATAACCATCGAATAATTATTGAGTAGTGCCTTCACGTAAGAATCAATAATTGGTGCAATACCGTGTGATCTTGTGTTTTAACCATCGAGTATTTTAACAAAGATAATCTGTGAATAACTACGCTGCCGTTATTTATAAACAACTTATACTTGTCGTTTTTCTTCATCGATCGCTTTTAGTTATGGGGCCCACACAAGGCTACACCATCGCATTTAATATTACCCGACAATGAAGAATATTCCACTACCAAACGAATATTTTATAACCACTTGCTTATTTGAAATATTTGTGTATTTTACCCAGAACTATCCACATTAATCAAATCAACCCTTACTATTTCAAAATAATAAATAGAGGAAAATAAATTTCATTTATTAATAATTTGGGGTATTACAACCTCCCCTCCTTATGAAATTTTGTCCTCAAAATTAACGTACGTACCTGGTGTTTCGAAAAGGTGAGGATACCTCGCTTTCATTTCCGTTTTCAACTCCCAGGTCATTTCCTCTATAACATGATTCCTCCACAAAACTTTAACTTGTGGTATGACCTTTGTGCGTAGGACATGCTCCTTTCTATCCAAGATCTTGACAGGTACCTCCTCATACGTTAAGTCTTCGGCTATCTCGTCCGGTTCTAACTCAATAACGTGGTTCGGGTCTTTCACATATTTACGAAGCACAGATATGTAAAAAACATTATGAACACGAGACATACTTGGAGGTAACGCGAGTCTATAGGCTACATTTCCTACTCGGTCAAGAATTTGAAATGGACCAATAAATCGTGGATTGAGCTTTCCTCTCTTCCCGAATCTTGTAATTCCCTTCCATAGGGCAACACGCAACAATACATAATCCCCAATACTAAATTCTACGTCCTTTCGATGAAGATCCACATAACTCTTTTGTCAATCTTGTGCCGTTTGTATACGTTGTCCAATCATTTGGATCTTTTTCGTAGTCATACGTATCAACTCGGGTCCCAACAATGTTACTTCACCCACCTCGTCCCAACATACTGGAGAGCGACACTTTCGTCCATATAATGCTTTGAATGGAGCCACACCTATACTTGCCTGATAACTGTTGTTGTAGGAGAATTCCACCAATGGTAAATACTTATCCCAACTGCCCTTGAAGTCTAGGACACAAAGTCTTAATAAATCTTCAAGAGTTTGAATAGTCCTCTCTGATTCTCTGTCCGTTTGAGGATGGTATCTTCAACAGAATAAATAAATTGCACCCATAGCTTTTTGCAAGCTAACCCAAAATCTTGAAGTGAATCTTGGGTCACGATCCGAAACTATGGATATTGGCATGCCATGCAATCTCACAATCTCATTTACGTACATTTGAGCAAGACATTCAAGGGAATAAGTCTCCCGTATCGGCAAGAAATGAGCAGACTTGGTTAATCTATCAACAATAACCCAAATAACATTGATGCCTTGAGAAATCGTAGGAAGACCCGTAACGAAATCCATAGTAACGTGTTCCCACTTCCATTTCGGAATCTCAAGTGGTTGCAATGGACCTTTTGGCACTTGATGCTCCGCCTTTACACGTTGACAAGTTAAACACGTTGAGATAAACTTTGCAATCTCTCTCTTCATATTGTTCCACCAAAATGTATGTCGAAGATCACGATACATTTGGTACTTCCAGGATGGATTGCAAATTGTGTATTGTGTGCCTCCATCATAATCTTATACTTCAAATCAGAATCGTTAGGAACACAAAGTCTAGAGTGGACTTGATGTATTCCTTCTTCATCGATTCTCGCTTCCGGGATAACACCTTCTTGTACTTTCTTTTTTCATACGCATCAGCTCCGGGTCGGTGGCTTGAGCAACCTTAACTTTTTCTATTAAAGTTGGCTCTATGCGTATACTTGACATCATCGCACTCGTTCCTGCATATGATCTTCTACTCAACGCGTCAGCTACCACGTTCGCTTTTCCAGGATGGTATTGAATAGTGTGGTCGTAATCTTTCAACAACTCGAGCCAACGTTGTTGCCGCATGTTGAGTTCTTTTTGGGTGAAGAAATATTTGAGGCTTTTATGGTCTGAATATATCTCCACTTTCTCCCCGTATAGATAGTGCCTCCAGATCTTTAGCGCGAAAACGACTGCTGCCAACTCTAGATCATAAGTAGGATAATTCCTCTCATATTCTTTAAGTTATCGCGAGGAATAGGCTATGACTTTACCACGTTGCATGAGAACACATCCTAACCTTTTGCCTGAAGCATCACTGTAGATAACAAATCCATCCGTACCAGATGGTATTGTCAGAACAGGTGCCTAAATGAGTCTCTTCTTGAGCTCTTGGAAACTCTTCTCGCATTCCTCGCTCCATACGAATTTTGTATCCTTCCGAGTCAGATGAGTTAATGGAGTAGCGATTCAAGAAAACCCTTCCACGAATCTCTGATAATAACCAGCTAAGCCCAAAAAGCTATGTACTTTGGTCACCGTCTTCGGTTTTTCCCAACTTTGTATTGCTTCAATCTTCGCCGGGTCAACACATACTCCATGTTTTGACACCACGTGCCCAGGGAATGCTACTTCCTCAAGCCAGAACTCGCATTTCTTCAACTTGGCATATAACTTGTTTTCACGAAGCCTTTGGAGTACCAAACTAAAAAATGGTGCTCATGATCTTCACGACTTTTAGAATATATGAGGATGTCATCAATAAAGACAACAATAAACCGATCCAAATATTCCTTGAATACTCGGTTCATCATATTCATGAAAGTCATAGGAGTATTAGTCAATCCGAAAGACATGACTAAGAATTCATAATGCCCATACCGAGTTTCAAGGCGCTCTTTGAATATCCTAAATTCTAATCTTCAGCTGATGATATCCAGAACGAAGATCGATCTTTGAAAAGAATTGTGCTCTTTGCAACTGATCAAACATGTCATCAATACGAGGTAGAGGATACCTATTCTTGATGGTGACATGGTTCAATTCCCGATAGTCAATACAAAGTCTCATACTCCCGTCTTTCTTCTTTACAAATAAAATGGGAGCACCCCAAGGAGATGTACTAGGATTTAATGAAACCGATGTCCAACAACTCAGTAGTTGGACTTTAACTCCACAAGTTCAATAGGAGCCATTCGATATGGGGTTTTAGAAATGGGCTTTGTGCGGTTCAAGATCAATAAAGAATTCAACTTCACGTTAGGGGTAGACCAGGGAAGTTCTTCGTGAAATACGTCCAGAAAGTCAATAACAACAGAATATTATTCAAATTTGACGTGTCTTTATTCAAATCCATAACATGGGCTAAGAAAGCTTGACATCCATTTTTCAATAAACGAATAGCCTTATGACTTGATATGACAGTGATTGATTTTAATGGTTTAGTTGCTTGAATTCGAACAACAGGTTGTTTAGGAATATGAAAACTAAGAACCTTACGAAAACAATCAATTTTGGCATGATGAGTAGTTAACCAATCAATCCCTAAAATCACATCAAAAGCAAGTATCTTTAAAGAGATAAGGTCAATAGGTAACATGATGGTGCCAACTTAGATCAAACAAGATTTATAAATAGTGGATGTGATGAAAGTTTCTCCTAACTGAGTCTCCACAGATAGGTTAAAGTCTAATTTCTCCGGAGTTAAGTTTAAACGTTGAGCACAAGCAGGAGAGATAAATTAATGGGTAGCACCGGTATCTAGTAATGTATAAACTTCACAAGAATTTATGATTAGCTTACCCGTGATCACCTCGTTTGGGTTCCTCGCATTTTGACCAGTCACAACAAACGCTCTTCTAGGAACCGTTGACTTTGACTTTTCTGGGACAGCCTTTTGAGTCCTAGTCCCCGCTGAACTAGGTTTCGCTACCATACAAACTTGAGTGATATGTCCATTCTTTCCATAATTATAGCATACCTTGAATCTGTTGTAGGGCGGTTTAATGATATGTCCCTCTTTCCGCATTTGTAGCATACGACCGGGTGGTCATTCTCCTCCTTAGAACCGATTCTTCTTTGGTCTTTGATGTCTTCGCATTGTCATTTTTGAATCTCCTCTTTTTAAAATCTCCCCCCGACTCGCTTCTTCTATTTTCATGGTCATGATTACCACCAGAGTGGTTACCATTTTTGTCCGTCTTTTTCTTTCTTCGCTGGTTATCGTTATTCTATTGACTGCTATCTCCGGTATGATCCTGGTTATGGTCCCTCGGTTGAATGTACTCGTTATCTCGCTCTAACAATTGAGCCCTGTTGACAACATCTGAATAGAGAGAAAATTTATGAGAAATGAGATCTCGACGTATCTTAGGGTTTCAAACCTCTCAGAAACATCCGCGTCATATGTTCCTCAATCTCCACCAAATGAGGTGCAAACCTGGATAACTCTGCAAACTTTGCCTTGTACTGGGACACCGTCATGTTATTTTGCTCCAGTCTAATAAACTCTACCTCCTTCATATGACGAACACTTTCAGGAAAAGTACTTGTCATTGAATAGTTTCTGAAACGTCTCCCAAGACATGTTGAGCGCGACTGGTTGTGTACGCTTCACAGATTCCCACCAGTAATCTGCCTTATTACGGAACATAAAGGTGGCGAATGACACCTTCTGCTCCTCCGTGCATCCCAAGACATCGAATATCTTGGTGATTTGTTTGACCCACGTCTCCGCCTTAATCGGATCCGGCTTTCCCTGCAGTGCGGTGGTCCCAACTCTTTGAACTTGGTTTGTGACAACCCGTGAATTACTATCATTTCCTCCTGTATTTTGAGCACGAGTCTCCCTCATCTGATTTTGCATGAACTGCAAAAAGCTTCTAAACATCCCCTCGTTCATCATCTGCTCAGTGGTGTTGTTCATAGGAGGAACATTGCCAACTTGTTACACGTTCTCCTCGTTGGTGAGTACAGGCGTCTCCACGGTCTCATTTACTCCACTGTTAATATTCTCAGTCGACATTCTCAAATACTGCCATAAAACAAGGGTTAATTAAGGAAATCAATATATCACATAATATCCCTATATCTTGACCAACTAACACATAAGCTTAGGTAAGACACACTAGCGAAGGATTTACTCGTCTCTCCCTCCTAGTTCTATTCCCGATCTCGCCGAGATCATATCCCTAAGCTCTGATACCAACTGTGACGCCCCCAAAATAGGTACACATCACCCATTCTGAGTTGTCAATACATGGTACAGAAACAACTACAACATTATTAATACAACAATAAAACTGTGAGTTTAAATACAAATATTATCTTCTAGACAATATCTATACCCAAATATATCCTCATCACAATTATTTATACATTATTTTACAAAAATGGTGAGGACTACTAAACAACTCTCTCTATAACCATCATTCCATACCCCGACTCGTACTCGCTACATTCTCGCCTCCTGAGAAGAAAAATGGAACAAAAAGGAAAAGGGTGAGCTCAACTAGCCCAGTAAAGAATATTATGACTAAGATAATATAGAACAAATTATCGTTAGTCCTCAACAGGGAAAAATCTAATAAAATATAAAAGACAACAAGTTTCAGAACAATATTCACAGCGGAAATAATAATTCATAGAAGAGTTACGTAGAGGATGAAATATACTAATACCTATGAATTTAACAGTCCATCATCATTATTTTATCCCTGTAACATCAATCAATATTCATCTTTGCACTACATGCCAAAGATATTTATCAGTCGGTCATGTTCATCTCAACACCTGTACATCTTTGCACTACGGGCCAAAGATATTCATAATAAAATCAATCATCTTTGCACTACAGGCCAAAGATATTCAACAACATGTCATCATTTAGGACTGAGGATGATGAAAAATATTTTAAAGAAAACGAATCCAGTGAAACAAAAGAATAAATATTAAGGATTCGTATTTCAGCTATTTTATGTCCAAAAATACTTCATAAATAATCATAGTGGTGTAAAATTCAAGAATGATCAAAACATGGATACAATCAAAGCTAGTATCCATAAAAGATATTTTGGACGAAAAGGAAAAATTTCATTTTTCGATGAATAGTGTCAGATACGTGAATAGTGTCAGATATCGTGAATAAAGGCCAAATACACGTGAATAGTAACCCCGACACAAAAAGTTTTAAATTTGATTAAAAGTTCAGATCAATACTTTGGCATAATGATATTGGAAGAATTAATATCATTTTTTTAAAAAATAATATCCTTTACCTCGAAAGAATAGTACTTCTAGTTGAAACACCGGATATAGGCTATGACTTGAACTTGCACCGTATTGCAACACTCAAAGTATTAAAATACTCACAAGAATACGCTCAATATATCGAGAGAGAAAGAGAGAGAAAACTTCAGTTTCTGGTGTAATTTTTAATTCTAACCTAAGCACCCTATTTATAGAAAAATGCTTAGAACACCAAAGCAAAAAATTTAATAAAATATTAATATATTTTTATTAAATTCCTCATACACAATCTTCAATCTGAACTCAAATTTCTAGCACATGTTAAATGAGTCTCACAAAATGTAAAAAACGTTTTCTTAATAAAATAATTAAAACTTCAAAAATTAATTATTTTGAGACTTGAACTTCAATAATTCATAATAAATAGCCCTTTTGTCAGAAAAATTTGAACTACATGTATTTTCTATAGGAAATTCCATTCTCTACAACTTTGTAGAAGAAATTGTTTCCAAATTCCAAACAGAAATTGACTGAAATCCACAAACGGACGATTTTTCAGGCTATAATCAAATTTAAATCAAGAAATGGGGTCCACCGACACACAAAACATGTGTTTATCATTAATTAGCACAAATACTCTTCATCCTCATATACTCATATATCCCACATTCATTGTAAAAATATCACCATTATTATATTATTAAAATATAATAATATATTTAAATGAATTTTTATCGAAAAAGATAAAATATTAATTTTCAACAATTGTTACATTAAAAATTTTCTCCATCTATATCCACATAAAATCCATATTTTCTCATCATATAAATCAATAATTAATTATTCACAAATAATATTACAGTAATCACAATATTGACAACTGTAGTTTCACAGGATAGAGGGGGCTTTCCAATAAGGATTTCTCTCATGGCATGCCATAATTAGGTGACCAAACCTCTCCTTAGACAGAGCTTTTTTAGACATTGCCAATAATGTTATCTAATAATATTATTCGAGATAATATGAATTATTGCTTCGATAATAAAAAATAATGTGTAGTGACAATTATTGAAACAACAAAGAATATAAAATATCAACGCAACAATTATTGAATCAATAAAATAAAATCTTGAACAATAATTATCGTAACAATTATTGAGTAGTGCCTTCACGTAAGAATCAACAATTGGTGCAATACTGGTGCTTTCTCGTGTTTTAATCAAAGTAGTATTTTAACAAGATTAATTCAGAATAACTACGCTACTGCTATTTATAAACAACTTATACTTGTCATTTTCTTCATCCAATCGCTTACGTTATGGGGCCCATATAAGGTTTGCTGTGCGTCATTTAATATTCCCGACAAAGAAGAATATTCCCACTAAACGAATATTTTATAACCACTTGCTTATTTGAAATATTTGTGTATTTTACCCAGAACTATCCACATTAATCAAATCAACCCTTACTATTTCAAAATAATAAATAGAGGAAATTAAATTTCATTTATTAATAATTTGGGGTCTTACATCCGGAGTGTGAAAAAAGACGCTTTGTCCTCCTGTATAGTTAGTAACAAGAAAACAAAAATTCGAGTGTCTACATTAAAAATATTTAAATCAATATTTAATATCTTAACCATTCATAAATATTATTAACTATTTAATAATATTTTGGTCAATTAATAATATTATTAATCATTTAATAATATTATTATTTAACTTTAATCTAATATTATTAATCATTTAATAATATCTTAAATCATTATCTAATATTATTAATCTCGTTATAATATTTTAATCATTTATTATACTAATAAATAATTTATTCTAATTGTTTACCATTTACTAATTACTTTATTTAACAATCCTAATATGCCATAATTATAAAATCTCATCAAAAAAGACCAAAATACCCTCCAAAACTATGGAAACATCATATTTAGGGTCTCTAAGTCATAAAATTATATTTTTGCCATTTATGACATCACATAACTTATTAATCTTATTTATTCATAACTCAAACACATCCATGAAAAATACTAAAACAGTTCTGAAAATTCTTATTTTCTAGAAAATATCAGTATATGGTATCATGATGAACATATAATTTTTCTAAAATTTTTGGTTTTCATTTACTATTTTTAAAATGACCAAAATAGTCAGATCTTGTAACAATTATCATGAACAGTTTTTAAGTCCAAAAATAACGAAATTTTCAGGAGATGATCCTGTTATGTATATGTACTTCCAGTAAAAATTTCACAATTTTTGGAGTTACACGAAAAAAGTTATTTTGGTTTACTTTTAAAATAGTCCTTTCTTGTAAAATCCATAACTCTCATTCTACATGTCCAAAAATAGGTATCTTTATACAGGATCTCGATAACTCATCATATTATCCTAAAATTTTTTTTACAAAATTTTTAAAGTTAAGAAAAATGATGAAACTACCCCTGGGATGAACTGATCCAAACAGTTTATTCCCCTTTTTGAAAAATCTGGTCTGTTTGTACTAAAATGGCTACCAAGGCTTGTAAAATCATCAGTTTTGAGTGCTACCACTTACGTTTAATAGTTAACTTACATATATAGCACCCCTCTTTGACAGATCACAAAAAGGAGTTGTAGATTTCAAATGGTGGATTTTCAAAGTAGAGAAAGATTAGGTTTTTCTAAACTAGAAAACCTATTTTTCTTTTCTACCTTTTGATCAACATTAAAACACCCAAAATGGTTAGATCTAAACATAAAACACTTATTAACATGTAGATCAAGAGTTTTAAAGTTCAAAAATATTAGATCTTTATTTTCATCAAACCATCAAATTAAACTACCAAAAACTATATGTTTAAAGTTGATTTTTTTATACCTTGATCTTGGAACTTGCTTCCTTCTTCTTTCAAAACAAGATAGCATGAAATATTTACTCCACTCTTCTTCTCCTCTTGGCTGCCGAAAATGGTCCTCTCTCTCTCTCTCTTTTTGATTTTCTTTTTCTCTCTCTTTAACTTTTCAAATGAAAAAAACAATTTACTTGTAAATGGGGAGATATCTATTTATAGGCTAAATAATAATATACATATAACTTATATATGTATATACCAAATCCTTGCCAATCTTTCCATATCTCTCATTCTCTCTCTTAGCTTACTTACAATCTAGGCAAGATGTGACACCCCCAAATTCGGTACTTCCATTTCCACAGGATTTGGTGTTCACTGTACAAACATCATCTACCTATCTACCTATAATTAAATGCAAACCATGCAATAGATAGAAATAAATAATAAATCTCTCCCCTTATGGGGTTACATCAACTACATAATAAATAAATCCTAGGTTACTCTAACCTTAAATCATCTGTGCGGAAACATAAATAAATAAGTCTTAGTAACATCAATTCTAATTACATAACCATAATAATAAAATAGTCTTCATTACTTGCTAATCATCCCCTTGCCTTTACTAGTGGAAGGTTCGTCTGCTCTTTCGTTCTTAACTGCAATGTTATTATTACGCAAGAGTGAGCACGATTGCCCACAAGTATAACAATATAACAAATGAATAATAACATGCGAGAGAAATAATAACTTCGGATATAAAAGCTCAACTTTTGAATCGGGAATGAAGAACAAGAGTCAAAGAAATTCTGAGGGTCATAAGACCTTGAACTATGTCCTAGGTTGTCAAGTGTTTATACTTGAAACCTTTAACAGTCATAAGACTATGGACTCTTCTTCTCGTACTTAGAGGGATCAGCCCTTAGTACCATACTGTGCACAATATCTTAACGCTAACACGTAAGTAATCCCCTATACAGGGTTGTTAATCTCAGTTTGACATTCGAGTCCGCACCAAAGGAAGTTTCATTTGGATAATTCATCAAGGGTTCTAAAATTTAGAATGCTCATTGACTATGGACTAGTCGAATCAATAAGGGTTCGCTAGTCTAACAAGGTTTAACAATAATTGATAACTTAACTTGAATAGAATCTCAAAAGGTATACAATAGAATAATTATTGTATAACAACATCATGCTTGAAGGATTAATAAGCTTTAATATACGAAACGGACTTAACCAATAATAATGAGAGTTTTCTCAATGATAACAAGTAGGGTTAGGAAACTTGCCTCGTGCGTAGATTACACTTAATCAACTCGTTATTTGAATTAAATCCTACATACTAATTACGTTCACAATATCAGTCAATAATAACGTACTAACATCATAAATTTACACTTTGTTTAACTCGAATTCATGACTATAATTAGTCAATTACTACACTTAGTGTAAAATTAAGACTTCACGAATAATAAGCTAATTACGCATTCGATCATTCAATTCACACATAATTATGTTATGGATTTGTTAAGAATTTATTTTAACACCTCATTATATGTCTAACAAGGTTTTGTGCTCATTAGATTAAGTTACCATTATAGTCCCTAACATGAAACCATTAAAAATGCTCATTCTTGGACAAACTGCAGAGTGGCGCTGCGGCGCCACCTTCTAGTTCATTCTCGACGGCATACATAACCAACAAGTACTGACTGAAAAGCGTGGTCGTGGCGTAGGCGCGGTAATAAGTTTCAGAACTGTCACTGGCTAAGTGAAGTGCAGAAACTGAATTGCAATTTGTGAAAAATTGCAGAACATGGCCAAAACACCCAATTAACATGTTTTTGCACGAATTTAGACATACCCAAATATTGTAATGCATAAATAACTAATACTCAACCCTTCTAACATGTTTTTAACAAGTTTAAACACTTAATTTTCAGAAATCAAACATGAAATTTTCACCGTTCTTGATTTTCTTGAAGTTCTTGAACAAAAACATGGAATTTAATACTACGGACTCGTTATAAGGTCAAATCCAACCATTCAAGTTTCGTTTTGTTCATTTTATCATGCATAATCATATACAAGTGGAAAATTTTAGGGATAATATATGATTGCCGTATTAATATCACATATAAGGCCATATGGCCATATAACATACTCTGTAATCGTATATTGTAAAATTTCATGAAACTGATGATATGGAATTATGCAATATATATATAAAACATGCCACTACTCGAATTATTACATATATTCTTATAACAACTTTCCAATTTGCAGAGATTCATAGAAGACTTTAAGCCATATTCATGAAACTTAAAAGACGTAAAATATATGAATTGGGTTGAAGAGATTACCCAAGCGTAGAATGTAATTTGCAAGAGATGGACTCGTTCTCAACTGTTCTTCAGTCACTAATCGCTTAACAATTCTCCCTCAAAATTTCCCGATCTCTCTATGTTTCTATTTTTTTCCTAGACTTAAGCAATAATGACAGACAAAGGAAGGAAGACGTATAATATAGGAATTGAACTGACACATTGGTGGTCAGTTACCCAGTCATGGGTTAACTGCCCCCAACTCCCCTTAGTGCCATGTTTGGCTAACATAAAGGGTTTTAAAACCATTTAATTTAATAAAACCTTATCATATAGTTTAAATAATGTCACACCCTTTATAAAATAAATCAATATCTAGTTTAATTTATCTTAAATAAAATATAGTAAATTCTCATTAATTCACATAGTCACATAATTAAATTTCTCCTTTAATAATAATGTCAAATTATTAAATCTCCAATTAATAATTAAATTAATTAAAATAACTAAGGCATATTAAATATTTCTTTTAATTCAATAAGCTCACATAAATACATACATCGAATAATAAAATTCTCCACATCAATTTAATAAAAATAACACATATAATTAAAATAATCTATCACAACTTCATTAATTAATTAATTAATCTAATAATTAATTCATCATCGAAAATATTTATTCAATCCAATAAATATTAAAAATTAAATTACAAAATCTCGGTTGTCACACAAGATATTAAAACTAAATGATATGGAGACATTTGGCGATGGTGGAGGATATGGAGGGCATACTGGGGGCATGGGAAACTGGAACGCCATCGAGTCTGCTTCGTCGTCACCAGATGCAATGTAGATGCTCTCCACTATATTGGCAAATTTTGCATGATATTTCATGAAGAGATCCTGCTCTTGAGCCACTACATAGATCCTCCTACCCAGTTGGTGAATCTTCTGGTGCAAGAGGTTCATAGAAGTCAATATCTTGGCCAATTGATCGGACGCCAAAGGACCAATCTCTATCGGCTGGGAAGACGTGTCGGCCTCAGAAGAAAGATGCAGGGGCTGAGTTGTGACACCCCCAAATACGAGTCCCTTCAAACCTCGGATTCGGTCCGCCATGATACTACTATCGTCAAACTATTTATATCCTTTATTCACAACTTAATGAATATCACTTTACTTATTACAATTTAGAATATAAATTCTTTCCATTTCCAGGATCTATGTAATGACCCCAAACTTTTATAAGTTTCTAATCTTGGTCATTTTCCATTCATGTTTTACATCATATTCAATGTTATACAAATATGCGGAATAATTTAAACTTTTTCAATTTCCTTTGAAAAATAAATCTTTTATTGATATCTTAACTCGAATCAATTATAATTCTCCGAAACAAATTATATTATGATTCATTCTATTCAATTACTGTATAAATTTTTACATCTTGATTCAAATTTTTCTATGTATCACGTAATACAACTTAACATGTATTACACATCATAAACTACTATCATGTACATCTCCTAGAACCTAAACATGGTTCAAGAACATATATTTAAATAAATAAATCAATCTCCTTCGATACTATTGATCTTTATCAATCAAGTAGCACGCAATCTTTACTTTGTGTCCTTAACCTGCAAAAGTGGTTATTTGCAAGGGTGAGCTCGATAGCCCAACAATTCTAATAGTTTTCATGCAGCACATAGCATATAATAGCATATTCAGTTCATGCATTCATAATCAATTAATATTTACTACACATGTTACTTCACATATAACAAGCATATAAGTTTATATCATAAGCATATCATCAAAGATCAACTTTCATATTTCATATATATCTCATATGCACTTCATATATATACATCCACATTTGCATAGCATAATATAGATCAACTAACAGTTATAAAATTCATATATCAAATAGGAATTGAAAGACTTGCCTGATTCGTAGTTTATCATCTACGACTTAACTGCTTAAAGCTTATCTGCACTTCGTGTATTCCTACACAGTTATATAATCATGGATTTATATCCATTAGTCACATATTCATACATTCTCAATGTAATAATAATGTTACATTATTTCTTAACTAGGTTCGTAAAACCTACACTTCACTTTCTCATCATACTCTTAGAATAGCTAGGTATGTATAGTATACCTTAGTCACTCGTACATGACATCAACATTCATATACATCTACCACACACTTGACTCGCTATGTGTTCGACACATTTAAAACACATATAGTTAAGTTCAACCGTACACACAAATGTCTAACTTAGTTGTAACTTTATACAACATTACCTGTATATCACAAATCAGATTGTAAGACCTCACAAATTCAAACAACGTATCATTGCTTTCTATCTTGAAAACATTCCTTTGGACTTTAACATTTTGAATGTCTTAATTAACATTCATCCTTATCACATAGCATGTTTCTTAACACATTATATACCATACTGATCATATATAGTATTTATACAATCATGCTTCAAACATCAGATCAAAACTAGAACCTATTCTAGATCGAGAATGGGCGTACAGAATAAGGCGCCATGTCTAAAGCTTAGGGATGGCCTTGCAACTTGGACATTGTCCCTCGCCGCACTCAAGGTTGAGCTTTGCACCTTCGCTAGTTTTAGTCCAAACTTTAACACACCTAGACATTTACACTTCTCATGCATACACACAAAAGGTCTTTACATACTTGTATGACCACTTCAAGATCAACCTTATATGTTAGGGACTTTAGTTTAGGATTTTCATGAAATCAAAACCAAATAGCGTCATAAAATCACTAGGTGTACTAATTAGCCTTATGATCACATAAAGAGGGCACATAATCTGTACTACACATGCTCATTCATATTCATATCTTTTACACGTAGCTAGCATTGTTTAACACTTTAAAACATACTTTAACCTCATGCTTGGTTTACTTCCATTATGTTTTATATTTGAAACTTATGTTTAGAGACATAATGAAACATAACATGGCATCTCAAGCCTTTAAAATCTAAATACTCATATTTAATATCACTTATGTTTGAAAACATGCTCGGGGTTGCCTTTGAAATCGTTTTATCATAAATGATGCAATATAGCACATATAAATCATATCTAGGGATTTTACAGGCAGAACATGTCATATTAATCCTTTAGAATCTAGATATCCATGTGATGCAACTATATTTTGAAAATATGTTCAAGTTTGCTTTTGAAACCATTTTATACTTGAACTACGCAATCTAACACATACAAGACAACTTCAAAGCTCTAAACATATGTAGTTAAGTCATGTTAACATGCTTGCAAGATCAGAATGTATAGCAAGTAACATTTATGCACCTTAGTTCTTTTGTACCAAGTTTTCTTAAAAAAACTTATTTCACACAAGGTCTAACGAGTTTGATTATGGTCAATGGAACCATGTACACTATAGCATGCTCATTTAGTGTAAAATCAGTTATGTGTATAGGCCAATAAGCTCACAATTTGCAGAACATGAATTCAACAAAGTTTGTTTTTCCAAAACTTGAAGTTCTTGTTAAATATCTTCTACTAATTTATGTTAGACACTTCCTAACTTATAAGGAACCCTTATAACACGAGTTATAATTCTTTTGCAGGTGTACGTAAGTTATAAAACCAAATTAGCAACCACCAAGCATAAGTAACTCAAAATCGATTGGGTATTTACAAGTAACTTACGCCGCACCCTAGTATAAACAGGAACAACTGTGCATGCCGTAATCGAAAGTCGTAACATACTCTGTTTTGCAGAGTCTTACACCACATTGATTCCTTTTCATTTAAACTGATTCCAACCATCATGAAATAGTTCCTACATATAAGTAAACTTCTTAAACACATTATAACATGTTAATTCATCATGCTTGACATAACGATTCAAAAAAATTTAAGAACTAAGCAAGACCCATTTCAAGAATATAATTGGAAATTATACTTTCTTAAGTTTGAATTGGGCCTCATAAACTCTGAGTATACTTCTATAGTAGCTCAATAACTTATAACTCTCCAATTAGACTATCAAGCAACTTCTATCAACACCAAAAACTGAATTTGTAGCTTGTATTTATAGAAGAAGCATGGACTAGACATTGGCATTACACAAATTTTGAGTCCATGGTGTAATGGAAGAGAACAATGGTTATTAAGGAGTAGTTTAACAACTCCTTACCAGCCACATTGCTAGCAAATGAACACCTATGATATAGCCACTTGGAGAATACGTAAAGAGAGTTTAGTACACTGTTCATTGTACTTGGTGACACTCAATTTGGGACAAGAGCAAATAACTTAGGTACTTGTTATTCTAAGGCTCGATTTTGGTTCTTTAAATTCCCAAAATGTAATATTAAGGTACAATTGTTACCATATTAGGAATTTAAAAATAATTTTTATACTCACATCATATAATCCATGTACATTAGTTTATTCAAATTAATATTTTAAATGGCCTAATTATAAAATAGTTGGATATTCTCAATCCATTATTTTCCATAAAAGTTATCATCTCAAATACACTCAATTATTATAATGATAATTAATATCAATTATTTATTAACTCACCATCTATTTTCTTTTAATACTTCTCATTAAATCTCCCTTTGATTTAACTTCCCCAATTATGCCACACAAGACCTATATATATGAACTTAGTAATTAATACAATCTCACATAATAATATTATTCTTAACATTACATCTTGAAAATGGTCATAATGTAATATAATTACATTATAGGTTCTCATAGCTTATGTGACGCCCCCAAAATAGGTCCAATCCATCCAACCTATTCTGAGTCGCCAAATACATGGTACAGAAAACAACTACAACTTTATTACTACAATTGTCGTGGAACTATGGACAACACCTCACAGTGATAGCTTACATAAAGGTACAATCTAGAACTGTTTTAGAAATTAAAATCTTTGGGAAGTGCTCAAGGAAACCTTCGTACATAGGACGCCATGAATCTAAGTTATGATAGATATCATATGTCCAGAGAATTATCCTTGGTTGATCCAATAGACCCCAAAGAAAAACAAGAAGGTTACTATCATGTTCCTTCCAATGGCGAGTCTTCTATTGACATATAACTATCTCCACCATCTGCGATTGAACATTATGTTTCAACCTAACTCCAAGATCATATAGGTAGTGCTCGTAGATATACTCAACAAGTGGATGTGCACAACCCTTTCTTATGATAACACGAGATTGACGCAACTCCGTACCGACGTCTCACTACTACTTAATTAATTAATTAACGGCTAAACTCTTTCATAACCTGAGCTTTCCTTAACCAGCTGACCTTACTTCGTAACCTTAGCCTTTCTTGTGGTTAATAGCTTTCTTTTTGCCTTAGACCACAAAAGGTATAAGAGAGACTATTTTACGAGACTGTCCCCTGCTAGCGATACCAGAATAAAAATATCCGGAGTCCCCCTCCATATGAAATTGGAGAAACCCTGGTTAATGCTTTGGTGAGCCAGCAGTCGCTTTCGTAATAATTCCGGTATTCTTTTTTCTATTCCTCTCTCGTGTTCTTTCCTTATTTTGTCCATATATTGTGAAATTCTATTCTTATCTATCGAGTAGTTTTGCATTGCTAGCTTCCATGTCAAGTTATTGAGGAGATTGAGACTAGAAAGTGGGAAGCTCCGGAGGATATCTAAGAGCTAGTAAGATATTTGACCCCTTATTTATAGTTTTATAGTAGTTTGTATATCATTAGACATCTTGTATGATAGTGGCAAAACACCCTTCCAAAGTTGGGTTCACCTCACCCTATTGTTGTTCACCAAAATCAATTATTAAGTGATGTATAATATACGACACACACATCTCAGGTCCTCAATACAATTATATATTATATGTCATACCGTTTTATAATGTGTTGAGAAACTTTAATAGTCTCGGACCACCACATTATTCCCCTGTTATCCCCGCTCGACCCAGCTACACTCCTATTACCTGAAAGGAATTGTGAAGCAAAAAGGGTGAGCACAACTAGCCCAGTAAAGAATATCATAACTAAAGATAATTAAATTATCAATAGCCTTCATCAGTAATAATTCAGAGATTTAGAACATATGGTAGATGATAAAACTTTTCAACCATAGTTGCAGCGGAACGAGCAATCCATTAGAAGAGTCAAATAGACCATAAAGTCTATTATCTTTTCCATGTTAAAAGTCCACCAACAATGCTTTAACCCTGTAACATTAATCAATAGATCCTGTTCACAGTCATGTGAATAACTCATAATCATAATTGTAGTTCTAATTTTCTCTTCTCATCCAAGAAGAAGATATTTTTCATCACATGTATTTACCTGAAACATCAAAGATCATGGTTATACCAATTCACAGTTCCTGTTCATAATCATACTAATAAGTTCATCTTTGCACTACAGGCCAAAGATATTCATTAACAATTCATCTTTGCACTACATGCCAATGATATTCAGAATGCAAGTCATCTTTGCACTCTGAGCCAAAGATATTCAATAACAGTCATCTTTGCACCATGGCCAAAGATATTCAACAACAAGTCATCTTTTGTACTACACGCCAAAGATATTCATCAACAATTCATCTTTGCTACTTACAGCCAAAGATATTCATATCTCAAAGAAATATATAATCATTTGTAAATTTATATAAACAACAATTATAACCATGTTGATCAATTCACCTTTGTACTTAAGCTAAATATATTCAATTATAAATTCAATGGTCATGATCATACTAGGTCAACAATTCATCTTGCTTACCATCGCCAAAGAGAACCCATAGTCACGATCACACCAATAATCTACCCATCTTTACACTTAAGTCAAAGAGAAATTTCATCACAAAGATTATAAAAATGTTTTATATGATAATAAAAACAATATAATCAACATATAGATTTAATCTCAAGAGTAAGATTCATAAATTAATGATTTCATAACACCTTAATCCAAATGTTATAAATCACTTAATAATCTCATAATCTAATATTATTAATATTACCATAATATTTTAATCATTTCTTAAACTTATAAATAATTTATTTTAATTGTTTATACTTTACTAAAACTCTATAGAATATTTAGACATTTATCATAAATTGTACTTTTGTCCAAAAAATTCGAAATTTAGTAATATATCGATGTTATATAGATGTA
Source organism: Panax ginseng (assembly GCA_020205605.1). Lineage (NCBI taxonomy): Eukaryota > Viridiplantae > Streptophyta > Magnoliopsida > Apiales > Araliaceae > Panax > Panax ginseng. Next base: position 139,424,639 of record CM035132.1, read on the forward strand.
CTCCTAATAAAAATTTTACCAATTTTGAGTTAACCACAAGGAGTTATAAGGGTTTACTTTTAAAATAGTTTTTCTCATAAAATCCATAACTCCTAATCTATACATCAAAAATCGTCATTTTGGAAACAATCAAGGAAACTCATCAAATTATCATTTCAAATTTTTTCAAAAATTTTGAAGGTCGAAAAATTACGTAAACATGATAAACATAATAATCCTTAAAATCCTTACCTCAAAAAAGCAAAGACTTCCGATCGGAACATCTAAGTAAAGTCGAAAGAAACTTGCTTAGAATAGCAACTCTCCAAGTATCTAAATACTCACAAAAAACATTTCGACAATATAGAGAGAAAGAAAACTTGTTTCGTGTGATTTTCAATTCTAACTTAAAAGCGTATTTATAGGAAAATGCTAGAACGTCATAGAAGGAGACTAAATTAATAAAATATATTATTATTTTCTCCTTCTCCCACGTGACCATATTTGAGAAATCGCCACCACCACACTTGAAAATTAATTCTAGCACATGTTTACTACACCAACCAAAAAGTTGGTCCCACCCAATTTTAATAAAAATTATTTTATTTTTCAAAACATCAATAATTCATAGAAAATAGCCCGTTTATCAAAAAAATACGAATATTATGTCCATTCCACACGAAATCGAATTCTCTACAACTTTGTAGCTTTAGGTTTTTCCAAATTCCAAACCGAAAATATCCGAAATCCATAAACGGACGATTTTCAACACCTTTTAAAATTCATAACAAATCATATGTTAATTTTCAACGGTTCAAAATTTGTGGACATATACTCAACTCATATATGTATAACATATCCAAAAATCACAACGATCCAACGGTCGGATTAAAATTATGACTCACACAATAGAGCTTTAAGAACACCGATTTGATCTTTTAATACCTCCAATCCGACAAAATGCTGATAAAACACCTCAACATTAATTCCTTCATTTATAACCACATAAATAAATCCATCATTTATATCCACATCAAATAAATATTTCCTTATCATATAAATTAATAATTAATTATTCACAAATAATATTACGTAATCACAATTATGACAACCAAAAGCGGTTCCTCAGAAAGGGGCTTTTCAATAAGGATTTCTTTCATGGCAAGCAATTAGGTGACCAAACCTCTCCTTAGACAGAATTTTCTAGACATTACCAATAATGTTATCTAATAATATTATTCAAATAATATGAATTATTGATCTGATAATGGAAAATACTGTGCAGTGACAATTATTGAAACAACAATAATATAAAATATCAACGCAGCAATTATTGAATCAATAAAATAGAATATTGAACAGTAATTACTGTAACAATTATTGAGTAGTGCCTTCTTATGTAAGGATCTATAATTCAAAAATACTGTGCAATATCGTGTGCTACTATGCAACCACGCATATTACTGTATTTTTTAACCACTGGGTATTCCAACAAGTGTTAATTCAGAATAACTACGCCAGTTATTTATAAAAACTCAAACTTGTCGCTTTCTTCATTCGATAGTTATTCGTTATGGGACCCACATAATGATTTGCTACCAGCCGCATTTAATATTCCTGAAACAATAAGAATATTTCACGACCAAACGAATATTCCCCGACAGAAATGAGTATTTTATAACCACTTGCGTATTTTGAAAATTTTACATATATCACCCTTAACTTTAAACTTTATCAATTTAACCATTTACTGAATAATAATTATAAGAAAAATTGAATACATTTATTTCATAAAATCAGGGGTCTTACAACTTATATACTAGCACTAATTTAATGGGCTTTATTCATAACCAATCTATTACCCTCCTATGGTCATTACATAAGGGGCAAAGAAGAGTCTGTGGCTAACTCCCACCAACTACTACTATTCATTGTATCCTATGTGACACCCCCAAATTCAGGTACTCCATTCCCACAGAATTTGGTGTTCACTATCCAAAACATTACATCTAACTACCCATAATCAAAGGATAAAGACGTAATTCAAATAACTTAAACAATCATCTTTCCCATTAGAGGGGTTGCATCACAATCTCAAAATAAATCCTAGGTAATCTAACCTTAAAATTATTACATCAGTTTGCGGAATATATCATATATTAAAACAAGTCTTTAACATAATTTATTAAAATAAAATTCCCATATGTCTTCAACATTTGGACATCTTGCCCTTTCCTTTGCTAGTAGATGGCTCATCAACTTTCTCAACTTTAGCTGCAGTGTTTAATGCAAGAGTGAGCAAACAATTGCTCACTGATATAGGAAGTAGTAATAATAACAACATGAGAATGAACAACGAATGCTAGCAACAATGAACTTGTTCTGTGAATTAAGAATAGAACACAAGTTCGAAATCAATGTTTGAGGGTCTTAAGACCACGAACTATGTCTCCGGTATATAGGTATTATTACCTTAACCTTAACAGTGATTTAGACTATACAGACCCTTCTTAACGTACTTAGGGGGATCAACCCTTGTACCATGAATTGTGCACAAAAATCTAAATGTTACACGTAAAAAAATCCCCTATATTAGGGTTGTTCATCTCAGTTTGAATTTAGAATTTCCACACTAAAGAAAGTTTAGTTTGGAACTAGATTATCAGTGTCTCTAGAATTTTAGAACACTATTCAACTTTCGTCAATAAAGGTTTAATACAAGAATGTATAACTGAACAAGGCTATTAAAGTCAAAGATCGGATATCAAAAATATATATAACTGAATAACATGATATACATGCAAAGCGCTATATTCAAAGGAGTTTAGAACAATCTTCTATGAATCAATGTATTAGAACAATATATGCTTCGAATGATAATAAGGAAAGTAAAGCTCGCTCGATGTAATGAATTAGGTTACAAGAGCTTGTACAAACATACTCAAGATAAATTAGGCTTGTTAAACCTTACAAGAATTTTAGGAACTTGTACAATAATGATTTAGGAATGAGAACATGCATTCAATATGAAAAGAATGAAGCTAGAAAGCTTGCTCAATGTAAAGAGTTAAGGTTTAGGAACTTGCCTTGTTTGTAAGCTACACAAGTGTAAAATAATCTCCAATTACCCTACACATATCATTACAATCGCAACAACAATTAGTTGTATGAATATTAACACTATGGGTATTAAACCATCATTTAGGTCATAACCCTAACCTAGCACCTAACCATTTAGGTTAACATACTTAACGAATCTGAAATTGCATTACGAGCCAACATAACTTACTCGTTCATTTCTAACTTTCGAAAACATCACTTTTAGTTTAGTTATTTAACTCAATTAACAATCACCTAAAACTCTTTTACACTTTGTATTACAACACCTTACAATATGTTATTGTAGTCCACTTTATGTTTTAATATCATTAACATACATTCTAAACTAACCCATGTCCGTTACGCATGCACTCGCAATTGCTGCAGACTTCACTGCTCATGATCGCTACTCACATGGCCGCCAAGGCCAAGAATACATCGAGTAAGCTGCGGCTACCAAGAAGATGCAAAGACGCTCACGCCATATATGTAAGGCCTTCGCATGCGATGACAAAGATCTTGCCAGAATGCCTCGGTTCAATTTTTGCAGAAGCTCGAAATAGACTCTGCTTTGGCCAAAAATCCCAAATTTACAGAAAATCTCCCAACTTCAACATCTAACACTTTGTCATATTATAGTTGTACATGCTAAACACCATTCTATATACAAGAACATTACATGAACATCATTTTGAAGAATCAAAATTATATTTGTTCCAAATTTCTTCATTTTTACACTTTTAACGAATTCGATCATCACAAATTCGTTTCTTAATCATTTTACACGATTCGAACTACATTGTTTTCATTTCTTAATATATTATCGCAATCTAACTTAAAGTCGTAGATTACAACTCCTATAAGGCATGAAATTTGGTACTTTCTAAGGCTATTTTCAAATATGAACACTGATATTCATTTTCTTTCTACACACGAATTTCTCACGAATTTGAACAACAAGTATCAATCATATATGATAATTATCAGATTTTTCAAAACTCTATGCACATATATCTATCACAACTCACGTGATTTCCAAATCTTACCAAGAAGATATATATACATATAATACCAAACCAAAAATAAAAATAGGAATAGAGTATACCTTTAATCATTGATTATATGTTAGCATAAGTGTAGCAATCCTCCCTTCCTCTTGAAACCTCAGAGAAATCTCTCTTCAAAGCCACTGAACTTCCCTCACACTTTGTGTTACCTCTTAGCTTAGGATACAATACGCAATAAACTATGAACTAGCCTTAGGAAAAAAAATAAGACGCGTAGGAATTATAAACTGACTCCCACTAACGTCTGGTAAAAACCCAACAGGTTTGCGTCAGTTGAATAAGCCCAAGGCCACAAGGCCTTGTTTGGCTAAACACATAAACCCCCAACTAGATTATTTAAATAATATTTATATCATATAATATCCAAATGTCACACTTTTAATTTAATTAATTCAAATAACTTATAATAACAATAATTAATAATAATTATAATCTCATTATAATTATACTTATAATTAATAAATAATTATATATCTAATTTAATTAATAAATTAGGAATATCACTTTATTTAATTTATTTATTTAGTATTAAATTAAACAATTTATTTAGCTTAATTATTTTCTTACATATTAAGCAATTGATTTAATTTAATTATTTCCTTAAATTAAATCCTTCAAATAAAATTATCAATACTCAATTTAATTAACATGAATCAATTTAGTTACTAAATTAATTCACCACAATTCATCAATTATTTATTTATCTTAATAAATAAATTATTAAAAATATTTATTTAATTCAATAAATATTTAAATTAAATTACAAATTTTTCGATCGTTACATCCTTCCCTCCTTAAAAGGATTCTGTCCCCAGAATCACAACTCAAAAAATTTATTCGTTATATTCTTCCCTCCTTAACAAGATTCTGTCCCCATAATCGCTATACAAGATCAAGTAAACAACTGAGGATAATTCTTCATCATAACGCTTTCAAGCTCCCACGTAGCTTCTTCAGCATTGTGGTTTCTCCAGATTACCTTAATAGAAGGTATCACCTTATTCCTCAGTACTTGATCTTTTCTATCAACAATTTGAACAGGGACTTCTTCATATGACAAATCTTTCTCAAACTGTAAGGGCTCATATTTTATAACATGTTAATAATCAGGCTTATATGGCCTCAATACTGATACATGGAAAATATTATGAATATGCTCCAACTCTGGAGGTAAAGCTACTTCGTATGCCACTTCGCCAACTCGTCGAAGCACTTAAAAGGTCCTATAAATCTAGGGCTTAATTTCCCCTTCTTGCCAAACTAAATTTTCCCCTTCCAGGGAGACACTTTTAAGAAAACACAACTACCGACAACGAATTCCCGATTTTGTCGATGCTGATCGGCATATTTCTTCTATCTATCTTGTGCGGCTATTAATCTCGCTCGAATCACTTTGATGACCTCGACAGTCTGTTGTACCAATTCTAGAACCAATAGCTAACGTTCACCAACCTCGTCCCAACATAACGGAGTTCTGCATTTCTTGCCGTATAACGCTTTGTAAGGCGGCATGCCAATACTCGTGTGATAACTATTATTATAAGTAAATTCCACCAATGGTAGATGGTCATCCCAATTTCCCTTGAAATCCATGATACAAGCTCTGAGCATATCTTCTAGTGTTTGGATAGTTCTCTCACTCTGTCCGTCGGTTTGAGGATGGTACGTTGTGCTCATTCTCAGTTGTGTCCCTAAGCACTCTTATAGTCGTTTCTAGAAATTAGATGTGAAACGTGGATCTCTGTCTGATACAATGGATACAGGTACACCGTGTCTTGACACAATTTCCTTCACGTACAGTTTTGCTAACCGATCTAGGGTAAATCGAATCTTGATTGGCAAAAAGTGTGTCGACTTCGTCAGTCGATCGACAATCACTCAGATGGCATCGTATCCTTGTTGGGTCGTTGGAAGACCTACCACAAAATCCATTGTGATATGCTCCCATTTCCATTCTGGTATCTCCAGTGGTTGTAACAATCTGCTTGGCATTTGATGTTCAGCTTTGACTTTTTGACACGTTAAACATTTTGCCACACATTCAGCCATATCCCTCTTCATATTTGGCCACCAAAAATGATGTCTAAGATCCTGGTACATCTTTGTACTCCCAGGGTGAATCGAATATTTTAAATTGAAAGCTTTACTTAGAATTTCTTCTTTAACCTCGGGTACTGGTGGAACCCAAATTCTCCCTTCGAATCGAAGTAACCCTTCCAAATCGACTTTGAATTTTTTGTCATCACCTATAGATATCCTCTGTTTTATCTTTTCGCAGTCTTCATCCTGAAGTTGTGCATTTTTCACCTTATCTACCAACGTTGAACCGTTTCCCATCTGGAACAACTTTTCATCGAATTCTGTCGGATTTTTAATTTCCAACTCCATCTTAGCCATTTCCGACACTAGCTTCTCCTGATCAGTTAACAACATTAACTTCTCCCGTTCATTCCTACTTAAGGCATCAGCAACAACATTCGCTTTTCTGGGATGATAGAAAATCTCACAATAATAATCTTTAATCAGTTCCAACCATCTTCTTTGTCGCATGTTCAAGTCTTTTTGTGTAAAGAGATACTTCAGACTTTTATGGTCGGTATATATCTCACACCTCTCTCAATAAAGATAATGTCTCCAAATTTTTAGGACAAACACCACCGCTGCCAACTCTAAGTCATAAGTCGGATACCCCTTCTCGTAATCTTTCAACTATCATGATGCATACGCAATAACTCTGCCATTTTGCATAAGTACACAGCCTAGTCCTTTATGCGATGCATCACTATACAACACAAAATTTCCTGTATCATCAGGCAACGACAACACATGTGCTGAACTCAACCTCTTTTTCAATTCTCGAAAACTTTCCTCACACTTCTCTGTCCAAACAAACTTAACCGCTTTTCTAGTTAAATTCGTCAATGGAGTTGCGATCTTGGAAAAATCTTGAATAAAATGCCTGTAATAACTTGCCAATCCTAAGAAACTCCTTACTTCTAACGGTGTCTTCAGCTGATCCTAGTTTATTACAGCTTCAACCTTTGATGGATCTACCGAAATTTCGTCCTTATCAATAACGTGTCTGAGAAACTGTACACGCTCCAACCAAAATTCACATTTTGAGAACTTAGCTTACAACTTCTCTTTTCTCAACGTCTCCAACGTCAATCTCAAATGTTCCACATGCTCCTCCTTGGTTTTGGAATATACCAATATATCATCAATAAACACCACCACAAATTAGTCTAAGAATGGTTTAAACACCCTGTTCATCAAGTCCATGAACGCTGCAGGTGCATTAGTTAATCCAAAAGATATAACCAGAAACTTGTAATGACCATATCGAGTCCTCGAATTATTGCTTTTGGTAAATCCTTCGCCTCACCTTCAAATCGATGATAACCACTTCTCAAGTCTATCTTCCGTAAATATCTCGCTCCCTTCAATCGATCGAATGGATCATCGATTCTAGGTTATGGATACTTATTTTAATCGTGACCTTATTCAATTCTTCAGAATCAATGCAGAGCCGCATTGATCCGCTCTTTCTTCTTAACAAATAACACCTTGTTCTTTATGGCATAAACACTCTCATTGGATATATTTCTTATCGAGCAATTCTTGCAATTGCACCATCAACTCCTTCATCTCTACCAGGGCCATTCTGTATGGTGCCTTAGATATCGGGGCCGTTCTTAGTAGTAAGTCAATCACAAACTCGATTTGTCGATCCGGTGGAAGACCCGACAAATCTTCTGGAAATACGTCTGCAACATCTCTTATAATCGGTATATCTTCTAACTTTGCACTCTTCTTCTGCGTATCAACTATGTAGGCTAAATATCCTACACATCCTTGTCTCAATAACTTCTTGGCTTGCATTACTGTCAGACAACTTGCTTGTCGAGGTCACTTGCTACCAAAGAACACAACCTCTGATAGAGTCATAAGGTTAACACACTTCCTTTGGCAATCAATTACTGCTCCGTAATTGAATAACCAATCCATTCCCAGTATAACATCAAACTCACCAAGTCTAATCGGTATCAAATCTACCATCATCTCGTGACCTTTTATAACCACCCTACAATTCCTATATATGTATCTGACAGGAATCACTTCCTTATTCACAATCTCTATACTTAAGGGAAATTCTAATTCTTCCCTAGGCAAATCTAAGTTCTAAGCAAATTTATTGGATATAAATGAACAAGTAGCACCCGAATCAAATAGTACGTAGCATTAATACCATTAATCGGAATGATACCTGACACCACATTCTTAGACTGTACAGCATCCTGCACTGTAATCCAGAGATAGTCAATGCACCACCACCGTTGTTGTTTCCTTTTCCACCACTTGCACATCCCGCTAGTTTCTTAGGGCAATCACGAACCATGTGATCTTTTGAACCGCAGGTAAAACATGCTCCTTTCTTCGGACTAAAATAGTTCGGTGCAATGTGTCCCTCTTGACCATAGTTGAAACACACCCTCTTTCCCTTCAAACATACCCCTGTATGGTTCTTCCCGCACGTTGCACAAGCTTCAAACTTTTTCTTCTGCTAATTTCCTTGTTGTCCTCCCGCAGTCGAATTCTCGCTCCATTTCTTCTTTTGATTGTTACTTCCAACATTATTACCACCAGCCTTATTCTCATTCTCATTCTTCTTCTTCTTCTTCTATTCTTGGTTGTACTTGGTCAATGAATCGCTTCCACCTTCTGCGATAATTGCCTTTTCCAGCACACCCGCAAATATGTTCAGCTGAAACATTGAAACCTTGCTATACAGCAAGGGTTTCAATCCTTGTTCAAACCTTTTCGCTTTACGCTCGTCGGTATTGACTTGGTAAGTGGCAAACCTTGCCAACTCATTAAACTTCGCAACATATTCTGGCACCGTAATTATTCCTTGCTTCAGCTCCAGAAATTGTACTTCCAACTGATTTCGAGAACTCGCTGGAAAGTACATTTCAAAGAACATTTCCTTAAATCTATCCCATGCTATCACTCCTTGTCCTCCACGAACCTTATTTGCCTACCACCAGTAGCTAGCTTCAGACTTCAACATGAACGTTGCGAACGCGCTCTTCTGATCCTCGTTAACTCTAGCAACGTCGAACACCTTCTCCATTTCTATGATCCAGGTTTGAGCTTCCACTGGATTCATAGACCCTTGAAACTCTAGCGGTCCAACCGCTTTGAACTCTTTAAAGGTTGTGACTTGAGCTTGCGGTTAATTCGCAAGTGCACCCGTCAACCGAGCTACCAACTGCTGAACCAGATTAGCGTTGGTCTCGTTGTTATTATTGGTAGACCCCTCAGGAGGTGCTTGTTAACGTGGTTGTCTTCTTCTAGGAGGCATCTTCTGTTAAGATATATGTTTATTAGTTCATTACTCAACTTCTTGGGTGTTTGAAGTTTAACTTAAACATTCCAAGACTAAAGCTATATCACACAACATTTCAAATAAACTTTGATATTTTATTTATTCATAACGTTTTAAAACATATTAAAGATAGCATAATCACTATTAACATTCACTTTCCTGAACTAGAAAAGTTTCAGGATTACATACTCATACTATCCCTTTATTTATCTCAAAATAAGGGATTCACAGTTTATTTATTCACATAATTAACTACACATTATTATTATTATTATTATTATTATTATTATTATTATTATTATTATTATTATTATTATTATTATTATTATTATTATTATTATTATTATTATTATTATTATTATTATTATTATTATTATTATTATTATTATTATCTCTATCTAGACATGTTAAGACGTCGTAAGGCTTCCCGATGCTCTTCCTCCATGATACGATACGCCATTGTGTGATCCATCACGAACCACGACGAATTCTCAAACTGAGGTGGGTAATAATAGACTCGATCATGGGCCCTATCAATCGCCGAATTAAAAGCATAATCCATTTCCTTCATCTTGGCTTTCATCACTTGGACCTTAGCCTCAACACGGTCTGTACGTTGAGTCGCCTTCATCCATGCATCCTCTGCTCTTATACGCTTAGCTGATTCCTCCTTGAAATCATTTTTCAATTTCTCCATGCCAGTCTTCATCTTCTCGTTTACCGCTAACAAGTCTTCATGCTGACCCTTGGTATGAACTAGATCCCACTCCGTGTTTCCAAGTTTTGAGTCAAGTTCCTGAATCTCCGCATCCTTCTGCTCCATTGAAGCATGATGCATCTCAACCATCCCCTTCAGATCTTCGTCCTGCAATTCTATGTTACAGTCGTACAGAGCATCATACATCTCTGCTGATATAGAGTTTGGTGGAAACTCCAAAGGATCCTCTTCCTCATCATCCTCCACTATATCCTCAGAACTATCCTCCTCGGGATCGGTCACAGGCACATCCTCCTAGATCAACTGCTCCCGCACTACGTGAATATCCCGGGGTTCATCATCTCTAGGTACCTGAGGTATCACCTCTCTAGCTGGACTGGATCCTCCTTCGTTAGACATACTGACAACAAAATATTTTAAGTTTTACTTAACATTTTCGATACTTGCGAGCACATAAGTTATTAACACATAAAACATAATGTCCTTTATTATTTAGCTTCAATGGATACCTTAATCCATTCCTTTAAACTCGATAAGAGTTAAACACCTCTATATTTTCTATTTCCTCAAAGGTTACTTCCTAGGGTTTCCCCACCTAAGGTTTATAACCTAAGGCTTTGATACCAACCTGTGACACCCCTAAATCCAGGTACTCCATTCCCACATAATTTGGTGTTCACTATCCAAAACATTTCATCTAGCTACCCATAATCAAAGGATAAAGACGGAATTTAAATGACTTAAACAATCATCTTTCCCATTAGAGGGGTTACATCATAATCTCAAAATAAATCTCAGGTAATCTAACCTTAAAATTATTACAACAGTTTGCGGAATACATCATATATTAAAACAAGTCTTTAACATAATTTATTAAAATAAAATTCTCATATGTCTTCAACATTTGGACATCTTGTCTTTTCCTTTGCTAGTAGACGGGTCATCGACTTTCTCAACTTTAGCTGCAGTGTTAAATGCAAGAGTGAGCAAACAATTGCTCACTGATATAAGAATTAGTAATAATAACAACATGAGAATGAACAACGAATGCTAGCAATAATGCACTTGTTCTATGAATTAAGAATAGAACACAAGTTCGAAATCAATGTCTGAGGGTCTTAAGACCACGAACTATGTCTCCGGTATATAGGTATTATTACCTTAACCTTAACAGTCATTTAGACTATACAAACCCTTCTTAACATACTTAGGGGGATCAGCCCTTTGTACCATGTATTGTGCACAAACATCTAAACATTACACGTACAAAAATCCCCTATATTAGGGTTGTTCGTCTCAGTTTGAATTTAGAATTTCCACACTAAAGAAAGTTTAGTTTGGAACTAGCTTATCAGTGTCTCTAGAATTTTAGAACACTATTCAACTTTCGTCAATAAAGGTTTAATACGAGAATGTATAACTGAACAAGGTTATTAAAGTCAAAGATCGGATATCAATAATATATATAACTGAATAACATGATATACATGCAAAGTGCTATATTCAAAGGAGTTTAGAACAATCTTCTATGAATCAATGTATTAGAACAATATATGCTTCGAATGATAATAAGGAAAGTAAAGCTCGCTCGATGTAACGAATTAGGTTACAAGAGCTTGCACAAACATACTCAAGATAAACTAGGCTTGTTCAACCTTACAAGAATTTTAGGAACTTGTACAATAATGATTTAGGAATGGGAACATGCATTCAATATGAAAAGAATGAAGCTAGAAAGCTTGCTCAATGTAACGAGTTAAGGTTTAGGAACTTGCCTTGTTTGTAAGCTACACAAGTGTAAAATAATCTCCAATTACCCTACACATATCATTACAATCGCAACAACAATTAGTTGTATGAATATTAACACTATTGGTATTAAACCATCATTTAGGTCATAAACTTAACCTAGCACCTAACCATTAAGGTTAACATACTTAACGAATCTGAAATCGCATTACGAGCCAACATAACTTACTCATTCATTTCTAACGTTCGAAAACATAACTTTTAGTTTAGTTATATAACTCAATTAACAATCACCTAAAACTCTTTTACACTTTTTATTACAACACCTTACAATCTGTTATTGTAGTCCACTTTATGTTTTAGTATCCTTAACATGCATGCTAAACTAACCCAAGTCCGTTACGCACGACTTGCAATTAAGCAGACTCAATTGTGTTTTTGATGGCTACTCATGGCACAAGGCTTAGTAATACACAAAGGTAATCAAGTGCTTTCATGAATGTAGCTCGTCAGCGCCCATATGTAGCGCTGCCATGATGAACATTCACATAGCGTGATGCCTTAGTTCAAGTTTTTACCAAAGCTCGAAATAGACTCTGCTTTGGCCAAAAATCCCAAATTTACAGAAAATCTCCCAACTTCAACATCTAACACTTTGTCATATTATAGTTATACATGCTAAACACCATTCTATATACAAAAACATTACATGTACATCATTTTGAAGAGTCAAAACTATATATTTTTTTCCAAATTTCTTCATTTTTACACTTTTAACGAATTTGATCATCACAAATTCGTTTCTTAATCATTTGACACGATTCAAACTACATTGTTTTCATTTCTTAAAATATTATCACAATCCAACTTCAATTCTCATATTACAACTCATATAAGGCATGAAATTTGGTGCTTTCTAAGGCTATTTTCAAATATGAACACTAATATTCATTTTCTTTCTACACACGAATTTCTCACGAATTTGACCAACAAGTATCAATCATATATGATAATTATCAGATTTTGCAAAACTCTATGCACATATATCTATCACAATTCACGTGATTTCCAAATCATACCAAGAAGATATATATACATATACTACCAAACCAAAAATAAAAATAGGAATATAGTATACCTTTAATTCTTGATTATATGCTAGTAAAAGTTTAGCAATCCTCCCTTCCTCTTGAAACCTCAGAGAATTCTCTTTTCAAAGCCACTGAACTTCCCTCATACTCTGTGTTACCTCTTAGCTTAGGATACAATACGCAATAAACTGTGAACTAGCCTTAGGAAAAAAAATAAGACACGTTGGAATTATAAACTGACTCCCACTAACATCAGGTAAAAACCCAACAGGTTTGCGTCAGTTGAATAAGCCAAAGGCCACAAGGCCATGTTTGGCTAAACACATAAACCCCCAACTAGATTATTTAAATAATATTTATATCATATAGTTTCCAAATGTCACACTTTTAATTTAATTAATTCAAATAACTTATAATAACAATAATTAATAATAATTATAATCTCATTATAATTATACTTATAATTAATAAATAATTATATATCTAATTTAATTAATAAATTAGAACATCACTTTATTTAATTAATTTATTTAATATTAAATTAAACAATTTATTTTGCTCAATTATTTTCTTACATATTAAGCAATTGATTTAATTTAATTATTTCCTTAAATTAAATCCTTCAAATAAAATTATCAATACTAATTTAATTAACATGAATCAATTTAGTTACTAAATTAATTCACCATAATTTATCAATTATTTATTTATCTTAATAAAAAAATTATTAAAAATATTTATTTAATTCAATAAATATTTAAATTAAATTACAAATTTCTCGATCGTTACATCCTAACCATTGGGCTAACCATAATTGCTATCATTTGAGCTATCTAACAAGCTATTTAACTCCAAATTTATATATTTCTAAGAGTCATGGGAGTGGTCTATTGCACCATGTTACATTTTATAATTTCACTTGTACATAATGCTAACATACTAGTTTTTATACAAATGTATTCAAATACTTCCCTTATACATCCATATATGTATATAGATGTATACATGTATCCCTATGAGTCCTTAGAGTCCATTTCTCAAATTTTAATTTCACAAATCGATCCTATTAACTTGGTAATGAAATTGCTACTGGGTCACAAGTTTAGAAATGGCGCAATCTGCGCCATATCAAATTCTAAAAGTGCACAAGTTCTGCAATAGTAGAACTAAAACCTTACCCTTCTAAATATTTTACACATCCTCCTTGAGTGTTAACTCGTCTAACATCAATCTTCTCTTTGGTTTCACATCATCGATTACTATTTTCCTTAACAATTTAAGGATCACACTTCGAGTTCTAAAACTCTATTTTCCCTTATTAGTTTAACCAACTATACATCTCCTTTACGGTTTCATACCACTAATAACGCAAAACTTGAATGTAACACATACATATATTCCTTTAATCTTCACTTCTCACCGTGTATCAATTTACTCAATAATTCTCTAACCGCTTTAATGGTATATCGATTTTCTTCCCTCATTAACAACGTGCATATATACAAGTCTAAACCTAACACACATCGAGTCTATAATAGTATTCAATATAGTACACTGAGTGGTTTCCCACAAATAACCAATAAATTAGTTTCTGTCTCGTTTACACTATTTTCATAGTGAGTTAGATCGGTTACTAATTCGTATATACCTCCGCTCTCTAAAGGAATCATTTAGCCCAGCTCCTATACATCAACCATTAAAAAGTACGGTTTCACTACCTTAGACTTGATACGTACTCGAATAAATACTCAAGAAATTGGTGATTATCAAAGATATTTAATGTCATCAACTTACTACAATAAAATAATTTCACATAAATTATTTAATATCAATAGATAAATTTTTATCCATCTTCTTACTAATTTATCTCTACAATTCATAACGAATATATAATAATTATATATATTTATTAAACACAACATTACTTATTACATAGCTCATATTACCCTATGTAACAACATACCACATACCTCGTAAGACATTATATATTTTTATTTGAACCCATCTCATGCTTTAAGAATTTTATTCACTAAATTCTTTTTTTAATATTTTCTAAAAATTTGGGTTCTTACATGAGTAGCAGGCAGGAAGCCTTCACCGCGGGGATGAGACTCTACACCCTCCCAGACTTAGTATCTGGTAATAGTGGTGTGATCTATAGTTGCCATGGGAGGTGGAATTATCTCATCCATGGCCACGAGCATTGCTGCTCTCTATCACATGAATATAATGACGAAGGGATGTGGTAGGGCGCCCAAAGTGATGCCTCACAAAGCCTTAAGGATTGACTCTTGAATCAGGGATCCAACATCACTGTTCAGCCCAGTGACGATGGCAAATAGTAGCACCACCCTCTCTCTAGTCACATCACTGATGTGCTGGGTTGGCATCAAGTTATGCAGATAAAGATGTACCACGCCTTCCCATAGTGCGATAGCTCGGTGTGGGGAAAGCTGGATTTTTTGATCATGTATTGGTTTATTTTCCATAAGGTGTCAGGTTTACACAACCTTTTTACTATGTCATCTGCATCGTAGTTACACACCCCGTCTGCTAGGTAATCCCTATCATAATTGGGTAACTAGAAACACTCGTTGATTGACCTCTTATCGAACCAAACAGTCGTGCCCCTTACTAGCACTGCCAAACTCCCCTCGGCTGAAGCGTTGACATAGAATTCTTTCACCAAGGCAATGACTGGGGACACGGGCTGGTGAGTGAAGTGTGTCAAATTCCTGTCAGCAATCATTTGGTATATGTCCCCATCTAGCTGTGAATCAGGCTTGAGGTTTCACTTTGGCACTAGGCTCTTACTAGCCAACACAGTGTAGAACTTATCAGATGCCTCCATGCTAATGAACCTTGTGTGATCCTAGTGCGACAAGAATGAAGACGATCTACCCATACTCAGCCTTTGCTTCTTTGGTGACATTTAAGAAATTTTAGTAAAAAGACACACCCATAAGCAGAGATTGAATCCAAAGTTTGAATATGCCCAACTGACTTAAGAAAATTGCCTAAAACCCCTATTATCATAGTTAAACAATGCCTCTTGCCAGTCTACGCTTTATGGAGCGATTCGTCGAACACACAGTGGTAACAATTGTAAACTAGGGTTATTAGACTTTGATAAGATGCTAACTAAGGAAAAAATGACTCAAGGAATAACTCAACGCAGCACGAGAAATAATTCAAAGAGAACAAATCCCAACCACAAGCACTACCAGGATTATCCTTAACAAAAGTCCAATTCAAAAGAACACTTAAAAACCTTGGCTGATAAGTATGTTTTATACCTACTTATCTGGTATCTATTACTTGAATTATTTGCTTAAACACATGTTTTTTAGTTACTTTTCAGGCATTTTGTGTTCATTTTGTAGATTATATGTTTGGGAGCTGTGTGAGCAACTATTGGTATAAAAATGCAAGGAAAAGCAATCCGGACATCGTTTGTGGTTTCATGTTCATTTCATGTTCTTGGCTTGGAACTTGGAATAAATTGTAGAGATTTTGTTTAGCTTTTCGGAACATCTTGAATCATTCTAATCGGAGTTCAGATGCAAGATTTATGACATTTGTACCAATGGACGTTGAACTTCAATGTTTTGGGTGGCCATTTTCATAACAGTCATTTCCAGTCCAAGTTCTACCTTCATTCGTTTGTTATTTCTCAATTATTAAAGCATGAAAGTTGTAGAGCTCGACGATAGCTTCAATTTGATAGGTGGCAAGCTCCGTAACTCCTCCCGGATCAAAAGTTATGGCTGTTTTACCAGAGGAAACTGTAGCAGAAAAACAACTAACAGCTTATACCCAAGCCAGGGCTTGCTCTTTTTTGCCTAATACCCAAGCCGGGGCTTGGGTTCCTAAGTTCAATAACAGCACCATAGCAAGCCGGGGCTTGCTATTTGCAAGGTAACAAGCAAGCTGGGGCTTGGGTACGCGCAGAAAGAGTAGTTTTTGTCACAATTTGAGTCCAATAAGGATTGGTTCTAGCTTATTGATTCAAGAACTTCTAAGAGAACTTAAAGACATATAAAGAGGCATATAAAAGGAGGAGAATTTCAAGGATAAAAGGGGAAGAAGAATTCCATTAGATTAGATTAGAGTAGATTGGGAAAAAACCTTAGTTCTTATTAGTTTTGGAGATTAATTCAACTTGAAGACCATTGAAGATCAAGAGTAGTAGCTTGAGGAAGAGAGAGAATTGCTAACAACAGATTTATTCTTCACTCTACTCTTATTTTTTTCTTTAATGTTATTTCAAGTGTGGATTCTTAGTTTCAATTCAATGAACTAATTCTTTGTTTGAGATTACAATGGATCTTATTGTGTAGTTTATTTTAATATGCTTTGCTATCAATTATTATGTTTTATCGTGAGGATTGTCTATTATGATTTGGACTTAATTGTTCAATTGATTGGCCATCAATTACCATGATAATCTATATGAACTCGAGAGATGAAGTTTAGATTTAGATATGATCATGATAACATATGTTTGTGATTTTTGCATAAATGGAATTCATGATTCGTGTTTAGGATAGAGATATGCCGTTACACCATATGTAATCTTATAGAGAACTTGTGCTTTAAATCCTTTTTAATTATAATTCACATAGAGATATAGTGGATTAGTTAATTAGGGTGTCTTGCTTAATTCTGTCATATGTGGATTTAAGTGAGTATGGGTATTAGGCATCGAGATGTGGTTTTATCTGCTTTAGTGTTCTTGATTAACAATTAAGGATACAAAATAATTTATGAGAAGTGTGTTAACTTAAATGAAGCAATAAGTGAAGTTGTGATCTTAAATCTCCATAATCTGATTTTTAATTAGTGGTAATTAGAATTAGTGTAATTAAGTAATTTAATTTATAACATTAAATTGATTGTTTAAATAAAATTAGTTTGGTTAAGAGTTAATATTTGGTAATTTGTATTAATAATTTCTCATGGGAACAATACTCTACTTTCACTATATTACTTGTTGACCACGTATACTTGTGTGTTGTGCTTAATTAGAATTTACCCAATAAGTTTTTGGCGCCATTGACGGGGAATTAGTTAATATATTTTTGCCAATATTAGCTTCGATCAAATTAGTCTTAATTTAAACATTTTTTTTCCTTTTTATTTAATTCTCTTCCTATTTTTCTTTTTTTTTTTCAGGTACCATGACAGAATTTAATTATCAATGGCCATTTACGAGAATGACTCAGCCAAGGGGAGCGGGGATTGATGGTCTCAATGCATTTTTTGCATTATCAGCGTAGCTTGAGACACTTTCGAGGAGGTTGGACATTGTTGCAGCCAAACGCAATCGAAGGATAGCAGTTAACTGCAATTATTGTACTGGTAATCATCCGAGTCATCAATGCACTGTTAGTTTTGGGGCGGGACAACATGGTGGTGAATACCTCAACGATTATACATATGCTAATTATCATTAAGTTTGGGGGTATCACCCGAATTCGTCATGGAGTTATACTTATGAAGACCAATACTACGCTCCAAATCCCACATACACACCAGAATTTTCATGTAAACCTCCATTGCCACAAGAAGAAAAGTCAAATTTGGAGGAATTACTGTCAAAGTTCATAGCAAACTAAGAGGAGAGGATGATGAGTCAAGAAATATTGAGCCATAATTTTCAGCACCAGATGGAACAACTCATCACCATTTCAACCCATGGACTTCAATACATGGATTCAAAAATTGAGACAAATAATTCAAGGTTGGAGGAATTGTTGTCCAAGTTCGTAGCATCAAATGAGGAGAGGAGGATTAATCAAGAGCGGTCAATTCAAAATCAAGAGATATCAAATCAAAATCTGCAGAACTAGATGGATCAAATGCTCAAAGCCTTAAACAATTGTCCTCAAAACAATTGGTGTTATGACGAGGATTCCGAGATTAATGAAGTCCCCGAACTAAATATACAACTGGATGAGCCACACAATGTTGAAAAAGAGAAGACACATGGGGATAATGAAAACAAGGTTGGTGAAGGACTAACTGTGAGAACCAACGATGATGAGCCGATGTTATTTATGCCTCAAGTGCCTTCTCCACCAAAGTTCAAGAATCTGGTTAGATATGCAAAACCTTATTTGATTGGTAGTCATGTCATTAGCAAAGCTCCTGGAGACGTAAGAGAAAGTACAACTTCAAAGCTATAGTGCGAGGGGTAGGATGAGAAAGATGAAGAACCAGTTGTGTTGGAAAAGCCTCAATGCCAGAATCTATTCGCAGACACAATGAAGAAAATACCTAGATGTTGGAAGTTCTTAGATGTGTCTTATCTAAACAAAGCATGCTAGGTGAATTTAATGCAATGTTTATCAGTACGGGGAACTTGCCAAAAGTTACATTATTTCCAATGGATGGAGGGTTCCTCAATTATCGAAGAGGAATTGGATAGTATTGACCAGACAAAGTCAGGCTGAAAGACTATAAACCAAGCACTGACTGGGAGGCAACCCATGAATTTTTTTTTTATATTTATATGGTTTACTAGTTTATTTATTAGATAGGAATTAATTTGCATATTAAGTTCTCTATAATCCAAAGTGCTATTCTAATCCATGTTGTCTCTCTTCATTGCAGTATTGGAGGTTCAATGGATAGGCAAAAGATTATGGAAAGGGAAGCCACCAGCCTGAGCCCATGACATAGTATCCTCCTTCAAATTCCGATGTGGATGAGTTTTTCAGTCTTTGTACCATGCCACCATCACCTCATGCTTAGCTGATTACAGAGAAGTTCTCTTCTACTTAATGCTTTATTTTACAATGAGGACATTGTAATTGTTAAGTTTGGGGGAGTTAATTAGTTTTGTTTTGCATGTTTAATGCAGTTGTTTTAGTTTTGCATAAGTTTTCATGTTTGTTTAGTTTAGGTTTATTATATGTTTGCATTCATATAGTGTAAGTGCATAATAGTTTGCATAGTAGAGTAGTTGTAAATAGTTTTTATTTATGTCTATAAAAAAAATTCAAAAATAGAAGTCAGTTACTATGTTCATCTTCATGTTTCCAGCTATTAAGATAGTTACAGTCTATTTTGGCCAATGATGAGACCAGAATTGAGCAGACAAGTATAGTACTGACTATTAGAGCTTTGATGCGATTTCTTGTTATGAATTGAATCTTTTTCTGTTTGAAACTGGTATAATAAGGATATCACAAAAAAAACAACTATGTGGATTGATTTAGTCTAAATTGATACATAATAGACTTCTTAAGGATAATACTAGTTTGAATGAATGAGAAACATGAATAGGCGGAGATGGCTAAATTAAGACAAAAACTTAAGTTTGGGGGAAAAATTTGGGATATATAAGCTTCACAAAAAAATAAAAAAACAAAGAAAGAAAAAAAGATATGAATAAATTTCGTGGCTAGTCTTGTTTTGGGGCCTTTGTTACTTGAGCAAGTAAGCCCGAGGGAGTGTCTTTACAACTTGTGCCCTAAGGTCTTTATGATTTGGGAGTCATTGGTCGAAAGCTCTGTAAGGGGTAGCACTGTTAGCCTAATGGAATGAGACATTGAACAGTCATGATTAAAAAAAAATAAAAAAAATAAAGCAATAAAATGAGAAAAGAACAAAAGCCCCCGTAATGAAAAGTAAATCATAAGTATCCCGGATTGGACTCTTGATTTTAGTGGATGTTTGACTTTAGTTGGATCTATCTTGTTTGTGAATTTTGTGAGTTTATACTGTATGATGCCTTTAAAGAGATTTATTATGTGTTATATTTAGCATTATATAAGTTAGGATTGTTGTTGAGCACACATGTACTATATCAGTAATAACAGTCAAAGATTTGATGATTGATTGGGAAATTACTGATGAGTTTTGATATGATGTATTATCGTGTTTACTTGATTTCTCTAAGGCCGGGTGAGTAAACTTGTTTCTGTCATTACTGTTGGATTCGTAGGCATATAGATTAGTTGCATTCCATTGCATTGCATTGCATTGCATTTTTTTTTATTTTTGCTTGAGGACAAGCAACGATTTAAGTTTGGCGGTATTTGATAAGTAGGTTTTATACCTACTTATCTGGTATCTATTACTTGGATTATTTGCTTAAACTGGTGTTTCTTAGTTACTTTTCATGCATTTTGTGTTCATTTTGTAGATTATATGTTTCGGAGCTGTGTGAGCGACTATTGGTATAAAAACGCAAGGAAAAGCAATTTGGACATCGTTTACGCTTTCATGTTCATTTCATGTTCTTGGCTTGGAACTTGGACTATATTTAGAGCTTCTGCTTAGCTTTTTGGAACATCTTGAATCATTCCAATCGGAGTTCGGATGCAAGAGTTATGACATTTGTACCAACGGAAGTTGAACTTCACAGTTTTGGGTGGCCATTTGCATAGTAGTCATTTCTTGTACAATTTCTACCTTCATCCGTTCGTTATTTCTCAATTCTTAAAGAATGAAAGTTGTAGAGCTCGTCTATAGCTTCGATTTGATAGGTGGCAGGCTCCGTAACTCCTCTCAGATCAAAAGTTATGGCCATTTTACCAGAGGACACTGCAGCAGAAAAACAACTAACAACTTATACCCAAGCCGGGGCTTGATCATTTTTTGCCTAATACCCAAGACGGGGCTTGGGGTCCTGAGTTCAATAACAGTAGCATAACAAGCCGGGGCTTGCTATTTTCAAGGTAACAAACAAGCTGGGGCTTGGGTACGCGCAGAAAGAGTAGTTTTTGTCAGAATTTGAGTCCAAGAAGGATTGGTTCGAGCTAATTGATTCAAGGACTTCTAAGAGAACTTAAAGACATATAAAGAGGAATATAAAAGAAGGAGAATTGTAGGGATAAAAGGAAGAAGAATTCCATTAGATTATATTAGAGTAGATTGGGAAAAAACCTTAGTTCTTATTAGTTTTGGAGATTGGTGCAACTTGAAGACCATTGAAGATCAAGAACAAGAGCTTGGGGAAGAGAGAGATTTGCTGACAACAGATTTATTCTTTACTCTACTCTTAATTTTGTCTTTAATATTATTTCAAGTGTGGATTCTTAGTTTTAATACAATGAACTAATTCTTTGTTTGAGATTACAATGGATCTTATTGTGTAGTTTATTTTAATATGCTTCGCTATCAATTATTATGTTCTATCGCGAGGATTGTCTATTGTGATTTGGACTTAATTTTTTAATTGATTGGCCATCAATTACCATGATAATCTATATGAACTCGATAGATGAAGTTTAGATTTAGATCTGATCGTGATAGCATGTGTTTGTGATTTCTGCATAAATGGAATTCATGATTCGTGTTTAGGATAGAGATATGCCTTTACACCATATGTAATCTTATAGAAAACTTGTGCTTTAAATCCGTTTTAATTATAATTCAAATAGAGATAAAGTGGATTAGTTAATTAAGTTGTCTTGCTTAATTCTGTCATATGTGGATTTAAGTGAGTATGGGTATTATGCATCGAGAGGTGGTTTTATCTGCTTTAGTGTTCTTGATTAAAAATTTAGGATAGAAAATAATTGATGATAAGTTTGTTAGCTTAAATGAAGCAATAAGTGAAGTTGTGATCTTAAATCTCCATAATCTAATTTTTAATTAGTGGTAATTAGAATTAGTGTAATTAAGTAATTTAATTTATAATATTAAATTGATTGTTTAAATAAAATTAGTTTGGTTAAGAGTTAATATTTGGTAATTTGTCTCTACGCATCTTTTTAGGACGACTGTTAGATTTTGTAGACAGTTTTTGAAAGAGCTCCCAAAGACAGAAAAATCATCCATAAAGACCTCTAGTGACTTTTCCACCATATCGGAGAAGACGGACATAATGCAACGCTGGAACATTACAGGAGCATTACACAACCCAAATGACATTTTCCTGAAGGCAAAGGTCCCATAAAGGCATGTAAACGTAATTTTCTCCAGATCTTTGGGGGCTATAGCAATTTAATTGTAGCTAGAATATCCGTTAAGGAGATAATTAAATTCATGCCCAGCGAGTCTGTCGAGCATCTGAACAAAAAAGGGCAGAGAGAAATAAACTTTACAAGTGGACTTGTTCAACTTCCTGTAGTACATGCAAACCCTCAATCTAGAAACCGTTCTGGTGGGAATAAGCTCATTATTCTTCTTTGACACTACTATCATGCCACCTTTTTTTGGCACGTATTGGATGGGACTAACCCAGAGACTTTCTAAGATGGGGTAGATAATGCCCACGTCTAGCAATTTGATAATTTCTTTTCGGACCACCTCTTTCATATAGGGGTTCAACCGTCGCTGATGCTTGATAGAAGGCTTAGACCCCTCTTTGAGTAGGATTTTATGCATGCAGAAAGATGTATTGATCCCTTTTATATCCGCAATTGACCACCTCAAGGCTGTTTTATATTGTTTGAGCATTTGAAGTAGCTTCTCTTCCCGAGCCTTATCCAAAGATGCAGAAATAATAACCCGTAGGGTGGATGAATCTCCTAAATAGCCATACCTCAGATGGTTTGGCAAGGGCTTGAGGTCAAGGACATGCAGTTTTATGATTGAGGGTTGTGCCTTGGAAGTGGATGCTTCTTGGTCATTCAAAGATTCAAACTATCGCTGGAACTATTTTAATCACTGGGGTGTATCCAACCACATAGCACATTTAAGATGAGTAGGCTCATCCATATTACCAACTCTTGTCAAAGTAGCCTCAAGCGGGCTTGACATGCAAGTTTATGAAAATACTTCCCACACTGATTTGTCAATCACATTAATCTGCAAGCATTGGGATACTTAATGGACCTGGATATATTGAATTTTACCTCCTGGTCCTGTACTCTCACAGTCAACTCCCCCTTTTACACATCTATTAGTGTCCTACTAGTTGCCAGGAATGGTCTACCTAGGATAATTGGGACCTCTATGTCTTCCTCAAAGTCCAAGACAATAAAATCTACAAGGAAAATGAACGTGTCCACCTTGAAAAGCACATCTTCAACTATCCCCTTCGGGTAAGTAAGAGATCTGTCAGCAGTTGTAGGGTCAAAGTAGTAGGTTTTGCCTCATTTAACCCCAAATCACACAGGGCTTTGTAAATGAATTGATCCCCCATTGTGCACGGTATAGTGATAATCCCAGGATGCTTAAGCTTTGGTGGAAGCTTGTTTTGTAAGATTGCACTACATTCTTCTATGAGTGCCACTGTCTCGTAGTCCCCCATCTTCCTCTTTTTGGACAAGATTTCCTTCATAAACTTAACATAGCTAGGCATTTGCTCCAATGCCTCTGCAAAAGGAATATTGTTATGAAGCTTTTTAAACACTTCTAAAAACTTTGAAAATTGCTTATCGAGCTTCTGTTTCTGCAGGCGATGGGGAAATGATAACTGTTAGATAGGAGGACTAGATTTGCTAACTGTAGGGGTTGGGGTTGGGGTTGTGACGCCCCCAAATTCGGGTATCTTCCAACCCGGCATTTGGTGCTACATGGTACTCATAACTATACAATCATTCCATTGAAAACATAATATAATGAATGTAATTACTATCTTCTTATTATAATCAAAGTGAAATCCATTCCCAGGTTCATAAACCGATTACATTGTTTGTTGTTCATAAGGTATAATACATACAAACATACTAATCTATTACACGATTGTTAATTATCCATCTTAGCTTCGCCCTTATCTCTCTTAGCATTCTCAGTACGTTCATCCTTAACTGCAATCACATAATTCATGCAAGAAGTGAGCATAACAAGCTCAACAAGTTTTAACAAATGATAACATCAACACCATATTCATGAATTATATGACAAATCATACATAACTGAACAAATAGTTATGAAGTATTATGAAACAGTAATACTTTAACAATTCATAACATTAATTCCCAAAGTATAGAATAGATTAGGATTTCTGAACCGGTCGATACACCATGAACAGTAGCTTTATGTTTTCATACTTGAAAAGGATATCACAACACTAAGGCTGTACATCCGCATTACTTATGAGCACTTCTAAGTGATCAGCCTACAGTACTCTATGTTGATCAACATTCATCCGTTAAACGTATTTACATTTAAGTTTTGGTAAACTCGCGTGCCCATCGAATAATCGATGAAAAATACTTTTGTTTGTTCATAGACAAACCTTACCTTCAAATCCGTACCAATTACTTGGCATAGGATAGTGTTAACATTTCTATATAGAAAGATATGTATACAAATCAATCTATATCTTACGAGTAGTCTAGCCGAGTTAAAACTGGCATTGACCCTTTCTTTAAAACTAGACATGCAATTCAGTACAATGAATCACATAAAACTTGACCAACTTAAAAGTTAGACAAGCGTTAAGAAAACTTGCCTTTCAGCATCTTCAAATAACTTAATCGACTGACCATATCCTTTACAGAATCTACATGATATATTCACATAACACACTGTAATTAGCTACCAAACAATTTCTCACATTATTTCTACCAACTTCTTTCTCTTTTATGATTCTGTTAACTTTAGTTCATTTAATAAAGTCAATTCGACTTATTACCTTTCATCCCGGCTTATTAATAAACTTACGTTATTAACCGGACTCTATCATCATTGGTGAAGTACCAATGTTGTTTACCAATTATGGTTCATTAATAACACTTTGTGTTCTTCGTTCATAAGTTAATAACATGCGTTCAATTACTAAGTTTCATTATCATATACCTTAGTATATGTAATATAGGAATAGTTTTAGTACACTTATTAAGTGTATAAACTTAACTCATCTAGGTCTCTGAACAATTGAAGTTCAAACCTAAGCTATCAAACAAAGACCTTGTCTCGGTAGCAAGTGGTGTGGCCTTCTATACAATCACCGGCTGCTGCGGTGCCGGTTTGCGAGACCAAGTCCCGGTCCTCAATGTCATGATGCGAGACTCCATCATATGAGTGGCACTGTGATGCGACTCTGTAGTAGGCAATTACACTGTACCGGCACTGCGGCGTGACACTTAAAGCTTTGACTGGCGTCGCGGCGCCAGACCTCAGCACCAGAAAAGTTTGAAAAATTAAATTTTTGGCGAGTTTCCCAGATTCATAACTTCTTCGTTATAAGTCCGATTTGGTCCGTTTAAAAGCCTACACATCATAAATGACATACTCTACGCGTTCATATAAGAATTCTACACTTTCAAATCCGTTAACTCAAAATTCACTATTAAGTTCATTTTTAAGTGTTCGTTAAACGTTAATAAGCGTTCAATACTCGTTTTCTTCATTTTAAGTCGAAATCCGATGATTCTTGAGTTCACGTCTCCTAAATACCCTATCTCATGTGTTGACATTGAAAAACAATGTTTTCAAGTCTCACAGCAACTTTCGACTATTAATCCGGAATTTCTACATTTTCGACGTTTAACGTCTAATTACGTAAAATTCGCCATAACTTCGTTACTAGTGTTATCTAAGCCAAATCACATGGAATACTCCATGGATTTCATATCTACATCCTAACCAAGCAAGATGCACATATTTAAGTATTGATGGAGTTTAATTGTTCATCAACAATCAACCCCAACAATCAATATTTTCATGATTTAAACCTACATCAACCCTTATGATTTCTATGTCTTCATGACTTATAATGATTGTATAGATTACAAGTCATCCTTATTCCTCCATAATAGACATACACCACCAATTTATGATTCTTCATACTTAAAGAAATCAAAAGAGATGGAACTACTATTAAGGAATATTACCTTGAGGAATCTTGGTTTTCTTGCAAGAAACACTAAACCAAAACTTCAAAGTGGTAAGTTTGACTGAGTCTAGCTCTTTCTCTCTCTCAAAATATATGTTAGGAAACTTGAAAAACCATCAAATGACCAACTCTTTCTTTCTATTTATAAGCAATTGATATGGAGGGCAAAAAGGTCAATATTCCCCCACCTCCTTACTATTCCCTACTTTATCACCAAGTAAAATACTTGGTGATCAAATAGATTTCTTGGATTGCACCACAAGTGGACGACCCACCATGCCCATGGGTCATCCCCATGGGTTTTACCCATTCGATGACCCACCGGTTCGATCCACGATTCGGTTTCTTGGATCGGGCTTAATAATTCTAAAATTGGGCTTTAATTTGGGCTTAACCACTTAATTCATTGGGCTTACATATTCAATTGTTTGGACTTGGCATAATCCAAATCTAATTGGATCACTTTAAGTCTTAACTTTAATTCCATAATACCAATTTTATTCTAAACGTATAATTCACTTATTCTTCCCGTATAATACTCGTACGATAATCATATTGTACTTTATATTAACTCTTCGTATTATACATAGATACTAAATAGTATCATACTTGTATAACACACTTTATCATTAATGCAATCCCTTCTACGTGTCTCATTTCCTTCTCGAAAATCATTCTACTCAACCCTTAGGTTTTAAGTCCGCAGGCAAAAACTTCGTTTGCCAATAATGAAATATTATTAGATATTATATCTTGTCTCTATATTCTATCATTATGCGTTTCTCGAAATTTCAAAATAATTTCCCGAGCAGAAACGGATGAATAGTGTTTTTACGGGAAATTCTTGGAAAACATTTATTTTTGTCTTGGAAATTCTAAACAATTAATTCTAATATATAGCCATATTACTAACCACATTAATACATTCTAGGTCATAGAACGACCTTCACATAGCTTACTCACAAATTAAATCAATTAAATTCATTTAATTAACATAATCAAATAAAAATTAATTATCATAAAAATCTGATTTTTCTCGGGTGTTACATTTTCTCCCCCTTATAATGATTCTGTCTCCAGAATCTCACTTATAATTACATAAACAAATGAGGAAAATTTTTATTCATTTTACTTTCAAGTTCCCACATTGCTTCTTCAGCATTGTGGTTTCTCCATAACACCTTCACTGACAGTAGTACCTTATTTCTTAAAACTTGTTCCTTCCTATCAACAATTTGAATTGGAAGTTCTTCATACGATAAATCTTTCTCTATCTGAATAGATTCATACTCTATTATGTGTTTATATTTCGCTTTATAAGGACGCAACACAGACACGTGAAACACATTATGAATGCGTTCCATTTCTGGAGGTAAAGCTACTTCATAAGCTACCTCTCCTACCCTTCTTAAAATCTCAAAAGGTCCTACAAAACTTGGACTTAACTTCCCTTTCTTTCTAAAACGTATCTTTCCCTTCCAAGGCGATACTTTCAGAAAGATAAAAGATCCTACATCGAATTCTCTATTTTCTTTGTGAGGATCTGCATATTTCTTCTGCCTATCTTGGGCCGCTACCAATAGAGCACGTTTTATCTTTACCATGTCCGCCGTTTGTTGTACCATTTTAGGTCCCAACATCCGACGTTCACCCACCTCATCCCAACACAATGGAGTTCAGCACTTCCTTCCATATAACGCTTCGTAAGGCGGCATGCCTATACTAGTGTGAAAACTATTGTTGTAAGAAAATTCCACCAACGGTAAGTAGTCGTCCCAACTCCCTTTGAAATCCATAACGTAAGATCTTAACATATCTTCAAGCGTTTGACTTATTCGTTCACTCTGCCCATCCGTCTAAGGATGATACGCCATACTCAATCTTAATTGCGTTCCAATTTGCTCTTGCAAACTCCTCCAAAAGTTCGATGTGAATCGCGGATCTCGATCTGACACAATCGAAATAGGTACTCCATGTCTGGAAATAATTTCCTTGACATACAGCTTAGCTAATTGTTCTAGGTTATACATCACCTATTCTGAGTCGCCAAATACGTGGTATAGAATACAAATACAAACTTATTATACAACATGAGATGAGAGTTTTAACACGAATATTGTCTTCTAGACAATATCCAAACTAAAATGCAGTCCTCATTACAATTGTTATCACACTATTCTATAAAATAGTGAGGACTACTACGGCCATAATCTCGGACCGTCATTCTATTCCCTGACTAGTCCCGGCTATGTTCTCATTTCCTGAAGAGAACAATAAAAGAAAAAGGTTGAGCTCAACTAGCCTAGTAAGAAATATTATGACTAAGATAGTGCAGAATAAATTATCGTTAGCCTTCAACGGTGTTAAACTGATAGAATACAATAAACAACAAGTTTAACTGTAGCGGAACATGCAATCTATTAGAAGAGTCAAGTAGAGCATGATATCTACTATCTTCTATGCTTTAAAAAGTTTACAATAATTTTATAGTTGAGACTCAACTTAATAAGTAATCCACATAACTGAACTATCCATGCACTACGGGCCAAGGATATTCATTAGTATCACATCCACGAATTATCCATGCACTACGGGCCAAGGATATTCGTGTTATCACCAATGGTCATGATCATGCCAACAATTGTCTATCAATGTACTACGGGCCAATGAGGACTTTTATCACATCATTTGTAACATTACAGATCATGATTATACCGAATAATCCCTGGTCATAATCATACCAATCAATAGTCCATCTATGCACTACGGGTCAAAGATGACTTTCATCACAATATAAGCATGAGGATGATGACAATGATATAAGAATTCAATTAAATGAAAGCAAAGGATAAATTTTAAGGATTTATAATTCAATTTATCTAGAATTCAATAATGTCCAAATTGTTAACATGATATTGCTTTGTTGAGTTAAATTCAAGAATAATATTGTATCAAAAAAATTTTGCAAAGAAAAGAAAATAATTTTTGTCATGAATAGTACCCCCGATGAATAGTATCCCATGAATAGTACCCTGACATGAAAATATTAAAAATTATCAAGAATGTTCAGAATAATATTTTCGTAAAAAGATATTAGATGAAACGTAGATTTCAAGGATATTCTACTAATTTCAAGGAGTATAGAAGCCATACTTTAACAACATGAGTGTAGAATTCAGAAATTAAAACAAAATAATATTACTCACATACTATAGAGTATGGAAGAAAATATTATTGGCTTACAAATACTGAACAAAAATAATATCCCTTACCTTAAAAAGAGAGTACTTCTGACTGGTAGGGCGTGGATATTCTTGAAGAAAACTTGAACTATTTTCTACACTCAAAGCTTCCTTAAAGGCTAAAGAAATATGCTCAATATTATAGAAGAAGAATTCTCTGATGCTGGTGTGATTTTCAATTCTAAACTAAGCATCCTATTTATAGGAGAATGGAAGGAGACTATTTAAAAAATAAAATCATGGACTGCACAGTACATTCACAGGCGCCGAATTTCTGAAAAAATTTGATTTACTATGCAGCACTATGCAATAAAATATTCTAATAAAATGAAAACTTTAAATAAAATATAATATATATATATATATATATATATATATATATATATATATAGTGAGAGAAGAGAGAGAAGGATCAAGAGCATTCCCTTATCTAGCATCATCCTTAAATAGCACTCATTTATTAAAAGTACGTAGTTTTGGAGTTTCTTTTAAAAAATAAGTGGGGCCGCGGGTGTCATTTTTGTAAATAAAAAGAAAGCAAGTGGGACCACTCTCTTTTAAAAATCTCTAAAATGACGTAGTTTTAATAAAGGAGTGCTATTTAAGGAGGAATGCTAGATAAGGAGAATGCTCTTGATCCTTGCTCAATATATATATACCCTGCACTTTATATATATATATATATATATATATATATATATATATATTGAACTTAGATAACTTCTACCGATAATTTTAAAAAATGGGTAAGTAGAGGTCCAAATAATAAGTTAAATTTATAACAAATACTTCATAAAAATTCCCTCTATTTATCTCAATTCACTTAGCTTCACAAAATACATTTTTAAACAACAATTATTCATCAATAATATAACTTGCAATATAAACAACCAGATCGTTCCTAGGAAAGAGGGGGCTTTCCGATAAGGATTTTTCCCTATTGGCGCGCAATTAGGTGACCAAACCCCTTTCCTCGACATAACTTTCTAGACATTGTCAATAATGCAAATAATAAAATAAATAACTTTGTCATCTCAATTATTGATTTAATAATATAAAATATTGTGACAATAATTAAATTAATAACGTGAGATACTATGCAACAATTACTGTAGCAATAATCGAGTATAACTAGGTGACTTCTCACGTAAGCATCAATAATCAATACCGTGTGCTACTATGCAACCACGCGTATTACTGTAATTTTACCACCGGGTATTTCAATAGTTTAACGGTAAAACTTTCACTGTTAAATTTTATAAAAAGATATTTTTGTCGTTTTCTAATTCTGACAATAATTTTGTTGTGGGGTCCATCAATGATTGTGTCGCCGTACGAATATTCCTTGATAAAACGAATATTCTCAAACCAATCGAATATTTTATGACAACTTGCTTACTTTGAAATTAATCTTTATTCATAAAAGTTGGGGTCTTACAATTGATCTCATGATCATTTGTGTGGAGACATTAAAGCAAGTATGTAGGTGCTTATTGGAGAATAAGTACACTGAACATGGCTCGCTAAGGAATACTTAATGGAGTTTTACTTACCTGTCAATAGGAATTCCTGTAGTGATAGTAGTACAAGTGATCTTTGGACTTGAGATCATCATAGTATCTCGTGTATGATGAGTTATACTTTGACTTATTCCTTAAGATCCTTAGGGTATATTAAAGGGTATGCTTGGGTATAATAAGTTATACATGGAGATAATGTATGATCAATAAAGAATTTACCACTTCTAGTAAAAGAAGAGAAATGTCTTATGTGATTCGATAAATGACAACCCAGTAGTTCTTGGGCAATGCAGAATGAAATTAGAAAGGAGTTTCTAATTTGCATTATTTGGAGTTGTGCATTTAAGAGTCGAAATACATATAATTAAATAAAATAAGACTTGACAGTAATTCCATGTCTTATATTTAATTGGAATATTGTATGGTGGAAGGATTGAATTGTACGATAAATATTTACTCAAAGATTCTTTTATGAATAAAGTTGAAATCTATATTATCTGGAAAGTCGTTAATCGCTAGGGAGGCTTATCCCTTTTAGAATAAATATTATTAATTTAAATAAATTAATAATTTAATTTATTTATTTAAATAAGATTAGAATTATTCGAATTGATTTATTCACAACCGATTTAATATGGAGAACCTAAAGGGTCACACCATAAAAGGAAGAATAATTATTTAAGAAAAAATGACATAATTGTAATAATAAGTTAAGTATATTTAATTTAATCTATGGTGATGGAATAAATTAAATATCTTAATACTTATTATTTAATATTTTAGAAATATTAAATATAATTTAATAAGATGAGTTTTTTTTTATTATTATTACTATTATTATTATTTAATTCCTAAAGAAGTTTGAGAATTAATTAATAAAAGTAATCTCATATATCCTAATAAGATTAGGAGGCTAATTAATTAAAAGAGTTTAATTAATTATTCCTAATAAGATTGGGATCCTAATTACTTAAAGGAGTTTAATTAATTAAAATAAAACTTAATTCCTTAATTGTTAAGGAGGGTTGCCTACATCTATAAATAAGTGGAGTCTTATTATGGGTGTGAGCAGTTGACGTTTTCACATCAGACGTAATTCTAATACTTGGGAGAGTATACCCTTTTCTATGAGAGATAGAAAAAAACTAGGGTTTTGCCAAATACTCATCTTCTTGAATCTTTCTTCTTCCTCGGTGGATCACCTCTAGAGGCCAATCACTTGGGTGGCTAACACTGATCAAAGGAAGGAGCCAAACTCGGTGGATTCAAGTTGAACGCGAAAAGGATTGGAGGTGAACTTCTACCTGCGGAAGCTCGAATCTTCAATGGTATAATTCTTGTTTTTCATATTTTCGTTTAATTAATAATTGTGCATAAAGGATAATTCGGGTATATTGTTTGTAAAATTTTAAAACTATGTTTTACCACGTTTCTGCTTACTTTGTGCAATTTGATTACATTCATGAATATAACAAACCTAACACATACAACTCAGTATGGTATGTACTCATTTGCTGACTGCTTTGTGGGGTACCATCAAATCATGGTTACTGAGGAGGATCGTGAGAAAACTTCATTCATCACTCCTTGGGGAACCTTTTTGCTACAGACGGTTGTCATTCGGCCTCATCAATGTCAGAGCTACCTATCAGCGAGCCATGATGGCTCTTTTCCACAATCTAATGCATAAAGAAATAGAAGTCTATGTGGATATATGATATCATTGTCAAGTCCCGAAGGGAAGAAGACCACATAGACCATCTCAAAAAGCTCTTTAACTGGTTGCGCAAGTACAACTTGAAGCTAAACCCGGCCAAGTGCACCTTTGGCATCAAATCAGGCAATTTGCTGGGATTCCTAGTAAGCCACAAAGGCATTGAGTTGGACCCTGCAAAAATTCAAGCCATCACAGGGATGACCATACCTTAGACAGAAAGGGAAATACAAGGGTTTCTGTGAAGAATCAAATTCATTAGTCGATTCATCTCCTAACTCATAGCAGCCTGTGAACCCATCTTCAAGTTATTAAGGAAGAACTCCTCCAAGAAATGGAATGATGAGTGTCAAAAAGCCTTCCTTCTCATCAAAGAGCAAATAGTCAAAGCTCCTTTTTATGTACTTGTTAATCAATGACAATGCCATGGGCTGCATGCTGGGACAGAAAGATGATATAGGCCAAGTAAGGGCTATCAATTACCTTAGCAAAAGATTAAGCATCAGTAAGCACAAGTGTGGGACCCCAAATTTTATGAATAAAGATTTAAATTTCTCGAAATATTTTTTAGAATATTATGGTGTGGATTTGATATAATGTTATAGTTGTGGGTAGTATTTATAAATTTTGCAAAGTATGCAAATTGTTATAAAATATTCATTTAGTCGGGGAATATTCTTTTTGTCGGGGAATATCCGTACAATGGCATAATCATTGGTGGACCCCTAGCGGAAGTATTATCAGAAGTTAGAAAACCATGTAATTATCTTTTATAAAAATAACGGAGAAAGTGTTACCGTTAAAACTGTTGAACTACTCAGTAGTAAATGTACAGTAATACGCGTGGTTGCATAGTAGCACACGGTATAATTATTGATGCTTACGTAAGAAGTCACTCAATTATTGCTACAATAATTGCTGCATCATATCTCTCATATTATTGATTCAATTATTGTCACAGTATCATCTGTATAATATGTTATACTATTAAATCAATAATTGAGACGACAAAGTTATTCATATTATTATTTGCAATATTGACAATGTCTAGAAGTTATGTCAAGGAGAGGTTTGGTCACCTAATTGCGCGCCAATAAGGAGAAATCCTTATTGGAAAGCCCCCTCTTTCCTGGGAATGACCTGGTTGTTAAATATTGTGAATTATAATATTAATGATGAATAAGTTCGTGTTGGTTAAAGATGAATTGGATAGTTCCATTGTGTTGTAATATTTTGAGCCCCAAAACGTGCAATTATCGAAACTATATTTTCCTATAAATAGAAGCTCATTCTTCCTTCATTTCTCACCAATTCACTAAAGCTATAGAGCAATTATTATAGAGAGAAATTATAAAGAAAAAGAAGAAGAGAAGTCTGCTACCTCACTATTCCAGTATCCAGTTTTCTTCTGAGGTAAGGGGTATTATTCTTTCATATTCATGAAGAGAGTTTTTTTCTTTCAATACTCGTAAGGGTTGTTATTCCATTCTTTATTATTATGTTGGAATAACCTACGTAGTACCACATACATGGTGAAATTCTGTTGTTATTCCATTCTTTATTATTCTGTTGGAATA
Source organism: Panax ginseng (assembly GCA_020205605.1). Taxonomy (NCBI): domain Eukaryota; kingdom Viridiplantae; phylum Streptophyta; class Magnoliopsida; order Apiales; family Araliaceae; genus Panax; species Panax ginseng. Next base: position 139,459,525 of record CM035132.1, read on the forward strand.
ACCTGTCTATGCGGTCTATCGCATGCCTGGTGAATTCTGTTGTTATTCCATTCTTTATTATTTTGTTGGAATATCCTGTCTGTGTGGATTACGCATGACCTGGTTCCATTCTTTATTATTCTGTTGGGAATAACCTATCTATGTGGTCTATCACATGCATGGTGAATTCTTATGTTATTCCATTCTTTATTATTCTTTTGGAATAACCTGTCTATGTGGATTACCGCATGCATGGTGAATGATCCTTTGTATTCATTCCTTATTAAATTGTGGAAATGATCTGTCTATGTTGATTACCGCATGGTGGGTGAAAATCCATTTGCAGTTTCGTATATTCTATTATACTCGTATGAGATATCATTTCTTTTGTACTCGTCATGGAATATCATTTTCTTTGGTATTTTTCTTTTACAAGTTACTATTCACGGGTTACTAATCACCCAGTTACTATTCACTCTAGTATTATTCACTCGAGTATTCGGGGCACTTTTCATGCCGTAGTACTATTCATGAGTTACTATTCACCCAATTACTATTCACCAAAATATTATTCACTCGGGTATTTGGGGTAATTTTCGTGTCGGGGTACTATTCATGAGGTACTATTCTCAAAGTACTATTCACGGGGTACTATTCACCTGAAAAATATATTTCTTTTCTGTCAAAATTATTTTTGGTACATGAATATTATTCTTGAATTTTACTCTATAAAGCAGTATCATGTTGACAATTTGAACGTTATTGATTTATGGATAAATTAAATTATAAATCTTTAAAATTTATCTTTGAACTTGTTTTATTGAATTATTATGTCATTGTCATCATCCTCATGCTTATATCGTGATGAAAGTCGTCTTTGGCTTACGTGCATAGATGGACTTGGTATGATTATGAGCAGGGATTATTCAGTATAATCATGACCGTAATGTGACGAATGATGTGGTGAAATTACTCTGTGGCCTGTAGTGCATTGATGGACAGTTTTTGGTATGATTGTGACCACAGATTATTCGGTATAGTCATGACCATTGATGATTTAATGAATATCCTTGGCCTGTAGTGCAGGGAAGAATCGATGATATGGTTTATTTATTAAGTTGAGTCTCAGCGATAAAGTTGATGAAAAACTTTTAAAATCATAGAAGAAAGTAGATTTTATGCTCTACTTGACTCTTCTAGTGGATTGCTTATTTCCGCTGCAGTTGTTGATCTAAAACTTGTTGTATATTGTATTCTATCAGTTGTTATACTGTTGAAGGCTAAGGATAATTTATTCTGCATTATCTTAGTCATAATATTTTTTACTAGGCTAGTTAAGCTCACACTTTCTTTCATTGTTCTCTTCAGGAAATGAGAATATAGCTGGGACGAGTCGGGGAATGGAGTGATGGTCCAGGATAAGTGGTTGTAGTAGTCCTCACTATTATGTGAAATAGTGCGATAATAATTGTAATGAGGACTCCATTGAGAGTGGATATTGTCTAGAAGGCAATATTCTTTTTTAAACTCTCAGGTATGTTTTGTCGTATATTACCCGACAGTTGTATAATTAAGTTTGTATTTGATTTATGTACCATGTATCTGGCGACTTAAGATGGGTAATGTATACCTGTTTTGGGGGCGTCACAGTTGGTATCAAAGCTTAGGGATATGATCTCTGGCTGAGATGTGAGACAAGAACTAGGAGAGGAGAGACGGGGAATTCCTTCGCTAGTATGACCTACCTAAGTTTATTATTTGGTATTTAATTGGTCGGTCAGGGTATAGGGATAATATGTGATATGTCAATTAACCCTTGTTTTGTGACAGTGTTTGAAAATGACATCTGAAAATGATGAGATCAGCAATGAAGCACATGAGACCGTTGAGTCACCAACGATCAATATCCAGGATAATGTGCAACAGGAAGACAATAATCCTCGGGAAAACAATAATACCGATGAAATGATGAACGATGGGATGACCAGAGGCTTTATACAATTCATACAACATCGAGCGAGAGAGACTCCTGTTCAAAATATAGGTGGAAATAATGGCAACCCACAGTCGGTCACCGCTAAGCAGTTCAAGGAGCTGGGACCACCAGAGTTTTTGGAAAACCCAGAACCACTTAAGGCAGAGACGTGGTTAAAGTAGATCACCAAGATATTTGATATCTTGGGATGCTCTGAGGAGTAAAAGGTTACCTTTGCCACCTTTATGTTGCGTGAAGAGGCAGATTACTTGTGGGAATTTGTAAAACGTACCCAGCCTAACGCACTCAAGATGTCTTGGGAGAAGTTCCAAGAACTATTCAATGACAAGTACTTTCCCGAAAGTATTTGTCACATGAAGGAGGTGGAGTTTATCAAGTTGGAGCAAAACAATATGACCGTGTCACAGTACGAAGCTAAGTTTTCCTAGTTGTCCCGGTTTGCATCCCATTTGGTCGATAATGAGGCGCGAATGACGAGAATGTTTCTAAGAGGTTTGAAACCCGAAATACGTCAATACCTCATTTCTCACAAACTTTGTTTATATTCTGATGTTGTGAATAGGGCTCAGTTATTGGAGCGCGATAATGAGTCAGCACAACCAAAAGGTAACGAGCAACAACACGATAATAATCGTACCGGTGGCAACGACCATCGGAACAATGATAACCATCGTTGGGGAAATTATCATGCCAAGAATGGTAACCACTTCGGTGGTAATCATGGCCAAGATAATAGAAGTGGAAATTTCAAGAAGATAAGGTTCAATAATGATGGAAAGACAACAGCACCAACACCCGTTTCAAATGAAGGAGAACGACCGCCGGTTATATGTTTTAAATGCGGAGGGGAGGGACATATCAGTCCAAATTGTGTGATGCAGTCCAAAGCATGTTACAATTGTGGAAAAAAAGGTCACCTAGTACGATTTTTTCGTGCACCAAAGTTAAGTCCAGCTGGGACGGTGGCACCAAAAGCGGATACGGACAAAACAAAGTCGGTGGTTTCAGGAAGAGCATATTTTGTGTCTTCTCAAAAAGCGAGTAACCCAGACGAAGTTAGCACGGGTTAGTTAATTATAAATTCTTACGAAGTCTATACCTTATTATATACCAGTTCTACCCATTATTTTATCTCTCTTGCTTGCGCTCAACATTTAAATTTGACCCCAGAGAAGTTAGACTTTGACTTATTGGTTGAAACTTCGTTAGTAGAAACCTTCATTTCATGTGCTATCCTAGTCTTGGATGAGAGTCACAGTTTTTAAATGATATTTCTATCGTTAATAAATTTCCTGACGTATTCTTGAAGAACTTCCTGGCCTACCCCAGAGTGTGAAATCGAATTTTGTATTTACCCAAGTACAAAACCCATTTCTTAAACCCTCAAATATTTCTTCAACCAAAATGAACGTATAATGCGCCAAAGACGTTGGCTCGAGCTGTTGAAGATTACGACCATACCATTCAATATCATCGTGGAAGAGCGAACATGGTAGCTGATGCGTCGAGTAGAAGATCGTATGCGTTTACGAGTGCGATGTTGTTAACACAAAAACCCATTTCGTATAACTTACAAATGATGAAGATAGAGTTAAAGACTCTAGGGACCCACGTGAAGATAACGAATATACGAGTAGAATCGACTTTAATCGATAAAGTTAAAGCCGCTCAAACTACACACTTGGAGCTGATGAATATGAAGAAGAAGGTTCAAGAAGGCATTATTCTAGAAGCAAGAGTCGATGAATAGAGGAAATCTCAACCCTCGATTTAATTGGCCCATTTGAAATCCTCGATCGAGTAGGAATTGTGGCCTATAGACTCGCTTTACCGCCAAGTATGTCGCGTGTTCATAACGTTTTTTTACGTATCGATGTTACGTAAATATGTGGACGACCCGAACCACATTATTGAATTGGAACTAGACGAGATAGTAGAAGATTTAATGTATGAAGAGATACATGTTAAAATCTTGGATAAGAAGGATCACATTCGACACTCAAAGGTTATACCTCAAGAGTGGGAATTTGAAATGAAGTCAAGGTATCCTCAGCTATTCGGCATACCAGGTACGTAGGTAAATTTCGAGGGTGAAATTTCATAAGGAGGGGAGATTGTGAGACTCCAAATTTTATGAATAAAGATTTAAATTTCTTGAAATATTTTTTTGAATATTATGGTGTGGATTTAATATAATGTTATAGTTGTGGGTATTATTTATAAATTTTGCAAAGTATACAAGTTGTTATAAAATATTCGTTTGGTCGGGGAATATTCTTTTTGTTGGGGAATATCCGTACGATGGCACAATCATTGGTGGACCCCACAACAGAAGTATTGTCGTAGTTAGAAAATGACAGAATTATCTTTTTATAAAAATAACGGTGAAAGTGTTATCGTTAAAACTGTTGAACTACTCGGTAGTAAAAGTACAGTAATACACGTGGTTGCATAGTAACACACAATATTGATTATTGATGCTTACGTAAGAAGTCACTTAGTTATACTCAATTATTGCTAAAGTAATTGCTGTATCATATCTCTCATATTATTGATTCAATTATTGTCACAGTATCATCTATAACGACCCGAAATTCGGTCTATTTTCACATCCGGATTCCGTACGTCACGATCCCATCTTCTTCCAAACATACATCATTATATAGCTAAATATAACAACATACATCCTCAAATCTCAGGTTCTAAAACCTTAAAACCTCTTTCATTCCAAATACTGATAATTACATTATTCTTTACATCTTGTACAAGTGACTTTTATCCGCAACCAAGGATACATAATCGTTCATTAAACTATTCCATAGTTTAATTCTATCATTCTATATTACAAGTCTTCGCTTGATCTTCATGTTCATTCATATAATGAATGGTACTTCTTTTGGATACCTATCAGCTTGATCCTTACGGGATCCTTAAGTTCTTTCTAACATCGTTCGCTGAAAATGTTTTTATTTAAAGCAAGTGTGAGCATTCAATTGCCCAGCAAGTCATAACAGTTGAACAAACAACTTTAAGAACTCAACCATTCTTCTAAGACTTCAATAACTGAACAAAGGTTATGAAGCAGCTTGAATAATAGGAATAATCTCGATCCCTATCATTTTAAAATATTAGTTACATTCACTTTGAAATACTTTCATTCTCTACTCTCTTTCATACACGTTCTGTCCGGCTAGAATCAATAGCACAGACTTAACAATAACGGTTCATGTATAAACAGAACCTGCTCATATTAAACAGTTCAATCACAGAACAATTCATATCATAAAAACACCGAAGTGTTCATATTGTGGCACAAGGCCTCATATATTCTAACACCTTGTACAAATATCACACATTTGCACATAGAAAGAACTTCTCAAGTTCAACATCTGAGAAGTTTAGAAACTAGCATTCATTTAAAATACGAATGAAGTTAGGAAACTTGCCTTACGCACAGCTACATCTTATAGCGTACACTAAACTGCTTATTCCAATTCCTATGTAGCACATAAGGAAATAACACATGTACCAATTATTCATATACTTGACTTACGCATTAGTTTACTTTACTTTACTTCTTAGGGTTCACGTTCTCCCAAACTAAGTTTACACGACCAACTTCCTTTACCGATTTACGGCTTCATGATATACGAAGATGTCTTACTTAATACGTTCATTATCTTTCATGAGTTACATTCTTATCTTCTTCTTATAACTCTCCTAGGACTCAGCACACATCGTGTCTCTACTAGTAGTCCATATGGTACTCTGAGTGGTTTCCTACAAACAACCAACAAACAAGTTCCCGTCTCATCTACACTGCCCATACAGTGAGTTAGATCGATTGCCAATTTTGTATATACCTTCACTCTCTGAAGGAATTGTTTATCCCAGCTCCCATATGTCAACCATCAAAGGCTATGATTGTACTAGAACCTAAATTCATCTTAACTTATCAGAACTATTAAACTATATTGTTTGTTAAGTCAAATTCTTATTCCTTATGGCTTTCTGGCAACTAAATACCATACCTCAGTATTCATTCTTTATCGTCTAAGTCATACAATCTTTTGTATACTCAGGACGATCATTCAATATTCATTCTACGCATTTATAACGTTAAGAAATTTACGTTACCTTATTCTTATCTTACAACGTTCAATTCATTTGACTCGGAACGTTATCCAAGTTATAAACATTAACTCGGCTTCTTTTACGTTATACGTACTTGTCCTTAATTCAGCTTCTCCACCGTTCATAGGTTTAATCATTGATCTTTATTACCTTACGGTTAAACCATACACTGGGTGTAGGTTCTACCCGTTTAGTATTCGTGTACACTTAACCTTTAACTCGGTTCAAGTGTTCAACGCCTACATTTCATTCTAACATTCTCATCCGACTCTCATTCGGCTTTTATTAATCTTATTACCATTCGCTACGGCTTTCTTGATAATTCATATCTTACTTACTATTCTCATCAATGTCTAAGTCATACAACCAATGTATACTTAGAACGTTCGCCAATGTTAATACGATTCACGAGGATCATTTACGTATTCAACATTTACGTTACTTGCCTCTTAGTTCTATTCAACCTTCATCCAAGGTTTTTAATTACTTTCATTCATTACTCGTCACCTGAACCCCATGTTCATTATTCTTTCTTAATGTCGAAGCCATACGATTCGTTGTATGCTAAGACCGATCGCTCATTGCAACTACGTTGCATTCACAGCATCTGAACGCTTTACATTCATCTCTCATGACCATGATATAACATCAAAATGTTATTCATTACCCTAGTTAATCAACGTCTAAGGAATCACCATCAAAACAATCCCTCACGTTCGATTATCACGATTACGGTCCCTGGATATTGGTTCTGCAACTCGCATTCACATTCTTTGTTTTTTAATCTCGTTTAATCTTTTCGTTCAACCTTCATCAAAGGTTTAATACACTTAATTAAGTTTTACATTAATTGAATTACATGTTCATATTTCTTTCTTGCACATCCCCTAGTAATTGAGCAGTAAAAATCTCATTTCTGGGCATTGCCCTGCACCGGCGCTGCAGCGCCGTGCCCTTCCCTTTCTTTCATACTGCTGCGCCACTTTGCAGTAGCTAATGGCCCGAGCTCGCACTACGACGCCGGCCCCCAAGGCACGACTCGCGCTGCGACGCTAAGCATAAAACCTGGGAAAATTTTCTAAGTCTTTTACAAGCTTGAGACGCTGATTTCGCAATCTCATATCATATTCGTTATAACTCGGAACGAGGTCGTTCCAAAGCCATTTTCTTCCTTATCTTATGTACTTCGATTGACCTCAGACAGAACTTCATTCTGAATCCGTTAACATGCCATTTAGTTGGCTTAATCTTCGCTCTTCGTTCGTTTTACGTTATTAACGTTCTTGGTTCGTTCGTCCGTAATTCGGTTATCCAAACTTGGAACTCGTTCGTTCTTGAGTCCACAACTCACGTTTTATACATTCTCTAATATTCTTATGAAACCCTACATGTTCGAGTTCATTTACTAACTTTTTAATTCTCGTTCTTCTTTTAATAAATTTTCGCCATAACTTCGTTATAGCTCATTTTAATCCGTTCTTCATAAACGTTTCTAACGTTCCTAACTAAGAAATAAGCAACTAACTTATACGCAATGGTTTTAAACTTGTCCATCAATAACAATTATCCTACGATGGTTTTAAATTTGTCCATCAACAACGTTCTTCGCGTTCTTCGCTAGTTCTTCATTTTTAATCGATATTTTGGATTACAATTTTACTTTTTCTTGGAATTTGATGTTAAAGAACATTATTCCTTACTTATTTAACCTACTCATTCATAAGATTCATTCGGATCGCTCAAACTCCTTACGAATCTTACACTTCCTTAATAAATTTATAAACTAAATTCCTAATTCTTATTTCTTCGTTTCTCTTGATTTCAATCATATGAATTCATTCTTAACTTCATCTACTTTTTATCTTCATTAAGTTATGTTTTTGAACATATTAAACTTAAAGAAAATTAGAAGAAACTAGGGTTCGGATTACCGTCCTTCTTTAATCTCCTTCCGTCGGACAAAGCGTGCACTCGGCAAGCTTTTCCTCATTCTCTTCCTCTTCTTCTCCCATCCGAACTCTCTCTCTCTCTCTATCTCTCATAGAGTAGGATTTTCAAAATCTCAAAATAATGAACTTAAGCTTTCTATTTATAGAAAACCAAGGCTTAGGGCAAATTGGTCATTTCACCCCTAACCTCCTTACTATTCAATGCTTAGACACCAAGTTTACTTGGCCACCACCCTTACTTGGTGGCCAAGTGGCTGCCCCTTATGCCCATGGGTGTTCCCCATGGGTTGCCCCATGGGTTTTACCCATCCGGTGACCCATCGGTTCGGTCCATAGTTAATTTTCTTAGATCGGGCTTAATTAAATCTAACACTGGGCCTTACATTAATTCTTATTGGGCCTTCTCTGGGCTTGATTACACATTCCGTTGGGCTTGATATAATCCAAGTCCACATGGATTCTACAAATTCTATGAACTCAAAGTCCATTTAGACTAATCGTATTCTACGCATTCCATTCTCGAATTCTCTTCGTATATAGTTTGTACGATATCCGTATTCTACGTCGTACTAATCTTCGTACTATAATCATATAATAACTAGTATTATACTCGTACTTCTCACGCATAATAACTCTAATTATTATACGAAATTATAAAATTCTTGGAACTCACTTTTTAAGCCTGCAGACGAAAACTTCATTTTTGCCATAACTGAAATATTATTGAATATTCCAACTCATCTCAGAATTCTATCATTACGCGTTTCTCGAAAATTCAAAATAAATCTCCGAGCAGAAATGTATGAATAGTGCCTATTTCGTCTTTTTCCCCAAAAATATTTTTTTTCCTAATTTTTTTTTATTTTCGTCTTGAAAATTCTTACTTGTCCAGTCTAGCTCGTAGCCAGAATCCTCCCGATTAATAATCATTCTAGGTTATAGAACGATTAATAAACACATATCACATAATAGTATTAATAAAAATTTATTTTATTAATAACTAATTCTTTAAACTTATATTCTGGACAATCCGATTTTTTGGGTTGTCACATCATATGTATAATATGTTATATTATTAAATCAATAATTGAGATGACAAAGTTATTCATATTATTATTTATAATATTGATAATGTCTAGAAGTTCTGTCAAGGAGAGGTTTGGTCACCTAATTGCGCGCCAATAAGGAGAAATCCTTATTGGAAAGCCCCCTCTTTCTTAAGAATGACCTGGTTGTTAAATATTGTGAATTATAATATTAATGATGAATAATTTCGTGTTGATTAAAGATGAATTGGATAGTTCCATTGTGTTGGAATTATTAGTGTTAGTGAAAATCGACATTTATTTTGATAATAATTGATGTCTGGAGGTTATATTGACCAATTGGGTAATTAACTTGATAAATGAGCAATTAATTGCTATTAATTCACATGATTATAACTATTTGTTCATATGTGTGTACTATTCATTCACATTCTTGTACTATTAGGGGAGGTGGTGCAAGATTGATAATACTTGCATGACTAAGTTAAAAATGGAGGTATAGTTGAAGGTACTATACTGTAATCCATATTTTCACACGATTATAACTATTGATTCACTTGATTAAACTATTGATTCACATTATTTACTATTAGGGGAGGTGGTGCAAGTTTGATAATACTTGCAGGACTAAATTAAAAATGAAGAAAAAGAGGAAGGTATTATACTGTAATATTTTGAGCCCCAAAACGTGCAATTATCAAAACTATATTTTTCTATAAATAGAAGCACATTCTTCATTCATTTCTCACAAATTCACTAAACCTATAGAGCAATTATTATAGAGAGAAATTATAGAGAGAAAGAAGAAGAGAAGTCTGCTACCTCACTATTCCAAAGATCCGCTTTTCTTACGAGGTAAGGGTATTATTCTTTCATATTCATGAAGAGAGTTATTTTCTTTCAATACTCGTAAGGGTTGTTATTCCATTCTTTATTATTGTGTTGGAATAACCTGTCTATTCGAAGTACCACATACATGGTGAAATTCTGTTGTTATTCCATTCTTTATTATTCTGTTGGAATAACCTGTCTTTGCGGCCTATCGCATGCCTGGTGAATTCTGTTGTCATTCCATTCTTTATTATTCTGTTGGAATAACCTGTCTTTACGATCTATCGCATGCCTGGTGAATTTTGTTGTTATTCCATTCTTTATTATTTTGTTGGAATATCATGTCTGTGCGGATTACGTATGACCTGGTTCCATTCTTTATTATTCTGTTGGGAATAACCTGTCTTTGCGGTCTATCGCATGCATGGTGAATTCTTCTGTTATTCCATTCTTTATTATTCTGTTGGAATAACTTCTCTATATGGATTACCGCATTCATGGTGAATGATCCTTTGTATTCATTCCTTATTAAATTATGGAAATGATCTGTCTACGTGGATTACCGCATGGCGGGTAAAAATCCGTTTGCAGTTTCGTATATTCTATTATACTCGTATGAGATATCATTTCTTTTGTACTTGTCATGGAATATCATTTTCTTTGGTATTTTTCTTTTATGAGTTATTATTTACGGGTTACTATTCACCCAGTTACTATTCATTCTAGTATTATTCACTCGGGTATTTGGGGCACTTTTCATGCCGAAGTACTATTGACGAGTTACTATTCATGGGTTATTATTCACCCAATTACTATTCACCCAAATATTATTCACTCGGGTATTTGGGGTACTTTTCGTGCTAGGGGTACTATTCATGAGGTACTATTCCCGAAGTACTATTCACCAAAAAAATATATTTCTTTTATGTCCAAATTATTTTTGGTACATGAATATTATTCTTGAATTCTACTCCACAAAGCAGTATCATGTTGACAATTTGGACGTTATTGATTTCCTGATAAATTAAATTATAAATCTTTAAAATTTATCCTTGAACTTGTTTTATTGAATTATTATGTCAGTGTCATCATCATCATGTTTATATTGTGATGAAAGTCATCTTTGGCTTACATGCATAGATGGACTTGGTATGATTATGACCAGGGATTATTCGATAAAATCATGACCGTAATGTGACGAATGATGTGGTGAAAGTACTCAGTGGCCTGTAGTGCATTGATGGACAGTTTTTTGTATGATTATGACCAGGGATTATTCGATATAATCATGATCATTGATGATTTAATGAATATCCTTGGCCCGTAGTGCAGGGAAGAATCGATGATATGGTTTATTTATTAAGTTGAGTCTCAACGATAAAGTTGATGAAAAACTTTTTAAATCATAGAAGATAGTAGATTTTATGCTCTACTTGACTCTTCTAATGGATTCCTTATTTCCGCTGCAGTTGTTGATCTAAAACTTGTTGTCTATTGTATTCTATCAGTTGTTATATTGTTGAAGGCTAAGGATAATTTATTCTGCATTATCTTAGTCATAATATTTCTTACTGGGCTAGTTGAGCTCACCCTTTCTTTCATTGTTCTCTTCAGGAAATGAGAATATAGCTGGGACGAGTCGGGGAATGGAGTGATGGTCCAGGATAAGTGGCTGTAGTAGTCCTCACTATTCTGCGAAATAGTGTGATAATAATTGTAATGAGGACTCCATTAAGAGTGGATATTGTCTAGAAGGCAATATTCTTGTTCAAACTCTCAGCTATGTTTTGTCGTATATTACCCGACAGTTGTATAATTAAGTTTGTACTTGATTTATGTACCATGTATCTGGCCACTCAAGATGGGTGATGTATACCTGTTTTGGGGGCGTCACAACAAGTATAATTTGATTGAGAAAATTTGATGTGCTTTATCATGGGCTTCCATGAGGTTACAACATTATCTCCATGGTTACACAACCCATCTCATATTCAGCATGGATCCTCTCAAGTATGTGTTTAGCAAACCCATGTTAAATTGTCGACTGTCCAAATGGTAGTTGATCCTACAGCAATTTGACATCATCTAAATGAATCAAAAGTCTATCATAGGTCTATCACTGGCCTCTGCACCTTCAGGGGATTTCAAACCTTTGGAAACATATTTCCTCGATGAAAGGGTAATGAAAATTCTGCAACACCATCTAGATAATTCCAACCAACTATGGAGGATGCATTTTAATGGAGCTGTAAACATGGATGGTTCTGGAGCTGGAGCTGGAGCAGTTCTATTTTGGGAAAACAGTATCTCGTTGCCATCAAATTATAGTTTGTCAACACCAACAACACAACTGAGTATGAAGGTTGCATCATGGGGTTGAAACTAGCCCAATCCATAGGTGTTAAACGGTTGACTGTCTTTGGAGATTCTGAACTGGTAATCAGACAAACCACTGGGGTCTATCACACCAAAGAATTACATTTGCTACCTTACCATTGGCAAGTTATCCAGATGGCTTTGTAGTTTGAAGAAATATCCTTCCTCCACATTCCTAGGAATAGGAGTGACTGTAACGACCCCAAAATTCATACAATTTAATTCTTGACTTCAGTCGTTAACAATACATTCAACCTCTAATTTTTACATCATTAAATGATAATATAACCATTGACATTTGCGGAATAATTAAAATTTTCTATTACAAACTATTTTCGTTCCCTGAACTTTCAACCTTTACATCTAAATATCTCAGAATCATTGTAATACTACAAGAGTTTACATCGCAAAATGATATTACAATTCAACATTAATACATTATTCGGAACCTTAAACATGGTTCAAATAATAATAACTCAGCCAAAGTATATAAATCTTTAAGGATCACATTTGATTCATATCTTTCAAGTAGCATATAACTTTACCTTAAATCTTTAACTTGCAAAAGTTGTTATTTGCAAGGTTGAGCTCGACAGCCCAGCAAAATCTAACAGTTTTCATGCATCACATATCACATAATAACATGGTCAACATATATCTCATAAACATTGGACTAAAATAACATACATGTTGCATTTCATATAACAAGTATAAAGATTGAGTTCCTTACTCAATCAACATTCATTATTCAATCAATGTAGTCATAAATTGACTTTAACATTTCATAATTTCAATATATAGAGAATACATCATGATCTTTGCAACAAATATTTAAAACAGTTCATCATCAAGTTCACATAACAAATAGGAACTAAAAGACTTGCCCTGATTGTTGTTAACCAATAATAGTTTAATAACTTAAAGTTATCTGCACTTCACGTGCCCTACATAATTATATAATCATACACATCAACTATTAGTCACATAACAACACATATTAATTGTAATGTAAACTCTACTCCACATCTCATAATCATTCCTGTTAATTAGCAAACAATGTTAAATTAGATTGTGTTAACTTTTTGACTTATGTAATATTTGAAATTCATTCAAGTGTTTAAATCTTGCTAGGAATCATTATTGGTTTTATATTAAACCCATTTCATATTTTATAATATTCATTTCATTTGAATTAAAATACTTTTTACGTTCATTAACACTTATCACGGCGTTTCGACGTTTGTTCGTCGTATGCCTGATTTGTCTCTCTTGTTCATGCTTACTATGCTTCTACAACTTATCTAATGCATTATTTATTAATTTTAAGCATCATTATATTTACTAACATTCATGTTTTATAACTTAGAACAACATCTTTTATCGTCAGAAACATTACACATGCATATGTGCATGTCCGACGCCCTCCGATTTCCCCCGAAAACATAATAGTCCGAACAATGACAATTTTTACCACTATTCTCGACATCAAATTGAAACACTTAAAGAACAAAAGTTGTAGGTCTACTCGTCCTTGTTCCAGATCATCTTGAATCACCTCAATCGGAGTTCATAAGAAAAAGTTATGCTCGTTTTTAGTAAAACATGTCCGATCAATTTTTTTTTTAAATTTGGCTAGACAGACTACCCCCTGCTGGGGCGGGGGTTTTTGCTCTAGGATAGCCCGCTGGGGCGGGCGTCCCTTCTGCTAATTCCGGAATTTTCATCCCAAACACTATATAAAGCCAAATTAGGCCTACAATCTCCTTTCTATCAACCATACCAACCTACCCAAGGTGTAATATGTTTACAAAAACATAAAATAATGTTTGTAACACATTTCTAACCACATAAACATCAAATATTACTCCCTTTAATTTCACTATTTCTCTTATTTCCTCTTCTTTTGACATTCATAGCGAAATTCTTCACTGTGAATTCGTTTTTAAACCAATTCAAGTAATTCCAATTGTGATAACTCATATTCTTAACATACTAACATAATACATGATCAATTTCAACAATAAATCATAACCAAACATCAATTTGATAGTTTCAAAAGCCATTTTTTAAAAATTAATTCATAGAAAATCATTTTGAACAAAATTCCTCTTGCTTATCAAAATTACATGGATTGAATTGCTAGAACAACCATATAACTCATAATATATCATAATATAACCCATATTACACATAACTCATGCTCACATCAAAGATTTAAGCATAATTTTCAACATAACTTCATAATCAAACACTATGAGCATGATTTCATCATGTTCATCATATCTTTGTGAATTGAAACTTTTGAACAACTATAAAAAAATCTCATGTAAGCGTATACATGAAAATATATGAACACCATATATGCATATAATTTCACAATCATGAAAACATAATTTTACAAAGACTAAATACAAAACATCTTAATTTAGTATAAGGTTTAGTTTGATACCTTTCTAGGTTGAATTAGGAAAAAAGATGGGGATAATGAAAGCTTTTCTTTTGTTTTCTCAAGGTTTCCTTCTTCTTCTTCTTCTTCTTCTTCTTCTTCTTCTTCTTCTCTTTTACTAATAAGTAATATAAACTAATATATGATAATATAATATACATATACTTATAATACCTATTAATATACAACATAAATACATATATAACTGATGTTAGTTATATTATTTGAAAATCAAAAGCCATAAGGCTTGTTTGGCTAAACCACTTTAAAAAAAGTAATAACTTAAAACCCTTATGCCTTGTTTGGTAAAACCACTTAAAATAATGATTTAATCATTCATTAAGCCTTGTTTGGCAAAACAAGAATTTTAAAAGCTCTGAGGCTTTGTTTGGTAAAACCAAATTTAAAACTCTTTTAATTTATGTTAATAACTCATTTATTATATAGTTTTATTGTCACAATTTATTTAACAAGTTCTCACTCCTCTAATTTAATTATTTAATTAAATTAGAATATCACCATTATACTCGCGTAATAAAATATGTATAAATCCAATCTATTTTATCACACTTAAATAAATTATCCCATAACAATTTTCATCAAATATTTATTTAATACCATAAATATTCATTTTATTCCATAAATATTCATTTTATTCCATAAAATTTCCAACTAAAATATTTAATGCACTTAATAAATATTTTACTCGCATTATACTAACATTTACATTTTCATGCAATATATTAGCTTCTCACTTTATTAAATCAATTATACTTGTATTAATTCACTATTTTAATTAAGTGAATTATTCACACTATTCACTTAAACTTAACTCATAATAATTTCCATTGCCCATAAAGCATAAAATTAAAATTATATTATCTCATAATATAATTTCACTTAATTAAATTAACTAATATTATTCAATTTCTTTAATAGTTTAATTATGTAAGACCCCAACTTATTATAAATAAAATTGAATTTTCCTTTATTCATTATTCTAAATTAATAAGGGTTAATTTGATATAATTCTTTGGTTATGGGTGAAATGTGCAAAGTTTACAAAATAAGCAAGTGATTATAAAATATTCATTATTATTTGGGAATATTCGTTTGGTCGTGGAATATTCTTTTTTGTTCGGGAATCTCCAATGCTTTAGTAGTCATTATTGTGTAAAGCATAACTGAAAAATGATTGGATGAAGGAAAACGCACAAAGATTGAGTTTTATAAATAACGTATTTAAATTATTCCAATTAACCTTTGTTGGGTTACGGTGGTTAAAATCTGATGTCTGGCGTGGTTGCACAAGATGCTTTGCGGTATTACAAAGATTATTGAATTATTGATCCTTACGTGAAGGCCTTTACTCAATAATTACGACAAGTAATTCTTCGCTCAATATTATATTTTATTGATTCAATAATTCTTTGTGTTGATATTTTGTATTGTTGTTGTTTCAATAATTGTCATTACAAGTATTTTCCATTATCAAATCAATAATTCATATTATTTGAATAATATTATCGAGATAACATTATTGGCAATGTCTAGAAAGTTACATCTACAAGGAGAGGTTTGGTCACCGATTCAAGGCGGCAAGATAAGGAGAAATCCTTATTGAAGCCCCCTTTCACAGGAGCTACACGGTTGTCGATCTTTGTGATTCGTAATATTATTTTTAAATAAGTAATTATTGATTATTATGATAAAGAAAATATTTATTTTATGTGGATATAGATGGAGAAAATTTTTAATGTGATAATTGTTGAAAATTAATATTTTATCTTTTTTTGATAAAATAATTCACTTAAATATATTATTTTAATAATATATTAACGGGATATATGAGTATATGAGGAGGAAGAGTATTTTTATGGCATTAAATATTTAACACATATTTTGTGTGTCGGTGGACATAATTCTTGACCGAAAATTGATTATAGACTGTAAAATCGTCCGTTTATGGATTTTGGTCAATTTCTGTTTGGAATTTAGAAAAACTTTCTTCTGCAAAGTTGTAGAGAATGGAATTTTCCATGGAAAATCGCGAGTCTTGAATTTTTCTGATAACTGAGGTATTTATTGTGAATTATTGAAGTTTCGGAGAATAAAATGATTTTTATTAAATTTATGGGTGGGACCCACTTTGGTTGGTGTGATTATGCATGTGGGCTGCTGGAAATTTTCCAAGGTGATGGCTGGTCTTGAGTCTTGATAAGCATGCGTAGGAATTATAATAAATAATAATATTAATTTATTATTTTAGTCTCCTTTGGCGTTCTAACATTTTCCTATAAATAGAGGGCTAAGTTAGAATTGAAAATCACACCAGAAACAAAGTTTTCTCTCTTTCTCTCTAAATTATCGAGCGTATTCTTGTGAGTATACTTTGAGTGTTGCTATACGGTGCGGGTTTCTGTCAGCACTATACCAAAATTTAGTCAGAAGTACGATTATTTTGAGGTAAAGGGTATTATTTTCTTCTTAAATGATATTTTTTCTTCAATATCATTATGCCGAAGTATTGGTGAACTTTTTTATCAAATTTGGAACTTGTTGTGTCGGGGTTACTATTCACGTATACGGCACTATTCACGTATACGACACTATTCACGAATCTGGCCTTTATTCAAGAAAAATAAAAATTTTCTTTTTGTCCAAAATATCTATTACGGATACTAGCTTTGATTGTATCCATGTTTTGATCATTCTTGAATTTTACACCAATATGATTATTTTCAAGTATTTTTGGACATGGGTAAAACAAAGTACGAATCCTTAATCCTTAATCCTTGTCATTTTGTTTCTTTGGATTCGTTTCTTTAAAATGTTTTTCATCATCCTCGGTCCTAAATGGTGATATAAATGAATATCTTTGGCACAGGTGCAAAGATGAGCGATTAATCGATGAATATCTTTGGCACTGTAGTGCAAAGATGAACATGTGTTGAGATGAACATGACCAATTGGTGATACAAATGAATATATCTTTGGCTGTAGTGCAAAGATGATTAAAGATGTATATTGATTGTTATTACAGGATAAACTATTGATGATGGACTTTTAAACCTTAAAAGATAGTAGAATTCTTTCTCACGTGACTCTTCTAATGGATTCTTTGTTTCATTGCATTTGTTGATCTAAAACTTGTTGTCTATTGTATTCTATTAGATTTTTTCCTGTTGAAGACTAACGATAATTTGTTGTATATTATCTTAGTCATAATATTCTTCTTTGGGCTAGTTGAGCTCACCCTTTTTCCTTTTGTTCCATTTTTCTTCTCGGGAGGTGAGAACACAAGCGAGGATCGAGCCTGGGGTATGGAGTGATGGTTCTAGGAAGATGTTTTAGTTGTCCTCACTATTTCTGTAAAATAGTGTATGAATAATTAATGAGGATTTATTTGGGTGTGTATATGGTCTAGAAGACCATATTTGTATTCAAACTCACAGTTATATTGTCCTATTCTACACGACATCTGTATTGTCAAAGTTGTAGTTTGCTTTCTATACCATGTATTTTGGCGACTCAGAATGGGTATTGTATACCTATTTTGGGGGCGTCACAGTTGGTATCAGAGCTTAGGGATATGATCTCTGGCGGAGATCGGGGAATAAAACTAGGAGAGGAGAGACGAGTAAATCCTTCGCTAGTGTGTCCTACCTAAGCTTATTTGTTGGTCGGTCATAATATAGGATATTATGTGATATGTTAATTTGTTTAATTAACCCTTGTTTTATGGCAGTATTTAAGAATGGTCACGAGAACATTAACAATGGAGTTTATGAGACCAGTGGAGACGCCAGTACTCACCAACGAGGAGAACGTGCAAGCAGTCGGGCAATGTTCCTCCGTGAACAACGCATATTTGAGCAAATGATGAACGACGGGATGTTTAGAAGCTTTTTGCAGTTCATGCAAAATCAGACGAGGGAGACTCGTGTACAAAATACGGGAGGAAATGATAGTAACGTGTGGTTTGTCACGGCCAAACAATTCAAAGAGTTGGGACCACCAGATTTCCATGGAAAGCCGGATCCGATCAAGGCAAAAACGTGGGTCAAGCAAATTACCAAGATATTCGATGTCTTGGGGTGCATGGAGGAACAGAAGGTTCCATTCGCCACCTTTATGTTTCGTGGTGAAGCAGATTACTGGTGGGAATCTGTGAAGCGTACCCAGCCAGATGCACTTAACATGTCTTGGGAAAGATTTCAGAAACTGTTCAATGACAAGTACTTTCCAGAAAGTATTCGTCATATGAAGGAGGTAGAGTTTATTAGACTCGAACAGAACAACATGACGGTGTCTCAGTACGAGGCAAGGTTCACAGAATTATCCAGGTTTGCACCTCATTTGGTGGAGAATGAGGAACGAATGACGCGTATGTTTCTGAGAGGTCTAAAACCAGAGATTCGTCAATACCTTATCTCTCATAAATTTTCTCTGTATTCAGATGTTGTCAACAGGGCTCAGTTATTAGAGCGAGATAGTGAGTATACTCAACCGAGGGACCACAATCAGGGTAGTCATCAGAACGATGATAACCAGCGAGGAGGAAAGAATACGAACAAAGGCGGTAACCACTCAGGTGGTAATCGTGGACATGATAATAGGAGAGGTGACTCAAGTGGAAATTTCAGAAAAAGAAGATTCAACAATGACGGGAAGATATCAACTAGACACAAAGACCAACAACAAATGCTAGGGGAGGAGAAGCGACCGCCAGATTAGATGTTACAAATGCGGAAGGAGGGACATATCATTCAAGCCGCCCACAACAATCCAAGGTATGTTACAATTTGTGGAAAGGAAGGCCACATCGCTCGAGATTGTACTATCGCGAAACCAAGTTCAAAGCGAGGAGTGGTGATTCCAAAGGTTTTGTCCGGATAAGTCAAAATCGGCGGTTCTGGAAGGCGTTTATCGTGATTGGACAAAGCGTGAGGAACCCAAACGAGGTGATCACGGGTAAGCTAATCTTGAATTCTTGCGAAGTTTATACCTTACTAGATACGGTTTACCCATTCTTTTATCTCTCTGCCTTGTGCTCAACGTTTAAACTTGACTCAGAAGAAATTAGATTTTGATTTATCTCATTTGAAACTCGTTGGGTGAAACCTTCGTTACATCTACAGTTTATAAATCTTGCATGATCCAAGTTGGCACTATCACATTTACATTGATCTTATCTCTTTAAAGATACTTGCTTTTGATGTGATTTTAGGAATTGATTGGTTAACCACTCATCATGCCAAAATTGATTGTTTTTCGTAAGGTTGTTAGTTTTCATATTCCTAACCAACTTTGTACACAATTCAAACCACTAAACCACTAAAATCGATCCATTTGTCATATCAAGCCCACAAAGCTATTCGTTTATTGAAAAGCGGATGTCAAGCTTTCTTAGCCCATGTTATGGACTTGAATAAAGACAAGTCGATTTGAATAATATTTCGTGGTTAGAGAATTTCGATGTATTTCTGAAGAGCTTCTGGTTTACCCCGAGCGTGATGTTGAATTCTTTATTGACCTTGAGAACCGGGTACAAAACCCATTTCTAAAATCCCATATCGAATGGCTCTATTGAACTTGAGGAGTTAAAAGTCTAACTACTGAGGAATTATTAGACATCGGTTTCATTCGTCCTAAAACGTCTCCTTGGGGTGCTGCTCTGTTTTATTAAGTAAAGAAGAAAAGGCGGGAGTATGCGACTTTGTATTGACTACTGAGAATTAAACCATGTCACCATCAAGAATAGGTATCCACTACCTCGCATTGATGACTGTTTGACCGATTGCAAGGAGCACAATTCTTTTCAAAGATCGATCTTAGATCGCTCGGATATCATCAGTTGAAGATTAAAGCGAGGATATTCAAAGCGCCTTCGAGGACTCGAAGACGGGCATTATGAATTCTTGGTCATGTCTTTTGGATTGACTAATGCTCCTGCTACTTTCATGGATATGATGAACCGTGTATTCAAGGAATATTTGGATTAGTTCGTTGTTGTCTTTATTGATGACATCCTCATCTATTCCAAAAGCCGTGAAGATCATGAGCACCATTTAAGTCGGTACTACAAAGACTTCGTGAACACAAGCTTTATGCCAAGTGAAGAAATGCGAGTTACGGCTTGAGGAAGTAGCATTCCTTGGGCACGTGGTGTCAAAACAAGGAGTATCTGTTGACGGCGAAGATTGAAGCAATACAAAGTTGGGGAGCAGCAAAGTCGGTGGCCAAGTCTGTGACTTTTTGGGCTTATTTGGTTATTATCGGAGATTTGTGGAAGGATTTTCTCGAATCGCTACTTCGTTAACTCAGCTGACTCGGAAGGATGCAAAATTCTTATGGAGCGAGGAATGCGAGAAGAGCTTCCAAGAGCTCAAGAGGAGACTCATTTCGGCACCTGTTCTGACAATACCATCTGGTTCGGATGGATTTGTTATCTCTGATGCTTACGGAAAGGGGTTAGGATGTGTTCTCATGCAACATGGGAAAGTCATAGCCTATGCCTCACGACAACTCAAAGAATATGAGAGGAATTATCCTACTCATGATCCGGAGTTGGCGGCCCGATCGTGTTTTCGTTGAAGATATGGAGACACTACTTATGCGGGGAGAAAGTAGAGATTTATACGGATCATAAAAGCCTCAAATATTTCTTCACCCAAAAAGAACTCAACATGCGGCAGCGGCGTTGGTGGAGAGACATTAAAGATTACGATCACACTATTCAATATCATCTCGAAAAGCGAACGTAGTAGGTGATGCATTGAGTGAAGATCATATGCAAATCTGAGTGCAATATTGTCAACGCAAAGGCCCATTTTATACGACTTACAAAGGATGAAGATAGAATTAAAGACTCCAGGGTCCCACATGATGATGGCGAATATACGAGTAGAACCGACTTTAATTGATAAAGTTAAAAGTTTGCTCAAGCTACGGACACCATATGATACAAATGAAGAAGAAAGTGCAAGAAGGTGTTATTCCAGAAGCAAGAATCGATGAGGAAGGAATACTTCGAGTCAATTCTAGACTTTGCGTTCCTAACGATTCTGACCTAAAGCATAAAATCATGATGGAGGCACACAACACCCCGTTTGCAATCCATCCTGGGAGTACCAAAATGTATCATGATATTCAACATACATTTTGGTGGAACAATATGAAGAGAGAGATTGCGGAGTTTATCTCAAGATGTTTAACCTGTCAACGTGTAAAGGCGGAGCATCAAGTGCTAAAAGGTCCATTGCAACCACTTGAGATTAGGAATGGAAATGGGAACACATTACTATGGATTTTGTTCTGTGTCTTCCCAAAGTTTCTCAAGGCATAGATGCAATTTGGGTTATTGTTGATAGATTAACCAAGTCCGCTTATTTCTTACCGACACGTGAGACTTATCCCTTGAATGTCTTGCTCAGATATATGCGTGAATGAGATTATGCGATTGCATGGCATGCCAATATCCATAGTTTGGATCGTGACCCGAGATTCACTTCAAGATTTTGGGTTAGCTTGCGAGAAAGCTATGGGCGCGGATTTCTGATTGATTCAAAGATACCATCCTCAAGCGGACGGACAATCGAGAGAGGACTATTTAAACCCTTGAAGATCTATTAAGACTCTGTGTCCTAGATTTCAAAGGAAGTTGGGATAAGTACCTACCACTGGTGGAATTCTCCTACAACAACAGTTATCAAGCAAGTATAGGCATGGCTCCATTTGAGGCGTTGTATGGACGAAAATGTCATTCTCCAGTATGCTGGGACGAGGTGGGAGAAGCAACATTGTTGGGACCAGAATTAGTACGCATGACTATAGAAAAGATCCAAATGATTTGACAACGTATTCAAACTTCACAAGATCGACAAAAGAGTTATGCTGATCTTCATAGAAAGGACGTGGAGTTTAATATTGGAGATCATGTATTGTTACGTATTGCTCCATGGAAAGGAGTTACAAGATTTGGGAAAAGAGGAAAGCTCAACCCAAGGTTTGTTGGTCCATTTGAGATTCTTGACAGAATAGGAAATGTAGCCTATAGACTCGCGTTACCTCCAAGTATGTCTCGTGTTCACAATGTATTCCACATATCTATGCTTCGTAAATATGTGAAAGACCCGAACCATATTATTGCATTAGAACCGGGGCGAGATAGTGAAGATTTAACCTACGAGGAGATACTGTTGAGATTTTGGATAGGAAAGAGCATGTCTTACACACGAAGGTTATACCATAAGTTAAGGTTTTGTGGAGAAACCATGCAATTGAGGAAATGACATGGGAGTTGGAATCGGAGATGAAAGCGAGGTACCCTCACCTTTTCGATATACCAGGTACGTACGTCAATTTCGAGGACAAAATTTCATAAGGAGGGGAGGTTGTAAGACCCCAACTTATTATAAATAAAATTGAATTTTCCTTTATTCATTATTCTAAATTAATAAGGGTTAATTTGATATAATTCTTTGGTTATGGGTGAAATGTGCAAAGTTTACAAAATAAGCAAGTGGTTATAAAATATTCATTATTATTCGGGAATATTCGTTTGGTCGTGGAATATTCTTTTTTGTTCGGGAATCTCAAATGCGGCCAGCCTTGATCGTTGGTGGGCCACATAACGGAAAAGCGGTTGGATGAAGGAAAGCGATAAAGATTGAGTTTTATAAATAACGACGTAAATTGTTCTGAATTAACTTTGTTGGGTTACACGGTGGTTAAAATACGATGTCTGGCGTGGTTGCACAAGAGTAGCACCTGCGGTATTGCACAGTATTATTGAATTATTGATCCTTACGTAAGAAGGCACTTTACTCAATAATTATTACGAGTGAATTCTTATTCAATATTATATTTTATTGATTCAATAATTCTTTGTGTTGATATTTTGTATTCTTTGTTGTTTCAATAATTGTCATTACGGTATTTTCCATTATCAAATCAATAATTCATATTATTTGAATAATATTATCGATAACATTATTGGCAATGTCTAGAAAGTTACATCTAAGGAGAGGTTTGGTCACCGATTCACACCAAGCGATGAGGAGAAATCCTTATTGGAAAGCCCCTTTCACGGAGCGGCACGGTTGTCGATCTTGTGATTACGTAATATTATTTTTAAATAAGTAATTATTGATTATTATGATAAAGAAAATATTTATTTTATGTGGATATAGATGGAGAAAATTTTAATGTGATAATTGTTGAAAATTAATATTTTATCTTTTTTGATAAAATAATTCACTTAAATATATTATTTTAATAATATATTAACGGGATATATGAGTATATGAGGAGGAAGAGTATTTTTATGGCATTAAATATTTAACACATATTTTGTGTGTTCGATTGGACATAATTCTTGTGAAAATTGATTATAATCGTAAAATCGTCTCTAGTTTATGGATTTTGGTCAATTTCATTTGGAATTTAGAAAAACTTTCTTACGCAAAGTTGTAGAGAATGGAATTTTCCATGGAAAATCATGAGTCTTGAATTTTTCTCGATAAGCGAGGTATTTATTGTGAATTATTGAAGTTTCGGAGAATAAAATGATTTTTATTAAATTTATGGGTGGGACCCACTTTGGTTGGTGTGATTATGCATGTGGGTCATTTGGAAATTTTTCAAGGTGATGGGTGGTCTTGAGTCTTGATAAGCATGCGTAGGAATTATAATAAATAATAATATTAATTTATTATTTTAGTCTCCTTTGGCGTTCTAACATTTTCCTATAAATAGAGGGCTAAGTTAGAATTGAAAATCACACCAGAAACAAAGTTTTCTCTCTCTAAATTATCGAGCGTATTCTTGTGAGTATACTTTGAGTGTTGCTATATACGGTGCGGGTTTTCACAAGACTATCCGAAATTCGATCGGAAATACGATTATTTTGAGGTAAGGGTATTATTTTCTTCTTAAATGATATTTTTCTTCAATATCATTATCTTAGAAGTATTGGTGAACTTTTTATCAAATTTGGAACTTGTTGTGTCGGGATTACTATTCACGATACTCAAGACTATTCACGTATCACGACACTATTCACGAATTTAAGACTATTCATAGAAAAATAAAAATTTTTCTTTTTGTCCAAAATATCTATTCGGATACTAGCTTTGATTGTATCCATGTTTTGATCATTCTTGAATTTTACACCAATATGATTATTTTCAAGTATTTTTGGACATGGGTAAAACAAATCTGAATCCTTAATCCTTAATCCTTGTCATTTTGTTTCATTGGATTCGTTTCTTTAAAAATGTTTTTCATCATCCTCGTCCTAAATGGTGATATAAATGAATATCTTTGGCACTGTAGTGTAAAAGATGAACGATTAATCGATGAATATCTTTGGCCTCAGTGCAAAAAAGATGAACATGTGTTGAGATGAACATGACCAACCTGGTGATCTAAATGAATATCTTTGGCACAGTAGTGCAAAAGATGATTAAAGATGTATATTGATTGTTATTACTGGGGATAAACTATTGATGATGGACTTTTAAACCTTAGAGATGTAGAATTCTCTCTACGTGACTCTTCTAATGGATTCTTTATTTCATTGTATTTGTTGATCTAAAACTTGTTGTCTATTGTATTCTATTAGATTTTTTTTCCTGTTGAAGACTAACGATAATTTGTTGTATATTATCTTAGTCATAATATTCTTCTTGGGCTAGTTAAGCTCACCCTTTTCCTTTTGTTCCATTTTTCTTCTCGGGAGGTGAGAACACAAGCGAGGATCGAGTCGGGGTATGGAGTGATGGTTCTAGGAAGATGTTTTAGCTGTCCTCACTATTTCTGTAAAATAGTGTATGAATAATTAATGAGGACTTATTTGGGTGTGTATATGGTCTAGAAGACCATATTTGTATTCAAACTCACAGTTGTATTGTCGTATTCTACACGACATCTGTATTGTCAAAGTTGTAGTTTACTTTCTATACCATGTATTTTGGCGACTCAGAATGGGTGTTGTATACCTATTTTGGGAGCGTCACAAATTAACTATTAAATCTCATTTTCTCCAACATATGAATATATAATTCTCTTCACATCAAATCACATAATTCAAAATATATACACCTCATAATAAGAATTTTGATTATTAAATTATTATTTCAATAACTTATGAAAATTCAGGTTCTCACAATGACTTTGCGGATGCACTAGCTTTTGCCACCTTGATCAGCATACTGGATAAGGATGATATACCAAATATCATATTTGCCTGACAAAAGGCACCAGGGGAAACTACATTGGAGAAGTATCAGATGACCTGCACCCTTAGTATCAAGATATCAAGGAATATTTATGAGATGGATCTATACCTGCTGAGGCAAGTCAAGCTAAAAGAAAGCGAATCCATCGATTGGCCAAGAAATTATATCTGAGCAGAGACTCACTCTACAAATGAGATGCAGGACTAGGCCTTCTCAGATGCCTAGACAAAGACCAAGCTCAGAGGCTCATGGATGAAATCCATGGTGGAGTATGCGGCCCACACATGAGCGGCCATCTACTTGTAAAGAAAATCCTAAGAATAAGGCATTTCTAGCTCTCTCAAGGTTGACTGTAATGATCACGTCAAGAGATGTTACCAATGCCAAATTCATGAGAATGCTATCCACGCCCCTCCAAGGGAGCTCCACAATATGAGTTCACCCCGACCCTTCTCAATGTGGGGAATGGACGTGATCGGGCCCATCGAGCCCAAAGTCAGTAATGGTCATTAGTTTATCTTCACCATGATCGACTACTTTACTAAGTGGGTAGAAGCAGCCACCACCCCCAAGGTTACTAAAGAATTGATCATTGGTTTCATCAGAAATATTATCATTTGTCAATACGGACAACCAAAGGTGATTATATCAGACAATGCCAAAAACCTCAATAACCAAATAATGGAGGAGTTATGCAGTAAATTCCACATCAAACATCTCAAATCTATCGTCTATCATCCAAAGATGAATGGTTCTATTGAAGTGGCTAATAAGAATATCAAAAAGATCATACAAAAGATGTCCGCCAATCACAAAGGATGGCCTGACTTGTTACCTCTGACTCTATTAGCCTACAGAACATCGATGTGCACTTCCACTAGGGCAACCCCCTACTCATTAACCTATGGCATGGAAGTAGTGCTCCCCATAGAGGTGGAAATGGAATCCCTCAGAGTGTTGATAGACGCTTAGCTGGATGAAGACCAATGGTTTCAAGATTGGTACCACCAATTATCTTTAATAGATGAAACGCGGGCCGTAGACATCTTCCATGGTCAGTTATACCAACAGAGGATCGCTTGATCCTACAAAAAGAAAGTCCGGCTACGATAGTTAAAAGAACATGATTTGGTTTTAAAGAAGTTTCTTGAGAATCAAGATCAATCTAAAGGAATATTCACCCCAAACTAGGAAGGCCCGTTTGTTGTCAAGGAGATATTAACAATATGAGCCCTCAGATTACAAAAATTGGATGACGAGGAATTTCCCCCAACTTAATAGCTTAGACATCGTGAAATGGCACTATGTCTGAAGTTACGTGCAAACCAACATCCTAGTTCTAGATCATTAGATCCACCAGTCAATTCAGATTTTTAAAACCTTTCTCACTACATTCAATCATCACCACTTTAGTTTGTCCCGCTAGGGATAAACATTTCATCACTTTAGTTTGTCCCGCTAGGGATAAACATTTCAAAACTTTAGTTTGTTTCGCTAGGGATAAACCCTTCACAACTTCAGTTTGTTCCACTAGGGACAAAACACTTCTTCACAACTTCAGTTTGTCCCACCAGGGGTTAACTACGTAGACCTGATCTCCCAAATACACGGGAGTACGTAGGCAGCCTTTTTATGGTCTAGTCTAACTACAGAAAAACAAAAAATAATCTCTACACCCTCTTTACCACCTATAACTTTCAACCTTTACACGCTAGGTTGGAACTACGCAGACCTGATCTCCCCTCATCAATGGGAGTACATAGGCAGCCATTCATGGTGCGGTCTCACCCATGCCAGAAACATAAAACCTTGTTAATGGTACTAGGATACTCTTTCTAATTTTAAACCAAACCATGAGAGGTGGAACTACCTGATCTCCCCAATACAAAGGAGTATCGATGACCATCTGGGGGGGGGTTAAACCACACCTCATCAGCTTAGACCAAAGGGATGGAATTACCTGGTCTCCCCACACAAATGGGAGAATCGGTGGCCATTTAAGCTGAGGTTGAGTTCTTAGAAGGAAACACCAATTCATAAGAGATGGAACTTCCTGGGATCCCCAATACAAAGGAGTACCAACGACCATCTGTGGGGCGGTCAACCTCAGAGAGGAAAGCCAAAATCCTCTCCATAACCACATAAAAAACCCAGTCCGAAGACACCAAAGGGTAGAGGAATACAAAGATCAATGAACCATTCTGAAAGATCCTAAGACATCTCAATGTCCATCCATCAAGGAGGATTTCAGAATAAATCAAAATCTTAAGCCCTGAAGAAACATACAACTATCAAGCAAGTAACAAGGCATGCCTAAAAGGGAAGTAAATAAAAACATATTTCCTTGCCATATAATACTGTTTGATATATATAATGTGTCCTGTACATGACAAAAATGGCTAACCTAGTCTATGTAGGAAAATCAAAGCTAATCTACAAACCAGTGGATATGTGAGCCATCAAGTCTAACATGGCATCCTTCTTAGAAGATGGGGGTAACTCTATGAGCTCCTGCCAAGGTTATCTACATGTGCCAAGAGATCTACGACCATCTGTATGGTGACACTATGCTCATCAATGAATGTGCTCATCTTTGTAATAATGTCAGCAGTATGAGACCTCAATGTAGTGCTATCTGTAATGGCAGTATCTCGGGTAGCTAGAGCACCATTCCGCTCAATAACAGCCGCATTCCTAGATGATTGTGCCTCATCCCTCTCAACAACAGCGGTATCCCTGTGAGCTAGAGCATCATCTCTCTCAATTAGAGTGGAATCTCTCTCAAAAAGAGCTGTCAACATCAAGGCTCTAGCCTGATCCCTCTCAAATGTCATCTGATGCAGACTATGCTCTAAATACTCTTTAGAATTTGGAGTCACAGCAACAGGAACACTGGGAGAATCAAGGTCCTCCATAGGCTCCCCACTATCAGAATCAGTACCCGGCTCTGAGGATACAACCCTAGCTGATGAAATCTCTACCTCTAACCATGCAGAATACTCTATACAATGACCTGGATAGCTAGTAGAAAAATAAGTCCTCTCAAGCTGGGTCCAACATGTATAAATCCTGGGTAAATTCTCCGCTGATAGAAGCCGAGATGACAAACACTGACCCAATGCCCCATCAAAGGGATGAACATCCTTAAACTAGTCTAACTGTGCCATTATAGGTAGTGGATGATAAGTGGTCACACCCCTCAAACCAGCCAGATGAAGATAATCCATTCTAGCTGCATAAGTGATAAAGATATAGGGAGAGCTAAGCACTGAACATGGTAGAATATCAAATAAATCCTCGATCCCTGATAAGAAAACCGACCAAGAAGCTACATCTGTACACTCCGCCAGCTGGAAGGAGTAAAACATGGCTATCTCATAGGAAAAACAATACCAATGGCGTCGAAAAGTGTCGATCTGTCTTAAGTGTGCGACAAACCACACGTACAACAAGACCGAGCTACCTGTAAATACCCCTACAGGATGGGTATGGAAATACGTGGCTGATGTGACGCCCCCAAAATTCAGACACCCATATCTCGAATTCGGTGCATCACGTACAACTACGAATATCTTGCTAAATCATTAACAACGGAAATAATAGAATAATTACATTGATATAATATAAATATTCGCGTCCCAAGGTATGTAGTAACCATTACTATTACAATTACGTGATTAGCCTAACATAGCTTAATCATTCTTGAATACATCATAATAACGATAATAATACTTCTAGTCTTAAGGGCTAAATTATTCGTCAGCCTTGCCCTTTCCTTGTCCTTTCTCAAGTACCGCCTTGCTGCGCCTTAAGCTCGTAATGTTTTAGGAAGCAAGAATGAGCAACAAATTTGCCCTTGACAAGTGAGGGACAAGCGGTTATAGCATTTAAAATTCTCGGGATTTCAAAATGATAAGTAGTTCCGAATATCAAGAAACATCAAGAGTATTCAATAGGTGTCGTTATAGATCAAGTATATCACAATTTTAGGATTTACTCCTCTCGAGGTTCATCATGAATGAGTCTTGAGCGATCACTAAGGACTAAGAACTTTTACTAGAATTAACAAAGATACATGCTGTAATCCACAATAAAGCGAGTACATCGAGGATCACTTAAAGTACCCTATGTTATGCATAACATTTAATCATACTTGGAGTGCATACGTCGGTTTCCGACAACATATCATTCCCCTCCTATGAGGGTTGTTCATCTCGGTTTAACGTTCGGGTCCGCACCAAGGAAGTTTGGTTTGGATAATTCATCAAGGGTTCGAAATTTAGAGCGCTCATCAACTATGGACTAGATTTAATCAATAGGGGTTCGCTAGTCTAACCATGTTTAACAATAACAGATAATTCAACTTGGATAAAATCTCAAAGGTATACAATAGAATAATTATTGTATAACAACATCCTGCTTGAAGGATTAATAAACTTTAATATACAAGACATGCTAGATTTATAATAATGATAACTTGCTCAAAGTAGAAAGATGAATCAATCAATTTATATAACGATAACAAGTAGGGATAATAAACTTGGTTAACGAGGTTTAGGGTAAGAACTTGCTCAACGTAACAAGATAAGGTTTAGAAACTTGCTCAATGAAATTTGAGTAAGGTTAGGGAACTTGCCTTTAGCGTTGATTACCACTTATAGCAAAAATACCTCAATGAACTATGTTGTCCTATTTACATAAGTATAGGTATTCATTAGCCAACACACTAGATATATACATATATAAATAACATGTACTCATTATACATTCTTCTATCTATGAATATTGCATCCATTAACATCTCTTTAATCATACCCCTCTTGACGAATGACCTTTTCTACGCATGCTTGCGGTATTAGAATTGTTTTCCGAAGCTAGTAAAACTTTATATTTTGGTTAGGGTGATAATGAGTTTATAACGATAAGGGATATACATAAGTTCATCCTTATTTCAAGTTATGGTGTTTGTCTCGAGTCCCAAGACATCTCGCCTATCCGAACCCGAAGTTATCCTGTCATCTCCGAGGGCATCGCCATGTCCAGAAGGCGTTACGACTCGTCCAGGAAATTACGTTTTGTCCAGAAGACAACACTTCTTGTGTCGAAGGCAATACTTCTTCTTGTCCAAGACAATACTTCTTGTCCAAGACAACACTTCTTGTTTCATGGCCTCACACGCCCAAACCCAATTATTACGTTACTCTCACGATCAACAATATTACTCTACGATCGACAATCGCCCATTACTTCTACGATCAACAATATTACTCTACGATTGCGACAATCGGCCATTACTTCTACGATCAACAATATTACTCTCTGATTGTGAGTCATCTACATGGTGGACCTTTCCAGAATCGTAGAGAGTAGTCCGGACACTTGCGAGATGTTAAGTGAGCAATCGTAGTGTTTTCCAAAAGACCGGCACCAATATGACATGACACTATGATTTGGATAGTAGAGTGTCATCCGACTTATGTCGAAGCATCAAGTCCTAACTTTTTAATTCTAACAATTTTTTATTAACGTGTTCATGCACGAAAAGTGAACTTCCTAACTCCTTATAACATGCTAGTTCATCATACTTGACCTATTAATTAGGAAAACCAAGGATCAAACCGCATAAAAGTTAAGAACGAAGTAGAAATTTTACCTTCTCAACCTTGATATCTCACACACCTGATTTGCTTCTTAAATGCTTAGCGACTAAGAATTCTTCACTCATATGTCTCCAATACTCTTAACAATATAACAGACTGCAAAGGCAACTCGTATTTATAGAGGAAAGCATGGACTAGACCATTGCTTTACACAGTGTGGGGATCCATGACACAATAGAAAGGAACAATGGTAGCTTAAGGAGTTGTTTAACCACTTCATACCGACCACTCATTAGCCATGATTACCTAGGATTAGCGACTTAAAAGTTTACGTAAAGAGAGTTTAGGCTCTTGTCCTTTGTACTTGGTGACCCCTAACTTGAGACAAAGAAGCGATCTCGGACATAAGCATGGGGTGGTTGGTCAGCACATCGCCTCACGCCTACACGCCATATTTTAAAAGTCAACCCTTGTACCAATTGTTATGTTGGGTTAGAATTGGTCTTTAAATGTTCCAAGTTATTGGGCTAACTCAAAAGTCCATCAATTAAGTTATTGGGCTAGACTCCCAATCTACATACTAAGGTGGGCTCGGATAATCCTAGATCCAATATTAAGTTATCCCTCAATTAATAATTCCACTCACATAATAAATTGTATAAGTTAAGCTTATCATCATAAGCAATAATTATTTACATCTCAATGCCACACTAGGCATAATCTTCCAAGCTTAAACTAAGCTTCTCAATGCACATTGATCTAATACGAATCAATTGATCTCAATAAAATGTTAACACTTTTATTCATATAAATATTACTTTCATTAGCATATTTATTTAATAATATGAGGAATTTCTCAGGTATTACAGCTGACGTCAAGGTCTCTGCCAGAATCATCGGTAAAATGGTATGTCCCTACTGGAGAGCATGAACTACCATAATCACGTCGATGTCCAAGTGGTCCATGTATAATGGCATGTACAGATAAGCCACTATACACATCAAGAGTACATCTACTCTGGCAATACACTAATCATCCTCCGAAGTGGTGACCCTGGAGTACTGCAAATAACTGTCCAATGAGCCAAATCCGTCAATTAAAAAATGCATGGACACTACATGCCCTAAGGAGATCAAATCCATGGCAACTTTGTGCCTCTAACCTGTGAGGGTCATAAACTGCTGGCTCATATCGCTGACAACCATCCTAGCGCAAGGCCTATTTAATGGTAAATCTGTTAGACACTCATACTCCTCCAAGGTATGAGTCAACTTCTGGGTCTCAAACGGAACACCTACCTATCCGGTACCTAATGATACAACATGCCCTCTATAAAGTCCAATGGAACCTGGAATGTCAGAAGGGTCATGGAGTGACGCATCAGCTGATCAATTATCGCTCGATCTAGGGATGATAGATTATCATACAACAATCTCAATGAAGAGACCATCAATACTGGTGGGGTATAATCAATGTGGCTAACTGTCGATGAAGACATCTGTAGGGCCGTGTCATAAGACCATCCAGAGGTCAATGCTAAACTCATCTCTGGAAATGCATGTCCATAAACATAATGCATATATAATTAATAATAGATGACAATATGATGTAGGGAATGGAAAACAATATACATACATTCCTAAGTATATCATCATCTAAATACATCATATTTGTGCAAAACTGAAAATACAGGGAAATGGGGCACAACCACCCAATAACTAACAAAGGTCTATCAAAAGATATAACAAGAATGGGGCATAACCACCCAATATCTAATAGAGACATATCAAAAGATATAGTGAGAAATACATCAGAAGAAGTCAATAGTATTGTTGTCTACATTATCCAACCTATCCATCTGATGTAACTCTTCTTGAGTCACTAAATCTTTGCTAGTAGGGATATCAGGCTGATACAACGGAGGATCTGAACCAGAAAAACTATCTGAATATGGGCCATCTAAAGGGCCAGCCCCAAGGTTGGAAGGATCAAAAAAATCTGCCTCATAAGGATCTCTGCCCAAGTGTCGGATAAATAAATGCGCTCGGTCCAACTACTGGGTCAAGCTAACAATCTGTGTCAGATGAGTAGGCTCTCGGACGCAGTCAATCCAATCCGCCATCATGACAGAGCCAGAAACCATATCCTCCATAAACTATGTGGCGCGGGTTTGAGCTCCAATGGTGCGAGGGAACCATCAGTGGTAGAACGCCTCCTGAGTAAATGGTCCCTCTGACAAGGTGAAGCCATCAACTCCCATCAAGGGGATATCAGTGATCGATGGCTGTAACACTGGCCAATAATGCCTGGCAGGAGGATAAATCGATATACAAATCTCCCCTATGGTGCTCCTAATAGCACACTCTCCTAAATAGAGCTCCTAACCTCCATCTGTGAATAAAGGAACATGATGAGTGGACATCACATACTCGACACCAGTCGGGAAACCACCATCAAAGCCAAATGTCAAATGGTTCTCAGAATAGGGAACCCAAGTAATGACATCGGCTGTCAACAACTCCAAATGTAGGCGAGAATGGGTGAAACCCTTAGCTACAGGAACCTCCGCAAACGTGGAGTGATGCCATCGTCTTTCCCGTGGATAGGTATTTAAACCTGTGACGCCCCCAAATTCGGGTTACCTGACCCCCGAGTTTGGTGTTCGCGATCCACAATATAATACCATCTAACTACCCATTCATATAGAAATAATAATATATATCACATTAACATATGTTATTAATACATTAGTCCCAGGTCCGCTAACCTTAACATTACAAACATACCCTTTAAATACAAAAAGGGTTTACAAACAACATAATAAATATGCTAATCATAACTATTTTATCCCGATGCCTTTTCCTTTATTCTTCACTACACCTTCTGCCACTTCGTTCCTAGTTGAAAAGTTTTATATATAGCAAGACTGAGCAACAAGTTTGCCCCGCAAGTTAAGACATACGATAAATGTATAGGAATAAATAACAAGTCTTCTCGCATTCTATGCAACAATAATCTGATAATGAAAGAGTACAACGCTTTTAAGGTTTTCTACGATATTCAAATGAATAGTCAAGAATTAATTCTATGAAATAGCAAAGTGGAATGTTTTCCAGATTTAAGTTGAGCGATCCATTGGATCTTGAACTTCTCTTCTCGAGTAACTATCAAAGATTTGACTTTGATATACCCAAGTGCATCAGATAACCATAAAGATTAAATCATACCCCTCTGCAACTACTTAGAGCGGCCAACTCGTTGTACCATATATTATGCATAATACTTAATCGCGCGCAAAGGACGAATATACGACCAATAAAATCTTCCCTTTATATAAAATGTTGTTCTTCTCAATCTTGAAATCAAGATTTAATCTAACAACGAAATACTATGATTTTAATTTATAGTTACTTCTCGATGTAGCTGAAATAATTGGCATCGATCTGTCAATAACAATTGAATTCTCTTCTCGAATCTATCAAGTTCTAACAAATGTTTGTCTAGCCAGAATAATTAGCTAAGACATTTTTCAACATTATTTGACAATAAACATGAATTATCTTTATTGTCAATATTAACTTCTACGGATGTAGATATCCAACAATAGTTATTCTTTGAGTATATTTCAGAATTAGTAATTCAATTTGAATTATTAAACATGCATTAACTGCGAATAATCAATAATAAATTCTTGGACGTGGTCTAATTAACAATAATTAACCACCATAATAATTGAATGAATATAACTCAAGGTTTAGTTAAGAAACTTGACTTCTACGCTGATTACAGCTACACAAAATACTTATCTGCTTTCGTAAGACCTATAACCAATAATATCAGTCTCATAATTAGCACAATAATTTATAACACATAAAACTATAATTCACAGTCAATCTTCTCCTAGACACATTACCACATAGCCACGTCAATGTTCATAACCTATATAAACACTTATCAAGTCTAACTATTTCGGTCTGGTTGGACTTCGGTCTCATCTCGGTGTTCTGGTCACCCTATCCAATAATTAACACAGTTATTATCAAGTAAATTTGGTTTCAAAACTTCAATATTACATTAGATAAGTCAAATATCATTTATAATATTTTTCGAAAGCTTCTAATAATTTTTAAATAATTATTATAATTTATAATAATTTTCCAAACATCAGAATCATTTTTAAATGATTTAATTATCAAATAATCTTATCATCATTAATATTTAATAATATAAAAATATTTATAACATACTTCTCAAAATATTAAAATTATTTTTAATAACTTCAAATATTTTTAAATCATCAATATTCTACTTAAATGATTTCTAAAATAATTAAAATCATTTTAAATCATCACCATTAATATTTAATGAAATTATCATCAAAATGTTAAAAGTCATTAATTTTAACTTAAAATATTTTTAAATCATTTTTATCAATTTTAAATGATTTTTAAATTAATAAAATCATTTTTCTATCATTTATTTAATTTAATAATTAAATAAATCTAATATCATTAATATTAATTATTAATGAAAATTCTTCAAAAATATTCAAAATATTTTCTAACACTTTATTCTCATTTAAAATGATTTTTAAATCAATAAAATCATTTTTAACTTATTTATTTAATACAATAATTAAATAAATCTAATACATTAATATTAAATTATTAATTAAAATTCTTTAAAAATATTAAAAGTTATATTTTATAACTCAAAATATTTTTAAACACTTTATTCTTATTTAAAATAATTTTTATAATATTAAAATTATTTTTCTCTAATTTATTTAATATACTAATTAAATAAATTAAATATAATTAATATTCAAATAATTATAAATATTAATGACAAATATCCCCATTAATCAAAAATTATTTTCATAATTTAAAATAATTTTTAAAACCATTTTCGATAATTTTTATAATTTATTTTTATTTTTAAATAATTTCTAGAAAATCAGAAATTAAATATATTAAAATCCGTCGCTATAGCCCTTTAACGACAGTAACCGTCGATGTTGGTGTTCTTGAGCCTCAAGAACACTGACAGACCAGTTAACAACATACCAAGTTTGACCAGCTTTAATTTTCTATTCTTGCATGCTCTGTTCAATCTAAGACTTGGATTTTGTAGTGTTTATGTAGCACTACAAGTTACAATACCTTGTTTGGTCATACAACAACATATCAAGACGATCTGTGCCTTCAAAATCCTTGTAAGACGGTTTTTGGGTTTTCCCAGAAACCCAGCAGTTCGTCGTAGTACTTTCTAGATCATTTTAATCTAGGTTGTGGTCACGATTTTGATGGTTTTATAGTTCACACTGGTAGTATACATGACAAGGAACATTACTTTAACAACAAATCAGTTTAAAAACAACAGATCCACAAGCTATGACTCGGTCAAAGCTTGTCAGAAAAAACGTTCATACCTTTTTCTGGAAATTCCAGAAATGCAAAATCAGTTCAAGTGGCCTATTTTGACCACTTATTACAATCGATCTGTTGATTGTTTAAGAGTTCTAAGGCCATGGATCTAGAGTCCACATAACCAGCTACAATCTGAATACAACACCATCATTAAAACACTAACAAGACTGACAGATCAAGGAGCTTAAAGATGTTGTCAGACACTGTTCTAAACTTTCTAGGTTACCTAGAATTATACTCGGTCATGGTCGGTCAACCAACTTTGACCGATTATAACATAAAATCTAGACATTAAACGACTGTGATTTCACTTCCAGATCAAAGACAATATGACAATCTACATATAACAACTTTAAAACAACAAAAATCATAAACGAGCAATGATTTGTGGCCACTGACATTCGGTTGTCAGACCACATTTCAAGCTCAAGAACAATTTTGAAAAATCATCATTTTAAGGCACTCTGATGCTCTAAATCCATAATGGAACAACATAGATCATCTAAAAACATTATATAACACATGATTAAACACTTAAAAACAAAATTTTTTCTAAGCATGTGAGATCAAATAAGGTTTGGGCTTTTATATCTTTTCTTGAAAAAGCTTAGATCTTTGATCTCCTAAACTGAAATTGATGTTTCTAGAGGTGATTTAGTGACTGATATACTTGCTAAATTAGGAGGTCTTGTGTGAGAGGGAGTTGGTGAGAGCTTTGAGAGAAAATAAACCAAATGAGTATACTTTCTCTCTCCCAAATCTATATATATTGCTTGATGCAATGTATAATCTGATCTTGCTGTCAATTGGAGGCTGGTTTGCTGAGATTTTATGTCACATAGTCAAAATAGTTGGTGAACTACTAAAGGTCTTGGCCATTTTTACAAGTTAAAAATTAAAGAAAGTAAAAAGGGCATTTTTGTCATTTGCAAAATATTTTAATGGCAAACTTGACTTTTGAACCAACCCTTAGGGTTTAACCCTTATGGTTTAACACTTAGGGTTTAACCCTAAGGTCCTAACCCTTAGGTTTTTAAATTTTAGTTTCTAAAATTTTCAAATTAGGGTTTTACTTAGAAAATTTAAAATTTATAAATTTCAATTAGGGTTTCCTAATAACATCAAAGTTTAATAAACACATTAAGCTTATCAATTAAGATTAGGGTTTAGGATTCATGGATATGAAATTAGGGTTTTCTGACTTTTGATTAGGGTTTCTAACTGTGCGTTAGGGTTTTTAATCTTGAGATTAGGGTTTCTAATCTCTTATTAGGGTTTATAAATTTTAAATCTTATCTGATCAATCATTAATCAAAATTTCTATACAGTACAAACACATACTCATCAATACAATTGTTATAATTATATTTTCTATTAAATCCCTATCAGGAAATTAGGGTTAGGGTTTTTATTCTCCGTTAAGCACAACTCTACTCTTATTTCTCAGTCAATACACAAATTGACTAATTCCTGAGACTCATATCATAGATACACAGTACAATATTAACAGTCAATTTCAATATTAAATAAAAAAAAATTATTCATAAAAATTTGCATTATTCTAAATCCCAAGTTATCACATTCACCCCTCCTTAAAAGGATTCCGTCCTCGGAATCACCGCTTTCTTATTCTCTACAATATTTTAAAGTTGTATCATCAATTTATTTTTTTATCAACACAATATTAATTTGTGTCTCAAATTCTAACCTGTGACTTGAATCTATGAAATAAAACAATTCACAGTAATATCTAACCAAGTTTACTCGCGTAATTAAATTTCTAAGCGAAATCATTACCTATTTCCATTTCCTGAGTAACCACTGCATCTTGCGGTGTCATGTTGAATGTACGGGCCGTTGGTCTTCCTGGCTGTGTAGGTCCTCGAATAGCCAAGGTTCCGCTACCGGGTCCCTTGTTGACACTTTCCTTTTCCACATTCTTCTTTGGACAGTTCCGAACCAGATGATCAGTCAATCCACATGTATAACAACCTTGTATTTTCTAATACCACCAAATTAGGCCGTTTCCTGCACTTTTTCACCAAAAGGACTTTTAAGTAAATGAAATGAAAAATAACATGAAATGCAACTAAAAACACACTAAAATGTACTTGAGATGAAATGCAAAATAACATGAAATGCAACTAAAATGTACACTAAAATGTACTTGAATTGGTATTCAATAAGTAGGTATAAAACCAACTTAAATACCCCCAAACTTGAACTGTTGCTTTCCCTCAAGCAATGCATACTAATGAACAATGAAAAATGCAGCTACATTACTATGCAACTAAGCTATGATGAAAACTAGTCTCACATAGTTCAAATTTCTAATGTAATTTCATTCAAATTGCCTCAGTGAAGTATCCAGATTCAAGATTACCATTTCAAACCAAACTATAGGCATAATATCATACACTCAGATAATTCGTATATGCTATAGAGATGTTGTGTGTGTCTGTGTGTGGTGTTCACCAAAACTTGACTTAAGCAAAGAATATACATGTTACATCGCTCAAAACAGAAAATTATAGTCTAAATCAAGACTCATGTATACTCATGCAACATAAACTGTTTCAACATATCAATACAAACTAAGGTTCAACAATGGGTTTAACTGCTTTAATGCTACTCACGAGAGCGATTTTTGCTCTTTTCCGCGGTGTTTATTGCTATCTTTCTTTTCTTTTTCTTTTACTTTTTTTTTTCACATGACTGTGCAATGTCTTATTCCATTAGGCAACACTGCTACCCCTTAGCGAGCTTTCAACCAACGACTCCCAGACCATGAAAGACCTTAGGGCGCTAGGTGTAGAGACAATCCCCTCGGGCGTACTTACTCAAGTAGCCAGGGCCCCAAAATAAGACTAGCAACGTTACTGCTATTTGATTTTTTTATTTTATTTTATTTTATTTTTTATTTCTTTATACATAGCATACATATATTTTCCCAAAGTTTGAATGTCAATGCTTCATACAGTCTACGAACTTTCCACATGCTTCTCTTTTTTTTTTCTTTTTTTACACTACATTTTCTATCAAGCAGTGCACACATACTTCTTATACCTACAAGTGATTGTGAACACATTCGTGCAAACCGAAAGCATTTAAATAGCAATATGAATTTCATCGTGTAAAACATTATGTCTCAGCTTATACTAGCACAAGCAATTATAACTAAAAATTAAAAATTTTCTGCAAAATTTTATCTAACACATAAATATGCAAAATTTAAACTAAATGAAACTATATGCAACTATACTACTACCCCAATACCCCCAAACTTATAATATTCAATGTCCCATTGAATAAAGGTAAAGGGTACAGAAAACTCCCCTAATGATCGGCTGTACCACCCTCTTCAGGTGGTGAATCTGGTGGTGGATATGGCACTGCTGTCTCGAACTGAGGCCACTCGAGCATTATTCCCTGTTGTGGAAAAGCCTTGGCCAAGGCTCTCGTGAGACCCGTAGCAAACGTTCTGAAATTAGCATAAATGGCATCGACTTTTTGCTCCAACCTTCGAAGCTGGCGATCACCATGGGCAGCAGGTGGTCGTGTCGATGGGCCCGTCTCATCTGTCTGAGAGGGTTGCTGAGATGGCTTTGGGAATATGGGCTAGAGAATAAATCCTCATCCACGCAGGTGTGGTTCACCACCTGCCCAGTCCTCAAATTTTGCAATTGTAGCATGAGTTATGTCTTGGCTCGGGTATTGCATTTGTTCGTTGCCCCAGTTGCATCCCTGATGAGCACATAGCAAGGCTACCACTGATGCGTGTGGAATGCTCCCCGTGGTACTTTCCCTCAGATACTTCAAAATATTTTGATGAATCAAATGACCCACGTCAATATACTTGCCCGTAATTATACCCCACAAAATTATGGCCCTTTCCGCTGTGATCTCATGCTGATGAGACGAGGGAATAGCTTGGCACATATGAACAAATTCCACGCCTTGGCATATCGATTCAGTGCGGCTGCTGGGAATATGCGAGGCTGGTTCGTGCAGACTTTGTAAGTCCACTTCGTGCTTGGCACGCACAATTCAGCAATAACAAGCTCCAAGTCTGTTGTCATATGTGCCCCTGTGATCCAATTGGCAGCCCCTGTTGGTGGTGTCTCGATGAGTCTAAAAATGGTTTTGATGGCGGTGGGTCTGTAGTCTATCTCGACACCTCGAACCATAGCGATATCGTTCATGGTGACTTTCGCATTGGCATAAAACTCTCAGACTATGCTCATCGGAATGGGCGTGGGAGTGGCAGTGAATCCAACCCATCCTCGTTCTCGAATCATGGCACATAACTGACTATCTCGCCCCTCCAGTTTGAAACTGCGCTCCTTGATAAACGTCTTCCCCACAATTCTGTAATACTCCTATTGGACTGCCAAATTCAGAAATTTGGTATGATCGACGATATCCTCCCCTTGACTGCCAGAGGAAGATGATGATGAGGAAGAAGAAGATCGTGCCCTCTTTGGACCCATTTGCAGTTAAGAGAGAACTGAATATGATATGCTTGATAATGACTAAGAGCGACTGATGACAATGTATCCAAACTCTTTGTTGCAATCCCAATCAAACTCTAGCTTTATAGCAGTGGATGAGAGCGTGGGGCTGAGCTTTGATCGTGGAGGGAATCGTGGGTATGTGCTGAGATTAATGGCTTTGATTTGTAACTGATAGAGAGGAAGATGAGGAAACGTCCGTTTATGGGAGAGAGCACTGTGATTGCGCTTCTGTTTTAATTTCAAATGAGAGTCCAACTGATCTCCATCATGTTTTTAAACTTAAAAACTTTTCCACGTCTGATGTCGCACGCGGCCGCGCGAATGTTCAAGGTGTAGCGCGCGCGGGCGCGCGGGTGTGCATTATGTTTTGACCGACTTGATGCGCGGGCGCGCGCGCGTTTGTAGTGCATTTCTTGCGCGGCCGTGCGATCCTCAGGACTGCAAAATAGTGAGGCATGTACTCCAATACATCTGCAATAATATCAATAGATCTCGTCACAGCATGATTTACTAAATAAAAATGAATACATATTCTATCATCCTTATTTCAATGCAATGCACAAATGCACTCCTATGAAGTTCAGCTACGATGACAATTATGTAAAGAGACTCACACTATCCTAACGAAAAATGAAAAGAAGCTAACAAAAGCAACTTGAACTGAATAACTACTAAGTTGAGATAGAAATAATGGGTTGCCTCCCATCAAGCACTAAGTTATAGTCAATTAGCTTGACTGTCTCTGATTCTCATATTGAAGAAAAAGTTGAGGCAACTTTCTGTCTGTCCACCTCACCCCAAAATTTAATGACTTCAGCTTTCGTCAATGGCTCTACCTTCAACTCTGAATTTCCACCAAGTACACAACTTAACGGTTTATAGTTCACCAAATGCTGAACTTCATCATTTAGACCTCGATTTACCCAATCAACTAGGAAACACTCTTCTTCATCTGTTGGGAGCTTCATTGCCTTGAAGACATTAAAGGTAACCTCCTGATCATGTACACGCATGGTGAGTTCCCCTTTTTGCACATCTATCAAAGTCCTTCCTGTGGCTAAGAATGGTCTCCCCAGTATGATCGGTATACTCTTGTCTTCCTCATAATCTAAGATGATAAAGTCAGCCGAAAAGATAAATTTATCCACTTTCACCTATACATCTTCAATAATTCCCCGTGGATACGTGATGGATCTGTCAGCTAGCTGCAAAGAAATGTTTGTCGGCCTTGGAGCCGGCAATCCCAACAGATTAAAAACATCGATAAGGGCATCGATTAATACTTGCCCCAAGATCACATAAACACTTTTCAAGTTTATCTTTCCGATCGCACTTAAACCGTGAAACCGCCGGGATCTTTTAGCTTTGGAGGTAGTTTCTGTTTACCAAGCATTCCTTCGCATTCCTCTGTCAAGGCTACTGTCTTTAACTCATCTAGTCTTCTCTTCCTTGACAATATACCCTTCATACACTTTGCATAGCTTGGAATTTGTTCCAATGCCTCGGCGAACGGTATGTTGATATGCAACTTATGGAATACCTCCAAGAACTTACTGAATTATTTATCTTCCCTCTGTTTATTTAATCTCTGTGGATACGGTACTTGAGGGTTAATTGGTGGCACTGAACTCTTGAGCTTCTCCTCAAACTCGCTTTATCCCGCCTCGACCGCCTTTGAGAATCAGATTTTCCAATTTCTCTCTTCTCTCAATCAAGTTTCGCATCTCATGCTGCCGCGCAGTATCCTCAATGTAATTTTTTGTGGTAGCTGATTTGCAAAGATGCTGTAAGATTTTTTCCAGATCTTAACGTGATCGCTTGGCTGTATTACTTGGCAATGAACCTTGGGGCCTGTTGTTAAGCATGCTCGCCATTTGCCCCATCTCAGTCTCCAAATTCATAATAGCCACTGCTTGGCTTTTGATCATAACTTTAGTGTTTGCCATGTATTTCAAAATCATCTCCTCCATTTCTGATTTCTTTTCTGGCTGTGGTGTAACTGGAGTGTGATGTTGTTGTTGTTGAGAAAATCCCGGTGGAAACGGTGGTTTTGATGAAAATCGTATTGAGATGATTGTATTCAAATCTGTTGGTTCGGCTAAAACTGATTCTGCTGATGTCCTTGGTTATTTGACCAACTAAAGTTTGGATGATTTCGGTTGTTGGGGTGGTATGTGTTCTAAAACTGTCCTTGATCTTTCCTGTAATTGCCCACATACTGTACCGACTCCGAGCTGATAGCACATTGATCCGTCGAGTGTGACCTTGCACAAATCTCACATACGAAAGCAACTGTTTTTACTTTGCTCTCTACCAGTGTATTTATCTTCTTCGCCATCGCTGCCATCTGTGCCGACAACTAGGTAATAGCATCAACCTCCAACATACCTGCAACCTTGGGCTGTGGCATCTGAGATGTAGGATTCTGGTAATCATTAGTAGCCATAGTCTCAATAAGTGTATAGGCCTCGTCAAAGCTCTTTGCCCATAATGCCCCTCCTGCAGCTGCATCCACATTAGGTCTTGACTGCCATCCCAATCCATTGTAAAATGAGTTGATCACC
The DNA here is from genome assembly GCA_020205605.1 of Panax ginseng. Taxonomy (NCBI): domain Eukaryota; kingdom Viridiplantae; phylum Streptophyta; class Magnoliopsida; order Apiales; family Araliaceae; genus Panax; species Panax ginseng. The sequence continues at coordinate 139,503,633 of CM035132.1, forward strand.
ATCCAATCTGGCATACCATGATGCAGACACTTCCTTAGCATCTCTTTATATCTCTCCCATACTTCATATAAAGATTCACCTTGTTGTTGCTCAAACTGAGATATAGTCGTCCTCATCTTTGCATTCTTAGCCATTGGGAAGAACTTGGCTAAGAATTTCTGTGCTAAGTCCTCCCATGTAGTGATTGACCCAGACGGCAAAGAATGTAGCCAACTTCTAGCATTATCCCTCAGTGAGAATGGGAATAGCCTTAGTCTGATAGCGTCCTCCGTCACACCGTTGTATCTGAATGTAAGACCCCAACTTTTATGAATAAAAATGAATTTTCTATAAATATCATTTCTGAATATTATGGAATAAATTTGATATAATGTTATAGTTTTGGGTAATATTTATAAATTTTGCAAAAGTACGCAAGTTGTTATATAATATTCGATTAATTGGGAATATTCGTTTTAACAGGAATATTAAATGACGACCAAGACAATCATTAGTGGACCCCACAATGTAATTAATGTCGGATTCGGAAAATGACAAAAATATTTTATTGAAAATAATTGGCGGAAGTTTTACTGCTATTATCTTTGTTGAACTACTCTAAAGAGTAAAAGTAGAAAAGAATGTCTGCTGGCGTGGTTGAATAGTAGCACACGATATTGATTATTGATGCCTACGTGAGAAGTCGTTCAATTTTATTCAATTATTGTCGATATTTTATATATTATTAAATCAATAATTAAGATGACAGAGTTATTAATATTATTATTTGCAATATTAACGATGTCTAGAAGTTCTGCCAAGGAGAGGTTTGGTCACCTAATTGCGCGCCAATATGGAGAAATCCTTATTGGAAAGCTCCCTCTTTCCTGGGAACGACCTGGTCGATTAATAGTGTGAATAATAATAATGATGATGAAGTTTTGTTTTATTAGTATTATTAATGTAATAAAATAGAAAAGCTTTTTATATAAAACAGAATACTCTTATAAAGTTATTCGTTTTATTAGGCTAATAGTAAAATCTTTTTATATAAAACAAAATACTTTTATAAAGTTATCTATTTTATTAGACAATAATTAGAATATATTATATTTTATTATGTATAGTGTTTGCATAGTAAAATCTTTTTATATAAAACAGAATACTTTTATAAAGTTATTCGTTTTATTAGATTATAAATAGAATATATTATATTTTATTGTAAACCAATCTGGACCGTCCGTTTAAAAGTAAATCAATCTGGACCATTCATGGATTGGTTACTATTCAGTCCATTCTTCTATAAATAGAAGCTCATTCTTTCATTATTTTTTTATGAATTCACTGAATCCCTAGAGAGAGAAACTGTGGAGAGAATTCTTCTTCTATAATCTTGAGCGTATTTCTTTAGCGTTTAAGAAAGCTTAGAGCTTAGTGCAAGTTTTTTTCAAGTATATTCCCGCTCTACCGTCGGAGTACTCTTCTTTATAAGGTAAGGGGTATTATTTCTTTCGTATTCATGAATGTAACTTCGTTATTCCATTTTTTATATTCATTGGAATAACTCAGATATCATGTGGTCTACCATATACTTGGTGAAATTCTTTCGTTATTCCATTCTTAATCATTATGTTGGAATAACTCGTTATGCGCAAATACCGCATACATGGTGAAATTCTTCCGTTATTCCATTCTTTATTATTACATTGGAACATCCACATGCATGCGTTTTATGCTTTGGGACTGGTTCCGCCTTCTTTATTATTACATTGGAATATCCCGTCTGCATGCATTTTACGGGACCGGGTTCCGTTATTTATTATTCTTTTGGAATAACTCGTCATGCGAAGTACCGCATGCATGGTGATTTCATTGTTATTCCATTCTTTATTATTCTTTGGAATATCCCGCCGGTGCGTGATACGCCTTTGACACTGGTTCCGTTATTTATTATTTTGTTGGAATAACCTGTCTATGCGAAGTACCGCATGCATGGTGATTTCTTTTGTTATTCAATTCTTTATTATATTCAGCCGGTTAAAGTTTTGATTTCTATACTCCATGAAATTAGTGGAATATCCTTGATATTTGCGCTTCATCCAGTATCTTTTCATGAAAATATTCTTCTGAGCATTCTTAAATTTTACTCTACAAAGAAGTATCATGTTGACAATTTGGACGTTATTAGTTCCTGTATAAATTAATTCTTGAACTTATTTTATTGAATTCTTATATCATTGTCATCATCCTCATGTTTATATTTTTGTTGAAAGTCATTTGTGGCCTGTTGTGCATAGATGGACTTGGTATGATTATGACTAGAGATTATTCAGTGTAATCATGACCGTAATGTTACAAATGATGTGGTAAAAGTCCTCATTGGCCCGTAGTGCATTGATGGATAGTTGTTGGCATGATCATGACCATTGATGAATACACGAATATCCTTGGCCCGTAGTGCATGGATATTTTGTGGTCGTGATACTAATGAATATCCTTGGTCGTAGTGCAGGGATGATGTGGATTATTTATTAAGCTGAGTCCCGGCGATAAAAGTGATGAAAAACCTTTCAAATCATAAAAGATAGTCGATTTTATTCTCTACTTGACTCTTTTAATGGATGCATGTTTCGCTGCAATTAAACTTGATGTCTATTGTATTTTATCAGTTTAACATTGTTGAAGACTAATGATAATTTATTCTGCATTATCTTAGTCATAATATTTCTTACTGGGCTAGTTGAACTCAGCCTTTTACTTTCATTGTTCTCTTCAGGAAATGAGAACGTAGCAGGGACTAGTCGGAGAACGGAGTGACGGTCCAGATAGTAGCATTAGTAGTCCTCACTATTCTGTTAAATAGTGTGATAATAAATGTAATGAGGACTCAATTGAGTGTGGATATTGTCTAGATGACAATATTTGTATTAAAACTCACAGCATATGTTTTGTCATATTTTACACGACTGTTGTATTTGAATTTTATACCATATATTTGGCGACTCAAGATGGGTGATGTATACCTATTTTGGGGGCGTCACAGTTGGTATTAAAGCTTAGGGATATGATCCCTGGCTGAGATGTGAGACAAGAACTAGGAGGGGAGAGACAGGGAGTTCCTTCGCTAGTATGACCTACCTAAGTTTATTTGGAATTTAATTGGTCGGTCAGAGTATAGGGATAATATGTGATATGTTAATTAACCCTTGTTTAGTTGCAGTATTTGAAAATAGCATCCGAGAATGTTGAGAACATCAATGGAGCACAGGAGACCATTGAGTCTCCACAGATCAATAATCAGGACAATGTGCATCAGGAAGGCGACAATCCTCATGCAAACAACAACACTGACCAAATGATGAACGATGGAATGTTTAGAGGCTTTCTGCAATTCATGCAGCATTAAGCAAGAGAGACTCTTGTCCGAAATGCAGGTGGAAACACTGGCAACTCTGGAACGGTCACCGCTAAGTAGTTCAAGGAACTGGGACCACCGGAGTTTTTTGGAGAGCCAAAACCACTTAAGGCGGGGATGTGGATAGAGCAGATCTGCAAGATGTTTGATGTCTTGGGATGCTCCGAGGAGAAAAAGGTTCCTTTTGCCACCTTTATGTTGCGCGCAGAGGCAGATTACTGGTGGGAATCTGTAAAACGTACTCAACCTGCCGCACTGACGATGACTTGTGAAAAGTTTCAAGAATTGTTCAACGACAAGTACTTTCCCGAAAGTATTCGTCACATGAAATAGGTAGAGTTCATCAAGCTGGAGCAAAACAACATGACCGTGTCACAGTACGAAGCCAAGTTTGCCTAGTTGTCCTGGTATGCGTCCCATTTGGTTGATAATGATGAGAGAATGACGCGAATGTTTCTAAGAGGATTGAAACCCGAGATACGTCAATATCTTATCTCTCATAAACTGTGTTTGTATTTAGGTGTTGTTAATAGGGCTCAGTTATTGGAGCGCGATAATGAGTCAACCCAACCAAAAGAGAGCAGTCAGTAAAATGATAATACTAGTGATAGCAGTCATCGAAGCGGTGACAATAAGCGTGGAGGGAATCAACATGCCAGAAATGGTAACCACTTCGGTGGTAATCATGGCCAAAACAATAAGAATGCACATTTCAAGAAGAGGAGATTCAACAATGATGGAAAGACGTCAGCACCAGCACCCATTGTTAAGGAAGGAGAACGACCACCTATCATATGCTTCAAATGCGGAGGGGAGGGACACATTAGTCTAAACTGCGCGATGCTGTCCAAAGCATGTTATAATTGTTGAAGGGAAGGTCACCTAGCCCAATTTTGTTGTTCACGGAAGACAAGTTCAGCTAGGATGGAGGCACCAAAGGACGCCCCAGAAAAGTCAAAGCCAGTAGTGTAAGGGAGAGCATTTGTCGTGACCTCCCAGAAAGCAAGGAACCCGAATGAGGTCATCACGGGTAAGCTTATCATAAACTTTAGCGAAGTATATACCTTATTTGATACTGGTTCTACCCATTCTTTTATTTCTCCTACTTGCGCTCAACGTTTAAATTTGACTCCGGAGAAATTAGACTTTGAATTATCTGTTGAAACTCCGTAGGGAGAAACCTTCATTACATCCACTGTTTATAAGTCTTGTTTGGTTCAAATCGGTACCCTCACATTACTTGTCGATCTTATTTCATTGAAAATACTTGCATTTGATGTAATTCTAGGGATTGATTGGTTAACTACTCATCATGCAGAAATTGATTATTTTCATAAGGTTGTTAGCTTTCATATTCCTAATCAACCTATTATGTGAATTCAAGCAACCAAACCATTAAAATCAATCACTGTCATCTCAAGCCATAAAGCTATTCGTGTATTAAAAAATGTATGTCAAGCTTTCTTAGCTCATGTCATGGATCTAAATAAAAATACGTCAGTTTTGAATGTTATTTCTATTGTTAATGAATTTCCTGACGTATTCCCTGAAGAACTTCCTGGCCTACCCCCAGAGCGTGAAATTGAATTTTGTATCGACCTTGAACCCGGTACAAAACCCATTTCCAAAGCCCCATATCGAATTGCTCCTATTGAACTTCAGAAGTTAAAGACCCAACTGCAGGAATTGTTAGACATCGGTTTCATTCGTCCTAGTACTTCTCATTGGGGTGCTCCTGTTCTATTCGTGAAGAAGAAAGATGGGAGTATGCGACTTTGTATTGATTATCGGGAGTTGAATCATGTCACCGTCAAAAATAGGTACCTATTGCCACATATTGATGACCTATTTGATCAGTTGCAAGGTGCCAAATTCTTTTCAGAGATTGATCTTTGTTCCGGATATCACCAATTGAAGATTAAAACCGATGACATTCCAAAAATGGCTTTCAGAACTCGGTATGGGCATTATGTATTCCTAGTCATGTCTTTTGGATTGACTAATGCTCCTGCTGCCTTTATGGATATGATGAACCGAGTATTCAAGGAATATTTGGATCACTTTGTGGTCGTCTTTATTGATGATATCCTTATTTATTCCAAAAGCCGTGAAGATCATGAGCAACACTTGAGGCTGATACTCCAAAAGCTTCGTGAATATAAGCTTTATGCCAAGTTGAAGAAATGTGAGTTCTGGCTTGAGGAAGTAGCATTCCTTGGGCACGTGATATCAAGTCATGGAATATCTCATTGACCCAAAGAAAGATTGAAGCTATTCAAAGTCATGAAAGCAACCTAAATCAATGATCCGAAGACGTAGCTTTCTCGGCTTAGTTGGTTATTATCGAGATTCGTAGAAGGGTTTTCTCTAATCTCTACTCCCTTAACTCGGTGACTCGACTCGTAAAGATACAAAATTCGGGCTTGGAACGAGGAATGTGAGAAGAGTTTTCAAGAACTCAAGAGAAGACTCATTTCAAAGACTGCTACGACAATACCATCCGGCTCGGAGGATTTTTCATCTACAGTGATGCTTCATGCAAAGGGTTAGGATGTGTTCTCATGCAACATGGGAAAGTCATAGCCTATGCCTCTCGATTAACTCAAAGAATATGAGAGGAATTATCCTACTCATGATCTAGAGTTAGCAAAGAAATCATTTTGCACTAAAGATTTGGAGGCATTACTTGTATGGGGAAAAAGTGGAGATCTTTACGGATCATAAAAGCCTCAAATATTTCTTCACTCAAATGGAACTTAACATGTGACAACCATGTTGGCTTGAACTGTTGAAAGATTATGATCATACCATCCAATACCATCCTCGAAAAACAAACGCGGTAGCTGACGCATTGAGTAGAAGATCATATTTGGGTACGAGTGCGATATTGTCAACGCAAAGGCCCATTTTGTATGACTTGCAAAGGATGGAGATAGAGATAAAGACTCCAGGGACCCACGTGATGATGGTGAATATATGAGTAGAACCGACTTTAATCAATAAAGTTAAAGCTGCTCAAGCTACAGACCTGGACCTGATGCATATGAGGAAGAAAGTACAAGAAGGTGCTTTGCCGGAAGCACGAATCGATGAAAAAGGAATACTTCGAGTCAACTCCAGACTTTGTGTTCCTAACGACGCTGAGTTAAAGTATAAAATCATGATGGAGGTGCATAACACACCATTTGCAATCCATCCTGGGAGTACCAAAATGTATCATGATCTTCAACATATATTTTGGTGGGGAAATATGAAGAGGGAGATAGCGTTGTTTATCTCAAGGTCTTTAACTTGTCAACAAGTCAAGGCAGAGCATCAAGTACCAAAAGGTCCATTGCAACCACTTGAAATTCCAGAATGGAAGTGGGAGCACATTACTATGGATTTCGTTACCGGTCTTCCCAAGGTTTCTCAAGGCATAGATGCAATTTTGGTCATTGTTGATAGATTAACCAAATCTGCTCATTTCTTACCTATACGACAAACTTATACACTTGAACGTCTTGCTCGTATATACATAAACGAGGTTGTAAGATTGCATGGTATGCTAGTATCCATAGTTTATGATCGAGACCCAAGATTCACTTCACGGTGTTGGGTTAGTTTGCAAAAAGCTATGGGCACAGATTTAGGATTTAGTTCGGCATATCATCCTCAAACGGACAGACAATCAGAGAGGACTATTCAAACTCTTGAAGATTTATTAAGACTCTGTGTCCTTGACTTCAAGGGAAGTTGGGACAGGTTCTTACCATTGGTGGAGTTTTCCTACAACAACAGTTATCAAGCAAGTATTGGCATGGCTCCATTCGAGGCGTTGTATGGAAGAAAGTGTCATTCTCCAGTATGCTGGGATGAGGTGGGTGAAACAACGTTGTCAGGACCAGAGTTGGTACGTATGACTACGGAAATGATTCAAACGATTCGACAACCTATAAAAACCTCACAAGATCGACAAAAGAGTTATGTTGATCTTCATCGAAAGGACGTGGAATTTGATATTAGAGATCATGTGTTGTTACGTGTTGCTCCATGGAAAGGAGTTACGAGATTTGGAAAGAGAGGAAAGCTCAATCCTCGATTCATTGGTCCATTTTTAATCCTCGATCGAGTAGGGACTGTAGCCTATAGACTTTCTTTACCGCCAAGTATGTCTCGTGTTCATAACGTTTTTCATATATCCATGTTACGTAAATATATGAATGACCCGAACCACATTATTGAGTTGGAACCGGACGAAATAGCGGAAGATTTAACGTATGAAGAGGTTCTTGTTCAAATCTTGGATAAGAAGGAACATATTCTACGCTCCAAGATTATACCTCAAGTCAAAGTTTTATGGAGGAACCACGATGTTGAGGAAATGACCTGGGAGTTAGAATCTGAAATGAAATCAAGGTATCCTTACCTCTTTGACATACCAGGTACGTACCCTAATTTCGAGGGTGAAATTTCATAAGAATGGGAGATTGCAAGACCCCGACTTTTATGAATAAAAATGAATTTTCTATAAATATCATTTTTGAATATTATAGAATAAATTTGATATAATGTTATAGTTGTGGGTAATATTTATAAATTTTGCAAAGTACGCAAGTTGTTATATAATATTCGATTGGTCGGGGAATATTCGTTTTAACAGGGAATATTCGTTTTAACAGGAATATTAAATGACGACAAGACAATCTTTGGTGGACCCCACAATGTAATTATTATTCGGATTCAGAAAATGACAAAAATATTTTATTGAAAATAACGGCGAAAGTTTTACCATTAATACTGTTGAACTACTCGGTAGTAAAAGTACAGTAATACACGTGGTTGCATAGTAGCACACGGTATTGATTATTGATGCTTATGTGAGAAGTCATTCAGTGTTATTCAATTATTGTCGATGTTTTATATATTATTAAATCAATAATTGAGATGGCAGAGTTATTAATATTATTATTTGTAATATTAACGATGTCTAGAAGTTCTGCCAAGGAGAGGTTTGGTCACCTAATTACGGGCCAATATGGAGAAATCCTTATTGAAAAGCCCCCTATTTCCTGGGAACGACCTGGTCGATTAATAGTGTGAATAATAATAATGATGATGAAGTTTTGTTTTATTGGTATTATTAATGTAATAAAACAGAAAAGCTTTTTATATAAAACATAATACTTTTATAAAGTTATTCGTTTTATTAGGCTAATAGTAAAATATTTTTGTATAAAACAAAATACTTTTATAAAGTTATCTGTTTTATAGGACAATAATTAGAATATATTATATTTTATTATGCATAGTGCTTGCATAGTGTTTGCATAATGAAATCTTTTTATATAAAATAGAATACTTTTATAAAGTTATTCGTTTTATTAGATTATAAATAGAATATATTATATTTTATTGTAAACCAATCTGGACCGTCCGTTTAAAAGTAAATCAATCTGGACCGTTCATGGATTGGTTACTATTCAGTCCATTCTTCTATAAATAAAAGCTCATTTCTTCATTATTTCTTACGAATTCACTGAAACCCTAAAGAGAGAAACTGCGGAGAGAATTCTTCTTCTATAATCTTGAGCGTATTTCTATAGCGTTTAAGAAAGCTTTGAGCGTAGTGCAAGTTTCTTCAAGTATATATTCCCGCTCTACCGTCGGAGTACTCTTCTTTATAAGGTAAGGGTATTATTTCTTTCAGATTCATGAAGAGAACTTCATTATTCCATTTTTTTATTCATTGGAATAACTTTGTATACGTGGTCTACCATATACTTGGTGAAATTCTTACGTTATTACATTCTTAATCATTATGTTGGAATAACTTTTGTCTCATGCGTAAACCGCATACATGGTGAAATTCTTTCATTATTCCATTCTTTATTATTCATTGGAAAATCACATGCATGCGTTTTACTGCCGAGAATGGTTCCGTCATTATTATTCTGTTGGAATATCATGTCTGTACGTTTTACGTTGGACCTGGTTCCGTTATTTATTATTCTTTTGGAATAACCTGTCTATGCGAAATACCGCATGCATGGTGATTTCTGTTGTTATTCCATTCTTTATTATTCTGTTGGAATATCCTGTCGGTGCGTATTACGCCTGACATGGTTCCGTTATTTATTATTTTGTAGGAATAACCTGTCTATGCGAAGTACCGCATGCATGGTTATTTCTTTTGTTATTCCATTCTTTATTATATTTAGCTGGTTAAAGTTTTGATTTCTATACTTCATGAAATTAGTGGAATATCCTTGATATTTGCGCTTCATCCAGTATCTTTTCATGGAAATATTCTTCTGAGCATTCTTAAATATTACTCTACAAAGAATTATCATGTTGACAATTTGGACGTTATTAGTTCCTTTATAAATTAATTCTTGAACTTGTTTTATTGAATTCTTATATCATTGTCATCATCCTCATGTTTATATTTTTGTTGAAAGTCATCTGTGGCCTGTTGTGCATAGATGGACTTGGTATGATTATGACCGAGGATTATTCGATTGTAATCATGGACCGTAATGTTACAAATGATGTGGTAAAAGTCCTCATTGGCTCGTAGTGCATTGATGGACAGTTGTTGGCATGATCATGACCATTGATGAATACACGAATATCCTTGGCCCGTAGTGCATGGATATTTTGTGGTCGTGATACTAATGAATAACCTTGGCCGTAGTGCAGGGATGATGTGGATTATTTATTAAGCTGAGTCCCAGCGATAAAAGTGTTGAAAAACCTTTTAAATCATAAAAGATAGTCAATTTTATTCTCTACTTAACTCTTTTAATGGATTGCATGTTTCGCTGCAGTTAAACTTGATGTCTATTGTATTTTATCAGTTTAACATTGTTGAAGACTAATGATAATTTATTCTGCATTATCTTAGTCATAATATTTCTTACTGGGCTAGTTGAGCTCACCTTTTTACTTTCATTGTTCTCTTCAGGAAATGAGAACGTAGCAGGGACTAGTCGGGGAACGGAGTGACGATCCAGATAATAGCATTAGTAGTCCTCACTATTTTGTTAAATAGTGTGATAATAAATGTAATGAGGACTCAATTGAGTGTGGATATTGTCTAGATGACAATATTTGTATTAAAACTTCATGAAAGATATGTTTTGTCGATTTTTTTACATTGTTGTATAATTAAGTTTTATTTAAATTTTGTACTATGTATTTGGTGACTCAAGATGGGTGATGTATACCTATTTTGGGGGCGTCACACTGAATATATCACAAATCTCGATGAAACTCAACAGGTGTTCATTCGGATCATCCAGTAGAAGACACCCCAAATCAGCATCAATTCTCGCACCATCTGAATAGTGCCCGGTTTAATCTCTCAAAAGTATTGGCTACTATCGCCGGTCTGACTATGCTAGACTGTAGTCCGTTTATATTTGGCATGGAATAATCCCTTAGAGCCCGATGCACTTCTCTTTGCTCAATTCTCTGTTCTTCTGCCATACTAGCTGTTGTACTTTCTAACTGAGCTTGCAAATTTCTCTGCACACTTGCTTTCCAACCTCTTCCGTTAATGTTATCCTGTGTTGGTGTAAATTCTGAGTTGGATGATCATGTGTGCATAAAAATCTACAAGTACCTGAAACCAAAAACAAAACAAAAATTGAAATGAGAAAAGATCAGAATTGTCTAAGTCATACAATATAGCTTGAAACTGATGATAATTATTTAAATTAAATGCCTTTCCCCAGTAACAGTACCAAAAACTTGTTGCCTATTTTTCAGTTCTGATAAAAGAGCTCTAACTTATGCAAGCATACATGTGTCAACAAGTAATACAGAGTAAGTAGAGTATCGATCCCACAGAGAAAGTTGTCAAATTTAAACTACTATGCATCAATTAAATTACTATATTTATATGCTTAAACTAACGACTATATTGGTGAATTAATCTAATTGTAAATAACAACTAAAATAAGAATAATAACGAAATAAACCAAATCTAGAAATAACGGGATCCTAACTTCATTTAATACTTCATCTAATTACCACTATCATGCAAGGATTGTTCACATATCATAGGAAAGTAGCCAAGAGCACTAATAGAGTCATAGTCATTTTTCAATGTACTATGACCTAGTTACACAACATCCACAAATGATAGACTCCATGTAATCATCAATATAACCAAAATCACTATATGTCTATGTGAAATTTCAATCATACTGAATTTAAGCACAAGCCCTTATTTTAACTCATACGGTGAAACAGTATATGTCTATCTGGTTCACGAAATACACAAGCCATATAAAACAGCCCCATATACGTATGCTATCATGATTATAATCCATACTTGCATGTTCATTGTCAATTCCATACAAGTACTGAAACGAATTTTGATCAAGCATTCATACATTCAAAATAATAATGATAGAAATTCCATATGATATGTAAAACAACCCTAGCAATCAAGCATGTAATTAAACTACATATTAAAATCCGTTAGAATCCCATAATGGAGTTTAGTTCATGACTGAACCAAAAGCCATTATGGGATCAAAGCTAAACATGGTTAATAAGCAAATAATTGAAAGATGAAGGATAGAAACGATCAAACCCAATTGCTGATTATAGACCAAAGTTAACTTTCAAATCCTCATATAAATCCAGCAAAATAATAATGATAATCCACAATGATGGAAAATCCCAAGAAGAATTGGAGAAATAGGCATTTTGGCTTCATTCTACGTTGGAATCTCCCTCAACGTGTAAACCCTAGTTCATACTATAAAAATACGTCAAAAATAAAACTAAGATATGTCTGACACCAGTCAGAGATCGTTTTAATCAATTACGACCCTTTTAATTAAAAATTAAAATAAAAAAAAATCTGCAGCTCCAGGCATCGCGCGCGACCGCACGCCCATCCAGTGTAATCCTCGCGCGGGCGCGTGACTTGCAGTGTGTTATGTTGCTCGATCGGTGCTGCCGGCGGCAAGCGTCCCCAAGCTTGTCTTCTTCTGCTGGCGGCTTGCGATCTGTGGAATTCGGGTTACTAACTGCAGAATCGATCTGATGCATTCTGCTTTGCTCCTTCCTTTGTCCATCCATGCTTGGTCTTCTGCTCCACTTGATCCTTATGCCATGCATATCCCAGCTTATGCCTCGCTTCATGCGTCCATTAGCCTCGTGCCCTCTAATACCACCAAATTAGGTCGTTTCCTGCACTTTTTCACCCAAAGTAGTTTTAAGTAAATGAAATGCAAAATAACATGAAATTTAACTAAAAACACACTAAAATGTACTTGAGATAGGCATAGTTCTCGTGAATTGGTATTCAATAAGTAGGTATAAAACCCACTTATCACACATGACTCCCTCCCTTTCTTATTTCCTTTTGTTTTGCCACCCGATTGGGTATTCTCACTCCATTTTCTTTTTTTAGGGTTACTACCACCACTGCTTCCTCCATCATTTATCTTCTTCTTCTCCTGATGAAATCGAGATGTAGCTTCGCTCCCTCCTTCAGCAATTAACGCTTTCTCCAATAAAGCCTCAAATGTATTGATCTGTAACACTGCTACCTTGTTGAATATCCCTGGTTTCAGTCCATTCTCAAATCTTCTCGTTTTTCTTTCTTCTTTGTCCACCTGATGAGGTGCAAATCTTGTTAAATTCGTTGAATTTAGCCGCATACTCAGAAACTGACATGTTCTCTTGCTTTAGTTCTAAAAACTTGACTTCAATCCGAGCTTGCATACTCGGTGAAAAGTAGTTCTCAAAGAACAACTCCTTAAATCTTGTCCAAGTCACTATGGTTGTACCAGCTCTTGCTTGATTAGTCTCCCACCAGTAATTGGCTTCTCCCTTCATCAAGTACGTTGCAAAAGCTATCTTTTGCTCCTCTGCTACTCTGGCGATAATGAATGCTTTCTCCATCTCCTTTACCCAGGTTTTGGACTTCAATCGGATCCGTGGTTCCCTTGAATTCTGGTGGTCCCACCACTTTAAAGTCTTTTAAGTTAGCCAATCTATCAGCTGGCTGATTTCTCACTCTTCCTGTTGGAGCTCTATTCCCCATAGCTTCAGCTATCATATTTGCAAAATTTTACATCGGGTTATCTTGACCTCCTTCATTATTCACTGACTGTTCTTCTCTTTGATTTCAATCCTATCATCTAGGCGGCATGATCTGATTTAAATAAAAATCTTACATTAATTCTCTTTCTCTATACAAATTCTTAACACAATAAGAATTCAACACATAGTTCTCATATAATCGCATATTTATTCAAATAAAACATAGTACATTTAGTACTTCAAACATATTACCATCCCTTTTTAAATAAATTTTAGGATTAACACATATAACTTTACACAAAAAGTTACAATTCTCCAACTTTACACAAAAAGTTGCAATTCTCCATTTTCACTTAACTATTTCCAGTTCGTCAAACTTACCACAAGTATGAGTTTTAAGAACTCACAACTTAATCTTAATCTTATATTCATATAGAAAATAAAGATTTCATTCATACAAACATATATATATATATATATACATAAGCTTACACATCGTTCTCGATATTACAACTTTTAATATCATAATCTTCTACCAAAAGATATTATCACTTATATCTAAGTTGTCTACCGACCAATCCCTTCACCAGTCTTCTTTTTGTTAGGACACTTGTTGAATCTGTGACCCGTTCTCCCACATGAGAAACACTTCCTCATATTCTGCATAGGATAATGTAGGGAAATATGTCCTTCCTACTTACAATTGAAACAAACGTTCTTCCACATTATGTATTCTCTTATGTGAGTCTTTCCACACTTGTTACAGACTTGCTTCTTCTTCGGGGTTGGATTTTTAGAATTATCGCTGTCGTTGTCCCTCTTTCTCTTTTTTTTGCCTTTCTTCTGCTTGATTATTCCTTCAGACGATCCACCACCTTCAGTCTTCATCCTTTCCACCTGCGCCTTCAGCTTATTCCATTTTTGAGTCATTTTGCGTAACGCTCACTCCATCTTCAACAACTCCTCTAAGAGAAATACTTTACTACGGAGTTCTTGGACTTTTGCAAATTATTGATCTTGTTCTCAAACTTTGGTCTTATTCTTTTTCTCCACCTTAACTTCCTCGGACTCTGCCTCCTCATCTCCACTCAGATACATCTCGGGATAATCATCATGATCACTCCCAAGATTAATCATAGGTTCATCTTTTCCCACTTCTTCAACTGACTCGCTCTGTGCTGGCACCTTGGCTACTGGCCCTGGTGCAACAGCTGATGGCATCTCCGTACTCATCTCATCTTCTACCGACATCCTAAAATTAGTTTAAACAACTGGATCAGTACTTCACTAGTACGAAATTTTAACACTATGTGTCCACATATCTCACTATCGATACTCTTTATCAATCCCTCACTTAGTACTCTAAATGAGTATTCGCTATCTCGCTTATGGTTATAATCCTAGGGTTTTCCCCACCCCACTTAAGGTTTATAACCTACAGCTTTGATACCAACCTGTGACACCCCAAATCCGGGTTACCTGACCCCCAAGTTTGGTGTTCACGATCCACAATATAATACCATCTAACTACCCATTCATATAGAAATAATAATATATCACATTAAGATATGTTGTTAATACATTAGTCCTAGGTCCGCTAACCTTAACATTACAAACATACCCTTTAGATATACAAAAAGGGTTTACAAACAACATAATAAATATGCTAATCATAAATATTTTATCACGATGCCTTTTCTGTGACGCCCCCAAAATAGGTATACATCACCCATTCTTAGTTGTCAATACACGGTACATAAACAACTACAACTTAATTATTACAATAGTAAAACTGTGAGTTTGAATACAAATATTATCTTCTAGACAATATCTATACTCAAATAAATCCTCATCACATTTATTGATACATTATTTTACAAAAATGGTGAGGACTACTAAACAACTCTCTCTAGAACCTTCATTCCATACCCCAGGCTGCATTTCGCATTTATATTCTCGCCTCCCGAGAAGAAGAAAAATGGAACAAAAAGGAAAAGGGTGAGCTCAACTAGCCCAGTAAAGAATATTATAACTAAGATAATATACAACAAATTATCATTAGTCTTCAACAGGGAAAATCTAATAGAATACAATAGACAACAAGTTTTAAATCAATATTCACAGCGGAAATAATAATTCATTAGAAGAGTTAAGTAGAGAATGAAAACTACTATCTTCTATGTATGAATTTAAAAGTTCATCGTCTATCTTTTATCCTGTAACATCAATCAATATATATATCGAAATCAAATATTCATCTTTGCACTACTGAGCCAAAGATATTCATCGATTGGTCATGTTCATCTAAATACTTGTTCATCTTTGCACTACTGGGCCAAAGATATTCATCGAAATCATTCATCTTTGCACTACGGAGCCAAAGATATTCAATAATATCATCATTTAAGATCGAGGATGATGAAAAATATTTTTAAAGAAAGCGAATCCAATTGAAACAAAATGACAAGGATTAAGGATTAAGGATTAGTACTTTTGTTTTATCCATGTCCAAAAATACCTCAAAAATAATCATAGTGGTGTAAAATTCAAGAATGATCAAAACATGGATACAATCAAAGCTAATATCCACAATAGATATTTTGGATGAAAAGGAAAATTTTCATTTTTGATGAATAGTTCAGATTCGTGAATAGTATCAAATATACGTGAATAAGTCTTAGTATCGTGAATAGTAACTCAGACACCAAAAGTTCCAAATTTGATAAAACTTCAGATCAATATTTCAACATAATGATATTGAAGAAATAATATCATTCTGAAAAAATAATATCCATTACCTCGAAAGATCAGTACTTCTAGCTGAAACACCGGATATAGGCTATGACTTGAACTTGCATCGTATAACAATACTCAAAATATACTCAAAATACTCATAAGAATACGCCGATAATATAGAGAGAAAATTTGATTTAAGGTGTGATTTTCAATTCTAACCTAAGCACCCTATTTATAGGAAAATGCTTAGAACACCAAAAAGAGTAAAATTTAATAAAATATTAATATATATATATATATATATATATATATATATATATATATATATATATATATATATAATCTTCACGCATACCTTTGAATGAAATTCAAAGAATTGAACACATGCCTCACACACAAAAAACGTTTTTGTAAAAAAATATTTAAAACTTCAAAAATTAATTATTTTGGAGCTTCAAAACTTCAATAATTCATAATAAATAGCCCTTTTGTTAGAAAATTGAATCTCACGTTGTTTTATAGGAAATTCAATTCTCTACAACTTTGCGTAAGAAAGTTTTTCCAAATTCCAAAGTAAATTGACCGAAATCCACAAACCAAGCGATTTTTGTGCTATAATCAAATTTCAGTCAATAAATGGGGTCCACCGACATGTTTAACATGTTTTAAACATTTATTGCAACAAAAATACTCTTCCTCCTCGTATACTCATATATCCCACATTCGTTGTAAAAATATCACCATTATTATATTATTAAAATATAATAATGTATTTAAATGAATTATTTTATCAGAAAAAGATAAAATTTTAATTTTCAACAATTGTCACATTAAAATTTTCTCCACCTATATCCACATAAAATCAATATTTTTCTCATCATATGAATCAATAATTAATTATTCACAAATAATATTACAGAATCACAATATTGACAACCAGGCAGTTCCTAGGAAAGTGGGGGCTTTCCAATAAGAATTTCTCCTTACTGGCGCGCAATTAGGTGACCAAACCTCTCCTTAGACAGAACTTTCTAGACATTGCCAATAATGTTATCTAATAATATTATTCAGATAATATGAATTATTGCTTCGATAATGAAAAATACTGTGTAATGACAATTATTGAAACAATAGCAATATAAAATATCAACGCAGCAATTATTAATTCAATAAAATAAAATACTGAACAGTAATTACTGTAACCATTATTGAGTAGTGCCTTCTTACGTAAGAATCAATAATTGGTGCAATACCGTGTGCTACTGTGTTTTAAACAACTTATATTTGTCGTTTTCTTCATCCAATCGCTTTTTGTTATGTGGCCCACACATGGCATTTAGCTACCGTCGCATCACGAATATTCCCGAAGATTTAATATTCCACGACCAAACGAATATTCTCCGACAACAATGAATATTTTATAACCACTTGCTTATTTTGAAATATTTGCGTTTTTTACCCATAACTATCCACATTAATCAAATCAATCCTTACTATTTCAAAATAATAAATAGAGAAAATTAAATTTCATTAGTAATAAGTTGGGGTCTTTCAACCTCCCCTCCTTATGAAATTTCGTCCTCGAAATTGACGTACGTACCTGGTGTTTCGAAAAGGTGAGGATACCTCGCTTTCATTTTCGTTTCCAACTCTCAGGTCATTTCCTTTATAGCATGGTTCCTCCATAAAACTTTAACTTGTGGTATGACCTTCGTGCGTAGGACATGCTCCTTCCTATCCAAGATCTTAACAGGTACCTCCTCATACGTTAAGTCTTCGGCTATCTCGTCCGGTTCTAACTCAATAACGTGGTTTGGGTCTTTCACATATTTAAGAAGTACAGATATGTGAAACACATTATGAACAAAAGACATACTCGGAGGTAACGCAAGTCTATAGGATACATTTCCTACCCGGTCAAGAATTTGATATGGACCAATAAATTGTGGATTGAGCTTTCCTCTCTTCCCAAATCTTGTAACTCCCTTCCATGGAGCAACTCGCAACAATACATTATCCCCTATACTAAATTCCACGTCCTTTCGATGAAGATCCGCATAACTCTTTTGTCGATCTTGTGCCGTTTGTATATGTTGTCGAATCATTTGGATCTTTTCGGTAGTTATACGTACTAACTCGGGTCCTAACAATGTCACTTCACCCACCTCATCCCAACATATTGGAGAGCGACACTTTCGTCCATATAAGGCTTCAAATGGAGCCACACCTATACTTGCCTGATAACTGTTGTTGTAGGAGAATTCCACCAATGGTAAATACTTATCCCAACTGCCCTTGAAGTCTAGGACACAGAGTCTTAATAGATCTTCAAGAGTTTAAATAGTCCTCTCTAATTGTCCGTCCGTTTGAGGATGGTATGCCAAACTGAATCGTAAATCCGTGACCATAGCTTTTTGCAAGCTAACCTAAAATCTTGAAGTGAATCTTGGGTCATGATCCGAAACTATGGATACTAGCATGCCATGAAATCTCACAATCTCATTTACGTACATTTGAGCAAGACGTTCAAGGGAATAAGTCTCCCGTATCGGCAAGAAATGTGCAGACTTGGTTAATCTATCAACAATAACCCAAATAGCATTGATGCCTTGAGAAACCATAGGAAGACCCGTAACGAAATCCATGGTAATGTGTTCCCACTTCCATTTCGGAATCTAAAGTGGTTGCAACGGACCCTTAGGTACTAGATGCTCTGCCTTTACACGTTGACAAGTTAAACACGTTAAGATAAACTTTACAATCTCTCTCTTCATATTATTCCACCAAAATGTATGTCGAAGATCACGATACATTTTGGTACTTCCGGGATGGATTGCAAATGGTGTATTGTGTGCCTCCATCATAATCTTGTACTTCAAATCAGAGTCGTTAGGGACACAAAGTCTGGAGTGGACTCGAAGTATTCCTTCTTCATCAATTCTCGCTTAGGAATAACACCTTCTTGTACTTTCTTCTTCATACGCATCATTCTCCGGCCCGGTGGCTTAAGCAACCTTAACTTTTCTATTAAAGTTGGCTCTATCGTATACTTGACATCATCGCACTCGATCCTGCATATGATCTTCTACTCAACGCGTCAGCTACCACGTTCACTTTTCCAGGATGGTATAGAATAGTGTGGTCGTAGTCTTTCAATAGCTCGAGCCAACGTCGCTGTCGCATGTTGAGTTCTTTTTGAGTGAAGAAATATTTAAGGCTTTTATGGTCTGAATATATATCCACTTTCTCCCCATATAGATAGTACCTCCATATCTTTAGCGCGAAAACGACTGCTGCCAACTCTAGATCATGAGTAGGATAATTCCTCTCATACTCTTTAAGTTATCGCGAGGCATAGGCTATGACTTTCCCACGTAGCATGAGAACACATCCTAACCCTTTGCCTGAAGCATCGTTGTAGATAATAAATCCATCCGTACCAGATGGTAGTGTTAGAACAGGTGCCGAAATGAGTCTCCTCTTAAGCTCTTGGAAACACTTCTCGCATTCTTCGCTCCAAACGAATTTTGTATCCTTCCGAGTTAGCTGGGTTAATGGAGTAGCGATTCGAGAAAACCCTTCCATGAATCTCCGATAATAACCAGCTAAGCCTAGAAAGCTGCGTACTTCAGTCACCGACTTCGGTTGATCCCAACTTTGTATTAAATCAATCTTCGCCGGATCAACAGATACTCCATGTTTCGACACCACGTGCCCAAGGAATGCTACTTCCTCAAGCCAGAACTCTCATTTCTTTAACTTGGCATAAAGCTTGTTTTCACGAAGCCTTTGGAGTACCAGCTTCAAATGGTGCTCATAATCTTCACGGCTTTTGGAATATATGAGGATGTCATCAATAAAGACAACAACGAACTGATCTAAATATTCCTTGAATACTCGGTTCATCATATCCATGAAAGCCGCAGGAGCATTAGTCGATCAAGAAAGACATGACTAAGAATTCATAATGCCCATACCAGAGTTCAAGGCGGTCTTTGGAATATCCTCGGTTCTAATCTTCAAATTTGATGATATCCGAAGCTAAGATCGATTTTGAAAAGAATTGTGCTCCTTGCAACTGGTCAAACAAGTCATCAATACGAGGTAGAGGATATCTATTCTTGATAGTGACATGGTTCAATTCCCGATAGTCAATACAAAGTCGCATACTCCCGTCTTTCTTCTTTACAAATAAAATAGGAGCACCCCAAGGAGATGTACTAGGACGAATGAAACCGATGTCCAACAACTCCTGTAGTTGGACCTTTAACTCCTGAATTTCAATAGGAGCCATTCGATATGGGGTTTTAGAAATGGGATTTGTACCAGGTTCAAGGTCAATAAAGAATTCAACTTCACGTTCTGGGGGTAGACCGGGAAGTTCTTCAAGAAATACGCCAGGAAAGTCAATAACAACATGAATATTATTCAAATTTGACGCGTCTTTATTCAAATCCATAATATGGGCTAAGAAAGCTTGACATCCGTTTTTCAATAAACGAATAGCTTTATGATTAGATATGACAGTGATTGATTTTAATGGTTTAGTTGCTTGAATTCGAACAACGGGTTGGTTAGGAATATGAAAACTAACAACCTTACGAAAACAATCAATTTTGGCATGATGAGTAGTTAACCAATCAATCCCTAAAATTACATCAAAAGCATGTATCTTTAAAGAGATAAGGTCAACAGGTAAGGTGATGGTGCCAACTTGAATCAAACAAGATTTATAAACAGTGGATGTGATAAAAGTTTCTCCTAACGGAGTTTCCACAGATAGGTCAAAGTCTAATTTTTTCGGAGTCAAATTTAAACGTTGAGCACAAGTAAGAGAGATAAATGAATGGGTAGCTTAGGTAGATCTAGTAAAGTATAAACTTCACAAGAATTTATGATTAGCTTACCCGTGATCACCTCGTTTGGGTTCCTCGATTTTGACCCGATCACAACAAACGCTCTTCGAGGAACAGATTGACTTTGACTTTTTTGGGACAATCTTTTGAGTCACCGTCCCCGCTGAACTAGGTTTCGCTACCGTACAATCCCGAGCGATATGTCCTTCCTTTCCACAATTATAGCATACCTTGAACTGTTGTGGGCAGTTTGGACTGATATGTCCCTCTTTTCCGCATTTGTAGCATATGACCGGTGGTCGTTCTCCTCCTGGAACCGATTCATTCTTCTTTGGTCCGCCATTTTCACATTATCGTTGTTGAATCTCCTCTTTTTAAAATCTCCTCCCGATTTGCTTCTTCTATTCTCATGGCCATGATTACCACCAGAGTGGTTACCATTTTTGTCCGTCTTTTTCTTTCTCCGTTGGTTATCATTGTTTTGTTGACTGCCATCTCCGGTATGATCCCTGGTTGTGGTCCCTCAAATGACAGTACTCGTTATCTTGCTCTAATAATTGAGCCACATTTTACAACATCCGAGTAGAGAGAAAATTTATGAGAAATGAGATCTTCGACGTATGCCGAAGTTTCAAACCTCTAAGAAACATCCGCGTCATCGTTCCTCATTCTCCACCAAATGAGGTGCAAACACGGATAACTCGCAAATTTTGCCTCGTCTTTGGGACAACTTGCATCATGTTATTCGCTCGGTCTAATAAACTCCACTTCCTTCATATGACAAACACTTTCGGGAAAGTATTTGTCATTAAATAATTTGAAATGTCTCCCAAGACATCTTTGAGTCTTAATTTGGATGGGTACGTTTCACACAGACTCCCACCGATGTCTGCCTCGCCCGCGGAACATAAAGGTGGCGAATGGAACCTCTCGTTCCTCCTCGCATCCCAAGACATCGAATATCTTGGTAATTTGCTTGACCTATGTTTCCGCCATGATCGGATCTCGCTTTCCCTTAAATTCGGTGGTCCGAACTCTTTGAATGGTTGGTTGGTTTGTGACAACCCGTGAATTGCTATCATTTCCTCCTCGTATTTTGAACACGAGTCTCCTCGTGCGATTTTGCATGAACTGCAAAAAGCTTCTAAACATCCCCTCGTTCATCATCCGCTTTCGGTGGGTGTTGTTCACAGGAGGAACATTGCCAGACTGTTGCACGTTTTCCTCGTTGGTGAGTACAAGCGTCTCCACGATCTCATTTCCATTGTTAATATTCTCAGTCGACATTCTCAAATACTGTCATAAAACAAGGGTTAATTAAGGAAATCAATATATCACATAATATCCCTATATCTTGACCAACTAACAAATAAGCTTAGGTAGGACACACTAGCGAAGGATTTACTCGTCTCTCCCTCCTAGTTCTATTCCCGATCTCCGCCAGAGATCATATCCCTAAGCTCGATACCAACCTGTGACGCCCCAAAATAAATAGCTATACATCACCCATTACGAGTTGTCAATACACTGATGTAAACAACTACAACTTTATTATTACAACAAGAAAGCGTGAGTTTGAATACAAATATTATCTTCTAGACAATATCTATACTCAAATAAATCCTCATCACATTTATTGATACATTATTTTACAAAATGGTGAGGACTACTAAACAACTCTCTCTAGAACCTTCATTCCATACCCAGGCTTCGTACTTTCGCTATATTCTCGCCTCACGAGAAGAAAAATAGAACAAAAAGGAAAAGGGTGAGTTCAACTAGCCCAGTAAAGAATATTATGACTAAGATAATATACAAAAAATTAGCATTAGTCTTCAACAGGGAAAAAATCTAATAGAATACAATAGACAACAAGTTTTAAATCAATATTCGCAGCGGAAATAATAATTCATTAGAAAAGTTAAGTAGAGAATGCAAACTACTATCTTCTATGTATGAATTTAAAAGGTCATCGTCTATCTTTTATCCCTGTAACATCAATCAATATATATCTAAAATCAAATATTCATCTTTGCACTACAGGCCAAAGATATTCATTAGTTGGTCATGTTCATCTAAACACCTGTTCATCTTTGCACTACGGGCCAAAGATATTCATCAAAAATCATTCATCTTTTTGCACTACAGGCCAAAGATATTCAATAATATCATCATTTAAGGCGAGGATGATAAAAATATTTTTAAAGAAACGAATCCAGTGAAACAAAATGACAAGGATTAAGGATTAAGGATTCGTACTTTGTTTTATCCATGTCCAAAAATACCTCAAAAATAATCATAGTGGTGTAAAATTCAAGAATGATCAAAACATGGATACAATCAAAGCTAGTATCCACAATAGTATTTTGACTTAAAAGGAAAATTTTCATTTTTCGATGAATAAGTGTCGATTCGTGAATAGTATCAGTATCGTGAATAAGGCCGAGTATCGTGAATAGTAACTCAGACACCAAAAATTCTAAATTTGATAAAAACTTCGGATCAATATTTCAAAGATAATGATATTGAAGAAATAATATCATTACTGAAAAAAATAATATCTCTTACCTCGAAAGATCAAGACTTCTAAATTTGAAACAGGATATAGGCTATGACTTGAACTTGCACCGTATAGCAATACTCAAAATATACTCAAAATACTTACAAGAATAAACTCGATAATATAGAGAGAAAAATTTGATTTACGGTGTGATTTTCAATTCTAACCTAAGCACCTATTTATAGGAAAATGCTTAGAACACTAAAGCGAAAATTTAATAATATATATATATATATATATATATATATATATATATATATATATAATCTTCACGCACACCTTTGAATCTGAAATTCAAGAATTGAACACATGCCTCACACATGCAAAAAAAACGTTTTTGTAAAAAATATTTAAAACTTCAAAAATTAATTATTTTGGAGCTTGAGAATTTCAATAATTCATAATAAATATCCTTTTGTCGAAAAATTGAATCTCGCGATGTTTTATAGGAAATTCAATTTCTACAACTTTGCAGAAGAAAGTTTTCCAAATTCCAAACAATAATTGGACCGAAATCCACAAAGCAGGCGATTTTACAAGTTTATAATCAAATTTCGGTCAATAAATGGGGTCCACCGACATGTTTAACATGTTTTAAACATTTATTGCAATAAAATACTCTTCCTCCTCGTATACTCATATATCCCACATTCGTTGTAAAAATATCACCATTATTATATTATTAAAATATAATAATGTATTTAAATAATTATTTTATCGAGAAAAAGATAAAATTTTAATTTTCAACAATTGTCACATTAAAATTTTCTCCATCTATATCCACATAAAATCAATATTTTTCTCATCATATGAATCTAAAATTAATTATTTACAAATAATATTACAGAATCACAATATTGACAACCAAGCAGTTCCCAGGAAAGAGGGGGCTTTCCAATAAGAATTTCTCCTTACTGGCGCGCAATTAGGTGACCAAACCTCTCCTTAGACGGAACTTTCTAGACATTGCCAATAATGTTATCTAATAATATTATTCAGATAATATGAATTATTGCTTCGATAATAAAAAATACTGTGTAATGACAATTATTGAAACAACAACAATATAAAATATCAATGCAAACAATTATTAATTCAATAAAATAAAATATCTTAAGCGATAATTATCGTAACCATTATTGAGTAGTGCCTTCTTACGTAAGAATCAATAATTGGTGCAATATCGTAATGCTTCTTGTGTTTTTAACCATAGAGTAGTTTTTTAAAAGATAATAGCAGTAACAACTACGTCGTTATTTTTAAACAACTTATATTTGTCGTTTTCTTCATCTAATCGCTTTTAGTTATGGGGCCCATTACCATGGTCGCACTGTAAATTCGTCTGAATATTCCCGAAGCAGTCTGCGAATATTCCACGACCAAACGAATATTCCCCGACAATAATGAATATTTTATAACCACTTGCTTATTTTGAAATATTTGCGTATTTTACCCATAACTATCCACATTAATCAAATCAACCCTTACTATTTCAAAATAATAAATAGAGAAAATTAAATTTCATTAATAATAAGTTGGGGTCTTACATTTTCCTTTATTCTTCACTGCACCTTCTGCCACTTCGTTCCTAGCTGAAAAGTTTTATATATAGCAAGAGTGAGCAACAAGTTTTCCCCGCAAGTTAAGATATACGATAAATGTATAGGAATAAATAACAAGTCTTCTCGCATTCTATACAACAATAATCTGATAATGAAAGAGTACAACGCTTTCATGGTTTTCTACGATATTCAAATGAATAGCCAAGAATTAATTCTACGAAATAGCAAAGTGGAATGTTTTCCAGATTTATGTTGAGCGATCCATTGGATCTTGAACTTCTCCTCGAGTAACTATCAAAGATTTTAATTTGATATACCCAAGTGTATCAGATAACCATAAAGATTAAATCATACCCCTCTACAAGTACTTAGAGCGGCCAACTCCTTGTACCCTATATTATGCATAATACTTAATCACGCGTAAAGGCCGAATATACGACCAATAAAATGTTCCCTTTATATAAAAGGTTTTTCTTCTCAGTCTCAAAATAAAGATTTGATTTAACAACGAAATACTATGATTTTAATTTCTAGTTATTTCTCGAACTAGCTGAAATAATTGGCATCGATCTGTCAATAACAATTGAATTCTTTTCTCAAATCTATCAAGTTCTAACAAATGTTCGTCTAGCCAGAATAATTAGCTAAGACATTTCTCAACATAATTTTACAATAAACATGAATTATCTGTATTATCAATATTAACTTCTACGGATGTAGATATCCAACAATAGTTATTCTCCGAGTATATTTCAGAATTAGTAATTTAATTTGAATTATTAAATATGCACTAACTGTGAATAATCAACAATAAATTCTTGGACGTGGTCTAATTAACAATAATTAACCACCATAATAATTGAATGAATATAACTCAAGGTTGAATTAAGAAACTTGCCTTCTCCGCTGATTACAGCTACACAAAATACTTATCTGCTTTCGTAAGACCTATAACCAATAATATCGATCTCACAATTACCACAATAATTTATAACACATAACACTATAATTCATAGTCAATCTTCTCCTAGACACATTACCATATAGCCACATCAGTGTTCATAACCTATATAAACACTTATCAAGTCTAACTATTTCGATCTGGTTGGACTTCGGTCTCATCTCGGTGTTCTGGTCACCCTATCCGATAATTAACATAGTTATTGTCAAGTAAATTAGGTTTCAAAGCTTCAATATTACATTAGATAAGTCAAATATCATTTATAATATTTTTCGGAAGCTTCTAATAATTTTTAAACAATTATTATAATTTATAATATTTTTCCAAACATCGGAATCATTGTTAAATGATTTAATTATCAAATAATCTTATCATCGTTAATATTTAATACTATAAAAATATTAATAACATACTTGTCAAAATATTAAAGTTATTTTTAATAACTTCAAATATTTTAAAATCATCAATATTCTATTTAAATGATTTAAAATAATTAAAATCATTTTAAATCATCACCATTAATATTTAAATATTAATGAAATTATCATCAAAATATTAAAAGTCATCAATTATAACTTAAAATATTTTTAAATCATTTTTCTCATTTTTAAATCATTTTTAAATTAATAAAATCATTTTTAATCATTTACTTAAATTAATAATTAAATAAATATAATATCATTAATATAAATTATTAATGAAAATTCTTCAAAAATATTCAAAATATTTTCTAACACTTTATTCTCATTTAAAATAATTTTTAAATCAATAAAATTATTTTAACTTATTTATTTAATAAAATAATTAAATTAATCTAATATCATTAATATTAAATTATTAATGAAAATTCACTAAAAATATTAAAAGTTACATTTTATAACTCGAGAATATTTTTAAACACTTTATTCTTATTTAAAATGATTTTATAATATTAAAATTATTTTCTCTAATTTATTTAATATACTAATTAAATAAATTAAATATCATTAATATTGAAATAATTATAAATATTAATAAAAAATATCCCAATTGATTAAAAATTATTTTTCATAATTTAAAATAATTTTTAAAACTATTTTTGGTAATTTTTATAATTTATTTCTAGTTTTAAATAATTTTTGGAAAATCAAAAATTAAATATTAAAAGTCGTCGCTATAGATAGCGATAGTAACCGTCGTTGTTGGTGTTCTTGAGCCTCAAGAACACTGACAGGCCGGTTACCAACATACCAAGTTTGACCAGCTTTAATTTTCTGTTTTTGCATTCTCTGTTCAATCTAACACTCGGATCTTGTAGTGTTTATGTAGAACTACAAGTTACAATACCTAGTTTGGTCATACAACAACATATCAAGACGATTTGTGCCTTCAAAATCCTTGTCAGACTGTTTCTATGTTTTCCCAGAAACCCAGCAGTTCGTCTAGGTACTTTCTAGATCATTTTAATCTAGGTTCTGGTCACGATTTTGATGGTTTTATAGTTCACACTGGTAGTATACATGACAAGGAACATTACTTTAACAACAAATCAGTTTAAAAACAACAGATCCACAAGCTATGACTCGGTCAAAGCTTGTTAGAAAAAATGTTCATACACTTTTCTGGAAATTCCAGAAATGCAAAATCAGTGCAAGTGACCTACTTTAACCACTTGCTATGATCGATCTGTTGATTGATTAAGAGTTCTAAGGCCATGGATCTAGAGTCCACATAACCAGCTATAATCTGGATACAACACATCATCAAAACACCAACAAGACTAACAGATCAAGGAGCTTAAAGATGTTGTCAGATGCTGTTCTAAACTTTCTAGGTTACCCAAAATTATACTCGGTCATGGTCGGTCAACCGACTTTGATCGATTATAACATAAAATCTAGACATTAAACGACTGTGATTTCACTTCCAGATCAAAGACAATATGACAAGCTACATATAACAACTTTAAAACTACAAAAATCATAAACGAGAAATGATTTGTGGCCACTGACATTCGGTTGTCAGACCACATTTCAAGCTCAAGAACAGTTTTGAAAAATCATCATTTTAAGGCCATCTGATGCTATGGATCCATAATGGATCAACATAGATCATCTAAAAACATTATATAACACATGATTAAACATTTAAACATAAAAATTTTTCTAAGCATATAAGATCAAAATAGGTTTGGGCTTTTATATCTTTTCTTGAATAAGCTTGGAACTTTGATCTCCTAAACTGAACTTGATGTTTCTAGAGGTGATTTAGTGACTGATATACTTGCTAAATTCGGAGGTCTTGTGTGAGAGAGAGTTGGTGAGAGCTTTGAGAGAAAATAAGCCAAATGAGTATACTTTCTCTCTCCCAAATCTATATATATTGCTTGATGCAATGTATAATCTGATCTTACTGTCAATTGGAGGCTGGTTTGCTAAGATTTTATGTCACATAGTCAAAATAGTTGGTGAACTACTAAAGGTCTTGGCCATTTTTACAAGTTATAAATTAAAGAAAGTAAATAGGGCATTTTGTCATTTGCAAAATAATTTTAATGGCAAACTTGACTTTTGAACCAATCCTTAGGGTTAAACCCTAAGGTCTTAACCCTTCGGTTTTAAAATTTTAGTTTCTAAAATTTTCAAATTAGGGTTTTAATTAAAAAAATTAAAATTTCTAAATTACAACTAGGGTTTCCTAATTAAATTAGGGTTTCCTAATCATATCAACATTTAATAAACACATTAAGCTTATCAATTAGAATTAGGGTTTCCTAATTAGGGTTTATGATTCCGAGATATGAAATTAGGTTTTCTCGGCTTTTGATTAGGGTTTCTAACTATGCGTTAGGGTTTCTAATCCTGAGATTAGGGTTTTTAATCTCTTATTATGGTTTATAAATTTTAAATCTTATCTGATCAATCATTAATCAAAATTTCTATACATTACAAACACATACTCATCAATACAATTGTTTTAATTATATTTTCTATTGAATCCCTATCCAAAAATTAGGGTTAGGGTTTTTATTCTCCGTTAAGCACAACTCTACTCTTATTTCTCAGTCAATACATAAATTGACTAATTCTCGAGACTCATATCATAGATACACAGTATAATATTAACAGTCAATGTCAATATTAAATAATAAAAAAATTATTCGTAAAAATTTTGATTATTCGAAAAACCTATCAAGCTAACGGGATGCAGACATGAGAGTCTCTCATAGGCCCAAAATTGCTAATACAAGATCAAATATTTGTGGTCATCCAATACTCTTAACCCGAACAAGGGAAATCAAAAGAGAAATACTCACCAACAGGATTGGTTAAAATCCTAGCTAAGCCTCTGTCAAGCCCTGCGAGCGCAGACGCATTCCCCTGAGGAAGTATGCAAAGGTATAGGAGCCCTAGTCAAACTCTCCAATACGGTCCACATCCCGTGTGGCGCTGACTAAAGCGAATGACCTTGTGGAATAGTTATCCGCCAGGAAACAACCCCGTAGGATGACTAGGAACAATCGCCGAAGAATGTGATCCCTAACTCTCATGTCATCGGGCAATGGCTGTAGCATCCCCAGATCCGGGTCCCGAATCGCCGCGGATCCGGTTCGCTATTTCTACAACTGTTTGCGGAAGATATAAACATAGATTGTTTATACATTAAACTTTACACACATTTCCCCAGAATCGAGTAACCTTCACTTATACACAATCATGAACTATCTAGCACATGACAATACTATTCTTCAACATACTTTACAACTTAACTTCACATTACGTACCAAGTGAACTTGGCATTATCCCTTTTTACATGTCCGCCATATTCGCCTTATCTGCAATGTTTTATCATGATATAGCAAGGTGAGCATGAAAGTTGCTTGACAAGTTTAAAAAAACAAGGTAAAGATATATCATGATTGAAAGAGTTTGAATAATAAGCTGGCTATCCTTCACAATGTAGTTGTGAATTAGCATGAACAAAATTTCAAAGCTGAATGAACATTGAAAATGAACATAACAATTATATCTGAATATTTGGTAATGAAGGTGATCGACCTTTCATACCGATGAATACATGCAATATATACAGAGTACAATTCATAAGCATATCATGCGAAACCACTCTTAAAAGAGTTTAAGTAAAAAGAACTTGAAAAACTTGCTGAACAGATTGATTAGTAAGTAACGCAATATAATACGCTTCTCTTGAAGACCTAATATTAATAATATAGATCTCAATATTAGAATAATATCATCAGATTATAAAAAATAACTTAAACACATAATCCTATCAGTCTATACAGCATATAAAACCTATAATAGATCTTTCGGTTAGTCATAACATATAGTTAAGTATTAGACATTAGTTTTAAGTCTTAATATTATTATTATACCTTGATATTCTTTTAATCACATCATAACTTATACTTATAAGTTATTCATTTTTATATGTTATCCTAGTAAATTAGATAACATCTTAGTAAACCGAAATACCATTTCAGTAAGACGGATTTTATTTCAGTATCCCGAAATCACTATTCTTTTCACGAAAATACCAAATCAACTTATTATTTTTTATCCTTTGGTCAAACATATATACATGTATTTCATACATAAAAAATATTTTTCCATAATTTTTCAATTTCTTTTACTATTTTTCAAAAATCATAAATAGTGCGTGACTTAAGAAAATTAGCTACCTCGTGCTTAACTCCAGAGATGCCCATCTTTTGACATAACCTTATATATGTTAACGTGATTCTCCATTTTAAATTTCGTGGCAATCGAGTTGTAGAACTCGGTTATAGCGATTTCGTCGGAAAATCACAAAAATTAGAATAGTCATAACTTGGCCGTTTTAACTCGGAATTAGCTCATTTTTGGACACGAGCTACATAATACCACGTATTTTCATTTCCGAAAGCCGAATTTTTCTCACAAAATAAATTACCGAAACAGCCTCCGGAAAACTTTTGGCAGTTTACTTTTGCACATATGCAGTTTTGGAGTCCTTTACCAAAACTTAAATAAAATGAAATCTATAACTCCGATTAATGATCCGTCAATTTTGTTGGATTCCTATCTTTCCAAACTACAGGTTTCATCTATCACAATCCATATTTGGACATGTTAAGCTCCCAGAAATTAGCGGAAGTGGCTGTTCAAAACTGTCCTTCTAACAGTTTTCTTAACTTTGAGTAGTTTGGGAGAAATTTCATAACTCTCTCCTCCGATGTCGGATTTAGTCCGTTTCGGAGTCTATGGAAATCTTATTGAGTGTACTACAACATATCAAAAGTCCAGAATTTTTAGACCATCCAAACAAATTCGAATTTACTGTTTAGGGGCAGCAGTTACCAATTCATTTTAAAAAAAACTGTTTTGCTTTTCTTTCTCTTGATCAAGCTTTGTCGACCCTAAAAATGGCATGATCTAACCATAAAACATCATATATCATGTAGATCTATAGTTCTCATGTTCAGGATCATAAACTTCATGGTTCAAAATAACCAAAAATCAAATACAAGATTAAACACATTCAAGAGTAAGAAAAATAAGATTTCCTACACCTTAAAAACCTAGCTTCACTTTTCTTGCTTTTGATCTATCTTTTGAAACATAAAATAGATAGATCCACATATAAAACGCTCTAAATCATGTAGATCTAGAGTTTTGAAGATCAAAACTCATTATTTTGACAAAAATCAAACACATAAACTAATTAGAGTTTTGTGTTTAAGAATTCTTATACCTTGCTTTGATTTTCTTTGGATCTTGGGGTGTTGTTCTTGGCTTGCTACATGATAATCCTAGCTCATCTTCTCTCTCTCTTGTCTCTCTCTCTCTCTCTCTCTCTCTCTAAACTTAGCCAATTTGGCTAAAATGAATATAAGTAAATTTTGATTTTGCTTATATAGAAGTTACTTTCAATTTTTTATAAGTTAGTCACCCAACTTAAATCTTCTCTAGTCTTCCCCTAGTCTTTAAAAGCTTTGCAAATCACCCTTGGCATATTCTTAGCATATTCTCGTAATATTCTTTATTCCTTAGCATATTCCTTAAGATATTTTCTTAAGTTTCAAATATTAACTTTTTAACCCTAAGGTTTTCTTAACTTCACTTTAATTCCCCTTAACTTTTATAATTCACTTCCATATTTTTTTAAGTTATTTAATTACTCAATCTTAGTAACTTAATTTAATCAAATAAGTTACTACATAAATCTCCTTAATTTATTTTACCCTCTTGGAATCCTATAATTTATATAACCCATATTTGATATATAAATTATATAAAATATAACATAACATACTCAAATTATAATATAATTTCTCAATTACATTATGACTTTAACTGATTAGGATTAATATTTCCTAATTAATATTGCTAGTTTAGCAATTAATTCCATAACTGTACATTAGGGTTCCTAACAGAACAATTAGGGTTCAAAAATTCTGAAATTAGGGTTTGCTAATTAATTAAGCTTTACCCTAATTAATATTATAATTAATAGCACTTAAGCATTATACTTATCCGATAATTTCTAGGATTAGGGTTTTCAAATATCGAATTAGGGTTTCCAGAACCGATTTCTAGGGTTTCTTATAAAACGTAATAATTTTATAACTGAACGTGGACGTTCTTAATATATACTATTAGGGTTTGACGCTTAAATATAATTTATCCGGTCAACACTTGACCCTTAACCACATTACGTACACATGATACCGTAATCTTGAACATATACACATATACCCTTAATCTCGAATAATTCACTAAAAGAAATTTTAAATGCTCAAAATTCCTTTACGAAAACATCAAACACATTCACTTATTTTTACATTCAGGTCTATTATTTGACCTTAAACCAATCATTTAAGATTTTAATAATTTTCTAATTTCTCGGGTTGTCACATTCACCCCTTCTTCTAAGAATTTCGTCCTCGAAATTAAAGCATCCTAATCTCTGCTCATTCTCTTGATCAAACTAGGTTTTCAATTTAACCTTTACAATTTCCTCATTCGAGGATTTCTCATCTATTATCACATTTCACCATAACTACTCACTAGAGTTTACATCTTCTAAACATTCATCAAAACTAGGTTGTCATAATAACCTTTATTTAATCATCTCGAGATTCTACTCAAATGCATAACGAGTTTATACTATTTCATATCCATCATCACATTCTACCACAACATTACTCGAAGAGTTAAAAAAAAAAACTTTTCATATCTCATCTCGAGGGATCATAAAATTATGAACTTTGAACTCGAGGTTTAGGGGTATTTCTACCGCTACCTCTTTCAATTAAGAAAGAAAGGTACTCTACCTCTTAAACATTTCTTTAATAGGTATGTTTACAATCACGAAGAATGTAAACACTGGATTCGTACTTTAGATGATCGGTCTATTGTACCTTAGTAATCCGAACGACTATATGCGTCCTTAAATTGGAATATTCTATCCAATTAGTATATCCTCATTTTCAGGGTTGTTCACCTCAGACTTAGTATAGGATTCCGCACCAAAACAATTTAGTTCGGGAAATTTCTTTCAAGGAACACTTAGAGTTTTCATAAACATTAGTCTAGCTGAATCGAATAGCATAGACTCATATCGATAATTCAGTTCAATAGAATTATTTAAGTATAGCCAAACCAGTTGGCAAATTAAAATTTTGAAAACATTTTTCG
Organism: Panax ginseng; assembly: GCA_020205605.1. Classification (NCBI taxonomy): domain Eukaryota; kingdom Viridiplantae; phylum Streptophyta; class Magnoliopsida; order Apiales; family Araliaceae; genus Panax; species Panax ginseng. The sequence continues at coordinate 139,537,428 of CM035132.1, forward strand.
AGAATGACGCCATGATGTCATAGATTGTATTTATAGTCCGTTGAGGATTAGTCATTTGGTGATTTTATCATACTACATCATACCATAGTGGGTTGACGATCACGAGATCACATCTAACACTAAGTAATCTTCAGATTGATGACTCCATCATTTTTTTTTATCATCTCTCGCACTGAGTTGCATGGTACATAAGTGATAAATAAAAACAACTTTTGATACTTCAAATCATTCGCGTCTAGCCGAAATAAGTAGCATAGACTGTACTTTAAATCGTTTCAAAAATCTTTGCAAATCAGTTTTATCATCTCAACAGGTAACGAGGTGTCGATGGCCCGAAGTCCACACATACACAATAATCATCAGGAGTTGAGAATAAAAATTCATTTTTTTCAAAAGCACATAGTGCGTATTTAGCTTGATGTCAAAAATTCGAAGTCTAGCATAGCTAGAAGATTTGGAATACCTATGTTTCCATCATCAACTTCACTTTTTCTACTGATCCATTACTTAATAGATCTATCTATTCTTAAAATCCTCAATGCTCCATTCACCACTTTGCTATACCCCAGTTCATCAAACTTACCACACATTATGAGTTCAGGAACTTGCCACAATCATATGAGTTTAAGAACTTATCCTAGTCAGACCATAGGCGTCCATTCACATTTGAGGGTTCAAAACATACCATATAATCATGAGTCATTTAACGCATTACCATAAGTATGAGTTTTAAGAACTCGTGCCTTAACCTTATATCCTCTATCTATGACCTATCTACCTGTTATACACATGAGAAAGGAATCACCCTCTGAACATGCATATAGCAAATAGCGCGACATAAACATTTCAATGATTATCAGTGCCAGAAACTAAGTGGTTTTTACACCAAGTACAATTCAGCTCCCATACGAAGAATCATACAACTCAATTTTGCCGATATGAGTCCTCAATTGAATCCCCACCTAACACTAACCCTTCTCCATACTAATTTAATTCGTATTTATAATTCTCTTACGGATCTGCACCAATTTATAGTACAATTCATACACGGCAATCTTGTTTGTAAACTTTTCATCATTCTCTGGATCTTTCTTTATACCATAACCTTATCGGATCACGAGTGATCTCATCGTGATATATATTACGATTCATTGCTATACGTGATCGTTTTTGTTTTCGACCTCTCATCCTTACACTTGTAATCTCTTAGACTCTATCTATCCACTTCCTATACTTGGTACACATCGAGTCTCTAACGGTTTTCAATATGGTACGTTGAGTGGTTTCCCACAAACAACCAACAAACTAGGTTAGAGTTGCTAGTTCTTATATACCTCCGCTACATGAAGGAATCGTTTAGCCCGGATACCATACATCAACTAGTTTCGAGTACAATGGTACCATACTTAAACCTAACTTTTGACCTGCGAGATTCTTCAACTAACTCTATGTGAGTTAGTACTTATCCTAATCACTACGGTTATTGGTCTCGGTATTGCTACCTAAGCTTCATAACCAATGACTTTGATACCAATTGTAGCATCCCAGATCGGTCCCGAATCATTGCGGATCCGGTTTCGCTATTTCTACAATTGTTTTGCGGAAGATATAAACATAGATTGTTTATACATTAAACTTTACACACATTTCCCTAGAATCGAGTAACCTTCACTTATACACAATCATGAACTATCTAGCACATGACAATACTATTCTTCAACATACTTTACAACTTAACTTCACATTCTGTACCAAGCTGAACTTGGCATTATCCTTTTTTTTGTATCTGGCCGTATTCGCCTTATCTGCAATGTTTTATCATGATATAGCAAGGGTGAGCATGAAAGTTGCCCAGCAAGTTTAAAAAAAACAAGGTAAAGATATATCATGATTGAAAGAGTTTGAATAATAAGCTGGCTATCCTTCACAATGTAGTTGTGAATTAGCATGAACAAAATTTCAAAGCTGAATGAACATTGAAAATGAACATAACAATTATATCTCGAATCGATTGGTAATGAAGGTGATCGACCTTTCATACGATGAATACATGCAATATGTATGAGTACAATTCATAAGCATATCTGTCGAAACCACTCTTAAAAGAGTTTAAGTAAAAGAACTTGAAAACTTGCACTCGAACAGATTTGATTACCGTAACGCAATATAATACGCTTCTCTTGAAGACCTAATATTAATAATATAGATCTCCAATATTAGAATAATATCATCACCGTGTTATAAAATAACTTAAACACATAATCCTATCACTATACAGCATATAAAACCTATAATAGATCTTTCGGTTAGTCATAACATATAGTTAAGTATTAGACATTAGTTTTAAGTCTTAATATTATTATTATACCTTGATATTCTTTTAATCACATCATAACTTATACTTATAAGTTATTCATTTTTATATGTTATCCTAGTAAATTAGATAACATCTTAGTAAACCGAAATACCATTTCAAGAAGGCGGATTTTATTTCAGGTATCCCAGAAATCACTATTCTTTTTCATTTAAAAAATACCAAATCAACTTATTATTTTTTTATCCTTTGGTCAAACATATATACATGTATTTCATACATAAAAATATTTTTCCATAATTTTTCAATTTCTTTTACTATTTTTCAAAAATCATAAATAGTGCGTGACTTAAGAAAATTAGCTACCTCGTGCTTAACTCCAGAGATGCCCATCTTTTGACATAACCTTATATATGTTAACGTGATTCTCCATTTTAAATTTCGTGGCAATCGAGTTGTAGAACTCGGTTATAGCGATTTCGTCGGAAAATCACAAAAATTAGAATAGTCATAACTTGGCCGTTTTAACTCGGAATTAGCTCATTTTTGGACACGAGCTACATAATACCACGTATTTTCATTTCCGAAAGCCGAATTTTTCTCACAAAATAAATTACCGAAACAGCCTCCGGAAAACTTTTGGCAGTTTACTTTTGCACATATGCAGTTTTGGAGTCCTTTACCAAAACTTAAATAAAATGAAATCTATAACTCCGATTAATGATCTGTCAATTTTGTTGGATTCCTATCTTTCCAAACTACAGGTTTCATCTATCACAATCCATATTTGGACATGTTAAGCTCCCAGAAATTAGCCCGGAAGTGGCTGTTCAAAACTGTCCTTCTAACAGTTTTCTTAACTTTGAGTAGTTTGGGAGAAATTTCATAACTCTCTCCTCCGATGTCGGATTTAGTCCGTTTCGGAGTCTATGGAAATCTTATTGAGTGTACTACAACATATCAAAAGTCCAGAATTTTTAGACCATCCAAACAAATTCGGAATTTACTGTTTAGGGGCAGCAGTTACCAATTCATTTTAAAAAAAACTGTTTTGCTTTTCTTTCTCTTGATCAAGCTTGTCGACCCTAAAAATGGCATGATCTAACCATAAAACATCATATATCATGTAGATCTATAGTTCTCATGTTCAGGATCATAAACTTCATGGTTCAAAATAACCAAAAATCAAATACAAGATTAAACACATTCAAGAGTAAGAAAAATAAGATTTCCTACACCTTAAAAACCTAGCTTCACTTTTCTTGCTTTTGATCTATCTTTTGAAACATAAAATAGATAGATCCACATATAAAACGCTCTAAATCATGTAGATCTAGAGTTTTGAAGATCAAAACTCATTATTTTGACAAAAAGCAAACACATAAACTAATTAGAGTTTTGTGTTTAAGAATTCTTATACCTTGCTTTGATTTTCTTTCTTCTTCAAAGATATGAGATGGATCTTGGGGTGTTGTTCTTGGCTTGCTACATGATAATCCTAGCTCATCTTCTCTCTCTCTTGTCTCTCTCTCTCTCTCTAAACTTAGCCAATTTGGCTAAAATGAATATAAGTAAATTTTGATTTTGCTTATATAGAAGTTACTTTCAATTTTTATAAGTTAGTCACCCAACTTAAATCTTCTCTAGTCTTCCCCTAGTCTTTAAAAAGGCTGGCAAATCACCCTTGGCATATTCTTAGCATATTCTCGAGAATATTCTTTATTCCTTAGCATATTCCTTAAGATATTTTCTTAAGTTTCAAATATTAACTTTTTTTAACCCTAAGGTTTTCTTAACTACTTTAATTCCCCCTTAACTTTTATAATTCACTTCCATATTTTTTAAGTTATTTAATTACTCAATCTTAGTAACTTAATTTAATCAAATAAGTTACTACATAAATCTCCTTAATTTATTTTACCCTCTTGGAATCCTATAATTTATATAACCCATATTTGATATATAAATTATATAAAAATATACTTATAACATACTCAAATTATAATATAATTTCTCAATTACATTATGACTTTAAGCGATTAGGATTAATATTTCCTAATTAATATTGCTAGTTTAGCAATTAATTCCATAATCTTGTACATTAGGGTTCCTAACAGAACAATTAGGGTTCAAAAATTCTGAAATTAGGGTTTGCTAATTAATTAAGCTTTACCCTAATTAATATTATAATTAATAGCACTTAAGCATTATACTTATCCGATAATTTCTCGGATTAGGGTTTTCAAATATCGAATTAGGGTTTGAATCCGGAATCGAAATTAGGGTTTTCGAGCCGATTTCTAGGGTTTCTTATAAAACGTAATAATTTTATAATCGAACGTGGGACGTTCTAAATATATACTATTAGGGTTTGACACAGATATAATTTATCGGTCAACACTTGACCATAACCACATTACGTACACATGATACCGTAATCTTGAACATATACACATATACCCTTAATCACGAATAATTCACTAAAAGAAATTTTAAATGCTCAAAATTCCTTTCTGAAAACATCAAACACATTCACTTATTTTCTGTCTAGGTCTATTATTTGACCTTAAACCAATCATTTAAGATTTTAATAATTTTCTAATTTCTCGGGTTGTCACAATGGCTCAGTAAATGCCCCACTCATGTTATCTACAATCAAAGGACCAATATGGACTGTCCTACCTTTGAGCACCATAATCGGGACTCCTAGAAAGGATCTGACGGAATTAGGGGAAATGTCAGCCACATAAGGCACTGGCGCCCCAAAAAATTCCATACTAGTGATGAACCACCAATCCATCGGTGTCATCACCACCTCGCAATCTAGCAAATGGTGCAAATGAGTCTGGTTAGACCAGGATTCAGATAATGCCCTGAGGTAACCCCAGGGATAACCACAGGGGAGGATGGAAAAGAATGCCTCGAAACCCCAAGCATGCACAATCTCTCTGTACTCTGGGTGAAGAGTCTGGTACAGAGAGTGTATACTGAACTAGTTCCCTTGAGGCTGCGTAAAGCCGAGAACCTGCATCATAATGCAAATCAACATCAGAACTTTGCTCCTTATCAATAGGAAAAAGCAAGATCAAACACTTCTTTTACCTCATTCACATGTAAATAGATTGAGGGGTGATGACTCAAATCATCTAGAAGCTCTGGAATCGTCACATTAATGGCTGGAAGATCCCCGCGGGGAAAAGAAGAAGAAGGGTCAAGATCCATAACTTGTACATCCTCCTCGTCCTCAACATCCGGTACCTCAACCTGGATAGGATGAATCACCAACTGTATCAATCAACGAGTCATTTGTCGAGTGGGTCAAAGAGGGCCGAGGCATATCAAAAGCTCTACTCCTCACATTCGAGCAGCTCTACGGGAGCCGCTCAATTGATCGGATCCATATATCTGGACACAAATCTCCAAATCACCTTAGAAGAGTGTGGTAAATTCTAACTTGGAGCTTATTAAATGCATTTTATGTCTATATGCATGCATGCATTACTTTAATATATGTCTGCAGTAGAGGTAAAAATGCATGTTTATTCAATGCCTAGACTCATGGAAAAATTTTGCCAGATTCTCCTTTGTAAAAAGTACTATCCACATGCGCATAGGCATGACTAGGTGGCCATTCAGTAGCACACCAACTCACAATCATACTTTGTTTAACAACATTTGCTCATTTGTCCTCAAATAGGATGAAAAATAGCAGAAAAAGTGCCAAATTGACTGTTTCAAAAGTCAATTTTTTTTTAAACCAATACGTTCATCATAGTTAAATACTAACATTTACTGTGTTGAATAATTTTTATCAAGTCGTATGTGCATGTATAATCACTAATATGTGTTTAGAAGCATTCCACGTGATGACTCATTTTCCAATGCACAAAACTAGAAAGGAAGACATGTATACGTTAACAAGATAGTGTAGAACACATGTACGGTGACGGATTTTGCTGAAAATAGCTCAAACTCAGTAGATCTAAAGAAGAACTCTCGGATTCTTTGTGTGGCTTCAAGTGAAAATGACTTATGAAAGAGAAAGGTGTCACGCCCCCAAAATAAGTATACATCACCCATTCTGAGTCGCCAAATACATGGTACAAAATTTAAATATAAACTTCGTGTATACAATACAACAAAAGCGTAGCTGAGTGTTTTTACACGAATATTATCTCATAGACAATATCCAAACTCAAATGGAGTCCTCATTACATTTATTATCACACTATTTCATAGAATAGTGAGGACTACTACAGCCACCATCTCGGACCGTCACTCAGTTCTATGACTAGTCCCAGCCACGTTCTCATTTCCTAAAGAGAATAATGAAAGCAAAAAGGTGAGCTCAACTTGCCCAGTAAGAAATATTATGACTTAGATAATGAAGATTAAATTATCGTTAGCCTTCAACAGTGTTAAACTGATAGAATACAATAAACAACAAGTTTAATTGCAGCGGAATAAGCAATCCATTAGAAGAGTCAAGGATATTCATTAGTATCACATCCACAAATTATCCATACACTACGGGCCAAGGATATTCATGTTATCACCAATGGTCATGATCATGCCAACAACTGTCCATCAATGCACTACGGGCCAATTATGACTTTTACCACATCATTTGTAACATTACTTATCATTATTATACCGAATAATTCATAGTTATAATCATACCAATCAACAGTCCATCTATGCACTACGGGCCAAAGATGACTTTTATAAGCATGAGGATGATGACAATGATATAAGAATTCAATTAAATGAAAGTAAATGATAAATTTTAAAGATTTATAATTTAATTTATCCAGAATTCAATAATGTCCAAATTGTCATCATGATACTGCTTTGTGGAGTAAAATTCAAGAATAATATTGTATCAAAAATGAATTTGATAGAAAAGAAATTAATTTTTGTCATGAATAGTATCCCGTGAATAGTATTCGAGTGAATAGTACCCCGTGAATAATACTTTGGAAATAGTACCCCGGGAATAGTACCCCGACATGAAAAGATCAAAATTTATCAAGAATGTTTAGAATAATATTTTTATGAAGATATATTAGATGAAGCGCAAATTTCAAGGATATTCTACTAATTTCACGGAGTAATGAAGCAATACTTAACAAAATAAGTGTGGAATTTGGAATCTAAAATAAAATAATATTACTTACATACTACAGAGTATGAAAGAAAATATTATTTCTTACGAATATTGAACAAAAATAATATCCCTTATCTTAAAAAGAGAGTACTTCTGATTGGTTTAGCGGGATATTCTTGAAGAAAACTTACACTGTTTTCTACACTCAAAGCTTCCTTAAACTCTAAAGAAATATGCTCGATATTTAGAAGAAGAATTCTCTGATTCTTGTGTGATTTTCATTTCTAAAAAAACATCCTATTTATAGGAGAATGATATGATACTATTTGAAAAAGAAAATCACGAATTGCACAGTAGAAGTTTCACGGGTGCACAGCAGCGAAGAAAAAAAATTTGATTCTATTTTCATAAAAAAATATGCATAATAAAAAATAATATATTTTATGTATTATTAATACATTCTATTTAGCATAATAATATATTCTATTTTCATAAAAAACAAAACTTATAAAATATTATATATATATATATATATTAATTTGTCACTGGGGGAATGGGATGGCATGGAATGGAGGGAGTATATATATATATATATAACAAAACTGAGATAACTTTCTCTCGACTATTTTGAAAAATAGATAAGTGGGGTCCATATAATAAGCTAAATTTAGAACAAATACTTCATAAAAATCCCCTCTATTTATCTCAATTCACTTGGCTTCACAAAACACTTTTTTAATAACATTCATCATTAATATTATAACTTGCAATATTAACAACCAAATAATTCCAAAGAAAGATGGGGCTTTTCGATAATGATTTCTCCCTATTGGCGCGCAATTAGGTGACCAAACCCCTTTCCTCGACATAACTTTCTAGACATTGTCAATAATGCAAATAATAATATCAATAACTTTGTCGTCTCAATTATTGGTTTAATAATATAAAATTTTGTGATAATAATTGAATTAATAACATGAGATACTATGCAACAATTATTGTAGTAATAATTGAGTATAATTGGGCGACTTCTCACGTAAGCATCAATAATTAATATCGTGTGTTACTATGCAACCACGCATATTACTTTACTTTTAACACCATGTATTTCAACAGTTAACGGTAAAACTTTCGTCGTTATTTTTATAAAAAGATATTTATGTCGTTTTCTAACTCCGACAATAATTTCGTTGTGGGGTCCACCAATGATTGTGCTGTCGTACGAATATTCCCTGTTAAAACAAATATTCCCTGACCAATCGAATATTTTATGACAACTTACTTACTTTGAAAAATTTATAAATATTAGCCACAACTATAACATTATATCAAATCCACACCATAATATTCAAAATGATATTTAGAGAAAAATTATTCTTTATTCATAAAAGTTGGTGTCTTACAACCTCCACTTCTTATGAAATCTTATCCTCAAAATTAGTGTACGTACCTGGTATGTCAATGAGGTGAGGATAACTTGATTTTATTTTAGATTCTAACTCCCAGGTCATTTCCTCAATATCGTGGTTTCTCCACAAAACTTTGACTTGAGGTATAACCTTGGAGCGTAGAATATGTTCCTTCTTATCCAAGATTTTAACAGATACCTCTTCATACGTTAAATCTTCTACTATCTCGTCTGGTTCTAATTCAATAATGTGGTTTAGGTCTTCCACATATTTACGTAACATAGATATGTAAAAACGTTATGAACATGAGACATACTTGGCAGTAAGGCGAGTCTATAGGCCACAGTTCCTACTCGATCGAGGATTTCAAATGGGCCAATGAATCGAGGATTGAGCTTTCATCTCTTTCCAAATCTCATAACTCCTTTCCATGGAGCAACACGTAACAACACATGCTCTCCAACATTAAATTCCATGTCTCTTCGATGAAGATCAGCATAAATCTTTTGTCGATCTTATGAGGCATGTTGTCGGATCATTTGAATCTTTTCCGTAGTCATGCATACCAATTCTAGTCCCAACAACGTTGTTTCACCTACTTCATCCCATCATACTGGAGAACGACACTTTCTTCCATACAACGCCTCGAATGGAGCAATGCCTATGCTTGCTTAATAACTGTTATTATAGGAGAATTCCACCAATGGAAAGAACTTGTCCCAACTTCCTTTGAAGTCAAGGACACAGAGTCTTAATAAATCTTCAAGAGTTTGAATAGTCCACTCCGACTGCCCATCCGTATGCGGATGATATGCCAAACTAAATCATAAATCCATGCCCATAGCTTTCTGCAAACTAACCCAAAATCATGAAGTGAATCTTGGGTCTCGATCGAAAACTATGGATACTTGCATACCACAGAGTCTTACAATCTCATTTATGTATATACGAGTAAAACGTTCAGGTGAATAAGTTTCTCGTATATGTAAGAAATGAGCAGACTTAGTTAATCTATCAACAATGACCCAAATTGCATCTATGCCTTGAGAAACCTTGGGAAGACCAGTAACAAAGTCCATTGTAATGTGCTCCCACTTCCATTCTAGAATTTCAAGTGGTTGCAATGGACCTTTTGGCACTTGATGCTCCTCCTTGACACGTTGAAAAGTTAAATACCTTGAGATAAACTTTGCTATCTCCCTCTTCATATTGCTCCACCAAAATGTATGTTGAAGATCACGATACATTTTGGTACTACTAGGATGGATTACAAACAGTGTGTTGTGCGCCTCCATCATGATTTTATACTTCAAATCAGAGTCATTAGGAACAAAAATCAAGAATTGACTCAAAGTATTCCTTCTTCATCAATTCTTTCTTCTAGAATAGCAGCTTCTTGCACTTTCGTCCTCATATGCATCAGCTCCGGGTCCTTAGCTTAAGCAGCTTCAACCTTATCGATTAAAGTCGGTTCTACTCATATATTTGACATCATCACATGGATCCTTGGAGTCTTTAACTTTATCTCCATCCTTTGTAAGTCATACCAAATGGGCCTTTGTGTTGATAATATCGCACTCATAGCCGCATTTTATCTTCTACTCAATACGTTAGCTATTACGTTCGCTTTTCCAGGATGGTATTAAATGGTATGATCGTAATCTTTCAACAGCTCGAGCCAACGTCGTTGCTGCATGTTGAGTTCCTTTTGGGTGAAGAAATATTTGAGGCTTTTATGATCCGTATAGATCTCCACTTTCTCCTCATACAGGTAATGCCTCCAAATTTTAAGCGCAAAAATGACAGCTGCCAACTCTAGATCATGAGTAAGATAATTCCTCTCATATTCTTTGAGTTGTCATGAGGCATAGGCTATGACTTTCCTATGTTTCATAAGAATACATCCTAACCCTCTACCTGAAGCATCACTATAGATGACAAATCCCTCCGAACTAGATGGTATTGTTAGAAAAGGTGCTAAAATGAGTCTCCTCTTGAATTCTTGAAAACTCTTCTCACATTCCTCGCTCCAACTGAATTTTATATCTTTCCGAGTCAGCTGAGTTAATGGGGTAGCGATTCGAAAAAATCCTTCCACTAATCTCTGATAAGAACCAGCTAAGCCCAGAAAGCTACGTACTTCGGTGACTGAATTAGGTTGCACCCAGCTTTGTATTGCTCCAATCTTCGCTGGGTCAATAGATATTCCATTACTTGATATCACATGCCCAAGGAATGCTACTTCCTCCAGCCAGAACTCGCATTTCTTCAACTTGGCATAAAGCTTATTTTCACGAAGCTTTTGGAGTATTAGCCTCAAGTGTTGTTCATGATCTTCACGGCTTTTGGAGTATACGAGGATGTCATCAATAAAGACAACCACAAAATGATCCAAATATTCCTTGAATACTTGGTTCATCATATCCATGAAGGCAGTAGGAGTATTTGTGATGCCCCTAAATCCGGGTCATCTTTAACTCGGGTTTGGTGCTCACGATACTAATATACCAATTCATACTAAAAAAAAACTGCCTTATATTATATAAACATTGAACTTAATCCCAGGTTCTATAGAACTTTACATAACTTACAAATCAAATATTATTACACAATATAGTACTAACAATATTTATTACATTCACTACTTAAGTTCAATTAAGTACATGCGCTTAATAAATTACTATTCAATAACTTTGCCTTTTCATTTGTCTTTCCAGATGGACCAGCAACCTCATTTTTAACTGAAAACATTATATTTAATGCAAGGGTGAGCAACAAGCTTGCTCAGCAAGGAAATAAGCAGCTAAATATAATGGAGAATGGAAATATTATAATAATGAGGATACAATGCAACATATACTGAACAAGATAATTCTTTAAAAGTGTTGAGTATGAAAAATCAGGCTATACCATGTTGTAAGGTCAAATGACTAGTTAACTCTGTAATTGAATTGACAATATTAATACTGCAATCCATGGATATAAACAGTTATAAAAGTTGTTCTATATCCTAGACTCGTACTTTAGGGGATTAGCCTAAGTACCCTACATTGTGCATAACATAACAGTTTAATGACACTTTGCATGTCCTTCAGAATCATACGTCCGGTATAATATGCCCCTATAAAAGGGTTGTTCATTCACAACATTATACAAGAGTTCGCACCACAACGAAATGATTTGGAAAACATTAACTGATAATTTCATGAATAATATCAATATATCTCAACAGTTGTCTAACCGAAGTAATGGTATTGACATACTTTCAATGTAAACTCAATTAAGAGAAAAAAAGTTTGATATATACCATTCTTTTGAAGCTGATTGGAATAAAAGGTTATTTAACCTTATATTATTTATAAATAAGGAGAGAAAGTTCAGAAATTAGAGAATCTGTCCATTCTAGAATACTTGTTCAATAAAGAGTAAGAGTTAGAAACTTGCCTTGTTTATAGTCTATTGTTAGGATTTCAGCTTAATTATAGTGTTCTCACAAATCCTACACAGTTATTTTCATTAACAAGAATGTTAGCCACATGGCCAAGTTATATATCATGTAGTTTAAATGATCATGGTTGTAGTTAAATTCCTATATTTGATACATATTTCAAATATCTCATCCATGTTTTCACAATAGCTATTTTTCACTTTGATGGGTTTCGACATGCTTATAACATGTAAAGTGTATTCATGATTTAGAACATAAAGGGTTCATGTGTTCTTGAGTTCACTACTTTTGGTCAATTCTTGACAATTTCATTTCTAGTCAATTTGGTTCATTCCAACATTTGAATTATATCTAGTTAGGACTAGTTTTAGAACTCCTTTAGGTTTACCAATTTGAATGGTCAACTTTTGTTTATCCCATGATTTATAGCTGTTATTTCCATACTAAGGCATTAATTGTCTCTATTTTTCTACATTATGCCAAAATAGCCCTTTTTAAGTCAAAACAGTTCTAATTAGGCTTTTAATACATTCAATGTTAGATGTTCCTCTTGGCTATATTTTTTTGAGTTTACTAACCTATATCATGACCCTTTACTAATATAAAGATAATACATACTCTTGTAATGGTATCACCACAACTGGGCATCCAAGGTATCACATATGCACTGACTAGAAGACCATAAAGAGTCCCCGATTAAGTCCTCTTAAGCCTACTGCTGCTGCCCAAATAGCAGCTCTTAATCCCCTCCTTGCCTAATACAGAGTTAGCTTTTTAATATATTACTTTAGTTACAAAGGACCCTTGTTTAAAAGTAATTAGCCTATTTACATTCTATGATAAACTAAAGAAAGACTGCAGCAATAAGGTTCACAAAATTCCCTTCACACAACAGCCACTTAGTTGAGTTACTAATTTAATAACTAAAGTTAAGATGGCTTGATAAGATAGCCATGACTGTAGTTATCTTGCAGTCATGACACACCTCTACTGCTGCTGTAAATGGGCAGTACCCCTGCCCCATTTTCTTCTTTCTTATTCTAAGTTTGAAGCTCACTAAACAGCTTATATATATGTCTACTTAGGATTTGTACATGATGGGTAAACTTTTTAATCACACCTCAAAGCCGAAAATGGCTTTTCTAAAATTGCATAGCAGTTCTGCTCTAATCTGATGCTGCCTATAGGCAGTGGCTTCCCCTCCTTAACCAACCTACCCATGTCCCTTAAGATTCTATAATAATCAACCACTAATACACATGTCTTTTAAGATAAAACTTATAAGTTATAGTACTTCCTATTAATACCAGCCAAAACATTATCTAACACAAGATGGACCAATGAATCATCTAACTGTTTCATCCTGCTGCGGCTCTACCACAATAGACCTTACCTCTTATGTTTTCCTCATAAGTCTTCCATTTTTTTGGGCATCTCATTATACTACAAAACAATCTTGTTAAGATTTATTAACACTATTTTAACAAAAGCTAAAAAAATGAGCTGCTATTTGTCAATGGCAATAGCCAAAAGGGTACTATCTGAGAGCTCCTTAGACACTATTTATATGTCTACTGCTACTGCCGAGGCAGTAGCCCTGTACTAAGTTCACTTTTACATAGCAACTTCTGATGTTCTACTTTGCTTAGGCTAAATTTTTAGATATAAGGTACTATACTAGTCTCTTTTAGAAACCTATGAGGCTTAATTCCAAGTTTATTTATTGTCAAAAATAGTTGCCAAAGTGACTTGACATAATAGGATTTAAATTTCTCTTTGGCCTTATATTATAGTTTGTTTCATTCTAATAGTGTTAAACTTATTAATTATCTTCACATGTGTTGTCTCAACCACACTCAGACTGCAATTCTTCTAAGAAATATATTAGAAGCAAGGCATGATCATTATAAGAAAACTTTCAATATCAGTCATAAGGACTGATTTTTTTTATTGAAACCCAACATATTTAAGCTTCACAAGGGTAAGATTAGTTGTTTGGAGTTATAAATATCATGTTGTAGTATACTAACCATATTAGAAACAAGTGATAGTCATTACTAGCTAAGCCTCTAATAACAGTTAGCAAAGAGCTCAAGTGTTAAACCAATACATGTTATACTTTGGTATAGAGTGTATTTTAAGCATAGCTACATTTTATGTTAAACTTTAACAACCATTTTGGACTCCCTTCCCAGCCAAACTGTTTTGACACTATAGATGTTTTAGTCTAGCTTATAATTCTCAGTCAAAGAACATATTTATCACATATATATAACCATAAAGATTTAACTTCATGAAATCTTAATTATTGGCTGCACCATTTTTCAGTTAATACATTAATATAACTATACTAACAGTTTGAAATCAACAGTCAACAATATATAATTACTCAGTCTATGAACCTCTTATAAGAACAGCTCCTTTCCAATTCATGTTAAGTAATTTAATAGCTCAACCTAAATTAAATGTATAAGTCTTGTTTGGTTTAAATGACTTAATCAAGAATTAAAATTATATACCTATACAACCATGTTAAACATTAATCATCAAATAGAGTGCTCTCATTTAGACCTTCTAAGCATGGCATTTGAATAACAAGTTATAATCATCTCATGCTAAGGTAAAAGCTGACCTTTAAGCACATTTATATTCATAGAATTATAATGTAAAAATATGGGCATAAGATTCTGCTTGACTGCACTCCCTTTTTAACACAATTGACACCAACAGTCTTTTCACAAGCATTTTATCAAGTAGTTGGGGTGCAGTCTCTACTTTCCTATGTTGATCATAAATATGGGAATGCCTGCTACTCATATTGGTATCATATACTATAGATAACACCCATATGCAGTCATAACAAAACAACAACATCATTCCAACTAAATTAATCCTAAACAGTCAACCTAGCAATTCAAAAATAGCACAACTGTCCCTTATGTCTATTCTAGGCCATTTGGCTATAACAGATCACTAGTGGCACGAAAATGGAATGGAAATAGGATTGAAAAGATTACCTTAATAGCTTAGAGGTTGCAATTGATTGCTTCTCAATTTCTTTTTACTTCACTAGCCGAACTCTTCTAATCTCACTCTTAGTCGTCTCTTTTTTTTTCTTTCTTACTATGCTAGTCCTTAGAGAATTAGCTAAGTGGTGGAACATTTATATAAATGATCTTTCTTTCTCTCGGTCATACTAAGCTTGACCCCTAGCCAGCCCCTACTTAGCCACCCTCCCAAGTTGTGAGCAATCAGTACTAGTCTACTTGGCTCCTACACAGCCATCCTATCAGTTCATAGCTCACCTGTTATGCCTTATCCTCTGCAGGCCTGTCTTACCTACTGGTTGTCTGCTAGCTAAACAAACTTACCAACTAAGAACTAACTTGGAATCTTTATAACTTGCTAATCAACTGACTAATGCAATTATCACAGCTAACTACCTTCCTATTTATTTCATTTGGGCTAAACAACCCCTCTAGTTTAAACTTCAAATGGTCTGTCGAATGGGCCAAGATGTGACGACCCCAAATCCAGGTACTTGAAACCCGAACTCGGTTCTCCACGATACCATTTCTTTAAGCTGAATAATACTAAATAATAATACATTCGAACTTAATTTACATACATCAAAGTTTACTTCCCCAGGTACGTGACCTTCAAATACATTCCTTACAATACTTGAATAGATACAAATACAACTATAACCATTAACTCATAATACACACTTATTCGATCAGCTTTCCTTTTCCTTTGTTCGTGCCTGAGCCTTCAGGTTGCTCATACATAACTGAAAACATTTAATTTAAGAAAGGATGAGCATTTAAGTGCCCAACAAGTAATAGCAATTATATATAAGCTGAAAGAATATAAGTATTCTCTTTACATAACACTTCTACAACGAATTGAAAGTTGTGAAGTAATCTGTACTGATAAAAAATTCACATAACAACTCTCTTTCAAATTCTTTAAATTTGGCTCTGGCTCTACCCTTGAATAGGGTTTAAGAAACATACTATGAACATTCTTTTCATTTTCGAAAAGGTTTAGCGGAATTCTATCCTCAAACCGTTATAACTTACTTAGTACACGGAGGGTGATCGACCTCATTGTACCTGTATTGATCAATACTACATAACTTGAACGAAATTCATCGCTCACTCTATCCGCCTGCTTAAAAATCTTCCCATATAGGGATGTTCATACATGCACGGTTCCAAACCCGAAGGTTTTAATCTTGCTCAACAATAATATGTAATTCAACATATATATATACGGGTAATTGACAAAGGTGTATCAACATGTGAACAAATGTCATGATTATCCAAGTGGGGACACTTGTATAACCATTTATAGAAATCAATGAATGTAATATATATCCGAGCTAACATGTCGATAATCAAAGAGTACATAATAATCAGACAGGATAGAATAATTTCAAACTTCTTACTCATGTCCATTGCATAAAGGAAGTGCAAAGGTAGGATACTTGCCTGATTCGCTGATTACAAATCTCAACTTAGGTTTTATCTCTTTATCACAACCTATCAATAATCAGATCATTCGTTCGATTAGAACAATATATCTTAAAACATAGTACTGTCTATTACAGTCAGCACATAGTCCAATCACATAATCACAGTGATCATACTTTTAGTTCCTATTATATACTTGAAATATTTTTATACATTTTTCAAATATCTCATCCATGCTCTTCTGATAGTCTTTTCTTTCTTTTATAAGGTTCGACATTTGTTTGCTGCATCTGCAAACTTTTTATTTGGTAAATTCTGAGTCTAAGACTCTTAATCTATACCTCAACATCTGTAAATATCAGACATTTTACTTTTAATCATTTTCGAATTTTCCGTAAATTAAAAATTTAAAATAAATCAAATCATCACTCAAGGGCTTATAGTGATATAAGCTGTTATTATGGGTGCTCTTCATCAAATCTCGGACTTCATAACCTAGGTTCTCTAAATATTAGTTTGGTAAATTATAACTTTCAAACATCTAGAATCATAATTAAATGACTTAAACATTAAATAATTCCATTATCATTAATAATTAATTTATATTAAACTATTAATGAAACCATTGCTAAAATATAAAAGTTATTTATAATAACTCAAACTATTTTTAAAACATTTATATTACCTTTAAATGATTTTTAAAACAATTAAAATCATTTTTAAATAATCACCATTAATATATAAATATTAATGTACTATTCATCCAAATATTAAAAGTCATTAATTATAACTTAAAATATTTTTAAATCCTTAATATCCTCTTTAAATGATTTTTAAATAAATAAAACCATTTTTAAACTATTTATTTAATAATAATTATTAAATAAACTAAATATCATTAATATTATCTTAATATCATTAATATTAAATTATTAATAAAATTATCCTTTAAATATTAAAAGTTATATTTTATAACTTAAAATATTTTTAAATACCTTAATTTCATTTAAAATAATTTTTATAATATTAAAATCATCTTTAAACTAAATTATTTAATATAATCATTAAATAACTTTAATATCATTAATATATAATTAATTAATGAAATTCATCACAAAATATTAAAAGTCATGGAAAATAACTCAAAATATTTTCTTATACCATAAAATATTTTTTTCATGATTTTTCATGAATTAAAACTATTTTAATTCATTTATTTAATATTATAATTAAATAAATAATACCTTTTATATTTCAAAAATATTAAATATTTATGAAATATACTCAAAATAATTAAAAACTATTTTTAGGACTTTAAAATAAATTTTCATAATTTATTTGGTATTTTTAATAATTAAAAACTAATTTTTCTAATTTTTAAATTAATTTAGGAAAATCAAAATTAAAAATAATTAAAATCGTCAAGCTAAAGGCCCTATATAGTGTGAGTAACTGTCATTATAGGTGTTCTTGAGCCTACCTGGATCTTCGTAAAAGGCGTAACCGAGTGGGCTACTTTTGACCGTGAATAACTCCCTCATCTTAAGGAATTTGGATAATCTATAAATTGGGTCTTGTAGAGGAAATACAAAACTACAAGATCCAACAAACATAACCTCTAAAAACATCGATCCGGGAGAAAACGAACCTCAAAGTAGTCGCTAAAGTCGTTCTTCATTTAAAAATGACCGAGGTTCCTACTTTGGACCTCTATAACTTGGTGATCGTGTAACATTTTTGTGCTCTATCACTTCCAAATTGTGTAGAAAACATGTAGGAATACAACTAAAACCTTAACATCAACATAATACCATCAGATCTAACCAGAAATCTCCAAATAAAGTGCACCACGGAAATTGTGCACAAAATTTACGGATTCATGATTTTAGCGTTTTTGGTCAAGCGGGGTTTCAATTGTTTATATCTTGTGATCTATAATAGATATGGCCTTGATTCTTTTTGCATTTTAAAGACCTCATAACAAGCTACATAACATCTTACAAACACCAAAACAAAGAATAACCACAGAGATATAAGGCTTGACATTTGCCCAAAAATAATGAAATTTGGTTTTACAAAAGTTGGAAAAACTTTGATTTTGAGCACTTTGATGTTATGGGTCCTGAATTTAACAACCCAGAACATTAATAGACTCCCTATTACACAACTTTAAACAATCAATTGCACCAATTAACATCGAATCGAAGGATTTCTAGAATTTAGGGTTTCTTAACGTCATCAATTAGGGTTTCTAATTGATCATTAGGGTTCTCTAATTATCTGTGTATGTTACTAACACAGTCCTTACAATCTCTAACTTCAACCGATTAAGGTTATAATAATTAGGGTTTGTCCTAATTATCAGCGTAAAAAATAGTAATTAGGGTTTTCTTCTAATTACCGACATTCGTGTACACAGTAACTTCATATACACAGTAAACTTCATATACACGATCCGCTACTCGGTCATTTCTCATAAGCGAAGTTTAGGGTTTCACAAAGACAAGATCTTGTCTTATGACCTAATTCGACCGTCATTCCTCAATAATATCTCGTCGCATATACACAAGACATAATTATTGATCAGTAAAATCATTATTATAATAATATAATATTATTATTCTCATCTCTTGATCACAATCCCAATTCAGGGTTTGGATCTCATATCTGACTCTCTTTCGCATATCAATAATACTTTATTTAAATATTCTGAACAATTCATATAATAAAATATATATTATATAAGTTCTAATTATCACTTCATATATTATTTCCAATCATGTTATCATGGAAAATAATTAATAAAAACATTTCGGCTTACAGAAATTTATTACCATATAATTTGTGATATTTAATAATTCCAAAATTATTTCTAATTTTTCAAGTAATAAATGTATTCACATTTATTGTTCACTTTACTTGACACTTAGTCTCGTCATTAAATAAAAAATTTATACATAAAATTTCTTATTTATTTTATATAGAAATTCTCAAGGTTATTACATTTCCTCCCTTATAAGGATTCCGTCCCAAAATCACCGCTTTAAAAACTCATATGCGTAAGGGTACATAGCATATAATCATCAGACGTAGATCTCGATCATACTTGATCGAATCGATCTTTAATTATTCATCATAACACTTGTCTCATCCGATTAAGCGTAAATATAAGATAGATAAGTTATTCAAATAAGACTGGAGTTCTCATTTCCACTACCACCGTATCCTGGACCGTCATGTTGTAAACCCCTGAGTTGCTTTTCGTTGGAGTTCTTGGTTGAGTTTGGTCTCGAAATTGCTAACGCCCCACCGCTTCTCCCCGTGGTTACGTTCCTCGCCTCCATTCCCTCTCGTGGGACAGTTCCTCACCTTATGCTCATCGATCCACATATGAAGCATCCCACCGATCATCCTTGAGTTGGGGCGGTTGGGAGAGATATGACCCTCTTGCCTCGACTTGTAGCATACAAACTTGCCCTTGAGACACTCGCAAAGTGATTCTTCCCGCATTCTTGCCCGCACTACACGCTTCTTTATACCTTCCTGCTTTACTTGCATTTTCTCGTAAAAATTCCTCATTCTTTTCTCACCCCTATTCCCACTACTACTTTCTATCTTTCTTTGTTCCTCCCGACTTGCTTTTGTTCTCCTTCTTCTTATGGTAGAGGCTCATGGCCTCACTTCCCTGCTCAAAGAATGATAGCCTTCTCCATGAGTGCTACAAAAGTATTGATTTGCGAGATCGACACCTTATTGTAGAGAGCCGGTTTTAAGCCCAACTCAAATCTCCTTGCCTTCCTAGGCTCAGATCCACTTGATGTGGAGCAAATCTAGCCAACTCATTAAATTTTGCGGCAAGATACTCCGCAACAGTCATGTTATCCTGCTTTAACTCCAGGAACCTCACCTCCATTCTAGACTGCATACTAACAGAGAGATAGTTTTTGAAAAATAAATCCTTAAACCTATCCCAAGTAATTTCTTCTCCTCCTGCCCGAGTCTTATTTGCCTCCCACCAAAAGTTAGCTTCCCTTTCATCATATAAGTGGCAAAAGCGGTCTTTTGCCCTCATCTACTTTTTTAGCGATTACTGAACGCCTTCTCTATCTCATTCACCCAAGTCCAGGCTTCTATTGGGTCGGTGATCCTCTGAAATTCGTGGTCCTACGACTTTGAAGTCTTTGAATTTCGCCAAGCGATTATGCGGATGGTTTCCATATTTGGTGTTCCCTATTTGATAGCTTTGAGCTACCATGTTTGCAAAGTTTTGCATCGATTCGGCCGTCGTTCCTCAAAGACTAGTAGATTCTTCTATCCTTTGGTTTTGAGTTTGACGTCTTGGCGGCATTATCTGGTTAAATAAAACCATAAATTATACCCTTACATTTTAAACCTTATTGCATAAGATTAATGTATTAAACTCGTTTCATTTCTCAAACTTAGATTCATATTCATTTATCGAATATTTACACAAAGACATCCTCGCTTTAATCAACGGCTATCCCTTTGTGACTACGAAAGTCTGGATTTAAAATCTTAACCAACATAAAAGTTAAAAATAGTTCATTACTTATCACACATATTACATACATAACCCATACTACTTATTTACCAAGCCTTGTTCTCGGACATTCATTCACTCGATGTCCCTCCATCCCACAATTAAAACATCCACCTTTCTTATAGTCGGGGCAACGAGGAGAGGTGTGTCCTTCACGGATGTGTCGCTTGAGGCTCCATCCGGTTAATTTGGATTTTGAGCTTATCCTCGCTCTTCCATTGTTTCCATTAACGCTCGACGCATCAACTTTTCTATCTCCCACAACCTTTCCAATGAAGAAACCTTGTTCTCCAAATCTGCACCTCCGTTGATGCTTTGAGCAACTTCAACTTTAGTGTCTGAATCACTATCTGTCAAATCCAACATTTCTGGATCTGATGCTACATTTTTCCACGATAGCCACCTCGTCCGATTTGGGTTCCTAGTGAGCTTCTATTTCATCTGTTGGCCTCGATATTAGCTCGGGGTGTGAATATGATCCTTCTTATTCCACATATCTTTCTCACCAGACATCTACATACATAAGTTACCCTAATTAACATATAGTATATATACACAGCAATCAAGAGTTCTATATACGTTGTCTCTTATTTTGATTGACGATAAATTTATTCAATTCTCATCAACGCCTATCTCTGCCGAAAGGCAGCTCCATCCACTCTGCATCGAATCGCATGAAGGTGATGACTAAGCTTTCGATCCAAGGTATATATCCGTGTCTTTGGCTTCTATTTAAACCTTCAAACTGTCTTATCTGAATATCTCCTCTCGCTCCAACCTCCCTCATAATTAATTAACTCTATACGTGCTTACAACATTCACACATATCATCACATGCTACCCAATACACCTCTCACAAGAATAAAAGTTTTCAAATTGTCTTTGAGGGGTCATATAGAACATGAACACATAGTTTTAACGGTATTCATACTGTAAAACAAAACATTACCCGGTATGTTTACAATCACAAAGAAGGTAAACTACCATTAATAATACTTTAGGTGATTAGCCTATTGTACCCCTAACGTCATGCATAACGATTAATCATACCTAAGCGAATATTTACGCCCATTAGATTGGATCATTTATCCAAACAACATTGTTCACCTCAGTCTTATCATAGGATTCCGCACCAAACAATTTGGTTCAGGAAATTTCTTTCAATGAACACTTAGAGTTTTCATAAACATTAGTCTAGCTGATTCAAATAGCATAGACTCATATCAATAATTCAATTCAATCGAATTATTTAGATGTAGCCAAACTCGATTGGCAAATTAAACTTTTTGAAAACATTTTCGAGAATGACGTCATGATGCCGTACTGTATTAACAATCCGTTGAGGATGCCGTCATTGTATGACTTTGTCATAACACATCATACAATAGTGGAACAACGACTTCAGGTCAAATTCACACTAAGTATTCCCTGTATTTACAACTCCATCACATTTTTATCATCTCGCTTTAAAGTTACATGGTACATGAGTGATAATTAAAACAAATTTTGATATTTCAAATCATTTCATGCCTAGCCAAAATAAGTAGCATAGACCAGTATTTTTAAACCGTTTCAAAAATGATTACGAGTCTACATTTTTGTTTTCAAAAGCACATATAGTGCGATTTAGCTTGATGTCAAAAATTTTGAAGTTTGACATAGCTAGGAGTTTAGGAAAACCTAACACCTTCACTAAAAATCATTTACTTAACAATCTATCTGTTCCTGTAATCCATAACACTCCATTCACACAAAACTATACCCAGTTCATCAAACCACACTTATGAGTTCATAAATTGCCACAATCATATGAGTTTAAGAACTTATCCTAGTCAGACCTTTGGCGTCCATTCGAGCTGAGAGGTTCATAAACATTTCATATAATTATGAGTCAAGAATGTCTCATAGGTATAAGTTTTAAGAACTCGAACTTAATCTTATATTCTCTATCTATGACCTATCTACCGTTATACACACGAGAATGGAGTCATCCTCTTAATGTGCATATAACAAATAGCGCTTGATACGTACATTTCAATGATTATCGATTGCTGTAAACTAAGTGGTTTTTACACCAAGTACAATTCGGCTCCCATACGAAGAATCATACAACTCACCCGACATGAGTCCTCAATTGAATCCCCATCTAACACTAACCCCATTCTCTATCTGAATTTAATTCAGATTTATAATTCTCTTCTCGGATCTGCACTCAATTGATAGTACAATTCATACACGCAATCTTTGTGTAAACTTTCCAATCATCGATTGATTCCTTCCGGGTCATTATAGCCTTATCGGATCACGGGTGATCTCATCGTATATATTACGATTTAGTTCTATATCTTGATCGCTTTTATTTTACGATCTCTCATAATCGCACTTTAGGTCTTTTAGACTCAATCTATTCCCCCACTACTGTTTAACTTTATAATCGAGTTAGGGAACTCGTGTCTTTACACTCGCCGAGATTCATCTTTGAATCTTATCGACCAACTAACTCTATATGAGTTAATACTTATCCTAATCATTGCGGTTATTAGTCTCGTGTATTCCTACCTAAGCTTCATAACCAATGACTTTGATACCAAACTCCGTGTGGCGACCCCAAATCCAGTACTTGAAACCCGAACTCGGTTCTCCACGATACCATTTCTTTAAACCTGAATAATACTAAATAATAATACATTCGAACTTAATTTACATACATCAAAGTTTACTTCCCCAGGTACGTGACCTTCAAATACATTCCTTACAATACTTGAATAGATACCAATACAACTATAACCATTAACTCATAATACACACTTATTCGATCGGCGTTCCTTTTCCTTTGTTTCGTGTTCGAGCCTTCAAAGTTGCTCATACATAATCGAAAACATTTAATTTAAGCAAGGATGAGCATTTAAGTGCCCAAACAAGTAATAACAATTATATATAAGCTGAAAGAATATAAGTATTCTCTTTACATAACACTTCTACAACAAATTGAAAGTTGTGAAGTAATATGTACTGATAAAAAATTCACATAACAACTCTCTTCAAATTCTTTAAATTTGGCTCTCTGCTCTACCCTTGAATAGGGTTTAAGAAACATACTATGAACATTCTTTTCATTTTGAAAAGGTTTAGCGGAATTCTATCCTCAAACCATTATAACTTACAGACGCGGAGGGTGATCATCACCCGTTGTACCTCTGATTGATCAATACTACATAACTTGAACGAAATTCATATCTCACTCTATCCTATCCATGCAAAAAATCTTCCCATATAGGGATGTTCATACATGCTCGGTTCCAAACCCGAAGGTTTTAATCTTGCTCAACAATAATATGTAATTCAACATATATATATATATACGGGTAATTGACAAAGGTGTATCAACATGTGAACAAATGTCATGATTATCCAAGTGGGGACACTTGTATAACCATTTATAGAAATCAATGAACAAAATATATATCTAAGCTAACATGTCGATAATCAAAGAGTACATAATCTGTACAGGGATAGAATAATTCTGAAACTTCTTACTCATGTCCATTGCATAAAGGAAGTGCAAAGGTAGGATACATCGATTCACGATTACAAATCTCAACTTAGGTTTTATCTCTTTATCACAACCTATCAATAATCAGATCATTCGTTCGATTAGAACAATATATCTTAACACATAGTACTGTCTATTACAGTCAGCACATAGTCCAATCACATAATCACAGTGATCATACTTTTAGTTCCTATTATATACTTGAAATATTTTTATACATTTTTCAAATATCTCATCCATGCTCTTACAATGAGTCTTTTTCTTTCTTTTATAAGGTTCGACATTTGTTTGCGCATCGGTGACTTTTTTATTTGCAAATTCGAGTCTAAGACTCTTAATCTATACCTCAACATCTCGTAAATATCGGACATTTTACTTTTAATCATTTTGAATTTTCCGTAAATTAAAAATTTAAAATAAATCAAATCATCACTCAAGGGCTTATAGTGATATAAATCATTACTATGGGTGCTCTTCATCAAATCTCGGACTTCATAACCTGGTTCTCAGTCACTAGTAGTTTGGCTTATTATAACTTTCAAACATCTAATCATAATTAAATGACTTAAACATTAAATAATTCCATTATCATTAATAATTAATTTATATTAAACTATTAATGAAACCATTGCTAAAATATAAAAGTTATTTATAATAACTCAAACTATTTTTAAAACATTTATATTACCCTTAAATGATTTTTAAAACAATTAAAATCATTTTAAATAATCACCATTAATATATAAATATTAATGTACTATTCATCCAAATATTAAAAGTCATTAATTATAACTTAAAATATTTTTAAATCCTTAATATCCTCTTTAAATGATTTTTAAATAAATAAAACTATTTTTAAACTATTTATTTAATAATAATTATTAAATAAACTAAATATCATTAATATTATCTTAATATCATTAATATTAAATTATTAATGAAATTATCCTTTAAATATTAAAAGTTATATTTTATAACTTAAAATATTTTTAAATACCTTAATTTCATTTAAAATAATTTTTATAATATTAAAATCATCTTTAAACTAAATTATTTAATATAATTATTAAATAACTTTAATATCATTAATATATAATTAATTAATGAAATTCATCACAAAATATTAAAAGTCATGGAAAATAACTCAAAATATTTTCTTATACCATAAATATTTTTCATGATTTTTCATGAATTAAAACTATTTTTAATTCATTTATTTAATATTATAATTAAATAAATAAATACCTTTTATATTTCAAAAATATTAAATATTTATGAAATATACTCAAAATAATTAAAACTATTTTCGAGACTTTAAAATAATTTTTCATAATTTATTTGGTATTTTTAATAATTAAAACTAATTTTTCTAATTTTTAAATTAATTTTAAAAATCGTAAATTAAAATAATTAAAAGCGTAAGCTAAAGGCCCCTATAGTGTGAAGTAACTGTCATTATAGGTGTTCTTGAGCCTACCCAGATCTTCGTAAGGCAGAACCGAGTGAGCTACTTTGACCGTGAATAACTCCCTCATCTTAAGGAATTTGGATAATCTATAAATTAGGTCTTGTAGAGGAAATACAAAACTACAAGATCCAACAAACATAACCTCTAAAAAACATCAGATCTGGGAGAAAACGAACCTCAAAGTAGCTGCCAAAGCTGTTCTTCACGTAAAACAGCTTCGAGGTGCCTACTTTGGACCTCTATAACTTGGTGATCGTGTAACATTTTTGTGCTCTATCACTTCTACTGTGTAGTAAACATGTAGGACTACAACTAAAAACCTTAACATAAACATAATACCATCAGATCTAACCAGAAATCTCCAGTCAAAGTGCACCACGGAAATTGTGCACAAAATTTCTGGATTCGCGATTTTGGCAGTTTTGGTCAACGGGGTTTTAACCGTTTATATCTTGTGATCTATATTAGATATGGCCTTGATTCTTTTTGCATATTAAAGACCTCATAACAAGCTACACATAACATCTTACAAAAACCAAAAACAGTAAATAACCACAGAGATATAAGGCTTGACATTTGCCCAAAAATAACTGAATTCGGTTTTACAAAAGTTGGAAAAACTTTGATTTTGGGCACTTTGATGTTATGGGTCTTGAATTTAACAACCTGTAACATTAATAGACTCCCTATTACACAACTTTAAACAATCAATTGCACCAATTAACATCGAATCAAGGATTTCTAGAATTTAGGTTTTTACCTTTTCTAGCTTTGATTTCTTGATTTTGATCCTTTGATGCTTCCGATTTGTTGTTGGTGTGAATGGGGCTTGATTATAGAATCGATATGGTAAGGAAATTTCGTAGGTTAAGCTTGAGAGAATGAAGCTAAGTGCTTGTGAATAAATAGGCCAAAAATGGTACATTTTCTCTCTTAGATCCATAAAATAATGTATGAAATGATTGTAATGGTTGATTGATGGTAATACTACAGCCCATAGTTGATTTCTAGATGGAATGGCCGGATTTTGTGGACATGTGGTAGCAATAAAGCATAATTAATGAAAATAATGCATTTCCCTCTCTTTAATCTATATAAAAATATAATAGATACATTGGATGCTACACTTGGATAATTCCATTGTTCATTTAGTCGATAACATGGTAGGTAAGCATGTTGGGCATTTTGTTACAAGATTCCATCAACAATGTAAGTAATAATACACTAAATAACCAAAAGGGCATTTTTGGTCATTTCACATATAATTTCAAGGGCATTTTTGTACAAGGCAATTAAATGTAATATTTAACCATTAGATTATAATTCTTACCATTTACCAATTAATTTCTATCCTTTGGTAAATTAAAACATTTATACAATAATATCGTAATTAAAAACCCGATAATTTTAAATTAGGTTTTCTATAGAAAATTAGGGTTTCTTAACGTCATCAATTAGGGTTTCTAATTGATCATTAGGGGTTCTCTAATTATCGTGTATGTTACTAACACGCCCCTTACAATCTCTAACTTCAACCGATTAAGGTTATAATAATTAGGGTTTGTCCTAATTATCAGCGTAAAAAAAATAGTAATTAGGGTTTTCTTCTAATTACCGACATTCGTGTACACAGTAACTTCATATACACAGTAAACTTCATATATACGATTGCTTACTAGGTCATTTCTCATAACTCGAAGTTTAGGGTTTCACAAAGACAAAGATCTTGTCTTTATGACCTAATTGACCGTCATTCCTCAATAATATATGTCCGCATATACACAGTACATAATTATTGTACTGTAAAATCATTATAATAATAATATAATATTATTATTCTCATCTCTTGATCACAATCCCAATTCAGGGTTTGGATCTCATATCTGACTTCTCTTTCGCATATCAATAATACTTGATTTAAATATTCTGAACAATTCATATAATAAAATATATATTATATAAGTTCTAATTATCACTTCATATATTATTTCCAATCATGTTATCATGGAAAATAATTAATAATAACATTTCGGCTTATAGAAATTTATTACCATATAATTTGTGATAATTAATAATTCCAAAATTATTTCTAATTTTTCAAGTAATAAATGTATTCACATTTATTGTTCACTTTACTTGACACTTAGTCTCGTCATTAAATAAAAAAATTTATACGCAAAATTTCTTATTTATTTTATATAGAAATTTCAGGTTATTACATTCACCCTCCTTATATAAGGATTCCGTCCCCTAATCACCGCTTTTAAAAACTCATACGCGTAAGGGTACATAGCATATAATCATCAGACGTAGATCTCGATTATACTTGATCGAATCGATCTTTAATTATTCATCATAACACTTGTCTATCCGATTAAGCGTAAATATAAGATATATAAGTTATTCAAATAAGACTGAGTTTCGTTTCCAGCTACCACCGTATCCTGGACCGCCATGTTGTAAACCCTGAGTTTTTTCGTTGGAGTTCTTTGGTTGAGTTTGGTCTCGAAATTGCTAACGCCCCACCGCTTCTCCCCGTGGTTACGTTCCCTGCCTCCATTCCCCTCTTTGGACAGTTCTTCACCTTATGCTCAGTCGATCCACATATGAAGCATCCACTGATCATCCTTGAGTTGGGGCAGTTGGGAGAGATATGACCCTCTTGCCCGCACTTGTAGCATACAAACTTGCCCTTCAGACACTCGCCAAAGTGATTCTTCCCGCAGTTCTTGCACTGCACTACCTGCTTCTTTATACCTTCCTGCTTTACTTGCATTTTCTCAGAAAAATTCCTCATTCTTTTCTCACCCCTATTCCCACTACTACTTTCTATCTTTAATTGCTTCCCCGACTTGCTTTTGTTCTTCTTCTCCTTATGGTAGAGGCTCATGGCCTCACTTCCTTGTTCAAAGAATGATAGCCTTCTCCATGAGTGCTGCTAAAAGTATTGATTTGCAAGATCGACACCTTATCAGAGAGCCGTGGTTTTAAGCCCACTCAAATCTCCTTGCCTTCCTAGGCTTTGTATCCACTTGATGTGGAGCAAATCTAGCTAACTCATTAAATTTTGCAGATACTCCGCAATAATATCATGTTATCCTGCTTTTAACTCTGTGAACCTCACCTCCATTCTAGATCGCATACTAACAGAGAGATAGTTTTGAAAAATAAATCCTTAAACCTATCCCAAGTAATTTCTTCTCCCCGCCTGAGTCTTATTTGCCTCCCACCAAAAGTTAGCTTCCCTTTCATCATATAAGTGGCAAAAGCGGTCTTTTGCCCCTCATCTACCTTAGCGATTCTAACGCCTTCTCTATCTCCTTCACCCAAGTCCAGGCTTCTATAGGGTGGTGATCCTCGAATCTCGTGGTCCTACGGCTTTGAAGTCTTTGAATTTCGCCAAGCAATTGTCTGGGTGGTTTCCATAATCGGTGTTCCTCTTTGCGATAGCTTTGAGCTACCATGTTTGCAAAGTTTTGCATCGATTCTTCTTTGTCCGTTGCTCCTCAAAGATTAGTAGATTCTTCTATCCTTTGGTTTCGAGTTTGACGTCTTGGCGGCATTATCCGTTAAATAAAACCATAAATTATACCCTTACATTTTAAACCTTATTGCATAAGATTAATGTATTAAACTCGTTTCATTTCTCAAACTTAGATTCATATTTATTTATCGAATATTTACACAAAGACATCCTCGCTTTAATCAATGACTATCCCTTTTGTGACTATTTAAAGTCTGGATTTAAAATCTTAACCAACATAAAAGTTAAAAATAGTTCATTAATTATCACACATATTACATACATAACCCATACTACTTATTTACCAAGCCTTTTTCTGGACATTCATTCGCTCGATGTCCCTCCATCCCACAATTAAAACATCCACCTTTCTTGTAGTTGGGGCAACGAGGAGAGGTGTGTCCTTCACGGATGTGTCGCTTGAGGCT
This sequence comes from Panax ginseng, assembly GCA_020205605.1. Classification (NCBI taxonomy): domain Eukaryota; kingdom Viridiplantae; phylum Streptophyta; class Magnoliopsida; order Apiales; family Araliaceae; genus Panax; species Panax ginseng. The sequence goes on from CM035132.1 coordinate 139,567,714, forward strand.
CCATCCGGTTAATTTGGATTTTGAGCTTATCCCGCTTCTTCCATTGTTTCCATTAACGCCGACGATCAACTTTTCTATCTCCCACAACCTTTCCAATGAAGAAACCTTGTTCTCCAAATCCTGCACCTCCGTTGATGCTTGAGCAGCTTCAACTTTAGTTTCTGAATCACTATCCAACATTTCTGGATCTGATGCTACATTTTTCCACGATAGCCACCTCGTCCGATTTGGGTTCCTAGTGAGCTTCTATTTCATCTGTTGGCCTCGATATTAGCTCGGGGTGTGAATATGATCCTTCTTATTCCACATATCTTTCTCACCAGACATCTACATACATAAGTTACCCTGATTAACATATAGTATATATACACAGCAATCAAGAGTTCTATATACGTTGTCTCTTATTTTGATTGACGATAAATTTATTCAATTCTCATCAACGCCTATCTCTGCCGAAAGGCAGCTCCATCCACTCTGCATCGAATCGCATGAAGGTGATGACTAAGCCTGGTCCAAGGTATATATCTGGTGTCTTTGGCTTCTATTTAAACCTTCAACTGTCTTATCTGAATATCTCCTCTCGCTCCAACCTCCCTCATAACTCTAATTAACTCTATACGTGCTTACAACATTCACACATATCATCACATGCTACCCAATACACCTCTCACAAGAGTAAAAGTTTTCAAATTGTCTTTGAGGGTCATATAGACCATGAACACATAGTTTTAAATTGGTATTCATACAAGTAAAACAAAACATTACCCGGTATGTTTACAATCACAAAGAAGGTAAACTACCATTAATAATACTTTAGGTGATTAGCCTAAACCCCTACCCCTACGCCATGCATAACGTATTAATCATACCTAGCGAATATTTACGCCCATTAGATTGGATCATTTATCCAAACAACATTGTTCACCTCGGTCTTATCATAGGATTCCGCACCAAACAATTTGGTTCAGAAATTTCTTTCAATGAACACTTAGAGTTTTCATAAACATTAGTCTAGCCGATTCAAATAGCATAGACTCATATCAATAATTCAATTCAATCAATTATTTAGATGTAGCCAAACCCCGTTGGCAAATTAAACTTTTGAAAACATTTTCGAGAATGACGTCATGATGCCGTCATCATTAACAATCCGTTGAGGATGCCGTCATTGTATGACTTTGTCATAACACATCATACAATAGTGGAACAACGACTTGGTCAAATTCACACTAAGTATTCTGTATTTATAACTCCATCACATTTTTATCATCTTTGCACCAAAGTTACATGGTACATGAGTGATAATTAAAACAAATTTTGATATTTCAAATCATTTTTGCGTCTAGCCAAAATAAGTAGCATAGAATCAGTACTTTAAACCGTTTCAAAAATGATTACGAGTCTACATTTTGTTTTCAAAAGCACATAGTGCGATTTAGCTTGATGTCAAAAATTTTAAAGTTTGGCATAGCTAGGAGTTTTAGAAAACCTAACACCTTCACTAAAAATCATTTACTTAACAATCTATCTCATTCCTCGTAATCCATAACACTCCATTCACAAAACTATACCCGGTTCATCAAACCACACTTATGAGTTCATAAATTGCCACAATCATATGAGTTTAAGAACTTATCCTAGTCGGACCTTTGGCGGCCCATTCACGAGGGGTTCATAAACATTTCATATAATTATGAGTCAAGAATGTCTCATAGGTATAAGTTTTAAGAACTCGAACTTAATCTTATATTCTCTATCTATGACCTATCTACTGTTATACACACGAGAATGGAGTCATCCTCTTAATGTGCATATAACAAATAGCGCGACACGTACATTTCAATGATTATCGGCCCGTAAACTAAGTGGTTTTTACACCAAGTACAATTCAGGCTCCCATACGAAGAATCATACAACTCAATGCCCGACATTTGTCCTCAATTGAATCCCCATCTAACACTAACCCCATTCTCCATACGAATTTAATTCGTATTTATAATTCTCTTCGGATCTGCACTCAATTGATAGTACAATTCATACACGGCAATCTTGTTGTAAACTTTCCAATCATCGATTGATTCCTTACGGTCATTATAGCCTTATCGGATCAGGGTGATCTCATCGTATATATTACGATTTAGTTCTATATCTTGATCGTTTTATTTTACGATCTCTCATAATCGCACTTTCGGTCTTTTAGACTCAATCTATTCCCCACCATTGTTTAACTTTATAATCGAGTTAGGGAACTCGTGTCTTTACACTCGCCGAGATTCATCTTTGAATCTTATCGACCAACTAACTCTATATGAGTTAATACTTATCCTAATCATTGCGGTTATTAGTCTCTTGGTATTCCTACCTAAGCTTCATAACCAACAACTTTGATACCAACTCGTGATTTACCCCAAATCCGTGTACTTGAAACCCGAACTTCGGTTCTCCACGATACCATTTCTTTAAGCTAAATAATACTAAATAATAATACATTCGAACTTAATTTACATACATCAAAGTTTACATCCCAGTGCACGTGACCTTCAAATACATTCCTTACAATACTTGAATAGATATCAATACAACTATAACCATTAACTCATAATACACACTTATTCGATCACCTTTCTTTTCCTTTGTTCGTGCTCGAGCCTTCAAAGTTGCTCATACATAATCGAAAACATTTAATTTAAGCAAGGATGAGCATTTAATGCCCTGACAAGTAATAGCAATTATATATAAGTTGAAAGAATATAAGTATTCTCTTTACATAACACTTCTACAACGAATAGAAAGTTGTGAAGTAATCAGATCTTGATAAAAAAAATTCACATAACAACTCTCTTTCAAATTCTTTAAATTTGGCTCGCTCTACCCTTGAATAGGGTTTAAGAAACATACTATGAACATTCTTTTCATTTTCAAAAGGTTTAGCGGAATTCTATCCTCAAATCATTATAACTTACAGTACGCGGAGGGTGATCTTCCCGTTGTACCTGTATTGATCAATACTACATAACTTGAACGAAATTCATCGCTCACTCTATCCGCCTTGTGCAAAAATCTTCCCAGATCTTTATAAGGAAGAACCGAGTGGGCTACTTTGACCGTGAATAACTTTCTCATCTTAACGAATTTGGACAATCTATAATTGGGTCTTGTAGAGGAAATACAAGACTACAAGATCCAACAAACATAAACTCTAAACAACATCAGATCTGGGAGAAAACGAACCTCAAAGTAGCTGCCAAAGCTGTTCTTCACGAAAAACAGCTTCGAGGTGCCTACTTTGGACCTCTATAACTTGGTGATCGTGTAACATTTTTGTGCTCTATCACTTCCAGTGTGTAGAAAACATGTAGGACTACAACTACAAACCTTAACATCAACATAATACCATCAGATCTAACTAGAAATCTCCAGTCAAAGTGCACCACGAAAACTGTGCACAAAATTTCTGGATTCGCGATTTTGGCAGTTTTGGTCAACGGGGTTTTGACCGTTTATATCTTGTGATCTATAATAGATATGGCCTTGATTCTTTTTGCATCTTAAAGACCTCATAACAAGCTACACATAACATCTTACAAACACCAAAAACAGTAAATAACCACAGAGATATAAGGCTTGACATTTGCCCAAAAATAAAAGAATTCGGTTTTACAAAAGTTGGAAAAACTTTGATTTTGAGCACTTTGATGTTATGGGTCCTGAATTTAACAACCCAGAACATTAATAGACTCCCTATTACACAACTTTAAACAATCAATTGCACCAATTAACATCGAATCGAAGGATTTCTAGAATTTAGGGTTTTTACCTTTTCTAGCTTTGATTTCTTGATTTTGATCCTTTGATGCTTCTGATTTGTTGTTGGTGTGAATGGGGCTTGATTATAGACTTATATGGTAAGGAAATTTCATAGGTTTAAGCTTGAGAGAATGAAGCTAATTGCTTGTGAATAAATAGACCAAAAATGGTACATTTCTCTCTCTTAGATCCATAAAATAATGTATGAAAATGATCAGAATGGTTGATTGATGGTAATACTACATGTTTCATAGGTGATTTCTAGATGGAATGGTTGGATTTTGTGGACATGTGGTAGCAATAAAGCATAATTAATGAAAATAATGCATTTCCCCTCTCTTTAATCTATATAAAAAATATAATAGATACATTGGATGCTACACTTGGATAATTCCATTGTTTGTTAGCTGATAACATGGTAGGGTAAGCATGTTGGGCATTTTGTTACAAAAATTCCATCAACAATGTAAGTAATAATACACTAAATAACCAAAAAGGGCATTTTGGTCATTTCACATATAATTTCAAGGGCATTTTTGTACAAGACAATTAAATGTAATATTAAACCATTAGATTATAATTCTTACCATTTACCAATTAATTTCTATCCTTTGGTAAATTAAAACATTTATACAATAATATCGTAATTAAACCCGATAATTTTAAATTAGGGTTTTCTATAGAAAATTAGGGTTTCTTAACGTCATCAATTAGGGTTTCTAATTGATCATTAGGGTTCTCTAATTATCTGTGTATGTTACTAACACGTTCCTTACAATCTCTAACTTCAACCGATTAAGGTTATAATAATTAGGGTTTGTCTAATTATCGCCGTAAAAATAGTAATTAGGGTTTTCTTCTAATTATGACATTCGTGTACACAAGAATTTCATATACTGAGTAAACTTCATATATACGATGCGCTACTCGGTCATTTCTCATAATCGAAGTTTAGGGTTTCACAAGACAAAGATCATTGTCTGTATGACCTAATTGACCGTCATTCCTCAATAATATCTGTCCGCATATACACAGTACATAATTATTGTACTATAAAATCATTATAATAATAATAATATAATATTATTATTCTCATCTCTTGATCACAATCCCAATTCAGGGTTTGGATCTCATATCTGACTTCTCTTTCGCATAGCAATAATACTTGATTTAAATATTCTGAACAATTCATATAATAAAATATATATTATATAAGTTCTAATTATCACTTCATATATTATTTCCAATCATGTTATCATGGAAAATAATTAATAAAAACATTTCGGCTTACAGAAATTTATTACCATATAATTTGTGGTAATTAATAATTCCAAAATTATTTCTAATTTTTCAAGTAATAAATGTATTCGCATTTATTGTTCACTTTACTTGACACTTAGTCTCGTCATTAAATAAAAAAATTTATACGCAAAATTTCTTATTTATTTTATATAGAAATTCTCGGGTTATTACACAAGACATAAGGTAAGGATTAGATTTAATTTGGGCTCACCACATGCAAATAGGCAATAGACCCAAAAATAACTTGCAAGCCTATATAGCAAATTAAGGGAGCCTCATATTTAAAATGTGGACTATAAATATTCATAATCTCTTATTTACCAAATTTGATTAGGCTAACAAGATAGCACTCACATCATTAAAGTAGTGATTCCATATATTTTAATAAATCTTGGTAGAACACCATTAACTTTATTTATCACCAAATAATACTTTTTGAATAAAATAAATTATATCACAGTGTAATTATTTCCTTAAACACCTATGTAGCTTCATATTAGAAATTTATCTCAACTAAGCCATGTTGGTTTTCCTTTTCATTTTTGAGATTTATATAACACTACATTAATGTATATCCTCATCTTTTTCTTTACCCTTCATAATTCAAGATGCTAAATAAACTATTAAGTAAATAATAGTTTTGTCACAATGAGAAGTAACATAATAAAAAAAGAAATTGTATACACAAAATTTGACATTATAATAGCAGAGTATTACATAGAATTTTCTGAGGCATTACTGTATTAGTCAATCCAAAAGACATGATTAGGAATTTGTAATGCCCGTACCGAGTTCTGAAAGCAGTCTTTGCAATGTAATAAGTTTTAATCGTTAACTGATGATATCTGTAACGAAGATCGATCTTTGAAAAGAATTTAGCGCCTTGCAACTAGTCAAATAGGCCATCAATACGAGGCAACGGGTACCTATTTTTGACGGTGACATGATTCAACTCCCAATAATCAATAAAAAGTCGCATACTCCCATCTTTCTTCTTTACGAATAGAACATGAGCAACCCAAGGAAACGTACTAGGACGAATGAAACCAATGTCTAACAATTCCTGCAGTTGGGGTTTTAACTCCTGAAGTTCAATAGGAGCCATTCGATATGGGGCGTTGGAAATGGGTTTGGTACCAGGTTCAAGGTCGATACAAAATTCGATTTCACGCTCTGGGGGTAGGCCAGGAAGTTCTTCATCGAATACGTCAGGAAATTTATTAACAATAGAAATATCATTCAAATCTGACGTAATTTTGTTGAAATCCGTGACATGGGCTAAGAAAGCTTGACATTTGTTTTTTAATAAACAAATAGCTTTATGACTTGATATGACAGTGATTGACTTTAGTGGGTTGGTTGCTTGAATTTGCATAATAGGTTGGTCAGGAATATGAAAGCTAATAACTTTACAAAAAAATCAATTTTAGCATGATGAGTTGTTAACCAATCAATCCCTAAAATCACATCAAATGTAAGTATTTTCAAAGAGATGAGATCAACAGGTAATCTGAGGGTGACGATTTGAATCAAACAAGATTTATAAAGAGTGGATGTAATGAAGGTTTCTCCCAACAGAGTTTCAACAGATAAGTCAAAATCTAATTTCTCCAGAGTTAAATTTAAACGTGGAGCACAAGTAGGAGAAATAAAAGAATGTGTATAAACGATATTAAATAAGGTATTGACTTCGCAAGAGTTTATGATTAGCTTACCCGTGATAATTTCGTTCGGGTTCCTTGCTTTTTGGGAGGTCACGAAAAATGCTCTCCCTTGAACTACCGGCTTTGACTTGTCTAGGACGACCTTTGGTGTCTCCATCCCAGCTGGACTTGACTTCACTGCATGATAAAATCGGGCTAGGTGACCTTTTCTTCTATAATTATAACATGCTTTGGACTACATCATGTAGTTTGGACTGATGTGTCCCTCCCCTCCGTATTTGAAGTATACGATCGGTGGTCGTTCTCCTTCCTTGAAAACGGGTGTTGGTGTTGCTATCTTTTCCATCATTGTTGAACCTTCTCTTCTTAAAAATTCCACTTCTATTGTCTTGGCCATGATTACCACCGAAGTGGTTACCATTTCTGGCATGTTGATTGCCTCCACTTTTGTTGTCACCGCTTCTATGACTGCTACCACTAGTATTATCGATATGTCGGATGCTCTCTCTTGGTTAGATTGACTCATTATCGCGCTCTAATAACTGAGCCCTATTCACAACATCTGAATACAAGCAAAGTTTGTGAGAAATGAGGTATTGACGTATTTCGGGTTTCAAACCTCGCAGAAACATTTGCGTCATTCTCTCCTCATTATCTACCAAATGGGATGTAAACCAGGATAACTCCGTAATTTTAGCCTCGTACTACGATACGGTCATATTGTTTTGCTCCAACTTGATGAACTCCACCTCCTTCATGTGACGAATACTTTCGGGAAAGTACTTATGTAGAACAGTTCTTGGAACTTCTCCCAAGACATCTTTAGTGCGGCATGTTGAGTACGTTTTACAGATTCCCACCAGTAATCTGCCTCTCCTCTCAACATAAAGGTGGCAAAGGGAACCTTTTGCTCCTCGGAGCATCCCAAGACATCAAATATCTTGGTGATCTGCTTTATCTACTTCTCTACCTTATGTGGTTCTGCCTTTTCCCAAAAACACAAGTGGTCTCAGCTCCTTGAATTGCTTAGCGATGACCATCCTAGAGTTGCCAGTGTTTCCACCTGCATTTTGAACAGGAGTCTCTCTTGCCTGATGTTGCACGAATTCCAGAAAGCTCCTAAACTTTCCGTGTTATACCCGCGAATTTTAATAAATTATAATATTGAGAATAAAGATTGATTGAATATTTATTTGAATATATATATATATAGTGTTGGCATGAGTTATGGTAATTAATTTAATTGAGTAAGCATGTGATAATTATGCAATGTAGTAGAAGTGATGAAAAGCCTAGTTTAGGCTTGTGAAATTATGCCTAGTATGGCAAGGTAGTGAAATGAGAAGTACTAATTTAATTAATGATGAAATTAATTAGTACTATTAATAATTAAATAAATACATAATATGATTGACTAATTCCTATTATTATTCATTAATTATCATGAACAATAACATGTAAGGAGAAATGATATATAATAAGATTTTTCATTCAATATAAAATGAGGTGTGACAATTGGAATGTAAATAATTATTATATGAAACTATATGGTAAAGGTAAGTTTGACTTAAGTAATTTACTAAGTTGTATGAAAGAGTCTTATGTGACCCCGTGATGTGTGTGGGAGTATTTAATAGTATTCTAAACCTATGAGAAAAAATAACTTTGTCTAAATAAATAATTAATATTAAATGATTATTTTAATAATTATGTAGAATTAGAATAATAAGTAATATTGTTACCCAACTAAATTATATCCTGGTCTAATGTAAATATCATTTAAAATAAACCAATGTACATGGATTATATAATTCTAAGTGTAATGTATGAGTGGGTGTATATGCTCATTTGGGGACAAATATCAAATAAACCCCTATATGCTAATAATAATATGAAATGCTGAGTTTTAAGGGTAGTGTCCCAAATTGAGAGTCATTTCTTCATCACATAAAACTCAAAAAGGCTAGCTAGCTAACTTAATTCTTTTTCTCTAAAATCCATAGCTTCCAAATGATCAAAAGGGGAGTGGGTTGAATAGTGTGTAGGATTTGATTTTCCACCAACTTCTCATAAACCATTAGTTTCTTCTTCATTCCATTGAGCAAAGTTCCAATGTTGGTCAATAAGTTTCCCTATAAATGAAGCTAGTTTCATTCTCAGACTTCTTGTTGATTACTCTGTGAAGTTCAGAAATTTGTGTGTGCGAATGTTGTTGAGTTGGAGAAAAAACTTGAGATTGAAAGAAAAAAATTTACTTCACAAGGTAATATACCTCCATATGTTCTTAAATTCATGTTTTACAAAGTTCTTAGAAAAGTACTAAAATACTTGTTTTTAGTTGAAAAGTTTATGGTTGAAGCATCATAGAATGTGTCAATTGATGCTAGACATTGTTAATATGGTTAAGTACAAAATCAACAAATGTTAAATGAAGTAAATTGGTCAGTTAACGAATCTGTAGTGAAGAGAATCGCTAAATGTGTTAAACTTTGGAAAAATGGCATAAATCTTGAATTGATTCTTGAATGTGATTGTTTATATGTTTGGAATTGTTAGAAGCATGCTAGAGATGTTTAGTAATAAGTTTATATCAATTAAGTATCATTACATTGTTGTTTGGATGGGAGTTTTGAATGTTAGCTCATAGCAGGGGACTGTTATTGTTTTAACTGCAGTAGCCATGTGTGACGCCCCCAAAATAGGTCCACACGACCCATTCTGAGTGGCCAGATATCACACTATAAAAATCAAATACAAACTTCATTTATATTAATCGTTGAACTGTCAAAAGAAAGTAATGACATACGAGATAAGCTCTGAGTTTTAATACAATATTATCTCGTAGACAGTATCCAACTCAAATTATTACAATGCCATATAAAATACATCAGCAAATATTTTAAGACCCCAAAGAAGAATGAGAAGATTACTATCATATTCATTCTAATGAGGTGCACTTTTGACGCTTTCAAAGTCGGGTTCTCATCACCCTATTGTTGTTCGCCAAAATCAATTATTAAGTGACGTATAAAATACGACACACACATCTTAGGTCCTCAATACAATTATCATTTGTATGTCATCGTTTTATAATGTATTGAGAAACTTCGATAGTCTCGGACCATCACACTATTTCCCTGTTATCCCCGTTCGACCCAGCTACACTCTTATTACCTGAAAGGAATTGTAAAGCAAAAGGGTGAGCACAACTAGCCCAATAAAGAATATCATGACTAAAGATAATTTAAATATCAATAGCTTTTGTCAATAATAAATCAGAGATTTAGAACATATGGTATATGATAAAACTTTTCAACCATAGTTGCAAATGAACGAGCAATCCATTAAAGAGTCAAATAGACCATCGTGTCTATTATCTTCTCCATGTTAAAAGTCCACCAATAATGTTTTATCCTCAGTAGCATCAATCAACAATTTCGCCCACAATTATATGAATAACTCTTAATCATAATTGTGATTACAATTTCCTTTTCGCACCCAGGACGAAGATAATTTTCATCACCTATCTTCACCTGAAACATCAAAAATCATGGTTATACCAAATCACAATTCCTACTCATAATCATACTCACAAATTCATCTTTGCACTACGGTAAAAGATATACAACTGTATAACCAATAATGCTGAGACTCAGCTTAATAAATAAACCACATCATCGAATCATCCCTGTACTACGACCAAGGATATTCATTAAATCATATCCATGAATTAGTATTTCATTGATGAGACGCAACTCAATAATTAAACCACATCATTGAATCATCCATGCACTACAGGCCAAAGATATTCGTTAATATCATGACCACAAATTATCTATGCACTACGGGCTAAAGATAATCGTGTTTTCATCAACGGTCCTGATCATGCCATAAAATAATTCATCTTTTCACTCTTGGCCGAAGAGAATCCATAGCCATAATCATACCGAAAACTGTCCATCAATGCACTACGGGCCAATGAGGACTTTTTCCACATCATTTGTAACATTACTGTCATGATTATACCGAATAATCCCTGGTCATAATCATACCAAGTCCATCTATGCACTACAGGCTACAGATGACTTTCAACATAATATAAACATGAGAATGATGTCAATGATATAAGCATTAATCAAACGAAAACAAGGATAAATATTAAAGACTTTAAATTTATCAAAATATTATCAATCACTTAATAAACTCATAATCTAATATTATAACAATATTTTAATCACTTCTTAAACTTATAAACAATTTATTTCAATTGTTTACATTATACCAAATAATGCATTTAATCATTCAAAAATGTCATACTCATAAGATTTCATCACCAATGATTAAATCCCTCATCAAAAATATTTCATTTCTGGGATTTAGCAGAATATAATCCCATAATGAACATATATTTTTCTCAAAATTTTTAAAATTCATTTACTATTTTTTAAAAATTAATTTATAATTAATTCCTTAAGAAATTAGCTACCTCAAGTTTAACTCCAGAAATTCCCAAATATTGGCAGGATCTTACACATGTTAACATGAGCTTCCAGTTTAAATTTCATGGTCATCGGAGTTATAGAACTACGGTTATAGCGTTTTTCGTCGGAAAAATCTAAATATTGAAATGGTCATAACTTGCTGATTTTAAGTCAGAATGAGCTCTTTTTTGGACAGGAGGTACCTTATACTATATACTTTCATGTCCCAAAAGCCCAGAATTTTTCTCACAAATTAAGTGGTCTAAACAGCCCTTCTAAAAATCTAGACAGTAGCGTTTTGGTAATTTCCAACTTTTGACTCCTTTGCTAAAATCAGTCCACACAAAAATTTACAATACCTTTTCCAGTGATTCCACTTGGAGATGCTACAAAACTCATAGATCTAACTCTAGAACTTGACCACACTCAAAAATTCAAAATATAATAGGAGATATGGTCAATTGAATTTCATGTTCCATTTTCACCAAAATCTGATTTTCAACCCTTTGTGATTTCTAAGAAACTTTCATGTTTTCACATAATAACCAACATAACTCATCATAACACTTACTAATACTTCATATACCCATGATTTTCATCAGTCCAATGCTTTTATTATGACTCTCATCATAATCAACGTAACTAGATCATTTCCATAATTTAATAAGGAATGAATATAAATGATCATTCACCATGCATGTGATACTTCGCATAGACATGTTATTCCAACAGAATAATAAATAACGGAACCAGGTCCGGCATAAAATGCACATACATGATATTCCAACAGAATAATGAAGACGGAACCAGGTCCAGCAGAAAACGCACAGACAGAATATTCCAACAGAATAATAAAGAATGGAATAATAACTGAATTTCACCATTTATGCAGTGCCAGATAGACAAAAGTTATTCCAAATGGTAATAATAAATAATGGAATAATGGAAGAATTTCACCAACTATAGGGTAGTCCACAGATACAAAGTTATTCCAATGTAATAATAAAGAATGGAATAACAGAAGTTCTCTTCATGAATACAAAAGAAATAATACCCCTTACGAGTACAACAAATAATATCCCTTACCTCAAAGAATTAGTACTTCGGAATGAAAGGTCGGAAGTGATGTTAAATGAAACTTGTACTGAACAGCAATTCCCAAAGTATCTAAATACTCACAAAATACGCTCGATAATATAGAGAGAGAAAGAGAGAAAGCTTATGTTTTTGGTGTGATTTTCAATTCTAACTTAGCCCTCTATTTATAGGAAAATGTTAGCACAAGCAACTTGACTTGACCTTGCTACCGATGGCTTTACTCGCTACTATTGCCACCCACCACATTTAAAATAAAATTCAAAGACATTTCTTCACCAACCACAAGTGGGGCCCAGTCAATTCTAGAATTTTCTACCAAAATCATTTATAAACCTAATTTTCAATCACCACCTCTTAAAATTCATAACAAATCATACGCTCATTTTAAAGATTCAAAATTTGTGGACATATACTAAACTTATATATGTATAACATATCCAAAAATCACAACGATCCAACGGTCAGATTAAAATTTATAACTCACGCAATATATCTCAAGAACAGTGATTTAATTTTTAATACTTCCATTCCGACAAGAACACCTCAACTTTAATTCCTTCAATTATATCCACATAAAATAAATATAACCATCAATTATAAAATAAATATATTCTTATCATATAAATCAATAATTAATTATTCACAAATAATATTAGAGAATCACAATTATGACAACCAGGCCGTTCCCAGGAAAGAGAGGGCTTTCCTATAAGGATTTCTCCTTACTGGCGCGCAATTAGGTGACCAAACCTCTCCTTAGACAGAACTTTCTAGACATTGCCAATAATGCTATCTAATAATATTATTCAAATAATATGAATTATTGATATGATAATGAGAAATACTGTGCAGCGACAATTATTGAAACAACAATAATATAAAATATCAATGCATCAATTATTGAATCAATAAAATAAAATATTGAACAGTAATTACTGTAACAATTATTGAGTAGTGCCTTCATACGTAAGAATCAATAATTCAAAAATACACTACAATACCGTGTGCTACTATATAACCACGCGTATTACTGTATTTTAACCACCGGGTATTCCAACAGTGTTAACGATAACAACTACGCCGTTATTTATAAAAACTCATACTTTGTCATTTTCTTATCCGACGTTACTCCGTTATGGGGCCCACAATTGACTGCGCCGTCGTACGGATATTCCCAACAAAAAGAATATTCCATGACCAAATGAATATTCCCCGACAAAAATGAATATTTTATAACCACTTGCTTATTTTGTAAAATTTTCACATTTCACCCATAACTTTAAACTTTTATCAATTTAACTATTTACCAAAATAAAAAAAGTTGAATACTTTTATTTCATAAAATTCGGGGTCTCACAATCTCCCATCCTTAAGAAATTTTGCCCTCAAAATTTACGTACGTACCTGGTATTCGAAGAGATGAGAATACCTTGCTTTCTTTTCGGATTGTACCTTCCCGGTTATATCCTCTATATCATGATTTTTCCATTTCTCATCTCCTGTATTTCAGATATCATTCTAGAATATATCTTCAAAATAAAGGTTAATTGACATATCACAGATTGTCAACTTATCAAGTAAAAATTTTGGCTTAGGTAAGTCACACACTAGCGAAGTATATTACTCGTCTCTCCCCTCCTAGTTCTAGACTCATATCTCCGCCATCGACCATATCCCTAAGCTCTGATACCAATTGTGACGCCCCCAAAATAGGTCCACATGACCCATTCTGAGTCGCCAGATATCACACTATAAAAATCAAATACAAACTTCATTTATACAATTGTTGAACTGTCGTGCAGAGTAGGACAACAGATAAGCTGTGAGTTTTAATACAATATTGTCTCGTAGACAGTATCCAACTAAAATTATTACAATGCCATATAAAATATAGCAGCAAATATTTTAAGACCCCGAAGAAGAACGAGAAGATTACTATCATATTCATTCTAATGAGGTGCACTTTTGACGCTTTCAAAGTTGGGTTCTCATCACCCTATTGTTGTTCGCCAAAATCAATTATTAAGTGACGTATAAAATACGACACACACATCTTAGGTCCTCAATACAATTATCTATTGCATGTTATGCCATTTTATAATGTATTGAGAAACTTCGACAGTCTCGGACCATCACACTATTTCCCTGTTATCCTCGTTCGACCCAGCTACACTCTTATTACCTGAAAGGAATTGTGAAGCAAAAGGGTGATCACAACTAGCCCAGTAAAGAATATCATGACTAAAGATAATTTAAATATCAATAGCTTTTGTCAATAATAAATCAGAGATTTAGAACATATGGTAGATGATAAAACTTTTCAACCATAGTTGCAGCGGAACGAGCAATCCATTAAAAGAGTCAAATAGACCATCAGGTCTATTATCTTCTCCATGTTAAAAGTCCACCAATAATGTTTTATCCCTATAACATCAATCAACACTTCCTGTCCACAATTATATGAATAACTCTTAATCATAATTGTGATTCTGAATTTCCTTTTCGCACCCAGGACGAAGATAATTTTCATCACCTATCTTCACCTAAAACATCAAAAATCATGGTTATACCAAATCATAATTCCTACTCATAATCATACTCACAAATTCATCTTTGCACTACTGTCAAAGATATACAACTGTATAACCAATAACAAATAGTTCATCTTTGCACTACAGGCCAAAGATATACAACTGTAAAACCAATAATGCAGAGACTCAGCTTAATAAATAAACCACATTATCGAATCATCTCTGCACTACGACCAAGGATATTCATTAAATCACATCCATGAATTAATATTTCATTGCTGAGACTCAGCTAAATAATTAATCCACATCATCGAATCATCCCTGCACTACAAGCCAAGGATATTCGTTAATATCGCGACCACAAATTATCTATGGACTACGGGCCAAAGATAATCGTGTTTTCATCAACGGTCCTGATCATGCCAAAAGTATTCATCTTTGCACTCTTGGCCGAAAAGAATCCATAGCTATAATCATACCAAAAACTGTCCATCAATGCACTACGGGCCAATGAAGACTTTTTCCACATCATTTGTAACATTACGGTCATGATTATACCGAATAATCCCTGGTCATAATCATACCAAGTCCATCTATGCACTACAGGCCACAGATGACTTTCAACATAATATAAACATGAGAATGATGTCAATGATATAAGCATTAATCAAACGAAAACAAGGATAAATATTAAAGACTTTAAATTTATCCAAATATTATCAATCACTTAATAAAATCATAATCTAATATTATAATAATATTTTAATAACTTCTTAAACTTATAAATAATTTATTTCAATTGTTTACATTTTACCAAATAATGCATTTAATCATTCAAAAATGCCATACTCATAAGATTTCATCACCAATGATTAAATCCTCATCAAAAAATATGCATATACCTTATATAGGATTTCCAACCCATAAAATCCTATTTTCCAACTTTGTTACTTCACATAACATATTTAACTCATATGTTCGTAATTAAATTATTTTTATGAAAATACAAATCGGTCCCAAAAATATTTCTTTTACGGGATTTAAAGAATATAATCCCATAATGAACAAATATTTTTCTAATTTTTAAAATTCATTTACTATTTTTCAAAAATCAATTTATAATTAATTCCTTAAGAAATTAGCTACCTCAAGTTTAACTCCAGAAATTCCCAAATATTGGAAGGATCTTACACATGTTAACATGAGCTTCAAGTTTAAATTTCATGGTCATCGGAGTTATAGAACTCCGTTTATAGCGTTTTTCATCAGAAAAATCTAAATATTGAAATGGTCATAACTTGTTCATTTTAAGTCGGAATGAGTTCATTTTTGGACAGGAGGTACCTTATACTATATACTTTCATGTCCCAAAAGGCCGGAATTTTTCTCACAAATTAAGTGGCCTAAACAGCCCTTCTAAAAATCTGGACAGTAACATTTTGGTAATTTCCAGCTTTTGACTCCTTTGCTAAAATCAGTCCACACAAAAATCTACAACACCTTTTCCAGTGATTCCACTTGGAGATGCTACAAAACTCATAGATCTAACTCTAGAACTTGACCACACTCAAAAATTCAAAATATAATAGGAGATATGGTCAATTGAATTTCATGTTCCATTTTCACCAAAATCTGATTTTCAACCCTTTGTGATTTCTAAGAAACTTTCATGTTTTCACATAATAACCAACATAACTCATCATAACACTTACTAATACTTCATATACCCATGATTTTCATCAGTCCAATGCTTTTATTATGACTCTCATCATAATCAACGTAACCAGATCATTTCCATAATTAAATAAGGAATGAATATAAAGGATCATTCACTATGCATGTGATACTTCGCATAGATAGGTTATTCCAACAGAATAATAAATAACGGAACCAGGTCCGGCGTAAAACGCACAGACATGATATTCCAATGTAATAATGAAAGGCGGAATCAGTCCCACAGAAACGCATGCAGTACAAGGATATTCCAATAGAATAATAAAGAATGAAATAATAACAGAATTTCACCATTTATGCGGTATTTTGCATTGACAGGTTATTTCAGTAGAATAATAAATAATGGAATAACAGAAGAATTTCACCAACTATAGGGTAGTCCGCGTATACAGGTTATTCCAACAGGATAATAAAGAATGGAATAACAGAAGTTCTCTTCATGAATACAAAAGAAATAATACCTCTTACGAGTACAAAAAATAATATCCCTTACCTCAAAGAATCAAGACTTGAATGAAAGGTCAAGTGATCTTTGAATGAAACTTAGACCTAACAAAGAATTCTCAAAGTATCTAAATACTCACAAAATACGCTCGATAATATAGAGAGAAAGAGAGAAAGCTTATGTTTTCGGTGTGATTTTCAATTCTAACTTAGCCCTCTATTTATAGGAAAATGTTAGACGTGAAGCAGACTTGACCACTACACCGATGGCTTTTACTCGCTACTATTGCCACCCACCACATTTAAAATAAAATTTAGCACATTTTTTCACCAACCACATGTGGGGCCCACTCAATTCTAGAATTTTCTACCGAAATCATTTATAAACCTAATTTGTGAATCAGTAACCTCTTAAAATTCATAACAAATCATACGTTCATTTTTAACTGTTCAAATTTGTGGACATATACTAAACTTATATATGTATAACATATCCAAAAATCACAACGATCCAACAGTCAGATTAAAAATTATAACTCACACAATATATCTCAAGAACAGTGATTTAATTTTTAATACTTTTATCCCGACAAAAACACCTCAACATTAATTCCTTCAATTATATCCACATAAAATAAATATAACAATCAATTATAAAATAAATATGTCCTTATCATATAAATCAATGATTAATTATTCATAAATAATATTACAGAATCACAATTATGACAACCAGGCCGTTCCCATGAAATAGGGGGCTTTCCAATAAGGATTTCTCCTCATTGGCACGCAATTAGGTGACCAAACCTCTCCTTAGACAGAACTTTCTAGACATTGCCAATAATGCTATCTAATAATATTATTCAAATAATATGAATTATTGATATGATAATGAGAAATATTGTACAGTGACAATTATTGAAATAACAATAATATAAAATATCAATGCATCAATTATTGAATCAATAAAATAAAATATTAAACAGTAATTACTGTAACAATTATTGAGTAGTGCCTTCATACGTAAGAATCAATAATTCAAAAATATTGTGCTATACCATGTGCTACTGTGCAACCATGCGTATTACTGTATTTTAACCATCGGGTATTCCAACAGTGTTAATGGTAACAACTACGCCATTATTTATAAAAACTCATACTTTGTCGTTTTTTTTCATTCGACAGTTATTCCATTATGGGGCCCATAATTGACTGCGCCGTCGTACGGATATTCTAACAAAAAGAATATTCCACGACCAAACGAGTATTCCCCAAAAAAAATGAATATTTTATAACCACTTGCTTATTTTGTAAAATTTGCACATTTCACCCATAACTTTAAACTTTTATCAATTTAACTATTTAACAAAATAAAAAAAATTGAATACTTTTATTTCATAAAATTCGGGGTCTCACACCATGCCTGCCCCGACGGGGGACATACATTATAAAAGGCTTGCCCCGGCTGGGGGGGGGGGTCTACAGTAGCTATGCCCACCCCGACGGTGGTCTTGTAGTATAAAAGGGTCGCCCCGGTGAGGGGTTCTGCAATGACTTATACTATTATTTTGATTGTTTGATACAAGAAGTCCTAACTTAAATTAACTTAAGGAGCATATATAATCCTTAAACATGTGTCAATTTATGTTGCAAGATGTTGTAGTAGGTTTGGAGTTTGATATATAACCTTTTGAAAGAATAGTTAAAAGACGAAAATCATGTTTATAAAACCTTACACCTTTTTGTCCTTTTGAGCATATGTTATAACTTAGTTAATTTTATAAATGGTCTTGAAATGTAAATTTAATGTGCCTTGCATACTTAGTTTGTTGCTCATGAAATTTTAAGATTTGAAAACCAATTAAGTTGAAAACTCTACGACTTGTATTGTGAACTTTTGAACAACTATGATAGGATGCTTTATGCCTCTAGAGATAACCGACATATTCGCACATCTAGTTAGACACGCTATAAACTACGCAAGCACAAACTAAAAGAGTTCTAAGTAGAGAGCCATAGTAATTATAAATAAATCTAATACGTGCAAGAATGCGTAGAAAGAGGTTATTTGGCAATGTTATGTGGTTTAATGTACGTTATGGTGAGTAATTGATATAATGAGCTCTTTTAACTTTGTAGAATGGAAATTTATGAGTAAACTTAAGAATTGTCGAAAGTAAATAGAAATGGGCCAAACTTAGCCTAAAGGTTCTTTAACATGTATTTATGAAACAACTTAAACTAGAATGAGTAACTTAAGCAATGTTTCACGTATGAGATGAGTATAAGACATTTAAAAATGTTCCTAAAGATTTTAAAAGTAAGAACAATGTGAATTATACATCTATGAGTTTGACTGTGTGTAGCCTACATAAATTTAGATATGTGTGATGAATGTATGTGAATATGTATATCAAGGTGTGTGTGACTAATAAATAACTATACATACATAAATAGGATAATATAGTTCATTGAAGTGATTTCTCTATAAATGGTAATCAACGCTAAAGGAAGTATCCTAACCTATGCATTTATTTCATTCAAGGAATCTATGATTACACAAGTTCCCTAATTCTTACACTATATATATTGTATAATCCAAATTGTTGCCATATCAACCATATTTATATCGAGCAAATATCTATTACTATTCAGAAATCATTTGTATACTTTGACGTTGTTACAAGCATTGAACTTATCGTTCTTAAATGCATTATAAAAGTTGTCTAAGCTTTTGATTCGTCTAGACTATTATCATGTGTTAGAAAGCTATCCAAACTAATTACTTGGTGCGGACTCCTAAAAATCTACTGAGATGAACAATCCTCTTAAAAAGGGGAAATTTATAGTCACGAAACCAACGTGCACACATACTACCATGTTTAAATGTTATGCATAACGTAGGGCAATTTAGGCTGATTACTTTTTGTACTCGTTTATTTTGGATTGCAGTATAATATTGTTAATTCTAGTAAGAGTTCTTAGTCCTTAGTGACTGCTCAGTGTTCATTCGTATTGAACTTTGAAATGAATAAACTTTGAAAATTTGTTTATATCCTTCAGTCTATAGCGACACTTATTGAAAACTCTTGATACTTATGATATCCTTGAACTATCAATTACCGTTATACCTTTGAAGATTCAAACATTGTAACTGCTTATCCTTATTGTTATATTACTTGCTGGGCAAACTCTTGATGCTTCCCTAAAAACATTACAGTTAAGGAAGAGCAAGGCGGTACATCAAGAAAGGACAAAGGAAAGGGGAAGGCTACATAATTGCTTAGTCTGTTAAGTGTAGAAGTATTATTATTATTATTATTATTATTATTATTATTATTATTATTATTATTATTATAATGATGTATTAAGGATGATTAAATTATGTTTAAGTGTAATCACTAGATTATTGTAGTAACAGTTTTGGTACCTTGGGACGCGAATATTTATATTATATCAATGTAAATTATTCTATCATTTCTGTTGTTAATGATTTTAGTATCATATTAGAATTAGTACGTGACGAACCAAATTCGAGATATGAGTGTCTAAATTTAGGGGCGTCACAGGTTGGTATCAGAGCATTAGGTTATAAATCTTAGGAGCGAGAATCCTTAGACTATAACTTAGGAGAACTTAGAAGAGGGAGAGGGATGAAACTCATGTAGAGTTTTCTTAGGAAGAGACTTAGTGTTTTATGGAATATAATTTCATTCTATACGATGAACTTATGGTTATTTATCATTCTAATGGAGTTGCTATTTACGTGTCTTGTGTTTGTGGTTGTAGGATGACTGATATGGGAGGACACAGTAGAGTGGTAGAGGAGGAGCCGCATAACATATACGTGGTATATGAGGCACCATTGATAGTTGAGCCTATTTCAGCGGTGGCTCCAATCGATGATGATGACGAGGAGGTGGAGAAGGAGCTATTTCCCGTAGAGACGAATCCAGAGGAGGAACCCGCGAAAGATCCCGATGAGACTACATTTGAGGATCAGATGTTGGCTGAGTATGAGGAGCAGATTTTGGAGTTAGGATGTAGAGTCGAGGAGCTAGAGGCTGAGGCTTTTAAGAGGCAATTGAGGATGCAGGAGTTGGAGGTAGAACTGGCATATCGTAAGGAGGCAGGAGTACAGATGGGCACTCTTTTTCACCGTTTAATAGCTAGGAACGTGGAGCTGGCAGGTAAGCTAGAAGAGTTGGAACATAGAGAGCTTAGTGAGAAGGCTGAGAAGGAAGCTCTTTGTACTCAGCTAGAGATGAAAGTGATGGAGAGGATTCACTTTGAGGAGAAGTGCGAAGAAGCCAATGACAGGGCTAATGATCTTGAAGATGATGTGAGATGCAAGAGGAGGAAGATGAACAAGATGGGCTATGTTGTTCGCACGACCATGGAGAGATTGATTGATGGGGTATATCATTACCCAGCAGAGCAAAGGCAGACCCGGCACACCATAAGCCGAGATTTAGTAGCGCACATCACTCAGAAGGAGTACCAGAGCGCTGTGGAGCATAGAATGATAGCTTGAGGTTTAGGTGTTAGGAATTTAGTAGTTGTAGTACTTCATTATGTGACGTATATATCGTAATGTAATCTCAATCTTTTGTGTAAGATGTGAGATAGTTTTGAACCCCAAACTTTTAAAAATATTAGAAGGGTGTATGATTAGTGGTTGTCCCCGTCTTTTATGATATTAGGGGATATATATTGTTATTTATAGAAGTATGCTAGGGAGAATCCTATGATGTAATGATTTGGCATATGAATATAAATGATCTTATTTTAGAAAAGTGTTATAAAATTTTATTCCTTTTCATTTGAGAAATATTTAAATAATAAAACAAGATAATAAAAATCAAAATTTTGTGATGCAGAAAATGTAACCAAGACTTAGACCAGCAACACCGAAAGAGTCGGTCAATGATGAGAGAGGACAAGTAGACCCTATACAAAGATTAATAGATTTGTTAGGGGAAGATCTTAAGGGAAGGAATGAACTAGTACCACCCATTCCCTAAGTAGTTCCAGTTGCAAACTTTAAGGACTTTAGGAGTGTAGGACCTCCGAAATTCGTAGGTACTACCGATCCGATCGTAGCAGAGACATGGATCAAAGAAATAGAGAAAGCCTTGACCATTGCTCATGTCGGTGAAGACCAGAAAACCGTGTTCGCTACATATATGATGTGGGGTGAAGCAAACTACTGGTGAGAAGCAAATAAACAGAGGGCTGGAGAAGGGACTATAACCTGGGAAAGGTTTAAGACTTTTTTCTTCGAGAATTACTTCCTGAAGAGCATGAAGAATAGGATGGAGGTAAAATTTCTAGAACTGAAACAAGGAGAGATGACGGTGACGCAGTACGCGGCCAAGTTCAATGAACTCGAACGATTTATAACACATCAAGTAGACACCGAAGAAAGGAAAGCTCGATGCTTTAAAATCGGACTAAAACCTTGGTTGTTCAACAAGGTGTCGGTCCTTTAAATTGATTCGTTCGCCACATTATTGGAGAAGGCAATAATTGCTGAGGGAGGTAGCAAGGCATTGACCCAATACAATAAGGAGAAGAAAATAAGTATGCTGGAGGAGAAACTCGTGGAGGGAGTAGCAGTGGTGGACGCAATTTGGGAAAGAGGAAATTGGATAACTACAACAACAACAATACCAACAACCGAAACATTAGCCGGTCAGAAAGTTATCAAGGAGGGTTTAAGAAAAGAAGTGAAGCTTGTCCAAAATATGGGAAGAACCATTAAGGGGAGTGCTGAAAGGGGCGTAGCGTCTACTACAACTGCGGCCACGAAGGGCACAATTCACTTAACTGCCCAAAGCTAAAAAATATTAAGGGATGTTTCGCGTGTGGCTCAACTGAGCATTAAATCAAGGATTGCCCAAAGAAGGGGAGCAGTGGAGGAAGCGACCAATAGGGAGGGGGAAGCAAGCTGATGATCGGCGGACCAATGTAATCCAACTGACCGACTGCCCGAACCTTTAACATGACTGTCCAAGACGTAGTGGATACGAAGGACGTGGTGTCAGGTATTCTCCCAATCAATAATATAAATGCCTATATATTATTTGATTCGGGTGCTACCTGTTCGTTTGTGTTTGAAGAATTTGCTAGACAACTAAACATACCCCATGAATGCTTAGAAAAGTTGATGAACATAGAGATTGCAAATAAGGAAGTAATTCTCGTAGAGTTCGTTTACCGAAACTGTTGTGCAAACATTAGAGGTCACGAACTAAACGTAGACTTAATTTTGATTAGACTGGGAAAGTTTGATGTGATACTGTGAATGGATTGGTTATCCAGCAACGCTGCGATAATCGATTGTCAAAAGAAGAGTGTGAACCTTCAGACTTCAAATCGGTCTAAGGTAGTATTTTATGGTAGCTCATCACTTAAGAAATCTTGTTACCTTACGATGATGCAGGCCAAGAAATTGTTAAAGAAAGGATGTGTAGGTTATTTAGCCTATATAGTGGATACTCAGAAAAAGGGAGTAGAAATGAATAATATATCGATAGTCAAAGATTTTCAAGATGTGTTTCCAGACGATCTGCCTAGTCTTCTGCCAAATAGAGAAATTAAATTCGTAATAGACTTAGCACCAGGAATGACACCAATTTCGAAAGCCCAATATCGTATGACGCTAGTAGAAATGAAGGATTTGATAATACAATTGCAAGAGTTGCTAGATAAGGGTAACATTCGGCCAAGTGTGTCTCCTTGGGGAGCACCAATGTTGTTTATAAAGAAAAATGATGGATCGATGAGGCTCTATATCGACTATCGAGAGTTGAACCGAGTGACGATTAAGAATAGATATCCATTGCCAAGGATAGACGACCTTTCCAAACAACTAAAGGGAGAGAAATATTTTTCCAAGATAGATTTACAAATGGGTTATCATCAGTTGAAAGTGCAAGAGGAGGACATACGAAAGACGACATTCTGAACTCGTTACGGACATTACGAATTTCGAGTGATGTCATTTGGGTTAACTAATGCTCCGGCAGCATTCATGGACTTGATGAACCGAGTTTTCAAGCCATACTTAGATAAGTTTGTAGTAGTAGTTATCGACGTCATTTTAATTTATTCAAAGACTAAGGAAGAGTACGCCGAACACCTGAAGATGGTATTGGAAGCATTAAGAAGGAAAAATGTGTACACTAAATTTTCAAAATGTCAATTTTAGATGAAGAAAGTTCATTTTTTAGGACACGTGATAGATCAAATTTCCATGGATCCTACAAAAGTGGAGGCGGTAAGTAACTGGGAACAACCGAAGATACCAACAGAAGTAAGAAGTTTCTTAGGAGTAGTTGGGTACTATCGAAGATTTTTTTGAGATTTTTCTAAGATAGAAACCCCGCTGACCAATATAGACATGAAAAAAGACTCTTGTTTTAATATTCATAGTGTCTTAAATATTCATAGTGTCTGTATAGTGTCTGGACAGGGAATCATTCACGGGCGCTCAACCGGCAAAGAAAAAATTTGATTTTACTATGCAAACACTATACAGACACTATGAAAATATTATGCATAATAAAATATAATATATTCTATTTTTCATAAAAAATAAAACTTATAATAATAATAATAATACTACCCCTCCCGTCCAGGACTTCCCCCCCCCCCCTATTTCAATTTAATATATATATTTATATATATAACAAAACTGAGATAACTTTCTCCCGACTATTTGGAAAAATGGGTAAGTGGGGGTCCAAAATATAAGCCAAATTTATAACAAATACTTCATAAAAATCTCATCTATTTATCTCAACTCACTTGACTTCTCAAAACACATTTTTAACAACATTTATTCATCATTAGTATAACTCGCAATATTTAACAACCAGATCATTCCCAGGAAAGAGGGGGCTTTCCGATAAGGATTTCTCCCTATTGGCGCACAATTATGTGACCAAACCCCTTTCCTCGACAGAACTTTCTAGGCATCGTCAATAATGCAAATAATAATATAAATAACATTGTCGTCTCAATTATTGATTTAATAATATAAAATAGTGTGCAATAATTGAATCAATAACGTGTGATACCATGCAACAATTATTATGGTAATAATTGAATAAAACCGAATGACTTCTCACGTAAGCAACAATAATTAATATTGTGTGCTACTATGTAACCACGCGTATTACTGTACTTTTATCACTGGGTATTTCAAAAGTTAACGGTAAAACTTTCGGCGTTATTTTTATAAAAAGATATTTCTGTCATTTTCTAACTCCGACAGTAATTCTGTTGTGGGGTCCACCAGTGATTGCATCGTCGTATGAATATTCCCTGATAAAACGAATATTCCCTGACCAATCGAATATTTTATGACAACTTGCTTACTTTGCCAAATTTGTAAATATTACCCACAACTGTAACATTATATCAAATCCACACCTTATTATTAAAAAAATTATTTCAAAAAAAAATTACTCTTTATTCATAAAAGTTGGGGTCTTACATCATGTTTAGCTCCTTCTGTGTGAAGATATACTTCAGAATTTTGTGATCCGTAAATATCTCACACTACTCGGCATACAAATAATGCCTCCAAATCTTCAAGGAAAAAACTACCGCTGCTAACTCCAGGTCATGAGTCGGATAACCCTTCTCATAGTCCTTCAGTTGACGTTAAGTGTGACGCCCCCAAAATAGGTCCAATCGATCCAACCTATTCTGAGTCACCAAATACATGGTATATAATATAACTACAACTTTATTACTACAATTGTCGTGCAAAATACAACAACACATATACTGTGAGTTTTAATACCAACTGTGACTCATGTCCCAACTATGGACAGCACCTCACATTGATACATTACATAAACGTACAGTCAATAACTATTTTAGAAATTAAAATCTTTGGGAAGAGCTCAAGGAAACCTTCGTACATAGGAGGCCATGAATCTAAGTTATGATAGATATCATATGTCCAAAGAATTATCCTTGGTTGACCCAATAGACCCCAAAGAAAAATGAGAAGATTACTATCATGTTCTTTCTAATGGCGAGTCTTCTCTTGACATATAACTATCTCCACTGTCTCCAGTTGAAAATTATATTTCAAATAAACTCCAAGATCATATAGGTAGTGCTCGTAGATATACTTAGCAAGTGGATGTGCACAACCTTGTCTTATGATAACACGAGATTGTATGTCATTAGACATCTTGTATGATAGTGGCAAAACACCCTTCCAAAGTTGGGTTCACCTCACCCTATTGTTGTTCACCAAAATTAATTATTAAGTGACGTATACAATACGACACACTTATCTAAAGTTCTCAATAAAATTATTTCCATACTATTTAGGGAGAACTTCTACAGCTATAGACCACCGTTCTATTCCCTGTTATCCCCGCTCAACCCGGCAACACTCTTATTACCTGAAAGGAATTGTGAAGCAAAAGGGTGAGCACAACTAGCTTCAAGAAAGAATATCATGACTAAAGATAATTAAATTATCAATAGCCTTCATCAGTAATAAATCAGAGATTTAGAACATATGGTAGATGATAAAAATTTTCAACCATAGTTGCAGCGGAACGAACAATCCATTAGAAGAGTTAAATAGACCATAATGTCTATTATCTTCTCTATGTTAAAAGTCCATCAACAATATTTTATCCCTATAACATCAATCAACAGTTCCTGTACACAATCATATGAATAACTCATAATCATATTTGTGGTTTCAAAGTCCTTTTCTCATCTAGAACGAAGATAATATACATCACCTGTCTTTACCTAAAACATCAAAGATCATGGTTATACCAAATCACAGTTCCTGTTTATAATCATACTAATAAATGCATCTTTGTACTACGGGCCAAAGATATTCATTAACAGTTCATCTTTGCACTACAGGCCAAAGATATTCAGCAACAGGTCATCTTTGCACTACGGGCCAAAGATATTCAACAATAGGTCATCTTTGCACTACAGGCCAAAGATACTCAACAACAGGTCATCTTTGCACTATGGGCCAAAGATTTTCATCAATAATTCATCTTTGCACTATAGGCCAAAGATATTAATATCTCAAAGAAATACATAATCATTTCAGAATTTATATAAATCATAATTATAACCATGTTGATCAATTCACCTTTGCACTTAAGCTAAAAATATGCAATTGTAAATTCAATGCTTATGATCATACCAGTCAACGATTTAACTTTTTTGCACTACTGACCAAAGAGAACCCATAGTCACAATTATACCAATAATCTACCCATCTTTATACTCAAGTCAAAGAGAAATATCATCTTTAGGGTTATAAGAATGTTATATATGATAATAAAAACAATATAATCAACATATAGATTTAATCTCAAGAGTAAGATTCATAAATAAATGATTTCATAACACCTTAATCCAAATGTTATAAATTACTTAATAATCTCATAATCTAATATCATTAATATTACCACAATATCTTAATCATTTCTTAAACTTATAAACAATTTATTTTAATTATTTACACTTTACCAATTAATGCATTTAATCATCCTAAAATGCCAAAATCATAAAATTTCATCACCAATAACCAAAACCCTCATCAAAAATCTGCATATACCTTATATAGGATTCCCAAGCCATAAAATCCAATTTTCCAATTTTGTTACTTCACATAACATATTTAATTCATTTACTCATAACTAGTCCATTTTCATGAAAATACCAAATCGGTTCTAAAATATTTCTTTTATGTGATTTAGCAGAATATAGTCCCATATTGAACATATATTTTTCTCGAAATTTTTAAAATTCATTTACTATTTTTCACATGGCCCAAACTGCCGAATATTTAGACATTTATCATAAATTGTACGTTTGTCCAAAAATTCTGAAATTTACAGAGTATCTTATGTTATATATATGTACTCCCAATAAAAACTTCACCAATTTTGGAGTTAACCACAAGGAGTTATAAGGGTTTACTTTTAAAATAGTCTTTTCTCATAAAATCCATAACTCCTAATTTATACGTCCAAAAATCGCCATTTTTGGACACAATCATGAAAACTCATCAAATTATCATTTTAATTTTTTCCAGAATTTTTGAAGGTCCGGAAAAATTACGAAACATGATAAACATAATAATCCTTAAAATCCCTTACCTCAAAAAAGAGCAAGATTTGATCGAATATCTGATGTAAAGTCAAGGAAACTTCCACTGAATAGCAACTCTCAAAGTATCTAAATACTCACAAAAATACGCTCGATCATAAAGAGAGAAAGAAAACGTGTTTCTGGTGTGATTTTCAATTCTAACATAAGCACCTATTTATAGAAAAATGCTAGAACGCCAAAAGAGACTAAATTAATAAAATAATATATTAATTATTTTTCATTTCCCAGGCACCAGCCATTTAAGACCATCCCACCACACTTGTATCTCAATTCAGCACATGCATTCAACACCAACAAAAAAGTGGGTCCCACCCAAATTTAATAAAAATTATTTTATTTTCCGAAGCTTCAGTAATTCATAGAAAATAGCCCGTTTATCAAAAAAATACGAATTGTATGTCCATTCCACACGAAATTGAATTCTCTACAACTTTGCAGAAGAAAGTTTTTCCAAATTCCAAACCAAAAATATCTGAAATCCACAAACGAATGATTTTCAATACCTCATAAAATTCATAACAAATCATACGTTAATTTTTAACGGTTCAAAATTTGTGGACATATACTCAACTTATATATGTATAACATATCCAAAAATCACAACGATCCAACAGTCGGATTAAAATTATAACTCACGCAATAGAGATTTAAGAACACTTATTTGAGTTTTTAATACCTCCAATCCGACAAAATACTGATAAAACACCCCAATATTAATTCTTTTATTTATAACAACATAAATAAATCCATCATTTATATCCGCATCAAATAAATATTTCCTTATCATATAAATTAATATTTAATTATTCACAAATAATATTACAGAATCACAATTATGACAACCAGGCAATTCCCAGGAAAGAGGGGGCTTTCAAATAAGGATTTCTCCTTACTGGCGCGCAATTAGGTGACCAAACCTCTCCTTGACAGAAATTTCTAGACATTGCCAATAATGCTATCTAATAACATTATTCAAATAATATGAATTATTGATCTGATAATGGGAAATGATAATTATTGAAAAAACAATAAAATAACAACGTAGCAATTATTGAATCAATAAAATAAAACATTGAATAATAATTACTGTAACAATTATTGAGTAGTGCCTTCTTACGTAAGAATCAATAATTCAAAAATATCAGGCAATACCGTAAGGTGCATCTTGTGCAACCACACGACATCGTATTTTAGCCACCAGGTATTCCAACAGTGTTAACGGTAACAACTTCGCCGTTATTTATAAAAACTCAAACTTGTCGTTTTCTTCATCCGATAATTATTCTGTTATGGGACTCACAAATGGCTGCGCCGTCGTACGAATATTCCACGACCAAACGAATATTCCCCGACAGAAATGAATATTTTATAACCACTTGCATATTTTGAAAATTTTCATATATCACCCTTAACTTTAACTTTTTATCAATTTAACCATTTACTGAATAACAATTATAAGAAAAATTAAATACTTTTATTTAATAAAATTCGGGGTCTTACATTAAGCATACACAATAACCTTGTCGTGCTGCATTAGTACACAGCCAAGACCCTTGTGTGATGCATCACTATACACTACAAATCCTCCCGTGTCGTCTAGTAAAGCCAACACAGGTGCTTGATTGAGCCTCTTCTTCAACTCCATAAAATTCTCCTCACATTTCTCCATCCAAACGAACTTCACCGTCTTTCTAGTAAGGTTGGTCAATGGCGATGCGATCTTTAAAAAATCATGGATGAGTCTCTGATAGTATCCTGTTATCCCAAGAAAATCCTGATCTCTGTCGGCATCTTCGGCTACTCCCAGTTGATAACCACTTTTAATTTTGCCGGATCCACCGAAAATCTATCCTTGTCGATAACGTGACCCAAAAATTGCACTCTTTGCAATAAAAATTCACACTTGGAGAATTTTGCATACAACTTCTCCCTCCTCAACATCTCCAACACTATTCTTAGATGTTTAGCGTGCTCTTCCTCTGTATCTGAATACACCAGAATGCCATCGATGAATACAACAACAAACCTATCCAAATAGTACTTGAACACTCTATTAATCAAATCCATGAATGCTACTGATGCATTCGTCAACGCATATGACATTACCAGAAAATCAAAGTGTTCATACTTAGTTCTAAATGTCATTTTTGGAATGTCCTCATGTCTCACTGTCAATTGGTGATAACCAGTCCTCAAATCGATCTTCAAAAAGTACTTCGCCCCATTTAACTGATCAAATAAATTGTCGATCCTGGGCAATGGGTACTTGTTCTTAATTGTGACTTTGTTCAACTCTCGGTAGTCAATACTAAGCCTTAATGACCCATCTTTCTTCTTTACGAATAAAATTGGCGCTCCTTAAGGTGATACGCTAGGTCAATTATATCCCTTATCTAACAACTCTTGTAATTGAACCATCAATTCTTTCATTTCTACCGAAGCCATATGATACGACACTTTTGATACCGGTGTTTTCCCTGGTGCCAAATCAATAACAAACTCTACCTCTCTATCTAGTGGCAATCCCGAAATCTCATTTAGGAAGACATCAACGAATTCCCTTACAATAGGTAACTGACCCAGTTCACCCTCGAATCTGCGATTATCCACAACGTGAGCCAAATAACCTATGCAACCCTTCCCAAGCAACCGATTTGCTTGCATCATTGTTAGACAACAAAATTGTCTCGGTGATTTACTACTATAAAATACCACCTTTGACTTATTCGGAGTCTTCAGGTGTACACACTTTTTCTTACAGTCAATGACCGCTCCGTGACTCGATAATCCATCCATCCCGAGGATTACATCAAACTCTCCAAGATGCATCGGTATCAAAATCCACGTTAAGCTTAAACCCTCTCAAATCAGCACAACAATTTCTATGAATGTAGTATACAGGGATAATTTCCTTGTTCGCTACTTCTACATTCATTGGGTGTTCTAATAGTTCACGAAGTAAATTGAATCTTTGAGAAAATTCATCAAATACAAAAGAACATGAAGCTCCCGAATCGAATAATACATAAGCATTCATATCATTGATCAGAATAATACCTGACACCACCTCCCTGGATGCCACGACATCTTGCACTGTCATGTTGAAGGTCCTCGTTGTTGGCTTGTTTGGTTGGGCTGGTCCTCCACTGGTCACCCTAGTGTTGTTGCCTCTATTTCCGCTTCCGCCATCCGTACTTTTCTTCCTTGAACAGTCCTTGATTCGATGTCCCGCTTCTCCACAATTAAAACAACCTCCTTTCTTCGCCTTAGGAAAATTGGGTGAAATATGCCTTTCTTATCCACATTTATAATATACCATTTTTCCTTTCATGCTCTCTCCCGAGTGACCCTTTCCATAATTCCCACATACATGCTTCTTCTACTGCACACTCCTTTTACTGAATTTCAGAATTGTTATCCCCACTACTCCATTTATGCTTCTTGTTGTTGCTACCACCACCATTATCGGATCTGCTGTTCCCCTAAACTTCGGCAGTCTTATTGCCTTAAAGTCTTTAAAATTGGCTAATTGGTTTCCCTTTTGGTTTCCTACGGTTAGTGTTTGATTTCGCATAACTTCTTCCATCATGTTAATAAAGTCTTGCATTGGGTTTGGTTGAGCTCCATCTGCATTTTTAACTGACTCTTCGATCTCTTGGTTTTGTAATAATCGTCTGGGCGACATTATCTAGTTAAACAAAGTTCTAACACGTTACTCTGGTTTTATTATCATATAAGTATTTAACTTTTAATACAATAATGTATTAGAACAATCACATGATCATCATATGAGAGTTTTAGATTACCAAACTTTGAAATTCTGCTTCCCCGATTAGTGGGTTAAGTTTGCTAAAAATACCAATCCAGTTTACTAAATTTTCATAACATTAAATAGACAATTTACTATGTAAATTCTCAAACACATATCATAATAATTCATTTATATTCATATACCAACTTTGGTGTCTTACACGTTCATCACAGGTATATTGCTATAAATGCTACCATCCCATTTTAAATGACAAAAGATGGGATTCACTTAAGCCATTCTTTCTTACCTACATAAGTGGAAAATACAACCCACATACAAACTAACTCGCACCTCATGAGGCTAATATAAACCCTAGTAAACCGAAAGTAGTACTTCTGCATCTATTTAAATAATATATACTAATATCACTGCCCATCCTGAGAAGTCTTGTCATCATGCCTGTGCTCTTGAGTCTTGGATGCACCTCCACGCACTCGACGTCGAATAGATCATCTAGACTCTCCAACCTCGAAGTGCATCCTCACCACCCCAGCTTTCTGGCCCATATAGGCAGTGTCTAGTGCCCTCCCCAAGGTGAAAATCCTAATGTCCTTGGCCGCCATCTCCTCTCCCAACTGGTCCACCATCCTAGCTTCATTGATCCAAGCTTTCTCAATTCTTATCTTATCAGTTATCTCTAAATCAAACTCAAATTTAAGTGCTTGATTCCCAATCCTCGTTTCCTCTAGCTGTGTCTTGGTCAACTCCAGAATCTCCTGAGCCTGTGCTGACACTAACTGTGCCTAATACGCAGCATCCTTATACTGTTGCTCTGTAACATGCTGAGTGTGGTTCTCTACGTAATGCCCCCAAATTCGAGTATCCATTATGTGACGGCCCCAAATTTGGGTATCTTCCAACTCGACAGATGGTGTTACACAGTACTACCATTCACCCATACATTCAATTGAAATTACTCAAAAGAGTGAATATATCTTCTACATATTCCAAAACAATATTCCTTTCCCAGGTTCTTTATAACAAAAACATTTGTTTCTTGTCATAATATTAAATAATTACAACATTAAACCTATACCATTACATAGATAGCTTAGTGGTCCGCCTTAGCCTTTCCTTTATCCTTAGAGGATCCTTAGGGTCGTTTAGTCTGAGCTGCATTCATATGGTTCAAGTAAGAGTGAGCATAACTAGCTCAGCAAGTATGAAAATTTTATTTAAACAACATGCTTGAAACATAGTAATCGTATATCTTCAATAACTGAACAATAGTTATGAAGTACTATCGATAATTCAAAATAACACTT
Organism: Panax ginseng; assembly: GCA_020205605.1. Lineage (NCBI taxonomy): Eukaryota > Viridiplantae > Streptophyta > Magnoliopsida > Apiales > Araliaceae > Panax > Panax ginseng. The sequence goes on from CM035132.1 coordinate 139,601,032, forward strand.
CTTTTCCTTTAAGACATTTCACAATGAACCACGTTCATTAAACATATAGTTTGGTCCAAGACCTTGAGCACTCTTTCTTTCTTTGAAAAGGACAACCCGACACTAAGTCCGTAAGTCTAGTATTACTTACGACCACATCTAGGTGATCAGTCTATAGTACTCTATGTCATACAACACTTCTTATGTAACATATTTACGTTTAAATTTTGGCAACCTCACGTGTCTGTCGTTTGATGACAAAATGTTTGTTTATTCATACTCAGTCTTTCTTTGAAATCCATACCAAAATAGTTGGCAAAAGATAGCAACTTCGATAACATTTCAACAGATTATAAGAAATCCAGTAAATACATTAAGCTTAGCCGAAAGAACTGGTTTTGACCTCATCATACATTAATTCATGTGCAAGACAATGAACATAGACAAGGGTTAGAACACTTGCCTATAGCGTCTGCTACTATTTAAATACTTTTCCTTTAGAGTCTTTAAGGTCTCTACAATACATAATCATATAACATATCACATTAGGTCAGAGTCAGATATGTATGATATCTAACTTATCTTACCCTTCTTCTCAATCTAATTGTTCAGTATATTTGTTATCATTGGTTACAATCTACCGTGTTACATTGTGTTTACGTTCACGTTCAAGTAATCATCCTTCGACCTTTAGTTGTATTACTTAAGGTTTTTAACATCATTTAAGGATGTTACTTCAAGTTGATTAATGTTATGTTTCATCACTAATTAACTTATAATTCCTTTTGTGTTCATGAACATTCTTCACCATCTCCTCTCTAATGTTGGCACTACAGTGCCAGCTTTCCTTCTTGGACTCGCACTGCGGTGCAAGTTAGCAGTGTCTAATATCCGGACCTAGCGCTGCGACGCCATCCTCAGTGTAATTGGTCGACCGCAAAGTGCTAATTTCAAAGAGGGTTTTGGCACAATTTCGGTCTGTCTTGGCGCAACCATTTAAGCCTTGGTAGCGCTCATAAGGCTAACTTCGTGCACCGTAAAACTTTTGATGTTTTTCTTACATAAATAACTTAGGACTCATAAATTGTTCATTTTAAGTCTGAATTGGCTCGTTCAAAAGCCATTAGCTCACAAATCACATGAACTAAGTTTTCATATAAGAATTTTACATTTTCGAATCCGTTAACAAGAAATTCACCATTTAAGTTCGTTTTTACAAAAACAATAAACGTTCGTGAACGTTCATAGCTCGTTTCTTCGTTCTAAGTTAGAATTTGACCATTTTTGAGTCCGCAACTCTAAAATGCAAATTTAGACTATTCTCCATTAAAACCAACATTTCTGAGTTCAATGCTCACTTTTGACTTCCATTCCGAGAATTTCATGATTTTGACGATTATCGTCTAATCTCGTAAATTCCGCCATAACTTCGTTACTTAAGATTTTTTTTCACTGTTCCAAATGGATTCATTCCATTATCACCACATGTATAATCTAAGCCTACAAATGATGGTTTTAAACTTGTCCATCAACAACAACATAATCCAATTCTTCAATGAATTTCAATGGTTTATAGCTTTTATACATATGATTTCACTTTCACATGGTTTATTAAGGTTTCATCCATTAATAACCATCTTTATCACTCCTTAACAAACATGTTTTACCTATACTCACTTCTCCAACAAATGAAGAGATGAAGAGTAATGGTTTAGTATTCTTACCCTTGAAGTTCTCATACTTAATTCTTCTTCTTTTTTCTTTGTATAAGAAGTATAACTTTTACTGACTTTTCTCTCTAAATATGAAAGCTCTAGGATGTTGGTGAATTTTGAACAAACAAATAATCTAGCAATTCTCTTCTATGTATAGGAAATCCAAAGTGAGGGCATAATAGACTTTTAGGCCCTTCCACCTCCTTAATCCACCTCCTAAATATTCATCCTTAGTCGCCAAGTAAAACCACTTTACTTGGTCACCAAGATGGTGCCATGTGATCCATGGGGTCCACATGGGTTGCCCTATGGGTTTTTCTTACCCGTTTACCCATCGGTTCAATCCACGGATTCGATTCTTAATTTGGGCTTATGTTTAAATAACTTTAACTTAACATTTGGGCTTGCATTAACAAACATTGGGCTTAACATTTCCTACACTTAGGCTTGTACAATTCCTACCAAATCATACAAGTCCAATACCATTACATAATACTTATAACGTATTGTCTACATATTATTCTCGTATGCTAACTCGTATACTTATTCATTATATAAGACATACCATTATTCATACATACTCGTATAATACCTCGTATCATACTCGTATTCTTTACCTCGTACAATACTTATGCATCATACGATCATCCTTTACTCATTAACGCTTTACTTTCCCTATCGTTCTCAAATTTAGTACAGAGGCGAAAAACTACGTTTGCCATACGTGAATTATTATTACATAATCCATCTTTACTTTATATTCTACCGTTATGTATTTCTCGGAAGTTCAAAAATAATTCCTGAGCAAATATCGATAAATAGTGTTTTTCAGAAAATTTCTCAGAAAATTTTTATTTTCGTCTTGGAAATTCAAACACTTTAATTCTACCACGTAGCCAAAATACTACGATATTCCAACACTATTAGGTTATAGAATAACATTCATCTTGCTTACTCAATATAAAATAATTTTATTCATTATTTAATCAAATAAAAGTATTTTACAAATAATCTGATTTTCTCGGTCGTTACACATTACCTCAGATCTGGTGCGTCACGATACTACCTTCGCCTAACTATTAACAACTTTCATTCATAATTTAATGAATACAATTTTACTTTGATACTAATTAATATATTAATTCCTTTTTATTTCTAGGATCTATGAATCGATCCCAAAATCTTCATAAGTCAATTCTTGATCTTTATAATTAACCATTCTTGTTCTTACATCATATTCGATGTTATACTTAATAAGATGCGGAATAATTAAAACATCTCTGAATTCTTTATTTATTTCCCTAGATCAAAACCTTCATCATTTACATATCTCTAAATAAAATTTAGTTTATGCTTCAATTCATCAGAGTTATATTATGAAATTTACATCTTAATTCGATGTTCTTTATGTGTCGAATTGTATGACTTTACAACTCTACAAGAGTTAAACAACTATCAAGTACATTATCTAAAACCTAAAGTATGGTTCAAAATCATATATTCATGTAAAGAAATTAATATGCTTGTGATACTATTGAACTTTATCAATCAAGTAGCATGTAACTTTACCGTGAGTCCTTAACCTGCAATAGTGGTTATTTGCAAGAGTGAGCTCGACAGCCAAACAATTCTAATAGTTTTTTACGCATCACATAATACATATGATCATACTAAGTTTATACACTTATAAGCATTTAAACACATAAGCATTATGTCTCTCACATAACGAGTATAAAGATTAACTTACAAAACATATAATCGTAAATTGACTATCAATCTCATACATATCTCATACACATTTCCACATTTCATGGCATAGCGTAATTCATTTCATACATATCTCATATGCATTTCATATATAATTTGACATTCCATATCATAGCATAAATTAATCAACAATTATCAACATTATAGAGCAAATAGGAACTTAAAGACTTGTCTGGCTTGTAGATTATCAACTACAACTTAACTGCTTATCATTATCTACACTTCGTGTATTCCTACACAATTATAATCATGGTTTCATACCCATCAGTCATACTTTCTCTTACATTCTTAATGTAATAATAAATTTTACATTGTTTCATTTCACTTCTTCTGTAACGACCGAGAAATTCGGATCCATTGTAAAATAATTTTATTTAATTAAATAATGAATAAAATTATATTATTTGTTATTATTATGTGTTAGTAAGATGAATGTCATTCTATAACCTAGAAACGTTGGAATGTCGTAGTATTTTGACTATGTGAAGGAATTAAAATGTTTGAATTTCCAAGACGAAAAAAAAAATTCGAGAAATTTTCTGAAAAACACTATTCACTGATTTCTGCTCGGGAATTATTTTTGAACTTCCGAGAAATACGTAACGATAGAATATCGCGGTGAGATGGATTATGTAATAATAATTCAAGTATGGAAAATGTAGTTTTTCATATGTGGACTTAATTCATGAACATTAGGAAAAGTAAAGCGTTAACTAGTTAAAGAGATGATCGCATAATACGTAGGTATTATACGAGATAATGAATACGAGTATTATACGAAGTGTTATACGAGTATGTATGAATGATGGTATGTCATATATGTTGAATAAGTATACGAGTTAGAATACAAGATTAATACATAGACAATACGTACTAAGGCTTTAAGCCATATGAAATGAATATGTAGGATTGTGTAGGAAGTGTATAGTTTAATTGGGATTGTGATTAAGCCCAATGTAAACTATTGTTAAAGCCCAAGTATTGGTTAATGTAAAGTCCAAAGTGAATTAATGCAAGCCCAAAAGCATAAGTTAAGTTAATTGAATAAAAGCACAAATTAAGATCCATTGGGTAAAAAAGATCCATGGGGCAACCCATGTGGGCCCCATGATCACATGGATGATATTTGTGGCCAAGTAAATAATGTGATGAGCAAGCAAATAATGTGATAAGAAAGTTAACTTAAGGATCAAGTAATGAATAGTAAGGAGGTTTGTTAAGGAGGTGGGATGTTTATTGACTAATATACCCTAACCTTAGCAATCCTATAAATAGAGAGCTTTCGAAATTCATTTCTTACATGTTAGATTTCTACCAATAACTTATAACTTATTTAGTAGAGAGAAAAAGCAAGAAAAGTATAAGCTAGTTTGTTAGAACAAGAAGGAAAGAGAAGGATTAACCAAGTGAACTTTAAAGGTAATGATCCTATGTCATTAATCTTCCATCTCTACAATTGTAGGTTGATAAGAGAAGTGTTGATTGATAGACATGTATGCTAAGAAGTAAAGAAAATGGATAATCAAAGGACTTAAGTCTTAATAAGCTTTGAATAAGCAAGTTTTCATATATAAGTTATGAACCAAAGAAGAACATATAAGAACTTGTAATATGATTACATTAATGAATTTAGTATGATAAGAAGAAGTAAAGATTGTGGTTAGAAGGTTAAAACCATGTTAAATCATATGAAATGAAATCATAAGTAGTTTGTACTTTTATAGGTTATAAACTCATGAAGAACAAGTAATAACTTATCATATAAATAAGTTAATGAAACATGTATGTTAAGATGTTAGTATGATGGATAGAATGCATTTGAAACGATGAAAAAATCATAACTAACAAAGTTATGCCGAAATTCACATGATTAGACGATAATCGTCGAATTCGTGAAATTCTCAGGATGGAAGTCAAATTTTGACATTAAGCTCAAAATCGTTAGTTTTCGATGGGAGCAAGTCTTATTTGGCATTATTGAGTAGCGGACTCAAAAATGACCGAATTCTGACTTAGAACGAAGAAACGAGCGTTGAACGTTCACGAACGTTTATCATTTTCGTTCAAAATGAACTAATAGGTGAATTTTGAGTTAACAAAGTTAAAAATGTAAATTTCTTGCATGAACATGTAGAGTATGTGATTTATGAGCTAATGGCTTTTGAACGAGCCAATTCAGACTTAAAATGATCAAATTTGGAGTCCGGGAAGTTCGTTGTGTAAAATAAAACTGTCAACTATCTCTGTCAGACAGAGTCGTAAGTGTGGCCCAAATTTCAAGAAAAAAAAAATGATGCCGCAGTTATTGTGTGTAGTGCCTTGACCTCATCGAACTTTCTTGTTGTCACATACTTAATATAATCGAGAATGGCGCCACAGTAATCGGTCGATACCTCGTACCAATCGGAAAGTGGCACCACAACGCGACTTAGAGAGAGGAGTCTTGCGCCGCAACGCCATCACTAAACCAAAGATAGTGATGAATGCTTATAAGTATAGAATGAAGGTAAAGTGATTACTTCAAATTAACTTACCTTAATTAACTTAAAGTAACTTCCTTAAATGATGTTATAGACCTTAAGTATTACCAATGAAGGTCGACGAAATATTAATTGAATGTAAGAACGATGTAAGCTATAACGGCAAGCCGGAACCAATAATAACAAATCTAATACATGATTATATTGAGAAGAATGATAAGATTTATTAGGAACAATGTATGTTTATTCATGAGCTAATGTGTTACGTTATGTGATATATATTATAGAGACCTTAAAGACTTAAAGAGAAAGTGTAGTATCGGTAGAAGACGTTGAAGGCAAGTATTCTAACCCTTGTATATGTTCAATCTAGACAAGTTTTGTGATTCATGTAGCCAATTCTTTCGGCTAGACTTATGATATGTTAGATTTTTATAATCTATCAAAGTATGGTTAATGTTTTACCAAACTATTTTGGTGTGGTTTTCAAATGAAGACTGAGTATGCTAAACAAATGTTTTGTCGTCAAACGACAGACATGTGAGGTTGCCACAACTTAAACGTACATACATTTAAAGAATGTAGTGTTGATCAACATAGAGTACTATAGGTTGATCACCTAGACGTGCTCGTAAGTAATGTTGGACTTACGGACTTAGTGTCGGGTTGTCCTTTTCAAAGAAATTATGAAATGCTCAAGGTCTTGGACCGAAATTGTTGTTTTACTAAATGTTGTTCACTATAAAACGTTTAAAGAAAAGAGAAGTTATTTTGAATTATCCATAGTACTTCATAAATATTGTTCAGTTATTGAAGATATGTGATTTGTAAGTTGCAAGCATGTCGTTTAAATGGAATTGGTGTACTTGCTGAGCTAGTTATGCTCACTCTTGCTTGAACCATATGAATGCAGCTAAGATCGAACGGACCTAAGGATCCGGTAAGGATAAAGGGAAGGCTAAGGCAGACCATTGAACTGTCTATGTAATAGTATAGGTTTAATGTTGTAATGTATTTGATATTATGATAAAGAACTTATGTATTGGTTATAAAGAACTTGGGAAGGGAATATTGTTTGGAATATATATAAGACATATTCATTCTGTTGAGGCTTTTCAATTGAATTTTTGTGTGAACTGTAGCACCGTGTAGCACCATATGTTGGGTTGAAAGATACTTGGATTTGGGGGCGTCACATCTTCAATATACTCTTAGGATAGATATGTTGCTAGTCCATTCCACTCTCATGATTATTCTTTTGAAATAATCTTATTTCTACTTTTACAGTCTTTAAGGAATATATATAAACATGCTCTAAAGTCTCGACAGTTCACAAATTGTTCTTGACCACTCTGCAGCACGGCGCGACCGCACTGAAAATTGTCGCGCCACTCCCTACCAAAACCTGAACTAAAATTTTTAAGGATCCAGTTTTCTTATTAGCACACTAATACCTTTGAACACAATATAAACACATAAACACAAGGTTTATAATAAATTTGGTTTCCCACACTTGTGAACGTTGAGGTTAACTTCTAAAACTTTTAGTTACTTTTGCGTTTCTTAGCACAACTAGGATTAATATGTTCAAAAGTCTATGGACCAAGTTGAACACCATCTCAAGTATTTACAATAGGCTTTGAGATAAAACTCGAATCAAGCATACAAATTCCTTTTCAAAACTCTTTAATCGAGGCTAAATAGGTTTATTCAATAAGGGACTCACTATGTTAACCATTAAGTCACATAACGATACTAAACAATCCTCAATACGCATGCTTATGTGTATGAAACTCATTTACACACAATTAGTATAGTCGTTTCTTTAAACATTCTTAAATAGCTTACATACTTAACTAATTGGATGCACATATCATTCATTCTTAAAGGCATAAAAAGTACTATCATGCTTGCTGATAAGGTCATAATGCAATTAATACAATGTTCATCAAAAATAGTTTCTAAAACTTTTAAATTTTCCTTTAAAACACATACTAAACCAAGCTTGATAACCTTTTATATGCAATATATATTGAAACCACATTCCTTACCCATTCGCACACATAGCTAGGTTACATACACATGTTCCCAAAGTTAGAACTTAGAAGACACAAAGTTCGTCAAGTTTCATTTTCAAAACTTTAAGTTTTCTTTCAAAAATCATTAATACCAAGCTACACAACTCATTATATGCAAGGTAACCTTAGACCACATGTAAGACTCATTTACATATATATTTAAGTTATCTACACATGCTCATAAGATCATAATATAAGTAAGTTTATTTTAAGCAAGGTTTGTCTTTCTAAACTTATAAGTTTCCTTTAAAACTCAAACTAAAATAAGTTATACTGACCTACTATAACTAAGGTAACTTCAATCCATGTGTTTGGGTTGTTTATATGCATTTTTAACTAACCTAACATGCTCAGAAAATCAGATTATAGCAGAAATTTTATTTTAAGATTGGAAGGCATTGACGATCCAAGGCTTAATTTATCTTGGAAAGTGGCGCAACCGGCACCACTTCTAAGACAACACTGTAACAAGGCTATCTTTTTGCAACAGTTCAAGCCCAAACATATACCCATTTGATTTAACATAGTCTGAACAACTATCATGCTTCCATATAACTCAGATAATAACATGATATCAATTTATAAACCAATTCATAAGTAATTTCATGAAAATTTTAGAAAGCTATCATACTTGAAAGTAAGAACATATATGAAGACATTACCTCTTCAAAGCTTGAATTTGCTAAATTCCTTTCAATCAATTTGCTCAGTCAATTCCAGAGCACTCATTCTCTAATATAGGCTTATCAAGCATTTTAGCAACTTGAATTTGTGAAGGGAGTTTCGAATTAATAGACGAACCATTATCCAAATTTGGGTTTTGCCCTAGGAATGAAACCATAGGAAAGAAGAAGAATCCATGGGGTAATAAGAAGTTGGTGGAAAGTGGCTAACCACTCCCTCTTCGCCATTTCTATAGCTATCATCACCATCTTCTAGCCTTTTTGATTTCACTAAATTTTTAGCATGCAGAGATAGACTAAGCCAATAGCCTAGTCACGTGAAGAAGGAAAAATGATTCAGAAATTGGGACAAGGCTTTTAAGAATGTTGCACTCTCCTTTTTAACCTTAACACTATTAATGTGATTTTCCTTTTTTGGCTACACAAGTCACATTTGATAACTTAATATTATAACCTTGTGATAAGTTAGGGGTACCTATTCTGATAATCATATGATTCATGTACATTGGGTTAACTCAAATAATATTTTAATTGGGCTAAATATATTCCAGTTGGGTACCCTCAACCCATTGTTTTCCACCACACTTATCATATATGAGTACCAAAATGATTAATTAATATCCATTGTTTATTCCCTTACCATTAATTCTCTTTTCATAGTTCTAGTTAAACATTCAGTTGGTTTAACTTTAATATTCATGCCTCACAAGGCTCATTTATCCAAGCTCACTAGAGTTTTGTAACTCAAGCTTATTTTATAATCTCAGTAGTAAAATATCAGGGGTCTAGGCCATGCTTGGCTTTTCCCCAATTCTACTTCATTTAATATTATTTCAAGATAAAGTTTGGGTGACACACTTTATTTTAATACTAATTTATTTAGCTACATAGAATATTTATACACTTATGAAGTTATACTTATAATACCTTTATTTTAAAATAATCAATACCTTAGAATAATTAACCTTTACTCCATTATTTAAATTATACAATTATAAGTATAATTTCTTTACATTTAGCCACATCTTAAATATTAATCTAATATATAAATCTCTAATAAATATTCATTTATAGATATATTTGTTTTCTTTTATTATCCATCACTTATTTTCCATTAACATCTTTCAAATATTAAACCCTTTCATATGTTATCATACTATGTAATATATAAAAATACCAAAATTAATTAACATAATCATTTCATTTTCTTCATGTAAACCACATATATTAATTAACCATTTTACTTGAGTGATTTACCCCTTTCATTCAATTACTATCACGCCACTGCCACACAAGGCTTTACTACTCAAATTATATTATAATATTATATAATTTAATTTAATCAACCAATGTTTATTATGGGTTAATTAATTTTCATGATTAACTCTCATTCAATTCATGCTTTGCTATCTCTATCCATTCATGGACAGTTTGAATATCAAATTGACCCATATGATAACATATTAGCCACTAATATACAAATCCTAAATTTCAGATTATACAAACTCATCCTGAATTGTCTTTAAATTGGCGCGGCTGCGCTGGTCTTAGGCTTGAGAGTGGTGTGGTTGCGCAACCTCAAGGTTTAGACGCAGACATGTTCTGCTCCAACAGAAATAGAAACGTTTACTTGAAAATCCTTTAACATGCTTCCTATATGCTAACTTATTATACTAACCAAAAATCTATCTCCTTTTTGACTTTACAATATCAATTACTACATTCTTCAATAATTTAGAGATTAAACTTCAAGTTCAAACTCTTCTTTCTTTAATAATTTAATTAACTATAAAATCTCGTATATAATTTCTTCCCACATAATCAAAAATTCAAAATATATAACACATATATACATTCATATTTGAACCTAACATATCTTATAATAAGTATTTTATTTACTAACTCATATTTTAATAATTTTTGAAACTTTGGGTTATCACATTCTCTCCCCCTTATAAGGATTCCATCCTCGGAATCACCAAAACTTCTTTACTTGGTTCCATTATGAAGATTACATACTCTTTACATAATTTCATCTTTTCTCTTTCAGAATTTTATTCCTTTCTTAATTATTATAGTTTATGCAATTCAATCCTTATTACATGTCGTATTCTACCACTTTCTTCTTTCTAAGGAATATCCTCCTTATGCCATTCACCCTTCAAAAGAATAAGAATCTTCCACAATCATTCAATAATTGGGAATTAGTATGAATAACTCAGATTCCAAATTATGCTGAGGGGTCACAAGACTGTGAACTCTTCTCTAGGTTTACTAGTGCTTCAACAAAATTCTTCACACTGTAAACCCTTTCCACAGAATGTTTATCAATCACAACGACTGTAAACACCCTATATAAGTACTCTAGGTGATCAACCTATTGTACTATTACATTGTACACAAATGTAGTACATTGTAACAACTATATGCATTACACTCGATTAGTAGTACGTCTTCAAAAACATGTCCCCTTATAGGGTTTTTCACATCAGCCTTTCAACATCTAAATCTGCACCAGAGTAATCTGGTTTGGCATAAATACTCAAGAATGCTTGAATTCCATAAATATTTTTTGACAGTCGTCTAGCCAAATAAAATAGCTTAGATTTTCAAAAATTCGGACATGAATCAAAATAATTTAGCCAACTTAATTGACCTTCTTCATAATTTAAAAGAAAACCAAAAATTCTTTTATGACGTCATGATACCATACTAGATTAGTAGTACATTGAGGATTCTGTCATTGTATGACTTTGTCATATTACATCCTACCATAGTGGGATGATGGTCTTTTGATCACATCCAACACTAGGTTTGATTGTATTGATGACTCCATCGTTTACCATTTTCTATACCACATTAAATGATGCACATGGTCAAAAATATATTTTGAAAATTTTCAAATCATTTTTGTCTTAGTTGAAACAAATAGCATAGAAATATGAATAACGGTATTGTTTTTAAATATCATTGGTTGAGTCACATGATCCAATGTTTTTCAAGAAAATAGAAGTGCAAACATCAGCATGAAATCAATAAATTTTGAAAATCTAGCAAAGCTAGAAGATTTAGAAAATCCATATTTTTCCATCAACTTCAATCTTTACTCTATTGCTTTATTTTATCAATCTTTAACACCATCAATACTCACTATACCAAAATTTCTGAATTCATAATATATAACATATATATTCCCGATATAGTTCATCAAACTTACCACACCTTGGAAGTTCAGGAACTTACCACTATAATATGAGTTTAGGAGCTTATCCTAGCGATAGGTAGTCCAAGAACTAATCAGGGACTGTCCATACGCTTAGGGAGGGGCTCAAAAACATACATACAACTTTAAGTCACAAACATACCATAAGCGTGAGTTTTAAGAACTCGCACATAATCTCAATATTCTCTAACTTAATCTTAATAGTCTATAACTATCAAATATAAATATGAGAAAAGAATCACCTTCTCACCATAGACATATCGATAGCGCGACACCGACATTCCAATGATTATCAATGTGAGGAACCGAGCGCGAGCACAAAGCCTCCACCCATACAAAGGTTTTTACAACTCAGTCATCACACTAGTTCTCTATTGAAATTTCACTTAACTCTATTTCACTCTTAACTTGCCCTTTATTCGATACGAATTCTTCATATCTCACTATTTACAACTCTTCATGAGTTTAGTACCTACTTGTTATAGAATCAAGATATAACCATTCAGTCATTACAGACCATCTATCATTTCATAGCTCAATCTGATCACATCGTGATCTTTTTCTATCCTCGGGAATTATTTTTAAATTTTACGATCTTCTTTCCTTTATTTTTAAGCAGTCTTTTGATTATTTAACTCAGGGGTTCCCTGATCTTCTGGCTCTTCAGGTTGTTCTTTGAACCTATCATATTATCTTAACGTGTTTCACATGAATTTCATGAATTCATCAACTAAACTCTATATGAGTTTATTCCCATTACTTTTAACATATCCATCTTATAGACATCGTCTATTAAAAAAAAAATTCATCTTTATTACTGGAGTCAGGTGACTCCTAATCCTCATCTTCTAGATACTTCAAGATTCTTCTTTGAATCTTCTCATATATATTTTAATCCCTTCTTTATGAATTTTATTTCTTATTACTTAAACTCTATCTAAGTTTATCCTTTATCATCTTTACTTTCCTTCTTAAGGTTATGGCCTAAGGTACTCTTACATAAGGTTTACAACCTACAACTTTGATACCAACCTGTAACGCCCCCAAATCCAGGTATCCGTTACCTCAGACCTGGTGCATCACGATACTACTTTTGTCTAACTATTACCAACTTTTACTCATAATATAATGAATACAATTTAACTTTGATACTAACTAATATATTAATTCCTTTTTAGTTCCAGGATCTATAAATCGATCCTAAAATCTTCGTAAGTCAATACCTGATCATGATCATTAATCATTCTTGTTTTTACATCATATTCGATGTTATACTTAATAAGATGCGGAATAATTAAAACATTTCTAAATTCTTTATTCATTTACCTGGATCACAACCTTCATCATTTATATATCTCTTAATCAAATTTATTCTATACTTCGATTCATAGAGTTACATTATGAAATTTACATCTTAATTCGATGTTCTTTATGTGTCGAATTGTACTACTTTATAACTCTACAAGAGTTAAACAACTATCAAGTACATCATTTAAAACTTAAAGCATGGTTTAAAATCATATCTTCAAGTAAAAAATTAATATGCTTGTGATACTATTGAATTTATCACTCAAGCAACAAGTAACTTTACCGTGAGTCATTAACATGCAAAAGTGGTTATTTGCAAGGGTGAGCTCGACAGACCAGCAATTCTAATAGTTTTTTATGCAGCACATTACATATATGATCATACTCAATTTATACAATCATAAGCATTTAAACACATACGCATACTGCCTCTCACGTAACAAGTATAAAGATTAACTTACAAAACATATAATCATAAATTGACTTTCAATCTCATACATATCTCATAGACATTTCCACATTTCTTGGCATATCGTAATTCCTTTCATACATATCTCATATGCATTTCATATATTATTTGACATTCCATATCATAACATAAATCAATCAATAATTATCAACATTATAGAGCAAATAGGAACTGAAAGACTTGTCAGCCTCGCAGATTATCAATTAAAACTTAACTACTTATCATTATATGCACTTCGTGTATTCCTACACAATTATAATCATGGATTCATACCCATCATCCATACTTTCCCTTACATTCTTAATGTAATAATAAATTTTATATTATTTCATTTCACTTCTTCAATATACTCTTAGGATAGCTATGTTGCTAGTCCATTTCACTCTCATGTTTATTCTTTCGAAACAATCTTATTTCTTCTTTTACAGTCTTTAAGGAATATAAATAGACATGATCTAAAGTCTATACAGTTAACAAATTTTTCTTGAGCACTCTAAAGCACAGCGCGACTGCGTTGAAAATAGGTTTGGGAGTGGCGCGGCAACGTTATTCCCTACAAAAACCAGAACTAAACTTTTTGAGGATCTAGTTTTCTTGTTAGCACACTAGTGCCTTTGAACACAATATAAACACATAAAGACAGGGTTTAGAACAAATTTGGTTTCCCACACTTGTTAACGTTGAGGTTAACTTCTAAAACTTTTAGTTTCTTTTGCGTTTCTTGGCACAACTAGGATTAACATGTTCAAAAGTCTATGGACCAAGTTGAACACCATCTCAAGTATTTACAACAGACTTTGAGATAAAACTCAGATCAAGCATACAAATTCCTTTTCAAAACTCTTTAATTGAGGTTAAATAGGTTTATTCAATAAGGGACTCGCTATGTTAACCATTAACTCACATAACAATACTAAACAATCCTTAATACGCATGATTATGTGTATCAAACTCATTTACACAAAATTAGTATAGTCCTTTCTTTAAACATGCTTGAATAGCTTACATACTTAACTAATTAGATTCAAATATCATTCATGCTTAAAGGCATAAAAAGTACTATCATGCTTGCTCATAAGGTCATAATGCAATTAATACAATGCTCATCAAAAATAGTTTCTAAAACTTTTAAGTTTTCCTTTAAAACACATACTAAACCAAGCTTGACAACCTTTTATATGCGATATATATTGAAACCACATTCCTTATGCATTCACACACATAGCTAGGTTACATACACATGTTCCCAAAGTTGGTACTTAAAAGACACAAAGTTCGTCAGGTTTGTTGACTTATGTCATACTCCATGTTTTGATGATTACCCTATTATTTCACTAATCATGCTATATAACATTTTAGGGAAAGATATGACATTTCAGAAACATCAAGGAGGAAGTTACAAAGTCAAGATGTCCTTGAAGAAAGAAAAGCAAAATTGAGTCCTAGGAACATATGTAAGATCATAGCATTTATTACTTTCCAAAATAAGGCTCTAGGACATATGCATTGCATATATACTTGTATTCTCATACTTGATGCCACCTACTGATTCACTAGCCCTGATATGCATGGCCAAAAACTTCTTACCATAACTTAAGGAATCAAATAATGTTACCAAAAAAATATATATATATATATATATATATATATATATATATATATATATATATATTTATATTGTAACTGGAGTAAATGGTCGATTTAATAAAATACCATAAATTATTCATTGTCATCAACTTGATTCACGGTAAGAACAAAACATGACATATAATAATTCATGCATCATAAATCGTGCTTCATGAATCAAGGACCTTAATTCTGCGCAATCAACTACGGTAACTAGCTAATATTATGCTTTATATAAAAGCTCAAATTAAGGAACATCACTAGATTGTTATGTTAAAGAAAATCTGCTTCGTGATGATAATTGATTATATCCGGTAATTGCCATAAAGAAAGCTGCCATATGACAAGATGGTTACTAAATGCAGAAATCATAAAAGATATAGACTAAACGTGATGGACTATCTCTTAAGCAAGATTCTCTCAGTCATCACTAAGATATGTCTATATTGTATACTAAATCATGACGTGTCCTATACTAATATACATATATAAGATGTCTTGATCTTTGGCACAATCTCCGGATGACAGTCTATGTATTACGTGACTTGTGCATATTGTCTCTAACGATCATATCACGCATAGACAACAAGCAATGGTAATACTTTAGAAAAGCCTATAAATGAACTGATTTCTTTAATGAGAAGAGGACACCAAAAACATTTATAGAATTTTCAAAGCATACAAGCTACAAAGTTGTTTTTCTCCTCGATCGATATTGATTGCATTAAAGAAAGAGCTTCAGTTAAGAAGGTCGTATAGAACATACTCTGGTAATATTCTTCTTTCATATCATTTCATATTAGAGCCTTGAATTGGTAAGTTTTATATTGTTTGATCTTTATACCTCTAGTGTGTATCTTATTTTTATTTATCTCAACTTATATCCTTTCGGGTGTAATTCTGTTTGAGTTAAGGTATCATTACAATCAAGTTTGAAGAAAGTATAGTCGCTTAATGGTGCATAGGTGCACAGGGAACACAGGTGTTCAACTTGGTAGAACTTGTATTGTAATTAAAGATTTTAATATAAGTGAGTCTCCAATACCAGTTGGTATTGGACGTGGATTAGGCTACTATTCTAGAGGGTAGTAGTTGAACCACGTAAAAATTCTGGTGTTAATGTGATTACATTTTGTGCATCCAGCATCCTGCATTTCATATCCATTTATATCAGAAAATTGGTTGACTTGAAATTAAATACAATACCGTATTTTCATACATAAACCTACAAAGATATAGAATCCAGCTTGCTGCATTAAATATCCAAAGGAATTTTTCTCATTAATTAAAAGTTGGACATAGTTTGTGCATACACTTATTCACCCCCCTTCTAAGTGAACCTATTTAAATTTCATTTGGTATCAGAGCTTGGCTCTACTTATCTTGGTCTTAAAGGTGACTTGTAGGGAAAGATTTTGACATGGCATAACTTGGAAATGCTCATCACGAAGGTCAATCAATAAACCGACCCCCACTACTCTTTGGAACAGAGAACTATAATTTCTAGAAATTTTGGATGAGGATATATCTTAAGCGAGACCTATGGGAATGGTGGGTGGTAGAGAATGGACCGGTAATCCCAAGGAAAGATGATGGCACTCCAAAAACTCTACTCGAGATGGACTCAACCGAAACATGCATGGTGTCATACGATTCAAAAGCAATGAACACTCTTCTCAGCAGAATGGTGCAATCCGAAATAGATAAAGTCTGTTCATGTAACACATCAAAGGAGATATGGGATACCCTAGTGGTAAGTCACGAAGGAACTTCCAAAGTACGAGAAGTTAAGCTAAGTATGCTCATGCATGACTACAAAATGTTCAAACTGGAAAGAGACGAAACCATCAAAATGGCTCAAGCATGATTTTTTGTACTTATAAACTCTTTGAAGTTTTTTTACATGTCAATTCCACAAAGCGAAATCAATCGTAAGCTACTTCGGGCAATGCCCAAAAGGTTTGCATCTAAAATTACTACTCTTCAAGATTCCGTCAATATCTCTTCTATGGATACATTAACGCTCTTCGGTGAACTAGAAGAATATGAACATCAATTGAAAAGATATGATTACGAGGAAGAAGTTCCTCGAAAGAAAGTGTTAGCTCTAAATGCAGGAATTGAAGAAGAACTTGAAAATAACTCGGATGATGAAATAGCCATGATATCAAGGAAACTTAAGGGACTACTTCAAAGAAAGAATCAAAGGAAAAACACATTCAACTCAAACAAACACAAAGCCAAGCAAACCGAAGAAACCTGTTTCGAGTGTGGACGACCAGGTAACTTCAAAAAGGACTGCTTCCAACTTAAAAACAAAGGAAAGCAAGGCAATAAGGAATTCAAAAAGCATAAAGCATTCCTAACGTGGAGTGACGATGAAGAATCCGAAGTGGAAATAAATGCAAATGACGATCTGGCTCAAATATGCTTAATGGGACTTGAAGGTGAATCCGGTGTGGTATGCTTCAAAGCCAAAGTATCCTCTCAAAAGTGGATTCTTGACAGCGGATGTTCACGCCACATGACGGGTGACAAATCTAAGTTCATGGAACTAAATGTCAAAAAGAAACATGGAACTGTCACGCTCGGTGATAATCGGTCATGCAAAATAATTGGGAAAGGTAAAACGGTAATGGTAAGGTTAACATTAATAATGTTCATCTTGTTAACGGTCTAGAGTTCAATCTTATCAGTGTTAGTCAATTAATGGATAATGGACATCAAGTAAATTTTGAAAAAGATAAATGTACAATTTCACATGGTACTAACAATGCTGCTTTAGTTACCCAAAGAGAAGGAAATATATATACTCTTGATTTTGAACAACACGAGGAAGATTTAAGTCTTGCAACCATTCAAGATGAAGCGAATCTATGGCATAGAAGGATGGGACATGTCATATGGATCTCATTAAAAAGTTGTCATCAAAGAACTTAGTAAGAGGATTACCCAAAATGAATTTTGAGAAGAAAGGTATATGCAAGCCTTGTCAACTTGGGAAACAAGTAAGAACATCATTCACAGCCAAAAACATGGTATCAACTTCTTCTCCCTTACAATTGCTCGATCTCGACTTATTAGGACCTGAAAGGCATGCTAGTTTAAATGGTAAATTCTATGCTTTTGTGATAGTCGATGACTTCTCTAGATATACATGGGTACTCTTTCTTAGAACAAAAGATGAGGCATTTAAAGAATTTGAAAAACTAATTAAAAATTTGGAGACGAAATATAGTCTTAATCTTATAAAAATTAGAAGTGACAATGGCACCGAATTTTAAAAGAATTTTATTATATTTTGTAATCAAAAAGGAATCACCCATGAATTTTCAGCACCTAGAACTCCACAACAAAATGGAGTGGTAGAAAGGAAAAATCAAACATTACAAGAAACAGCTAGAACTCTAATTCAAGACAGTAAACTTCCTAAGAAATTTTGGGCCGAGGCTGTAAACACAGCATGCTATGTACTAAATAGAGTGTTGATCCATCCAATAATTTTGAAAACACCATATGAATTATTAAATAATCATCTTCCTAATATAAACTATTTTAAAGTATTTGGATCTAAATGTTTTATTCTTAACACTAGTGGGAATTTGGGCAAATTTGATGCTAGATCATATGAAGGCATGTTCATTGGCTACTCACAAAATAGTAGAGCATCTCGCATTTATAATGTGCAAAAGATATGTATCGAGGAATCTATACATATAAAATTTAACGAATCTAATCTTGATATTCCAAAATAAAAAGTAAAAGATGCTGGAAATTTAGAGACTGCTGCCAATCCAGCTTACCACATAAAACAAAATAGCAAGACAGTGGAACCTATTCAGTAAGCCGGATTAGAAGAATAGCAAGACCAAGACACTATCCAGTAGGCTGAATACGAATATCAAGAACCCATCCAGCAAGCCAAAATGAATGAACAACAAGACCATGATTCAGAAACTACTGAAGAAGTAATACATGACATTCAACTTCCAAAATCAGTAAGATACATCAAAAACCATCCTCTTGAGAACATTATTGGAAACATAAATGACAAAGTTATTACAAGAAGAAAAGCACAAAATATGTGTGCCTTCTCAGCATTTCTATCCCAAATTGAACCAAAGAATGCCAAAGAAGCTATACTTGATGAAAATTGGCTACTAGCAATGCAAGAATAGCTTCAACAATTTGAAAGATGTCAAGTGTGGGAGTTGATGCCTCCTCCAAAAGATATATCCATTATTGGAACTAAATGGGTATTCAAAAATAACCTTGATGAGTACGAAACAATTACAAGAAACAAAGTTAGACTAGTAGCTCAAGGGCACAATCAGCAAGAAGGAATAGACTATGAAGAAACATTTTCCCCAGTAGCCCGTTTGGAATCCATTCGTATATTATTAGCTTTTGACTGTTTCAGAAAGTTCAACCTACAACAAATGGACGTCAAAAACGTCTTTCACAACGGTTACATAAATGAAGAAGTCTACGTAAAACAGCCACCTGGATTCGAGTATGACAAGTTCCCTCATTACGTATACAAATTAAAGAAGGCACTTTATGGACTCAAACAAGCCCCAAGGGCTTGGTATAAGAGATTAAGTAAGTACCTCCTATCAAATGGGTTCATACGAGGTAAAATCGACTCTACGTTATTTATTAAACGTTAAAATAAAGATATTACTATTGTACAAATAAATGTAGACAATATAATATTTGCTGCTACTAATAATTTCCTTTGTGAGTGGTTTTCCAAATGCATGCACAAGGATTTTAACATGAGCTTGATGGGTGAACTCAATTACTTTCTAGGCCTTCAAATTAAACAAAATCATGAAGGTATATTCATTCATCAAACCAAGTACACAAAAGAGCTACTCAAGAGATTCGGCTTTGACAATTCAAACTCAAAGACCACACCAATGAGTACATCAATAAAACTCACAGCAGATAAAAAAGGTATGGATGTAAAAGTAACAAAATATAGAGGTATGATTGGATCCCTACTATATTTAACTGCTTCTAAACCTCATATAATGTACAGTGTGTGTCTATGTGCTCGGTTTCAGGCCAAACCCAAAGAATCCCACTTACACGCTGTTAAACGGATATTTAAATACTTGAGTAGTACTACAAACTTAGGATTATTCTACCCAAAATGTGACAATTTTGATCTAATGGGCTATTCAGATGCTGACTATGCAGGTTGTCAAATATATAAAAAAAGCACAAGCGGTGCTTGTACATTTTTGGGACAAAGTCTTGTCTTATGGCATAGCAAGAAACAAACTTCAGTTGCCCTATCCACTATTGAGGGTGAATATTTAGCAGCAGGAAGTTGCTGCTCTCAAATTTTGTGGTTGCGTCAAACACTGTGCGATTTTGATGTTATGTGTAATAATGTGCCTATAAACTGTGATAATACAAGCACCATCAACATCTCTAAAAAATCCAGTTCTACACTCTCGCACGAAACACATTGAAGTTTGACACCACTTTCTTAGAGATACTGTCTCCAAAGGACTAATTAAATTAATATTCATCCCCACTGAGCACGAATTAGCAGACATATTTACAAAACCTTTAGGGGAAGAACGTTTCTGCACTCTAAGATAAGAACTCGGGATGAGACTGATATAAATATGGTCTGCATTCTTTAAGGAAATTAGACAAACACGACATATCTAGTTGCCATAATTACGCTCATTATATCTGCTCAAGATCTCTCTTCCCAAATACGGCGCTACATCCTTCCATATCTCGGTACCACGCTTTCGTTAAAAAGACAGACACTACTTTACTCTTCCAACCCTCTTCTCTGTCTTCTCAATACTTCAATCGTCTCTGAGATCCTACACCTATCTCAAACATCGTCCGTGAAGATGAAAACCCGGAGGTCTAGACAAATCCGCAACGAATCTGACGACGAGGTATCGCTACCCTCTACACTCCCTCATCCACCTGCTATTCGACGATTGAAAAGGAAGAAAACTTCGGTCACAACCATCTCCCGCGACTCCTCCCCTGCCGAATCTGAAGCAAGCTTACCCTCTCCTCCAATGATTGGGACATCGACGGTCATTAAACGGCGAACAGTCAAGGAATCCTCACCCAACTCTCCTCCAATGACGGTAAACCCTTTATCTGTTTCCTTGCATGACGTTCCTGATGATTTTTTTAGGGGTCACAACTTCGAGCTTCGTTTTAAGTCCTCTATATGTCACAAATCCTTTATTTATGAAAAATCAGTTGACATGTTTTACTACCAAAACTTGCCTCTTCAAAACCTCCTTGAGTCATGCGGTTTAGCTTCCTTAAGTGCACCTCCCTCTGTGGCGTATCCAAAATTAGTCCAACAATTTTATACAAATCTTGAAAATAATGGGGACTGTTATACTTCATTTGTTAAAGGCAAATCTCTGTTTTTTACTGCTCTGGATCTAGGGAGCATACTCTTTATACCATATACTGGAGACTGTCCCTTTACACTTAAGGGACCAGTTTATACTCCTTTATCTCTTATTGTCCAGCTTCACACTGTCATGGATGACCCAACCATGTCCACCGTCACCCTTCCTAAAACCACCGAAGTATCTTCTATTGCCATAGTCCTTCACAAATTGCTAAGGTACAATCTCCTCCCTCGTCTCGGTGGTGGAGCTGACTTCACATACCAGGATTTGGTTTTGGTGGCCTTGCTAATGACAGGAAAACCATTCAATTTTTCACTCATGATGCTCAAATACATGGTCAACTGTATCAAACATTCCAAAAAATGCTTACCTTACAACTGCTTCCTCATAAAATTATTTATTCACTTTCAAATTCCACTCGACAATGAGGGCTCCATCCAAATAACTGATTCCATCGACTCTAATTATCTCAAGGGTGCTCATATCACACTGCTAAAAGGAAAGTTCATACGATTTGTCCCCTAAATTCCAAATGTTCCAAATCCCACTCCTCCTACTTCACTACCTCCATCCCCTAAGATTCTCAATCTCCTTCATACCACCGCGAACAATCAAGCCACAATCACTGCTGATGTTAAAGATATCCAACTTCGTCTTTCTGTGCTTGAACAAGGCAAACTCCCTATTTGTTGCAATGATCTTCATTTTGTCTTTCGCAATGTGGAGGATGAGTTCATTGATGTAATAACCCAATATTTTCAATAAGAAATTTTGCGATTTAATTTTTTATATATATATATATATATATATATATATATATATATATATATATATATATAAAGGTGAAAATATTTGCAAAGTAATGTATATATATTCATGTGATAAATAAAAATATTTATTAGATGTAAATAATTTCATTTTTAGACTTATTGATCATTATAGATTATATTCTTATAATAAATTAATTTTGTAATAAAAATATTTATTATTTATTTTCCATGAAAATATAATTATGGTATATATGATATGATTATTAGGATCATTATGATATGTATTTTATTATATTGAATAAGTTAATTATTTTAACTTAATTAATGATGGTATGTATGAAGGTTATGTCAAATATGAATTCAAAACCCTAAGCCTGGATTTTGAATAAAGGATGAGAATAATAATACAATATTATTTATATTTCAGTAATAGAAATATGTCTGATATATGTGTAATGTTAATTTATAGATCAGTTATAGTTACACAGTACAAAATCCTAGCATTTTTGATAAACTATGGTACAAAAGTCAGTTATGCCTGTAAGATTTGTTAAGTTGTGTGTTATATAATTAATGACCTTTATTATGCTTACTGTTAATTAGATAAACCCTAATTAATATCTAGAAACCCTATTTACTAAATTAGAGCCCTAATTGCTAAGTTATAAACCCTAGGTATTAATTAAACAAGGTTAATAGTAATTAATATAATATAATAGCTAATTTACAAAAACCTGGGTGATTAGAAAACCTAATGTAATTAGGGAACCCTAATCAACATTTTAGAAACTAAGATTTCTATATTTGCCCTTAATACATAATTCTAGATTTAGAGCTTATGAAACCCTAGGGTTAAACCCTAAGGGTCAAACCCTAAGGGTTAAAACCTAACGGGTGTGAGAAGTTACCAAGTTGCCATTCACTTTATGAGTCAAATGACCAAATTTCCCTTTTAATTACTTTAATAAGGTGGAGTGTAGATCTAGCCCTAGTAAAGAGTTGGTGACCAACTCTAGCTAGCCATGTGGTCTAGTAATAAGCTTTAATCACTCAAAATATGATCAGCCATAACATTACACCACATTATATATAGATTGTGAGAGTGACTGAGAATGACACATTCAAGCCACATTTGATCACAACACTTAACCAAGACTCTATACTTCAAACATCCAAAATTTTCTTGCTAGACCAGTCGCTATTCAAGCCCCACTAACACTTGTAGCAGATCAGAAGCATTAGATCAAGATTTGGTTCATAGAAAGGTATAAAAACCCTAAACCTAGAAATCCTTGTGATTCATGTTATTTGTTGTTGTTTATTGTTTAAAGTTATGTTAGAAGGTGTCATTTAGTGATCTGGGTTGTTATAACTCAGATCCATAACACTTAGATGCTCGAAAATGATGATTTTAGATATCTGGAAAAAAGTTTAAAACTGTGGTCTGACAATGAATGTCAGAGCCTCTAGATCTTTTTGTGTTAAGTGTTATGTGTGTTTTAAGTTATAGACTTGTAGTATGTAATGCTAGCTTTATCTAGAATTGGAAGCATGGTCATATCATGTCTAGAACTCAAGATATGAGTGGTCAAAGGTCATTGACCGACCATGACCGAACGAATCTGGGTAACCCAGATTACCCAGAAAAGTCGGACATTGTTTTTACAGGGCTTTGATCTTGCTGTTGTTAGTTATATGTGCTATGTTATTGTTATGATTGTGTAGACTGACATGAGTACTATCGACCCATGCCTTTATAATCCTTAAATAATGCACAGAATCCAAGAAATTTGTGGTCAAAGTAAGCCATTCGAAACTGCTGGATGAAGATTCTGAGTAAACTAGAAATCTTCAAAGGAAGTTCCTGACCACTACTTTGACCGGCTTTGATCCATCTTATGTGTTGATAAAAATGATATGAAATTGTTTGCTAATGGTACCCTGACACCTCTACTAGACTTTGGAATTCATAGATCACATAAAACATTCCTAGAATCAAAGATATAAGGATGCAAAGTAGGGACCCTCACACTGCTCGAGTTTTTGGAAAACCCAGAAACTCAAGAACACTGTTTGACAAGATTTTGAGAGCCCAGATCTCTTTGATTAGATATAAGATGGCCATGTTGTTTGTTTAGGGTTGTAGTATTGCATCAATACTATAATCTGAACACTTAATCAAACCCAGATACCTCCGGATATATGAATTACAGTTGGTCAAACTACCCACCCTGTTAATTGACATGAGTTTCTAGGTTGGTGATGAACATGCTCAAGAACACCAATAACGACAGTTTCGTCGCTATAGGGCCCTTTAGCGACAGTTTATTTATGGAAATTATTATTTTTATTTATAAATAGAAAAAATAGTTTTTAATTATTAAAAATACAAAATAAATTCCTAAAAATTATTTTAAAGTCTAAAAATAGGTTTTTAATTATTTTGAATATATTTCATTAATATTTATTATTTTTGGAATATTAATGGTATTTAATTTATTTAATTATAATATTAAATAAATTATTTAAAAATGATTTTAATACTTGAAAAATCATTTAAAATTATATTATGTTATAAGAAAATATTTGAAGTTATTTTTAATATTTTATGATGAATTTCATTAATAAATAATATTAATGATATTTAAGTTATTTAATAAATGTATTAAATAAATTATGAAAAATAGAATTAATGATTTAAATGTTATAAAAATATTTTAAGTTATAAAATATAACTTTTGATATTTTGTTATGAAAAATATTATTTATTTAATATTAATGATATTTATTTAACATTAATAATATTAAATTTATTTAATAATTATATTAAATAAATAGTTTAAAGATAGTTTTATTGATTTAAAAATCGTTTTAAAAGGATATAAGTGAATTAAAAATATTTTTAAGTTATACTTAATGACTTTTAATATTTTGAGGAATAGTACATTAATATTTTAATGATAATTATTTAAAATGATTTTAAATGCTTTAAAAATCATTTAAGGGTAATATAAATGTTTTAAAAATATTTTGAGTCATTATAAATAACTTTAATATTTTGGCAACGGTTTCATTAATAGTTTAATATTATTTAAATATTAATGATAATAGAATTATTTGATATTTAAATCATTTTATAATAATTCCGGTGTTTGAAAATTCATGATAAATTATAATAATTATTTGAAAATTATTATGAGGCTATGAAAAATAATATAACTGATACTTAGATTGTCCAGAATAATATTAAGGGTATTGAATAGAGTTTTAAACTTGATAAGTACCTGATACGCACCGACACGTCTCCGAAATTGATACGATTTTAGATAGTTTAACTGTATAAGTGTTTATTTGTGATTTAATGATTGTGAAACATGTGTGCCAATGTGATTAGGTTATGTGTTGACTGCAATAAGCAGTACTATGTGTTATGATATATGATTCTAATCGATAGAATGATCTTATTAATGATAGGTTTTGGTATAAAAGAGATAACTAAGTTGTGTATTGTAAGCAGCAAACCAGGCAAGTTTCCTATACTTACTCCAATTATTATTGAGCAAGTATCCTACCTTTGCATTTTCTTTATGCAATGGACATGAGTAAGAAGTTTTAGAATTATATTATTATGCTAGATTATTAACCCTATTGTGATATATTCTATATTCGATTATTGTTTATCAACATGTTAGTATATGGTAATTCAGATATATATTCTGTTCGTTAATTTCTAAACATGGTTATACAAGTGTCCCCACTTGGATAGTCATTGTATTTAATCACATGTTGATATATATATATTGAACCCCAGTATGAATGTAATAAAAGTTATCTAAGCTATTTGATATAGCTAGACACAGATTCAGAAATATCGTTGAATATGATAAAACCCTATTGTATCCAATCAAATTGCTTTGGTTTAGATTCCAGACTAAGTATGAACATCCCTAATATGGGAAGATTTTTATGCGCCCAAGGCGGTCAGAGTGAACGATAATATCGTTCTTGCATATAGTAATTATCAATACAGGGCACATTGGGCAGATCACCCTCGTGTCCGTAAGTTATGACGATTTACAGATGAAGTTCTGTTAAACCTTTTTGAAAATTGAGAATAATGTTCATAGTATGTCACCTTAACCCTATTTATAGTCAGTACGTAGTTTCAAAATTTTGATAGAGAGTTGTTATGTTATTATTATCAGTCCAGATTACTTCACAACTTTTGATTTGTTGTAGAAGGGAAGTACAAAGAAAACATTTAATCCTTTTAGCTAATATTTAAAATTGTTATTACTTGTTGGGCACTCAAATGTTCATCCTTGCTTAATTTAAATGTTTTCAGTTAAGTATGATCGACCAGAGGGCTCTGCCAAGGACAAAAGGAAAGGAAAGCTACCCGAATAAGTTTGAATGATCTTATGTAGTAGTTAGACTTAAGTAAGATGATTATATTTATTATCTATCATGTAATGAAATGTTTTACGGTCACGTACCTGGAATTAGACTCTGATATGTAAATTAAGTTTGATATTTATGATAATATTATTATTTCCGCTCATAGAAATGATATCGTAATGCACTGAGTTCTGGTTTTAAGTATCCGAATTTGGGGGCGTTACAGTTTGGTAAAAGAGCTTTAGGGTTAGAAACCTTAGGTGGGGGTAGACCTTAGGCTATAACCTTAGAGCAGAACATCGAAAGTACAAATAACTCACATAGAGTTTAAAAGGAGATGAATTGAATAAATTCATCATCAAACAAAAATAAAAGATAACTTAAATAAAACTATTATTTGTTGTGTGTATATATTATATGCTAATCAGGATAATTTATTTGTAGATGTCAGATAGAAAAGGATTAGGATACCCTCATATCGTAAAGAATGAGTCAACCTCCATAACCAAGCCAATATCAAAGCTGATAGCTGAAATAGAGGCTTACATTGAAAGCAACCCTGATGAGGTGATTATACTGGAGAAATGTAGTATCGCATCCAGAAACAATAGCATAACTGATAGGTAGAGTATAGCTAAAGAATATAAGGAAAAGTTCGAGTTCTTAAACTCATATATCTGTGGTGAGTTCTTAAACTCATAAGGTGTGGTAAAGTTTGACGCATTAGGTATAGTTAGGTGTGAATGGATTATTGAGGATAATGGGAATATATAGAATACTAAGCAATTGATCCTTAGTGAAGGCGTAAAAAATAAGTAGTATTAGTTTTACTTGAATATGTATGATTATATGATGCGTATATGATAGGTATGTGGGTATAATGTAATATTCTTAACTTTTGTATGAGTTATGGCAGCGAATCCCGACTTTTGAGTCACAAGGGGATAACGGATGTTTAAAGCAGTATGTGTTATGGTATGTCAAGCGCTATGAATATGAATCTATGATGGATTAATGAAATAAGTTGGTATTAAGATAGTAATTATTTATCTGAACACTGATTAATAGAGTAACCAAGTTTTCAAAATATAATATTTTGAATTTATGATTATTTGAGTAGAAAATTTCGCATTATAGAAGGTAAGTCGAAAAAAGATCAATTATGATCAGATAATGCCGCCAAGACATAAACAAAACCAAAGGGTAGACGAACCTATCAACAAAGCTGGAGGACAACCAGACCCGATGTAGAATTTTGCGAATGTGGTCGTTCAAGATATGCAGAATGGAAAACTAGCCGCGGGAAATCAGTCAGACAATCGATTTGCGAACTTTAAAGATTTTAAGGCCATAGGACCGTCAGGATTTAGAGGGTCAACTGACCCTGTAGAAGTAGTTATGATAGCTAGGGTAACAGAGGGGAAAAAAACAGCTTTTGCCAACTATACGATGAAAGGGGAGGCAAATTTTTGGTGGGAGTCAGATCAAGCTAGAGCCGGAGAAGGGAGTAGTGGTAGTAGGACTAGAAAATGGAAAGGAGATAATTCCGGGAATACCGAAATTAGGCCAAGAGGGGGAAAGAATAAGGTTGTGCAGTGTAGAAATTGCGGAAGGAATCACTCGGGAGAGTGTCTTAAAGGTAAGTTAGTGTGTTATAAGTGTGGGCAGGAGGGACATATCTCTCCCAACTGCCCCAATCCTATGATGAATAGAGGGTGTTTTAGGTGTGAATCAATGGAGCATAAGGTGAAGGACTGTCCGAAAAGGAGAAAGGATGCAGGAAGTGTGATTACGGAGAAAAGTAGCGGGACACTGGCGACAACGGGACCAACTTCAACAAATAACCCAACTGAATCAACCGCAAGAGTCTTCAGCATGATTGTTCAAGATACCGTGGCAGATGGGGATGCGACTCTAGGTATTATTCGAGTCAATTGTATTTTCTTATATATGATTTTCGTATATATATAGTAAATTATTTTATAAAGAAATTTTGAAGGAGGAATTTGAGTTCTATTAGAAATTAAATTTTTGTTTAAGTAGATAGATAAACTTTATGCTGAATAGTTAAAGATCAGTTCAATGGAATTTGATCAAGATCTACTTGCAATGATGGTCTGTCTATAGGTTTTAAATCAGTGATTCCGGGGACGGAATCCTTATAAGGAAGGGTGAATGTAATAACCCAATATTTTCAATAAGAAATTTTGCGATTTAATATATATATATATATATATAAAGGTGAAAATATTTGCAAAGTAATGTATATGTATGTATCTATGTGATAAATAAAAATATTTATTAGATGTAAATAATTTCTTTTAGACTTATTGATCATTATAGATTATATTCTTATAATAAATTAATTTTGTAATAAAAATATTTATTATTTATTTTCCATGAAAATATGATTATGGTATATATGATATGATTATTAGGATTATTATGATATGTATTTTATTATATTGGATAAGTTAATTATTTTAACTTAATTAATGATGGTATGTATGAAGGTTATGTCAGATATGAATTCAAAACCCTAAGCCTGGATTTTGAATAAAGGATGAGAATAATAAAATAATATTATTTATATTTCAGTAATAGAAATATGCCTGATATGTGTGTAATGTTAATTTATAGATCAGTTATACTAACACAGTACAAAATCATAGCATTGCTGATAAACTATGGTACAGAAGTCAGTTATGACTGTAAGATTTGTTAAGTTGTGTGTTATATAATTAATGACCTTTATTATGTTTACTGTTAATTAGGTAAACCCTAATTAATATCAAGAAACCCTAATTACTAAATTAGAACCCTAATTGTTAAGTTATAAACCCTAGGTGATTAGGAAACCTAGTGTAATTAGGGAACCCTAATCAACATTTTAGAAACTAAGATTTCCATATTTGCCCTTAATACATAATTCTAGATTTAGAGCTTATAAAACCCTAGGGTTAAACCCTAAGGGTCAAACCCTAAGGGTTAAAACCTAATGGGTGTGAGAAGTTACCGTTACCATTCACTTTATGAGTCAAATGACCAAATTGCCCTTTTGATTACTTTAATAAGGTGGAGTGTAGATCTAGCCCAAGTAAGGAGTTGGTGACCAACTCTAGCTAGCCATGTGGTCTAGTAATAAGCTTTAATCACTCAAAATATGATCAGCCATGGCATTACACCACATTATATATAGATTATGAGAGAGAGAATGTAACATTCAAGCCACATTTGATCATAACACTTAACCGAGACTCTCTCAACTTCAAACATCCGAAATTTTCTTGCTGGACCAGTCACTATTCAATCCCCACTAACACTTGTAGCAGATTAGAAGCATTAGATCAAGATTTGGTTCATAGAAAGGTGTAAAAACCCTAAACCTAGAAATCCTTGTGATTCATGTTATTTGTTGTTGTTTATTGTTTAAAGTTATGTTAGAAGGTGTCATTTAGTGATCTGGGTTGTTATAACTCAGATCCATAACACTTAGATGCTCAAAATTGATGATTATAGAAATCTGAAAAAAGTTTAAAACTGTGGTCTGACAATGAATGTCAGAGCCTCTAGATCTTTCTGTGTTAAGTGCTATGTGTGTTTTAAGTTATAGACTTGTACTATGCAATGCTAGCTTTATCTAGAATTGGAAGCATGGTCATATCATGTCTAGAAATCAAGATATGAGTGGTAAAAGGTCGTTAACCAACCATGACCGAACGAATCTGGGTAACCCAGATTACCCAGAAAAGTCTGACAATGTTTTTGCAGGGCTTTGATCTTGTTGTTGTTAGTTATATGTGATATGTTATTGTTATGGTTCTGTAGACTAACATGAGTACTATCGACCCATGTCTTTATAATCCTTAAATAATGCACAGAATCCAAGAAATTTGTGGTCAAAAGTAAGTTTTATTTAATCGCTGGGATGAAGATTACAGGTAACCCGTAAATCTTTAAAGGCAGTTCCTGACCACTACTTTAACTGGCTTTGATCCATCTTATGTGTTGATAAAATGATATGAAATTGTTTGCTAATGGTACTCTGACACCTCTACTACACTTTGGAATTCATAGATCACATAAAACATTCCTAGAATCAAAGATATAAGGATGCAAAGTAGGGACCCTCATCGCTCGAGTTTCGGAAAACCCGTAAACTCAAGAACACCATTTGACAAGATTTTGAGAGCCCGGATCTCTTTGATTAGATATAAGATGGCCATGTTGTTTGTTTAGGGTTGTAGTATTGCATCAATACTATAATCGAACACTTAATCAAACCCCAGATACCTCCTAGGATATATGAATTCTGGTTGGTCAAACTACCCACCACGTTAATTGACATGAGTTTCTAGGTTGGTGATGAACATGCTCAAGAACACCTATATGACAGCCATGCGCTATAGGCCCTTAAATGACGCTTTATTTATGGAAATTATTATTTTTATTTATAAATAGAGAAAAATAGTTTTAATTATTAAAAATACAAATTAATTCTTAAAAATTATTTTAAAGTCTAAAATAGGTTTTTTTATTATTTTGAATATATTTCATTAATATTTATTATTATTTTGGAATATTAATTGTATTTAATTTATTTAATTATAATATTAAATAAATTACTTAAAAATGATTTTAATACTTGAAAAATCATTTAAAATTATATTATGTTATAAGAAAATATTTAAGTTATTTTTAATATTTTGTGATGGATTTCATTAATTAAATAATATTAATGATATTTAAGTTATTTAATAAATGTATTAAATAAATTATGAAAAATAGAATTAATGATTTAAAAATTATATATAATTATGATTTAAATGTTATAAAAATATTTTAAGTTATAAAATATAAATTTTGATATTTTGTCATGAAAATATTATTTATTTAATATTAATGATATTTATTTAACATTAATGATATTAAATTTATTTAATAATTATACTAAATAAATAGTTTAAAGATAGTTTTATTGATTTAAAAATCATTTAAAAAGGATATAAATGAATTAATAATATTTTTAAGTTATACTTAATGACTTTTAATATTTTGAGGAATAGTACATTAATATTTTAATGGTAATTATTTAAAATGATTTTAAATGTTTTAAAAATCATTTAAGGGTAATATAAATGTTTTAAAATATTTTGAGTTATTATAAATAACTTTAATATTTTGGCAATGGTTTCATTAATAGTTTAATATTATTTAAATATTAATGATAATAGAATTATTTGATATTTAAATCATTTGAAATTGATACGGTTTTAGATAGTTTAACGGTATATGTGTTTATTTGTGATTTAATGATTGTTAAACATGTGTGCCAATGTGATTAGGTTATGTGCTGACTACAATAAGCAGTACTATGTGTTATGAGATGTGATTCTAATCGATAGAATGATCTTATTAATGATAGGTTTTGGTATAAAAGATATACCTAAGTTGCGTATTATAAGTAGCAGACGAGGCAAGTTTCCTATACTTACTCCAATTATTATTGAGCAAGTATCTTACCTTTGCATTTTCTTTATGCAATGGACATGTGTAAGAAGTTTCAGAATTATATTATTATGCTCGATTATTAACCCTATTGTGATATATTCTATATCCGATCATTGTTTATCAACATGTTAGTATATGGTAATTGGATATATGTTCATTCGTTAATTTCTAAACATGGTTATACAAGTGTCCCCACTTGGATAGTCATTATATTTAATCACATGTTGATATATATATATATATATATATATATATATATATATATATATATATATATATATTGAACCCTCAAATATGAATGTAATAAAAGCTGTCTAAGCTATTTGATCCAGCTAGACACAGATTCAGAAATATCGTTGAATATGATAAAACCCTATTGTATCCAATTAAATTGCTTTGGTTTGGATTCCAGACTAAGTATGAACATCCCGAATATGGAAAGATTTTTATGCGCCCAAGGCGGTCAGAGTAAATGATAATATCATTCTTGCATGTAGTATTGATCAATACAGGACACATTGGGCAGATCACCCTCGTGTCCGTAAGTTATGACGGTTTACAAATGAAGTTCTGTTAAACCTTTTCTAAAATTGAGAATAATGTTCAGAGTATGTCACCTTAACCCTATTTATAGTCAGTACGTAGTTTTAAAAATTTGATAGAGAGTTGTTATGTTATTATTATCGGTCTAGATTACTTCACAAATTTTGATTTATTGTAGAAGGGAAGTACAAAGAAAACATTTAATCCTTTCAGCTAATATTTATAATTGTTATTACTCGCTGGGCACTCAAATGCTCATCCTTGCTTAATTTAAATGTTTTCAGTTAAGTATGATCGACCAGAGGGCTCTGCCAAGAACAAAAGGAAAGGAAAGCTACCCGAATAAGTTTGAGTTATCTTATGTAGTAGTTAGACTTAAATAAGATGATTATATTTATTATCTATCATGTAATGAAATATTTTACGATCGCGTACCTGGGATTAGACTCTGATATGTAAATTAAGTTTGATATTTATGATAATATTATTATTTTCGCTCATAGAAATGGTATCGTAATGCACTGAATTCGGGTTTCAAGTATTCGAATTTGGAGGCGTTACAATTGACCTTCAAGCAGGATTCGAGTTGCACACTCGGGCTATGGTAGAAGCTCTGCAAAGGAAAATGAACCGCAATGCCTGTCAATTGAGCAGTGAACTTAAATTCATCAGTAATCAGATTGGGACTCTCGGTCGCTTTACCGAGCTGCATATGAATGATCTCAGTGAAGAACTGCAAGCAGACCAAGTCCAATCTCGCATACCTAAATGGCCATAGTGGAATTAGATGGCCGAATACCAAGGTGACTTCCTGGACTTGCCTTTACCGCCTCCTACCTTCATTGTTCGTCCTCCCAGATTTGCCAACACCATGTCCCTGGAAGAGATTGAACACCGCAGGCTTCATCGGCCATATTTCACTGCCCGCGAAGCCAACCACGTTCATATTGTTGAGGAAGATGATTAAAAGACTTTGCTCCACCCTTCCCCTTTTGGCTTTCTGGAAACCTCTTTTTGATGGATACCAAAGGGGGAGATGAATTATGCTTGCTTGTTTTCAAGATAATATTTTAAATTTTTACTTTTCATGCATGATGATTTCTGGTTTAAAGACTATGGTCTAAATGGTTGTTGGATGATGGTTTAATAGTTTATTATATTCCTTTGCTTAATATGTTATGGACTAACTAGACAATGCAGGGTTATTCAAACACTGCACATTTACAGTCAACAGCTAAATCTAACAAGATCGAGATGCATGAATTGAGGGGGAGTTATAACTCTCTTGAAATGCATGGTTTTAGGGGGAGTCATAATTATTTGGTTATCATCATCAAAAAGGGGGAGATTGTTGACTTATGTCATACTCCATGTTTTGATGATGACCCTATTATTTCACTAATCATGCTATATAACATTTCATGGAAAGATATGACATTTCAAAAATATCAAGGAGGAAGTTACAAAGTCAAGATGTCCTTGAAGAAAGAAAAGCAAAATTGAGTCCTAGGAACATATGTAAGATCTTAGCATTTATTACTTTCCAAAATAAGGCTCTAGGACATGTGCATTGCATATATACTTGTATTCTCATACTTGATGCCACCTACTAATTCACTAGCCCTGATATGCATAGCCAAAAACGTCTTACCATAACTTAAGGAATCAAATAATGTTAACCAAAATATATATGGTAATCTGGAGTAAATGGTCGATTTAGTAAAATACCATAAATTATTCATTGTCATTAACTTGATTCACGGTAAGAACAAAACATGACATATCATAATTCATGCATCATAAATCGTGCTTCATGAATCAAGGACCTTAATTTTGGGCAATCAACAAAGGTAACTAGCTAATATCATGCTTTATATAAAAGCTCAAATTAAGGAACATCACTAGATTGTTATGTTAAGGAAACTCTGCTTCGTGATGATAATTGATTATATCCGGTAATTGCCAAAAAGAAAGCTGCCATATGATAAGATGGTTACTAAATGCAGAAATCATAAAAGATATAGTCTAAACGTGATGGACTATCTCTTAAGCAAGATTCTCTCAGTCATCGCTAAGATATGGCTATATTGTATACTAAATCATGACGTGTCCTATACTAATAGACATATATAATATGTCTTGATCTTTGGCACAATCTTCGGATGACAGTCTATGTATTACGTGACTTGTGCATACTGTCTCTAACGATCATATCACGCATAGACAACAAGCAACAATAATACTTTAGAAAAGCCGATAAATGAACTGATTTCTTTAACGAGAAGAGGACACGAAAAACATATACAAAATTTTCAAAGCATACATGCTACAAATTATTTTTCTCCTCGATCGATATTGATTGCATTAAGAAAAGAGCTTCAGTTAAGAAGGTCGTATAGAACATACTCTGGTAATATTCTTCTTGCATATCATTTCATACTAGAGCCTTGAATTGGTAAGTTATATATTGCTTGATCATTAGACCTCTAGTGTGTATCTTATTTTTATTTCTCTCAACCTATATCCTTTCGGGTGTAATTCTGTTTGAGTTACGGTATCATTACAATCAAGTTTGAAGAAAGCATAGTCGCTTAAAGGTGCATAGGTGCATAGGGAACACAGGTGTTCAACCTGGTAGAACTTGTATTGTAATTGAAGATTTTAATAATAGTGAGTCTCCAATACCAGTTGGTATTGGACGTGGATTAGGCTACTATTCTAGAGGGTAGTAGTTGAACCACATAAAAATTCTGGTGTTTATGTGATTACATTTTGTACATCCAGCAACCTGCATTTCATATCCATTTATATCAGAAAATTGGTTGACTTGAAATTAAATACAATACCATATTTTCATACATAAACCTGCAAAGATATAGAATCCATCTTGCTGCATTAAATATCCAAAGGAATTTTTCTCATTAATTAAAAGTTTGACATAGTTTGTGCATACACTTATTCAACCCCCCCCCCCCTTCTAAGTGTACCTATTTAAATTTCAATGTTTAATTTTCAAAACTTCAAGTTTTCTTTCAAAAATCATTAATACCAAGCTAACAAAACTCATTATATGCAAGGTAACCTTAGACCACATGTTAGACTCATTTACATACATATTTACGTTATCTACACATGCTCACAAAATCAGAATACAAGTAAATTTATTTTAAACAAGGTTTGTCTTTCCAATCTTATAAGTTTCTTTTAAAACTCAAACTAAAACAAGTTATAGTGACCTACTATAACTAAGGTAACTTTAATCCATGTGTTGGGGTTATTTATATTCATTTTTAAACCAACCTAACATGCTCATAAAATCAGATTATAGCATAAATTGGATTTCAAGACTGACAGACGACGCGACCGCGCTTGATTTATCTTTGGGAAGTATGCGTGGCCCGCCTACAACCTGACACAACACTGCATAAGGCTGCTCTGCAACAGTTCAAACCCAAACACATACCCATTTTATTTAATATACTCTAAACAACTATCATGATTCCATATAACTCAAATAATATCATGATATCAATTTACAAACCAATTCATAAGTAATTTGATGAAAAATTTAGTAAGCCATCATACTTGAAAGTAAGAACACATATAAGGAAATTACCTCTTCAAAGCTTAAATTAGCTAAATTCCTTCCAATCAGTTTGCTCACTCAATTCCAGAGTACTCACACTCTAATAAAGGCTTATTAAGCATTTTAGCAACTTGAATTTGTGAAGGGGAGTTACCAATTAATAGAGGAACCATTACCCAAATTTGGGTTTTGCTATAGGAATGAAACCAAAGGAAAGATGAAGAAGCCATGGGGTAATAAGAAATTGGTGGAAAGTGGCTAACCACTCCCTCCCAACCATTTCCATAGCCATCATCACCATCTTCTAGCCTTTTGGTTTTCACTGAGTTTTGAGCATGGAGAGATAGGCTAAGCCAATGGCCTAGTCATATAATTTATGTATATTGGGTTAACCCAAATAATATTTTAATTGGGCTAAATATATTTCAGTTGGGTACCCTCAACCCATTATTTTCCACCACACTTATCATATATAAGTACCACGATGATTAATTAATATCCATCATTTATTCCCTTACCATTAATTATCTTTTCATAATTCTAGTTAAAACTTTAGCTGGTTTAACTTTAATATTCATGCCTCACAAGGCTCATTTATCCAAGCTCACTAGAGCTATATAACTCAAGCTTATTATATAATCTCAGTAATAAAATATCAGTGGTCTAGGCCATGCTTGACATTTCCCCAATTCCACTTCATTTAATATTCTTTCAAGATAAAGTTTAGGTGACACACTTTATTTTAATACTAATTTATTTTGCTACCTAGAATACTTATACACTTATGAATTTATACTTATAAACTTTTATTTAAAAATAATCATTACCCTTAGAATAATTAACCTTTACTCCATTATTTACATTATACATTTATAAGTATAATTTTCTGATTGTCCTAAGACAACTCCTTAAATATATTTACATTTAGCCACATCTTAAATATTAATCTAATATATAAATCTCTAACCAATATTCATTTATAGATATATTGGTTTTCTTCTATTATCCATCACTTATTTTCCATTAACATCTTTCAAATATTAAACTCTTTCATATATTATCATATTATGTAATATATAAAAATACAAAAAATTAATTAACATAATCATTTCATTTTCTTCATGTAAATCACATATATTAATTCACCATTTTACTTGAGTGAATTACTCCTTTCATTCAATTTACTATCACACCACTGCCACTGCCACTACCACACAAGGCTTTAATACTCAAATTGTATTATAATATTACATAATATAATTTAATTAACCAATATTTATTTTGGGTTAATTAATTTCCATGATTAAATCTCATTCAATTCATGCTTTGCTATCTTTATCCATTCATAGATAGTTTGAATATCAAATATGACCCATATGATAACATATTAGACACTAATATACAAATCCTAAAGTTTAGATTACACAAACTCATCCTGAATTGTCTTTAGACTGGTCCGACTGCGCTGGTCTAAGGCTTGAGAGTGGTGCGGTCGTGCCACCTCAAGGTTTAGACGCAGACACGTTTTGCTCCAACAAAAATAGAAGCGTTTTCTTGAAAATCCTTTAATATGCTTCCTATATGCTAACTTATTATAATAACCAAAAATCTATCTCCTTTTTGACTTTACAATATCAATTACTACATTCTTCAATAATTTAGAGATTAAACTTCAAGTTCAAACTCTTTTTTCTTTAATAGTTTAATTAACTATAAAATCTCATATATAATTTCTTCCTACATAATCCAAAATTCAAAATATATAACACATATATACATTCATATTTGAACCTGACATATCTTATAATAAGAATTTTATTTACTAACTCTTATTTTAATAATTTCTGAACTTCGGGTTATCACACTCTGCTTCTAGTTGGACTACTCTTTCCTCAAGCTCGCGAATCCTGTCGAGCAATCCTCACATCGGATGAAGTGAATTATTCATATCCACTATAGGCTTTGACTGATCAACAGAGAGACTATCATGTCTCTCTTCCGACATCCAACAAACACCACAAATAAAACCAACATCAGTACCACAATAAAATATATCCATTGATAAAATGAAATGATATTTTATTCAGTAAAACTAAAACTCGATGGATGTCCTCAACCCAACACCTACATACTTCATACGAGTTTCCTTCTAAGGTTATAACATAGGTTTCTCATTCCTAATGTTTATAACCTATAACTTTGATACCAACCTGTGACACCCCCAAATCTGGGTTTCCTAATCTCAAATTTGTTGTTCACGATACTCAACAACAAACATACTTTCTAACTAATGCGGAAGAATAAACATATATTGTTTATCATTTTAGTAATACAGTCTTACAATCATTGTCCCAAGGTTCTTTAACCTTAACTTAAAACGTACTCTTAATACTATAAAGAGTTTACATAACCAAATAGCATTTAAAATAAACTAGTACATAAGTCTTCTCAAACATATACTCTTAAACCTTCCCTTTTACTATGTCCCCTTTGGACATTTCTGCCTTAGCTGAAATAAATGTCATGATATAGCAAGGGTAATTAACTAAATTTGCTTAGCAAGTTTATACACAAGGGAGATATATCACGATTAGAAAGAAGTTTCGCTTTCAATGTTCAACAACAGTATAAAATTGTGAAGGAACACGAATTAATAGTCAACAACTAAATATTTGAATAATTGAATAACAGGTACTGAGTGGTTTGAAATAACCATGAACATTTGCCAAGGTTCTCAGCATTTAAACTGGACCTTTTAATAAGTTTTGGTAATCAAGAGGATCAACCTTTCATACCCCGTGGTTTATGCGTAAACACTTAATAATCCAGCATTGATATTATGCGTTAATCAAATTCGTCCTAGAATATCTTTTAAAACACATTTGATTTAACAAATTCAGAAATGCTTTATCTAGCTAATACAATTAGCATAGGTCTATCTCATAAATAGTTCATGAATTAACGAACTTTAATTTAATTCATAGTTCAATAATAATAGAACAAGAATTCATTTGCACAAGGTGTGAATCTCAATAATCAGTATAGATGTGAATAATCAATAATAATTATTCACTAATATGCTTTGAAAATAATAACTCGAGTTTGAGTTAGGGAACTTGCATGTTCAATGAGCTATGACTAACTAGCTTTAATTAAAACTCTTTGAACGACCTAGCATTGACAATATTGGTTGTAGACATTCGAAAATATGCATTCTTATTACTAACCTTGCAGGAGAGCAAAATCGTCTTCCAAAGATTACCCTGGAAGTCAAAACTAGTTCAATCCCTGAGACAGCCTCGAGATATTCAGTTTTAATCCCGGATACAACCCTGGGAGACTCAGTTCCAACCTTGGAGATAACCCCGAGGGATGCAGTTCTAGTTCTGGAGATAACCCGAAAAAGTTAATTTCAACCCTGGAGACAACCCCGGGACACTTTGTTCTAACCCCGGAGATAACCACAAAAGGTTAAGAACACCTCGGAGACAACACTGAGGACATTCAGCATTCATAACAGCCCAATATTAGAGATAACCCTAAGTAGCTACTGCTACATCTGCGCAGAGCCAGAGATAACCCCGACGAGGTGCAAAATCATTATTTTTCCACCTCGATACAACATTCACGTCGTCTCAGCATCATTTTAATAAACATTTCATACAGAAGAATCCCACAAGAACCATAGCTCAAATCCCGAGTGACTACTACACAAGACAACACACCGAATATAATTTGAAGACGTGAAGATCTGGTCATGGACCAATCTTCCCTGTATCGTACAACCTCTAATCCCATGTCATTGTGTAGCTCTCGACAACAACATTCTGAAAAGGAATAGCACGCCTTAATCGGATGTTCGGATTGAAATTTATGAAGATTTGAGCGGATAGTACGTTGCATGAGTGCACGCACTTTAAGATGACGGAACCCACATGGCCCTAGGCATCATTTGGCGGTGCTTGAGTAGACTCACGGGTGCCGCATAGTAGAACTCGCAACCATTTGGTTGTTAAATATGAGCACTTGGTTGCTCATTTGAAAAAAAAAAGGAAAAAGGAGAGAAAACTCTGTCCATTTTAGCCTGTAAACACTTCTAGAGTGCTCTAAACTGACCATTAATGGCTTTGGGATTGATGGGCCCGATCACGTCCATTCCCCCACATTAAGAATGGTTAGGACGAATTCATATTGTGGAACTCCCTTGGAGGGGCGTGGATAGCATTCCCATGAATTTAGCATTGGTTACATTTCTTGATGTGATCATCATAGTCAGCCTTGAGAGAGAACCAGAAATGCCCTGTTCTTAGGATTTTCTTGACAAGTAGAGGG
This sequence comes from Panax ginseng, assembly GCA_020205605.1. Classification (NCBI taxonomy): domain Eukaryota; kingdom Viridiplantae; phylum Streptophyta; class Magnoliopsida; order Apiales; family Araliaceae; genus Panax; species Panax ginseng. The sequence continues at coordinate 139,641,913 of CM035132.1, forward strand.
CCACTCATTTGTGGGCTGCATACTCCACCATGGATTTCATCCATGAGCCTCTGAGCTTGGTCTTTGTCTAGGCATCTTAGAAGGCCTAGTCCCGCATCTCTTTTGTAGAGTGCGTCTCCGCTCATGTAGAATTTTATAGCCATGCGATGGATCCGCTTTCTCTCAGCTGGATTTGACTCAGTGGGTATAGATTCATCTAGCATATACTCCTTGATATGATGATACCAAGGGTGTTGGATGGGAGGCAACTCATTCGATACTTCTCCAATGTAGTTCCCGTAGGTTAGTGCATTTTATCGGGCTAATGTGATATTTGGCATGTCTTCCTTGTCAATTATGTTGATCAAGGAGGCCAAATTTGCTAGTGCATTCGCAAAGTCAATCCTATTCTGAGAAATGTGGTGGAATGATATTTCTTCAAACTCCGAAGCCATCTGGATAAATTATCGATGGAAAGACAGGAAATGTAATTTTTTGGTGTGATAGACCCCAGTGGTGTGTCTGATTACTAGTTCGAAATCTCCAAAGACAGTTAATCGTTTGACACCCATGGATTGGGCTAGTTTCAACCCCATGATGCAGCCTTCATACTCAGCTGTGTTGTTGGTGTTGACAAATTATAATTTGATGGCAACATGATACTGCTTTCCCGAAATAGATATGAGAACTACTCCAGCTCTAGAACCTTCCATGTTTACAGATCCATCAAAATACATCCTTCAAAGCTGGTGTGTATTGTCCTGATGGTGTTGCTGAATTATCATTACCCCTTCATCGGGAAAAATATGTTTCCAAGGGGTTGAAATCCCCTAAAGGTGCGGAGGCCAGTTGATCCAAAATTTCTTGACCTTTGATAGACTTTAGAGTTATGTAGATGATGTCAAATTATTGTAAGATCAACTGCCATTTAGACAGTTAACAATTTAATATAGGATTGGTGAACATATACTTGAGAGGATCTATGCGGGATATGAGATGGGTTGTGTGACCATGGAGATAATGTTGTAATCTCATGGAAGCCCATGCTAAAGCACAATAAGCTTTCACAATCAGAGTGTACTTGTGTTCACTGATGCTAAACCTTTTGCTGATGTAATAGATAGCTCTTTCTTGGCCTCTATCATCTTTCTGTCCAAGTATGCAACCTATAGCATTTTTATTGATTGACAAGTACTTAAATAGGGGAACACCATCCCTGGGAGGTACCAAAATAGGAGCTTTGACTAGTTGTTCTTTAATGAGAAGGAAGGCTTTTTGGCACTCTTCATTCCATCTCTTTGAGGATTTCTTCCTTAAAAGCTCAGAGATGGGTTCATAAGTTGCTGTGAGTTGGGAGATGAATCGACTGATGAAATTGATTCTTTCCAAAAATCCCTGTATTTCTCTCTTTGTCTGGGGTATGGGCATCTATGTTATAGCTTAAATTTTTGGAGGATCCAACTCAATGCCTTTGTGGCTTACTAGGAATCCCAGTAACTTACCTGATTTGACGCCAAAGGCACACTTGGCCAGATTTAGTTTCAAGTTATACTTGCGCAACTAGTTGAAGAGCTTTTTGAGATGATCTAGGTGGTCTTCTTCCCTCCGGGACTTGACAATGATGTTATCCACATAGACTTCTATGTTATTGTGCATTAGATTATGAAAAAGAGCCATCATGGCTCACTGATAGGTAGCTCCGACATTGATGAGGCCGAATGACAACCGTTTGTAGCAAAAGGCTCCCCAAGGAGTGATGAATGCAGTTTTCTCACGATCCTCTTCAGCAACCTTTATTTGGTGGTACCCCGCAAAATAGTCAGCAAAGGAGTACATGTCATACTAAGTTGTATGGTCAATAAGTATGTGGATGAACGGTACAGAAAAGCTATCTTTGAGACACGCTTTGTTCATATCCATGTAATCAACACAAACTCGCACCTTCCCTCCGGGTTTAGGCACGGGGACTATGTTGGACAGCCAGTCAGGGTATGTTGATACCATGATGATGCTAGTGAAAATTGTTTCACAATTTCTTCTTTGACTTTCAAACTCCACTCAGGTTTTAATCTCATGAGTTTCTATCTGACTGGCTTGAATCCCTCTTTGATGGGAAGGTGATAAATGATAATGTCAGTTGACAAACCGACCGTGTTTTTATGAGACCATGCAAACACATCCTGGAATTGGGTCAATAGAGTAACCATTTCATTCCTTTGGTTTGGAGCAAGGTCCGTACCAATCTGGATTTATTTGGGGTTTTCTGAGGTTCCAAGGTTAAAAGAGGTGGTTTGATCAAGATTTGGTTTGGGTTTATCTTCGACCCATTCTTTGATCTACTGAGGTATCTCATAGTCCTCTTGTTCAATCTCCATCAAGTTAGAGTCTAACTTCACATCAAAGTTGTAGTCCTTGTGAAGAATAGGCAACTCATCAGCAAGGTTAGGCATATCTAACTTTAGAGTCCTAAAACAAAATTATTTCACTTAATATATGGAACAGTTTAATCGTTCAAAGTATTAGCATGAAATGACAAAAACAACTGCTAATATTATGCAATAAAAGTAAGTAGTTATTGCTATCTATAGGGCAAAGGGATTTTCTGCCCTTTTTACCCTTGTTGGCAAATACAAGGAGTGTTGCTCCAATTGCCAAGGGTTAAGTCCTGGTGGACATCTATAGGGAAGGGGCTGTTATCTTCCTCCTTATCTTGAATGATGACCATGATATCTGAGAAGTCGTCATCTAAGATATCATTGTTCATACCCTCGGTATGTTCCAGGAAGTACATCTTTGATAAGCGCCTCTTAATGTCTTATTCGTGCCTTTAATTCTTTTCCTCCATGTCTGGGTCTATAATGAAGACTCTTTTCTTTTAGCCATATCAGCTTAGGAAACAACATACCTACCACAGAGGCAGGAATTTTCTGTAGAGGCCATACAGAAACAACATCTGTAGGTTCAGGCAATAACTTTGTAGATGAAGGAACGGGTGTATGCTTCTATGGGTTCCTATGACTAGACCAAGAGGAGTAGCCTAGTTCGACCTTCCCTGTCTGGTAGGGAATTTGGACTGGACATTTTATTCCTTGCAGATTCTTTCCTAACCCTTATCTAGGTTGGAAACCCGAGGATATCATTTCTTTAGTATTTGACATTACTTCGGCGGAAACTCTGGGTTTCAGAGCTGGAGCCCCAATGGGTTGGTAATGAGTGTTTCTCACCTCAAGGGCTTGGAAGTTGGCAGGCTCAACTTTGTCATTGAAACTGATGAGAGGTACATCGCTTTGTACAGGATACTCTGGCTCATCATTGAAAAAGACCAGATTACTGTTGATGATATACTTGAGCTGCTGATAGAAGAGTGGATGGGATGGCTCCTGCCATATGAATCCAAGGTCTTCCCAATAGTAAATTATATCTTATAGTGATTTTGAGCACTTGGAAGGATATGTAGAATGTATGTTGATTAATTTCCACTGGTAATTCAATCTCTCTGACAACATTTCGCTGAGATCCATCAAAGGCTTTTATGATTATGTTGCTGCTTCGAATCCTTTTGAGATTGATGTTTATTTTTCCAATGTGGAATAGGGGCAGATGTTTAGGGATGATCCTGCATCTATTAGCACTCCTCCGACCACATATCTAGAAGACATCATTGCTATATACAATGGTTTGCAATGAACCGTCCCTTCGGGAGGTATGTCAGCATAGGTGAAGGATATCACACTACTATTGAGGATGTGATTAACTAGATGATTGAATTTTTCAACATCCACTGTCTTTGGCAACTGGGCTTCTTCTAATACTTTTAGTAAGACCTTTCGGTGATCTTCTGATGAGAAAACCAAGTCTAGAATACAGATCTATTGTGGAGCTTGTTTCAAGCTTTGAACCACCTTGGCTTCATTATATCCCATCTTGTTGAGGAATTCTTCAATCTTCTCCCTGGGCACTTTCCCCTTAGATCTGATGATAGGCTTCATCACTCGTTGAGGAAGATATAGTGGATTTTCTTTGGACACTATAATAGTTATATTTGATGTCGATCCTTCAGTTTCTCCATAGTTCTATGGGACTTTCTTAAGGCCAACGACAGGATACTGTGGCTTGAATGGCAATATGATTGGCTTTGGTACAACCACTTTTAAAGGGTTTTTAACTCCTTTAAGTTGAATTGGTCGAATTGTACATTGTGTGGCAGCCACATCTCTTTGAGAGGATATAACTGCTATGATTTCCTTCCATCCTTGGGACATTGGAGGAAATATATGTCCACTCTCAAGTGGTACGGTGTCATTGTCTGCTATTTGCAGGTCACCGCTATCAATCATGTTTTGTATAAGATGGTAGAGTGCCCAGCATTTCTCAGTGTTGTGACCGCGAGAGTGAGAGTGGTATTAACATACTCCAGTAGCATCCAACATTTTTGAGCGTGGGTTTACTGGAGGTAGCAGTGCTGTGATTTTTCCCTCATTGATCAACATCTGCAATATTTCTTCTATCGGTTGGCCTAAATAGGTTAATTCCCTTTTGTTGGCAAAGTCCCGACGGGCTTTAGCTTTTGATTTTCTTGTAAACTTTTCCTCCAATATTTCACTTTCTTGAGTAAGTGGTGGAGTATTTATGATAAGAAAAAGGAGGATGGCAAGCTCCTGACTGAACAACTGTCGTGTGACTTGATGTTGATGAACCACCAGTTCTGCCAGTTGATTGACTTGTTCGCCAAGAGACTTTAACTCGCGTTCTATCATGAACTGGAACTATGAATAATCCCACTTATCAAAATTATCTTTACTGGTTTGGGAAGAACCACACACATATCTGGGGTACTTGGAGCTCTCTCCACTGCCTCTATTGATCATGTTAACCTCCTCTTCCTTGTGTTGAGGGAGAGGGTTGTCTTGAACATGTGGTTGCTCAGGCTCGGTCACCACGATCTCACCACTATCAATTAAGTCCTGGATTTTATGCTTGAGGGCCCAACAATCTTGAGTATCGTGGCCTGGAGCTCTAGAATGGTAAGTACAGTTTTTACTTATATTGAAGCCCTTTCCACTTGGATTAGCTTATGGAAGGAGATGAGTTCTTTTCTTCTGAGCTGTCAAAAGTTTGAAAATATTTTCAATTGAATCCCCTAAGGGGGTGAACACTCTTGAGTGTTAGATTTCTCCACTCTTTGGCAAGGGAGGACTTGAAGACTAAGCTTGAAAAGGGGAGTAGTTTCTCCTTTGAATAGGCAAGTTTTGATTTCCTTTTTGTCCTTGCAGTATAAAGGAAACACCCTCTTCTTTCTTCTTATGGACCCTCCAGGGGTTGTTCCCATTACTTCCAGATTGGATATGCAAAGCTACGGCTTTTAACGCGGTGAGGTCTTGAATCTTCCAAACTTCAATCCCATTTCTGCCATGTCTCCGTGCTTAATCATCTTTGAGAATGGTTTTCCTATTCCAGCTAGGACCCTCTCATAAAATGGAGCTTCTTGAATATCTATAAAGGTCATCACCATTTCAGACTCTGTTATAGATGGGATAACTTGAGATGTCAGACGCCTCCATCTTTTGGCATACTCTCTGAATGACTCATTAACTTGTTTCTTGACCTTGGTAATTTGATACTGGTCTGGAGCTATCTGAGTTTTAAAGCTGTATTGACCGAGGAAAGCATGGGATAACTCTTCCCAGCAATGAATTATGGAGTTATCCAATCAGGTGTACCATGCTTTGGCTTCTCCAGTCAAACTTTTCTGAAATAGTTGCATTCTAAGCTTTTCATTCTCGGTATAGGATTCGAATTCTCCAATGAACCCTTTTAAGTGCGTGTAAGGATCTCCCAATCCATCATATTTCTTAAAATCAAGAGTCTTAAATTTCTCCAGATAATGAACCCCGGAAAGATGCAAAGGTCTGAATATGAAACACTTTCATGTGTTCCAATCCCTTTGATGGACCGAATGGTCTCTTCCATTTGTAGAACTTTCTTCTGAATATCACCGGTGTCTTGATCTTCTTTAAGATGGGTGATTTCAGTGGTTTTGTTAGACTTCTCAATCTGAGACTCAGGTACTGGAACTTTTCTGTCCAGACCCTGGATTCCTCCATGTGCAGAGGGTTCTATGTGGATGGGTATTTTTGGACCCTGAGTTAATTTGTGTAATTCTTTGAGCAGAACAACCAACTCTATTATTTTATTGTTTAATCCTTCGAACTCCTCATAAGAGACAGGAGTAGGATTATGCTGGCCACTTGTAGCTATATTTGGCTATAGGCTTAGTGCCTTTTTGGACCGTGAACGGGTAACTAGACCAATCATTTCCCTACAAAAAGAATTATGTAGTTTAGTTTGGGAAAATGTGGTAATGTTACATGCTATGTAATATGTCCATTATTTAGGAGTATTATCCTGCAAAATGGTTGTCGGTTGTTTTAATGACCAAATAGCATGTCAGGTCTTAATATGCATGTTCACATATTCCATTATATTTTCCATTACATTGAGATTGATATGGAAATGAAATTACTAGTAATTGAAATTACAAGTAATTGAAATGGAAAGGCATGAGGAGACTTCCCTCCGCATTTGGTTTATTAGAGGTTCACATATCTTAGGCTACTCTCACGACTTTTTGGCATGAAGTTTCCCAGATCATCGTAATTTACTCGATGAAAAGTTAATCTGATCTTTCAACTAGAGCAAATCTGGGTGGTGCTTTTCTTGAGCCTTGTGGAATTAGTCTCCCGACGAGTCCAGTAATCAAACACCGACAGGATAGCCTCCTAGTGGAGGGACCACACAATATACATTAACATAGATCGCATCTCACTGTAGGGAAATGATGACAAGTACGAAGAACTAATATCACAGGCAGATATGGTGCGAAACACTAAGTGCAGTAAATAAAGCATTAGTACACATGTTCGGGGTTATCTCCGGCTCTGCTCTTATGTAGCAGTTGTTGCTCAGGGTTATCTCTGAGATTGGGCTGCTGTGAATGTTGAATGTCCTCGGGTTTATATTCGAGGTGTTCTTGACCTCCCGGGGTTATCTCCAGGGTTGAAACTGGGTGCCTCGGGGTTGTCCCCGAGGTTGAAACTGACTTTTTCGAGGTTGTCTTTGGGTTTGAAACTGAATATCTCGGGGTTATCTTCGAGATTGAAAACTGAGTATCCCGTGGTTGTCTCCGAGATTGAGCTGATTTGACTTCCAGGGTGACCTTTGGAAGATGATTTTTTCCTCCTGCAAGGTTAGTAACAAGAATGCAAAATTTTGAGTGTCTACAAATGTGTACTAATGTTTTATTTACTGCACTTAGTGCTTCGCACTATATCTGCCTGTGATATTAGTGCTTCGCACATGTCATCATTTCTATACGGTGAGACACGATGTATGTTAATGTATGTTATGTGGTCCCTCCACTAGGAGGCTATCCTGTCGTTGTTTGATTATTGGACTCGTTGGGAGACTAATTCCACGAGGCTTAGGAAAGGCACCACCTAGATTCGCTTTAGTTAAAAGATCAAATTAACTTCTCATCAAGTAAATTGCGATGATCTGGGAACCTTCATGCCAGAAAGCAGCGAGAGTAGCCTAAGATAGGTCAGCCTCTGATAAACCAAATGCAGAGGGACTTCTCTTCATACCTTTCGATTTCAATTACTTATAATTTAAATTACTTGTAATTTCATTTCCATGTCAATCTCAATGTAATGGAAAATAGAAAGGAATATGTGAACATGCATATCAAGACCTGTCATGTTATCCTGTCATTAAAACAGCTGAGATCCATTTTGTAGGATAATACTCCTAAAAACCAACACATTATATAGCATATAACATTTCCACGTTTCCCTATACTAAACTACATAAGTCTTTTTGTAGGGAAACGATTGGTCCTGTTACCAGTTCAAGGTCTAAAAAGGCACTAAGCCTACAACCAGACATGGCTACAAGTGGCCAGCCTAATCCTACTCCAGTCTCTTGCGAGGAGTTTGAAGGATCAAGCAATCAAATAACAGAGTTGGAAGTTCTGCTCAAAGAATTGCACAAATCAACTCAGGGTCCAAAAATGCTTATCCACACAAAACTCTCTACACATGGAGGAATCCAAGGTCCGGACATAGAAGTTCCAGCACCTGAGTCTAATATTATGACGCCCCCAAATTCGGGTATCTTCCAACCCGACATATGGTGCTCCACTATACTAATATCCATACAATCATTCCATTGAAATACAACCAAATGAATGTAATTACTATTTTCTTATTATAATCAAAGTATAATTCTTCCCAGATTCATAATCGATTACATCGTTAGTTGTTCATAATGTAATAATACAGACAAACATACTAATCTATTACACAATGGCTAATCATCCATCTTAGCTTTGCCCTTATCTCTCTTAGGATTCTTAGGACGTTCATCCTTAACTGCAGTTATATAATTCAAGCAAGAAGTGAGAATGACAGCTTAGCAAGTGTAATAAAGGATAACAGTATTACCACATTCGTGAATTATATAACAATTCCTACATAACTGAACAATAGTTATGAAATATCATGAAACAATAATACTTTAACAGTTCATAACATCAATTCCCAAAGTATAGAATAGATTAGGAATTCTGAACCGGTCGATAGACCATGAACAGTAACTTTCAATTTTCATACTTGAAAAGATTTCATAGCACTAAGGCTGTTATGTCCACATTACTTACGAGCACTTCTAGGTGATCAGCCTATAGTACTCTATGTTGATCAACACTCATTCATTAAACGTATTTACGTTTAATATTTTTGGCAAACTCGCGTGCCCATCGAATAATCGATGAAAAATACTTTTGTTTGTTCATAGACAAACCTTACCTTCACGTCCGTACCAATTACTTGGCATAGGATAGCATTAACATTTCTATATAGAAAGATATGAATATCAATCAATCTATATACTACGAATAGTCTAGCCGAGTTAAATCTGGCATTGACCCTTTCTTTAAAACCAGTCGTGCAATTCAGTTTAATGAATCACATAAAACTTGACTAACATGAAAGTCAGACAAGCGTTAAGAAAACTTGCCTTTCAGCGTCTTCAAATAACTTAATCGACTAATCACAGCCTTTACAGAATCTACATGATATATTCACATAGCACACTGTAATTAGCTATCAAACAAATGTTCACATTGTTCCTACAAGCTTCTTTCTCTTCTATGTCTTAGTTAACTTAATATCAATAGTAAAGTCAACTTGACTTATTACCCTTCGTCCCGGCTTATTAACCAACTTACGTTATTAACCGGACTTTAACATTGTCGGCGAAGTACTAACATTGTTCATCATTCATAACTTATTAACATGCATTCAACTCCTAAGTTCAATACCATATACCTTAGTATAGGTAGTATACGGATAGCTTTAATACACTTATGAAGTGTACAAACATTTCTCTTATAGGTCTCTGAACAATTGAACTTCAAAACCTAAGTCACTATCAACAACCTTATATAGCAAGGCCATGACGTGGGCTTCTAGTACAAAGGCTGGCTGCGGTGCCGATTAGCGGCAAGGCTTTGGTCTGAGTGCGGTGCAAGACAAGGTGGTCTTTGCGTGGCCATTTAGCAAAGAGCCAATACACATCTTTGTCCGGGCATCATGGCGTGGCATTTAACACTATATGCCAGGGCCATGGCTGCAACCTGATCAAAAAATTTCCAAAGTTTGAAAATTTTGCAAAATTCCCAGGGCCGTAACTTCTTCGTTATAAGCCCGATTTGGTCCGTTCAAAAGACTACACGTCATAAATGACATACTCTACGCGTTCATATAAGAATTTGACACTTTCGAATCCAATAACTCAAAATTCACTATTAAGTTCAATTTTTAAACGTTCGTAAACGTTAATGAGCGTTCAATGCTCGTTTGCTTCGTTTTAAGTCAGAATCCGACGATTCTCGAACCCACAACTCTTAATTACCCTATATCAAGTGTTGACATTGAAAAACAATGTTTTCAAGTCTCACGACAACTTTCGACCTCCCATCCAGAATTTTAACGTTTTCGACGTTTAACGTCTAATCGCGTAAAATTCCCAATAACTTCGTTACTAGGGTTCTCTAAGCCAAATCACATGGAATACTCCATGGATTTCATATCTACATCCTAATCAAGCAAGATGCATATATAATGTATTGATGGAGTTCAATCGTTTAAAAACAATCGATCTCAACAATCAATATTTTCATGATTTAAAACTATTTCAAACATCATGATTCTTATGATATCATGACTTGTAGAGATTGAATCTATGGTAAGTCATCTTTAATCCACTATACAAGACATATACCACCCATTTTATGATCCTCCAAGATAAAAGAAAATCAAAAGAGAGGAAAATGAAAGATAAGGATTATTACCTCAAGAACTCTTATGAATCTCTTGAAAACTCTAAGTCCAATCTTCCAAAATATATGTTGTGTGTAGTCTAGCTCTCTTTTTCTCTCAAATAATCTAGGTTAGGAAATTGAAAAACTCTCAAATGGCTAACCTTGCCCTCTTATTTATAGGAAACTAGAATAGAGGGTAATTTAGACAAACTACCATCACCTCCTTACTATTAACTCTTGGTCACCAAGTAAAATGCTTGGTGACCAAGCATTATTCTTGGCTTGCACACCAAGTGGCCGGCCCACCACCCCATGGGTCATCCCCATGGGTTGCCCCATGGGTTTTACCCATTCGGTGACCCACCGGTTCACTCCACGGTTCGGTTTTCTTGCATTGGGCTTAACCAATCTAATATTGGCCTTAAATTGGGCTTAACTCACTAATCACTTGGGCTTTTTCATTCAAATAATTGGACTAATTATAAACCAACTCAAATGAATTAACATTAAGACTTAACTTAATTCTATAATACGAATCGTATTCCATACGTATAATTCACGTATTCTCTCCGTATACTACTCGTACAATAATTGTATTATACGTCGTATTACTCATCGTATTATACATAGGTACTAAATAGTACCATAATTGTATAACACTCGCTTTAGTTATATGCAAATCCCTTTACGCATTTCATTTCCTCATCGGAAATCAATATACTCAACCCTTAGGTTTTAAGTCCGCAGGAGAAAACTGCGTTTGTAATAAATGAAATATTATTAGATATTTCATCTTATCTTGATATTGTATCATTACGCGTTTCTCGGAATTTCAAAATAATTCCTCGAACAAGAATGGATGAATAGTGTTTTTACGGAAATTTCTCAGAAAACATTTATTTTTGTCTTGGAAATTCTAAATAATTAATTCTAGCACGTAGCCAGATTACTAACCATATAAACACATTCTAGGTCATAGAACGACCTTCACATAGCTTACTCACATAATAAATTAATTAAATTCATTTAATTCACATAATCAAATAAAAATTTAATTGTCATGAAAATCCTATTTTCTCGGGCGTTACACGTATTGAGAAGTCCAACAAGACCCCTAAAATCACCCATCTTAAAGAAGATCAAGACACCGATGATATTCGGAAGAAGGTTCTACAAATGGAAGAGACCATTCGGTCCATCAAAGGGATTAGAACACATGTAAGTGTTTCATATTCAAACCTTTGTATCTTCCCCGGGGTTCGTTATCCTGGTAAATTCAAGAGTCCTGATTTTGAGAAATATGATGGATTGGGAGATCCTTACTATAAGTCCCCAAATTTTATGAATAAAGATTAATTTTTCTCAAAATATATTTTTGAATATTATGGTGTGGATTTGATATAATTTTATAGTTGTGGGTAATATTTATAAATTTTGCAAAGTAAGCAAGTGGTTATAAAATATTTGATTGGTCGGGGAATATTCATTTTAACAAGGAATATTTGTACGACAGCACAATCGTTGGTGGAACCCACAACGAAAGTATTGTTGGAGTTAGAAAATGACATAAATATCTTTTTATAAAAATAACGGCGAAAGTTTTACCGTTAAACTGTTGAAATACCCGGTGGTAAAAGTACAGTAATACGCGTGGTTGTATAATAGCACACGGTATTGTACAGTATCTTTGATTAGTGATACTTACGTTAGAAGTCACTCAGTTTTATTCAATTATTGTCGTAGTAATTGTTGCATAGTATCTCTCTTATTATTTATTCAATAATTGTCATAATATCGTCTGCACAATATTTTATATTATTAAATCAATAATTGAGATGACAAAGTTATTCATATTATTATTTGCATTATTGACGATGTCTAGAAAGTTCTGTTGAGGAAAGGGGTTTGGTCACCTAATTGCCCGCCAATAGGGAGAAATCTTTATCGGCAAGCCCCCTCTTTCTTGGGAATGATCTGGTTGTTAATATAGTAATTTATAATATTAATGATGAATAAGATCGTGTTGATTAAAGATAAGAATAATATTGATGAGGGAAAGATGTTGTTAATTTAGTTTTCTTTAATTCTTTCGTGACCCAATTACCCTCGGAGGAGGTAATTCTGTGATTGGTTGGTTTTGTTATAATTGTCCAAACTGACAATTAATCAAATAAATAAGCAATTAATTGCTATTGGTTCACATACAAATTACTATTGGTTCACATGTATGGAACTATTGATTCACATGCATGTACTATTAGGAGAGGTGGTGCAAGATTGATAATACTTCAAGGACTAAATTAAAAATGGAGGTAAAGATGAGGGTACTATACTGTAATAATTCGAGACCCTAAACGTGCAGTTATCAAAACTATGTGTTTCTATAAATAGAATCTCATTTCTTCTTTCATTCTCACCAATTCACTAAGACTCACAAGAGCAATTATAGAGAGAGAATGTATTGAAAGAAAGAAGAAGAGTATTCTGCTACTTCACTATTGCAGTATACAGCCTTCTATTAAGGTAAGGGATATTATTTTTGTTCAATATTCGTATGAAATAATATTTTCTTCCACACTTTGTAGTATTTAAGTAATATTATTTCATTTCATATTCCTAATTCTACACTCATTTGGTTAAAGTATTGCTTCTATACTAAGTGAAATTAGTATAATATCCTTGAAATCTGCGCTTCATCTAGTATCATTTCACAAGGATATTTTTCTGAACATTCTTGATAATTTTTAATCTTTTCATGCCGGAGTACTATTCATGGGGTACTATTTACTCTGGTACTATTCACCCGGGGTACTATTCATGACAAAAATTAATTCCTTTTCTGTCCAAATCATTTTTGATACAATATTATTCTTAAATTTTACTCCACAAAGCAGTATCATGTTGACAATTTTGACATTATTAAATTCTGGATAAATTAAATTATAAATCTTTAAAAATTTATCCTTTGCTTGCTTTTCATTCAATTCTTCTATCATTGTCATCATCTTCATGCTTATATTATGATGAAAGTCATCTTTGGCCATAGTGCATAGATGGACTGTTGATTGGTATGATTATGACCAAGGATTATTTGGTATTATCATGACCCGTAATGTTACAAATGATGTGGTAAAAGTCCTCATTGGCCCGTAGTGCATTGATGGACAGTTGTTGGCATGATCATGACCATTGGTCATTACACGAATATCATTGGCCCTTAGTGCATGGATAATTCGTGGACGTGATACTAATGAATATCCTTGGCCCGTAGTGCATGGATTATTTATTTAGCTGAGTCTCAGCGATAAAATTTATGATAAACTTTTTAAATCATAGAAGATAGTAGCTGGATATCATGCTCTACTTGACTCTTCTAGTGGATTGCTTGTCCGCTGTAGTTAAACTTGTTTTTTATTAGTTTAACATTGTTGAAGGCTAACAATAATTTATTCTGCATTATCTTAGTCATAATATTTCTTATTTGGCTAGTTGAGCTCACCCTTTTACTTTCATTGTTCTCTTCAGGAAATAAGAATGTAGCCGGGACTAGTTGGGGAACGGAGTGATGGTCCGAGATGGTGGCTATAGTAATCTTCACTATTCTATGAAATAGTTTGAAAATAAATATAATGAGGTCTCCATTTGAGTTTGGATATTGTCTAGAAGATAATATTTGTGTAAAAACTCTCAGCTACGTTTTGTCGTATTGTATAAAAGAAGTGATGAGTGAGTTTTATACCCATGAATTGGATACATTCAGGCTTAATTTATTGTTGTTCTTAAGTCTTTTAGGATGTTTTTATGTGTTTGTATCTATTCATGCATGTTTTATGTTATTTTATAGGAATTGGGACAAAAGTTACATGGATCGATGTTTGGGGTGGCTAGATTCGCGTTTTTGGCTTGCCATTTACACAGCAGTCACTTTAGAGCTAATTTGACTATATCTCCTGACATTATTTCGAAAAACTTAAAGAATGAAAGTTGTATATCTACTTCTCCTCTTTCCGGAACATCTTGAATCATCAAAATCGGAGTTCAGACGAAGAAGTTATGGCCATTTTTATTTTTATTTCAATCAAATTAGTCTTAATTTAAACATTTTTATTTTTATTTTTAATTCTCAAATTATTTACGAACATGACTCACAATTATACACAGTTAACAAGTAATAAAGTGAAAGTAGAGTATCGTTCCCACGAGGAATTATTTAATAAAAATCACCAAGTACTAATTCTTAACCAAACTAATTTTATTTAAACAATCTCAAATTGTGTTTTTTCTAATTAAGAAAACTAAATTAACTAATTAAAACTAAGATTTTAACGAATGAATTCAAATAAATAAAGATTAAGACTTCAATATCCCCAATTATGAATTATAAATCAATTATCCATTTATCCCAATTATTATGCCTACTGAATTGTTAACAGGAATTCTCAAATGCCAAAAGTCCTTTTCCAAGTGATCAATTGCCTTCTATTTAATCCAGATTAATCTTGCTATATTCCTATGCAAAACAATTGAATTAAACTCTTTCCAATCCCAATTCCTTACGTGTTACATGCGTGACGAGAGATATTTCCATTCAATTCACAAACCTAATTTTCACCATGCAAATAACTAAGTCACATGATATCATGCCCGAGTTCTAACCCTAGAATTCCTCTTCCAATTCCTTCTAGAGTAACAAAGTAATTCTTGATCAAATAATTAAGCAATAAGCACAAGACAAGATAAACAACTCACTTTAACATAAATAATTATAATATAATGAATAACTAATTCATAGCCATAAAAAGTTCAATTGAAATCTCAAAATAGTTAGTTCATAATTAATGAATTAAAACCAAGAATCCACAAATTGAATAGACATCAAAAGATAAAAGTAAGATGAGAGAAGAGAATAGAATCTGTTGTCAAAATAAATCGATGCTCCCTCTCGCTTCTTGCTCTTGATCTTCAATGGTCTCCAAGTTGCTTCAATCTCCAAAACTAATAAGAACTAAGGTTATGTTCTAATCTAAAGGAGTGTTTAATCTAGGCTAAGCTATGTAATCTCCCTTATTTTATGCCTTACATCATGTATTTATAGGTTACAAGTCTAATTTTGAGCTTAGGAACAAACCCAATCCTATTTGGAGTCAAAAAGGTGTCAAAATTCGCCTTAAAACGCAGCGTCGAGCCGCACAAACCCTTTCTCGGCCTTGTTGACTGGCTCAGTCAACATGGCAATGCTACGCCCCTAAGCGCCCGGCCTTTTGGCCGGGCATAGGCTAAAAATGGGCGCCCTGTCGGCCCAAAATCGACATTTTCTACTCGACGCGTCTTTTGGGAAAATGGCCATAACTTCTTCGTCCGAACTCCGATTTTGATGATTCAAGATGTTCCGGAAAGAGGAGAAGTAGATCTACAACTTTAATTCTTTGAGTCTGTCGAAATAATGTCAGGAGATATAGTCAAATTAGCTCTGAAGTGACTGCTGTGTAAATGACAAGCCGAAAATGCGAATCTAGCCACCCCAAACATCGATCCATGTAACTTTTGTCCCAATTCCTATAAAATAACATAAAACATGCATGAATAGATACAAACACATAAAAACATCCTAAAAGACTTAAGAACAACAATAAATTAAGCGAATGTATCCAATTCATGGGTATAAAACTCACTCATCAAATACCCCAAACTTTAATCTTTGCTTGTCCTCAAGCAAAAACACAAAATGTTATGCAATGCAATGTAATGAAACTAATCTATATGCCTCACGAATCCAACAAAGAATGACGTAAACAAGTCTATTCAACCTACCTTAGAGAAATCAAGTAAACATGATAATACATCATATTAAAACAAATCAAGTAATTTCAATCAATCATCAAATCTTAGATCGTTATCACCGATATAGTGCGTGTGTGCTCCCAACAATGTTAAGCGATATAAAATTAAATTTAAGACATAATAGATATCTTTGAAGGCATCATACAAGTGCAAATTCACAAAATTCACGAACAAGCTATATCCAACTAAAGTCAAACATCCACCAAGTTCAAGAGTCCAACTGGGATACTTATGCTTTACTTTTCATTACGGGGCTTTTTGCTCTTTTTCCGCTTTTATTGTTTGTTTTTTTAACCATAATCGTGCAATGTCTCATTCCATTAGGCTAATGATGTCACCCCTTAGCGAGCTTTCACCAACGACTCCTGGACCATATAAGACCTTAGGCGCTTAGGTTTTAAGATACCCTTCTATGCATTTCTTACTCAAGTAACAAAGGCCCCAAAACAAAACTAGCCATGGTAATTTTTTTTTTCTTTTTCTCTTTTTTTTATAGATGGTTGGTAAGTGCATTTTACGCTCCATCTCACGCTTGTGTTTATGGGGAGTGTTTCTCCTCAACCCACCACAAGACTCAACATGTTTTTTTTTTTTTTAAGCTTATATACCTCAAAATTTCCCCCAAACTTAAGTTTTTATCAAAATTTAGCCATCTCGCCTATTCATGTCTTTCATTCCTTCACACTAGTATTATACTTAAGAAATCCATTATGTATCAATTTAAACTTAATCGATTAATATAGTCAATTATTAACGTCTTAACCTTGATTATACCGATTTCAAACAGAAAAGATTCAATTCATAACAAGAAATCACATCAAAGCACTAATATTCAATACTATACTTATCTACTTAACTCGGTCTCATCATTGGCCAAAATAGACTTTTACTATCTAATGTTGGAATCATGCAAATATAAACTAATCTGCAACAAACATAGTAAACTAACTACTATTTTTATGATTTTTAAATTTTTTTTAAAAAAAAAAAAAAAAGCGAATGCTACAACTAAATGTAAATAACCCCAAAACATAACGAACTACAATGTAAATAACTAACTATATGCAATACGACACTAAAATGCCCCCAAACTTAAACTAGACATTGTCCTCAATGATGAAATAGAAAAAATTAAAGCAGAGGACTTCCAAAAAAATATAGCAATCTTCCTCCTTGCCCGCTAAGTTTGGAGAATAGGCTAAGCACATGGAAAAATTGGGCACCACACTTGAATTTGACTTGAATAACTCAGAAAACCATGATAGAAGCAATTTTATTAAATCCTAAATAAATGCAAATTCAAAACTACTAATATAAAACTTAATAAAAACTAAAAATAAAAATTAAACTTGGGTTGCCTCCCAATAAGCACTTGTTTTATAGTCTCAAATTTGACTTCTTCAATTCTCTATCCAATTCCCCCACTAAAGTTGAGGAACCCTCCATCCATCGGAAATAATATAGCTTTTGGTAGGTTCCCATTTACAATAGCCATCAGATTATAGTCACCTAGAATGCTTTCTTGAGATAAGATCACATTCAAGAACGCCCAAAGATCTAGGTGGTTTCTCCATGTGTCTGCATGAATATATTCTCGCATAGAGGCTCATCGACACAACAATTTCTTCTTCTATCTTCTCTAGCTCATCGCACCATGGTTTCAAGGTGTACTTGCTTTTACATCAGAGTAGAGTATTGCCAATTTACATGACTACTAATCGGACAAGGTTTTGCAAATCTAACTTAGGACTCTTGAATCTGTGGAGGAGAAGGCACTTGAGGCATAAATAACATTGGCTCATCATCATTGGTTCTCACAATTAGTTCTTCACCGACCTTGTTGTCATTATCCCCACTTGTCTCCTCTTTTTCATCTCGTGGCTCATCCAGGTTGTAGATTTGGCTCGGGCTCACCATCTGCCTCGGAATCCATGTCATAGGGCAGTGTATTGAGGACGGTTGTTCAACGACATGTCTTATCTGTTCCACTTGATTTTCCAAATTCTTGATCAACGCCCTTGGCTTTGCAAATTCAAATCTACTTGATTCATTTTCTTGTCTTGTTCCTCATTCCTTTTTTCATAAGCTTTAATAAATTT
Organism: Panax ginseng; assembly: GCA_020205605.1. Classification (NCBI taxonomy): domain Eukaryota; kingdom Viridiplantae; phylum Streptophyta; class Magnoliopsida; order Apiales; family Araliaceae; genus Panax; species Panax ginseng. The sequence goes on from CM035132.1 coordinate 139,660,213, forward strand.
TTCCAAGGCTTCGTCCCAATTTGAATGTTCTTCCTGTTGTAGTGGAGGTGGACACAAGAAATCCTGTGGGTATGTTGGACTTAGAGCATAAAATTGATCTTGATTGTTACTCCATGAAAAATCTGGGTGATACCCCCAATCGATGATAGTTGTTGGGATAGACATAATTATTGGGGTAATCACCACTATATCTTATCTAGGCTCGGCCCGATGGTGCATTGATGACTCATATGATTTCCAAAGACAATAATCACAAGTAACCACCATACTTTGACGTATTTGAGCTTCAAAAGCTTCAAACATCCTCGAAAGTGTCTCTCAATCAGTACGACAATGCGAGAAAGTTTCTCTAGTCTTTCAATCTCCACTCCCCTTGGTTGAGTCATGTTCGTGTATGGCCATTGATACACAAAGTCATCCATGGTACCTGAAAAGAGAGAAATATAGAAAGAGAATTAAAAATAAAAATAAAAATGTTTAAATTAAGATTAATTTGATTGAAATTAATATTGGTAAATAATTATTAAATTAATTCCCCAAGAACAAGTGCCAAAAACTTGTTGATCGATTTCATGAATCAATGAATACGATGCAAGTATACACTACCAACAAGTAATAAAGTGAAAGTAGAGTATCGTTCCCACGAGGAATTATTTAATAAAAATCACCAAGTACTAATTCTTAACCAAACTAATTTTATTTAAACAATCTCAAATCGTGTTTTTTCTAATTAAGAAAACTAAATTAACTAATTAAAACTAAGATTTTAACGAATGAATTCAAATAAATAAAGATTAAGACTTCAATATCCCCAATTATGAACTATAAATCAATTATCCAATTATCCCAATTATTATGCCTACTGAATTGTTAACAAGAACTCTCAAATGCCAAAAGCCCTTTTCAAAGTGATCAATTGCCTTCTATTTAATCCAGATTAATTTTGCTATATTCATATGCAAAACAATTGAATTAAACTCTTTCCAATCCCAATTCCTTACGTGTTACATGCGGCGAAAAGATATTTCCATTCTATTCACAAACCTAATTATTCATTTGTGCAAATAACTAAGTCACATGATATCATGCCCGATTCTAACCCTAGAATTCCTCTTCCAATTCCTTCTAGAGTAACAAAGTAATTCTTGATCAAATAATTAAGCAATAAGCACAAGACAAGATAAACAACTCACTTTAACATAAATAATTAGAATATAATGAATAACTAATTCATAGCCATAAAAAGTTCAATTGAAATCTCAAAAATAGTTAGTTCATAATTAATGAATTAAAACCAAGAATCCACAACCGAATAGACATCAAAAGATAAAAGTAAGATGAGAGAAGAGAATAGAATCTGTTGTCGAAGAACTGATGCTCCCTCTTGCTCTTGCTCTCGATCTTCAATGGTCTCCAAGTTGCTTCAATCTCCAAAACTAATAAGAACTAGGGTTATTTTCTAATCTAAAGGAGTGTTTTATCTAGGCTAAGCTATGTAATCTCCCTTTATTTTATGCCTTACATCATGTATTTATAGGTTACAAGTCCAATTTTAGTTTTGAACAACCCCAATCCTATTTGAGTCAAAAGGTGTCAAAATTCGCCTAAAACGCGCGTCCGTGTCGCACCAAACCCTTCCCCTCGCCTCAAAGATCGGGCATGCTACCGAGAGTTCTGCCTTATAGCGCCCGCGCTGGAAAATGCACTAAGAATAGCGCCCCGGCGCTGGCCCCGAAATCTGACATTTTCTGCTCCGACGTCCTTTGGGAAAATGGTCATAACTTCTTCGTTCGAACTCCGATTTTGATGATTCAAGATGTTCCGGAAAGAGAAGAAGTAGATCTACAACTTGCATTCTTTAAGTTTGTCGAAATAATGTCAGGAGCTATAGTCAAATTGGCTCCGAAGTGGCTGTTGTGTAAATGGCAAGCCGAAAACGCGAATCTAGCCACCCCAAACATCGATCCATGTAACTTTTGTCCCAATTCCTATAAAATAACATAAAACATGCATGAATAGACACAAACACATAAAAACATCCTAAAATACTTAAGAACAACAATAAATTAAGCCCGAATGTATCCAATTCATGGGTATAAAACTCACTCATCAAGAAGTCTGTATTTAAATTTTTTACCATGTATTTTGCTACTCAGAATGGGTGATGTATACCTATTTTGGGGGTGTCACATTTGGTATCAAAGCTTAGGGATATTATCCATGGCTGAGATGTGAGACTAGAACTAGGAGGAGAGAGAAGGGTAATTCCTTCGCTAGTATGACTTACCTAAGTTTATTTGGTATTTAATTGGTCGGTCAGAGTATAGGGATATTATGTGACATGTCAATTAACCCTTTTTTTGTGGCAGTATTTGAAAATGGCATCTAAAAATGTTGAGATAAGCAATGGAGCACAGGAGACCGTTGAGTCACCACAGATCAATAACCAGGATAATGTGCATCAGGAAGGCAATAATCCTCAGGTGAACAACAACACCGACCAGATGATGAACGATGGGATGTTCAGAGGCTTTATGCAATTCATACAACATCAGGCGAGAGAGACTCCTATTCAAAATGCAGGTGGAAACACTAGAAACTCTCAGATGGTCACTGCTAAGAAGTTCAAGGAGCTGGGACAACCGAAGTTTTTGGGAAAGCCAAAACTACTTAAGGCAAAGACGTGTAGAAAGTAGATCACCAAGATATTTGATGTCTTAGGATGCTCCGAGGAGAAAAAGGTTCCCTTTTCCACCTTCATATTGAGAGGAGAGGCAAATTACTGCTGGGAATCTGTGACACCCCCAAATCCGGGTATCTTCCAACCTGACATATGGTGCTACACGGTGCTACAGTTCACACATACATTCAATTGAAATTCCTCAAAAGAACGAATATGTCTTATATATATTCCAAACAATATTACCATTCCACAGGTTCTTTATAACCATTACATGTGTTCTTGTCATAATATCAAATAATAACAACATTCAACCTATACTATTACAAAGGCAATCTATAGGTTCGCCTTAGCCTTCCCTTTTTCTTTACCGGATCCTTCGGTCCATTCGATCTTAGCTGCATTCATATGGTTCAAGCAAGAGTGAGCATAACTAGCTCAACAAGTATGACAATTCCATTTAAACAACATGCTTGAAACATACAAATTGTATATCTTCAATAACTGAACAATAGTTATGAAGTACTATTGATTATTCAAAATAGCACTTCTCTTTTCTTAAAATGTTTCACAATGAACAACATTCAGTAAAACATCAATTCTGGTCCAAGACCTTGAGCATTTCATACTTTCTTTGAAAAGGACAACCTAGCACCAAGTACGTAAGTCCGACATATCTTACGAGCATGTCTAGGTGATTAGCCTATAGTACTCTATATTGTACAACACTACTTTCTTTAAACGTATGAATGTTTTAGTTTTGGCAACCTCACGTGCCTGTCGTTTGATGAAAAAACATTTGTTTAGCATACTTAGTCTTCTTTTGAAAACCATACCAACATAGTTTGGAAAAACTTGACAACATTGACAACAATTCGATAGATTATAAGAAATCTAAAAACATCTTAAGTCTAGCCGAAGGAATTGGCTTTGACTTCATCATACATCAATTCATACGTAAGAGACATGAATCTCAAAGCTTGTCCAGAATGAACATAGACAAAGGTTAGAACACTTGCCTTTAGCGTCTTCTACAGTTATTATACTTTCCCTTTGAGTCTTTATGGATTCTACAATACATGATCAAATAACATACCACATTAAGTCATATATAATCAAGTATGTTTACTTCTATATCTTACCCTTCGTCTCAATCTAATCATACCTTAGATTGTTTTATATTGGTTACGTTCTACCGTATTAATTGTGTTTAGGTTAACGTTCAAGTTATCACTTCAACCTTTTGTTATTAACTTAAGGTTATAAACATCCTTTAATGATGTTACTTTAGGTTTATTAAAGTATTACTTCATCATTAATTAACTTTTAGCTTCCTTTATATACATGGGCATTCTTCACTATCTCCTCTCTAATTCTGGCACTGCGGCGCCAACTTTTCTTCTTGGACTCGTGTTATGCACGAGTTAGCGATGTGGCTAAGACCGGCCTGGTATTTGTGGCGCCACTCTCGATGTTATTAGCGTACTGCTATGCCAATCTTCGATGAGGTTCTTGGCATTCTTGGTGTCGCGGCACCACCATTTATGCCTTGGTTTGCGCTGCGGCTCCAACTCTGTGCACCAGAAAAAAATGGCATACTTTTTATTTAGCGAACTTCCCGGACTCCTAAATTGTTTATTTTAAGTACGAATTGGCTCGTTCAAAAGCCATTAGCTCACAAATCACATTCTCTATGTGTTCATATAAGAATTTTACATTTTCGAATATGTTAACACAGAATTCACCGTTTAAGTCTTTTTTAACGAAAACGATAAACGTTCGTGAACATTCACAGCTCGTTTCTTCGTTCTAAGTCGAAATTTGACCATTTTCGAGTTTGCAACTCTAAAATGCAAACTTGGACTATTCTCCATCGAAAACCAACGTTTCTGAGCTCAATGCTAACTTTTGACTTCCATTCCGAGAATTTCACGATTTTGACGATTATCGTCTAATCTCGTAAATTCTGCCATAACTTCGTTACTTAAGATTTTTACACCGTTCCAAATGGATTCATTCCATCATACTAACATCCTAACCAAACATATTTCATTAAATAATTTATATGACAAATTCTTACATGTTCTTCATTATTCCATAACTTAAATAAGTTTGAATTTCTTATACATGGCTTATTAAGGTTTAGGTCCATTGATTGGCCACACTTATCACTTCTTATCATACATGCTCCACTAATCAACACTTTTCTATCAAACTATAATTGAAGAGATGGAAGATTAATGATCTAGGATTCTTGTAACAATCCAGAATTTCAAATTTTAATAGTAGATATTTATTGAATTAAATAAATATTTATTTGATGTGTTTATTCACTACAAAAATAAAGATCATTGCCGACGGCCACTGCCATCGCCAATGACTCTCTTGCCGTCGGCAATGAGGTCATTGGCGACAGTAGTGTTCGTCGCCCCTCCCGTCATCCAGGAGGTCGTCGCCCCTGGCTCCCGTCGCTCGCCGTTGGGAAATTGGTCATTGTCGATGGGGGCATTGCCGACGGCACGCCGTCATCAATGGGTCATTGCCAATGGCCATAATGACGGATATGCTGTCGCTACTAAACATTATTGAGTTTTAATTTAACAGTCATTGCAGACGGGCTGCCGTCGCCAATGAGTGTCTAGTCCGTCGCCAATGACCTTCAGGTCATTTCCGACTGCCCCCCGTCACCAATGACCCCGAAACCAATGACCTGCTGAAAAAAAAATTAAAAAATTCCCCTGTTCAATTACATATATATAATTGTACCTGTTAAAATTAAAGAAAAACAAATAATGACAATGCACGTATATCAATAACAATCATATCTTTTACCATCAACAATCAATATAGTTAGATACAAAAGTTTAGTCTGTACAACTCAAAAGGTATATAAATACATGCATAAAAGTCAAAATATAAACATAAACTAACTTCGTTTCAAGATCAGGAATGTCAGGGTCACCATCACCGCCATCTATCGACGATCATTGGGTCCCATCGCCTGTCCCACCTCCGATCCCACCCTCTATAGTCTCATCAGCTCGGCGGTCATCAAAAATCTCTGCCACGGGCATCGCCTGTGCCGCAGCCTCCACCCCCATGAGTCTCCTCAACAAGACCCTACAAAAGTATAATATTAAAAACGAAGTCAAAAACTAAGCATATTTAAACTATTTTATTTTATGTTCTACAAGTGTGGCAAACATTCTGATAACTCGGCATCCGTATATCGGAATCGAGTCCCGTAAGTTGAAACACATGCCTAATTCCTATGCGGTGCTACGTGTGTGTTTGCGTGTCATTCGGACGACCGAGGCGGGTTTTGGTCTCTTTTTTGGCTTTTTGCCTAACTGTTGGCGAGTTTTGCAATTTGGGCGATAACTTGATCTCCATATGTCGGAATCGAGTTCCGTAAGTTGCAACACGTGCCTAATGCCTATGTGGTGCTACGTGTGTGTTTGTGTGTCGTTCGGACGACTGAGTCGGGTTTTGGTCTCTTTTTCGGCTTTTTACCTAACTGTTGGTGAGTTTTGCAAATTGGGCGATAACTCGATCTTCGTATATCGGAATCGAGTCCCGTAAGTTGAAACATGTGCCTAATGCCTATGCGGTGTTATGTGTGTGTTTGCGTGTCATTCGGACGACCGAGGTGGGTTTTGGTCTCTTTTTTGGCTTTTTGCCTAACTGTTGGTTCATCGGGCAAACGGGATGATAACTCGGCATCTGTATATCGGAATTGAGTCCCGTAAGTTGTAACACGTGCCTAATGCCTATGTGATGCTACATTTGTGTTTGCATGTCGTTCGGACGACGGAAACGGGTTTTGGTCTATTTTTTGGCTTTTTGCCTAACTGTTGGCGAGTTTTGCAATTTGGGCGATAACTCGATCTCTGTATGTCAGAATCGAGTCCCGTAAGTTGCAACACGTGCCAAATGCCTATGCAGTGCTATGTTTATGTTTGCGTGTCGTTCGGACGACCGAGGCGGGTTTTGGTCTCTTTTTGGCTTTTTGCCTAACTGTTGGTTCATCGGGCAAACGGGCTGATAACTCGGCATCCGTATATCGGAATCGAGTCCCGTAAGTTAAAACATGTGCCTAATGCCTATGTGGTGCTACGTGTGTGTTTACGTATCATTCGGATGACTGAGGTGGGTTTTGGTCTCTTTTTCGGGTTTTTGCCTAACTGTTGGTGAGTTTTGTAATTTGGGCGATAACTCGATCTCCGTATATTGGAATCGAGTTTCGTAAGTTGCAACACATGCCTAATGCCTATCTTGATGTGCTACGTGTGTGTTTGCGTGTGATTCGGATGACCGAGGCTGGTTTTGGTCTCTTTTTCGGCTTTTTGCCTAACTGTTGGTGAGTTTTGTAATTTGGGCGATAACTCGATCTCCGTATATCGGAATCAAGTTTCGTAAGTTGCAACACATGCCTAATGCCTATGCGGTGCTACGTGTGTGTTTGCGTGTCGTTCGGACGACCGAGGCTGGTTTTGGTCTCTTTTTCGGCTTTTTGCCTAACTGTTGGTGAGTTTTGCAATTTGGGCGATAACTCGATCTCCATATGTTGGAATCGAGTCTCATAAGTTGCAACATGTGCCTAATGCCTATGCGGTGCTATGTGTCTATTTGCGTGTCGTTCGGACGATCAAGGCGGGTTTTGGTCTCATTTTTGACTTTTTGCCTAACTGTTGGTTCATCGGGCAAACGGGCTGATAACTCGGCATCCGTATATCGGAATCGAGTCCCGTAAGTTGCAACATGTGCCTAATGCCTATGTGGTACTACATGTGTGTTTACGTGTCGTTCGAACAACCGAGGCGAGTTTTGGTCTCTTTTTTGGCTTTTTGCCTAACTGTTGGCGAGTTTTGCAATTTGGGCGATAACTCGATCTCCGTATGTAAGAATCGAATACCTTAAGTTGCAACACGTGCCTAATGCCTATGCAGTGCTACGTGTTTGTTTACGTGTCATTCGAATGATCGAGGCGGGTTTTGGTCTCTTTTTTGGCTTTTTGGTTAACTGTTGGCGAGTTTTGTAATTTGGGCGATAACTCGATCTCCGTATGTCAGAATCGAGTCCCGTAAGTTGCAACATGTGCCTAATGCCTATTCGGTGCTATGTGTCTATTTGCGTGTCATTCGGACAACTGAGGCGGGTTTAGGTCTCTTTTTCAGCTTTTTGCCTAATTATTGGTTCATCGGGCAAACGGGCTGATAACTCGGTATCCGTATATCGGAATCGAGTCCCGTAACTTGCAACACATGCCTAATGCCTATGCGGTACTACGTGTGTGTTTACATGTCATTCAGACGACCGAGGTGGGTTTTGGTCTTTTTTTGGCATTTTGCCTAACTGTTGGCGAGTTTTGCAATTTGGGCGATAACTCGATCTTCGTATATCGGAATTGAGTCCCGTAAGTTGCAACACGTGCCTAATACCTATGTCGTGCTACATGTGTGTTTGCGTGTCATTAGGGTTTTATCTTAAGTTTATCTAAACAATACAATTACAAATTACATAAATTAAATAAGAAATACATAATTTAATTGTTTTAACCTGTCGAATATGTGGTGGGAAGATGTTGGCCAAGACAACTACACACACGCAGATGGCCTCCTCCTGTACTACACCCATGAGGTCGTCAATGGCAGCTGTAGGATCGATAGAGCCGTGGACAACCTCCTGAGTCAGCTGATAGATCCGCTCGCGTGATGGTACGCCTGATTGCACAACACCGCTCGCCATGCACCCCTCTATGATCCGCCGGAAGAAGTCGTCGGATAATGAAGGGCCGGCGCCCGATCCACTCGCACCACTACCTCCAGTGGGTGGGTGTCACAGAGATCTCGCAGCAGGGACTAGGGTGTAAGCTAGGACATGGGGAATGCCCATAACTCTACCCTTCTTCGATCCCCCTGTAGCCTGTAGCCAGTCCTTTATCTCCTCGTCCGCACGCGTAGACTCGTCTACTGGAGTATCACCTCTCTGGCTGCTTAGGGCCACTGCAAGATCCTTGAACCGTCGCTGAAAAAAAACACATTAGTAGATGATACGCAAAGTATAAAATGAAATAATACAAAAGAATATCCGAATTTTAAATACATACTAAATAAGAGAATTAAATAACTTACAGCAATGCGTTCTACCTCAGGTGAGATATAACCACTGTCACCTTTCTTTTGGTGGGCGTGCCACCAAAACTCCAAGTGAGAGGGTGCATACTTTAAACTCATCTGAAGTCTCTCCCGGTACAGGTCGTATTACTGAGACCCAGTGCAGTGTGGGAGACGACTCTGCTGTCGGGCAGCTGAACGATGTGCTGACATCTTCTTGAAGGCCTCGCCGTCCCAAATGTTGCACATCTGGTCCCACACCGCAGCAGATATGAAATCTGGCCGGACATCTTTAAGTGTCTGTCCATCAGCCATCTTCGTTTAGGCCTTCTTCTTCCAGTCGTAGACCCACTTGTGCCAATTCATCTCTAGGTATCTGTGTAGAACAGTCATGCCATGGGCTTCCTGCCCGTCCTCAAAATGATAATATCTTTGCACATTACACATTAAGAAGCTTAGTAAACAACATAAATCAAAGAGGTAACATAAATCAAAGAGGTAACAATATATTCAAATGGAATATAAAACTAGCATATGAATGATTGACATCCTACCCTAAACTCAGCAATAATCAACTGACGTGTGCGGTCATCCACATCCGCCCACCTCATCCACGGGCTTGAGAATCGGTTGCGGACGATCACAAGCAACGTGTTCCTTGGCGTGGCGTCAAGGATACTACAATTGAAATTAATACATTGCAAATTACAAAGAATATATAATTAAGAACTAAATACTTATATTATAGTAATACTATATAGGATTATGAAATTACCTATGAGTCCCAACACGACATATAAAGCGGCGCTACTGGGGATTCCACTAAGCAAGCCACGTCTTTAGTCCTCATGAGGCCTACGTCGATCACCTATGTAGTGAAATACATCAATATTTATATAAATGAATATAATGATAATACAATATAAAATAAAAAATAATAAGATGTATCCCAATAAAATATGTAATTATACCTAACAATCCGGCCTGATCATCACGCGTAGAATCGCCACGGCCCCCACGACTTGCACGCCCACCAAGATCGCCGTGTGGTGAGCGCGCCATATGTATGTATACCACCAAAACTAAAAAAAATACTATATTAATACAACTAAAACAATGCAACATACAGTAAAAGAGGGTTAACATAGCGGATAACATACAAATACAGATAAAAGAAGATAACATATACTGTCAAATCATATATATGTATACATATGTAAATACTATATTTGTGAACAATAACAAAGAGGATAACATACAGTGTGCTGACGTAATAAACCAAAACATTCAAGCAGTCACAGAAAATTATACGATTACTTTTGCTTGTAAAAATGATAGATGTAATAAAATTATACATTAAGTGCGACAGTAATGGTTTAAATGATACAGTGGGCAAATTTTATTTATTTGTACCTCAATTATTTCTATATATATCAATTCTAGTAGGTTTACTTATATGGAAGTTTCATAAATAGTAAACTCTGACTTTCTCAGAATGTTTTCTATTGAGTCCGATTGCAAACACAAGAATTTTCCCAATACTCCAAACACATTTCTTCTTACAAAACGATTTACCACGTAAATTACTACCTCAATTAATCATAGCTGGGAATAGGGATGGATCCACGACCGACAATCAAAGATTTGCTAGCTTTCTTTCTTCATGAACAGAGACAAATATATATATAGTTGGATCTAACTCACAGCAGGAGCAGGAGGATCCTTAGCTTCTTTATATGATTTTAGTGTAAATTTTTGTAAATTAAGGCAACTTAGGTTCCAAACCTCCTTTAAGAGCCAAGACAAATGTTACTTACCATTTCCATTTGGTTGAACCACTATCTTTTGATTGATGTTGCTCCGCGTACTTGTTATTTAGATATATTTTTCATAACATCTATTGATTTGATCTTGATTACTATGATTAGATATTAATATCATTCATACTTAATTAGTCTAACAACATGTTGAGATTGGACTTCATATGATTAGATTGAATGTTAAGCTTCTTTATTATTAAAAAAACTCATATTTTAATGTCTCCTATACTAATGATAACACAAAACTTAACCCCCAAAGAATAAAAAATAGAAATAAACGAAAGATTTGTTTAAACAAGACATCGAGCACGCATAGTACGACACTGAATATACAACAACAAAAAGTGCGAATAGCTTACAACACAATGAGAGATTAGTGCATATATTCACATTTTAGAAACTAAAATAGTAATGGCATACAACATTGATCTAGGACACAAATATTCTCAACATAAGATGGTAGCACACATAAATTAACCATCACACACACATAGAAATATATATACTATGTACATAACAATACGCTATAGAATGGTACGTAGATTTATCTCTACGTACATAGCAATAATATAGATATGTACAAAATATAAAACAATAAGCAAAATGAAAAGGCAAGATTTTTTTTTTACAAATCCTACAAAATTGAAAACAGAATGCAAGACCAACCCAGGATTCAGGCTCCAAAACCCACTTGACAATCTCAACTTTTTAATTTGAATAATAACACAATGCCCAAAAGTTTTCATACTTTGATTTAAAGAAGCTAAACACAAGCACTGTACTTTGGATTTTGGCGAAAAAAATTGGGAAATTTACTAAACTAGCTTAACACAAGCACTGTCAATACCAGCATAAATCAAATAATATAGACCTTAAATCAAATCTTATTATACATTGAGATGATAACAAAGCTATTATAATGGTTCCATAAGTTAATTAGGGGAAAAACTTGAATTGGAAAAACTTCTCGAGCTCTCGAGGCAAGGACCTGTCAGCGGTGAGGGAGAGAGGAGGTGAAATGTGACGGGACTCGACGGCAAGGTGGTATGTGGTAATTGGAAGCTGGGCGACGACGTGATCGAAAGATGGACGACGGTGAGCTACTCAGGGCGATGGCAGGAGGAAGAGGGAAAGAAGATTCGCGCGGGGGGTGGGGGGAAGAAAAAGGATAAGCAAAAAAATTAAAACTGATCTGTTATATAGGACTCATTCTCGACGACATAGCCGTCGCTATTACTACCGTCGCCAATGACTTAATACCGACGGTACAGTCCCGTCGCCAATGCTAAAGCTCGTCGCCCTAAACCCTTCCCGCATGCGGGTAGTGGAAAAGATGGAACCATATGAGTGAAAATAAGTCATTGCCGACGACATACATTAACGACGGCTTGGCCGTCGCTAGTGAGGTCATTCCCGACGGCTATTCTGCCGTCGCCATTACTCTCGTCGCCTATGACCCAGTTTTTTGTAGTGATTATTGAAATTGATGAAATAAATATTTTATTGATGTGGTTATTATTAGGAAATATTTATCAATTAAATTTATTAGATAATATTCTAAATTAATTGAATTTATAATTTAGAGAGTTGTAATAGATGTTATATTGTTGTTTAATTTAATAATTTAAATTGGTGTGTTAAAGTTAATTATTAAATAAAATTATAATGAAATTATAATTTTGTGATATTTGTTTAAGTGGAAAATTTATTTAAAATACAAATTGTATTTAATTAATTTATTTGATTAATGTTGGATATGAAAATCCAAATAAATAATATGTGATTAGAAATTATAAACTAAATTGTTTATTAAAATAAATTAAAGGAGTTTTAAATTGATTTAACCAAACAATGCTTAAAATATTAGGTCTTTATTTTAAAGACTTTTTGCCAAACAAAGCCTTATTACTTTTGGATATTTTTTTTAAATTATGAATTTTATTATAACAAATAAAATAAATAATATAAATATATATTTATAACTGATGATTTAATAGGGATAATTATTAGACGTCGGTTATAGACGTTGAAAGTTTGTGCGTTGGCTGGAGTTCTATTCTATCTTACACGAAAATATATGGCTTAAGCCTAAGAAGAGAAAGAATAAAAGTTTAGAGAATTGAGAGAGAAGCTGAGAGAGAATTGAGAGAAAACCTAAGAGTTTCAAGCGATTCTCAACGGTTAGCAAGGATTTTAAAGCAACAAAAGGTATTTTTCCCATAACCTTAATATTATATATATATATATATATATATAGTTCACGGCATAATTTATATGTTCTGTGAATTCAAAATTTTAGATTGATGTTATACAACTAATTATTTGCGATTGTATGTGGTTGTGATGATTAGAGTTTATGTTTAAACAAGGAATTGTATGCTAATTACGGGTAAAAAGGAAGAAAGTGTTTACAGTGAATGTTTTTACATATGGTTTATGAAAGTATAAAATTTAGTGGCTAGTTGGTATGTTAATCTGCAAATTGAGTCTTGTTTATGCTAGTTCGTTAAGAAACGGAGAGAATGTAGTTTGAATGAAGTAATTTGGACAAGAATAGCAATCACAGTGACGATTTTTGTAAAGGATGTCAAAAATGGTGCTTTTGTGTGAAAACATGAAATTTAAGGAATTAAACTAGTTTAAATTGTTGTTTAATTGTTCTAAGTGGTTGAATATGTGAGTAATCATGTTTGTGTTAGTTCTATACCAATTGTATATGTTGACTTCACTGTTTTGTGGGTGAAATTCGTGTTAGTTGGCTTAAGAACAGTGTTGAATCACGCTCTCGCAAAAAAGCGAATGTGCATGGTAATGGCAAGTAGAAGAACACAGGCATGGCCAAGATAACCTAAGGTAATCTTGGCGCTGGCCGCGCTTAGTAGTCAACACAGATGCGAGTGTAGTCTGCTACTTTTGCAGACTTTGGACATTCATTGTAACTTAGCTTAAGGTTATGTTAACGTGTCAAATGTGTAACGACAAGGTTAAAACAACATAGTGTAATGTGGTTAGTAATTCTAATGTTATAAGAATTAGTGAACTATGAAAATGACATGTTGTGATTTATTGAGCATGATGATTAGTAAATAAGTATTATAAAGGTTAACACTTGGAATTTCTGATATATATGTAGTAGTATAAGACTTGTACTAAATTAACAAGTCTAACTAGAAATGTGTGTTATGTTGGAAATTGAATGTTAGTATATCTAATAGATATCATGGTTCTAATACTATGTGTAGGTGAACGTGAGTTTTAATATTGTAGCTTACACTCGAGGCACGTTTTCTAACTCTACACTTTCGTTGAGCTAGTTCTTTTATTGCATTATGCAACTTTATTCTTATGATTGAGTAAGTTCTTGTATCTAATTTATTTATGAGGATGCAAGTTCCCTAACCTTTGCTACTTTATTATTCAGCAAGGTTACTTTTCACTATCATGTTATACTTATGCAAGTTCTCTATCTCTAATCATGCAAGTTCTCCATCTCTAATCTCTTGTTGAGCAAATTATTGTTATGCAAGTTCTTTAACCCTCATTTATTGTTGAGCAAGTTAATTAATCTTTGTTTCTTTATTCCAAATGAGATTACTTTGGTTATTCAAAGTCTGTAATTTTATTGTCAGAAATGTGTTTATTCAGCTACTAATAATTGTTGTTTGATCTTCTTTCTCCAATGTCATTGTACTATCTTACATTATTCTACCGATCTCTAAGTTGCCTAGCGATTCTTTACCAATTCAACTAATCCTTAGTTGATGAACGTTCTAAACTCTAAATTACCCTTAAAGTCAACCCAAACCAAACTTCCTTTGGTTTGCTTATGTACTCACAGAATTTTGAAAGCATGTTGTTGATGATAACATTTGTTTAATTTAGAAATCGTTAATACTCTAGCTCTTATTGATTCATCAATATACCTTGTTCATGAAGATATTATAATCAAACTCTTGAATAGACATTGGTCCCTATCTGATTCAACCACTACTTGGTTGATGAGCATTCTAAAGATCTAGAATTCCTTTGAAGTTAATTCCCAACCACACTTGCTTAGGTTCGGAACCTGATAATTTAAGCTGAGATGAACAACCCTATATTATGGGATTATTTTAGAGCTACGCAATAGCATTAAAATATTTGTGCAATACATAGTACAAAGGGCTGATCACCTGGAGTACGACATGATGGTCCACATAGTCATTTAGATTGTTGAAGATTATAGTAGAAACACCCGTTAACCTAGGGCATAGATGATGATTATAGTCTTTTAGACTGTTAAAAGTTAAAGTAGAAATACTTAAAAAACCTAGAGTATAGTTCGTAGTCTTGTGACCCTCAGTGTATTCTTTGATGTTGATATCTACTGTTAACTTAAACGTTCATTATCCTTTGAACTCATAGCTGTTGAATTAAAGTTTATTGTTTCGGTAAGAATACTTTACCATTGAAAGCTCAGTTAATTGTCATTCATGAAACGTTATTGTATATTATCTTTGTTGTCAGCAATTGTTTTCTCACTCTTGCACAAAACAATGCAGATGAAGTTAAGAAGTTTGAAGAGCTTTCTACAAGCAAGGGCATGGACAAAGTGCTTGATTAGACGACAACGTTTAATTTATCTTTTATTTATGAAGCTTATGTAACAGATTTATTTATGATCATGTTTTAATTTTCCGCTGATGATTGTAATAAAGGTTAGATGACCTGGGATTTATCTTGAGATTATGTAACCCTTAATGGGAGATTTATTATTTAAGTTTTTGAGTTTAATTATATCTTTTGTTTATGGGTAGTTAGTTATGATTTATTTGGACAGTGAACACCAAATCTGTGGAATTGAATTACCCGGATTTGGGGGTGTCACAATTCTTACCTTGATGATCTTTTGGTTAATTCTTGTTCTTCCTTCTTGTTCTAACAAAACTCGCTCTTACTTTTCTCTCTCAATATAACTCTAGATGTTGGTGGAAATTTAACAAGCAAGAAATGAACTCAAGCTCTAATATTTATAGGAAAAGCAAGGTGAGGGCATAATGGACATTAACCAATCCCACCTCCATAACTCCACCTCCTTACTATTCATCTCTTGGTCACCAAGTAAAACCACTTTACTTGGTCACCAAGATGACGCCATGTGATCATGGGGCCCACATGGATTGCCCCATGGGTCATTCTTACCCACCGGTTCTATCCACGGATCCTGTTCTTAATTTGGGCTTTAGGTTTTTAATAACCTTAACTTAACCTTTAGGCTTCCACTAACAAACATTGGGCCTTATCATTAATTTACTTGGGCTTGTACAACTTCCTACCAAATCCTACAAGTCCAATACATTTGGCATAAAGCCTTATAACGTATAATTTACGTATTATTCTCGTATGCTAACTCGTATACTTATTCATTATATACGACATACCATCATTCATACATACTCATATAATACCTCGTATCATACTAGTATTCATTACGTCGCACAATACTTACGTATCATACGATCATCGTTTACTTGTTAACGCTTTACTTTCACTAACGTTCTCGAATTTAGTCCGCGGGCAAAAAAAATTGCATTTGCCATACTCAAATTATTATTACATAATCCATCTTCCCTTAATATTCTATCGTTATGTAATTCTTGAAAGTTCCAAAATAATTCCCGAGCAAAAATTAATGAATAGTGTTTTTCAAAAAAATTCTCAGAAAACTTTTATTTTTGTCTTGGAAATTCAAACACTTTAATTCTTTCACGTAGCTAAAATACTACGATATACTGACATATCTAGGTTATAGAAAAACCTTCATCTTACTAACACATAATAATAACATATAATATAATTTTATTCATTATTTAATTAAATAAAATTATTTTACAATAAATCTGAATTTCTCGGTCGTTACAGAATCTGTAAAATGCACTCAACCTGTAGTACTAAAGATGTCTTAGGAGAAGTTCCAAGAACTGTTCAACGACAAGTACTTTCCCAAAAGTATTCGTCACATGAAGGAGGTAGAGTTCATCAAGTTGGAGAAAAATAATATGACTGTATCGCAGTATAAGGCTGAATTTGCGGAGTTATCCCAGTTTGCATCATATTTGGTAGATAATGAGGAGAGAATAACGTGAATATTTCTGCGATGTTTGAAAAGCGAAATACGTCATTACCTCATTTCTCACAAACTTTGCTTGTATTCAGATGTTGTGAATAGGGCTCAATTATTGGAGCGCAATAATGAGCCAACCCAACCAAGAGAGAGCAACTGACAAAATAATAATAATAGTGGCAGTAGTCATCGAAGCAGTGAAAACAAACATGGAGGGAATCAACATGCCAGAAATGGTAACCACTTCGGTGGTAATCATGGCTAAAATAATAGAAGTGGAAATTTCAAGAAGAGAATGTTCAACAATGATGGAAGGACAACAGCACCAGCACCCATTTTTAAAGAAGGAGAACGACC
The DNA here is from genome assembly GCA_020205605.1 of Panax ginseng. Taxonomy (NCBI): domain Eukaryota; kingdom Viridiplantae; phylum Streptophyta; class Magnoliopsida; order Apiales; family Araliaceae; genus Panax; species Panax ginseng. The sequence goes on from CM035132.1 coordinate 139,677,289, forward strand.
ACCGATCGTATGCTTCAAATGCGGAGGGGAGGGACACATCAGTCCAAACTGCACGATGCAGTCCAAATCGTGTTACAAATATGGAAGAGAAGGTCACATAACCCAATTTTATCGTGTAGCGAATTCAATGTAGACACTCGAAATTTTCTGCACACTTGTTACTAACATTGTAGGAGGGCAGATTCGTCTTTCGGAGATAACCCTGGAAGACAGCTCACATCCATTCAGGATACTACAGGAAGTTCAGTCCCAAAACTGGAACACATACCGGGAACCTCATTTCCAACCCCGGAACACACATTGGGAGGATCGTTTCCAACCTCGGAGATAACCCCGAGTTTCGTCCTTGGCGATAACCCCAAGGAATGTTGTTGCAGTTCCAGTGATAACTCCGGAAATGCTTGTTTCAAATGCATGCTATCAGCTTCAAGCTCAGACCTCCTGCTGAGGCACTCATATCTCATACCCGGAGCTAACACCGAGAATACAGACATTCTCATTGATGACATTGCGACATACAAACAAGTATTCCAATCTCAGATGTAACCCTTAGCAACGTCTGCTTTCAACTCAAACCGTCGATAACCCCGGTGAAGAGTCAAATGTCATCTTGCCACCTCAACACCTGTGTGTCATCTCAACAATTCATACATAGATACATACAATAATTTCCCACAAGAACCGAGGAGTTACAATCCCAATTGACTATTACGCGTGGCAGCACACCGGATAGAATATAAAACTTGAAGACTATGGGCATGGTCCCCTCTTCCTGACTTCGAACAACCTCTAATCCATGTCATTGCATAACTCTCGATATAAGCGGTCCGAAGAAGGTCGTATATACCTCGTTCGGATGCTCGGATTGAAGTTCTGCAAGTTCGAGCGAACATTACGAGCAGGCAAAGTGCACGATTTTGAGACGACGAGACCTGCAGAACCCCGGGTACCAGGTGCATCTCATGCGGTGCCATAGGTATACACTTACTACTGGCTAGTGCTTCTATAAATATAGAGCTTGGGCTAGCCATTTTTTAAAAGAGAAAAGGCGAGGAAGCCCTGTCCAATTTGCTCTGTACACACCGATATTGAGTGTTTCCTCATTTTAAACATCCGTTAGCTCACATATAGCTACTTTTTTATTCGGCGGGAGCCGAGTGTTTATCCATATAGAGTCATAGAAGCCTACATTGGCAGCCCACTGTAAGCCTTCTCACACTCTATAAAGTCTTTCCTTTCATATTTACAAACACTGTTATACACATTGAGAGTCGTGTTGTGTGCGTATGCCCGGACTTTGGTCCATCGTTTTCATTTATGTCTGTATATATATACTTATATATGCATATATTTCATATATGGACTAACATTATCGAGTTATGCCTCGATTGTGCCTAGACTTATGTCTGGAGCGTTTACTTGCTTACATATATATATATATATATATATATATAATTGTTATAGGACATATCTAATGAGCCTAGAATTACATTCGGTGCATTTACTGCTTTTATATATATATATATATATATATATATATATATATATTTACATTTCTATCAGGCCTAGAGTTTACTTCGTGGTGGTTGATCGCTTTTATGCCTTTTTATTTACATTCAAGTCCCGCTTTGGAGTTTACTTTGTGTGGTTGATAGCATTTCGCTTTATTTACATTTCGATCCCCCATGGAGTTGCTTTCGTCTTTGGTGATCATGCACACACACACACACACACACACACACACACGTACACACACATATATATATATATATAACTACTTATCGCTTTCCATACAAACCGCAATATCATGTGAGCCTAGGAATCATGTGATCACAGATTCAGTCTACTGAATCTAGATTCGGTTTTCGTGATGGACTTTTTCAGTTGTAAGCAGCTTGTACATTATTTACAGTGTACGAATTTCTTTGGATGGCTGTCATGCCCATAAGGAGTTTAGCACTACTGTTATTATTTTCTCGAAGATGTTTCGCATCTCGAAAATAAAAGAAAACAAGCTAAACATTTTAATAATAAAATGGAAGTATGAAAAGGTCTCAATTCCTATTGAGCACAGGGTTTGAAAAACCTCTTTTTATAAAACTTCATTGCTATATCTCGGTTAACTTTGAATTTTTTTATAAAGTCAAACCTTGTGTATATAGGTGCGAATGAAGCCTCACACTACTTTCAAATAATTGCACATTGATCCACGCACACACACACACATACACAAACATTCATATAACAGTTTCTTTGAAAAGTGGCGATCACCGTGGCAACACGGATGCTGGGGGGTGCCTAACACCTTCCCTCCGCATAATCAAGCCCCCGGACCCAAATGAATTTCGATTTCATAGACCTGTTTAGCAGTGTCACATCAACTACAAACCTTTTCTATTTCATTTGTGCAACCCGTTAAAAACACCAACTGGCGACTCTTAAAGTCAAATCGTCGACATTACACATGTCGAACCTTTTTCACTTGTTTTTTCAAACAAATCTCACATTAACATGAGAACACCAAAGAACAAGGAACGAAAAGGGACAAATAAAAAATCCCGACGTCGACAAGTGGCGACTCTGTTGGGGAATCCAGTAAGAGGGCTTAAGCCACTATTACAAGCTTTTCAAAATTGTTATATGCTTGTGTGTGAATGTTACATTTACATTTATGATGAATGTGTGCGAATGCATTTTACTTACTGCACTTCTAAATATCTATTTATGATATTAGTGCTTCGCACATGTGATCATTTTCATGAACGGTGAGACACGTTGTATATGAATGTATGTTGTGTGGTTCCTCCACCAGGAGGCTATCCTGTCGGTGTTTGATTACTAGACTTGTAGGAAGAATAATTCCAATGAGGCTCGGGAAAGGCACCACCCAGATTCGCTCCAGTTGAAAGACCGGATTAGCTTCCCGTCAAGTAGATTGCGATGATCTGGGAATCTTCATACCAAAAAGCCGCGAGAGTAACCCTAAGATAGGTCAACCTCTGATAAACCAAACACGGAGGAAAATCTCTTCATGCTTTCCATTTTCAATTACTTGTAATTTTATTCCATGTTCATCTTTATGTAATGGAAAATATAAAGATTATTTGTGCATATATGTTATTAATTAACACCCATTTTTGCAGAACATTATTCCTAAAACGGATACATTATGATAACATTTACATTACCCTAAGACTAAACTACATAAGTCTTTTGTAGGGAAATCATTGGGCCTGTTACCCGCTCAAAATCTAAAAAGGCCACAAGCCTACAACCAATCATGTCTTCGTCTGACTAGTCTAATACTGTTTCTCGTGAAGAATTTGATGGAATAAGTCAGTAAATCACAAATTTGGTTGTTTTGCTTAAAGAATTGCATCAATCCACTCAGGATACGACGATGCCTATACATACAGAATCCTCTTCGCAAGGAGGAGCTCAAGGTTTGGAAAAAACAATTCCAAAACCTCAGTTGGATACAACCAACAAAGACCCTGAAAACAACCATCTCAAAGGAGATCCAGACACCGGTGACATCAGAAAAAAGGTCCTCCAAATGGAGGAAACTATCCGTGTTCTCAAAGGGATTGGAACACATGGAAGTGTTTCATATACTGACCTTTGAATATTTCCTGGGGTTCATTATCCAGAGAAATTCAAAACCCCTTATTTTGAAAAGTATGACGGATTAGGGGATCCTTATACACATTTAAAGGTGTTCATTGGAGAACTTGGATCTTACGCGGAAAATGAAAAGCTCAGAATGTAGCTATTCCAGAAGAGTCTGACCGGAGAAGCCCGTTCATGGTATACCAGATTAGACAACTCCAAGATCCATAGCTGGGAAGAGCTGGCTCATGCCTTCCTCACTCAATATAGTTTTCAATCTCAGATGGCTCCTGACCAGTACAAAATTACCAAGGTCAAGAAACAGTCTAATGAGTCTTTCAGAGAGTATACTCAAAGGTGGAGGCACCTTGCTGCTAAAGTTATTCCTTCCATGACGAAATCAGAAATGGTCATGACTTTCATAGATGTACAGGAAGCTCCTTTCTCTGAAAATGTTTTAGCCGGTATCGGCAAACCATTCTTTGAAATGATTAAACACGGAGAAATGGCTGAGATGGGATTGAAGTCCAAAAAAATTGAAGACTTAGCTGCTCTTAAAACAGTTGCTAAGCACATCCAATCCGGATCTTATCGGAACAACCCTCGGAGGGTCCATAAAAAGAAAGAGGAGGATGTTTCCTTGATACTAGAAGGACAGAAAGGCAGTCAGAACATGCCTATACAAAGGAGAAACTACTCCCCTTTTCAAGCACAGTCTTCAAACCCTTCATTGACTAAAAGTGGAGAAGTAAAGCGTCCTCGAGCGTTCACACCCTTACGGGACTCGCTCGAGAATATTTTGGCTCTTCTGACTACTCAGAAGAAAATTACACATCTTTTTCCACCAGCCAACCCTAATGGGAGGGGTTTTAATGCTACTCAGAAGTGTGCTTATCATGTCAGAGCACCTGGATATGATACTCAAGATTGTTCGGCCTTGAAACACAAGATCCAAGATTTAATAGACAACGGTGAGATCGTGGTCACCAAACCAGATCAACCTCATGTGCAAGACAACCCTCTTCCTCCACACAAAGAAGAAGAGGTCAATATGATCAGGTGGAGTACTTGACAGAATTCCAGTTTCAACAACGAATTATCCCCGACCATCCAAGACGGTGTTGACAAATGGGATTATGCAAAGTTCCAATTTACTATGGAACGAAAGATGAAAGCTCTTTGCAAACAAATTGAGCAATTGGCAGAACTGGTGGCCCACCATCATCAAGTCACACGCCAATTAATCAGACAGGAGCATGCCTATCTCCTTCCATTTCTTATGAATGCTCCACCATCACCTTCAGAAAGCGAAGCTATGGAGGATAAGGTTGCAAAGAGAGCAGATGCTAAAGCCCGTCGGGATTTTGCCAATCAGAAGGAGTTTACCTATCTGGGCCAATCTATGGAGGAAATATTTCAAATGTTGATTAATGAAGGAAGAATTACATCCCTTCTACCTCCAATCAATCTATGTACAGGACGATTTAACGCCAATGGAGTGTGTCAATATCATTCCTATTCTCGCGGTCACAGCACAGACGAATGTTGGGCACTCCACCATCTCATTCAAAATCTTATTGATAGCGGTGTCCTGCAAATGGCAGACAATGACACTGTGCAACTTGAGGGTGGGAGTGCATGTCCTACCAAATGGAAGGGATCAGTAGCAGTTATATCCGACGAGGATTATGAAACTGTCAAAGCATTTCCCATATAAACAATTCAACTAAAAGGAGCTGACAATCCTTTGAAAGTGGCCGCACTAGAGCCAATTTCTTTACCTTTCAGACTACAATATCCTGTTGTCAGCTTATACAAAGTGCCATGGAATTATAGAAAAGCTGAAGGATCTACGTCTCATACTACTGCTACAGTGTCGAAGGAAAATCCACTGTATCTTCCTCAACAGGTTGTGAAGCCTCCTTTCAAAGCAAAGGGGAAGATTCCCATGGAGAAGATTAAAAAATTCCTCCGCACTATGGGCCATTATGAAGCCAAGGTGGTTTTAAGCTTACGAGAAACTCCACATCAGATATCAATACTTGACTTGGTTTTCTCTTCTGAGGATCACTAGAAGGTTTTATTAAAGGTTTTGGAAGAAGCCTACTTGCCAAAATCAGTGGATGTAGAAAAATTTCAACATCTGGTTGATCACATTTTCAACAACAATATGATATCCTTCACTGATGACGATATACCTCCCGAAGGGACCGGTCATTGCAAGCCATTGCACATTGAAGTTTTGTCTTCAGGGTATATGCTATCTGGAGTTTTGATAGATGGAGGTTCGTCTCTAAATATATGTCTTTATGCCACCTTGGTGAAGATGAATGTCAATCTCAAATGGATCCAAAGCAGCCATACGGTTATCAAAGCTTTTAATGGATCCCAACAAAATTCTGTCAGAAAGATTGAGTTGCCAATTGAGATTGGTCCAAATACATTCAATGTATCCTTCCACGTCCTCGGGAAAGATTCAGGATACAACCTGGTATTAGGGAGACCAAGGGTACATATGACTGGAGCTGTTCCCTCCACACTACATCAGTAACTCAAATACATTATCAACAATATTCTAGTTACTATTAACGTTGAGCCGGAATCTCCTGAACAAGGAGATCTGCCCATCATCAGCTTCAACTCAGAAGTTGAGCCGACCAGTTTTCATACCTTGGAAGTGAGTAACACTCAATACCATCCTATTGAAGCACCACTTCCCATACCCAATTTTTTTGCTGAGCTTATGTCGTCCACTCAAGAAATGCTGTCATTGGGTCATCAGCCCGGACAAGGGCTTGGTAAAAATTAGCAAGGTATTAAGCACCCTATTCAAGTGTCCAGTCAAATTGGAACAGTCAGACTAGGCTATTCTGCCAGTTCCAGACATAAGAATCCTCATAAGCACAAGCAGATTCCTCAGGCTTCCGCCTCACGGCGATTTTCTCAACCTTTACCTCATGAGTTGATACAATCTCCAATAAAGGTACCAGCCCATGTTGTGGCCATACTATTTCCTAAACCAGTACCATTCAAATCAAAAGAGGTGTTGATTCCTGATCCCAAAATGGAAGAAAAGGAATGGAAACGTAAACATGAGATCGCCCTGATGATGTCAGACGTATGCGTCATTATTCATGATGAACATACAAACAGATATACCTCAGACGGTGATTGCCCAGATGTCATTGTTATCATTCTGTAGAAGGATGACAATGACAATCCCTCCATCACTGCAGTCCTTCAGGACATTGCCCTCGACAATTGGACCAGCACTCCATGCATTGGTCAACGAGGGTAAAATGGGCAGAAAATCCATCTACCCTGTAAATAACTTTAATTGCTTGCTTTTCTTTATAGTATTAGCAGTTATGTTATCAAGTACATGCTAACACTTTTGTATGATCAAACAGTTGCATATATTAAGTGAAAGCATACTTTGTTTCAGGACTACAATTTAGATATGCACATGCTAGCGATGAGGTGCCTTCTCTCCACAGAAATTGAACTTTGATGCAAAGTTGGACTCAGACTTGATGGACATACAAGAGGATATTGAGACACCTCAGGAGATTAAGGAATGGTTCACAAACAAACCTAAACCCAACCTTGACCAAACCACTTCTTTCAATCTTGGAACCTTAGAAAACCCTAAGCTAATCCAAATTGGTTCAGACCTTACCCCAAACCAGTGGAATGGCATGGTTACACTATTAACCCAATTTTAGGATGTGTTTGCATGGTCTCATGAAGACATGGTGGGTTTGTCCACTTACATTGTTCTTCATCGCCTTCCCATTAAAGAAGGATTCAAGCCAGTTAGACAAAAGCTCAAGCGATTGAAACCTGAGTGGAGTTTAAAGGTTAAAGAAGAAATTGTGAAACAATTTCAAGCTGGCATTATCATGGTGTCTACATATCCGGAGTGGATATCCAACATTATTCTTGTGCCTAAACTAGGAGGAAAGGTGCGAGTTTGTGTGGATTACCGGGATCTGAACAAAGCTTACCTCGAAGATAGCTTTCTCGTGCCCTTTATCCACATTCTCATTGACAATAATGCTCAATACGGCATGTACTCCTTTGCGGATTGTTTCGTAGGATACCATCAGATTATGGTCGCTAAGGAAGATCGTGAGAAAATTGCTTTCATCATGCCTTGGGGAACCTTTTGCTACAGACGGTTGTCATTTGGCCTCATCAATGCCGGGGCAACCCACCAGCGAGCTATGATGGCTCTTTTCCATGATTTAATGCATAAAGAGATAGAGATATGCGTGGATGACATCATTATCAAATCCCGAAATAAGGAAGACCACTTAGACCATCTCAGAAAGCTTTTCAAAGGTTGCGTAAGTACAACTTGAAGTTGAATCCAGCCAAGTGCGCCTTTGGTGTCAAGTCAGGCAAGTTGCTAGGTTTCCTAGTCAGCCACAAAGGGATTGAACTAGATCCTACCAAAATCCAGGCCATCAAGGAAATGCCCATTCCTCAAACAGAGAAGGAAATACGGGGATTTTTGGGAAGAATCAACTTCATTAGTAGGTTTATCTCTCAACTCACAGCAACCTGTGAGCCCATCTTCAAGCTGTTAAGGAAGAACTCCTCCATAAAATAGAACGATGAGTGTCAGAAAGCCTTCATTACCATTAAAGAGCAGTTGGTTAACGCTCCTGTTTTGGTACCTCCCAGGGATGATGTTCCCCTGTTCATGTACCTGTCCATAAATGACAATGCCATGGGTTGTATGCTGGGGCAAAATGATGATAGAGGCCAAAAACGAGTTATCTATTACCTCAGCAAAAGATTTAGCAGCAGTGAACACAAGTACACTCTGATTAAGAAGACTTGTTGTGCTTTAGCATGGGCTTCCATGAGGTTACAACATTACCTCCATGGTCACACAACCCATTTTATATCCCGCGTGGATCCTCTGAAATATGTGTTTAGTAAGCCCATACTGAATTGTTGACTGTCCAGATGGCAGTTGATCCTACAGCAATTTGACATCGTCTACGTGACACAAAAGTCTGTCAAAGGTCAAGGAATTGTGGATCAACTGCCCGCCGCACCTGTAGGGGATTACAAACCCTTGGAAACATACTTCCCCGTTAAAGGGGTAATGATAGTTTAGCAATAACATCAGTACGATACATGCCGTACGTGGAAAATGTATTTTGATGGAGCTGATAACACAGAAGGCTCTGGAACTGGAGCAGTTCTAATATCCGGTACGGGGGAGCAGTATCCCGTCGCTGTCAAATTGCAGTTTGTCAGCACCAACAACACATCTGAGTATGAAGGCTGTCTCATGGGGCTAAAACTTGACCGTTCAATGGGCATCAGGCGGTTAACTGTCTTTGGGGATTCAGAGCTTGTAATCAGATAATCCACGGGAATCTATCAAACTAAAGAATTACATTTACTGACTTACCATCGGCAAGTTCTACAGATGGCTTTGGAGTTTGAAGAAATCTCCTTCCTACACGTTCCTCATAATAGGAATGATTTGGTGGATGCACTAGCTACGTTGTCCTACAAGGAAAACATGCCAAGCATCACATTTGCACTGCAAAAGGCCCCAGTTTATGGGAACTATGTTGGAGAAGTATCGGATGAGCTACCTCCCATCCACAACCCTTGGTATCAACCCATCAAAGAGTATCTATGAGACGGATCTACACCCACTGAGGCGAGCCTAACTGAGAAGAGGCGGATTCATCGACTTGCTATGAAATTCTACCTGAGCGAAAATGCACTCTATAAAAGAGATGCAGGATTAGGTCTCCTCAGATGTCTAAATAAAGACCAAGCTCAGAGGCTCATGGATGAGATCCATGGTGGAGTATGTGGCCCTCACATGAGCGGGCCCTTACTTGTCAAGAAGATCCTCAGAACAGGGCATTATTGGCTTACAGTCAAAGCTGACTGTAATGATCACGTCAAGAGATGCTATCAATGCCAAATTCATGGGAATGTTATCCACGCCCCTCCAAGGGAACTCCACAATATGAGTTCGCCATGGCCCTTCTCAATATGGGGAATGGACGTGATCGGGCCCATCGAGCCCAAGGCCAGTAATGGACATCGATTCATATTCACCATGATCGACTACTTCACCAAACGGGTGAAGCGACCTCCTTCCCTGTGGTTACTAAAGAAGTCATCATTGCTTTCATCGGAAACAATGTAAATGCGTCGATATGGACAACCAGAGGTAATTGTGACAGACAATGCTAAGAACCTCAACAACAAAATGATGGAGGAGTTATGCAGTAAATTCCACATCAAACACCTTAACTCCGTCATCTACCGTCCAAAGATGAATGGTGTTGTTGAAGCGGCTAATAAAAATATCAAAAAGATCATGCAGAAAATGTTCGCCAATCATAAAGGATGGCCTGACCTCTTGCCTCTGACTTTATTAGCCTACAGAACTTCCATGCGTACTTCCACTGGGGCAAACCCCTACTCATTAGCCTATGGGATAGAAGCAGTGCTCCCCATAGAGGTGGAAATGGAATCCCTCAGTTGGATGAAGACCAATGGGTACAAGACAGGTATAACCAATTGTCTCTAATAGACGAAAGGTGAACCGCGGCTATCTTCCATGGTCAGTTATATCAGCAAAGGATCGCACGATCCTACAACAGAAAAGTCTGGATACAGCATTTCAAACAACATGACTTGGTTTTAAAGGAGATCATTGACAACCAAGATCAATCTAAGGGAAATTTCGCTCCTAACTGGGAATGCCCATTTGTTGTCAAGGAAGTATTGACATGAGTTGCTCTCAGATTGCAGGAAATGGATGGCGATGAATTTCCACAGCTTATCAACTCAGACACCATGAAATGGTATTATGTCTGAAGTTACCATCAAACAAACATCCTGTGTTGATCATCAAATCACCAGTCATTCTGGTTTATAACCCTTTTTACATACTTTTTTGCCCCTCAGGGAAACATACACTTAAAACCAGCAGCCTGGTTTCACCTCATTTCAAACCTTTCATACAATTTTGGTTATCCTGAAGATGAAATTAAACCTTTCTACGCTTGCAGTTTATCCTGAAGACGGGATTAAACTTTTTCCACACCTGCAGTTTATCCCCATTATGGGATCAAACTTTCTTCTCCCCACAGTATAGCCTGCACATGGGATTCACATTTCTCTTTGGTTGTGATTCGTCCTGAGGGGCGAACAACGTCGACCTGATCTCCCTAATACCCGGGAGTACGTAGGCAACCATATTCTGTATGGCCCGATCGCAATAAAAAAAACAACAAAAACATTTCTGCCCTTTCTCTACAAAAAAAAAACCACAAAAAATTTCTACACCCATCTGCCTTTCCCATTCAGCGTTGAACCTCTTACACCAGGTTCAAACTACGCAGACTTGATCTCCTCTTCAATAGAGACGTGGCGACCATTTATGGTTCGGATCTAACCCCTACCGAACAAAAATGCTCACACTGCAGATCGAGATTAACCTTCAATCTACCACATTTCATCGGCTTCAGACCAAAGGGATAGAATTACCCAACCTCTTCTAACAAATAGAAGATTCGGTAACCATCTAAGCTGCGGTTATGCCTCAAAGAGCAACACCAATCCATAAGAGATGGAATTAACTAGGCTTCTCATAAATAGAATTACTGGTGACCATGTGTGGTGCGGTCAATCTCATAGAGGAAAAGCCACACTCCTCTCCATATTTCCATACAGATACCAGTCCCAAGACACCAAAGATGGTAGGGATACCTACAGATCAATGATCTATTCTGAGAGATCTTGCGACATCTCAATGTCCACCTATCAAGGATAAGTTCAGAATGCATCAAGATCACAAGGCCCTGAAGAAAAAGGCAAATATCAAGTTATTATCAAGGCGTAACTAAAAGGGAAGTGAATCAAAATATATTTCCCAGCCATACATAATACTGTTTGATATATACATATGTGTTGTACATGACAAAATGGCTAAGCTAGTCTGTGCAGGAAAATACAAAGCTATCTACAGATCTCTATGTATTCGGACTATCAGATCTAACATGGCATCCCTCTCTGAAGACGGAGGTAACGCTGCAAGCTCCTGCCCAATGGTTTTAAACGAGCTAGCAGATCGTAGGCTAACTGTGACGCCCCCAAAATAGGTCCACACGACCCATTCTGAGTCGCCAGATATCACACTATAAAAATCAAATACAAACTTCATTTATACAACTATTGAACTGTCGTAAAGAGTATGACAACAGATAAGCTGTGAGTTTTAATACAAATGTATGTAACTCTCATGGTGCCTCGACCATAACCTTACAATGGTACTTTACATAAAAGTACAGTCAAAAACTATTTTAGAAATTAAAATCTTTGGGAAGATGCTCAAGGAAACCTTCGTACATGGGAGGCCATGCGTCTAGGTTATAATAGTTATCATATGTCCACAGAATTATCCTTGTTTGACCCAATAGTCCCCAAGGAAAAACAAGAAGATTTCTATCATCTTCTTTCCAATGGTGAGTCTTCTCTTGACATATAATTATCTCCGTTTTCTCCAATTGAGAATTATATTTCAAACAAACTCCAAGATTATATAGGTAGTGCTCGTAGATATACTCAGTAAGTGGATATGCACAACCCTGTCTTATGATAACACGAGGTTTTATGTCATTAGACATCTTGTATGATAGTGGCAAAACACCCTTCCAAAGTTGGGTTCACCTCACCCTATTTGGTTCACCAAAATTAAATATCAAATGACGTATACAATACGACACACTTATCTAAAGTTCTCAATAAAATTATTTACATACAATTTAGGGAAAACCTCAATAGCTATAGACCACCGTTCTATTCTCCTGTTACCCCCGTTAGACTCAGCTACACTCTTATTACCTGAAAGGAATTGTGAAGCAAAAAGGGTGAGCACAACTAGCCCAGTAAAGAATATCATGACTAAAGATAATTTACATCACCAATAGCCTTAATCAGTAATAAATCAAAGATTTAGAACATATGGTAGATGATAAAACTTTTCGACCATAGTTGTAGGGGAACGAGCAATCCATTAGAAGAGTCAAATAGACCATCAGATCTATTATCTTCTCCATGTTAAAAGTCCACCAATAATGGTTTATCCCTGTAACATCAATCAACAATTCATGTCTACAATCATATGAATAACTCATAATCATAATTGTGATTCTAAATTCCTCTTCGCACCTAGGATGAAGATAATTTTCATCACCTATCTTCATCTGAAACATCAAAAATCATTGTTATACCCTGCTCATAATCATACTAATAAATTCATCTTTGCACTACGGCCAAAGATATTCATTAACAATTCATCTTTGCACTACAGGCCAAAGACATACAACTGTATTTTAGAAGAGTCAAGTAGAGCATGATATCTACTATCTTGTATGAACTAAAAGTGTATAATCAATATTTTTATCGCTGAGACTCAGCTTAATAAATAATCCACATCATCGAATCATTCCTGCACTACGGCCAAGGATATTCATATAATCATCAATGGTCATGATTATACCAAATAATCCCTGGTTATAATCATACCAATAACTATCCATCAATGCACTACGGGCTAATGAGGACTTTTACCATATCATCTATAACATTACGGGACATGATTATATCGAATGATCCCTGGTCATATCATACCAATAAACAGTTCATCTATGTACATAAGCCAAAGATACTCATTAATCAATAGTTCATCTTTGCACGTAAGCCAAAGATATACAACTGTAAAACCAATAATCAACAGTCCATATTTACATGTAAGCCAAAGATATACAACTGTAAAAACCAATAATCAACTGTCCATCTTTGCACGTAAGCCAAAGATATACAACTGTAAAACCAATAATCAACAGTCCATCTTTGCACGTAAACCAAAGATATATAACTGTAAAACCAATAATCAACCGTCCATCTTTGCAAGTAAGTCAAAGATATACAACTGTAAAATAAATAATCAACAGTCCATCTTTGCACGTAAGCCAAAGATATACAACTGTAAAACCAATAATCAACCATCCATCTTTGCACGTAAGCCAAAGATATACAACTGTAAAACTAATAATCAACTGTCCATCTTTGAACGTAAACCAAAGATATACAACTGTAAAACAAATAATCAACAGTCCATCTTTGCACGTAAGTCAAAGATATACAACTGTAAAACTAATAATCAACAGTCCATCTTTGCACGTAAGCCAAAGATATACAACTGTAAAACCAATAATCAACCGTCCATCTTTGTACGTAAGCCAAAGATATACAACTGTAAAACCAATAATCAACCGTCCATCTTTGCACGTAAGCCAAAGATATATAAAGCGTAAAACCAATAATCAACGATCCATCTTTGAACGTAAGCCAAAGATATACAAATCGTAAAACCAATAATCAACCATCCATCTTTGCACGTAAGCCAAAGATATACAACTACAAAACCAATAATCAACAGTCCATCTTTGCACGTAAGCCAAAGATAACTTTCATCATAATATAAGCATGAGGATGATGACAATGATATAAGCATTAATCAAACGAAATCAAAGATAAATATTAAAGACTTTAAATTTATCCAGAGTTTAAAAATATCCAAATTCTCAACATGATACTGCTTTATGGAGTAAAATTCAAGAATAATATTCATGTACCAAAAATAATTTGGACAGAAAAGAAATATATTTTTCGGGTATATAGTACCCCACAATAGTACCCTATGAATAGTACTTTGGGAATAGTACCTCGTGAATAGTACCCCGGCATGAAAAGTACCCCAAATACCCGAGTGAATAATATTTTGGTGAATAGTAACTTGGGTGAATAGTAACCCATGAATAGTACTTCGACATAAAAAGTGCCTCGAATACCCGAGTGAATAATACTAGAGTGAATAGTAACTGGGTGAATAGTAACCCGTAAATAGTAGCTCATAACAAAAAAATACCAAAGAAAATAATATTTCAGGACGAGTAAAAAAAATAATATCCCAGATGAGTATAATAGAATATACGAAACTGCAAATGGATTTTCACCCGCCATGAGATAATTCGCGTAGATAGATCATTTCAAAAATTTAATAAAGAATGAATACAAAGGATCATTCACCATGCATGCAGTAATCCACATAGACAGGTTATTCCAACAAAATAATAAAGAATGGAATAACAGAAGAATTCACCATGCATGCGATAGACTGCATAGACAGGTTATTCCCAACAGAATAATAAAGAATGGAACCAGGTCATGCGTAATCCGCACAGACAGGATATTCTAACAGAATAATAAAGAATGAAATCAGGTCATGCGTAATCCGCACAAACAGGATATTCCAACAAAATAATAAATAATGGAATAACAACAGAATTCACCAGGCATGCGATAAACTGCACAGACAGGTTATTCCAATAGGATAATAAAGAATGGAATAACAGAAGAATTTTACCATGTATGCGGTTGCGACAGCAAAAGTTATTCAACATAATAATAAAGAATGAAATAAGAACCCTTACGAGTATTGAAAGAAAATAACTCTCTTCATGAATACGAAAGAATAATACCCCTTACTATAATAATAATATCCCTTACCTCAAAAGAAGACTGGATACTGTAATAATGAGGTAACAGACTTCTCTTCTTCTTTCTCACTATAATTTCTCTCTATAATAATTGCTCTATAGCTTTAGTGAATTGGTGGAAAATGAAAGAAGAATGAGCTTCTATTTATAGGAAAACATAGTTTCAATAATTGCACGTTTTGGGACTCGAAATATTACAGTATAATACCTCCCTCTTTTTCTTCATTTTTAATTTAGTCCTGCAAGTATTATCAAACTTGCACCACCTCTCCTAATAGTAAATAATGTGAATCAATAGTTCAATCATGTGAATCAATAGTTATAATCATTTGAAAATATGAATTATAGTATAGTACCTCCATCTATACCTCCATTTTTAACTTAGTCATGCAACTATTATCAATCTTGCACCAACTCCCCTAATAGTAATTGAATATGAATCAATAGTACACACATGTGAACAAATAGTTATAATCATGTGAATCAATAGCAATTAATTGCTCATTTATTCGGTTAATTACCCGATTTGTCAATATAACTTCATGACATCAATTAATATTGAAATAAATGTCGATTTCCACTAACACTAATAATCCCAACATAATGGAACTATTTTTATCAAAAAAATTGTTTTGGAAATTTCGAAGTTTGACCTTTTTCAAAAAAGTGAATTGTTGACTTTTTGACCAAAAAGTCGACCCCGGTAAATTTTGTGTTTATAGTCTATTTTTACTAATTTCATCGCTCCGGACTCAAATATCACGTTCGCATCTCCAAATTCAACTCCGAACTAAAATTTGATTTTTTATAACATTTATTCATTATTATTATAATTCGCAATATTTAACAACTGTGTCGTTCCGGAAAAAGGAGGCTTTCCGATAAGGATTTCTCCTTATCATGCCATGCAATTAGGTGACCAAACATCTCCTCGATGAGAACTTCTAGACATTGTCAATATTGCAAATAATAATATGAATAACTTTATCATCTCAATTATTGGTTTAACAATATATCATATTATGCAGATGATACCGTGACAATAATTGAATTAACATTATTAGAGATATGATGCAGCAATTACTGTAGCAATAATTGAGTATAACTGAGTGACTTCTTATGTAAGCATCAATAATAAATACAGTGTGCTACTATGCAACCACGCGTATTACTGTACTTTTATTACCGGGTAGTTCAACAGTTTTAACGGTAACACTTTCGCCGTTATTTTTATAAAAAAATAATTCTGTCGTTTTCTAACTACGATAATTCTTTCGTTGTGGGGTCCACCAATGACTGTGCCATCGTACGGATATTCCCCGACCAAACGAATATAATATAACAACTTGCATACTTTACAAAATTTTCACATATCACCCTTAACTTTAACCTTTTATCAATTTAACCATTTACTAAATAGAATAATTATAAGAAAATTGAATACTTTCATTTCATAAAATTTGGGGTCTCACACTAATTGTATGGTAGCATAATTCTCATCAATGTAAGCACTCATGTCGGCAAGAGTGACAGTCATCTGGGATCTCACTAAAGTACTGTCTGCAATGGCCACATCCCTAGCAGATAGGGGGGCATCCCGCTCCACAATCAATGCATCCTTGGCTGATGTAGCCTCATCCCTCTCTAACAAAGAGGCGTCTCTCCCATCAAGAGCAGTCAACATCGCGGCCCTAGCATGATCTCTATCATAGGTAATCAGATGTAGGCTCTGATCCAAATGTTGTGCTGAATACTAAGTAACAATGGCACTCGGGGTGGGAGAATCCATAAATGCTGGCAGACCAGTAGTCAAGTCCCTAATGATGGGAATGTCAGCCTCCTCTATAGGCTCCTCATCGTCAGAATTAACATCCTATACTGTGGATACTACCATAGTCGATGCAGTCTCTGTCTCCATCCATGCTGAATACTCTGCAGAATAACCTGGATGACTGACAGAAAACTCAGCCAGCTCTTGCTGATCCCAATAGGCATACAACTTGGATCTGTCCTATGCTAATAAACGGTGTGAAGTGAAGCGCTGACTCACTGCCCCCTCGTAAGGATGAAAATCCTGAAACTGGTCAAACTGACACATCACGGCCAGTGGGTGGTAAGTGATCATCCCTCTCAAACCAGCTAGAGGTAGATAATCCATGCTCGGAGCATGAGTAATAAAGTTGTAGGGTGAGCTAAGCCCTGT
The DNA here is from genome assembly GCA_020205605.1 of Panax ginseng. NCBI lineage: Eukaryota > Viridiplantae > Streptophyta > Magnoliopsida > Apiales > Araliaceae > Panax > Panax ginseng. The sequence continues at coordinate 139,694,716 of CM035132.1, forward strand.
ATACAGCAATATAGCTAATGGATCTCCGTTCCCTGCTAGGAAAGCTAACCAAGACGCAGCATCTGTGCACTCTGCAGGCTGAAAGGAGTATGACATGGCTATATCACGGGTGAAATAATATCCCTGCCATCTGAATGTGCCAATCGATCTCAAGTGCGACATAAACCACACGTACAGCATGACCGAGCTACCTGTAAACACTCCTGCCGGATAAGTGCAGCAATATATAGCTGACCTCAAAGTCTTTGCAATGACTTGTAATATAGAATGATAGAATTAAACTATAGAATAGTTTAATGAATGATTATGTATCCTTGGTGGCGGATAAAAGTCACTTGTACAAGATGTAAAAAATAATGTAATTATCATTATTTGTAATGGAAGAGGTTATAAGGTTTAAGAACATGGGATTTGAGGATGTATGTTGTTATATTTAGCTATATAATGATTTATGTTTGGAAGAAGATGGGATCGTGGCGTATGGAATCCGGATGTGAAAATAGACCAGATTTCGGGGCGTTACAGATTGGTATCAAAGCTGTTGGTTATAAATCTTAGGTATGAGTAACTAAGACTATAATCGTAGAGAGAAGGATAAGAAGATCACCCCATGATCATAGTAAATCGTAGTAACAGATGAGTTATTAAACGATGAATGATTTCTAGCCAATGCTATAAATGAATGGTACTATAAAGTAGTACGGGAAGAAGAACTTAGATTGAATTTTAAAGGATAGCATACGAATTAAAGAAAATTCGTATTAAGTAAAGAAAAAGTTAGAAATTGTAAGATTTCAATTGAGGACTCATGTGATAGCTGAGTTGTATGAACCTTTGTATGGGCAGAGGTTTGTGCTTGGTGTAACAAGCACTCGGTTTATTACAGTGATAATCCTTGAAATTAGTCGTGCTATCAAGATGTATATAACGAGAAGGTGAATCTTTTCTCATGTATATACTTGATAGGTAAAGAATGATAAAGTAGGTGCGAGTTCTTGAAACTCATACTTATGGTAAGTTCATGACTCATAATTATATGGTATGTTTTTGAACTTCTCAGCGAATGAACGCTTATGGTCTATCTAGGATAGTTCTTAAACTCATATTATTATGGAAAGTTCCTGAACTCATAATGTGTGGTAAGTTGATGGACTGTACTAAGGTATAGTGACATTTAGACTGAAAATGAGTTATTTTCAGTAGAGTTAGCATTAAAGGTGCTAGAGAAGATTAAGTATTGTTACAAGTAAGACAATGAAGGAAGATAGAGAATAGGATATTTCAAGTCATCTAGCTATGCTAGATTTTGAAGTTTCTTGAAATCGTGCTGAAGTGCGCATTTTGAAAAGGAAAGAATTGGTTCAACTTTTAGAACAATTGGATTTTAAAAGAATTATTCTTGGTATGTCTACGATAATTGATTCGGCTAGATAGAAATTGATTCAAAATATCAAAAAGAATTTTATATCATCAGTGCATTTGATGCAAGGATGGTAAAAGGATGGAGTTATTAATGCAATTGAACCTAGTGTTGGAAGTGATCTTAGGATCAACAACCAGCTATGGTATGATGTATAATGATGAAGTCATAAACTGAGGAAGTCCTCAACATACTGTGAAAAGTGCAGTATCATAACGTCATAAAATATTTTGATGTATTGTAAAAGAATTTAAAGAAATAGTCGATGTCAATTAATTTGACTAGACGAATGTTTCAAGTAGATGTCCAATTTATTGGTATGGTCTAAGCTACTTGATTTGGCTAAGACATTGTATGTCATGATTAAAAGAAAATCAAGCTTTCTTTGAAGAGTTATGCCGAACCAAATTGTTTTGGTGCGGAATCTAATGATTAAGTCTGAGGTGAACACACTCCAAAATGGGGTTATACGATGGGTTGATCGCCTACGTATGGAAGAGGTAGTTTACCTTCTTTGTGATTGTAAACTGACCATGTAAGAAGGGTTTACGGTGAACTACTATTAAACCTAGTTAGAGTTCATGGTCAATTTGACCCCTCAACAAAAGTATGAAATATTTTAAAGGAATCCTTATATTCCTATTTATTCCTTTCACTTCATGATTCTTGATAAGTTATGAAGGGTAGAGAATGTATGAAAGATAAGAATTATTTGAAGAGAATTTGAGAAGATAAGTAAGATAAAATTTCGAGGACGAAATTCTATGAAGAAGGGGTGAATGTGATGACCCGGGAATGGGTGTGGTTTTAGAAATTTCGAGGACGGAATTTTTATAAGGAGGGAAGAATGTGACAATCCAGAAAATCGGATTGTCCAGAATTTAAGTTTAAAGAATTAGTTATTAATAAAATAAATTTTTTTATTAATACTATTCTATGCTATGTGTTTATTAATCGTTCTAGAACCTAGAATGATTATAAGTCGAGAGGATTCTGGCTATGAGCTATACTGAACGAGTAATAATTTTCAAGACGAAAATAAATTTTTCCGGGAACAAAATATTTCCGGGGAAAAAGACGAAGTAGGCATTATTCACCTTACGAAACCCTAAGGGTTAGGATTTGAATAACCTAAGCCTTTCTGAGAGTTTGGTATGTCGAAATGACATTCCGTCGAAAGATTTGACGATAATATATCTTGAAAAGTTAAGTAAGCCGATAAAAATTTTTCTCGAAAAACGTGCAGAAATCGGACGAAATAAAAATGACGAAAAGTACTGTTATGTACTTTTCATTCGTTTAGTTACGTTAGGGGAAAACGTGAAGGAAAATGATTAACACTAAAAAGTGTTTTTAGTTTTTCTGAAATCCGAGGATTACGTAAAAGTTAATCGGTAAAGGAAAGACGAAATATCCAAAAATATTTGGATTCCGAGAATCACAATTTTTGAACTGTCAGACGAAACCCGAAAGACGAAATCACGAAGCTTCCAAGGGAAGCTACGTGAATAGTAAGGAGGTAGGAATAGTAAGGAGGTGTGAATAGTAAGGTTGTTTGGTCAAATGACCAAAACACCCCTAGCCTTGAAAATCTATAAATAGAAAGCTTATTTCGTTGTTTAAGGATTTTAAAATCCTACAACTTTGAGAGAGAGAGAGAGAGTTCGGATGGGAGAAGAGAAGGAAAAGGAAGAGGAAAAGCTTTTCGAGTGCACGCTTTGTCCAACGGAGGAAGATTAAAAAAGAAAGGTAATCCGAAAACCTAGCTTCTGATTAATTTTCTTTTTTATATGTCAAAAATATAGCTTAATGAGAATAAGGAGTAAATGATGTTAGAAATGATTTCAGATGGTTGAAATCATGAGAAAATGAAGAAATATGAATTAGAAATTTATTTTATAAATTTCTTAAGGAAGTGTAAGATTCGTAATAAATTAGAACGATTCGAGTGGATTATATGAATGAGTAGGTGAATTAAGTAAGGAATGGTGTTCTATAACATCGAATTCCAAGAAAAAGTAAAATCGTAATCAAAATATCGATTAAAAATGAATAACGCGAAGAATGTTGTTGATGGACAAATTTAAAACCATCGTAAGATAATTGTTGTTGATGGACAAGTTTAAAACCATCGCGTATAAGTTAGTTGCATATTGCTTGGTTAGAAACATTAGAAACGTTCATGAAGAACAGATTAAAACTGAGCTATAACGAAGTTATGGCGAAAAATTGTAAAAGATGAACGAGAAATAAAAAGTATATAAATGAACCCGAACATGTAGGGTTTCATAAGAATGTAAGAGAATGTAGAAAACGTGAGTCATGGACTCAAGAACGAACAAATTCCGAGTTCGGATGATCGAATTACGGACAAACGAACGAAGAACGTTAAAAACGTAAAACGAACGAAGGGTGAAGATTAAGCCAATTGAATGGCATATTAACGGATTTAGAACGAAGTTCTGTCCATGGGTAATCAAAGTACGTAAGATAAGGAAGAGAATGGCTTTGAAACAATCTCATTTCGAGTTATAACGAATAAGTTATGGAATCGGGAAGTAAGCGTCTTAAGTAATTTCTAAGACTTAGAAAAATTTTCTAGGTTTTGTGCTCTCTAAGTGGCATAACGCCATGATTAAGCCTTGGGAGGCGACACTACTGCCATGAGGCACTGGGCCATCAGTATTGTTTGAGTGGCAAGTGGTGCGAGAAATAAAAGAGGGATAGCCAGCCAAATTTCGATAGTTTGACACTCTGAGTGGCTGCAGTCATGAGGTAAAGGAATGGGCGGGGTCTTGCATGGCGCCTGTGTAGGGAGTGATGAGCTTTTAACTGCTAAATTACTAGGGGATGTGCAAGAAAGAAATATAAATATGTAGTTCAACTAATGTAGCACTTAATCAAGTGTATTAAACCTTTGATGAAGGTTGAACGAAAAGATTAAATAAGATTAAAAGACAAAGAATGTGAATGCGAGTTACGGAACTGATATCCGGGGACCGTAGTCTCGATAAATGAACATGGGGGATTGCTATAATTGTGATTCCTTAGACGTTGAATAACAAGCGTAATGTATAACTTTTTGATGTTATGATGTGGTAATAAGAGATGAATGTAAAGCGTTTAGACGCTGTGAATGCAACGTTGTTGCGATGAAAGATCAGTCTTAGCATATAATGAACCATATGGCTTTGACATCAAGAAAGAATATTGAACATGGGGTTCAGGTGATAGTAATGAATAAAAGCGATTAAAACCTTAGGTAAAGGTTGAATGAGAGATTAAGGGATGAACAACGTAAATGTTGAATACGTAAATGACTCTTGTGAATCGTATTCACATCGAGCGAACGTTCTAAGTATACATTGGTTGTACGACTTAGACGTTGATGAAGGTAGTAAGTAAGATATGAATTATTAAGAAAGTTGTAGTGAACGGTAATAAGATTAATGAAAGCCGAATGTGAGTTAAAGGAGAATGTTAGAATGAAATGTAAGCGTTGAACACTGTAACCGACGTGAAGGTTAAGTGTACGCGGATATTAAATGGGTAGAAACTACACCCTGTGTATGGTTTGACCGTAAGATAATGAAGACTAATGATTAAACTTGTTAACGGAGAAAGAAGCTAAATTAAAGATAAGTACGTATAACGTAAAGCAAGACGAGTTTATGTTTATAACTTGAATGACGTTCCGAGTCGAATGAACCGGACATTGTAAGATAAGAATTAGGTAACGTAAAATGGTTAATGCTATAAATGTGTAGAATGAATATTGAATGATCATTCTGAGTATATAAAGGACTGTATGACTGATACGATAAAGAATGAATCCTGAGGTATGGCATTTAGTTACCAGAAAGCCAGAAGGAATAAGAAATTAACTTAACGAACATTATAGTTTAATAGTTTGAATAAGTTAGATGAATTTAGGTTGTAGTACAATTATAACATTTGATGGTTGACATATGGGAGCTGAGCTAAACAATTCCTTCAGAGAGCGAAGGTATGTACAAAACTGGCAATCGATCTAACTCACTATTATGGGCAGTGTAGATGAGACGGGAACTTGTTTGTTGGTTGTTTGTGGGAAACCACTCAGAGTACCATATGGACTACTAGCAAAGACACAATGTGTGCTAAGTCCTAGAAAAATTATAAGAGGAAGATAAGAATGTAAATCATCAAAGATGATGAATGTTTGAGTGAGACATCTCCGTATGTCATGAAGTCGTTAACCGGTAAAGGAAGTTGGTCCCGTAAACTTAGTTTGTAAGAACGTGAACCCTAAGAAGTAAAGTTAAGTAAACCAAATCATAAAGTCAAGTATATGACTAATTGGTGTATATATTATTTCGTTATGTGCTACATAGGAATTGGAATGAGCAGTTCAACGTAAACTATAAGCTGTAGCTGTGCGTAATTCTTAACTTCATTCATATTTTAAATGAATACTAGTTTCTAAAACTTCTCAGATGTTGAACTTGAGAAGTTCTGTCTATGTGCAAATATGTATATTTGTACAATGTGTTAGAATGTATGAGGCCTTGTGCCACAATTTGAACACTTCGGTGTTTCTATGAGATGAACTGTTATGTGATTTAACTCTTAAATAAGAGAATGTTCTTTTTATACATGAACTATTATTGTTAAGTCCGTGCTATTGATTCTAGCAAGACAGAATATGTATGAAAGAGAGTAGAGAATGAAAGTATTTCAAAGTGAATGTGACTAATGTTTTAAAATGATAGGAATCGAGATTTTTCCTATTATTCAAGCGACTTCATAACCTTTGTTCAGTTATTGAAGTCTTAAAAGAATGTTTAAATTCTTAAAGTTATTTGTTCAACTGTTATGACTTGCTGGGCAATTGAATGCTCACACTTTCTGAAAATAAAAACATTTTTAGCGAACGATGATAGAAGAACTTAAGGATCCCGTAAAGATCAAGTTGATCGGTATCCAAAAGAAGTATCATTCATTATATGAATGAGCATGAAGATCAAGTGAAGACTTGTAATATAGAATGATAGAATTAAATTATAGAATAGTTTAATGAATGATTATGTATCCTTGGTGGCGGATAAAAGTCACTTGTACAAGATGTAAAGAATAATGTAATTATCATTATTTGTAATGGAAGAGGTTATAAGGTTTTAGAACATGTCACAGATTTAAACAAAAATACGTCATATTTGAATAATATTTATATTGCTAATAAATTTCCTGACGTATTCCCTGAAGAACTTCCTGGCCTACCCCTAGAGCGTCTAATCGAATTTTGTATCGACCTTGAACCCGGTACAAAACCTATTTCCAAAGCCCCATATCGAATGGCTCATATTGAACTTCATGAGTTAAAAATCTAACTACAGGAATTGTTAGACATCAGTTTCATTCGTCCTAGTACGTCTCCTTGGGGTGCTCCTATTCCATTCGTAAAGAAGATAGACGGAAGTATGCGACTTTGCATTGATTATCGGGAGTTGAATAATGTCACCATTGAAAATACGCACCCGTTGCCATGCATTGATGATCTGTTTGACTAGTTTCAATGAGCTAAATTATTTTCAAAGATCGATCTTCATTCCAGATATCATCAGTTAAAGATTAAAATTGATGACATTCAAAAGACTGCTTTTAGAACTCGGTACAAGCATTATGAATTCCTAGTCATGTCTTTTAGATTAACTAATGCTCCTGCTTCCTTTATGTATATGATGAACCGAGTATTCAAGGAATATTTGGACCATTTTGTGGTTGTCTTTATTTATGACATCCTCATATACTCCAAAATCCATGAAGATCATGAGCAACACTTGAGGCTGATACTCCAAAAGCTTCGTGAAAACAAGTTTTATGCCAAGTTGAAGAAATGCAAGTTCTGGCTTGAGGAAGTAGCATTCCTTGGGCACGTGATATCAAATCACCGAATATCTGTTGACCCAACGAAGATTTAAGCAATACAAAGCTGGGAGCAACCTAAGTCAGTGACCGAAGTACGTAGCTTTCTCGCCTTAGTTGGTTATTATCGGAGATTTGTGGAAAGATTTTCTTAAATCGCTACTCCATTAAATTAGGTGACTCAAAAAGATACCAAATTTGGTTGGAGCGAGGAATGTGAGAAGAGTTTTCAAGAACTCAAGAGGAGACTTATTTCAGCACCTGTTCTGACAATACCATCTGGTTGGAGGGATTTGTCATCTACAACGATGCTTCAGGTAGAGGGTTAGGATGTGTTCTCATGCAACATGGGAAATTCATTGCTTATGCCTCACGATAACTCAAAGAATATGAGAGGAATTATCCTTCTCATGATCTGGAGTTGGCAGCAGTCATTTTTGCGCTTAAAATCTGGAGGCATTAACTGTATGGGGAGAAAGTGGAGATTTATACGGATCATAAAAGCCTCAAATATTTTTTCACCCAGAAGGAACTCAACATATGGCAACGACGTTGGCTCGAGCTATTGAAAGATTACGATCACACCATTCAATACCATCCTGGAAAAGCAAACGTAGTAGCTGACGCATTGAGTACAAGATCATATGCGGGTACAAGTACGATATTGTCAACGCAAACCACCATTTTATATGACATACAAAGGATGGAGATAGAGTTAAAGACTCCATAATGGAAAATATACGAGTAGAACCGACCTTAATCGATAAAGTTATAGCTGCTCAAGCTACAGGCCTGGGGCTGATGCATATGAGGAAGAAAGTGCAAGAAGGTACAATTCCGAAAGCAAAATCGATGAAGAATGAACACTTCGAGTTAACTCCAGACTTTTTGTTCCTAACGACCCTGATTTAAGTATAAAATCATGATGGAGGCATACAACACACTGTTTGCAATCCATCATTTGAGTACCAAAATGTATCATGATCTTCGACATACATTTTGGTGGAGCAATATGAAAAGAGAGATCGCGGAGTTTATCTCAAGGTGTCTAACTTGTCAACGAGTCAAGGCGGAGCATAAAGTGCCAAAAGGTCCATTGCAACCACTTTAAATTCTTGAATGGAAGTGGGAGCACATTACCATGGATTTCGTTACTGGTCTTCCCAAGGTTTCTCAAGGCAAAAATGCAGTTTGGGTCATTGTCGATAGATTGACCAAATCTATTCATTTCTTACCTGTACAAGAAACTTATTCACTTGAAGGTCTTACTCATATATACATAAATGAGATTATAAGACTGCATGGTATACCAGTATCCATAGTTTCTAATCAAGACCCAAGATTCACTTCACGATTTTGGGTTAGTTTGCAAAAAGCTATGGGCACAGATTTAGGATTTAGTTTGGCATACCACCCTCAAATAGACGGGCAGTCAGAGAGGAATATTCAAACTGTTGAAGATCTATTAAGACTCTGTGTCCTTAACTTCAAAGGAAGTTAGGACGAGTTCTTACCATTGGTGGAATTCTCCTACAATAACAATTATCAAACAAGTATTGGCATGGCTCCATTCAAGGCGTTGTATAGACGTAAGTGTCATTCTCCAGTATGTTGGGATGAGGTCGGTGAAGCAACGTTGTTGGGTCCAAAATTGGTACGCATTACAACGGAAAAGATTCAAATGATCTGGTAACGTATAAAAACCTCACAAGATCGAAAAAAGAGTTATGTTGATTTTCATCGAAAGGACGTGGAATTCAATGTTGGAGATCATGTGTTGTTACGTGTTGTTCCATGGAAAGGAGTTACAAGATTTGGAAAGAGAGGAAAGCTCAATCCTCAATTCATTGGGTCATTCAAAATCCTCGATCATGTAGAAACTGTGGCCTATAGACTCGCCTTACCGCCAAGAATGTCTCATGTTCATAACATTTTTCACATATCTATGTTACGTAAATATGTGGAAGACCTGAACAACATTATTTAATTAGAACTAGACGAGTTAGCGGAAGATTTTATGTATGAAGAGGTGCCTGTTAAAATCTTGGATAAGGAGGAACATATTCTATGCTTCAAGGTTATACCTCAAGTCAAAGTATTGTGGAGAAACCAGGATGTTGAGGAAATGACCTGGGAGTTAGAATCTGAAATGAAATTAAGGTATCCTCACCTCTTCGATATACTAGGTACGTACCCCAATTTCGAGGATGAAATTTCATATGAAGGGGAGGTTTTAAGACCCCAACTTTTTTGAATAAAGATTAATTTTTCTCAAAATATATTTTTGAATATTATGGTGTAGATTTGATATAATGTTATAGTTATGGGTAATATTTATAAATTTTGCAAAGTAAGAAAGTTGTTAAAAAATATTCAATTGGTCGGGGAGTATTCGTACGAAGGCACAATAATTAGTGGACCCCACAACGGAAGTATTGTCGGAGTTAGAAAATAATGGCAAAAGTATCTTTTTATAAAAATAATGGCGAACGTTTTACCGTTAAACTGTTGAAATACTCGGTGGTAAAAGTACAGTAATACGTGTGGTTGCATAGTAGCACACGGTATTGTACAATATCTTTGATTATTGATGCTTACGTGAGAAGTCACTCAGTTTTATTCAATTATTGCCACAGTAATTGCTGCATAGTATCTCTCATATTATTGATTCAATTATTGTCATAGTATCATCTACATAATATTTTATATTATTAAATCAATAATTGAGATGACAAATTTATTCATATTATTATTTGCATTATTGACGATGTCTAGAAAGTTCTGTCGATGAAAGGGGTTTGGTCACCTAATTGCGTGCCAATAGGGAGAAATCTTTATCGGAAAGCCCCCTCTTTCCTGGGAATGATCTGGTTGTTAATATTGTAAGTTATAATATTAATGATGAATAAGTTCTTGTTGATTAAAGATAAGAATAATATTGATAAGTGAAAGATGTTGTTCATTTAGTTTTCTTTAATTCTTCTGTGACCCAATTACCCTCAGAGGAAGTAATTTTGTGATTGGCTGGTTTTGTTATAATTGACTAAACAGGCAATTAATCGGATAAATGAGCAATTAATTACTATTGGTTCACATGCAAATTACAGTTGGTTCACATGTATGGAACTATTGATTCACATACATGTACTATTAGGGGAGGTGGTGCAAGATTGATAATACTTCAAGGACTAAATTAAAAATGGAGGTAAAGATGAAGGTACTATACTATAATAATTTGAGTCCCTAAATGTGCAGTTATTGAAACTATGTTTTTCTATAAATAAAAGCTCATTTCTTTTTTCATTCTCACCAATTCACTAAGACTCACAAGAGCAATTATAGAGAGAAGCTATAAAGAGAAAGAAGAAGATTATTCTACTACTTCACTATTACAGTATTCAACCTTCTACTAAGGTAAGGGATATTATTTTTGTTCAATATTCGTATGAAATAATAATTTCTTCCATAGTTTGTAGTATGTAAGTAATATTATTTCATTTTGTATTCCTAATTCTATACTCATTTTGTTAAAGTATTGCTTCTATACTCCATGAAATTAGTAGAATATCCTTGAAATTTGCATTTCATCTAGTATCATTTCACAAGGATATTTTTCTAAACATTCTTGATAATTTTTAATCTTTTCATACCAGAGTACTATTCATGGGATACTATTCACAAAGTACTATTCACTCGGGTACTATTCACCTAGGGTACTATTCATGACAAAAATTGATTCTTTTTTTGTCCAAATCATTTTTGATACAATATTATTCTTGAAGTTTACTCCACAAAGCAGTATCATGTTGATAATTTGGACATTATTGAATTCTAGATAAATTAAATTATAAATCTTTAAAAATTTATCCTTTGCTTGCTTTTAATTGAATTCTTATATCATTCACATCATCCTCATGCTTATATTGTGATGAAAGTCATCTTTGGCTTACGTGCATAGATGGACTGTTGATTATTGGTTTTACAGTTGTATATCTTTGGCTTACATGAAAATATGGACTGTTGATTATTGGTTTTACAGTTGTATATCTTTGGCTTACGTGCAAAGATGGACAGGTGTATGACAGAATCATGACCACTAGTGATGCTAACGAATATCCTTGGCCGTAGTGCATGGATAATTCAATGATGTGATTGGCAGGATCATGACCATTAGTTAACAATTTTATGTCTTTGGTCGTAGTGCATTGACATACAATTGATTGGTATGATCATGACCATTGGTTTTATAGTTGAATATCTTTGGCCCATAGTGCAAAGATAGATAACTGATTTGTATGATCATTGTTATTACATTTGAATATCTTTAGCTTTTGGGGTAAAGATATTGAGTAAACGTTCTATTAAGCCTTTGTGGCAAGGAAAAACTGTTGATTTACATGATTATAAATATGAATTGTGAATTTAACTATAATCTTTAGTGGTTTAGGTGAAGACAGGTGATGCATGTTCTCTTTGTCTTGGGTACAACAAAGAACTATTGATGAGTATTACAGGAATAAAATATTAACGATGGCCTTTTAATTTGGAGGAGATAGTAGACATTATGTTCTATTTGACTCTTCTAATGGATTGTTGATTCTGCTGCAATTATGGTTGAAATATTTTATTATCTAGCATATGTTTTAAATCTTTGATTTATTCCGATGAAGGCTAATGATAAATGAATTATCTTAGTCATAATATTCTTTATTGGGCTAGTTGAGCTCACCCTTTTGCTTCATAATTCCTTTCAGGTAATAAGAGTGTAGCTGGGTCGAGCGGGGATAACAGGGGAATAATGTGATGGTCCGAGACTATTGAAGTTTCTCAATACATTATAAAACTGCATGACATGCAATATATAATTTTATTAAGGTCTAAAGATGTGTGTGTCATATTTTATACATCACTTAATAATTGATTTTGGTGAACAACAATAGTGTGATGAGAACCCGACTTTGAAAGCGTCAAAAGTGTACATCATTAGAATGAACATGATAGTAATATTCTCGTTCTTCTTTGGGGTCTTGAAATATTTGCTGCTGTATTTTATATGACATTGTACTAATTTGAGTTTGTATATTGTCTACGAGACAATATTGTATTAAAACTCACATCTTATGTGTTGTCATACTCTGCACGATAGTTCAACAGTTGCATAAATGAAGTTTGTATTTCATTTCTATAATGTGATATCTGGCGACTCAGAATGGGTCGTGTGGACCTATTTTGGGGGCGTCACAGATGTGGTTGCCACACCACTTACAATTCAACCAATTCATCTCAAAGGAGTTGAAAACCCTTTAAAAGTGGTTGCACCAAAGCCAATCATATTGATGTTCAGGCCACAGTATCCTATCATCAGCCTTAAGAAAGTCCCATGGAATTATAGAGAGGTTAAAAGATCAACATCAAACACAACTGTTGCGGTGTCTAAAGAAAATTTGATGCATCTCCCTCAACGAGTGATGCAGCCTATCATCAGATCTAAGGGAAAAGTGTCCAAGGAGATGATTAAAGAATTCCTCCGCAAGATGTGACACAACGAAGCCAAGGTGGTTCAAAGCTTGAAAGAAGATCCACAACAGATCTCTATTCTAGACTTGGTTGTCTCTTCAGAAGATCACCAGAAGGTCTTACTAAAAATATTAAAAGAAGCCCACTTGCCAAAGACAGTGGATGTTGAAAATATCCATCATCTTATTGATCACATCTTCAACAGTAATGTGATATCCTTCACTGATGATGACATACCTCTCAAAGGGACGGGTCATTGTAAATCGTTACACATAGTGGTGATGTCTTTCGGATATGTGGTCGGAGGAGTGCTAATAGATGGATGATCATCCCTAAACATCTACCCCTATGACACATTGGAGAAAATGAACATCAATCTCAACAGGATTCGAAGCAGCCATATATTCATCAAAGCCTTTGATGGATCTCGACGAAATGCTGTTAGAGAGATTGAATTACTAGTGGAAATCGGTCCACGTACATTCTACATATCCTTCCAAGTGCTCAAAATCACTATAGGATATAATTTACTGTTAGGAAGACCTTGGATTCATATGGCAGGATCTGTCACATCTAGTCTTCATCAATAACTCAAGTATATCATCAATAGTAATCTAGTCAATGTCAATGTTGAGCCAGAGTATCATGTACAAAGTGATGTACCTCTCATCAGTTTCAATGATAAATTTGAGCATGCCAGCTTTCAACCCTTGAGGTGAGAAACACTCACTACTAACCCATTGGGGCTCCTGCTTTGAAACCCAGAGTTTCCACCGAAGTAATGTCGGAAACTCAAGAAATGATATCATTGGGTTTCTAACCCGGATAAGGGTTATGAAAGCATCGGCATGGAATTAAATGCCCAATTCAAGTTCCCAGCCAGACAGGGAAGGCTGGACTAGGCTACTCCTCTAGTTCCAATCACATGAACCCGCACAAGTATACATCAGTTCCTTCATCTACAAGGTTGTTGCCTAAACCTACAGATGCTGATTCGGTACGGTCTCAACAGAAAATTCTTGCATCTATGGTATGTATGTTGTTTCCTAAGCCGATACTGGTTAAAGGAAAAGAAGTCCTAATTCCAGACCAGACATGCAGGAAATGAATCAAAGGCGTAAACAAGATGTTAAGAGATGGTTATCAAAGATGTACTTCCCGGCACATACCGAGGGTATGAACAAGGATATCTCAGATGACGATGTTATGGCCATCATTCAAGAGAAGGAGTACGATAACAACCCCTTCACTACAGCTGTCCACCAGGACTTGACCCTTGGCAATTAGAGCAGCACTCTTTGTATTTGCTGAAAAGGGTAAAAAGGGAAGAAACTCCCTCTGCCCTATAGATAGCAATAACTGCTTACTTTTGTTGCATAGTATTAATAGTTATTTTTGTCATTTCATGATAACACTTTGTATGATTAAACAATTTCATATATTAAGTGAAAGTATTTTGTTGAAGGACTCTAAAGTTAGATACTACAACTTTGATGTGAAGTTGGACTCTAACTTGATAGAGATTGAACAAGAGGACTATGAAATACCTTAGGAGATCAAAGAATGGGTCCAAGACAAACCCAAGCTAAATCTTGATAAAACCACCTCTTTTAACCTTGGAACCTCAGACAACCCCAAACAAATCCAAATTTGTACGGACCTTACTCCAAACTAAAGGAATGACATGGTTACTCTATTGACCCGATTTCAGGATGTGTTTTCATGGTCTCATGAAAACATGGTTGGTTTGTCAACTGACATCGTCATTCAAAGCCTTCCCATCAAAGAAGGATTCAAGCTAGTCAGACAGAAACTCATGGGATTAAAACATGAGTGGAGTTTGAAAGTCAAAGAAGAAATTATGAAACAATTTCAAGCCGGCATTATCATGGTATCAACATACCCTGAGTGGCTATCCAACAGTCCCCATACCTAAACCCAGAGGGAAGGTACGAGTTTGTGTGGATTAAAGGGATCTGAACAAAGCTTGTCTCAAAGATAGCTTTCTCGTACCATTCATCCACATACTCATTGACCATACTGAAAGTAGTATGCGCCCGAAGCCAATCATGTTTGATGATAAAGCATATACTTTGTAACAATCTTATTCATTTATTAATAAAAAAACATTAATTTAATTAAATGCTTTGAATTATCTACATGATGCTTCTTTATAATATGTGATAACCCATAGTTTTAAGCAATGCTTTTAGAATAATGATGATGATCATTCTAATGAGATCTAAATTCTTAGAAAGCTTAAAACTAAAATAGTTCTCAATCGTTGGATTACTAAATTGGGGATTAGTGAATCCGGATAGATTGGTACATACGTTGCTTGCTCATTGGATGAGGATGATTGATCTCATGATCATTTCTGTGGAGACACTAAAGCAAGTATGTAGGTACTTATTAAAGAATAAGTTCACTGAACGTGGCTCTCTAAGGAATACCTAATGAGTTTTACTTGCCTGTTAATAGGAATTTCTATAGTGATAGTAGTACAAGTGATCCTTGGACTTGGGATCATCATAGTATCTTATGTATGATGAATTATACTTTGACTTATTCCTTAAGACCATTAGGGTATATCAAATGGTATGTTTGGGTATAATAAGATGTACATGGAGATAATGCATGATCAATAAAGAATCTACCGCTTATAGTAAAAGAAGAGAAATGTCCTATGTGATTCGATAAATGACAACCCAGTAGTCATTGGCCAAGGCAGAATGAAATTAAAAAGGAGTTTCTAATTTGTATTATTTGGAGTTATGCATTTAAGGGTCGAAATACATATAATTAAATAAAATAAGACTTGACAGTAATTTCATGTCTTATATTTAATTGGGACATTGTATGGTGGAATGATTGAATTGTACGGTAATTATTTACTCAAATGTTCTTTTATGGTTAATGTTGAAATCTATATTATCTGAAAAGTCTTTAATCGCTAGGGAGGCTTATCCCCATTGTAGAATAAATATTATTTATTTAAATAAATTAATAGTTTAATTTATTTAAATAAGATTAGAATTGTTCTAACTGATTTATTCACAACCGGTTTAATATGGAGAACCTAAAGGGTCACACCATAAAAGGAAGAATAATTATTTAAGAAATAAATGACATAATCGTAATAATAAGTTAAGTATATTTAATTTAATCTATGTTGATGGAATAAATTAAATAGCTTAATATTTATTATTTAATATTTTAGAAATATTAAATATAAATTAATAAGAGGAGTCTTATTATTATTATTACTATTATTATTATTTAATTCTAAATAAGTTTAGGAATTAATTAATAAAAGTACTCCCATATATCCTAATAAGATTAAGAGGCTAATTATATAAAAGAGTTTAATTAATTATTCCTAATAAGATTGGAAACCTAATTAATTAAAGGAACTTAAATAATTAAAATAAAACCTAATTCCTTAATTGTTAAGTAGGGTTACCTATATCTATAAATAAGAGGAGTCTTATTATGGGTGTGAGTAGTTGACGTTTTCACAACAGATATAATTCCAATAGTTGTGAGAGTACACCCTTTTCTATGAGAGATAGAAAAAAACTAGGGTTCTGCCAAATACCCATCTTCTTGAATCTTTCTTCTTCTTTAGTGGATCACCTCTAGATGTTAAATACTTGGGTGGCTAACACTAATCAAAGGAAGGAGCCAAACCCGGTGGATTCAAATTGAACGCGAAAAGTATTGGAGGCGAACTTGTACCTGAGGAAGCTCGAATCTTCAAGGGTATAATTCCTGCTCTTCATATTTTCGTTTAATTAATAATTATGCATAAATGATGATCCGGGTATACGGTTTATAAAATTTTAAAACTATGTTTTACCTCATTTCTGTTTACTTTGTGCAATTTAATTGCGTTCATGAATATTACAAACCTAACAGTGGTATCAGAGCCAAACCTTTATGCGAATTATTAATTGTTCAGATTGGATATGTATGTTGATATATGTTTAGAACAAAATTTTTGGACATAATTATTGGTATAGAATCATGTTTTTGGGGAAAACTTCATAATTCGTGAACTGAAAAAATAGATTTTGGAGAGTCAAGTAGAGCATGATATCTACTATCTTCTATAATTTAAGAAGTTTATCACTAATTTTATCGTTGAGACTCACGTTAATAAATAATCCACATCACTGAACTATCCATGCACTATAGGCCAAGGATACTCATTAGTATCACATCCACGAATTATCCATGCACTGTGGGCCAAGGATATTCGTGTTATCACCAATGGTCATGATCATGCCAATAACTGTCCATCAATGCACTATGGGCCAATGAGGACTTTTACCACATCATTTGTAACATTATAGGTCATGATTATACCGAATAATCCCTAGTCATAATTATACCAATCAACAGTCTATCTATGCACTACGGGACAAAGATGACTTTCATCACAATATAAACATGAGGATGATGACAATGATATAAGAATTCAATTAAATAAAAGCAAAGGATAAATTTTAAAGATTTATAATTTAATTTATCCAGAATTCAATAATGTCCAAATTGTCAACATGATACTGCTTTGTGGAGTAAAATTCAAGAATAATATTGTATAAAAAATGATTTGGATAGAAAATAAATCAATTTTTGTCATGAATAGTACCCCGACATGGAAATATTAAAAACTGTCAAGAATGTTCATAATAATATTTTCATGAAAAGATTCTAGATGAAACACAAATTTCAAGGATATTCAACTAATTTCAAGGAGTATAGAAGTCATACTTTAACAACATTAGTGTACAATTTAGAATCTGAAACGAAATAATATTACTCACATACTACAGAGTATGGAAGAAAATATTATTTTTATGAATAATGAACAAAAATAATATTCCTTGCCTTAAAAAGAGAGTACTTCTGACTGGTAGGGCGGGGATATTCTTGAAGAAAACTTGAATTGTACTTGAATTGTTTTCTACACTCAAAACTTCCTTAAATTCTTAAGAAATACGCTCAATATTATAGAAGAAGAATTCTCTAATTCTGGTGTGATTTTCAATTATAAACTAAGCATCCTATTTATAGGAGAATGGAAGGAAACTATTTAGAAAATAAAATCATGGACTTCACAGTACATTCACGGGCGTTGAATCCATAGGCCGAATTTTTGAAAAAAAAATTGATTTACTATGCATCACTATGTAATAAAATATTCTAATAAAACGAAAACTTTAAATAAATATAATGTAAGACCCCAACTTTTATGAATAAAGATTATTTTTCTCGAAATATATTTTTGCATATTATGGTGTGGATTTCATATAATTTTATAGTTGTGGGTAATATTTACAAATTTTGCAAAATAAGCAAGTGGTTATATAATATTCGATTGGTCAGGGAATATTCGTTTTAACAAGGAATATTCGTACGACGGCACAATTATTGGTGGATCCCACAACGGAAGTATTGTCGTAGTTAGAAAATGACAGAATTATCTTTTCATAAAAATAATTGGTGAAAGTTTTATCGTTAAACCTGTTGAACTACCCGATAGTAAAGTAAATGTCTGATGTCTGGCGTGGTTGCATAGTAGCACACGGTATTGATTATTGATGCTTATGTGAGAAGTCACTCTGTTATACTCAATTATTGCTACAGTAATTGTTGCATAATATCTCTCATATTATCGATTCAATTATTATCACAATATCATCTGCATAATATTTGTTATTATTAAATCAATAATTGAGATGACAAGGTTATTCATATTATTATTTGCAATATTAATGATGTCTAGAAAGTTCTGTCGAGGAGAGGTTTTGTCACCTAATTGCGCGCCAATAGGGAGAAATCCTTATCGGAAAGCCCCCTCTTTCATGGGAATGATCTGGTTGTTAAATATTGTGAGTTATAATATTAATGATGAATAATTTTGTGTTGATTAAAGATGAATTTGATAGTTCTATTATGTTGGGATTATTAGTGTTAGTGGAAATCGACATTTATTTCGATAGTAATTGATTTTTGGAGGTTATATTGACCTAATCAGATAAATGAGCAATTAATTGCTATTAATTCACATGCTTATAACTATTTGTTCATATGTGTGTATTATTGATTCACATGCATGTACTATTAGGGGAGGTGGTGCAAGATTGATAATACTTGCAAGACTAAATTAAAAATGGAGGTATAGATGAAGGTACTATACTGTAATTATTATTTTCACATGTATAGAACTATTAATTCACATGATTGTACAATTGATTCACATGCATGTATTATTAGGGGAGGTGGTGCAAGTTTGATAATACATGCTAGACTAAATTAAAAATGAAGAAAAAGATGAAGGTATTATACTGTAATATTTCGAGCCCCAAAACGTGCATTTATCGAAACTATATTTTCCTAAAAATAGAAGCTCATTCTTCATCCATTCTCACCAATTCACTAAGACTCGCAAGAGAAATTATAGAGAGAGAAGCTATAGAGAGAAAGAAGAAGAGAAGTCTGCTACCTCACTATTCCAGTATCCAGTCTTCTTCTAAGGTAAGGGATATTATATTTTTTAGTATTCGTAGAAATAATATTTTCTTCCATACTATGTAGTATGTGAGTAATATTATTTCGTTTCATATTCCTAATTCTACACTCATTCTGTTAAAGTATTGCTTCTATACTCTGTGAAATTAGTAGAATATCCTTGATATTTACGCTTCATCTAGTATCTTTTCATGAAAATATTATTATGAGCTTTCTTGATAATTACTGATCTTTTCATACCGGAATACTATTCATGAGTTACTATTTACGGGTTACTATTCACCTGGTTACTATTCACTTAAATATTATTCACTAGAGTATTCGGGGCACTTTTCATGTCGGAATACTATTCACGAGTTACTATTAATGGGTTACTATTCACCCAGTTACTATTCACTCGAATATTATTCACTCGGGTATTTGGGGCACTTTTCATGCCAGGGTACTATTCATGAGGTACTATTCTCGAAGTACTATTCATAGGATACTATTCATGGGGTACTATTCACCCGAAAAATATATTTCTTTTCTGTCCAAATTAGTTTTGATACATGAATATAATTCTTGAATTTTACTCCACAAAACAGTATCAAGTTGATAATTTGGATATTTTTAAACTCTGGATAAATTTAAAGTCTTTAAAATTTATCCTTGATTTCATTTGATTAATGCTTATATCATTGTCATCATCCTCATACTTATATTGTGATGAAAGTCATCTTTGGCTTACGTCCATAGATGGACTATTGATTGGTATGATTATGACCATGTATCATTCGGTATAATCGTGACCCATAATGTTACAAATGATGTGGTAAAAGTCCTCATTGGCCTGTAGTGCATGGATGGACAGTTGTTCGTATGATTATGACCAGGGATTATTCGGTATAATCATGACCATTGATGATTACATGAATATCCTTGGCCCGTAGTGCATGGATGATTTGATGATGTGGTTTATTTATTAAGCTGAGTCTCAGCGATAAAATTGATGAAAAACTTTTTAAATCATAGAAGATAGTAGATATCATGCTCTACTTGACTCTTTTAATGGATTGCTTATTTCGCTGCAGTTAAACTTGATGTTTATTCTATTTTATCAGTTTAACACTGTTGAAGACTAATGATAATTTATTCTGCATTATCTTAGTCATAATATTTCTTATTGGGCTAGTTGAGCTCACCCTTTTGCTTTCATTGTTCTCTTCAGGAAATGAGAACGTAGTCGGGACTAATCGGGGAACGGAGTGATGGTCCGAGTTGGTGTTATAGTAGTCCTCACTATTCTATAAAATAGTATGACAATAAATGTAATGATGACTCTATTTGAGGGTGGATATTGTCTAGAAGACAATATTCTTGTTTAACTCTCAGCTATGTTTTGTCGTATTTTGCACGACAGTTGTATAATTAAGTTTGTTTTTTATTTATGTACCATGTATTTGGCGACTCAAGATGGGTGATGTATACCTATTTTGGGGGCGTCACATATAATATATTCTATTTATAATCTAATAAAACAAAACTTTATAATATATATATATATACTCCCATATTCCTACGGTACATCAAACACACACACATATGCCCTCCCATCTAAGGCAACACACACCACCCACCATACACAACACACCACACATACCATCACACAATGTAAACACACGCACACACACACACATATATATATATATATATATATATATATATATATATATATATATATATATATATATATATATATATACCATGCACTTTATATATATAAAATCGAGAAAACTTCTACCGATAATTCTAAAAAATAGGTAAGTAGGGGTCCAAATAATAAGCCAAATTTATAACAAATACTTCATAAAAATTCTCTCTATTTATCTCAATTTAATTGGCTTCACAAAACATATTTGTAAACAACAATTATTCATCAATAATATAAATTGCAATATTAACAACCAAATTATTCCCAGGAAATAGGGGGCTTTCTGATAAGGATTTCTCCCTATTGGCGCGCAATTAGGTGACCAAACCCCTTTTCTCGACAGAAGTTTCTAGACATTGTCAATAATACAAATAATAAAATGAATAACTTTGTCATCTTAATTATTGATTTAATAATATAAAATATTGTTACAATAATTGAATTAATAACGTGAGATACTATGCAATAATTACTATAGCAATAATTGAGTATAATTGAGTGACTTCTCACGTAAGCATCAATAATCAATATCGTGCGCTACTATGCAACCACGCGTATTACTGTACTTTTACCACCGGATATTTCAATAGTTTAACGGTAAGACTTTCGCCATTATTTTTTATAAAAAGATATTTCTGTCGTTTTCTAACTCCGACAATAATTTCATTATGGGGTCCACCAATGATTTCTCCTTCGTACGAATATTCCCTGATAAAACGAATATTCTCTGACCAATCGAATATTTTATGACAACTTGCTTACTTTTTAAAATTTATAAATATTACCCACAACTATTACATTATAAAAAATTTATAACTTAATATTAGAAATGATATTTAGAAAAATTAATCTTTATTCATAAAAGTTGGGGTCTTACAACCTCCTCTTCTTATGAAATTTCATCATCGAAATTGGTGTATATACATAGTATGTCGAAGAGGTGAGGATACCTTGATTTCATTTCCAATTCAAACTCTCAGGTCATTTCCTCAACATCGTGGTTTCTCCACAAAACTTTGACTTGAGGTATAACCTTGGAGCGTAGAATATGTTCCTTCTTGTCCAAGATTTTAACAAGTACCTCTTCATACGTTAAATCATCCGCTATTTTGTCTGGTTCTAATTCAATAATGTGGTTCGGGTCTTCCACATATTTATGTAATATGGATATGTGAAAAACGTTATGAACACGAGATATACTTGGCGGTAAGGCGAGTCTATTGGCTACAGTTCCTACTCGATCGAGGATTTCAAATGGGCTAATGAATCGAGGATTGAGATTTCCTCTCTTTCCAAATCTTGTAACTCCTTTCCATGGAGCAACACGTAACAACACATGATCTCCAACATTGAATTTCACGTCCTTTCGATGAAGATCAGCATAACTCTTTTATTGATCTTGTGAGGTTTTTATACATTGTTGGATCATTTGAATCTTTTTCGTAGTCATGCGTACCAATTTTGTTCCCAACAATGGTGCTTGACCCACCTTGTGATAGCATACTGGAGAACGACACTTGCGTCCATAAAACACCTCGAACGGAGCCATGCCAATACTTTCTTGATAACTATTTTTATAGGAGAATTCCACCAATGGCAAGAACTTGTCCCAACTTCTATTGAAGTCAAGGACATAGAGTCTTAATAGATCTTCAAGAGTGTGAATAGTCCATCCGACTGCCCATCCGTTTAAGGATGATATGCTGAACTAAATCGTAAACTCGTGCTCATAGCTTTCTACAAACTGACCCAAAAATGTGAAGTGGATCTTGGGTCTCGATCAGAAACTATAGATATTGGTATACCGTGAAGTCTTATAATCTCATTTATATATATACGAGCAAGACGTTTAAGTGAATAAGTTTCTTGTATAGGTAAGAAATGAGCAGACCTGGTCAATCTATCAACAATGACCCAAATAGCATCTATGCCTTTAGAAACCTAGGGAAGACCAGTAACAAAAACCATGGTAATGTGCTCCCACTTCCATTCTAGAATTTCAAGTGGTTGCAATGGACCTTTTGGCACTTGATGCTCTTCCTTGACACGTTGACAAGTTAGACACCTTG
Organism: Panax ginseng; assembly: GCA_020205605.1. Taxonomy (NCBI): domain Eukaryota; kingdom Viridiplantae; phylum Streptophyta; class Magnoliopsida; order Apiales; family Araliaceae; genus Panax; species Panax ginseng. Next base: position 139,717,856 of record CM035132.1, read on the forward strand.
AGATAAACTCCGCGATCTCTCTCTTCATATTCCTCCACCAAAATGTATGTTAAAGATCATGATATATTTATGTACTCCCACGATGGATTGCAAACGGTGTGTTGTGTGCCTCCATCATGATTTTATACTTCAAGTCATAGTCGTTCGGAACACAAAGTCTGGAGTTGATTCAAAGTATTCCTTCTTCATAAATTCTTACTTCTTGAATAGCACCTTCTTGCATTTTCTTCTTCATACGCATCAGCTCCAGGTCTATAGCTTGAGTAGCTTTAACTTTATCTATTAAAGTCAGTTTTACTTATATATTTGTCATCATCACGTGGGTCCCTGGAGTCTTTAACTCTATCTCCATCCTTTGCAAGTCATTCAAAATGGGCCTTTACATTGACAATATTGGACTCGTACCCGCATATGATCTTCTACTCAATGCGTCAGCTACCACGTTCGCTTTTCTAGGATGGTATTAAATGGTATGATCGTAATCTTTTAACAGCTCGAGCCAATGTCATTGTCGCATGTTGAGTTCCTTTTGGGTGAAGAAATATTTGAGGCTTTTATTATCCATATAGATCTCAACTTTCTCCCCATACAGGTAATACCTCCAAATTTTAAGTGTGAAAATGACTGTTGCCAACTCTAGTTCATGAGTAGGATAATTCCTCTCATATTCTTTGAGTTATCGTGAAGCATAAGATATGACTTTTCCATGTTGCATGAGAACACATCCTAACCCTATACTTGAAGCATCTATGTAGATGACAAATCCCTCCGAACCAGATGGTATTGTCAGAATAGGTGCTTAAATGAGTCTCCTCTTGAGTTCTTGAAAACTCTTCTCACACTCATCACTCCAATCGAATTTTATATATTTTCGAGTCAGTTGAGTTAATGGAGTAGCGATTCGAGAAAACCCTTCCACGAATCTCCAATAATAACCAGCTAAGCCCAGAAAGCTACGTACTTCGGTCACTAACTTAGGTTGCTCCCAGCTTTGTATTGCTTCAATTTTCGCTGGGTTAACAGATATTTCGTTATTTGATATCACGTGCCCAAAGAATGTTACTTCCTCAAGCCAGAACTCGCATTTCTTCAACTTGGCGTATACCTTGTTTTCACAAAGCTTTTGGAGTATCAGCCTCAAGTGTTGCTCATGATCTTCACGGCTTTTGGAGTAAATGAGGATGCATCAATAAAGACAACCACAAAATGATCCAAATATTCCTTGAATACTCAGTTCATCATATCCATAAAGGCATCAGGAGAATTAGTCAATCCAAAAGACATGACTAGGAATTCGTAATGCCTGTACCGAGTCCTAAAAGCAGTATTTGGAATGTCATCAGTTTTAATTTTTAACTGATGATATCCAGAACGAAGATTAATCTTTGAAAAGAATTTGGCACCTTGCAACTGGTCAAATAGGTCATCAATGTGAGGCAACAGGTACCTATTTTTTATTGTGACATGATTCAACTCTAGATAATTAATGCAAAGTAGCATACTTTCATCTTTCTTCTTTACGAATAGAACAGGAGCAGCCCAAGGAAACGTACTAGGACGAATGAAACTGATGTCTAACAATTCCTGCAATTGGGTTTTTAACTCCTAGAGTTCAATAGGAGTCATTCGATATGGGGCTTTGGAAATCAGTTTTGTACTGGCTTCAAGGTCAATACAAAATTTGATTTCACGCTCTAGGGGTAGGCCAGGAAGTTCTTCAGGGAATACGTCAGGAAATTTATTAATAATAGAAAAATCATTCAAATCTGACGTATTTTTAATTAAATCTGTGACATGGGCTAAGAAATCTTTACATTCATTTTTTAATAAATGAATAACTTTATGGCTTGATATGACAGTGATTGACTTTAGTGGTTTAGTTGCTTGAATTCGCATAATAGGTTGGTTAGGAATATAAAAGCTAACAACCTTACGAAAACAATCAATATTAGCATGATGAGTAGTTAACCAATCAATCCCTAAAATCACATCAAATGAAAGTATTTTCAAAGAGATAATATCGATAGGTAATGTGAGGGTGCCGATTTGAATCAAACAAGACTTATAAACAGTGGATGTAATGAAGGTTTCTGCCAATGGAGTTTCAACAGATAAGTCAAAGTCTAATTTCTCTAGAATTAAATTTAAACATTGAGCGCAAGTAGGAGAAATAAAAGAATAGGTAGAATCGGTATAAAATAAGGTATAGACTTCACAAGAGTTTATGATTAGCTTACCCGTGATAACTTCGTTCGGGTTCCTCACTTTTTGGGAAGTCACGATAAATTCTCTCCCTTGAACTACCAGCTTTGACTTATCTGGGAAGGCCTTTGGTGCCTCCATCCTAGCTGGACTTGACTTCACTGCATGACAAAATTGGGCTAGGTGACCTTCTCTTCTGCAATTATAACATGCTTTGGACTGCATCGTGCAGTTTGGACTAATGTGTCCCTCCCCTCTGCATTTGAAGCATACGATCAGTGGTCGTTCTCCTTCCTTGAAAACGGGTGTTGGTGTTGTTGCCTTTCCATCATTGTTGAACCTTCTCTTCTTGAAATTTCACTTCTATTATCTTGGCCATGATTACCACCGAAGTGGTTACCATTTCTGGCATGTTGATTTCCTCCACGTTTGTTGTCACCGCTTCGATGACTGCTACCACTGGTACGATCATTTTGTTTTCTGCTCTCTCTTGGTTGGGTTGACTCATTATCACGCTCCAATAACTGAGCCCTATTCACAACATCTAAATACAAGCAAAGTTTGTGAGAAATGAGTTATTAACGTATTTTGGGTTTCAAACCTCTTAGAAACATCCGTATCATTCTTTCCTCATTATCAACCAAATGGGATGCAAACTGAGATAACTCGGAGAACTTAGCCTCATACTGCAACACGGTCATATTGTTTTGCTCCAGCTTGATGAATTCCACTTCCTTCATGTGACGAATACTTTCAAGAAAGTACTTGACGTTGAACAATTCATGGAACTTCTCCCAAGACATCTTCACCGCGGTAGGTTGAGTACGTTTTATAGATTCCCACCAATAATTTGCCTCTCCTCGCAACATGAAGGTGGCAAAGGGAACCTTTTTCTCCTCGGAGCATCCCAAGACATCAAATATCTTTGTTATCTCTGCCTTAAGTGGTTCTGGCTTTCGCAAAAAACTCCAGTGGTCCCAGCTCCTCAAACTGCTTAATTGTGACCGTCTGAGAGTTTCCAGTGTTTCCACCTGCATTTTGAATAGGAGTCTCTCTTACCTGATGTTGTACAAATTGTAGAAAGCTCCTAAACATTTTGTCGTTTATCATTTGGTCGGTGTTGTTGTGTACATTAGGATTATTGCCTTCCTGATGCACATTATCCTGGTTATTGATCATCAGTGACTCAACGGTCTCATGTGCTCCATTGCTTATCTCAACATTCTCGGATGTCATTTTCAAACACTGCCACAAAACAAGTGTTAATTGACACGCCACATATTATCCCTATACTCTGACCGACCAATTAAATAACAAATAAGCTTAGGTAGGTCATACTAGGGAAGAATTTACCTGTCTCTCCCCTCTTAGTTCTAGTCTCACATCTCAGCCAGGGATCATATCCCTAAGCTCTGATACCAACTGTGACGCCCCAAAAATAGGTATACATCACTCATTCTGAGTCATCAAATACATGGTACAGAATAAAAATACAAACTTAATTATACAACATGAGCTGAGAGTTTTAACACGAATCTCGGATGGAGCTATTCACTCAGGTACTATTCCCCGAGGCTACTATTCATAACAAAAATTAATTTCTTTTGTGTCCAAATTATTTTTGATAAAATATTATTCTTGAATTTTACTCCATAAAGCAGTATCATGTTGACAATTTGGTTATTAAATTATGGATAAATTGAATTATAAATCTTTAAAATTTATCCTTTGATTTCATTTAATTGAATTCTTATATCATTATCATCATCCTCATGCTTATATTATGATGAAAGTCATCATTGGCCCGTAGTGCATAAATGGAATATTGATTGGTATGACTATGACCCGGGATTATTCGGTATAATCATGACCTGTAATGTTACAAATAATGTGGTAAAAGTCCACATTGGCCCATAGTGCATTGATGGACAGTTGTTGGTATGATCATGACCATTGGTGATAACACGAATATCCTTGGCTCGTAGTGCATGGATAATTCATGAATGTGATACTAATGAATATCCTTGGCCCATAGTGCATGGATAGTTCAGTGATGTGGATTATTTATTAAGCTGAGTGTCATCGATAAAATTGTTGATATACTTTTTAAATCATAGAAGATAGTAGATACCATGCTCTATTTGACTCTTCTAATGGATTACTTATTCCGCTGCAGTTAAACTTGTTGTTTATTGTATTCTATCAGTTTAACACCGTTGAAGGCTAACGATAATTTATTTTACATTATCTTAGTCATAATATTTCTTACTGGGCTAGTTGAGCTCACCTGTTTGCTTTCATTGTTCTCTTCATGAAATGAGAACGTAGCCGAGACTAGTCAGAGAATGGAGTGACGGTCCGAGATTGTGGTCGTAGTAGTCCTCACTATTTTATAGAATTTTGTGATAATACTAGATGAAACGCAAATTTCAAGGATATTCTACTAATTTCAAGGAGTATAAAAGTTATACTTTAACAACATGAGTGTAGAATTTAGAATCTGAAACGAAATAATATTACTCACATACTATAGAGTATGGAATAAAATATTATTTCTTACGAATACTGAACAAAAATAATATTCCTTACCTTAAAAGGAGAGTACTTCTGACTGGTAGGGCGGGGATATTTTTGAAGAAAACTTGAACTATTTTCTACACTCAAAGCTTCCTTAAACTCTAAAGAAATATGCTCAATATTATAGAAGAAGAATTCTCTAATTCTGGTGTGATTTTCAATTCTAAACTAAACATCCTATTTATAGGAGAATGGAAGGAAACTATTTAGAAAGTAAAATCATGGACTGCAAAGTACATTCACCGGCGCCGAATCCTTCAGCCAAATTTCTGAAAAAAATTTATTTACTATGCAATAAAATATTCTAATAAAATGAAAACTTAAAATAAAATATAATATATTTTATTTATAATCTAATAAAACAAAACTTTATTATATATATATATACATACATACATATATACACTCCCATATTCCTACGGCACATCAAACACACACACACACATGCCCTCCCATCCAAGGCAACACACACCACCCACCACACATACACACACACACACACACACACACACACACACACACACACACACACACACACACACATATATATATATATACCCTGTACTTTATATATATCTATATAAAAGTGAGATAACTTCTACCAATAATTTTAAATTGTGGGTAAGTAGGGGTCCAAATAATAAACCAAATTTATAACAAATACTTCATAAAAATTCCCTCTATTTATCTCAATTGACTTGGCTTCACAAAACACATTTTTAACAACAATTATTCATCAATAATATAACTTGCAATATTAACAACCAGATCATTCCCAGGAAAGAGGGAGCTTTCCGATAAGGATTTCTCCCTATTGGCGCGCAATTAGGGGACCAAACCCCTTTCTTCGACGGAACTTTCTAGACATTGTCAATAATGCAAATAATAAAATAAATAACTTTGACATCTCAATTATTGATTTAATAATATAAAATATTGTGACAATAATTGAATCAATAATGTGAGATACTATGCAGTAATTACTGTAGCAATAATTGAGTATAACTGAGTGACTTCTCACGTAAGCATCAATAATCAATATCATGTGCTACTATGCAACCACGCGTATTACTGTACTTTTACCACCGGGTATTTCAACAGTTTAACTGTAAAACTTTTGCCGTTATTTTTTATAAAAAGATATTTTTGTCGTTTTCTAACTCCGACAATAATTTTATTGTGGGGTCCACCAATAATTGTGCTGTTGTACAAATATTCTCTGATAAAACGATTATTCCCCGACCAATCAAATATTTTATTACAACTTGTTTACTTTGTAAAATTTATAAATATTACCCATGTAACGACCGAGAAAATCAGATTATTTGTAAAATAATTTTATTTGATTAAATAATGAATAAATTTATATTATAATGAGTAAGCAAGATTAATATTATTCTATAACCTAAGCATGTCGGAATATCGTAGTATTTTGGCTACGTGGAGGAATTAAAGTGTTTGAATTTCCAAGACAAAAATAAAAGCTTTCCGAGAAATTTTCCGAAAAACATTATTCATCATTATCTGCTCGGGAATTATTTTTGAACTTCCGAGAAATACATAACGATAGAATAACAAGGAAGGATGAATTATGTAATAATAATTCAAGTATGACAAACACGATTTTTAACCTGCATACTAAGTTCGAGAATGTTAGGGTAAGTGAAGATTGAATAAATGATTATTGTATGATACGTAAGTATTGTATAAGGCAATGAATACGAGTATGATACAAGGTATTATACAAGTATGTATTAAAGATGGTATGTCATATATAATGAATGAGTATATGAACTAGTATACGAGAAGAATACATAGACTATACGTTATAAGCATTAAGCCAATAGTAATGGACTTGTATGATTTGTGTAGGAATTGGGCAAGCCCAAGTGCAAATTTGTTAAAGCCCAATGATATGAAATGAAAGCCCAAATGTTAAGCTAAAGTTATTAAAACCTAAGCCTAAACCAAGAACCAGATCCGTGGATCGAACCAATGGGTTACCAGATAAGAAAAACCCTATGGGGTAATCCATGTGGGCCCCATGGATAACATGGCTAACCATCTTGGTGACCAAGTAAAGTGGTTTTACTTGGTGACCAAGATGGGAATAGTAAGGAGGTGGAGAAAGGAAGTGGAATGGCTTATTATCCAATATTTTCACACTTTGTATTTTCTATAAATAGAGAAGCTTGCTATATTATTTTGCTTGTTCATTGTTACACCAACATTTTATATTGAGAGAGAAAAGTGAGTAAGAGCTAGACTTCGATAATTCAAGAAAAAAGAAGAAGAACCAAGCTAGAACATCAATGGTAAGAATTCTAGACCATTAATCTCCATCTCTTCATTATAGTTTTGATAGATAAGTGAGTATTGGTGGTGCATGCTTTATAAGGAGTATAAGGATGGTTAGTAATGGAAGTAAACCTTAATGAATCATGTTGAAAGTGAAATCATAAGTATAAAAGTTATGAACCAATGAAAGACATTGAAGAATTATAATGTTGTTGTTGATGGACAAGTTTAAAACCATCATATGTAGGCTTAGATAATGTATGTTGTTTTAATGGAATGAATCCATTTGGAATGGAGTAAAAATCTCAAGTAACGAAGTTCTGGCGAAATTTACGAGATTAGACGATAATCGTTGAAATCGTTAAATTCTCAGAATGGAAGTAAAAATCACCATTTAACTCGAAAACGTTGGTTTTCGATAGAGAATAGTCTAAGTTTGCATTTTAGAGTTGCGGACTCAAAAATGATCAAATTCCGTCTTAGAACGAAGAAACGAGCTATGAACATTCACGAACGTTTATCGTTTTCGTAATAAAGGACTTAAATGGTGAATTTCATGTTAACGGATTCGAAAATGTAAAATTCTTATATGAACACATAGTTCATGTGATTTGTGAGCTAACGGCTTTTGAACGAGCCAATTCAAACTTAAAATGAACAATTTATGAGCCCGGACAGTTCACGAAGTAAGAAAATTGTCATAATCATTCGAGGCGCGAAATTCGGTGGTGTAGTATTGGCCCAAAGCTTTTAAAATTTGGCCAAAATACTGAGCCAAGTCCAAAACTTCTATCGAGAGAATGATATAGCATTGCATTATATTTATACTAGACATGGCGCAAAGACCTTAGAGACGGGGCATAGGTATCGAGATTCAAAATAACAAATACGAGAAGTACATAGGAAGTTCTGCGCGCAATGGGCCAACACTAGGAAGGAGATAATGAAGAATGCTTATGAATGTAAAAGGAATAATAGTTGATTGAAGGTAAATTAATACCTTAATAAACTTAAAGTAACATCTTTAATGATGATAACAACCTTAATAAACTTGAAGTAACATCTTTTATATCTTTGGATACTCGATATGTTCAACATATCACTAAACTCGATATTTGTGCTTGAACAGTTTCTTGTTTTAATATTAAAAGCTGAATTTTTCAAAGATCAATTTTAAGGCTCTTGTTTCATCAAAACCCAACAAATAAGAAATTCAACTTTAAAAATGAAGAGAATTAATACCTAGTTTTTCTTGCTATCTTCCGAAAGTAGTTTAGAAACTTAGCATACATGAAGCTCAAGAACCTCTTCTTCTTCCTCTTGGCTGAAATCCTCTCTCTCTTTTTCTCTCTATATTTTCTTTCTTTCTCTAGCTAAGGAACTTTGAAGTGTAAGTATGCAAATGAAATGAAATTAGTGGAAATGGGTATAATTGAAAGTGTAAGCATGCTCCCACTAACTCTCTCCCCTAATCATTACTTGCTTGCTTAGTCACTAAACTCATGTGTTGGGCATGCTAGGAGGGTGACACTTGTCATGGGTGTTTGTTTCAAAAGATTATATCCAAGATATTCGACAAGCTTAATAAAATTTTCAAATTCTCCCCACTATGCCCCTTAGTGGCCAGCCATACACCCCCATTTCTCCTATTATAGATTTATTTTTATTGTGTTATATACTTACTATAATGATTAAATGTCCTTTCTTTCATGGACCAAGGGTTGGACCTCTTTAATTAATGTGTGGGCTTACAATTAATTAGTTTGGGCTATTGATAGTAAATTTATTTTTATATTACTTGGGCTACTATTTATTAATTCCACATGTTGGGCTAAGTTAATTCATTTAACTAATGACATTAAGGTATAACTTCCAATAAACATAGTGGGCTTGATTATTCATCCAATTGGGCTAGCCCACTAGTAACACTTACTACTTGAACTATTACACATACCCATAAATCAAGAATATCACTTTACTTACATAACCCAATTAGACTTGCCACCTACAAGTAAATTGAATATTCAATTAGGGTTCATCATATTAATCAACTCCCTTGATTGTTAACATTTTTAGGCTAGTCCACTACTTTAATTATTCCATAAGAGGAACTTCTTATAAAATTCTCATAACACACTTGTTATTTAATTAAACTCTCAATCACCATCATAATTGATATATCTATTTTTAAAGTGACTTGAAAATTCATGGTTATTACAATTGAACGTGCATAATTGTTAGTAAGTTGAACAATAAAACTTACTCATCATAAGAATAACAGAATTTAGAAACTTGCATAATAAGAAACAAGTCAAAGCTAGGAAACCTTCTCAAAGTAAGAGTTGGGTAAAGAGCTTGCATGAATATAATTAAGTTATACAAGCAGGATTTAGAATTACTTGCTCAATATATAGGTAAATAAGATAAAATAACTCAAATAAAGGTTGGGGTTTGAAAACTTGCCTTGTGTGTAAGCCAAATCGTATACTTGATTCTCAATATCCTATACACATGTCATCATGACATAATTAGTTACTACATGTACTCAGTACCCAATTCAGTATCTATTTCATATATGACTTGTAGTCTTAGGTTCAACTATTTGTTTAAACCGTAACTCTTCAATTCATCACATAATCTATTAATTGCTAACAATATTTTCATACTTAGTACACCATAATATGACCAAATCATATTTTATCAGTCATAAAATTATTCTTTATCATTAATTACTGAATTGTATAATCAAAAATAATTTTTGACCTATCGCTAACTAATACCGATTTCAAGGCTATGACGACGACTAATACGAGCCTATAATTGGTCTTTATAACGTTGACTGTGCAATCGCAATCTTTGGAATTATACTACAGTTCCAAGCGGCATGATGATTCGTGAAGAACACAGAACAAAGCCAAATTGGCTTACAAGCTATTTTCTAACAACCAATTTAACACATGAATTACAATAACCTCACATAAACATAACTTAAAATTTTCTTCATGTTTTTAACTATTTAAACAACATAAATATCAACATTATACCCTTTAACTTCACTATTTCTACTCTTTCTTCACCCTTTTGACATTCTTAGTGAAATTCATCATTGGGAATTCAGTTTTCAACCAAAACAGTTAATTTAAATTACTTTATTTTCGCTTCTTCATGTATTTTCACAATCAATAGCCAATTTATACATTATACTATGAATTGAGTATCAAATTTGATTCTAAGTTAAGCCATATCAAACATATATCAATATAAATTTACTGTAATATGATTTTCTCCATATTAAAATATATTACATGAATCAATTTACCCTAAATCGTCTATAAACCCATGAAAACAATTTATATCAACCAATTAACATATAAAAACTACATAATAAATAATTAATCCTTCACACAAATTTTACAGAGAATTTTGCATGTATATAAAATCTAGAACCTTAAAATAAAATTAGAACTTTGGAAAAAAAATTATACCTTTGCTAGAAGAGAATTACACAACTTTTGATTACTACTCCTTGTTCTTGGAAAACTTCTTCTCTCAAACTTTCTTTCAAACTTTCTCTAGAGCTCTCTCTTTTTTCGCTTTTTTTTCTTCTCTCTTCTTTCTTTCTTCTGTTCTTTACATAATAGAAAATATAACTGATATATAACGTATGATATAATCTGTATTAATATATAATATAAATATATATATATAATTGATGTCAGTTATATTTTTTGAAAATCAAAAGCCATAAGGCTTGTTTGGCTAAACTACTTTTAAAATTAAAGACTTAAAACCCTTAAGTCTTATTTGGCAAAACTAAATTAAAAATAATAACTTTAAATCCGTATACCTTGTTTGGTAAAACCCATTTAAATCTCCTTTAATTTATTTTCATAACTCTTTTATAATATAGTTCATTGTCCCGCTTTTCAAATATCCAAATTTAATTAAATTAAAACTAACAAATACTTATTAAATCCATTTGTCACATAAACACATTGCCACAAAATTATAATTTTCATTATAATTATAATTTTATTCAATAAATTAATACATTACTTTAATTATTAAATTAAATTAAAATAACATTATAAAACTCCTTTAATTTTATCAATTCACTAATTTAATTATTAAATTAAATTAGAATATTATCTTATAAAATTAATTTCTCAATCTTTTATTTAATTAACTTCAAAATACCAAATTCCCAATTATCACTTAATTAACAACTTAAGCTAATTTATTAACTCATAAATTATTTATTTAACAAATAAATAATCAAATCAAATCAAATTAAATAAATATTTATTCAAAAATTAACACATCAATTAAAATATTTATTTAATTTAATAAATATTTGAAATTGCAACTTAAAATTCTGGATTGTTACATAAATAAGATGCTTACTTTAGAAAAGAAAATCACACCAGAATTAGAGAATTCTTCTTCTATAATATCAAGTATATTTCTTTAGAGTTTAAGGAAGCTTTGAGTGTAGAAAACAGTGCAAGTTTTCTTCAAGAATATCCCCGCTACACCAGTCAGAAGTACTCTCTTTTTAAGGTAAGGGATATTATTTTTGTTCAATATTCGTAAAAAATAATATTTTCTTCCATACTCTGTAGTATATAAGTAATATTATTTCGTTTTAGATTCTGAATTCTACACTCATTTTGTTAAGTATTGCTTCTATACTCCGTGAAATTAGTAAAATATCCTTGAAATTTGCGTTTCATCTAGTATCTCTTTATAGAAATAATATTCTAAGCATTCTTGATAAATTTTGATCTTTTCATGCCGGAGGACTATTCACAGGATACTATTGTCGAAGTACTATTCATGGGGTACTATTCACTTTAGTACTATTCACTGAGTACTATTCATGACAATAATTGATTTCTTCTCTCTAAATTATTTTTGATATAATATTATTCTTGAATTATACTCCACAAAGCAGTATCATGTTGGCAATTTGGACATTATTGAATTCTGGATAAATTAAATTATAAATCTTTAAAACTTATCATTTACTTTCATTTAATTGAATTCTTATATCATTGTCATCATCCTCATGCTTATAAAAGTCATCTTTAGCCCATAGTGCATAGATGTACTATTGATTGGTATGATTATGATCAGGAATTATTCGGTATAATCATGACCAGTAATGTTACAAATGATGTGGTAAAAGTCTTCATTGGCCCGTAGTGCATCGATGGACAGTTGTTGGCATGATCATGACCATTGGTGATAACACAAATATCATTGGCCCGTAGTGCATGGATAATTCATGGATGTGATACTAATGAATATCTTTGGCCCGTAGTGCATGGATAATTCAGTGATGTGGATTATTTATTAAGTTGAGTCTCAACGATAACATTTATGATAAACTTTTTAAATCATAGAGGATAGTAGATATCATGCTCTACTTGACTCTTCTAATGGATTGCTTGTTCCGCTACAGTTAAACTTGTTGTTTATTGTATTCTATCAGTTTAATACTGTTGAAAGCTAACGATAATTTATTCTGCATTATCTTAGTAATAATATTTCTTATTGGGCTAGTTGAGCTCACCCTTTTGCTTTCATTGTTCTCTTCAGGAAATGAGAACGTAGCTGGGATTAGTCGGGGAACGGAGTGACGGTCCGAGATGGTGGCTGTAGTAGTCCTCACTATTCTATGAAATAGTGTGATAATATATGTAATGAGGACTCCATTTGAGTTTGGATATTATCTATAAGACAATATTCATGTAAAAACTCTCAGCTACGCTTTTGTCGTATTGTATAAATGAAGTTTACATTTAAACTTTGTACCATGTATTTGGCGACTCAAAATGGGTGATGTATACCTATTTTGGGGGCGTCACAGTTGGTATCAAAGCTTAGGGATATAATCCCTGGCTGATATGTGAGACTAGAACTAGGAGGGGCGAGACGAGTAAATTCTTCGCTAGTATGACCTACCTAAGCTTATTTGTTATTTAATTGGTCGGACAGAATATAGCTATAATATGTGTCATGTCAATTAACCCTTGTTTTGTGGTAGTGTTAGAAAATGACATCCGAGAATGTTGAGATAATCAATGAAGCACATGAGACCGTTGAGTCAACGATGATCAATAACCAGGATAATGTGCATCAGAAAGGCAATAATCCTCATGCACACAATAACACTGACCAAATGATGAATGACGGAATGTGACGCCCCCAAATTCAGACACTCATATCTCGAATTTGGGCCGCCGCGTACTAATTCTAATATCATACTAAAATCATTAACAGCTTAAATAATAGAATAATTTACATTGATATAATATAAATATTTGCGTCCCAAATTACCAAAACCGTTACTACAATAATCTAGTGATTACACTTAAACATAATTTAATCATCATTAATACATCATTATAATCATAATAATAATAGAAATACTTCTACACTTAACGAACTAAGCAATTCTGTAGCCTTGCCCTTTCCTTTGTCTTTTCCTGATGTACCGTATTACTCTGTTTTAATTGTAATGTCTTTAGGGAAGCAAGAATGAGCAACAAGTTTGCCCAGCAAGTAATATAACAATAAGAATAAGAAGTTACAACGTTTGAATCTTCAAAGGTATAATGGTAATTGATAGTTCAAGGATATAAAAAGTATCAAGAGTTTTCAATATGTGTCGCTATAGACTGAAGGATATCAACAAAATTTCAAAGTTTATTCATTTCAAAGTTTAATACGAATGAACATTGAGCAGTCACTAAGGACTAAGAACTCTTACTAGAATTAACAGTATTATAATGCAATCCAAAATAAACAAGTACAACAGGTGATCAGCCTAAAGTACCCTACGTTATGCATAACATTTAAACATGCTAGTATATGCGCACGTCGGTATCCCGATAATATAAAATTTACCCTTTTTAAGAGGGTTGTTCATCTCAGTAGATTTTCAAGAGTCCGCACCAAGTCAACTGGTTTGGATAACTTTCTAACACATGATAATAGTCTAGCTGAATCAAGGCTTAGACAACTTTTATAATGCATTTAAGAATGATAAGTTCAATGCTTATAACAACGTCAAGGTATATAAATAATTTTCGAATAGTAATAGATATGTGCTCGATATAAATATGGTTGATATGGTAACAATTCAGATTATAAAATATATATAGTGTAAGAATTAGGGAACTTGTGTAATCATAGATTCCTTGCATGAAATAAATGCACGGGTTAGGATACTTGCCTTTAGCGTTGATTACCATTTATAGCGAAAATTCACCTCAATGAACTATATTATTCTATTTATGTATGTATAGGTATTCATTAGTCACACACACCTTGATATACATATTCACATACATTCATCACACATATCTAAATTTATGTAGGCTACACATAGTCACACTCATAGATGCATAATTCACATTGTTCTTACTTTTAAAATCATTAGGAACATTTTTAAATCTCTTATACTCATCTCATATGTGAAACATTACTTAAGTTACTCATTCTAGTTTAAGTTGTTTCACAAATACATGTTAAAGAACATTTAAGCTAAGTTTGGCCCCTTTCTATTTACTTTCGACAATTCTTAAGTTTACTCATAAATGTCCATTCTACAAAGTTAAAAGGGATCATTATATCAATTACTAACCATAGCGTACAGTAAACCACATAACATTGCCAAACCTCTTTTTATGCATGCTTGCATGTATTAGATTTATTTGTAATTAGTATGGCTCTCTACTTAGAACTCTTTTAGTTCGTACTTGCGTAGTTTATAGCGTGTCTAACTAGATGTGTGAATATGTCGGTTATCTCTAGAGGCATAAAGCATCCTATCATAGTTGTTCAAAAGCTCACAATACAAGTCGTAGAGTTTTCAACTCAATTGGTTTTCAAATCTTAAAATTTCTTGACCAACAAACTAAGAATTCAAGGCACATTAAATTCACATTTAAAGTCCATTTATAAAACTAACTAAGTTATAACATATGCTTAAAAGGTTAGATTTCAAAAAGGCGTAAGGTTTTATAAACATGATTTTCGTCTTTTAACTTTTCTTTCAAAAGGTTATAATTCAAACTCCAAACCTACTAAAACATCTTGCAACATGCATTAACACATGTTTAAGGATTATGTATGCTCCTTAAGTTAAGTTAAGTTAGGACTTCTTGTATCAAATAATCAAAATAGTAGTATAAGTCATTGCAGAAACACCACCTCGCTAGGCGTGCCTTTTATACTCTGTAACCTGCAGACCCCTCCCCCACCGGAGCGGGCCTTTTATACTACATGTCCTCCGCCGAGGCAAGCATGGCTACTGCAATTAGAACAATGGCACTCCCCTGCTACGAGCTAACATGCCAAACTCCCATCCAAACAGCAATGTAATGATACTTAATTGATATAAACTTACTACTAAACATTCCTAGTGTGACGCCCCCAAAATAGGTATACATCACCTATTCTGAGTCGCCAAATACATGGTACAGAATACAAATACAATCTTAAATATACAACATGAGCTATGAGTTTTAATACAAATATTATCTTCTAGACAATATTCAAACTCAAAATAAGTCCTCAATACGTTTATTAACATACTATTTCATAGAATAGTGAGGACTAGTAATGATATCATCTGGACCGTCACTCCGTTCCCCGACTAGTCCCTGTTACGTTCTCATTTCCTGAAGAGAACAATGAAAGTAAAGGGTGAGCTCAACTAGCCCAGTAAGAAATATTATAACTAAGATAATGCAGAATAAATTATCGTTAGCCTTCAACAGTGTTAAACTGATACAATATAACAAACATCAAGTTTAACTATAGCGGAATAAGCAATCCATTAAAAGAGTCAAGTAGAGAATAAAATCTACTATCTTCTATGATTTAAAAGGTTTTTCATCACTTTTATTGCTGAGACTCAACTTAATAAATAAACCACATCAACCCTGCACTACGGCCAAGGATATTCATTAGTATCACAACCACAAATTATCCATGCACTACGGGCCAAGGATAATTGTGCATTCATCAATGGTCATGATCATGCCAACAACTATCCATCAATGCACTACGGGCCAATGAGGTCTTTTACCACATCATTTGTAACATTACGGTCATGATTATACCGAATAATCCCTGGTCATAATCATACCAAGTCCATCTATGCACTACAGGCCACAGATGACTTTCAACATAATATAAACATGAGAATGATGACAATGATATAAGAATTTAATAAAACAAGTTCAAGAATTAATTTATCCAGGAACCAATAACGTCCAAATTGTCAACATGATACTTCTTTGTGGAGTAAAATTCAAGAATGCTCAGAAGAATATTTCCATGAAAAGATACTGGATGAAGCGCAAATATCAAAGATATTCCACTAATTTCATGGAGTATAAAAGCCAAAACTTTAACCAACTGAGTATAATAAAGAATGGAATAACAAAAGAAATCACCAGGCATGCGATAGATCGCATTGCAGACAAAAGTTATTCCAGCCGTAATAATAAATAACAGAACGGTGTCACGATAACGCATGCATAAGATGTTCCAAATGAATAATAGATAATGAAACTGTGTCATGCGTTAACGCATGACGGATATTCTAATGAATAATAAATAATGGAACCAGTCATACGTAAACGCATTGCAGACGGGATATTCCAATGTAATAATAAATAATGGAATCAGTCATGCGTAAACGCATCGACAAGATGTTTAAATGAATAATAAAGAATGGAATAATGTAAGAATTTCACCATGTATGTGGCACTTGGCGCAGCATAGGCAAAGTTATTCCAACATAATAATAAAGAATGGAATAACAGAAGAATTTCACAAAGTATAGGGTAGTCCGCGTATACAGGTTATTCCAAAAGAATAATAAAGAATGGAATAACAGAAATTCTCTTCGTGAATACAAAAGAAATAATACCCCTTACCTTAGAAGAAACAGGATATAGGAGTAGTGAAGTAGCAGAATACTTTTCTTCTTTCTCTCTATAGTTTCTCTCTCTAGAGTTTCACTGAATTCGTAAGAAATAATGAAGGAATGAACTTCTATTTATAGGAGAATGGGTGAATAGTAACTAATTCATGAGCAGTTGATTGATTTACTTTTTAAATGGACGGTCCATATTAATTTACTATGCAATATTAATAAAATATTCTAATAAAACAAAATCTTTTAAATAAAACATAATATATTCTATTTATAATCTAATAAAACGAATAACTTTATAAAAGTATTTTATTTTATATAAAAATATTTTACTATGCAAACACTATGCAGATAATTATTCAAACACTATGCATGATAGAATATTATATATTCTATTTATAGTCTAATAAAACGAATAACTTTATAAAAGTATTTTGTTTTATATAAAAAGTTTTCTGTTTTATTACATTTATAATAATAATAAAACAAAACTTATCACCTTTATTATAATTCACAATATTAATAGACCAGGTTGTTCCCAGGAAAGAGGGGGCTTTCCAATAAGGATTTCTCCCTATTGGCGCGCAATTAGGTGACCAAACTTCCTGGCGTAACTTCTAGACATCGTTAATATTACAAATAATAATATTAATAACTTTGTTATCTCAATTATTTATTTAATAATATATAAAATATCGACAATAATTGAATCAAATAACGTGAGATACTATGCAACAATTACTATAGCAATAATTGAACAAAACTGAGTGACTTCTCATGTAAGCATCAATAATCAAAAACGTGTGCTACTATGCAACCACGTGTAATACTGTACTTTTAACACCGGGTGTTTCAACAGTTAACGGTAAAACTTCCGCCGTTATTTTCATAAAAAGATATTTTTATCGTTTTCTCAATCCGACAATAATTCCGTTGTAGGGTCCACTAATGATTGTGCCGTCGTACGAATATTTCCTGTTAAAACGAATATTTCCCGACCAATCGAATATTATATAACAACTTGCGTACTTTGCAAAATTTATAAAATATTACCCACAACTATAACATTACATCAAATTCATTCCATAATATTCAAAAATGACATTCATAGAAAAATCATCTTTATTTATAAAAGTTGGGGTCTTACATCTAGCATGCTTCTAACAATTCCAAACATATAAACAATCACATTCAAGAATCAATTCAAGATTTATGCCATTTTTCCAAAGTTTAACACATTTAGCGATTCTCTTCACTACGGATTTGTTACTTGACCAATTTACTTCGTTTAACTTTCGTTGATTTCGTATTTAACCAAATTAACAATGTCTAGCATCAATTGACAAATTCTACCATGCTTCAACCATAACCTTTTCAACTAAAAATAAGTATTTTAGTACTTTTCTAGGAACTTTGCAAAACTTGAATTTAAGAACATATAGTGGGATATTACCTTGTGAAGTAAATTCTTTGCTTTCAATCTCAAGTTTCCTCTCCAACTCAACAACACTCACACACATAAATTTCTGAACTTCATAGAGTAATCAACAAGAAGTCTGAGAATGAAACTAGCTTCATTTATAGGGAAACTTATTGACCAAAATTGGAACTTTGCTCAATGGAATGAAGAAGAAACTAATGGTTTATGAGAAGTTGGTGGAAAATCAAATCCTACATACTATTCAACCCACTCCCCTTTTCATCATTTGTAAGGTATGGAATTTGGAGAAGAAGAAGTAAGTTAGCTAGCTAGCCTTTTTGAGTTTCACGTGATGAAGAAATGACTCTCAATTTGGGACATTACCCTTAAAACTCAGCATTCCATATTATTATTAGCATATAGGGGTTTATTTGATAGTTATCCCCAAATGAGCATATACATCCACTTATACATTACACTTAGAATTATATAATCTATGTACATCAGTTTATTTTAAATGATATTTACATTAGACTAGGATATAATTTAGTTAGGTACTAATAGTACTTATTATTCTAATTCTACATAATTATTAAACTAATCATTTAAGATTAATTATTTATTTAGTCAAAGTTATTTTCTCTCATAAGTTTAGAATACCAATTTAAATACTCCCAGACACGTCATGGGGTCACATAAGACTCTTTCATACAACTTAGTAAATTACTTAAGTCAAGCTTAGCTTTACCATATAGTTTCACATAATAATTATTTACAGTCTAATTGTCACGCCTCATTTTATATTGAATGAAAAACCTTATTATATATGATTTCTCCTTACATGCTATTGTTCATGATAATTAATGAATAATAATAGGAATTAGTCAATCACATTATGTAATTATTTAATTATTAATAGTACTAATTAGTTTCATCATTAATTAAATTAGTACTTTCTCATTTCACCACCCAGCCATACTAGGCATAATTTCACAAGCCTAAACTAGGCTTCTCATCACTTCTACTACATTGCTTAATTATCACACGCTTACTCAATTAAATTAATTTCTTTTTTTTAAATAAAATGGAATTTCTTTTATTTATTATTTTGAAATAGTAAGGGTTTATTTGATTAATGTGGTTAGTTATGGGTAAAATCATAAATATCTTAAATAAGCAAGTGGTTATAAAATATTCATTGTTGTTGGGGAATATTCGTTTGGTCGTGGAATATTCTTTCTTTGTCGGAGAATATTAATGCACGATGGAGCGACCTTGTGTGGGCCCCATAACAAAAAAAGCGATTGGATGAAGAAAATGACAAGTATAAGTTGTTTATAAATAACTGAGCGTAGTTATTCTGATTTATCTTGTTGGAATACTAAATTGGTTAAAACACAAGTAGCGCACGGTATTGCACCAATTATTGATTCTTACGTGAAGGCACTTTACTCAATAATTATTACGATAATTCTTATTCAATATTTTATTTTATTGATTGATAATTCTGCGTTGATATTTTATATTATTGTTGTTTCAATAATTGTCTTTGCACAATATTTTTCTTTATCGGATCAATAATTCATATTATTGGAATAATATTATTAGATAACATTATTGGCAATGTCTAGAAAGTTACATCTAAGGAGAGGTTTGGTCACCTAATTCTTGGCGATGAGGAGAAATCCTTATTGGAAAGCCCCTCTTTCACAGGAGCGGCTTTGGTTGTCGATATTGTGATTACGTAATATTATTTGTGAATAATTAATTATTGATTTATATGATAAGGAAAATATTCATTTTATGTGGATATAGATGGAGAAAATTTTTAATGTGACAATTGTTGAAAATTGATATTTTATCTTTTTCGATAAAATAATTCATTTTAAAATATTATTATATTAATATAATAATGGTGATATTTTTACAATGAATGTGGGATATATGAATATATGAGGAGGAGGAGAGTATTTTTGTTACTAAAAATATTTAAAACATATTTTTTCATGTTTGTGGGACCCCATTTCTTGGTTGAAATTTGATTTTAGCCTGTAAAATCGTCTGTTTGTGGATTTTGGTCAATTTCTGTTTGGAATTTGGAAAAACTTAAACTTACAAAGTTGTAGAGAATGGAATTTCCTATGGAAAAGACATAAGATTTGAATTTTTACGATAAAAGGCTATTTATTATGAATTATTGAAGTTCAGAAGTTCCAGAATAATTAATTTTTGAAGTTTTAATTATTTTTTTTTTAATAAAAATGTTTTTGGTGAGTTTGTGGGCCTCACTTATGGCAAATGTGCTGAATTTAGATTTTCCAAGTTTGCGTCTGATATTTTTATAAATATTAATATTATATGAAATTTTCTTTTTTGGTGTTCTAAGCAATTTCCTATAAATAGGGTGCTTAGGTTAGAATTGAAAATCACACCAGAAACTAAAGTTTTCTCTATCTATATTATCGAACGTATTCTTGTGAGTATTTTGATACTTTGAGTCTTGCTATACGACGCAAGTTCCTTTAGCGTTATATCTGATATTTCAGCCATAAGTATTATTCTTTTCGAGGTAAGGGATGTTATTTTTAAAAAAAATGATATTATTTCTTCTAATATCATTATGCCGGAATATTGGTAAGATTTTTCTTGTGAAATTCTTGTCTTTTAGTGTCGGGGTTACTATTCACGTATACGACACTATTCACGTATACGACACTATTCACAAATACGACATTATTCATAGAAAAATTAAATTTTCATTTTTTGTCCAAAATATCTATTATGGATACTAGCTTTGATTGTATCCATGTTTTGATCATTCTTGAATTTTACTTCACTATGATTATTAATGAAGTATTTTTGAACTCGGATTGTTTAAAGTACGAATCCTTAATATTTGTTCTTTTGTTTCTTTGGATTCATTTTTCTTTAAAATATTTTTCATCATCCTCAGTCCTAAATGATGATATTACTGAATATCTTTGGCCTGTAGTGCAAAGATGGTTGATTTTCTTATGAATATCTTTGGCCCATTAGTGCAAAGATGTACAGGTGTTGAGATGAACATGACCGGTGATGAATATCTTTGGCTTGTAGTGCAAAGATGAATATTTGATTCAAGATGTATATTGATTGATGTTTAGGGATAAAATATTGATGATGGACTTTTAAATTCATAGATAATAGTAGATTTCATTCTCTACGTAACTCTTCTATGAAATTATTATTTCATTGCGAATATTGATCCAAAACTTGTTGTCTATTGTATTTTTATCGATTTTTTCCTGTTGAAGACTAACGATAATTTGTTTATATTATCTTAGTCATAATATTATTCTTCTTGGGCTAGTTGAGCTCACCCTTTTCCTTTTTGTTCCATTTTTTTCTTCTCGGGAGGCGAGAATGTAGCGAAGTTCTAGTGGGGTATGGAATGAAGGTTCTAGAAAGTTGTTTTAGTAGTCCTCACCATTTTTGTAAAATAATGTATCAATAATTGTAATGAGGACTTATTTGGGTGTGAATATTGTCTAGATGACAATATTTGTATTTAAACTCACGATTTATATGTTGTATTAATAAAGTTGTAGTTGTTTACATACCATGTTATTGTGACTCAAAATGGGTGATGTATACCTATTTTGGGGGCGTCATGATTAATATCGAGCTTAGGGATATGATCTCTGGCGGAGATCGGGGAATAGAACTAGGAGGAGAGAAGAGTAAATCCTTCGCTAGTGTGTCCTACCTAAGCTTATTTGTTGGTTGGTCGTATATATAGGATTATTATGTGATATATTAATTTTTTTAATTAACCCTTGTTTTGTGGCGGTATTTAAGAATGGTGGCGAGAATGTTAACGATGGAGTAAATGAGACCGTTGAGACACCTCTAATCACCAACCGAGGATAACGTGATGTCGGGTGAAGAAGAAATTAGAGATATCCATGTGGTAAGTGAAGAACTAATAGTTGTGCGAAAGCTAGTTGCGAGTAGCGGTGAGAGTGAGAGTGAGGAAGAAGAGGAAGAAGATGAAGAAGAGGAACTGAGGAGAATTTATTAGAAGAATTTTATGATCGAAATTTAGAATTACAAAATCGTATTCATGAGTTAGAAGAAAGAAATTTGAAGAGCGGCGGTGGTGGTCGTGGAGCAAAGAGATGCAACAATTCAAAATTGTATTACCCGATGTATGCGATGCTTGAGCGAAGCACTCTTTGGCAGAGTATAAGATATTAGAAATTTGGAATCGAGAATGCTATGATCAAAGTTACGATGAAAGAAGAAGCAACCGAACGAATGAGAATGGAGGATGCATGGGTAAAAAAGCCACACGACAGCGTTGATATTGTAGAAAAAGGCGTCCGATCAATAAGGCCAAAAGAGATGAAATGGATTTCACTTTTTGGACATGAATTGGGAGAATCAACATCGAGTTGAACTACCTGTATAGAGTGGTCAACCACAATTCGATATGGATCGGAGAGTAATGATTCAAATCATGGATCAAGAATTCAACGAAGCAATGAAAGGCGGAATGTACTCTATAGCAAAGTTAAGTCCAGTTGGGACGGTGGCACGAGGCGGAATCTGGACAAGTCAAAGTCGGCCGGTTCTGGAAGAAGCGTTTGTCGTAACTACCCAAAATGCGAGGAACCCAAACAAAGGTATCACGGATTAGTTAATTATAAATTCTTGTGAAGTCTATACCTTATTAGACATCGGTTCTACCCATTCATTTATCTCTCCTGCTTGTGCTCAACGTTTAAACTTGACTCCATAGAAAATTAGACTTTAACTTATCTGTGGAGACTCCGTTAGGAGAAACTTTCATTACATCCACTATTTACAAATTTTTTTGATCCAAGTTGGCACCATCACATTACTTGTAAGATCACTTTAAAGATACTTAATTTTGAGGTGATTTTAGGGATTGATTGGTTAACTACTCATCATGCTAAAATTGATTGCTTTCGTAAGGTTGTGAGTTTTCATATTCTTAAGCAACCTGTTGTTCGAATTCAAGTAATCAAACCATTGAATTCAAACACTTTCATATCAAGACATAAAGTCATTCGTTTATTGAAAAATAGATGTCAAGTTTTCTTAGCCCATGTTATGGACTTGAACAAAAATGCGTTAGATTTGAATGATATTTCTGTTGTTAGTAATTTCCTGAAGAATTTCTTGGCCTACCCCCAAAGCGTGATATTGAATTTTGTATCGACTATGAACCCGGTACAAAACCCATTTCTAAAATCTCATATTGAATGACTCCTATTGAACTTCAGGAGTTAAAAACCCAACTATAGAAGTTGGTACTCGAGCCTCTATTTGATGACTTCCTTTGTGGAATGCACCGAAGCCAGACTCTCCGTAGGGGACACTATATTCCTACGGTAGTAAACTGATAGGTGTCATTGTGACGTCTTTATCCAAGATTGGGATATGAGTCACGGTTGAGAAAGCAACCTAAGTCGATGAATTGAAATACGTAGCTTTCTAGGCTTAGTTGGTTATTATCGGAGATTCGTGGAAAGATTTTCTCAAATCGCTACTCCATTAACTCAACTGACTCGTAAGGATATACAAAATTCGAATGGAAAAAAAAAAATGAGAAGAGCTTCCAAGAACTTAAGAGAGGAGACTCATTTCGGCACTTGTTACGACCATACCATCTTGGAAAAGCGAGACGTGGTAGTGGCGGCGTTGAGTAAAAGATCGTATGCGGGTACGAGTACGATATTTTCGAATACAAAGACCCATTTCGTATAACTTACAATTAATAGAGATAGAGTTAAAGACTCTAGGGACCCATGTGATGATATACGAGTAGAATCGACTTTAATCGATAAAGTTAAAACCGCTCAAGCTACACACCGAAGGCGATGCGTATGAAGAAGAAAAGTATAAGAAGGTGTTATCCGAGAAGAAAGAATCGATGAAGAAGGAATACTCTAAAGTCAACTCCACATTTTGTGTTCTAACGACTCTGATTTGAAGTACAAGATCATGATGGAAGCACACAATACACCATTTGCAATCCATCCTGGAAGTACCAAAATGTATCGTGATCTTCGACATACATTTTGGTGGAACAATATGAAGAGAGAGATTGCAAAGTTTATCTCGAGGTGTTTAACTTGTCAACGTGTAAAGGCGGAGCATCAAGTGCCTAAGGGTCCATTGCAACCACTTGAGATTACGAAATGGAAGTGGGAACACATTACCATGGATTTCGTTACGGGTCTTCCCACGGTTTCTCAAGGCATAAATGTTATTTGGGTTATTGTTGATAGGTTAACCAAGTCTGCTCATTTCTTGCCGATACGGGAGACTTATTCCTTTGAGCGTCTTGCTCATATGTATGTAAATGAGATTGTGAGATTGCATGGCATGCGAGTATCCATAGTTTTGGATCGTGACCCAAGATTCACTTCACGATTTTGGGTTAGCTTGCAAAAAGCTATGAGCGCAGTTCTGATTCGATTGGCATACCATCCTCAAAGCAGACGGACAATCGAGAGAGGACTATTCAAACTCTTGAAGATCTATTAAGACTACGTGTCCTAGATTTCAAAGGGAGTTGGGATAAGTATTTACCATTGGTGGAATTACCTCTTCTACAACAATAGTTATCGAGGCAAGTATAGGTGTGGCTCCATTGAAGCATTATATGAACGAAAGTGTCGCTCTCCAATATGTTGGGATGAGGTGGGTGAAGCAACATTGTTGGGACGAGTTGAAGTGCGTATGACTACGAGAAAAGATCCAAATGATTTGACAACATATACAAAGCGGCACAAGATCGACAAAAGAGTTATGCGGATCTTCATCGAAAGGACGTGGAATTTAGTATTGGTGATCATGTATTATTGTTGTGTGTGGCTCCATGGAAGGGAGTTACAAGATTTGGGAAAGAGGAAAGCTCAATCCATGATTTATTGGTCCATTTAGAGATTCTTGACTGAGTAGGAAATGTGGCCTATAGACTCGCATTACCTCCAAGTATGTCTCGTGTTCATAATGTTTTCATATATATCGTGCTTACGTAAATATGTGAAAGACCGAACCACGTTATTGAGTTAGAAGCCGGACGAGATAGCGAAGACTTAGCGTATGAAGAGGTACCTGTCAAGATCTTGGATAGGAAAGAGCATGTCCTACACACAAAAGTCATACCATAAGTCAAAGTTTTGTGGAGGAACCATGCTATATAGGAAATGACCTGGGAGTTGGAAACGGAAATGAAAGCGAGGTATCCTCACCTTTTGAAACACCATGTACGTACGTCGTCGATTTGAGGACGAAATTTCATAAGGAGGGGAGGTTGTACCCCGATTTTTTTTTTTTTTTATAAATAAAATGAAATTTCTTTTATTTATTATTTTGAAATAGTAAGGGTTTATTTGATTAATGTGGTTAGTTATGGGTAAAATCATAAATATCTTAAATAAGCAAGTGGTTATAAAATATTCATTTTTGTGGAGAATATTCGTTTGGTCGTGGAATATTCTTCTTGTCGGGGAATATTAAATGCGATGACAGTTGACCTTGTGTGGGCCCATAACGAGAAAGCGATTGGATGAAGAAAGCAGCAAGTATAAGTTGTTTATAAATAACGGCGTAGTTATTCTGAATTAATATTGTTGGAATACTCATTGGTTAAAACACGTAGACACGGTATTGCACCAATTATTGATTCTTACGTAAGAAGGCACTACTCAATAATTGTTATAGTAATTCTTATTCAATATTTTATTTTATTGATTCAATAATTCTTTGCGTTGATATTTTATATTATTATTGTTTCAATAATTATCATTTTGCACAATATTTTTCTTTATCGGATCAATAATTCATATTATTGGAATAATATTATTAGATAACATTATTGGAAATGTCTAGAAAGTTACATCTAAGGAGAGGTTTGGTCACCTAATTGTGCGATGAAGGAGAAATCCTTATTGGAAAGCCCCCTCTTTCACAGGAGCTACTGGTTATCGATATTGTGATTACGTAATATTATTTGTGAATAATTAATTATTGATTTATATGATAAGGAAAATATTCATTTTATGTGGATATAGATGGAGAAAATTTTTAAAGTGACAATTGTTGAAAAATTGATATTTTATCTTTTTACGATAAAATAATTCATTTAAAAATATTATTATAATAATATAATAATGGTGATATTTTACAATGAATGTGGGATATATGAATATATAGGAGGAGGAGAGTATTTTTGTTGCAAAAATATTTAAAACATGTTTTTCATGTTTGTGGACCCCATTTCTTGTTTGAAATTTGATTTTAGCTTTGTAAAATCGTCGTGGTTTGTGGATTTTGGTCAATTTACATTTGGAATTTGGAAAACTTAAACTTACAAAGTTGTAGAGAATGGAATTTTCTATGGAAAAGACATAAGATTTGAATTTTTCTGATGAAAAAAAGGCTATTTATTATTAATTATTGAAGTTCCGAAGTTCCAAAATAATTAATTTTTGAAGTTTTAATTTTTTTTTAATAAAAACGTTTTTGGTGAGTTTGTGGGCCTCACTTATGTGGCAAATGTGCTGAAATTAGATTTTCTAAGTTTGCGTATGAGATTTTTATAAATATTAATATTATATTAAATTTTCTTCTTTGGTGTTCTAAGCAATTTCCCATAAGTAGGGTGTTTAGGTTACAATTGAAAATCGCACCAGAAACTGAAGTTTTCTCTCTCTATATTATCGAGCGTATTCTTTGATTATTTTGATACTTTGAGTGTTGCTATACGGTGCAAGTTTCTTGACTTACTATATCGATATTCAAACCGGAAGTATTATTCTTTTGAGGTAAGGGATGTTATTTTTTTTAAAATGATATTATTTCTTCTAATATCATTATGCGGAATATTGGTAAGATTTTTCTTATGAAATTCTTGTCTTTTTAGTGTCGGGAGTTCTTATTCACGTATCGACCTTATTCACATTATATAGCAGTATTCACGAACTGGCCTTATTCACGAGAAAAATTAAATTTTTATTTTTTGTCCAAAATATCTATTATGGATACTAGCTTTGATTGTATCCATGTTTTGATCATTCTTGAATTTTACTTCACTATGATTATTTATGAAGTATTTTTGAACTCGGAATTGTTTAAAGTCTGAATCCTTAATATTTGTTCTTTTGTTTCTTTGGATTCATTTTCTTTAAAATATTTTTTTATCATCCTCGGTCCTAAATGATGATATTCTTGAATATCTTTGGCTTTGTAGTGCAAAGATGGTTGATTTTCTTATGAATATCTTTGGCCCATAGTGCAAAGATGTACGGTGTTGAGATGAACATGACGGTGATGAATATCTTTGGCTGCTATAGTGCAAAGATGAATATTTGATTCAAGATGTATATTGATTGATGTTACTGAGGATAAAATATTGATGATGGACTTTTAAATTCATAGATAATAGTAGATTTCATTCTCTACGTAACTCATCTATGAATTATTATTTTCATTTATGAATATTGATACGAAACTTGTTGTCTATTGTATTTTATTAGATTTTTCCCTGTTGAAGACTAACGATAATTTGTTTTATATTATCTTAGTCATAATATTCTTTACTGGGCTAGTTGAGCTCACCCTTTTCCTTTTTGTTCCATTTTTCTTCTCAGGAGGCGAGAATGTAGCGAGTTCTAGTCGGGGTGTGGAATGATGGTTCTAGAAAGTTGTTTTAGTAGTCCTCACCATTTTTGTAAAATAATGTATCAATAATTGTAATGAGGACTTATTTGGGTGTGAATATTGTCTAGATGACAATATTTGTATTTAAACTCACAGTTTATATGTTGTATTAATAAAGTTGTAGTTATTTACATACTCCATGTTATTGGCGACTCAAAATGGGTGATGTATACAATGGTGTTCTATTTTGATGAATCTGAGTATGATACGAGGTATTATACAAGTATATATGAATGATGGTATGTCGTATATGATGAATAAGTATACAAATTAGTATACGAGAATAATACGTAGATTATACATTATAAGGTATTAAGCAAGTGTATTGGACTTGTAGGATTGTGTAGAAGTTGTACAAGCCCAAGGGAATGAATGTTAAGGCCCAAATGTTTGTTAATGCAAGCCCAAAGAATAAGTTAAAGTTAATTAAACCTAAAGCCCAAATTAAGAACCGGATCCGTGGATCGATCTAATGGGTAAGAATGACCTATGGGGCAACCCATGTGGGCCCCATGATCATATGGCATGATCTTGGTGAGCAAGTAAGTTGTGTGATGGCCAAGGGATGAATAGTAAGGAGGTGGTTTAAGGAGGTGGAAGGGACTAAAAGACTCTAATGCCCTCACCTTGAATTTTCTATAAATATGGGAGGTTGCTAGATCATTTTTCACTTGTTTAATTTCCACCAACAAACTTATAACTTATTTGTTAGAGAGAACAAGTAGGAAAAGCTAGACTTGCTATTACAAGTAGAAAAGAATGAAGAACAAGGATTAACCAAGTGGTCTTCAAGGGTAAGAATCATATATCATTAATCTTCAATCTCTTCAATTATAGTTTGATAGAGAAGTGTTGATTAGTGGAGCATGTTTGATAACAAGTGATAAGTATGGCTAATAATTGGACTAAAACCATAATAAGCCATGAACAAGAAATTCATACTTATTTAAGATATGGATTAATGAAGAACATGTAAGAAATTGTCATGTGTATACATTAATGAAATATGTTTGGTTAGGATGTTATTATTATGGAATGAATCCATTTGAAATGATGTAAAAATTTCAAGTAACGAAGTTATGGCGGAATTTACAAGATTAGACGTTAATCGTCGAAATTGTGAAATTCTCATAATGGAAGTCAAATTTTGACATTGAACTCGAAAACGTTGGTTTTCGATGGAGAATAGTCCAAGTTTGCATTTTAGAGTTGCGGACTCAAAAATGGTCAAATTCTGACTTCGAACGAAGAAACGAGCTGTGAACGTTCACGGACGTTTATCGTTTTCGTTAAAATGAACTAATCGGTGAATTTTGAGTTAAAAGATTCAAAAATGTAAAATTTTTACATGAACACTTAAGGCATGTGATTTGTGAGCTAATGGCTTTTGAACGAGCCAATTCGGACTTAAAATGAGCAAATTATGAGTCCGGGAAGTTCGTTAAGTTAACAAACTGTCATCACTATCTGGTGCACAGAGTTGGTGCCGCACAAGACCAAAAGGCATCAATCCTTAGCCAAAGAAGCAGCCAAGGCCAGTCTTAGCTATCGCTAACTTCGCGTTGCGGTAGCATGAACAAAGAAGAAAAGTTACGCCGTAGCATGCCAAAGACTAGGTAATGCATAGAGAAGAAAGCTTTTAAAGATAAAAAAGGAAGTTGGTCAATTAATGATGAACTAACACATTAATAAACCTAAAGTAACATTATTTAAGATGTTATAAACCTTAAGTAATACAACTAAAGGTTGAAGATAAGTTACTCGAACGTGAACATAAGAACAATGTAATACGGTAGAACGTCACCAATATTAAGCAATCTAAGGCATGACTGTATTGAGAAGAAGGGTAAAATATAGTAGTAAACATACTTGATTATATATGACCTAATGTGGTATGTTATGTGATCATGTATTGTAGACTCCATAAAGACTCAAAGGGAAAATATATTAACTGTAGAAGACGCTAAAGGCAAGTGTTCTAACCCTTGTCTATGTTCATTCTTGACAAGCTTTGTGATTCATGTATCTTACGCATGAAATGATGTATGATGAAGTCGTAGCCAATTCTTTCGGCTAGACTTAAGATGTTTTTGGATTTCTTATACTCTATCGAAATGTTGTCAAGTTTTACCAAACTATGTTGGTATGGTTTTCAAAAGACGACTGAGTATGATAAACAAAACTAGAAAGTATAGGTTGCCAAAACTTAAATGTACATACGTTTAAAGAAAGTAGTGTTGTAAAACATAGAGTACTATAGGCTAATCACCTAGACGTGCTCGTAAGTAATGTCGGACTTACGAACTTAGTATCGCGTTGTCCTTTTCAAAGAAAGTATGAAATGCTCAAGGTCTTAGACCGGAATTGATGTTTTACTGAATGATTTTCATTGTGAAACATTTTAAGAAAAGAGCTATTTTGAATTATCGATAGTACTTTATAACTATTGTTCAGTTATTGAAGATATACGATTTGTATGTTTCAAGCATATTATTTAAATGGAATTGTCATACTTGCTGAGCTAGTTATGCTCACTCTTGCTTGAACCATATGAATGCAGCTAAGACCGAACAGACCGAAGGATCCAGTAAAGATAAAGGGAAGGCTAAGGTCAACCTATAGATTACCTTTATAATAGTATAGGTGAATGTTGTTATTATTTGATATTATGACAAGAACACATGTAATGGTTATAAAGAACCTGGGGAATGGTAATATTGTTTGGAATATATATAAGACATATTCGTTCTTTTGAGGAATTTCAATTGAATGTATGTGTGAACTGTAGCACCGTGTAGCACCATATGTCGGGTTGGAAGATACCCGGATTTGGGTGCGTCACAGGTTGGTATCAAATCATTAGGTTATAAAACTTAAAGGGGGAATTAGAACCTTAAGTCATAATCTTAAGAAGAGTCAAAGAAGTAAAAGATGAAATTAACCCTAAAAATGCATTATATATGATATGTGTTTTTCTTATTCTACTGACGTGTACTAATCAAACTAAATTGTTTTGATGTAGATGTCAGGAGAAAATGAAATGTATATGGATATACATACAGTAATTGAGGAGTCAGTTAATCAAGTAGAGATCATACCGAACCCTATAGCAGAAGAGCCTGAAGTGGTGATAATTGAGTCTGGAGACTAGAAAAACCTAGACCTTATGTCTGTGTTCAATGGAATGTCTGAAGAGGAGGTGGATGTGGTGTCATTTAACACCATAACACCTGCATAAGAGATGACTCCGGGGGAGTCAATGAAGGCATTGTTTATGACATTATTGGATAGAAACATCCAGTATTGTAAGGAAGTAAAGGAGCAGAAAGAGGAGCTCCATCCTGTCTTAGAGGATAAGAAAAGTATGGAGACTATGTGGGAGGAGGAGCATGATGAACTAATTTTGGCGAAGGAAAAGGTCCATGAACTGAAACACGAGGTCTTTGAGCTCAGGTAGGAGCTAAAGACCAAGAATCGGAAGATTGGGAGGATGTCCTATATACATAGGGAGTTCTCATGCAGATTTTTAGCAGCAAGTAGCTGGGTATCCAATAGAAGCAGGGCAGACTCGGCATACTATCAGCCGAGATTTTATAGCCGGTCTTGCCAATGCGGATTTTGAGAATGCCATACGGCAGATGTAACTTAGTATTAGCTAGAGTAGAGTTAGATATGTAAATATAATGTAAATAGTGGTGACGTAAAACCCTCTTTTGTATAACAAAGGGTATCTCTTCCATGATAGCTTGATAAAGAAATGATGGTCATGTATGCTAAGAAATCATAAGAAGTGAATAAGTAATGGACATAAGCCGAATAAGTCATGAATAAGTAAGATAAACCTAAATAAGTTATGAATTTATGATGAACATATATGAACTTGTCATATGTTTACCTTAAGAAGTTAGTATGATTGAAAATATGTAAGAATGTTGATTAAAGGAATTGAATCAATAATAAGTCATAATGAATGAAATCTTGTAAATTATAATCTGATAAGTTATGAACTTATGAGGAATAAGACAAATCAAAACTTAAAAATAAGTTGTTATAATATGTAGGTTGAGATGTCTAGTTAATGAATTAAATCCATTTGGATTGATGAACAAATCATTAGTAACAAAGTTTTGTCGGAATTCACACGGTTGGACGATAATCGTCGAATTCGTGAAATTATCGGAATGGAAGTCGGATTTTTTGTTTGAACTCGGAAACATTGGTTTTCGATGGAGACAAGTCTTATTTGGCATTATAGAGCTGTGGACTAAAAAATGACCAAATTCCAACTTAGAACGAAGAAACGAACGTTGAACATTCACGGACGTTTATCGTTTTCGTTAAAAATGGACTAGTAGGTGAATTTTTCGTTAATGAAGTCAAATAGATAAAATTCTTGCATGAACACGTAGAGTATGTAATTTGTGAATTGTAGGCTCTTAAAAGAGCCAATTCGAACTTATAACAAAAAAGTTACGAGCCTGAGAGTTTCACAAAAATATAAATCTGTAAAAAAAAATTGGTGCACAGAGTTGGCGCCTACGTCACAAAATGACCAAGGCCAAATAGGTGATCTTGCAGTGTGAGCATGGGCGAGAGGATGTTGTGACCCTCATCGTAGTTTGTACATAGTAATATGCCCATTGTCTTGAAGTTTGCGCCATGATTTAAACCGGGAAAACTACTAACAAGTCGTGCCTGGCGTGGATCGAATAAATAAAAAGTTGTACTCGCATGGCCTTGATTTTAGGGTTTAGACAATAAAGAAAGTTTATAAGTATAGCATGAATGGTAATTAATTACAATGAACTAAGGAACTTAATAAAACATTGTTAAGACATGTTTAAACCTAAAGTATGATCATTTAAGGTTTAAGATAAGTAATCAAACATGAACGTAAGAACAATGTGAATTATATCGGAAAGCCAGAACCAATAATAATAAATCTAAGTCATGTTTAGATTGAGAAGAAGGGTAAGATTCATTAGGAACCATGTATTCTCATTCATGACCTAATGTGTATGCTATGTGATTATCTATTGTAGAGACCTTAAAGACTTAACATGAACGTGTAATAACCGTAACTGACGCTGAAGGCAAGTATTCTAACCTTTGTTTTAGTTCATTCTAGACAAGCTTTATAGTTCATATATTCTTACACATGAATTGATGTATGATGAAGTCAAAGCCAATTCTTTCGGCTAGACTTATATTATGTTTCTATCAAAGCATGGTCAATGTTTACCAAGTTATATTGGTGTGGTTTTCAAACAAAGACTGAGTATGCTAAAAATATTTTGTCGTCAAACGACAGGCACGTGAGGTTATCACAACTTAAATGTGCATACGTTTAATGAATGTAGTGTTGATCAACATAGAGTACTATAGGGTGATCACCTAGACGTGCTCATAAGAAATGTCGGACTTACAGACTTAGTGTCGGGATGTCCTTTTCAAATAAAGTATGAAATGCTCAAGGTCTTGGATCGGAACTGATGTTTTACTGAATATTATTGTTGTAAAACGTTTTGAATGAAAAGAAGTGCTATTTTGAATTATCAATAGTACTTCATAACTATTGTTCAGTTATTGAAGATATATGATTCCTATGTTTCAAGCATGTTGTTTATTAGAATTGTTGTACTTGCTGAGCTAATCATGTCCATTCTTGCTTGAACCATATGAATGCAACTAAGATTGAATGGACCAAAGGCTCCGGTAAGGATAAAAGAAAGGCGAAGACGAACCCGTAGAATACTTATGTAATATTATAGGTTTAATGTTGTAATATATTTGATATTATGACAAGAACAAATGTAATGGTTATAAAGAACCTAGGGAATGTTAATATTGTTTTGAATATGTAGAAGACATATTCGTTCCTTTGAGGCTTTTCAATTGAATGTATGTGTGAATGGTAGTACCGTGTAGCACCATCTGTCGGGTTGGAAGATACCTGAATTTGGGGGCGTCACAGGTTGGTATCAAAGCTATAAGCACAATGCGTGAAGAACCCCAAGCCTTTTGTTGGTGACGTTCCTATAAGGGAATGCACCAAAGCCAGACTTTCCATAGGGGACGCCGAGCAAGTCGGTGGCAAATTGATAGGTACCCTTGTGAAGTGCTATGGTTGAAAGTACCATTAGCGTCACAGGTTGGTATCAAAGCATTAGGTTATAAAACTTAATGGGGGAAATTAAAACGTTAAGTCATAACCTTAAGAGAAGTCAAAGAAGTAAAAGAAGAAAATTAACCTTATAAAAAAATGCATTATGAATATGTTATGTGTTTTTATTATTCTACTGACGTGTACTAATCAAATTAATTGTTTTGTGTAGATGTCAGAAGTAAATGGAATGCATTTAGATGTACAGGCTGTTAGTGAAGAATCAGTTAACCAAATAGAGGTTATACCGAATCCCATAGCAGAGGAACCAGAGATAGTAGTGATTGAGTCTAGAGACTCAGAGGACCCCTATCTCATGTCAGTATTCGACGGCATGATAGAAGATGAGGTGGAGGTAGTGTCCTTCAACCCAATAGCAATAGCAGCAGAGATGGCTCCAGGGGAGTCAATGATGTTACTTTTTATGTCAGTGTTAGATAGAAACATCCATTACTATTAGGAGGTTAAGGAGCTAAAAGCAGAGCTCCAGGCTCTTATAGAAGATAAGACAGACGTGGAGTCCATATGGGAGCAAGAGCACGATGAGAGAGTTTTGGCCAAGGACAAGGTCCATGAGCTAAAACAAGAGGTTTTTGAGCTCAAGAAGAAGCTAAAGACCAAAAAGCAAAAGATAGGGAGAATGTCCTATATTCATAGGAATTCTCATGTGGACTTCAAGCAGCAGGTAGCTGGTTATCCCATAGAGGCAGGGCAGAAGCGACATACTATTAGCCGTAATATTATTGTCGGTCTTTCCAAGGCGGATTTTGATAATTCCTGGAGGCAGATGTAATCTATTAGTGGATAGAGTAGTGTAAGCATGTATATATTGTGTACCTAGTAGTGATGTAAAACCCTCTTTTGTATAACAAAGGGTAGTCTTTTGTAAATCCCAAATTTTTTTTGGAAAGCAATAGCAGGATAGTAATGTAATCAGCTTAGGCTGTGTAATGAAATGATGTAGTATTATACTACAAAGAATGAATCAATATAAGCCTTTTGTGGAACATATTGAGTAATGGATGTTGAAGTTATTATTTAATCTTGAATAATAACTAACTAATAAGAAGGAAATAATAATAAAATGTGTTGTTTAATGTAACAGCAAAATACCACCAAGAATAGGGCAACAAAACCAAGGTGCTGACG
This sequence comes from Panax ginseng, assembly GCA_020205605.1. NCBI lineage: Eukaryota > Viridiplantae > Streptophyta > Magnoliopsida > Apiales > Araliaceae > Panax > Panax ginseng. The sequence goes on from CM035132.1 coordinate 139,753,355, forward strand.
TAAATCAACCGGAAGGAGGTTCGGTTAACCCAATGCAGGAATTTGTTAATTTACTAACAGTCGCGTTCAATAGAAAGGGGGCTAATATCCCCGTAAATTCGGGAGTAGCACGAGCTACTACCTTTAAGGATTTTAAGAGTGTCGGTCCGCCAGAGTTCAAAGGAACTACAGACCCCATAGAAGCCCGAACATGGGTAAAAGAAATCGAGAAGGCATTTGTGATAGTAAATGTCGACGAGGCCCAGAAGGTTGCCTTTGCAACCTATATGATGAAAGGTGAAGCCAATTTTTGGTGGGAGGCTAACCAGGCTAGGGCGAGTATAGAGAACCTGACGTGGGTGAGGTTCAAGGAGATATTCTTCGAGAACTACTTTCCCACGAGTATGCAGGGAAGGATGGAGATGCGGTTTCTAGACTTGAAACAAGGGGACATGACGGTTCCCCAATACGCCGCCAAGTTTAATGAACTGGCAAAGTTCGCTCCACACCAAGTGGATACCGAGGTTAGAAAAGCTCGACAGTTCGAGCAGGGCTTGAAACCCTGGCTCTATAACCATATATCTGTGTTCCAAAGTACTACATTTGCTACTATTTTAGAGAAGGCGATAATCGCCGAAGGTAGTAGCGAGGCTCTAAGCCAGTACCACAAAGATAAGAAGAATAAGAGGAAGGTTGATGGGGGAGTAAAGATAAAAGGAGCCAGTGGGAGTGGTGAGGGATAGAAGCAGAAAGTATTTAACTCTGGGAATACCAGAGTGAAGCAAAGAGATCCAAAGAGGAGAATGGAGGCCTACAAAACCTGTGGGAAGACTCATCTGGGAGTCTGTCTCAAGGGGAAGGTCGTATGCTACAACTGTGGACAGGAGGGGCACATTTCGCCTAACTGTCCAAGTCCGAAGAAGAACCACGGATGCTTTGTGTGTGGGTCAACTGACCACATGTCAAAAAACTGCCCGAAGAAGGGCACTAATAGCGGTAAGTTAGCTATTGGTGGTCCAGCGTAGCCGGGTAGGCCGATGGGTCGTACCTTTAACATGACAGTCCAAGATGCGATTGCATCAGAAGACGTAGTCGCAGGTATTATTCTGATCAACGATATAAATGCTTACATGTTGTTTGATTCGGGTGCTACTATTTTGTTTATAGCATGTGATTTTGCTAGACGATTAGGATTACTTCCCGAAAAGTTGCCTATACCTTTAAATATTAAGGTAGCGAATGAGGAGATAATTCATGTTGAAAATATTCATAGGAATTATTGTGTAGACATACGGGGTTATAAATTATCGGTAGATTTGATACTGATAAAGATAGGAGAATTCGATGTAATTCTTGGAATGGACTGATTAGTAAACCATGGGGAAATTATAGATTGTCAGAAGAAATGTGTGAACCTTAAAACGTTTAGACAACCTCAGGTAGTATTTTATGGGAATAAATCGCTGGGACGTTGGTGTTATCTTACAATGACACAAACTACGAAATTATTGAGGAAGGGATGTGTAGGTTATCTGTGTCATGTTGTTGATACCAAGAGAGTGGTAGCAACCATGGAACAAATACCTATAGTTAGAGAATTCGTCAATGTATTTCCCAGTAAATTGTCGGGTCTTCCACCGAATAGGGAGATCGAGTTTGTAATAGACATTATGCCAGGAGAAGCACCAGTTTCCAGGGCACCGTATCATATGGCGCCAGTGGAGATGAAGGAGTTAATGGTACAGCTACAAGAACTGTTGGACATGAAGTACATACAACCTAGTGTTTCACCGTGGGGAGCACCGGTACTATTTGTCAAGAAGAAGGACGGATTGTTAAGACTTTGTATCGACTATACAGAGTTGAACAAGTTATCAATAAAGAATAAATACCCATTGCCCAGGATCGATGATCTCTTTGATCAGTTAAAAGGGGCTAAGTATTTTTCTAAAATAGATTTAAGAATGGGGTATCACCGGTTCAAGGTTAGGAAGGAGGATGTACCAAAGATGGCATTCAGGACTCGTTATGGTCATTATGAGTTTCTGGTGATATCATTTGGGTTGACTAATGCACCAATTGCATTTATGGATATGATGAGCAGAGTGTTCAAACAATATTTGGACAAGTTCGTTGTGGTGTTTATCGATGATATTCTATGTGACGCCCCCAAAATAGGTATACATCACCCATCTTGAGTCGCCAAATACATGGTACAAAATACAAATACAAACTTAATTATACAACCGTCGTGTAATAAACGACAAAATATAGCTGAGAGTTTAAACAGGAATATTGCCTTCTAGACAATATCCACTCTCAAATAGAGTCCTCATTACATTTATTGTCAAACTATTTTATAGAATAGTGAGGACTACTAATACACCATCTCAGACCATCACTCCGTTCCCCGACTAGTCCCGGCTACGTTCTCATTTCTTGAAGAGAACAATGAAAGCAAAAGGGTGAGCTCAACTAGCCCAGTAAGAAATATTATGACTAAGATAATGCAGAATAAATTATCATTAGTTTTCAACAATGTTAAACTGATAAAATACAATAGACATCAAGTTTAACTGCAGCGGAATAAACAATCCATTAGAAGAGCAAAGTAGAGCACGATATCTACTATCTTCTATGATTTAAAATGTTTTCATCAATTTTTATCGTTGAGACTCAGCTTAATAAATAAACCACATCATCGAGTCATCCATGCACTACGGGCCAAGGATATTCATTAAATCTTTAATGGTCATGACTATATCGAATAATCCCTTGTCATAATCATACCAAAAATTGTCCATTAATGCACTATAGGCCACTGAGGACTTTTAACACATCATTTATAACATTACAGGTCATGATTATACCGAATAATCCCTAGTCATAATCATACCAAGTCCATCTATGCACATAAGCCAAAGATGACTATTATCACAATATAAGCATGAGGATGATGACAATGACATAATAATTCAATAAAACAAGTTCAAAGATAATTTTTAAAGATTTAAAATTTTAGTTTATCCAAAAATTAATAACGTCCAAATTGTCAACATGATACTTCTTTGTGGAGTAAAATTCAAGAATGCTCAGAAGAATATTTCCATGAAAAGATACTGGATGAAGTGCAAATATCCAGGATATTCTACTAATTTCATGGAGTATAGAAGCCAAAACTTTAACAAACTGAGTATAATAGAATATATCTGAAGCGCAAATGGATTTTTTCTCCGGCCATGCGGTAATCCACGTGAGATGATCATTTCCACAATTTAATAAGGAATGAATACGAAGGATCATTCACCGTGCATGCGGTAATCCACATAAGCAAAGTTATTCCAATGTAATAATAAAAATGGAATAATAGAAGAATTCAACAAAGTCGTGTCTGCGTAGGCAGTTATTCCAGCGTAATAATAAAGAATGGAACCGAAGTAATATGTGTAAACCGCATGACGAGGATATTTCAACGAGAATAATAAAGAATGGAACCGTGTCATGCGTAATACGCATGCATGCATGGGATATTCCAAAGTAATAATAAAAAATGGAAACAACATAATTCATCGTGCATGTGATAGACCGCATGCACGTGTTATTCCAATAGAATAATAAAGAATGGAATAACAATGAATTCATCGAGCATCACGATGATCCGCATAGAAAGTTATTCAATAGAATAATAAAGAATGGAATAATAGAAGAATTTCACCATGTATGCGGTACTTCACATGACATGTGTTATTCCAACATAATAATAAAGAATGGAATAACAACCCTTACGAGTATTGAAAGAAAATAACTCTCTTCATGAATGAATGAAAGAATAATACCCCTTACCTTAGAAAGAAGAGTATTAAATTTGGTAGGCGAGGATATTCTTGAAGAAAACTTATACTATTTTCACGCTCAAAGCTTTCTTAAACTCTAAAGAAATACGCTCAAGGTTATAGAAGAAGAATTCTCTACAATTTCGGTGTGATTTTTATTCTAACTAAGCATCCTATTTATAGGAGAATGAAAAGGATACTATGCAATAAAATATAATATATTCTATTTATAATATATATATATATATATTATTTAAAATCTAATAAAACAAATAACTTTATAAAAGTATTACATTTTATATAAAAAGATTTTACTATGCAAAAACACTATCAGCACTTATGCAAACACTATACATAATAAAATATAATATATTCTATTTATAATCTAATAAAATAAATAACTTTATAAAAGTATTACATTTTATATAAAAAGATTTTACTATGCAAATACTATGCAGTAATTATACAAACACTATGCATAATAATAAAATATATTATATTCTATTTATAATCAAATAAAACAAAACTTAATAAAAAGTATTCTATTTTATAAAAAGTTTTACTGTTTTATTACATTTATAATAATAAAAAAAAAATCATCATCATTATTATAATTCACACTATTAATCGACTGTGTCGTTCCTAGGAAGAGGGGTTTCAATAAGGATTTCTCTCCTATTGGCACGCAATTAGGTGACCAAACCTCTCCTTGATGTAACTTCTAACAACGTTAATATTGCAAATAATAATATTAATAACTTTGTTATCTCAATTATTGATTTAATAATATATAAAATATCGACAATAATTGAATCAAATAACGTCCGATAATATGCAAACAATTATTGTAGCAATAATTGAATAAAAGCGAGTGACTTCTCACGTAAGCATCAATAATTAATACCGGTGTGCTACTATGCAACCACGCCAGATATTCTTTTTACTTTAACCGAAAGTGTTTCAATAGTTAACAATAAAACTTCCACTAGTTATTTTTATAAAAATATTTTTTCATTTTCTCAATCAACTGATAATTACATTTGTGGGGTCCACCAATGATTGTGTCGTCGTATGAATATTCCCCGACCAATCGAATATTATATAGCAACTTGCGTACTTTGTAAAATTTATATATATTGCCCACAACTATAACATTATATCAAATCCACACCATAATATTCAAAAAAAATATTTTGAGAAATTTAAATCTTTATTCATAAAATTTGGGGTCTCACAATCTCCCCTCCTTATGAAATTTTGCCCTCGAAATTTACGTACGTACCTGGTATGCCGAAGAGATTAGGATATCTTGACTTCATTTTAGATTCTAACTTTTAAGGTATAACCTTTGAGTGTTGAATACGATCCTTCTTATCCAAGATTTTAACACATATCTCCTCATACGTTAAATCTTATGATATCTCGTCTAGTTCTAATTCAATAATATGATTTGGGTCGTCCACATATTTATGTAACATCGATACGTGAAAAATGTTATGAACACGCAACATACTTGGCGGTAAAATGAGTCTATAGGCCACAGTTCCTACTCGATCGAGGATTTCAAATGGGCCAATTAAATCGAGGGTTGAGATTTCATCTATTCATCGACTCTTGCTTTTAGAATAACGCCTTCTTGAACCTTCTTCTTCTTATTCATCAGCTCCAGGTGTGTAATTTGAACGGCTTTAACTTTATCGATTAAAGTCGATTCTACTCGTATATTTGTTATCTTCACGTGGGTCTCTAGAGTCTTTAACTCTATCTTGATCATTTGTAAGTGATACGAAATGGGTTTTTGTGTTAACAACATCGCACTCGTAAATGCATACGATCTTCTACTCAACGCGTCAGCTACCACGTTCTCTCTTCCACAATGATATTGAATGGTATGATCGTAATCTTCAACAGCTCGAGCCGACGTCTTTGGCGTATTATACGTTCATTTTGGTTGAAGAAATATTTAAGGGTTGAAGAAATGGGTTTTATACTGAGGTCGATAAAAAATTTGATTTCACGCTCTAGGGGTAGGCTAGGAAGTTCTTCAAGAATACGTCAGAAAATTTATTAACAATAGAAATATCATTCAAAACTGTGACTCTCATCCAAGACTTGGATAGTACGTCACATTGATACCTATCAACTTGCCATTGTCATTCACGATGTCGCCTACAGAAAGTCTGGCTTCGGTGCATTCCACATAAGGAAGTCAACAACGAAAGAATCGGGGCTCTTTACTTATGGCTTGATATGACAATGATTAACTTTAGTAGTTTGGTTGTTTGAATTCGCATAATAGGTTGGTTATGAATATGAAAGCTAACAACCTTATGAAAAGCATGATGAGTAGTTAACCAATCAATACCTAAAATTGCATCAAAGGCAAGTATTTTCAAAGAGATAAGATCGACAGGTAACGTGAAAGTGTCGATTTGAATCAAACAAGATTTATAAACAGTGGAGTTAATGAAGGTTTCTACTAACGAAGTTTCAATCGATAAGTCAAAGTCTAATCTCTTTGGAGTCAAATTTAAACGTTAAGCGCAAGTAAGAGAGATAAATGAATTGGTAGAACCAGTACCTAATAAGGTATAGACTTCGCAAAAATTTATAATTAATTAACCCGTGCTAACTTCGTTTGGGTTACTCGCTTTTTGGGAGGTTACGACAAACGCTCTCCCTTGAACTACCGGTTTTGTCTTGTCTGGGACACCCTTGGATGCCTCCACCCCAACTGGACTTGACTTTGGTGCACGACAAAATCGGGCTAGGTGACCTTCTTTTCCACAATTGTAACATGTTTTGGACTGCATCGTGCAGTTTGGACTTATGTGTCCTTCCCCTCCACATTTGTAACATATGACCGGCGGTCGTTCTCCTTCCTTAACAATAGGTGCTGGTGCTGACGTCTTTCCATCATTATTGAATCTCCTCTTCTTGAAATGTCCACTCTTATTATTTTGGCCATGATTACCACTGAAGTGGTTACCATTTCTGGCATGTTAATTCCCTCCACGCTTATTGTCACCGCTTGATGATCAATTATCACTTTGGTATTATCATTTTCACGCCTTCTCTTTTGGTTGGGTTGACTCATTATCGTGCTCCAATAACTGAGCCCTATTAAATACATCTGAATACAAACACAGTTTATGAGAGATAAGATATTGACGTATCTCGGGTTTCAAACCTCTTAGAAACATTCACGTCATTCTCTCCTCATTATCAACCAAATGGGACGCAAACCGGGACAACTCGGCAAACATGGCTTCGTACTGCGACACGGTCATGTTGTTTCGCTCCAGCTTAATGAACTCTACCTCTTTCATGTGATGAATACTTTTGGGAAATTACTTGTCGTTGAACAACTCTTGGAACTTCTCCCAAGTCATCTTTAGTGCGGCAGGTTGAGTACGCTTTACAGATTCCCACCAGTAATCTGCCTCTTCGCAACATGAAAGTGGCAAAGGGAACCTTTTGCTCCTGGAGCATCCCAAGACATCAAATATCTTGTAGATCTTCTTTATCCACGTCTCCACCTTAAGTGGTTTTGGCTCTCCAAAAAACTCTGGTGGTCCCAGTTCCTTGAACTGCTTAGCGGTGACCGTCCGAGAGTTGCCAATGTTTCCACCTGCATTTTGAACAGGTGCCGCTCTTGCCTGATGTTGCATAAATTGCATAAAGCCTCGAAACATTCCATCGTTCATCATTTGGTCAATGTTGTTTACCTGAGGATTATTGTTTTTCTGTTCCACATTATCCTGGGTATTAATCTGTGGTGACTCAACGGTCTCGTGGGCTTCATTGCTTATCTCAACATTTTCGGATGTCATTTTCAAATACTGCCACAAAACAAGGGTTAATTAACATATCACATATTATCCCTATACTCTGACCGACCAATTAAATACTAAATAAACTTAGGTAGGTCATACTAGCGAAGGAATTCCCCGTCTCTCCCCTCCTAGTTCTTGTCTCACATCTCAGCCAGTAATCATATCCCTAAGCTTGGATACCAACTGTGACACCCCCAAAACAGGTATACATCACCCATCTTGAGTCGCCAAATACATGGTACAGAATACAAATACAAACTTAATTATACAACCATCGTGTAATAAATGACAAAACATAAACATAGCCGAGAGTTTAAACAGGAATGTTGCCTTCTAGACAATATCCACTCTCAAATAGAGTCCTCATTACATTTATTGTCACACTATTTTATAGAATAGTGAGGACTACTGATACACCATCTTGGACCATCACTCTGTTCCCCGACTAGCCCCGGCTACGTTCTTATTTCCTGAAGAGAATAATGAAAGCAAAAGGGTGAGCTCAACTAGCCTAGTAAGAAATATTATGACTAAGATAATGCAGAATAAATTATCATTAGTTTTTAACAATGTTAAACTGATAAAATACAATAGACATCAAGTTTAAGCTGCGTGAATAAGCAATCCATTAGAAGAGTCAAGTAGAGCATGATATCTACTATCTTCTATGATTTAAAATGTTTTCATCAATTTTTATCGCTAAGACTCGGCTTAATAAATAAACCACATCATCGAGTCATCCCTGCACTACGGGCCAAGGATATTCATTAAATCATCAATGGTCATAACTATACCGAATAATCCCTTGTCATAATCATACCAAAAACTGTCCATCAATGCACTACAGGCGACTGAGGTCTTTTAACACATCATTTATAACATTACAGGTCATGATTATACCGAATAATCCCTAGTCATAATCATACCAAGTCCATCTATGCACATAAGCCAAAGATGACTTTCATCACAATATAAGCATGAGGATGATGATAATGACATAATAATTCAATAAAACAAGTTCAAGGATAAATTTTAAAGATTTAAAATTTTTGTTTATCCAAAAATCAATAACGTCCAAATTGTCAACATGATACTTCTTTGTGGAGTAAAATTCAAGAATGCTCAGAAGAATATTTTCATGAAAAGATACTGGATGAAGCGCAAATATCCAGGATATTCTACTAATTTCATGGAGTATATGTAACAATCCGATATTTCTATACAAATAAATCAGAAATTTTGCGTATAAATTTTTTTTAATTTATTTATTAAAATAAATATGGGGAATATGTGCCAAGATAATGTGTATGTATTTATGTGATGAATATAAAATATATTTATTACATGAATAATTGCAAATGATTTTATTTTAGAATTATTGATTATTATAAATTATATTCTTATAATAATTAATTTTATAGTAAAAATATTTTTATTAATTATTTTTCATGAAAATGTGATTATTATATTTAAATAATATATGAATGAATTTTAGAATAATTATAATAATTATTCTATTATATGAATTTTAATACTGATTATTAAGTTAATTATTTTAACTTAATTAATAATGTTAAGTATGACAGATAAATCAGATATAGAATCCAAACCCTAATTTTGAATTTTAATCAAGGAACACGAATAATAATATAATATTAATTATATTTTAAATTTTCAGTGCTATAAATATGTACTGTATGTATGTAAACTGACAATGATTGATCAATTATGGTGCAGTATTTGAAAACCCTAGTTGTACTGTGGGAAACCCTAAATTAAAACTTAATTGTGAGTTTAAGACTATTATATAACTGTGTTATATGATTTTATGGTTAATTAGGTCAACCATAATTAACATTTAGATATATTAATTTTTGGAAACCCTAATGTTTGAATTATAAACCCTAGTTATAATTTGATAACCCTAATTACCAAAATTATAAACCCTAATTGCTAAAATAGCAAGGATAATTATACTTAGTAAATAATACCCTAATGTTAATGTATAATTAGAACCCTAATCTAATTAAGGAAACCCTAATTACAAATTTTAGAAACTAATTTTATTTTATTTTAAACCCTAAATGAAAACCTAGAAATTTATTTTGTGATAAACCTTAAGGGTTAAACCCTAAGGGTCAAACCCTAAAGATTTGTTAATTGACCAATGTGCCATTAAAATCTCAAACTAAATAACCATTATACTCCTTTTATGCATTAAAGAAGCTAAGGTATAGTTTTTGACATTAGAGGAAGTTGGTAACCAAACCCAATAACCCCATGTGACTAACTTTCTAGCAGATCAGCCACAAATCTCAGCAATATACATTGTATACAAGCATTATAAATAGATTTGAGAGAGAAATGATCATTTGTTAGGCCATTTTTGCACAAACACTCAACTAGAACCAACGAAATTTGGTAGCATATCGGTCACATATACAAGCCCCACTAACACACATCACAAATCAGTAGCCAAGAAATCAGATTTTGTTCATTTAAAGGTATAAAACCCTAGCTCTAATCTGGTCTTGATATGCATGTTAGATGTTAAGATTTATTGTTAAAACATGTTATATATAGTGTAAAATGATGATCTGGGTTGCTAGATGTTAGATCCATAACATCTAGAGTCTCGGATTTTAAGTTTTGCTAAATCTGGAAAAAAAATTGGGTTGTCTGACAACGAATGTCAGAGCCCATAGACCCTTCTCTGTTTATTATTTTTGTTGTTTTAAGCTTCGAATGTGTAGTCTGTTATGTGGTCTGTGATCTGGAACAATAATCAGGCTTGGATCAGGTCTAGACTGCAAGATATTTGAGGTCAAAAGTCGTTGACTGGCCATGACTAGGTGTTTCTAGGTAACCCAAAAACTGCCCAGAAACGGCCTGACAACTTATTTGAAGCCTCGGATCTTGCAAGTTTTGTGTGTTATGAGTTTTTTTGTAGAAAACTTGTTGTAGTACGTTATATAAACTGTCGATCTATGCTTTTAGTACATCTAGATATCAAGCAGGTTGGATTCAGTAGCCGGTCAAAGTAGGCCATCCGACCATATTCTCTATTTGTGGGAATTTCCAGAAACTGGTTGCACCTTATTTCTGACATGAGTTGACCAGATTGTATCTTCTTGTTGTATTGTTGTTTTGATGATTTTATGTAATGAATCTGTAGTCCTACATGTTGGCTACACACTGCAGCTTATAGATCACAAAAAAATTACAAGGATAGCATGTAATGAAGGCTCAAAGTATGACCTATGAGCTGTTCTTCATTTCTTGGTAACCCATAAATAAAGAACAGTCCTGACAACACTTTTGGAGGCTCAGATGTGAGACCCCAAATTTTATGAATAAAGATTTAAATTTCTTGAAATATTTTTTTTGAATATTATGGTGTGGATTTGATATAATGTTATAGTTGTGGGTAATATTTATAAATTTTTCAAAGTAAGCAAGTTGTTATATAATATTCGATTGGTCGGGGAATATTCGTTTTAATAAGGAATATTCGTACGACAACACAATCATTGGTGGATCCCACAACGGATGTAATCGTAGTTAGAAAACGACAGAATTATCATTTTATAAAAATAACGGCGAAAGTGTTACCGTTAAAACTGTTAAACTACCCGGTAGTAAAAGTACAGTAATAGGCGTGGTTGCATAGTATTACATGGTATTGATTATTGATGCTTATGTAAGAAGTCACTCAGTTATACTCAATTATTGCTACAGTAATTGTTGCATCATATCTCTCATATTATTGATTCAATTATTGTCACAATATCATCTGCATAATATGTTATATTATTAAATTAATAATTGAGACGACAAAGTTATTCATATTATTATTTGCAATATTGACAATGTCTAGAAGTTCTGTCAAGGAGAGGTTTGGTCACCTAATTGCGCGCTAATAAGGAGAAATCCTTATCGGAAAGCCCCCTCTTTCCTGGAAACGACCTGGTTGTTAAATATTGTGAATTATAATATTAATGATGAATAAGTTCGTGTTGATTAAAGATGAAATTGATAGTTCCATTGTGTTGGAATTATTAGTGTTAGTGAAAATCGACATTTATTTCGATAATAATTGATGTCGGAGGTTATATTGAATTAATCGGGTAATTAACTTAGAATAAATGAGCAATTAATTGCTATTGATTCATATGATTATAACTATTTGTTCACATGTGTGTACTATTGATTCACATTCATTTACTATTAGGGGAGTTGGTGCAAGATTGATAATACTTGCATGACTAAGTTAAAAATGGAGGTATAGATGGAGGTACTATACTGTAATTCGTATTTTTACATATCTAGAACTATTGAGTCACATGATTTACTATTGATTCACATGATTTACTATTAGGGGAGGTGATGCAAGTTTGATAATACTTGCAGGACTAAATTAAAAATGAAGGAAAAGATGAAGGTATTGTACTGTAATATTTCGAGCCCCAAAACGTGCAATTATCGAAACTATATTTTCCTGTAAATAAAAGCTCAGTCTTCCTTCATTTTTCACCAATTCACTAAAGCTATAGAGCAATTATTATAGAGAGAAATTTTAGAGAGAAAGAAAAAGAAGTCTGCTACCTTACTATTCCAAAGATCCATCTTCTTTTTGAGGTAAGGGGTATTATTCTTTCGTATTCATGAAGAGAGTTATTTTCTTTCAATACTCGTAAGGGTTGTTATTCTAATCTTTATTATTATATTTGAATAACTTTGTCTATCAAGCACCGCATACATGGTGAAATTATTCGTTATTCCATTCTTTATTATTACATTTGGAATAACTCGCATGCATGCGATCTATCGCATGCCTCAGTGAATTCATTGTTATTCCATTCTTTATTATTTTGTTGGAATATCACATCGCATGCGGATTACGCATGACCTGGTTCTATTCTTTATTATTCTATTGGAATATCCTGTCTGTGCGGATTGTGCATGACCTGGTTCCATTCTTTATTATTCTATTGGGAATAACATGTTTGTGCGATCTATCGCATGCATGGTGAATTCTTCCGTTATTCCATTCTTTATTATTATGTTGGAATAACCTATCTATGTGGATTACCGTATGCATGGTGAATGATCCTTTGTATTCATTCTTTATTAAATTATAAATATGATCTGTCTACGTGGATTACCGCATGGCGGGTGAAAATCCATTTGCAATTTCGTATATTTTATTATACTCATCTGGGATATCATTTCTTTTGTACTCGTCATGAAATATCATTTTCTTTGGTATTTTTCTGTTACGAGTTACTATTCACGGGTTATTATTCACCCAGTTACTATTCACTCCAGTATCATTCACTCGGGTATTCGGGACACTTTTCGTGCCAGGGTATTATTCACGGGGTACTATTTACCCGAAAAATATATTCTTTTCTGTCCAAATTATTTTTGGTACATGAATATTATTCTTGAATTTTACTCTACAAAGCAGTATCATGTTGACAATTTGGACGTTATTGATTTCTGGATAAATTAAATTATAAATCTTTAAAGTTTATCCTTGAACTTGTTTTATTGAATTATTATGTCATTGTCATCATCCTCATGCTTATATTGTGATTAAAGTCATCTTTGACTTACGTGCATAAATGGACTTGGTATAATTATGACCAGGGATTATTCGGTATAATCATGACCGTAATGTAACGAATGATGTGGTAAAAGTCCTCATTGGCCTGTAGTTCATTGATGGACAGTTGTTGGTATGATTATGATCAGGGATTATTCGGTATAATCATGACCATTGATGATTACATGAATATCATTTGCCGTGGTGCAGGGATGATTCGATTTTATTTATTTGTCGAGTCTCAAATGATAAAGTTGATGAAAAAACTTTTAAATCATAGAAGATAGTAGATTTTATTCTATACTTGACTCTTCTAATGGATTGCTTATTCCGCTGCAGTTGTTGATCTAAAAATTGTTGTCTATTGTATTCTATCAGTTGTTATATTGTTGAAGGCTAAGGATAATTTATTTTACATTATCTTAGTCATAATATTTCTTACTAGGCTAGTTGAGCTCATCCTTTCTTTCATTGTTCTCTTTAGGAAATGAGAATATAGTTGGGACGAGTCGGGGAATGGAGTGGTGGTCCAAGATAAATGGCTTTAGTAGTCCTCACTATTCTACGGAATAATATGATAATGATTGTAATGAGGACACCATTGAATGTGGATATTGTCTAGATGACAATATTCTTGTTTAAACTCTCAGCTATGTTTTGTCGTATTTTACACGACTGTTGTATAATTAAGTTGTATTTGAATTTATGTACCATGTATCTAGCGACTCAAGATGGGTGATGTATACCTGTTTTGGGGTCGTCACATCAGATCTCCTTGGTTATATGTTGTATGAACTTACTTGTTGTTGGATATTGTAGTCTTGCATTAGCTTTACATGATATGCTCAACAGCATGCCTTGAAACACAACACACACTGATTTACACTTGGTCAAAGGAGGCAAATCAAATCGCTTTTATGAATGCTCAAGAACATGAAGAACACCTATAAGCGGATTTTGCCTGCTGGCTATAGGTGGTCTTTTAGCGACAAATTATTTATAAAAATTATATTTTTATTAAATAATTATAGAAAATTAGTTTTTAATTATTAAAAATACAAAATAAATTATAAAAAATTATTTTAAAGGTAAAAAATAGTTTTTAATTATTTTAATTATATTTCATAAATATTTAATATTTTTGAAATATTAAAGGTATTTAATTTATTTAATTATATATTAAATAAATTATTTAAAAATGATTTTAATACTTTAAAAATAATTTAAAAATTATATTATGGTATAAGAAAATATTTTAAGTTATTTTTAATGACTTTTAATATTTTTTGATGAAATAATTTAATATTAATGATAATTTAGTTATTTAATAAATAAATTAATTAAAAATGATTTTATTATATGAAAAATCATTTTTTAAATAATAATAAGGTATTTAAAAATATTTTAAGTTATAAAATATAACTTTCAATATTTAAAGTTAAATTTTATTAATTAATTGTTATTAATGATATTAAAGTTATTTAATAATTATATTAAATAATTTATTTTAAAAATAATTTTATTATTATAAAAATCATTTTAAATGAAAATAAAGTGTTTAAAGATATTTTATGTTATAAAATATAACTTTTAATATTTAAAGGATAATTTTATTAATAATTTAATATTAATGATATTAATTTGATATTAATGATATTAAATTTATTTAATAATTATATTAAATAAATGGTTTAAAATGGTTTTATTAATTTAAAAATCATTTAAAAGGATATAAATGAATTAAAAATATTTTAAGTTATACTTAATAACTTTTAATATTTTAAAGAATAGTACATTAATATTTTAATATTAATGGTAATTATTTATAAATGATTTTAAATGTTGTAAAAATCATTTAAGGGTAATATTAATACTTTAAATGTATTTTAAGTTATTATAAATAACTTTAATTTTTGGCAATGGTTTCATTAATAGTTTAATATTAATTAAATGTTAATGATAATAGAATTATTTGATATTTAAATCATTTAATAATGATTCCGGTGTTTGAAAATTCATGATAAATTATAATAAATGTTTAAAAATTATTATTAAGTCATTTAAAATAATATGACTGATACTTACGGATATGGAGCTATAGAATAGTCTTAGACTCGATAATTACCCGATAAAGCTGTCGGTACACCGACATGTTTCAGAAATTGATCTGGACTAAGATATTTTGATTGCGTTAATGTTTGTTTGTGATTCAATGACTGTTGAACATGTGTGATAATGTGATTAGGTTATGTGTTGACTGCGAAATGTAGTACTATGTGTTATAATATAATGTTCTAATCGAACGAATGATCTTATTAATGATAGGTCGTGATATAAAAGATAAAACTAAGTTGCGAATTGTAAGCAGCACATCAGGGAAGTATCCTACCTTTTCATTTTCTTTATGTAATGGACATGAGTAAGAATGTTTCAGAATTATATTATTACTGTACAGATTATTAACCCTATATTATATACGCTCATTGATTATCAACATGTTAGTATATGGTAATTCAGATATATATTATGTTCGTTAATTTCTATAAATGGTTGTACAAGTGTCCCCACTTGGATAATCATTGTATTTAATCACATGTGTATACACCTTTGTTAATTACCTGTATATATATATATATATACATATATATATATATATATATGTTGAATTATAGATTATTGTTGAACAAGATAAAACCTTATTATTATCCAACCGAATTGCTTTGGTTTGGAACCTTGACAAATATGAACATCCCTTACACGGGAAAAATTTTATGCACCCAAGGTGGACAGAGTGAACGATCATATCGTTCTTGCATATAGTATTGATCAATACAGGGTACAACGGGCTGATCATCCTCCGTGCCTGTAAGTTATGACGGTTTGCGGATGAAGTTCTGCTAAACCTTTTCGAAAATAAAAACAATGTTCATAGTATGTCACCTTAACCCTATTTATAGTCAGTACGTAGTTTCAAAAATTTGAAAGAGGGTTGTTATGTTATTATTATCAGTTCAGATTACTTCACAACTATTGATTTGTTGTAGAAGGGTAGTATAAAGAAAACATTTAAATTCTTTAAGCTTATATATATAATTGTTAATACTTGTTGGGCACTCAAATGCTCATCATTGCTTAATTTAAATGTTTTCAAATAAGTGTGAACAAGCAGAAGGCTCGGCTAAGAATAAAGGGAAAGGAAAGGTTGCTGAATGAGTGCAAAGATATTTTATGTAATAGTTAACTTTATTAAGACAAGTATGATATCTATTTATTATCATGTATTGTAAGGAATGTATTTAAAGGTTACGTACTTGGGAGCTAGACTCTGATAATTACATAAATTAAGTTTGTTATCTATATTATTGTTATTATTATTAGTATTATTCCACTCATAGAAATGGTATCGTGAAGCACCGAGTTCGGGTTACAATTACCTGGATTTGGAGGCTTTACGGGTTGTTATCAGAGCTATAAGCATGAATTTACGAAGAGCCCCGAGCCTCTCGCTGGTGACTTCCTTGTGTGGAATGCACCGAAGCCAAACTCTCCGTAGGGGACACCGATTCAGTCGGTGACAAGCTGATAGGTACCCTTGTAAGGTGCTATGGTTGGAAGCACCATGAAAGTTACAGGTTGGTATCAGAGCTTAGGGTTAGACACCTTAGGTGGGATACACCTTAGGCTATAACCTTAGGACAGAAGGAAACGTTGAAAATATAAACAACTCATATAGAGTTTAAAAAGAGATGAATCGAATAAATTCATCGTCAAACAAAATAAAAAAAAATAACCAATATAAAACTACTATTTGTTGTGTGTGTATACTATATGCTAATCAGGATAATTTATGTGTGTAGATGTCTGGTGGAAAAGGCTTGTTGTATGCTTATAGCATGAAGAAGGATCAAACCCCTACACCCGAGCTAATATTGAAGCCAATAGCTGAAATAGAGGCTCACAATGAAACCAACTCGGACGAGGTGGTTATCGTGGAAAATGTAGTACCAGATCCAGAGATGGTGGAGCTGACAGATAGTGATTCGAACACTAAAGTTGAAGCTGAACAAGCATCAACGGAGGTGCGAGATCCGAGGAACAAGGTTTCTTCTCTGGAAAAGGTGTGGGAAATAGAAAAGTCATTAAATAGTCAATCAAATCGTCGGCGTTAATAGAAACAATGGAAGAACAAGATAAGCTTAAAATCTAAATTGATCAGATAGGAGCCACAAGCAACATATCGTGTGCAGCTCCGAGTAATAAGGGAAAAAGAAAGATAGAAGACTATGACTTAGGAAAACCTAATAAGAAGAAAGGGAAAAGAATATGTTATCTTTGCGGCTATGAGGGGCATACCACTCTGTATTGTCCTGACTATAAACCAGGTGCATGTTTTGTTTGTGGAATGGAAGATCATCAAGCGAAGGGTTGTCCAAGAAAAAGGCTTAGTAAATAGGTAGTATAGGTTCTGTTGTATAGGTATGTTTAAGGTATTATGTGTGATAAGTATGTCTGTGTAATGAAATATTCTCAACTTTTGTGTTGGTCAAGGTTGTAAATCCCGACTTTTGTAGTCACAAAGGGATAGCTCATGTTTAAAGAAATATATCCTATAATATGTGAAGTATTTTGAAATCGTTGAATGAATATGAATCTAAGTTTGAGTGATGAAACAAGTTTAATATATTAAACTTATATAATAAGGTTTAGAATATAAGTTAAATTCATGTTTATTTAATCAGATAATGCTGCCAAGACGTCAAACTCGAAACCAAAAGGTAGAAGAGTCTGTTAATAACGTTAAGGGACAACAACAAGCAGACCCGAAGTAGCATTTTGCAAACATGGTAGCACAAGCTATGCAACAAGGAATGCCCGCTGCAAGGAACCAACCAGACAACCAATTGGCGAACTTTAAATATTTTAAGGCTATAGGACCGCCAGAATTTAAAGGTACAACTGACCCTGTAAAAGCCCAAACTTGGGTTAAGGAGATTGAGAAGGCGTTTGTGATAGCTGGGGTAGCTGAGGGGCAAAAGACAGTTTTTGCCACCTACATGATGAAGGGTGAGGCAAATTTTTGGTGGGAAGCAAATCAAGCGAGGGCAGGAGAAGGTGTTGTTACATGGGATAGGTTTAAGACACTGTTTTTTGAAAATTATTTTTCAGCTAGTATGCAAGCTAGGATGGAGGTGAAATTTTTAGAGTTGAAGCAGGAGAATATGACTATTGCGGAGTATGCCGCAAAGTTTAATGAGTTGGCTAGGTTTGCTTCGTATCAAGTTGATACGGAGGCTAGGAAAGCAAGAAGATTTGAGCTGGGATTAAAACCCTGACTCTACAACAAGGTGGCAGTGTTGCAGATTCCTACATTTGCAGCACTTTTAGAGAAAGCGATTATAGCTGAGGAGGGAAGTGAGGCCATTAGCCTCTATAACAAGGAGAATAAGAACAAGGTCAAGGCAGTAGGAGCTGAGAAGGTAGAAATTAATAATGGAAGTAAAAGTGGTAGTAGCAAGAGGAAGGGGAGCAATTTTGGAAGTGTACAGGTAAAACAGGAAGGTGTTAAGAAGCCAGTGGTACAGTGTAAGAATTGTCGAAAGAACCACTCTGGGAATGTCTGAAGGGGAAGTTTATTTGTTATAAGTGCGGGCAGGAAGGCCATATCTCTCCCAACTGCCCCAATCCAAGAATGAACAGTGGGTGTTTTCTATGCAGGTCGACTGAGCACAAGGTGAAGGATTGTCCGAAGAGGAGGGTGGAGGCAGGAAGTATGAATACTGGCATGGGCAGCTGGACTTTAGCAATCACGGGACCAACGGCATCGAGCAAGCCAACAAAATCAACTACGAGGGTCTTCAACATGACAGTCCAGGATATGGCAGCAGCTGGCAATGGGACTCCAGGTATTATTCGTATAACTTTTATTTTATTATGAATGATTTCCCTATATATAGTGAATTATTTTATAAAGAAATTTTGAAGGAGGAATTTGAGTTCTTTTAGAAATCAAATTTTCGTTTAATCAGATAGACAAGCTTTATATGAATAGTTAAAGATCAGTACGATCATTTATGATCAAGATCTACTTGCAATGATTGTGTATGTTATGTACTCTGGTATGTATGAGTTTTAAAATGGTGATTTCGGGGACGGAATCTTTATAAGGGAGGGTGAATGTAACAACCCGATATTTCTATACAAATAAATCAGAAATTTTGCGTATAATTTTTTATTTATTTATTTATTAAAATAAATATGGGGAATATGTGTCAAGATAATGTGTATATATTTATGTGATGAATATAAAATATATTTATTACATGAATAATTGTAAATGATTTTATTTTATAATTATTGATTATTATAAATTATATTCTTATAATAATTAATTTTATAGCAAAAATGTTTTTATTAATTATTTTCCATGAAAATATGATTATTATATATTTAAATAATATATGAAATGATTTTTAGAATAATTACAATAATTATTTTATTATATGAATTTTAGTACTGATTATTAAGTTAATTATTTTAACTTAATTAATAATGTTGAGTATGGCAGATAAATTAGATATGGAATCCAAACCCTAAATTTGAATTTTGATCAAGGAATGAGAATAATAAAATAATATTAATTATATTTTGATTTTTCAGTGCTATAAATATGTACTGTATGTATGTAAACTGACAATGATTGATCAATTATGGTGCAGTATTTGAAAACCCTAGTTGTACTGTGGGAAACCCTAAATTGAAACTCAATTGTGTATTTAAGACTATTATATAACTGTGTTATATGATTTTATGGTTAATTAGGTCAACCCTAATTAACCTTTAGATATATTAATTTCTGGAAACCCTAATGTTTGAATTATAAACCCTAGTTGTGATTTGATAACCCTAATTACCAAAATTATAAACCCTAATTGCTAAAATAGCAAGGATAATTATAATTAGTAAATAATACCCTGATGTTCATGTATAAATAGAACCCTAATCTAATTAAGGAAACCCTAATTACAAATTTTAGAAACTAATTTTATTTTATTTTAAACCCTAAATGAAAACCTAGAAATTTATTTTGTGTTAAACCCTAAGGGTCAAACCCTAAGGGTTTGCTAATTGACCAATGTGCCATTAAAATCTCAAGCTAAATGACCATTATACCCCTTTTGGGCATTAAAGAAGCTAAGGTATATATAGGTTTTGACATTAGTGGAAGTTGGTAACCAAACCCAACAACCCCATGTGACTAACTTTCTAGCAGATCAGCCACAAATCTCAACAATATACATTGTATACAAGCATTATAAATAGATTTGAGAGAGAGAAATGATCATTTGTTAGGCCATTTTTGCACAAACACTCAACTAGACTCTCTCTCTCTCTCTCTTAAACCAATGAAATTTTGTACCATATCAGTCACATATACAAGCCCCACTAACACACATCACAAATCAGTAGCCAAGAAATCAAATTTTGTTCCTTTAAAGGTATAAAACCATAGCTCTAATTCTGTCTTGATCTATATGTTAGATGTTAAGATTTATTGTTAAAACATGTTATATATAGTGTATAATGATGATCTAGGTTGCTAGATGTTAGATCCATAACATCTAGAGGCTCGGATTTGAAGTTTTGCTAACTCTGGAAAAAAAAATTGGGTTGTCTGACAACGAATGTCAGAGCCCATAGACCCTTCTCTGTTTATTATTTTTGTTGTTTCAAGCTTCGAATGTGTAGTCTGTTATGTGGTCTGTGATCTGGAACAATAATCAGGCTTGGATCAGTTCTATACTACAAGATATTCGAGGTCAAAAGCGTTATCGGCCATGATATCGGCGTTTCTGGGTAACCCGTAAACCGCTTGTAAACTACTTTAACAACTTATTTGAAGCCTCGGATCTTGCAGGTTTTGTGTGTTATGAGTTTTTTTGTTGAAAACATGTGTGGTTCGTTATGTAAATTGTCGATCTATGCTTTTAGTACATCTACATATCAAGCAGGTTGGATTCAGTAGCCGGTCAAAGTAGGCCATCCGGCCATATTCTCTGTTTCTAGGAATTTCCAGAAACTGGTTGCACCTTATTTCTGACATGAGTTGACCAGATTGTATCTTCTTGTTGTATTGTTTTTTTGATGATTTTATGTAATGAATCTGTAGTCCTACATGTTGGATACACACTGCATCTTATAGATCACAAAAACATTACAAGGATAACATGTAATGAAGGCTCAAAGTATAACCCATGATCTGTTCTTCATTTCTGGGTAACCCAGAAATGAAGAACAGTCCTTACAACACTTTTGGAGGCTCAGATCTCCTTGGTTATATGTTGTATGAACTTACTTGTTGTTGGATATTGTAGTCTTGCATTAGCTTTACATGATCTCGCTTTCAACAAAGATGCCTAGAAACCTGACACACTCGATTTACACTTGGTGAAGGGAGTAAATCGAAGCGCTTTTCCGAATGCTCAAGAACATGAAGAACACCTATAGGCGGCAGCCTGTATAAGCTATAGTGGTCTTTATGACAGATTATTTATAAAAATTATATTTTATTAAATAATTATAGAAAATTAGTTTTTAATTATTAAAAATACAAAATAAATTATAAAAAATTATTTTAAGGTCTAAAAAATAGTTTTAATTATTTTATTTATATTTCATAAATATTTAATATTTTGAAACATTAAAGGTATTTAATTTATTTAATTATATATTAAATAAATTATTTAAAATGATTTTAATACATCATTTAAAAATTATATTATGGTATAAGAAAATATTTTAAGTTATTTTTAATGACTTTTAATATTTTGTGATGAAATTCATTAATAAATTAATATTAATGATAATTTAGTTATTTAATAAATGAATTAAATAAATAAATTAAAAATCATTTTATTATATGAAAAATCATTTTTAAATAATAATAAGGTATTTAGAAAAATTTTAAGTTATAAAATATAAATTTCAATATTTAAAGGTAAATTTCATTAATTAATTTTTATTAATGATATTAAAGTTATTTAATGATTATATTAAATAATTTAGTTTAAAATGATTTTATTATTAGAAAAATTATTTTAAATGAAAATAAAGTTTTTAAAGATATTTTAAGTTATAAAATGTAACTTTTAATATTTAAAGGATAATTTAATTAATAATTTAATATTAATATTAATTTGATATTAATGATATTAAATTTATTTAATAATTATATTAAATAAATGATTTAAAATGGTTTTATTAATTTAAAAATATTTTAAAAGGATATAAATGAATTAAAAATATTTTAAGTTATACTTAATAACTTTTAATATTTTAAAGAATAGTACATTAATATTTTAATATTAATGATAATTATTTATAAATGATTTTAAATATTTTAAAAATCATTTAAAAGTAATATTAATACTTTAATAAAGTATTTTAAGTTATTATAAATAACTTTAATTTTTGGAAATGGTTTCATTAATAGTTTAATATTAATTAAATGTTAATGATAATAGAATTATTTGATATTTAAATCATTTAATAATGATTAGGTGTTTAAAATTCATGATAAATTATATATATATATATATATATATATATATATATATATATTATTTAAAATCTAATAAAACAAATAACTTTATAAAAGTATTACATTTTATATAAAAAGATTTTACTATGCAAATACTATGCATAATAAAATATAATATATTCTATTTATAATCTAATAAAACAAATAACTTTATAAAAGTATTACATTTTTATATAAAAGATTTTACTATGCAAACACTATATAGGCACTATGCAAAACACTATGCATAATAAAAATATATTATATTCTATTTATAATCAAATAAAATAAAACTTTATAAAAAGTATTACATTTTATATAAAAGTTTTCTATTTTATTACATTTATAATAATAATAAAACAAAATTCATCATCATTATTATAATTCACACTATTAATCGACTGAATGTCGTCCCGAGAAAGAGGGGCTTTCCAATAAGAATTTATCCCTATTTGCAGGCAATTAGGTGACCAAACCTCTCCTTGTGAACTTACAGACATCGTTAATATTGCAAATAATAATATTAATAACTTTGTTATCTTAATTATTGATTTAATAATATATAAAATATCGACAATAATTGAATCAAATAACGTGAGATCTTATGCAACAACCATTTGTAGCAATAATTGGACAAAACCGAGTGACTTCTCACGTAAGCATCAATAATTAATCTTGTGTGCTACTATGCAACCACGCCAGATATATTTTGTACTTTTAACACGGGTGTTTCAACAGATTAACAGTAAAACTTCCGCCGTTATTTTCATAAAAATATTTTTTGTCGTTTTCTCAATCAGATAATAATTTCGTTGTGGGGTCCACCAATGATTGTCTTTGTCGTTGAATATTTCTGTTAAAACGAATATTCCCCGACCAATCGAATATTATATAACAACTTCCGTACTTTGTAAAATTTATAAATATTACCCACAACTATAACATTATATCAAATCCACACCATAATATTCAAAAAAATATATTTCGAGAAATTTAAATCTTTATTCATAAAATTTGGGGTCTCACATTCTAGTCTATTCTAAGACGCCAGAAGATCATGCTCAACACCTAAGATTAGTGTTGGAGACACTAAGGAAGGAGAAGTTGTATGCGAAGTTCATTAAGTGTGAATTTTGGTTGAAAAAGGTACAGTTTAGGTCATGTCATTGACCATGAGGGAATTTCAGTAGATCCAGTGAATGTAGAAGCCGTGATGATTTGGGAATAACTAAAAATGTTGACTAAGGTGTGGAGTTTCCTAGGGTTAGCGGGATACTATCGGAGATTCATCCAGGATTTTTCGAAGATAGCTACTCCATTGACTAACTTGACAAGGAAGACGGTGAAGTACGTTTGGACTGATAAATGTGAGGACAGTTTTCAAGAACTAAAAAAGAGGTTGAGTGAAGCGCCTGCTTTGTCATGACCCGATGACACAGGAAATTTTGTAGTATATAGCGATGCTTCGCATAGAGGACTTTGTTGCGTACTCATACAGCATGGCAAGGTCATTGCGTATGCATCAAGGCAGATGAAGGATTATAAGAAAGTTTATCCTACTCATGATCTGGAACTGGTCGCAGTAGTTTTTGCCTTAAAGATATGGAGACAATATCTTTATGGAGAAAAATGTGAGATATACACGGACTGTAAGAGTCTAAAATATAGCTTCACACAGAAGGAGTTTAATATGAGGCAAAGGAGATGGCTGGAGTTGATAAATGATTACGACTGTGAAATCCTATATCACCCTGGAAAAGCCAATGTAGTTGTTGATGCCTTAAGTAGGAAGGGTCGGGATAAGTTATCTATGTTAACGGCTCAAACTGAGTTAATAACAGAGATGGCTAGGATGGAAATATAAGTGAAGTTGCCAAGAGAATCGGAACAAATATTGTTTATGACAGAGATTAAATCTATCATCGTAGAAAGAGTCAAGGAGGTGCAGCTCAAAACTGTTGAGTGTGACCGGGTAAAGGAGCGGCTAACCAATGAAAAATATACTAAGTACAGTCTTGATAATGAGGGATTATTAAGATTTAAAGGAAGAATTTGGGTTCCGAATGAGAGAGAATGAAAGGAGAAGGTATTACAAGAGGCTCATAGTTTGAGGTTTTTGATTCATCCTGGTAGTACTAAGATGTATCAAGACCTTCGACAGAGTTTTTGGTGGCCGAACATGAAGAGAGAAATAGCTGAGTATGTGAGTAGGTGCTTGAATTGCTAGAAAGTTAAGGCCGAACATCAACGACCAAGTGGCTTGTTACAGTCATTGGAAATTCCGGAGTGGAAGTGGGAGAATATCACGATGGATTTTGTGGTGGGACTTCTGACTACAACGAAAGGGTATGATGCGATTTGGGTAATAGTGGACCAGTTGACGAAGTCGGCTCAATTTTTTCCAATTAGGGTCAAGTATAACTTAGACCGGTTAGCTAAACTTTATGTTAAGGAAATAATTTCCAGACATGGAGTACCAATTTCGATTATGTCAGATCGTGATCCACGATTCACATCGAACTTTTTGACGAGTCTGCAGGAGCAGTTGGGAACGCAGTTGAAGCTGCGTACGTCATATCATCCACAAACTTATGGACAAAGTGAGAGAACAATTCAGTCGTTAGAAGATATGTTAAGATCTTGCATCATGGATTTCAAGGGTAGTTGGGATGATCATCTACTATTAGTAGAGTTTTCGTATAACAATAGTTACCATGCAAGCATAAATATGCCGCCTTATGAAGCTTTGTACGGAAGGAAATTCAGAACACCGTTGTGTTGGGATGAAGTAGGAGAACGCCGAATGCTAGGACCTGAAATGGTACAGCAAATAACAGATATTGTCAAGCTGATACAAATGCGTTTAGTAGCAGCTCAAGACAAACAGAAGAAATTTACAGATTCGCATTGAGAAAATAGGGAGTTTGAAGTAGGCTCTTACGTATTTCTAAAGGTATCTCCCTGGAAAGGAAATATACGCTTTGGAAAGAAGGGGAAGTTAAGTCCAAGGTTTATAGGACCTTTTGAAGTGTTAAAACGGGTAGGTGAGGTAGCTTATATGGTAGCGTCACCTCCAGACCTAGAACGAATACATAACGTGTTTCACATATCGATATTACGTCCTTATAAGCCGGATTATAAGCACGTAATAGAATATGAGCCTATTCATATCGAGAAGGACTTAACGTACAAAGAGATGCCAATTTAAATCATCGATAGAAAAGAACAAGTTCTATGGAACAAAGTCATACCTTCCGTGAAGGTGTTATGGAAGAAACACGATGCAGAAGAGGCAACGTGGGAACTTGAAGAAAAGATGAAAAAGAATTACCCTCACTTGTTTATGTATTTTTTTATAGCGAGATTCTGGGGACATAATCCTTATAAGGGGGAGAGAGTGTAACACCCCAGAAAATCGAACCTTTTGTAAATACTTTTATAATGAATAAAATAATATTATTTGTTATTATTATGTGTTAGTAAGATGAATGTCGTTCTATAACCTAGAAGCGTCATAAAGTCATAGTATTTTAACTACATGAAGGAATTATAGTGTTTGAATTTCTAAGACGAAAATAAAAGTTTTCTGAAAAACACTATTCATCGATATATGCTCGGGAATTATTTTGAACTTCCGAGAAATACGTAACGATATAATATCAAGGTAAGATGGATTATGTAATAATAATCTAAGTATGGGAAACGTAATATTTCGCTTGCGGACTTAGTTTGAGAACGTTAGGAAAATCAAGTATTAAGAATCTAATGTAATGATCGTATGATACGTATCTATTGTGCGAGGTAGTATATACGAGTATGATACGAAGTATTATACGAGTATATGGGAATGATGGTATTCCGTATATTATGAATTAGTATACGAGTTAGAATACGAGGATTATACGTATAGTATATGTTATAAGGCTTTTAGTTAAATGGAATGGACTAGTAGGATTGTGTAACAATTGAATAGTCCAATGGAGTATAATGTGCAAGCCCAAGTGTGGGAAATGTTAAAGCCCAAGTGGTTATTAAGGTAAAGTCCAAAGCAAATTAATGCAAGCCCAAAATGAATAAGCTAAGCTAATTAAACCTAAGCCCAATTAATGATCCAATGGGTTAAGCTTGATCCATGGGGCAACCCATGGGTGAACTTGGTGACCAAGAATTTTAAGTGATGACCAAGATATTAATGTGGTGGCTAAGTAATATGAGTGGTTAGCAAGTTTACTTAGGGGTTAAGTTGTGAATAGTAAGGAGGTTAATTTAAGGAGGTGGGATGTTCTTTTGACCATAATGCCCTAACTTAGCAAATCCTATAAATACCAAGCTAAGATTTCTTTTGTTACTTGTTATTTTTCAACCAACAGCTTTCCTTTATAAAGAAAATTAAGTGTTAGAGAGAATAAACACTTTTAAGTCAAACTTCCATTGTTAGATTTTTAAGAAGAAGAGAAAAACTAGTTCATCAAGGGTAAGACTCTTGTACAATAATTTTCCATCTCTTCCATGATAGCTTGATAGAGCAGTGATGGTCATGTAAGCTAAGAAATCATAAGAAGTGAATAAGCAATGGGCTTAAGCTGAATAAGTCATGAATAAGTAAGATAAACCTAAATAAGTTATGAACTTATGATGAACATATATGAACTTGTCATATGTTTACCTTAAGAAGTTAGTATGATTGAAAATAAGTAAGACTGTTGATTAAAGAACTTGAATCAATAATAAGTCATAAGGAATGAAATCTTGTAAATTATAATTTGATAAGTTATAAACTTATGAGGAATAAGCCAAATCATAACTTAAAAATAAGTTGTTATAATATGTAGGTTGAGATGTCTAGTTAATGAATTAAATCCATTTGGATTGATGAACAAATCGTTAGTAACGAAGTTTTGCCGGAATTCACATAGTACTTCATAACTATTGTTCAGTTATTGAAGATATATGATTCCTATGTTTCAAGCATGTTGTTTATTGGAATTGTTGTACTTGTTGAGGTAGTCATGCTCACTCTTGCTTGAACCATATGAACGCAGCTAAGATCGAACGAACCGAAGGCTCCGGTAAGGATAAAGGAAAGGCAAAGACGAAGCCGTAGAATACTTATGTAATAGTATAGGTTTAATGTTGTAATATATTTTATATTATGACAAGAAAAAATGTAATGGTTATAAAGAAACTGGGTAATGCTAATATTATTTTGAATATATAGAAGACATATTCGTTCCTTTGAGGCTTTTCAATTGAATGTATGTGTGAATGGTAGTACCGTGTAGCACCATCTGTCGGGTTGGAAGATACCCGGATTTGAGGGCGTCACAACGTTGAACTGCTCATTCCAATTCCTATATAACACATAAGGAATACAAATACACCAATTAGTTAAATACTTGACTTACGCATTGGTTTACTTAACTTTAATTCTTAGGGTTCACGTTCTTTCAACCTAAGTTTACGCGATGCTTTCTTCACCGTTCTACGGCTTTATAACATACGAAGATGTCTTACTTATACGTTCATCATCTTTGATGATTTACATTCTTATCTTCTTCTTATAACTCTCCTAGGACTCAACACACATTGTGTCTCTGCTAGCAGTCCATATGGTACTCTGAGTGGTTTTCCATAAATAACTAACAAACAAGTTCATGTCTCATCTACACTGCCTATAACAGTGAGTTAGATCGGTTGCCAGTTTCGTATAAACCTTCTCTCTCTGAAGGAATTATTTAGCCCAACTCCCATATGTCAACCATTAAAGGTTACAATTGTACTACAACCTAAATTCATCTTAACTTACCCGAACAATTAACTATAACGTTCGTTAAGTCAATTTCTTATTCCTTATGGCTTTCTAGCAACTAAATGCTATACCTCGGGATTCATTCTTTATCGTCGAAGTCATACAATCTTTTGTATACTCAGAACAATCATTTTATATTCATCCTATGCATTTATAGAGTTAACCATTTTACGTTACCTTATTCTTATCTTACAACGTCCGGTTCATTCGACTCAGAACGTCTTCCAAGTTATGAACATTAACTCGGCTTCTTTACGTTATATGTATTTGTCTTTGATTCAGCTTCTTCACCGTTCACAGGTTTAATCATTGGTCTTCATTATCCTATGATCAAACCATACACGGGGTGTAGGTTCTACCTGCTTAATATTCGCATACACTTAACCTTCACGTCGGTTCAAGAGTTTAACGCTTACATTTCATTTTAACATTCTCCATCCGACTAACATTCGACTTTCATTAATCTTATTACCGTTCACTTCAGCTTTCTTAATAATTCATATTTTACTTACTACCTTCGTCAAAGTCTAAGTTATATAACCAATGTATACTTAGAACGTTCGCCCAACACGAATATGATTCACGAGAATCATTTACGTATTCAACATTTACGTTGTTCATCCCTAAATCTCTCATTTAACATTTACCTAAGGTTTTAATCGCTTTCATTCATTACTATCACCTAAACCCCATGTTCAATATTCTTTCTTAATGTCTAAGCCATACGGTTCATTGTATGCTAAGACCGATCGTTCATTGCGTTCACAGCGTCTAAATGCTTTACATTTATCTCTCATTACCATGTCATAACATCGAAATGTTATACGTTACCCTCGTCACTCAACGTCTAAGGAATCACAATCATAGAAATCCCGCACATTCATTTTTTCATGACTACGGTCCCCGAATATCGGTTTCGTAAACTATCGCTTAAATTCTTTGTCTTTTAATATCGTTTAATCTTTTCGTTCAACCTTTACTAAAGGTTTAAAACACTTGATTAAGTGTTACACTAGTTGAACTACATGTTCATATTTCTTTCTTGCACATCCCCCGGTAATTGAGCAATAAAAAGCTCAACACTAGGCCTTCTTTCTCTGCGCGCAAGACGCTGCGGTTTGGTTCCTTCTTCTTCTCCTTCAAGGCTGGTATGCGACTCTTCAAATTAGGCCTTGTTCTACACCGCATCATGGCGCCAACTCCTTTATATCCCGCGCTACGGTGCCACTCAGTAGTAGTTGATGGTCCAAGCTTACGCTGTGGTGCCGTCTCTCAAGGCACAGCTGCGCTGCGGCGCCGAGCATAAAACATGGAAAATTTTTCTAAGTCTTTTACATGCTTTAGACGCTGACTTCGCAATCTCATAACTTCTTTGTTATAACTCGGAACGAGGTTTTTCCAAAGCTATTCTCTTCCTTATCTTATGTACTTCAATCCCCCTTGGACAAAACTTCGTTTTGAATTCAGTAACATGCCATTCAATTGGCTTAATCTTCACCCTTCGTTCGTTTTACGTTTTTAAAGTTCTTCGTTCGTTCGTCCGTAAGTCAGTCATCCAAACTCAGAACTTGTTCATTCTTGAGTCCATGACTCACACTTTCTATGTTCTCTTACTTTCTTATGAAACCCTACACATTCAGGTTCATTTACTAACTTTCTAATTCTCGTTCGTCTTTTATGAAATTTTCTCCATAACTTCGTTGTTGCTCAGTTTTAATCTGTCCTTCATGAACGTTTCTATCGTTCCTATCCAAGCAATAAGCAACTAACTTATATGTGATGGTTTTAAACTTGTCCATCAATAATAATTACAATACGATGGTTTTAAATTTGTCCAACAACAACATTCTTTGCGTTCTTCGCGTGTTCTTCGCGTTCTTTGTTCGTTCTTCATTTTTAATCGATATTTTGATTACGATTTTACTTTTTCTTGGAATTTGATGTTATTAAACATCATTCCTTACTTATTTAATTGAATCGTTCATATGATTGATTCAGATCGTTCTAATTCATTACGAATCTTAGACTTTCTTAAAAAATTTATAAAATAAACTTCTAATTTCTTATTTCTTCTTTTCTCATGATTTCAACCATATGAAAGAATTCTTAACATCATTTACTTCTAATTCTCATTAAACTATGTTTTAACATAGACAAATAAAGAAAATTTATTTAGAAGTTAGGTTTTCGGATTACCTTTCTTCTTTAATCTTCTTCCGTTGGACAAAGCGTCCACTCGGGCTAGCTTTTCCTCATTCTATCCCTCTTCATCCGAACTCTCTCTCTCTCTCAAATGTGTTAGTTGAAATTTCAAACCAAACAAATGAGCTTAAGGCTTGCTTATATAGAAAACCAAGGCTAGGGGTGTTTTAGTCACTTCGCCCCAAACCTCCTTACTATTCCCACCTCCTCAATACACCTTCTTACTATTCTTGGAAGCTTCATGCTTCAGTCTTGCGGAATTCGTCCGATAGTTAAAAAAACTTTGATTCTCGCAATCCAAATATTTTTGGATATTTCGTCTTTCCTTTACCGATTAACTTTTATGTATTCTTCAGATCTCCGAAAAACTAAAAAATACATTTTGGTGTTAAGCGTTTTCCTTCACGTTTTCCCCTAACGTAGCTAAATGAATGAAAAGCACATAACAGTACTTTTTGTCATTTTTCTTTCGTCCGATTTCTGTACGTTTTTTGAGAAAAACTTTTATCGACTTACTTAACTTTTCACGATATATTATCGTCAAATCTTTCGACGGAATTTCATTTCAACATACCGAACTCTCGAAAAGGCTTAGGTTATTCAAACCCTAACCCTTAGGATTTCGTCGGGTGAATAATGCATATTTCATCTTTTTCCCCAGAAATATTTTGTTCCCGCAAATTTTTTATTTTCGTTTTGAAAATTCTTACTCGTTCTGTAACGACCCCAAAATTCATACAATCTAATTATCGACTTCGGTCGTTAATAATAAATCTAACTTCTGATTTTACATCATTATCCAATGTTAAACTTAATAAAATGTTGAATAATTAAATTTTTTTTCTATCATCTTACTTAACTTTACCATTTACATATCTCTGAATCAAGTTTAATTTATGATTCGCTTCATCAGACCTATTATATATATATATATATACTTACATATCAAATCAATATCCTTTATACATCGGATAGCTCAAACTTTAACTAAAATATATAAATCTTCATGTATTACATCTGATTCATGTCTTTCAAATAGCACATAGTGTTACCTTGAATCCTTAACCTGCAAAAGTGGTTATTTGCAAGGTTGAGCTCGACAGCCCAGCAAAATCTGACAATTTTCATGCATCACGTAGCATATAATAACATGCTCAACATACATTTCATAAAAATTGAATTAATATAACATACATGTTGTAGTTCATATAACAAGTATAAAAATTGAATTCCTTACTCAATTAGCATTCATTACTGAATCAACGTAGTCATAAATTGACTTTAACATTTAATACTTTTGACATATATATAACACTTCATGCTATTTGCAATAAAGATTTAAAATATTTCATCATCAAGTTCACATAGCAAATAGGAACTGAAAGACTTGCCTTGATCATTGTTTTATCAATATGCTAACCTTTTGTGTTCCTTTCACGACCTACACCGTATGTGAGATAAAAAATGCGCATTATCAGTCAAAGCTTTAATCTAATTCTTAATCTTATTTTAAAATCTTATCTTAACTTATTATTTCTTGTATTGTCTTTATAGATATCCGACTATGTTATTTAAATAACTCAGTTCCATATTACATAAATTGGTTTTCCAATTGAACCAATATTTTCAAAAGTACATCTCTACATATCTCTTATATTGCCAAATCCTTGTATGTGCATGTATCTTTATTATATGCTATAATATAATGTTGGTAACCAAATATTACTACATATTATAGCATTTGATATTAGCACTTGAATTAGAATTGAAATGTTTGCCCATAATAATCACCACCAAGCAAAGATAGCAGTATCCAACCAAGCTATTATATTTACTAGTGGTATTAGAGAAAGCCATCCATGATTTTTTTTCTCATGAGATAAATGCGATGTCTCATGATAAATTAAGAGATAAGTTTATATAGTCAAAGGGTAAATATAAAACCTCGAATTTTATGAAATAAAATTATTCAATTTTTTTTTATAATTATTATTCAGTAAATGGTTAAATTGATAAAAGTTTAAAGTTATGGGTGAATTATGCAAATTTTACAAAATACGCAAGTGGCTATAAAATATTCGTTGTTGTCGGAGAATATTCGTTTGGTCGTGGAATATTCTTTCTGTTGGGGAATATTAAATGCATTTAGGCGCATCCATTTGTGGGCCCCATAATGAAAAGCGATTGGATGAAGAAAATGACAAATATAAGTTGTTTATAAATGACGGGCGTAGTTATTACTCAATTAATAATTGTTAAAATACTAAATTGGTTAAAACACACGGTAGCACGGTATTGCACCAATTATTGATTCTTACGTAAGAAGGCACTACTCAATAATTGTTACAAGAATTCTTGTTCAATATTTTATTTTTGATTCAATGATTCTTTGCGTTGATATTTTATAATTGTCACTACACAAGTATTTTTCATTATCGGATCAATAATTTATATTATTTGAATAATATTATTAGATAACATTATTGGCAATGTCTAGAAAGTTACATCTAAGGAGAGGTTTGGTCACCTAATCATTGGCGCCAAGAAGGAGAAATTCTTATTGAAATCCCCTCTTTCTGGGAGCGGCGGTTGCCACAAGATTGTGATTCTGTAATATTATTTGTGAATAATTAATTATTAATTCATACGATGAGGAAAATATTGATTTTATGAGGATATAGATGGAGAAAATTTTAATGTGACAATTGTTGAAAATTAATATTTTATCTTTTTTCGATAAAATAATTCAATTAAATGTATTATTTTAATAATATATTAATGATGATATTTTTACGATGAATGTGGGATATATGAGTATATGTGGAGGAGGAGTATTTTGTTACCAAAAATATTTAAAGCATGTTTTTGTGTGTCTGTGGACCCCATTTCTTGATCGAAATTTGATTATAGCTGTAAAATCGTCTGCTTGTGGATTTTTGGTCAATTTTATTTGGAATTTAGAAAAACTTTCTTCTGTAAAGTTGTAGAAAATTGAATTTCCTATAAAAACCCGCAAGATTTGAATTTTCTGGCAAAAGGGCTATTTATTGTGAATTATTGAAGTTCTGAAGCTCCGAAATAATTGATTTTTGGAAGTTTAAATTATTTTAAATAATAAAAACATTTTTTATACTTAGTTGGCATCATTAGCATGTGCAAGATGGCTGAGTTCAGATCTTAGAAGGTGTACGTAGAGAATTTTAATATATATATTATTATTATATTAAATTTTCTACTTTGGTGTTCTAAGCATTTTCCTATAAATAGGGTGCTTAAGTTTGAATTGAAAATCACACTAGAAACTGAAGTTTTCTCTCTCTATATTATCGAGCGTATTCTTATGAGTATTTTGAGTATACTTTGAGTATTGCTATACGGTGCAAGTTCGATTCGTTATTCAATGAAATCTTGCTCTTTTGAGGTAAGGGATAGTAAGGGATTTTAAGGGTTATTATTTCGAAATTCTTCTGAACCTTCAAAAATTCTGTAAAAATTTGAAATGATATTTTGATGAGTTTTATAGATTGTGTCCAAAAATTGCGATTTTAGGATGTATAGATTAAGAGTTATGAATTTTATGAGGATAGACTATTTTAAAAGTAATCGCTTATAACTCCTTGTGGTTAATTCCAAAATTGATGAAATTTTTATTGGGAGTACATCTATATAATATCAGTATACCTTGTGAATTTCAAAATTTTTGGATAAAAGTACAATTTATAATAAATGTCTGAATATTCGGTGGTTTTGGCCATGTGAAAAATAGTAAATGAATTTTAAAAATTTTGAGAAAAATATATATTCAATATGGGACTATATTCTTCTAAATCTCAGAAAAGAAATATTTTTGGAACTGATTTGATATTTTTCATGAAAATGTTCTAGTTATGAGTAAATGAATTAAATATGTTTTGTGAAGTAAAAAAATTAGAAAATAGGATTTTATGGCTTGAGAATCATATATGAGGTATATGCAGATTTTTGATAAGGGTTTTGGTTATTGATGATGAGATCTTATGAGTTTGGCATTTTAAGATGATTAAATGCATTTATTAGTAAAGTGTAAACAATTAAAATAAATTGTTTATAAGTTTAAGAAATGACTAAAATATTGTGGTAGTATTAATAATATTAGATTATGAGATTATTAAGTGATTTATAACATTTTGATTAAGTTGTTATGAAATCATTGATTTATGAATCTTACTCTTGAGATTAAATCTATATGTTGATTATATTGTTTTTATATAACATTTTTATAACACCGATATTGAAATTCTCTTTCACTTTGGAGTGTAAAGATGGGTAGATTATTGGTATGATCATGACTAGGGTTCTCTTTGGCGATGAGTGAAAAGTTGAATTGTGGACCCTGTATGATCATGACCATTGAATTTATAATTGAATATCTTTAGCTTAAGTGCAAAGGTGAATTGATCAACATGGTTATAATTATTGTTTATATAAATTCTGAAATGATTATATATTTCTTTGAGATATTAATATCTTTGGCATGTAGTGTAAAGATGAACTGTTGATGAATATCTTTGGCCCGTAGTGCAAAGATGAATTTATTAGTATGATTATGAGCAGAAGGCGTGATTTGGTATAACTATGATCATTGATGTTTCAGGTAAAGACAAGTGATGAAAATTATCTTCATTCCGAATGAGAAAAGGAATTTAGAACAACAATTACGATTATGAGTTATACATGTGATTGTGGGCGGGGAATTGTTGATTGATGTTACTGGGGATAAAACATTGTTTGTGGACTTTTAATATGGAGAAGATAATAGACTTTATAGTCTATTTGACTCTTCTAATGGATTGCTCGTTCATTTGCAACTATGGTTGAAATTTTTTATCATCTACATATATGTTCTAAATCTCGATTTATTATTGATGAAGGCTATTGATAATTTAATTATCTTTAGTCATGATATTTTCTTGAGCTAGTTGTGCTCACCCTTTTGCTTCACAATTACTTTCGTGTAATAAAAGTGTAGTTGGGACAAGACGGGGAATAACGGGGAATAGAGCGGTGGTCATAGATGTTGAGGGTGAGGTGAATTCAACTTTGGAAGGTGTTTTGTCACTATTATACAAGATGTTTAATGACATACAACCTCGAGTCATCATAAAGATGTGGTCAGGTTGTGCTCATCCACTTTGAGTATATCTACCAAAGACTACCTATATGATCTTGGAGTCTATTTGAAATTTAACTCTCAATTAGAGACAGTAGAGATAATGATATGTCAAGAGAAAGCTCACCACTGGGAAGAATATGATAGTAATCTTTTTATTTTTCTTTGGGGTCTATTAGGTCAACCAAGGATAATTCTCTGGACATATGATATCTATCATAACCTAGACGCATGGCCTCCCTTGTAAGAAAGTTTCCTTGAGCACTTCCCAAAGATTCTAATTTTTAAAACATTTTTCGACTATACCTTTATGTAAGGTGTCATTGTGACGTGCTACAGTTGGTATATATTTGTATCCAAACTCACAGCATATGTGTTGTTGTATTTTGTACGACAATTGTTGTATTAAAGTTGTAGTTATTTTCTGTACCATGTATTTGGCGACTCAAAATGGGTTGGATGGAATGGACCTATTTTGGGGTTGTCATAGTTGGTATCAGAGCTTAGGGATATGATCTCTGGCGGAGATTGGGGAATAGAACTAGGAGGGGAGAGATAAGTAAATCCTTCGCTAGTGTGTCCTACCTAAGCTTATTTGTTGGTCAGTCATAATATCGGGATATTATGTGATATGTTAATTTGCTCAATTAACCCTTGTTTTGAAGCTATATTCTAGAATGATATCTGAAATACAGGAGATGAGCATTGAAGAAATTATGATGACAGGGAAGATGGAATCTGAAATGAAAGCAAGGTATTCTCAACTCTTTGAAATACCAGTGCGTAAATTCTGGGACGAAATTTCATAAGGAGGAGATTGTAAGACCCCGAATTTTATGAAATAAAATTATTCAATTTTTTTTTTATAATTATTATTCAGTAAATGGTTAAATTGATAAAAGTTTAAAGTTATGGGTGAATTATGCAAATTTTACAAAATACGCAAGTGGCTATAAAATATTCATTGTTGTCGGAGAATATTCATTTGGTCGTGGAATATTCTTTCTGTTGGGGAATATTCGTACGACGGCGCAGCCATTTGTGGGCCCCATAACAGAAAGCGATTGGATGAAGAAAACGACAAATATAAGTTGTTTATAAATGACGGCGTAGTTGTTACCGTTAATACTGTTAAAATACTCGGTGGTTAAAACACAGTAGCACACGGTATTGCACCAATTATTGATTCTTACGTAAGAAGGCACTACTCAATAATTGTTACTGATAATTCTTATTCAATATTTTATTTTGATTCAATGATTCTTTGCGTTGATATTTTATAATTGTCACTACTACAAGTATTTTTCATTATCGGATCAATAATTTATATTATTTGAATAATATTATTAGATAACATTATTGGCAATGTCTAGAAAGTTACATACAAGGAGAGGTTTGGTCACCTAATTACGCCGCCCGGTGAGGAGAAATTCTTATTGGAAATCCCCTCTTTCACGAAGCGGCACAGTTGCCGATCTTGTGATTCTGTAATATTATTTGTGAATAATTAATTATTAATTCATACGATGAGGAAAATATTGATTTTATGAGGATATAGATGAGAAAATTTTTAATGTGACAATTGTTGAAAATTAATATTTTATCTTTTTTACGATAAAATAATTCAATTAAATGTATTATTTTAATAATATATTAATGATGATATTTTTACGATGAATGTGGGATATATGAGTATATGTGGAGGAGGAGTATTTTGTTACCAAAAATATTTAAAGCATGTTTTATGTGTTTGGTGGACCCCATTTCTTGATCGAAATTTGATTATAGCACATAAAATCGTCTGTTTGTGGATTTTCGGTCAATTTTTATTTGGAATTTGGAAAAACTTTCTTCTGTAAAGTTGTAGAAAATTGAATTTCCTGTAAAAACTCATGAGATTCGAATTTTCTGGCAAAAGGGCTATTTATTGTTCCGAAGCTCCGAAATAATTGATTTTTGAAAGTTTAAATTATTTTAAATAATAAAAACATTTTTTATACTTAGTTGGCATCATTAGCATGTGCAAGATGGCTGAGTTCAGATCTTAGAAGGTGTATGTAGAGAATTTTAATATATATATTATTATTATATTAAATTTTCTACTTTGGTGTTCTAAGCATTTTCCTATAAATAGGGTGCTTAGGTTTGAATTGAAAATTACACCAAAAACTGAAGTTTTCTCTCTATATTATCGGCGTATTCTTGTGAGTATTTTGAGTATACTTTGAGTATTGCTATACGGTGCAAGTTCGATTCATTATTTATTCCGGAAATCTTTTTTTTTTGAGGTAAAGGGATAGTAAGGGATTTTAAGGGTTATTATTTGAAATTCTTCCGAACCTTCAAAATTCTGTAAAAATTTGAAATGATATTTTGATGAGTTTTATAGATTGTGTCCAAAAATTGCGATTTTAGGATGTATAGATTAAGAGTTATGAATTTTATGAGGATGACTATTTTAAAAGTAATCGCTTATAACTCCTTGTGGTTAATTCCAAAACCCGATGAAATTTTTATTTGGAGTACATCTATATAATATCGTATATACCGTGAATTTCAAAATTTTTGGATAAAAGTACAATTTATGATAAATGTCCGAATATTCGGTGGTTTTGGCCATGTGAAAAATAGTAAATGAATTTTAAAAATTTTGAGAAAAATATATATTCAATATGGGACTATATTCTTCTAAATCTCGGAAAAGAAATATTTTTGGAACCGATTTGATATTTTTCATGAAAATGTTCTAGTTATGAGTAAATGAATTAAATATGTTTTGTGAAGTAAGAAAATTAGAAAATAGGATTTTATGGCTTGAGAATCATATATGAGGTATATGTAGACTTTTGATAAGGGTTTTGGTTATTGATGATGAGATCTTATGAGTTTGGCATTTTAAGATGATTAAATGCATTTATTAGTAAAGTGTAAACAATTAAAATAAATTGTTTATAAGTTTAAGAAATGACTAAAATATTGTGGTAGTATTAATAATATTAGATTATGAGATTATTAAGTGATTTATAACATTTTGATTAAGTTATGAAATCATTGATTTATGAATCTTACTCTTGAGATTAAATCTATATGTTGATTATATTGTTTTTATATAACATTTTTATAACACTGATGTTGAAATTCTCTTTCACTGGAGTGTAAAGATGAGTAGATTATTGGTATGATCATGCTAGGGGTTCTCTTTGGCGATGGTGAAAAGTTAAATTGTATTTGGTATGATCATGACCATTGAATTTATAATTGAATATCTTTAGCTTAAGTGCAAAGGTGAATTGATCAACATGGTTATAATTATTGTTTATATAAATTCTGAAATGATTATATATTTCTTTGAGATATTAATATCTTTGGCATGTAGTGCAAAGATGAACTGTTGATGAATATCTTTGGCCTGTAGTGCAAAGATGAACTGTTGATGAATATCTTTGGCCCGTAGTGCAAAGATGAATTTATTAGTATGATTATGAACAGGAACTGTGATTTGGTATAACCATGATCATTGATGTTTCAGGTAAAGACAAGTGATGAAAATTATCTTCGTCTTGAATGAGAAAAGGAATTTAGAACAAAAATTACGATTATGAGTTATACATGTGATTGTGGACAGGAATTGTTGATTGATGTTACAGGGATAAAACATTGTTGGTGGACTTTTAACATGGAGAAGATAATACACTGTGACGCCCCCAAAATAAGTCCATTCCATCCAACCCATTCTGAGTCGCCAAATACATGGTACAGAAATAACTACAACTTTATTAATACATTTGTCGTGCAAAATACGACAACATATATACTGTGAGTTTAAAAAAAACAATTATTGTCTTCTAGAAAATATACATACCCAAATAAATCCTCATCACAATTATTTATACATTATTTTACAAAAATGGTGAGGACTACTAAACAACTCTTTCTAGAACCTTTATTCCATACCCCCGACTAGTACTCGCTACATTCTCGCCTCACGGGAAGAAAAATGGAACAAAAGGAAAAGGGTGAGCTCGACTAGCCCAATAAAGAATATTATGATTAAGATAATATACAACAAAATTATCTTTAGTCTTCAACAGGGAAAATATATAATAGAATACAATAGACAACAAGTTTTAAATCAATATTCGCAATGAAATAATAATTCATTAGAAGAGTTAAGTAGAGAATGCAAACTACTATCTTCTATGTATGAATTTTAAAGTTCATCGTCTATTTTTATCCCCGTAACATCAATCAATATATATCCGAGATCAAATATTCATCCTTGCACTACTACTGTGCCAAGGACATTCACCCGATTGGTCATGTTCATCTAAACACTGTTCATCTTTGCACTACTGGCCAAAGATATTCATCGAAATCATTCATCTTTGCACTACGGGCCAAAGATATTCATCGAAATCATTCATCTTTGCACTATACGGGCCAAAGATATTCATCATAAATCATTCATCTTTTAAGACTGAGGATGATGAAAATATTTTTTTAAAGAAACGAATCCAATGAAACAAAATGACAAGGATTAAGGATTAAGGATTCGTACTTTGTTTTATCCACATCCAAAAATACCTCAAAATAATCATAGTGGTGTAAAATTCAAGAATGATCAAAACATGGATACAATCAAAGCTAGTATCCAAAATAGATATTTTGGACGAAAAGAAGAAATTTCATTTTTCGATGAATAGTGCCGTATTCGAGAATAGTGTAGATATCGTGAATAGTGTAGCCATTACACGTGAGAAGAATTTCAGACACCAAAAGATAGAAATTTCACAAAAAAAAAACATCTTCACGCTTCGTGAATAGTACTCATGAATAGTAACTTCGTGAATAGTAACTCATGAATAGTAACCTTGAGCATGAAAAAGTTCCAAATTTGATAAAAAGTTTCAACCAATATTTCAAAGATAATGATATTGAAGAAATAATATCATTTGAGAAGAAAATAACATCCCTTACCTCGAAAGACAAGACTTCTAGTTGAAAACCGGATATAAGCTATGACTTGAACTTGCATCAGTATAGCAATACCCAAAGTATACTCAAAATACTCACAAGAATACGCCGATAATATAGAGAGAAAACTTGATTTCTGGTGTGATTTTCAATTCTAACCTAAGCACCTATTTATAGGAAATTGCTTAGAACACCAAAGCAGAAAATTTAATATAATATTAATATATTTAATAAATTCTCTCGCCCATCTAGACAATCTGATCTCAGCCATCAACACATGTTAAAGATGCCCAAAAACATTTAAAAAGCGTTTTTCTAATTTAAAATAATTTAAACTTCCAAAAATCAATTATTTCTGAGCTTTGGAACTTCAATAATTCACAATAAATAGCCCTTTGCCAGAAAATTGAATCTCGCGAGTTTTTATAGGAAATTCAATTCTCTACAACTTTCCAGAAGAAAGTTTTTCCAAATTCAAACAAAATTGACCAAAATCCACAAACGGACGATTTTACAAAGCTTATAATCAAATTTCGATCAATAAATGGGGTCCCACCGACATGTTTAACATGTTTTAAACATTTATTGCAACAAAAAATACTCTTCCTCCTCATCTACTCATATATCCCACATTCATTTGTAAAAATATCACCATTATTATATTATTAAAATATAATAATATATATTTAAATGAATTATTTTATCAGAAAAAGATAAAATATTAATTTTCAACAATTGTCACATTAAAAATTTTTTCCATGTATATCCATATAAAATCAATATTTTCCTCATCATATGAATCAATAATTAATTATTCACAAATAATATTACAGAATCACAATATTGACAACCAGCGAGTTCAGGAAGAGGGGCTTTCAATAAGAATTTCTCCTTATTGGCGCGCAATTAGGTGACCAAACCTCTCCTTAGACAGAACTTTCTAGACATT
This sequence comes from Panax ginseng, assembly GCA_020205605.1. Classification (NCBI taxonomy): domain Eukaryota; kingdom Viridiplantae; phylum Streptophyta; class Magnoliopsida; order Apiales; family Araliaceae; genus Panax; species Panax ginseng. Next base: position 139,795,271 of record CM035132.1, read on the forward strand.
GCCAATAATATTATCTAATAATATTAATCAGATAATATGAATTATTGCTTCGATAATGAAAAATATTGTGTAATAACAATTTATTGAAACAACAGCAATATAAAATATCAACGCAAAGCCCAATTATTGAATCAATAAAATAAAATAATTTGAGCGATGAATTATCGTAACCATTATTTAGTAGTGCCTTCACGTAAGAGTCAATAATTGGTGCAATACTGGTGTACTCTTGTGTAACAGCGCAGACATCGTGTTTTAACCACCGGGTATTCCAACGATTAATAAAGCAGTAATAACTACGCCGTTATTTTTAAACAACTTATTATTGTCGTTTTCTTCCTCCAATCGCGCCGTTATAGGGCCCACACATGGTCGTGCGTCATACATAATATTCCCCAACAGAGATTGAATATTCCACGATCAAAGCGAATATTTCCCAAAACAACAATAAATATTTTATAACCACTTGCTTATTCGAAATATTTGCATATTTACCCATAACTATCCACATTAATCAAATTAACCCTTACTATTTCAAAATAATAAATAGAGGAAAATAAATTTCATTTATTAATAATTTGGGGTCTTACATGGACTTTATAATCTATTTGACTCTTCTAATGGATTGCTCGTTCCGCTGCAACTATGGTTGAAATTTTTTTATCATCTACCATATGTTCTAAATCTCTGATTTATTATTGATGAAGGCTATTGATAATTTAATTATCTTTAGTCATGATATTTTTACTGAGCTAGTTGTGCTCACCCTTTTGCTTTCACAATTCCTTTCAGTGTAATAAAAATGTAAATTTGGGACAAGCGGGGAATAATGAGGGAATAAACGGTGGTCTATAGATGTTGAGAGTGAGGTGAATTCAACTTTGAAAGGTGTTTTGTCACTATTATACAAGATGTTTAATGACATACAACCTCGAGTCATCATAAGACGTGGTTGTGCTCATCCACTTCTTTGAGTATATCTACCAAAGACTACCTATATGATCTTGGAGTCTATTTGAAATTTAACTCTCAATTAGAGGAGAGTAGAGATAATGATATGTCAAGAGAAAACTCACCTTTGGGAAGAATATGATAGTAATCTTCTCATTTTTCTTTAGGGTCTATTAGGTCAACCAAGGATAATTCTCTGGACATATGATATCTATCATAACCTGATTTATGGCCTCCCTCATGACGAAAGTTTCCTTGAGCACTTCCCAAAGATTCTAATTTTTAAAAGCAGGTTTTCGACTATACCTTTATGTAAGGTGTCATTGTGACGTCTTACTGATTGGTATATATTTGTATCAAACTCACAAAGATATGTGTTGTTGTATTTTGTACGACAATTGTTGTATTAAAGTTGTAGTTATTTTCTGTACTATGTATTTGGCGACTCAGAATGGGTTGGATGGAATGGACCTATTTTGGGGTTGTCACAGTAAAAATACATGTAAATATAATATTAGACTTAATCTCTTAATAGCCTATATAAGTTACGAAAATTTATATAGAAAATTATATTGGATAAAGCAATCTTCCTGAGATATTTTTTAAGTTCCCCAATTCATGCACCACCACCACCACTTTGCCTTACATTTTCCCCAGTTTATGGATTTTAGTTAACTAATAAGTTTCACCTTTTTGACATGACAATAAAGTTTTATTCATTTTCATTTATCAAAAGTAATAGAAAATAATCTACTTTAAAAGAAGCCTTTTTTTCCCACCCCATCAATTACACGTTTAGATGGGTAAAATTTCACTTAAAACTTTCTATTCTCCTAGTCAAGTTTTTCACTTGCAATTCATTGGTTTTATACTTTGGATCACTCTTGCTGGAACAGAGTACTACGTTTTCGTGGTGACGGAGCTTTATACATTTTCTATTAGACCCATTATGTAAAGTTGCCAAATGATAAACTTTTGATGAGGACCTATTGTCTTAATATATAATTTCTCTTATATAATATTTGATTGCTCTTCATTTTTGACATATTTCTTTCCTTAACATCGAACAGAATATATATTCTGGGTCACCCAAGTACTAAATTCAGGACCACCAATTTTATCTAATTTGCTTTACAAACCATTAAATGGCTTTTAGAATTGTTTAATTTACCTAATCCACATAGATTATAACATATCACATATGTAAATGTTACCTTGCCCACAATATTGAAATTTATTTTAGTTTTTACACAACAAGCCCAGGTTAGCTACATCACTACTAACCTGGCGACTTTGAAAATTTCCAATTTACAATCTACATATCCAATCAAACCTAAACTCTAGCATGTTATAGAAGGAATATCATATTATTCTTAAAAAATATAACTTAATAAATTAAAACATCTTAGACAAGTTTTACAGAGTCATGAAACTGCCTGTCACACTATTTTTAACCAAACTTTACTTCTTTTTTTTTTATAAACAGTTCTTAAAGTCGGTTCAACTTGCCCAACTTACTTGAGGTGTTTCATAAAACAGGTATAAATAATTTTTAAAAACCAATTTGGCTAAATCTTGGTATTTATACACGATAGCCTTTAAGAGGCCTTAAATCAAACACCTCATGTGCATTTTTTTTAAACATATCCCAAACATGTTTATACATGATTCTAACTAAAAATTTCCTGTCTTATCTCTCCATATGATTTGCATAAACCTCCTCAAACTAATTCATAGCCAAATCATAAACCAAGCATAACAATAACGAAACACAAGCACTAAATATCCAATTTTCTGAAAAATTAAAAACATCAATATTACCTTGCACCAATTGTAATTTGCTGAAATTCACTTTAATGATTAGCTTATACACTCCCTCCTGCTACTACTGTTGTTCGAATGCTTGTTGCAATTTCTTTGTTAACATCACCTATAATATCATCCTGGTTCACTTTTACCCCAACTCATAAAGAGTTTAGGGTTGTTCTCACATAATATCTATGAATACTTATATTTTTGAACGGATATAAATGAGAAGTTAAATAGTTTTATAAGGAGAGAGATCATAACGGTTAGAAGAAGAATGAGAAAGAGAAGGGACGAATGAAATGGAGATGAAGGCTAAGGTCAGCCTTCTATTATCAGACATGCTTAGTGCCTACCAAGTCCCTTAAATCCCTCCACCTCATGCTTATACTCATGACTCAACATAATACACTTGGTTTCAAATTCCCATTATTAGCATTATTAGCATCCTCAAAGCCTCGTTTCAATGATAAATGGTTAATAATGAATATTCATTATACCTTACATATACACTACCATTATATGTATACAAAATACATATAACACATCACACTCATTGCATTTTTATCAAACATATACATAATTTATTTTATGAATATCACTATATATGTTATGAATAAATACATAATTTAAAATATATACATCTCATAATAAGAATTTTAATTATTAAATTCTTATTTTTAATATTTTATAAAAATTTGGGTTGTAACATCCTTCCCCCCTTATAAGGATCCCGTCCTCGAAATCAACAAAACCTCCCTTGCTCAGTTTTCACCAAATCTCTTTTCAAAATTTATCGTTCAATATCTCTAACACATTACCTTAATATAGGTTTTATTTATTACCACTCCAACCATTCTTCACAATAAATTCTTGTAAGTTTTATTTCATAACCTTTACTTATACTCAATTATATTTGAGGATTACATATTCTTTGACCCGTTCATTATCTTTCTCTAATGATCATTATCATAAACACTCAGGATATTACTTTCATCCTTTCTTCTAAGAAGTTCGTCCTCAAAATTTTTTTTATTAATCTTCATTCATTCAATATATCAAAATAGATTTTATGTTAATCTCTATTCACTAGATTAAAGCGTTCTACAAATACTTCTTTCTAAGGGCTATTCTTCTCTCTACATTCTCCATCAAAATAATAAAAATCTTCCACAATTGCTCAATAATTGGGAAGCGATATAAATAACTCAGGAATTTAAAGATTCCAATAATGCTGAGTGGTCGCAAGACCTTGAACTTCTTTCTAGGTTAAATAGTGCTTCACCCCCGGTACTTCACATTAGAAACCGCATCGGTACTCTAGGTGGCCAGCCTATCGTACCCCTACATCGGGGCCAAGCGTAGTACATCATAACGACTATATGCATTACATTCAGAACTATTGTCTCCAATAACATGTCCCCTTTTATAGGGTTGTTCACCTCAGCTTCTTAACATCTAAATCCGCACCAAAACAATTTGGCTTGGCATAGTTTGACCAAAAACGCTCGAATTCCATAAACATCTTTCAATATTTGTCTAGCTGAATCAAGTAGCATAGACTTCTAGCAAAAATTTGAATATCAATCAATATATATATATATATCTTTAACCAACTCAAAAAAATATATTTTGTTTCGTTTAAGGAAACCAAAAATAAATAAATAAATCTTTTCATAATATCCTGATACTGTACCGTAGTAATGGTACGTTGAGGATTTTGTCATTATATGACGTCGTTATACTACATCATACCATAGTGGGTTGACGATCATACGATCACATCCAACACTAGGTTTAACTGCATTGATGACTTCCTCATTTGTCAAATTAACATCATATTTAGTGATGCCTTATTGACTACGGAAAAAGAAACAAAATATATTTTGATATTTTTAAATCATTTTTGTCTAGTCGAAACAATTAGCATAGACATACGAATAACGGTATTGTTTTTAAAACTCATTGGTTCCATCATTTGATTCAATGTTTTTCAAGAAAAATAAAAGTGTAAACATCAGCACAAAATCAATAAATTTCAAAAATCTAGAAAAGCTAAAAGATTTGGAAAACCTATGTCTCCACCAGCAACTCCACTTTCTATACTGATCCCTTGTTTAATAATTTTATCTATTCCTATAATCCTTAATTCTTCATTCACAACTTATATACACCCCAGTATAGTTCATCAAACTTACCACACTTCCCCTTCATCAAACTTGCACATTTTGGGGCTCGAAATATTACAGTATAATACCTTCATCTTTTCCTTCATTTTTAATTTAGTCCTACAAGTATTATAAAACTTGCACCACCTCCCCTAAAAGTACATCATGTGAATCAATAGTACAATCATATAAATCAATAGTTCTATACATATGAAAAAAATAATTACAGTATAGTACCTTCATCTATACCTCCATTTTTAATTTAGTCATGCAAGTATTATCAATCTTGCACCACCTCCCCTAATAGTACATGCATGTGAATCAATAGTACACACATGTGAACAAATAGTTATAAGCATGTGAATTAATAGAAATTAATGGCTCATTTATCCGATTAATTACCCGATTGGTCAATATAACCCCCATACATCAATTATTATCGAAATAGATGTCGATTTCCACTAACACTAATAATCCTAACACAATGGAAATATAAATTTCATCTATAAACAACACGAACTTATTCATCGTAAATATTATACTCACGATATTTAACAACAAGATCATTCACAGGAAAGAGGGGCCTTTTCGATAAGGATTTCTTCCTATTGGCGCTCAATTAGGTGACCAAACCCCTTTCCTCGACAGAACTTTCTAAACATCGTCAATATTACAAATAATAATATGAATAACTTTGTCGTCTTAATTATTGATTTAATAATATAAAATTTAATGCATATGATATTGTGACAATAATTGAATCAATATTTTAAGAGATATTATGCAGCAATTACTGTAACAATAATTGAGTATAAATGAGTGACTTCTCACGTAAGCTGTGACGCCCCCAAAATAGGTATACATCACCCATCTTGGGTCGCCAGAAAATACACTACTTACAACTTCATTTATATAACTGTCGTGCAAAATACGACGACAAGTATACTATGAGTTTTAATACAAATGTATGTAACTCTCATGGTGCCTCGACCACAACCTTACAATGGTACGTTACATAAAAGTACAGTCAAAAACTGTTTTAGAAATTAAAATCTTTGGGAAGTGCTCAAGGAAACCTTCGTACATAGGAGGCCATGAATCTAAGTTATGATAGAAATCATATGTCCAGAGAATTATCCTTGGTTGACCCAATAGACCCCAAAGAAAAACGAGAAGATTACTATCATGTTCCTTCCAATGGTGAGTCTTTTCTTGACATATATCTATCTCCACTGTCTCTAAGTGAAAATTATATTTTAAATAAACTCCATGATCATATAGGTAGTGCTCGTAGATATACTCAGCAAGTGGATGTGCACAACCTTGTCTTATGATAACACGAGGTTGAATGTCATTAGACATCTTGTATGATAGTGACAAAACACCCTTCCAAAGTTAGGTTTGCCTCACCCTATTCGGTTCACCAAAATTAAATATCAAATGATGTATACAATACGACACACTTATCTAAAGTTCTCAATAAAATTATTTCCATACTATTTAGGAGAACCTCAATGACTATAGACCACCGTTCTATTCCTGTTATCCCCGCTCGACCCAACTACACACTCTTATTACCGAAAGGAATTGTGAAGCAAAAGGGTGAGCACAACTAGCCGAAAGAAAGAATATCATAACTAAATATAATTAAATTATCAATAGCTTTTGTCAATAATAAATCAGAGATTTAGAACATATGGTAGATGATAAAACTTTTCAACCATAGTTGCAGCGGAACGAGCAATCCATTAAAGGAGTCAAATAGACCATCAGGTCTATTATCTTCTCCACGTTAAAAGTCCACCAATAATATTTTATCCCTATAACATCAATCAATAATTCATGTCTACAATCATATGAATAACTCATAATCATAATTGTGATTCTGAATTCCTTTTCGTACCCACGACAAAGATAATTTTCATCACCTATCTTCACCTAAAACATCAAAAATCATAGTTATACCAAATCACAATCCCTACTCATAATCATACGAATAAATTCATCTTTGCACTACGGCCAAAGATATTCATTAACAATTCATCTTTGCACTACTGGACCAAAGACATACAAGCCCGTATTTTAGAAGAGTCAAGTAGAGCATGATATCTACTATCTTCTACTTAATTTAAAAGTTTATTATCAATATTTTATCGCCGAGACTCGATTTTAATAAATAATTCACATCATCGAATCACCCCCATGACTACTCTGCCAAGGATATTCGTTGATATCACATCCATGAATTATCTATACACTACTGCCAAGGATATTCATTATTATCACATCCACGAATTAATATTTCATTGTTGAGATTCAGCTCAATAATTAATCCACATCATCAATTCATCCCTGCACTATAGGCCAGGGACATTCTTTTAGTATCACGACCACGAATTATCCATGCACTACGGGCCAAAGATAATCGTGTTTTCATCAATGGTCCTGATCATGCTATAAAATAATTTATCTTTGCACCCTTGGCCGAAGAGAATACATAGCCATAATCATACCAAAAATTGTCCATCAATGCACTACGGCCAATGAGGACTTTTTCCACATCATTTGTAATATTACGGTCATGATTATACCAAATAATCCTTGATAATAATCATACCAAGTCTATCTATGCACTACAGGCCACATATGACTTTCAACATAATATATACATGAGGATCATGACAACGATATAAAGAATCAATCAAATGAGATAAAGGATAAATATTAAACATTTAAAATATAAATTATCCAGGGTTCAAGAATATCCCAATGTTATCAATCACTTAATAATTTCATAATCTAATATCATTAATATTATAACAATATTTTAATTATTTCTTAAACTTATAAATAATTTATTTTAATTATTTACACTTTAGCAAATAATGCATTTAATCATTCAAAAATGTCATACTCATAAGATTTCATCACCAATGATCAAATCTCTTATCGAAAATCTGCATATACCCTATATAGGATTCCCAAGCCATAAAATCCTATTTACAAATTTTCAACTTCACATAACATATTTAACTCATATACTCATAACTAGTGCATTTTCATGAAAAATACCAAATCAGTCCCAAAAATATTTCTTTTCTGGGATTTAGCGGAATATAGTCCCATAATGAACATATATTTTTCTCAGAATTTTTAAAATTCATTTATTATTTTTCAAAAATCAATTTCTAATTAATTCCTTAAGAAATTAGCTACCTCAAGTTTAACTCCAGAAATTCCCAAATCTTGGCAGGATCTTACACATGTTAACGTGATCTTCCAGTTTAAATTTCATGGTCATCGGAGTTATAGAACTCCGGTTATAGCGTTTTTCGTCGGAAAAACCTAAATATTGAAATGGTCATAACTTGATCATTTTAAGTCGGAATGAGCTCATTTTTGGATAGGAGGTACTTTATACCATATAATTTCATGTCCCAAAAGGCCAGAATTTTTCTCACAAATTAAGTGGCCGAAAATACCCTTTTAAAATTTCTGGCAGTAGTTGTTTTCCCATTTTTAACTTTTTCGTGCTTTGCTAAAATCAGTCCACGCGAAAATCTACAACACCTTTTTCCAGTGATTCCACTTGGATAAGTTAGGAAACTCATACATCTAACTCTAGAACTTGACCACACTTCAAATTCAAAATATAATAGGAGATGTGGTCAATTGAATTTCATGTTTCATTTTCACCAAAATCTGATTTTTCAACCCTTTGTGATTTCTAAGAAACTTTCATGTTTTCAAATAATAACCAACATAACTCATCATAACATTTACTAATACTTCATATACCCATGATTTTTATCAGTCTAATGTTTTTATTATGACTCTCATCATAATCAATGTAACCAGATCATTTCCACAATTTAATAAGGAATGAATATAAAGGATCATTCACCATGCATGTGGTAATCCACATAGACAGGTTATTCCAACATAATAATAAAGAATGGAATAACAGAAGGATTCACTATGCATGCGATAGACTGCACAGACAGGTTATTCCCAATAGAATAATAAATAATGGAACTAGGTCGGCGTGAGCGCGCATGCACGAGGATATTAAGGCGAATAATAAATAAATAGCGGAACGGTCAAAGTAAATTAACTTGCAGGCATGATATTCTAATGTAATAATAAAGAATAGAATAATAAATGTAAATCACCATACATGTGGTACTTGGCATACAGGCGGTAATTCTAATGAGAATAAAAAATAACGGAACTGGTCAAAGTAAATGAAATTACACCAAGATGGATGTTCCAACAGAATAATAAAAAATGGAATAACAACAGAAATCACCATGCATGCGGTACTTCTCATAGATAGGTTATTCCAACAGAATAATAAGGAATGGAATAGAAGAATTTTACCAAGTATAGGGTAGTCCGCGTATACAGGTTATTCCAACAGAATAATAAAGAATGGAACAACATAAGTTCTCTTCATGAATACAAAAGAAATAATACCTCTTACCTTATAAAGAAGAGTACTCCGACGGTAGGGCGGGGATATACTTGAAGAAACTTGCACTACGCTCAAAGCTTTCTTAAATGCTAAAGAAATACGCTCAGGATTATAGAAGAAGAATTCTCTCTACAGTTTCTCTCTCTAGAGTTTTAGTGAATTCGTAAGAAATAATGAAGGAATGAGCTTTTATTTATGGAAGAATGGACTGAATAGTAACCAATCCATGAACGGTCAAGATTGATTTACTTTTAAACGGACGGTCCAGATTGGTTTATAATAAAATATAATATATTCTATTTATAATCTAATAAAATGAATAACTTTATAAAAGTATTCTATTTTATATAAAAAAAATTTACTATGCAAATACTATGCAGGCACTATGCATAATAAAATATAATATATTCTAATTATTGTCTAATAAAGCAGATAACTTTATAAAAGTATTACATTTTTATATAAAAAGATTTTACTATAGCTTTAATAAAGCGAATAACTTTATAAAAGTATTACATTTTTATATAAAAAACTTTTTGCATTTTATTACATTAATAATACTAATAAAACAAAACTTCATCATCACTTACTTTGAAAATTTTCAAATGTCACCCTTAACTTTAAACTTTTATCAATTTAACTATTCACCAAAATAGAAAAATTGAATACTTTTATTTCATAAAATTCGGGGTCTCACATAAGCATCAATAATTAATATCATGTGCTACTATGCAACCACACGTATAACTGTACTTTTACTACCGGGTAGTTCAACAGTTTAACGGTAAAACTTTCGCCGTTATTTTTATAAAAAGATATTTATGTCGTTTTCTAACTACGAAAATACTTTCGTTGTGGGGTCCACCAATGATTATGTCGTCGTACGAATATTCCCTATTAAAACGAATATTCCCCGACCAATCGAATATTCCTCGACACAACAAATATTTTATATCAACTTGCTTACTTTGCAAAATTTTCACATATCACCCTTAACTTTAACTCTTTCTCAATTTAACCATTTACTAAATAAAATAATAATTATAAGAAAATTGAATATTTTCATTTTAAAAAATTCGGGATCTCACAATCTCCCATCCTTATAAAATTTTGTCCTCGAAATTTACGTACCTGGTAGTTCGAAGAGATAAGAATATCTTGCTTTCTTTTCGGATTGTACCTTCCCGGTTATTTCCTCCAGATCATGATTTTCCCATTGCTCATATCTCCGTATTTGGATATAATTCTAGAATATATCTTCAAAACAAAGGTTAATTGACATATCACAATTTGTCAACTTATCAAGTAAACAATTTCAAACTTAGGTAAGTTACACCTTTAGCAAGTATATTACTAAATCTCTCACCTCCTAGTTCTAGATTCATATCTCCGCCAGCAACCATATCCCTAAGCTCTGATACCATTTGTGACGCCCCCAAAATAGGTCCACACGACCCATTCTGAGTCGTCAGATATCACACTACATAAATCAAATACAAACTTCATTTATACAACTGTTGAACTATCGTGTAGAGTAAGACAACACATAAGCTGTCAATTTTAATATAAATATATGTAACCCTCATGGTGCCTCGACCAAAATATCTTATAATGGTACTTTACATAAAACTACAGTCAATAACTATTTTAGAAATTAAAATCTTTGGAAAATACTTAAGGAAACATTCGTACATGGGAAGCCATACATCTAAGTTATGATAGATATCATATGACTCGAGAATTATCATTGGTTGACCCAATAGTCCCCAAAGAAAAATGAGAAGATTAATGTCATGTTCTTTCCAATGGTGAGTCTTCTCTTGACATATAATTATCTCCATTGTCTCCAATTGAAAATTATAATTCAACCAAACTCCAAGAATATATAGGTAGTGCTCATAGATATAATCAGCAAGTGCATGTACACAATCATGTCTTATGATAACACGAATTCATCTGTCATTAGACATCTTATATGATAGTGGCAAAACACCCTTCCAAAGTTGGGTTCACCTCACCCTATTCGGTTCACCAAAATCAACGGTTAAAATGACGTATAAAATACGACACACTTATCTAAAATTCTTAATAAAATTATTTTCATACTGTTTTAGGGGAAACCTCAACAGCTATAGACTATGGTTCTATTTCCCTGTTATCCCCGCTCGACTCAGCTACATTCTTATTACCTGAAAATAAAAGGGTGAGCACAACTAGCTCAGTAAAGAATATCATGACTATGACAAGAGATAATTAAATTATCAATAGAATTTGTCACTAATAAATCTCCATTCTCTTAGGCTAGGTTTTCATCGTAACTTCTCCTAAGTCGGCACTCTTTCACGTTACCAAGCCCCTCTCGCCGGCGTCCAGCCCGCCCTCGCCGCCTCCAGAGTCACTCTTCCACGTTACCATCGACGTCTCCTACTTTCCCGACCTCGCCGCCCCCTACACGAGGCCCGATCAGTACCTCCAGTTACGATTCAAACCCTAACTGGTCCAATCGTCCCCCGAAGGAGACGATTTTGCTCGACTGGGCGTCGATGACGGGCGATGTGCCAGATAAGCATGCGTTTCTGCCGGCGAATTTGATTTCTAAAGGAACCCTAGATTTGTTGAGTGGACAGACAACCGGCGGCGACTCCAGGCTCTCGATGAAAAATGTATGCTTTCTGTTCTGCCTTAGTATTCGTCATTCCGTTAATTTGACATTCACTTCGTCTCTATTTATTTAGTTATTTATTTATGAATATTAGTATCTGTTATTCCGTTAATTTAAGATTTCATGCATCTGAGAATAGGTTTTTGGGGGTTAAATAGCCAAAAAGTTGCAATTTTTACTTTGGTTGGAAGCATACTGAATAACGAATGTGCTATCATTGCTAGTTTACTATTATTCTGTAAGATAAACCTCTAAATTTTCAACTTGGTTTCAGATGCTTTGAGACATCATCGAGGAAATATATCATTCCTTTTTATATGTGCCGTTGGTCTTCTGTTCTCATTTATTTTTATGTGATTCCACAAGTCTTCAGATATTTGTAATGCCGAGGGAGGCCTACCTTTAAGTATTTGTCAGCACATTTCAACTTGGTTTCTTGTATAAAATATTGTTTATAGTATATTTTACGTTATTTTACGTTCAATAACAAACTAATGTGGCCTTTGTTTGTTTTGGTATCTTCTCTAATTACAAGTGTAGTCCTCTGATCAACTTCAACATTGAGGGAAATCTATTAGCTGTATCTTGGGCTTGTTTGGTTATTATGCTTGATGTTCCCCCTAAATGTGTGGTTTATTGTCATTAGGTGGTTGCCTTGGTGGATTTTGATGCTGAACTGAAAAGGGTTAGAACTTTATGGCTTTATCAGTGGTCCGTTTTAGTTGATTTTAGCATTATACTTTTTTTTTTGGTGTGTAAATTAACTTTATTGAAAGAAAAATATGTTCAGGCAGAGAATGGGAAGAAATAAACTGAAGTCTTTCTAGTGCACATTCGCAGGTAAGTACAGGATATATAAACTTGGTGTTATTGTTATAAGATCAGTAAAAAACATAGGATATTGATGAAATTTGGTTTGAAAGGCTTCTTACTTGCAAATGAGACAACGCATTAACTGTTTACTGTTTGGTCCTTACAAATTTGGTCCTTGAAATTTGATGAAATTTAGCATAGGCTTCTTCCTTGCAAATGAGTCCTTGATAAAACACATTAACAAGGACCCTGAAGGTTATGGTGAGAATCATAATAAATTATGATACGGAGTCTATGCCAATATTTCTATTGTACTGTTTATATGATTTCATTCATGAATAATGGCACTGTAACAGTTCCAATATCTTTTATTGCATCTACTAAGAAGATCAAGTCCCTCATCAGCAATAACCAATTGCTTGCCCATGCTTTACGCTCCTCTACAAAGCTTGTGAGTTCTTTGATTCATATGTTGTAGTATTTTCCTAGAGCTAAGACAAACAAAGATAAATGATTGGCTAACCTTTGAAGTCTGATTTGATTTTTTTTCCTGTAGGTTGTAAGCACTGATGGAAAAAAGGTTAAACGGAAACACCCTTTCACTGAAAAAGACAAAGAACAGTTCAAATATTACATACATCTTTATCTCTGAAGTAGCAAGAAGACTGGTCCAAGAAGTTCTAATAGCTCGTTTTCTTTTTCCCTTCTTTTTGACGTTCTTATTGTACAACCTCTTCTGTCTTCTTTTCTTGGGAAGCTCCATGCACTCGTGGAGTATGAGACTGCTGAAGTAGCAGAGAAAGCAGTATGTTACAATTCGGAATCCTAAATTCTAAATCTTCTCTTCCTTTTTATGCTTTTTTGCCCTTTGCCAATATATTAATGCACCAGCACTGAGAGTTGTTTAACTTCAACAGATTGACAAGTTAAATGATGAAAGGAACTGGAGAAAGGGCCTCAGAGTAACATTGACAAGTTACATGTACTATGTTGAATTCTGAAATGCTCTTTACTGTTTCTGTTGACACCTGCATGTTGTTGGCTGAGGTTATTTCTTTTATTGACTTTTAAATGAGAATATCTTAGGTTCGATTTCTGTAGCCTCTTTGATTTTGCACAAGTTACTCCTATATACAGTAAACTTCTTAACTTCTCTCAGTTTTAGCTCGTGTCCAGTTAGCTTTCCTGATAGTCATTATGATTGGTGATTGGTATACCAGAAACCATACGGTTGGTAATGACAATTGTTGTAAAATCTTGTGGCATATTGAATAGGAGTTTGGATTTTGTTTGTAGAATCTAATGTGTAGCTATTGAATAATAGGCGCTGAGGGCAGCCCTTGATTCGGGGAAGGACCTTGGAATGCCAGATGGAGTTCTGCTTAATGGGAAGGGAACTTATCAGTATAATTCAACTCTTGTCCCTGATGGCATTAACTATGAAACAATTAAGGTTGATCCAGGTAATATACAAGTTTTCCTCTATCTAATACATGTTTGGGAGCATTGAACTCTGAATTTTAAACTTCTTTCAAGTATGCTAATATAAAGACCAGACCTTAGAATTTAAACCAACTTGGATTAGCAAGCTATGTTGCAGCAGGAATTTCATATCTAATAATTTCTCGGTCTTGCTTCTTTTCATTTTACATCTTAAGCATCTGTCATTTTTACTGCTGGTGCTGTGATGTGCTGCAGGTAAAACTTATCGAGTTCGTGTACACAATGTTGGGGTATCAACTTGTTTGAACTTCCGTATTCAGAACCACAATCTGCTCCTGGCAGAGATTGAGGGATATTATGTATCGCAACAAAACTATACCTGAAGTTGATTTGATTTGTTTTGGAGATGAGCAATAACATAGGAAATGATTAAACATAAGTTATCTCCTAATTACTACTAAAAGAGTGAAATCTGTACTGGCTTTAGAGATGTTAAAATCATATTCATTTATTGGTATATATTTTGTGGATGTCGTAATTTGAAATTGTAAACGAATGGTATTATTGGGATGTATTTTGAATTGTTAATACATTTTGGCTTTAAATTTAAATGAGAATTTAGATCTTTTATCTATATATCATGACATTAGCATATTGCAGGTGCATTGGTAATATAGGTGAATCACAATTTTTTTTTTCTTTTTTTTCTTTATCTACAGCATTTTAAAAATGTTGTATAAATTGGTTAAAAACGTTGTCTGATATATTAAACTACAACGTTTTTAACCAAAAAATAGTGGAATTATACCTTCTACAACGTTTTTAAGCATCTGTTAATTTTTTGAAAATAAATCTACAACATTTTTTCCCTAAAAAACGTTGTGTATTGTGCTTAACTTCTAAGCGTTTAAAAGCGTTGTGTAAAGGTGTCAAATAGACAACACCCTTAACCACAACGCTTTTTCCCGATGTAAATCACAACGCGTTTTTTTTCGTTGTTCATTTTCTTTATTTTGTAGTAGTGAATTAAAAAAAAGCTAAGGATAAATTTTAAAGACTTTAATAATTTAATTTATCCATAATTTAATATCTAAATTGTCAACATAATATTGCTTTGTGGAATAAAATTCAATAATGATATTGTATCAAAAATATTTTGGACCGAAAAGAAATTAATTTTTGTCATGAATAATGCTCCGGGTGAATAGTACCCGAGTGAATAGTAATCCGTGAATAGTAATTCATGAATAGTACTTCGAGAATAGTACTTTATGAATAGTATCCCATAAATAGTACTTTGTGAATAGTAACTCGTGAATTGTAACTCGTATTCGTAAATAGTACCGTATATGTGAATAGTGCCATATACGTGAATAGTACCAATAAATAGTACTTCGTGAATAGTACTCATAAAAGAAAAATACAAAAGAAAATAATATTCCATGATGAGTACAAAAGAAATGATATCTCATACGAGTATAATAGAATATACGAAACTGTAAATAGATTTTCACCTACAAAGCGGTAATCCACGTAGACAGATCATTTCCACAATTTAATAAAGAATGAATCTGGTCATTCATTCACCATGCATGCGGTAGTTCGCGTAGACAGGTTATTCCAACAGAATAATAATAAATGGAATAACAGAAGGATTTCACCATGCATGCGGTAGTCCGTGTAGACAGGTTATTATAAGAGAATATTAAAGAATGGAATAACAGATGAATTTCACCATGTATACGGTAGTCCGCGTAGACAGGTTATTCCAACAGAATAATAAAGAATGGAGTAACAACCCTTACGAGTATTGAAAGAAAATAATATCTCTTCAGAATATGAAATAAATAATACCCCTTACCTTAGTAGAAGACTGGATACTGCAATAGTGAAGTAGCATATTTCTCTTCTTCTTTCTCTCTATAGCTTCTCTCTCTATAATTGCTCTTGTGAGACTTAGTGAATTGGTGAGACTGAAGGAAGAATGAACTTCTATTTATAGAAAAATATAGTTTCGATAATTGCACGTTTTGGGGCTCGAAACATTACAGTATAATACCTTCATCTTTTTCTTCATTTTTAATTTAGTCCTGCAAGTATTATCAAACTTGCACCACCTCCCCTAATAGTACATCATGTGAATCAATAGTACAATCATGTGACTCAATAGTTTTATACATGTGAAAAAATTAATTACAGTATAGTACCTTCATCTATACCTCTATTTTTAATTTAGTCATGCAAGTATTATCAATCTTGCACAACCTCCCCTGATAGTACATGCACGTGAATCAATAGTACACACATGTGAATAAATAGTTATAAGCATGTAAATTAATAGCAATTAATTGCTTATTTATCCGATTAATTACCCGATTGGTCAATATAACCTCCAGACATCAATTATTATCGAAATAGATGTCGATTTTCACTAACACTAATAATCCCAACACAATGGAAATATCAATTTCATTTATAATCAACATGAACTTATTCATCATAAATATTATACTCACAATATTTAACAACCAGATCATTCTCAGGAAAGAGGTGGCTTTCCGATAAGGATTTCTTCCTATTGGCGCGCAATTAGGTGACCAAACCCCTTTCCTCGATAGAACTTTCTAGACATCGTCAATATTACAAATAATAATATGAATAACTTTTTCGTCTCAATTATTGATTTAATAATATAAAATATTGTGTAGATGATATTGTAATAATAATTGAATCAATAATATGAGAGATATTATGCAGTAATTACTATAGCAATAATTGAGTATAACTGAGTGACTTCTCATGTAAGCATCAATAATTAATATCGTGTGCTACTATGCAACTACACGTATTACTGTACTTTTACTACCAGGTAGTTCAACAGTTTAACGGTAAAATTTTTGCCGTTATTTTTATAAAAGATATTTTTGTCATTTTCTAATTACGACAATACTTCTATTGTGGGGTCCACCAATGATTATATCGTCGTACGAATATTCCCTGTTAAAACGAATATTTCCCCACACAACGAATATTTTAAATCAACTTACTTACTTTGCAAAATTTTCACATATCACCCTTAACTTTTACCCTTTCTCAATTTAACAATTTACTAAATAAAATAATAATTATAAGAAAATTGAATATTTTCATTTCAAAAAATTTGGGATATCACATCTGTAGACACTCGAAATTTTCTGCCTACCTGTTACTAACATTGCAAGAAGTGCGGAATCTTCTTTCAGAGATAACCCTGTAAAATAGCTCAGCTAAATCCTGGAAATACCACCGAAAGTGCAGTTTCAACCTCAGAAAATACACCGGGAGTATCATTTCCCACCTCAGAGATAACTCCGGGGAAAGCAGTGCAAATACTAGAAATTCCACCAGAGAAGGTCGATTCATCTCGAAGATAACCCCGAGATGTTCAGTCTCAGTCCCGGAAACAACACCGGGAAAGACAATGTTAACCTTGGAGATAACCCCAAGGAGTGCAGTTGTAGTTCCGGAGATAACCCCGGAGATGCTCGTTTCAACCCATATAGTCAGCTTCAACCTCGGGACTCACACCGAGGCACTGAACCCCCAAACCTAGAGATAACCCTAGGAGGACAGGCACACCTCAGAGAAAACCCTGAGGGAATTCATCACTTGCAGCAGCCCAATCTCAGAGATAACCCTGAGCAACATCTGCTTTATCATCCAAAATTGGAGATAACCCTGGTGAAGGAGAAAATTTTCAAATTGCCACCTCAACCCCACATGGCGCCATCTCAACAAACATCTTAACATACATTATACACAACAATATCCCACAAGAACCAAGGAGTTGCAATCCCGAGTGACCACTACGCAAGGCAGAACATCGGATAAAATTTGAAGCTTGAAGACATAGGACATGGTTCCATCTTCCTGACTTCATACAACCTCTAATCCCATGTCATTGCGTAGCTCTCGACAACGGTAGTCCAAAACAGGTTTTATACACTTCAATCGGATGCTCGGATTGAAGTTTTGCAAGTTTGAGCAGACATCACGTTGCGCGTGTGCACATACTTCGAGACGGCCGAGGACCATGAGTTCTGGGGCACCCCAACCCACCAGCAGTGCATCTGCAGCCACCAGTAGGGTACACTGCATGCTCCCCCTCTATAAATAGAGGGCTTGGGGTGGCCATATTTTAAGAGAAAACGGCGATGAAGCCCTGTTCAATTTGCTCTGTACACACCCTAAATTGAGTGATTTCTCATTTTAAACACTTGTGAGCTCACATATAGCTATTTTTTTTTACCAGCGAGAGCCGAGTGTTCATCCACTTAAAGCTATAGAAGTCTTCTTGGTCGTCCACTGTAAGCCTTCTTACACACTTTAAAGCCTTTCTCTTCATCTTTGCACACACTCTTTTTCACGTTGAGAGTCATGTTGTGTGTGTATGCCCGGACTTCGGTCCGTAGTTTTCATTTCTATTTGTGTATATATATATATATATATATTTATATTTATATTTATATATATATATATATTTATATATATGGACTAACATTATCGAGTTATGCCTCGATTGAGCCTGGACTCACGTCCGTAGTGTTTATTTGCTTATACATTGTTCGATGAGCCTGGATTTTATATCAGGAGACATTTATTTGCTTATATATATATATATATATATATATATATATATATATATATATATATAAATTGTGGGACTACGTTTGATGAGCTTGGATTTTACGTCCGATGCATTTACTACTTTTATATATATATATATAGCGACAAATCATTTGATATGATAAACCGAAATGGGATCGATATATATCCCATGCGTTTTATTATATATATATATATATATATATATATATATATATATATATACATTTCATCGAGCTCGAGAGTTTACTTCATTGGCCTTTTCTTTTATTTACATTACATCACTTTGGAGTTTACTTCGTGGCGGTTGATCATTTTTACTAGCTTATTTACATTTAGTCCCACCTAGAGTTTACTTCGTGGAGGTTGATCATATTTTTTGCTTTATTTACATTTCTGATCCCCCATGGAGATCCTTCGTGGTGGTTGATCATGTCTCTCTCTCTATATATATTTATTGCTTTTATATATTTACGTTTCCGATCCCCCATGGAGGTGCTTCTTGGTGGTTGATCATGTCTCTATATATATTCACCACTTTTATATATTTACATTTTCGATCCCACATGAATGTGCTTCATGGTGGTTGATCATGTTTGTATATATATATTTACAGCTTTTATATATATATAACTTCTTACTGCTTTTATATAAACTGCGACATCATGTGAGCCTAGGAATCATGTGGTCACTGATTCAGTCTACTGAATCTAGATTCGGTTCCCGTGATGGACATTTTCAGCTGTAAGCAGCTTGTAAATTATTCACGGTGTTTGAATTTCCTTAGATGACTTTCATGCCAATGAGGAGTTCGGCACTGCTATATAATATTTTCTCAAAGATGCTTCGCATCTCGAAAATAAAATACACCGAGCCGAACATCTAATAAAATGGAAGTATTAAAAGCCTCAATTACTATTGAGCACAGGGTTTAAAAAACCTCTTTCATAAAACATCATTGCCATATCTTGTTTAAAACTGGATTTTTCATATAAATACAAACCCTTTTTATATAGGTGCGAACGAGGCCTCGCACTACTTCCAAATAAAAACACATTGACCCACACAGACACACACACATTCATATAATAGTTTATTGAAAAGTGGCGGTCACCGTGGTAACACGGATGTCGGGTGGTTCCTAACTCCTTCCCTCCGCATAATCAAGCCCCCGAATCCAAATGAATCTCGGTTTCACAGACCCGTTTAGCAAACCTTTTCTCAGTTGCATTGGTGCAACCAGTTAAAAACACTAACTGGCGACTCTTATAGTCAAATCGTCGACATATATATCGGACCTTTTTCACTTATTTTTTCAAACAAATCTCACCTAACATGAGAATACCAAAGAACAAAAAAAGAAAAGGGACAAATAAAAATCCCGACATCGATAGGGTCTTCCAGCGACTTAGAAAGGTTACGACGCCATTTGGGTGATTGTCGATCGATTGACGAAGTCAACACACTTTTTTCCAATCAAGATTAGATTTAACCTAGATCGGTTGGCAAAACTATACATGAAGGAAATTGTTTCAAGACACGGTGTACTGGTGTCAATTGTATCAGACAGAGATCCAAGTTTCACATCTAATTTCTGGAAACGACTACAAGAGTGCTTGGGAACACAGTTGAGAATGAGCACAACGTACCATCCTCAAACTAACAGATAGAGTGAGAGAACCATCCAAACACTAGAAGATATGCTCAAATCATGTATTATGGATTTCAAAGGAAGTTGGGATGACCATCTACCATTGGTGGAATTTGCCTATAATAATAGTTATCACGCGAGTATTGGCATGCCGCCTTACGAAGTGTTATACGGCAGGAAATGCAGAACTCCGTTATGCTGGGACGAGGTAGGTGAACGTCAGCTATTGGGTCTAGAGTTGGTACAAAAAACTGTCGAGATCATCAAGGTGATTCAAGAAAGATTGATAGCTGCACAGGATAGACAGAAGAAATATAGCGATCAACACCGACAAAATCGAGAATTCGATGTCGGTAGCTTTGTTTTCCTGAAAGTGTCTCCCTAGAAGGGGAAAATTCAGTTTGGCAAAAAGGGGAAAATTAAGCCCTAGGTTTATAGGACCTTTTGAAGTGCTTTGACGAGTTGGTGAAGTGGCGTACGAGGTAGCTTTACCTCTGGAATTGGAGCATATTTATAACATTTTCCATGTCTCGGTATTGAAGCCATATAAGCCTGATTATAAGCATGTCATAGAATATAAGCTATTACAGTTTTAGAAAGACTTTCATATGAAGAGGTTCCTGTTCAAATTATCGACAGGAAAGAGCAAGTACTAAGGAATAAAGTGATACCTTCTATTGAGGTAATCTGGAGAAACCACAATGCTGACGAAGCTACGTGGGAACTAGAAGATATTATGATAAAAAATTATCCTCAGTAACTTGCTTATTCTTGTATAGCGATTCTGGGGACAAAATTATTTTAAGGAGGGGAGAATGTAACGAATAAATTTATCAAGTCGTGATTCTGGGGACAAAATCCTTTTAAAGAGGGAATGATGTAACGATCGAGAAATTTGTAATTTAAATATTGATTGAATTAAATAAATATTTTGAATAATTTATTTATTGAGAAAAATAAATAATTGATGGAATTGTGATGCAAGAATTTAGTAACTAAATTCATTAATGTTAATTAAATTAAAATAATGTCAATCTTGTTATTTGAAGATTTGAATAATGGTAATTTTATTATTTAAAGATTTAATTTAATGAAATAATTAAATTAAAAGAATTATTTAATATTTAAGAAAATAAGTAAATTAAATAAAGTGATATTTAAGTCTAATTTAATAATTAAATTAGATATATAAATATTTATTTATCATAAGTATAATTATAATAAAAAAATTATAATTATTATAATTATAATTGTAAGTTATGTAAATTGGTTACATGTGTGACAAATAAAAACATATAAAAAAAATATTATGAAAATAATCTAGTAGGGGGGAGATTTGTGTAATCCAAACAAAGCCTTGTGGCTTTTGGTTAATGTAACAGCCAAAGACGTTTGGCTTAATAAACTGATAACCACGATTATCAGTGTTTAAGCGCTCAGTTGGGGTTATTTCACATATTTTTTTTCTAAGGCTAACTAAGAACAGAGAGTTTGGAGAGAACGAGAGAGGAAACACAGTGGTTTTGAATTCTCTGAGATTGTCAAGAGAAAGGAGATGTATTTCTAAACCTTGTCACCATCTTTTGCTAGCAAACAATCAAAGGATTAAAGGTATAAATTGCTTCTAATATTGTTTGTTTTGATTTCTTAGTGATTATCCACTATAAATTGATAGTTATGTTGGATTGATATATATACATGTATGTATGATTTATAATCTTTTAATCATCATATATGAGTGCTATTTGATGATCAAATTCGTGAGAATTGGCTTTGCAAGAGGAGAATTAGAATAATAGTGTATGTTCATATAATATGGCTTGTTTATGCACAAAATTTGATGTCCAATATTTGGTATAATCTGTAAATTGATGTTAGATTTTGTTAGTACATCAAAAAATGAAAACAACGTAATTTGAATCATGTCAATTGGTTAAGAAACGATGTTGTGGTAATCAAATTCGCTAAAAGTATTAAAAATGAAGAAATTGAAGAAAAAAAATGGGGTTTTGATCCTTAAAAGTTAATTATATGTAATGTTTATGTTGTTAGAATGATGAATTGCATGCTTATTGGTGTTATTACGAAGCTTCAGTTTTTAGGCTTTGTGAATTAATGTGGAAATTTGGAGAAATTGGGTGTCTTTGTGAAATAAAGTCGCAATTTGCATTTACGTCCACGTCGCAATGTGCAATTACCATAAGTACCATAGGCACAAACAACGCAAAATTGCTGCAACCAGAAGGCCTTCTACGTTTTTGCACCAGTGCATGTAACAATCCAGAATTTTAATGATAATTTTTAAATATTTATTGAGTTATATAAATATTTAATGGATGTGGTTATTGTTGAATAAATATTAATTTGATTTGACTTGATTGGTTAATTATTTGTTAAGTAAATAATTTAGGAGCTAAGAAAATTAATTGTTATGAGATAATATTCTAATTTAATTTAATAATTAAGTTAGAGAGTTTATAATGATTAAATAAATTATTATATTTTAATTTATAATTAAAATGATGTGTTAGTTGATTAAATAAAATTATAATTATAAAGAAAATTATAATTATGTTGTATTGATTTATGTGTTAAATTAATTTAATAAATTATTATTAGAATTAATTAAATTGAATATTAAAATTTAATTAATTAAAGTGTGACCATAAATTATATTATAAAGGAGTTACTAAAATAAGTTAAGGGAGGTTAATTCAGTTTTTGCCAAACAAGACTTAATGAATGTTAAGTCTTTAAATTAAATTTGTTTTACCAAACAAGGTGTAAGATTTAATGGGTTAATTTTTAGTTAGTTAGCCAAACAATCCTTATGGCTTTTGAGTTGTAAAAAAAAACTGATGTAAGTTAAAGTTATAATTATATTATATGCTTAATACATATATTATATCTTATACGTTATATTTGGTTTAGTACATAAGTTAGAGTTAGGAAGAAAGAACTCAGAAGAAGAAAAAGAAGAGAAGAAGAAATGTTAGAGAATTTGAGAGAGAAATTGGAGAAAAGAAGCTTGAGAATCAAAGAAAAGTTATCATCTTTTAGAAAACAAGGTATCATCTTACTTTTTTTTTAAGTTTCTTTAAAGTTTTAGTTTTTCTCTTCCAAAATTCTTTGTAAAATCTTTGAAGAGGTTGAATTATTTGTTATATATAGTTTTATATGATAAATTAGTTATTGTGAAACTGTTTTCATAAGATTATATATGAGTATAGTCAATGAATTCATGTTATGTATGTAATTTATGGAGAAAACCATATTACAGTGAGTTTATATGAATATATGTGAATATGGCTTAGTTTAAAGTAAAATTAAGGTTTTATTTAGTTGTTTAATTTATAAATTGACTATTGAATTTGAAAGAGGATGAATAATCATAAGCATAGTATGTTGAATTAATTATTTTGGTTGAAAAACAAAATCACAGTGATGATTTTCACTGAAACTTTCAAAAAGTGAAGTTTTAGCAAAATAATAAAAATTAATTGTTTTAATTTGGATGTTTATGTTGTTTAGATGGCTAGAAACGCGTTAGAAAACATTAGATTATGTTTCTGTAAACCTATTACACCTTAGATATGTTGGTATGGTTGTTAGAAAGGAGTTTAGAGGCCTAATTTGGCTTTCCATAGTGTTACAGAGCATAAAATCGCAAAACGCAGAAGGGACCCCGCCAAAGCGGGCCTCCTCGGTCACAAAACCCCCCTTGATTGGGGTGGGGAAATGGGGTAGTCTTCTAAGCCAATTTTGGAAAGAAAAAAAACTGACAGAACATAGTTTACTAAAATGCGCATAACTTCTTCATACGAACTCCGATTGATGCGATTAAAGATGATTCGGAACGAGGACGAATAGGCCTATAACTTTTATTCTCTAAGGTTTTCAATTTGAAATCATTATAAAGGGTCAAAATGGCCATCTTTAGGACTGTTGTGTATTTGGAGGCAATCGGAGGGCGTCGGGATGCGCGAATGCAATTGCAATCCTTTGTGTATTAGTATAACCTAATGATAACATGTTAGACATGCAATAGGATGTTGTATCAAGTTGTTAATGTGTATGTGATGCAATGACATGATCACTTAAGTAGTTGTAATAAAGCTAAAAAGTAATGTTCATGAAAAGATGTGATGTTGTTTAAACTTAAACTTAGTTAGTAGCTATACTAAAAGTAAGAAAGTAACTCATGAAGGTAATGTTAGTGTAACTAATGTGTATTGTCAATACATATGGTATGTGTAGGATTTTTGGTAAACATGAGTAGTGATTATTTAACCTACGCACGAGGCAAGTTTTCTAACTCTACATTTACGTTGAGCAAGTTTCTAAACTTAATTTTTTTTACATTGAGCAAGATCTCTAATTCTACTTTTACAATTGAGCAAGTTTCTTGTATCTAGTTGCTTATGATTTCTAAATCCAATTTTTTTTATTGAACAAGTTATTATTGTCTTTAACTTGTTATCTAGCATACAAGTTTACATATTATGATATACTAATGTTTAACAAGTTTTATCGTTTAAATTACTATTTGTTATGAATGCTTAGTACTCAGTTCTAAATAACCTTGGCTTAATATTGTTCAAGCAAGGCACGTTATGATTATTCAATGTTTATGCTATTAGTTTATTCCTAAAGCATGATCCTAATTTACCATGTCGATTCAGTTATAATTATTCCAGAGCATGACGTTATCAATATTTTATTCAACTAGTCCTTAGTTGATGACCGTTGAATTCTAAATTACCCTTGAAGTGTATCCAAACCAAACTTACTTTGGTGCGGACTTGTACTCTAAATATTGAGATGAACAACCCTATTATCAGGGGATAATTTATGCTTAGCGTTGAAATGTTTGTGCACAATACATTGTACAAAAGGGCTTATCCCCCTAAGTACGAGGAGTCCTTATAGTCTTATGACTGTTAAAGTTGAAGTTGAAAGATTACTTACAACTGTGGACATAGTTCGTGGTCTTATGACCCTCAGATATATATTCCATTTTTTGATTCCAGTCTTTGGTTATCATTGATAGAGTACTATTCGGTTTTGATGAGCCTACTCATTGGCAGTTGTTATTATCATGTTGATTCATTGCTATATCTAGTGAGCAATTGTTTTGCTCACTCTTGCATATATATATATATATACACACTTTTTGCAGCTAAAGTTGAGAAGGTCGACGAACCTATAACTAGCAAAGGTAAGGGAAAAATGTACAAGTGATGAAGACTTGTAATTTTATTTTATTGTTATAATGATAGACTTTTATTTAATGATGTGATGTAATAATTCATTTCCGCACTTGTATAATGTTTAAGGTTAGAGAACCTGGGATGTTTTTGGATTTAATGATATAACCCTATTTAAAGGGAGGATTTATGGTTTAAATATTATTTTATTTGGGTAGATAGTATGAATGTATGGATAGTGAACACCAAATCTTGAGGGAATGAAGTACCTAGATTTGGGGTGTCACAAGTTGGTATCAAAGCTTTAGGTTATGAACCTTAGGTGGGGAAAAGCCTTAGGAAGTAACCTTTGAAAAGATAGTGGTGATAAAATCTTATCGAGTTTTAAGGAAGAAATAATAAAACACTTATGTGCTTATGTGATTGCAACTTATGTGCTCGTGAATGTCTAATAGTAATGATTAATAATTAAAAACTTAAAATTTGGTTGACAGGATGGCTAATGTAGGAGTATCCAGTCAGGCTAGGGAGGAAAGATCCCAGATGTCTAGAGAGGAGGAGCCTCAAGATATTCAGGTGGTGTGGGAACAACTACTTCCATGGGAAGCAACTCCGTTGGTCACAGTAGTTGAGCAGGAGAGAATACCTGATGAGGATGATGAGATAGAGACGGATGAGGAAGACCCTGTTGAGCTACCACAGTCGAATGAGGAGGACGAGGAGGAAGAGATTCAACTTATTTCGATTACCGCCCGTATGTACAACGAGGTGTATGACAGTAATGTGGATCTTTAGGATACCATCGAGGAGTTGCAAGAGATAGTAGCTGAATAACAGACCTCGATGGCACAGAAGGACGACGAGATCCAGGATCGAGAGGAACGTCTGAATAACGTTGAAGAGAAGCTGGTTCACACTGAAGGAGAGAACGAGCGAATGATATTAGAGATTGCAGAGTTGAAGAACAAGTTTAAAGAAGAAGCTACGAAGAGGGAACGAGCCGAAGACGCGTACGAGGAAGCTTATCAACGAGCTGGAATAGCAAAGAGAGACGCACCATCAAAGAGGATGAAGATGGAAGAGATGAATAACATATTCAACATCGTGATCAATCGAGCTCAAGATCGGGTCATGTGTTATCCAATTCAGTTCGAGGCGCTGCCATCGTACATTTTAGATCGCCGAACAATTACCCGAATTATGGAGGAATAACGTCGTACGGCTACACAGTATCTCAGTAGGACATTGTAGGGAATGTACCTGATATGCGGTTAATGATATAATAAATAAAATGTAAATCCTGGGTATTATATAACTAATGGGATAGATGATGATGAAGTAATCCTGCAACTTTTGTACTTCAGGAAAGTAATGTAAATAGCAGTGATGATATTGTTCTTATGTTTTCAAAAAGATTATGAATGAATAAAATTTATTATTTTATTTAATTCTAGAGTGTTATGTGATATGTGATTATTCCTTTTATGGGCGCAAGTTAAGTAGAAATTATTTAAAAGAGTTGAGTGATAATCTAATGAGTGTATTTTTTTTAACAGAAAATGCATCCAAGACGTCAACCACCCCGACAGAGAACCACTGAAGGAATCAAGAACAATAATGCTAAAGTTAACCCCGTTCTCAGAATCAAGGTACAACATTTAAGGATTTCAAGGCGGTTAGACCACCAAAATTTCGTGGGTCCGTGAATCCAGTTGAGGCACAGACCTGGGTCATGGAGATAGAGAAAGTGTTCGATGTTGCCAAAGTAGGGGAGGATCAGAATATTGCTTTTGCAACTTTCATGTTGAAAGCAGAGGCTAGTTATTTGCGGCAGACCAATAAAACTCGAGGAGGTCAAGGGATTATGACTTGGGAAAGGTTTAAGGAGATATTCTTCGAGACCTATTTTCTAGAAAGTTCGAAGAGTCAGCTAAAAGTGTATTTTTTGGAACTAAAGCAGGGAACGATGTTGGTGTCTGAGTATGCCGCAAGATTCAATGAGTTGGCAAGGTTTGCGCCATATTAAGTCAGCACAGACGAACGCAAGGCGAAGAGGTTTGAACAGGGACTGAAGCCCTGGTTATACAGTAGGGTCTCCCTGTTCCAGCTAAAGATGTTTGCAGCAGTAATGGAGAAGGAAATTCTCATTAAAGGTGGGGGCGAGGCTGTAACTAAGTTCAACCAAGAGCAGAGGAAGAAGAAAAATGAAGGTGAAGCTAAAAATGATGGAGGTAGTAATGGTGGAAACAGCAACAACAATCTAAAGAGGAAATGGACTGGAAATGTGAGTGCTGGAAGCCAGCAGGGTAACCAGCAAAATAAGAAGTTTGAAGCATATGCTTCATGCAGAAAGTTTCACAAGGGTGTGTGTTTGATGGGGAAGCGAGTATGCTTCAACTGTGGCCAGGAGGGTCACATCGCCCCAAATTGCACTCAATCTAAGAAGAACGTTTGCTTCACGTGCGGGTCCAAGGATCACTTTGCTCGTGAATGCCCTAAGAAGAAGGCTGGAGAGACAGCAAGAAGCAATGGAGGTAGCAGTGGTGGTACGTGGGCCATTGCTGGACCAACGACATCAAACAAACCTACAGCCAGGACCTTCAACATGACTGTGCAAGATGTTGTACAATCAAAAGATGTCGTGTCAGGTATTATCCCAATCAATGATATAAATGTATATGTATTATTTGATTCAGGTGCTACTTGCTCGTTTATATCTGATGAATTTGCTAAGAGGTTCGAAATACCTAGTGAAGAGTTAAATTTCCCTTTAAACATAGAAATTGAGAATATGGAAGTGATTCCTGTTAGGTTCGTATACAAGAATTATAGGGTGAACATAAAGGGAAATGTTATGATGGCAGATTTAATTCCGATAAAACTTGGAGAGTTTGACGTGATATTGGGAATGGATTGGTTATTCAATTATGGAGCGATAATTAACTGCCAAAAGAAGTGTGTAAACCTTATGACTCCGTTAAAGGTAGTTTTTCATGGTAGCAAATCTCTTAGATAAATGAAATGTCTGACGATGATGCAGGCCAAGAAGTTATTAAGTAAAGGCTTTGTAGGGTAGTTAGCCTACATAGTCGATACTCAAAAGGAGAAGGGTGTGAAACTGGAGGAAATACCAGTGGTTAGGGAATTCGTGGATGTGTTTCCGGAGGATTTTCCAGGACTTCCGCCTGACAGAGAAATCGAGTTCATGATCGACTTAGCGCCAGGAACCGCTCCAATATCGAAGGCCCCGTACAGAATGGTTCCGGTAGAGATTGAAGAACTAATGGCACAATTGCAAGAACTGTTAGATAAGAAGTATATTCAACCGAGCGTATCACTGTGGGGAGCACCGGTGTTATTCGCGAAGAAGAAGGATGGGTCAATGCGTCTTTGCATTGATTATAGGGAATTAAACAAAGTCACTATTAAAAACAAATATCCATTGCCAAGAATAAATGACTTGTTTGATCAATTGAAGGGTGCGAGATATTTTCAAAAATAGATTTGAGGAGTGGGTATCACCAACTAAAAGTGAGGAAGGAGGATGTGCCGAAGACGGCATTCTGAACTCGGTATGAACATTACGAATTTTTGGTGATGTCTTTTGGTTTGACAAACGCCCCTGCAGCGTTCATGGATTTAATGAACAGGGTGTTTAAACCATTTTTAGACAAGTTTGTGGTGGTATTTATTGATGATATTTTGGTGTACTCCAAAACTCAAGAAGAACACGTGGAACACTTAAGTCTGACGTTGGAGACGTTAAGAAAGGAAAAGTTGTACGCGAAATTCTCTAAATGTGAATTTTGGCTGGAACGTGTACAATTCCTTGAGCATGTAATCGATAAGGATGGAATTTTAGTAGACCCATCAAAAGTCGAAGCTTTGATAAATTGGGAACAACCAAGAACTCCATCAGAAGTGAGAAGTTTCTTGGGATTGGTAGGCTATTATAGACGGTTTATCCAGGATTTTTCCAAGATTGCCACTCCATTGACGAATTTGACGAGAAAATCTGTAAAATTTGTTTGGATGAAGAAATGTGGAGAGAGTTTTACGGAATTGAAGAAGAGGCTCAGTGTGGCACCTATGTTGTCATTACCAGATAATATAGGAAATTTTGTGGTGTATAGTGATGCTTCAGACAAAGGATTGGGTTGTGTCCTTATACAGAACGAAAAAGTTATTGCATATGAATCAAGGCAATTGAAAGACTACGAGAAATGATATCCGACTCATGATTTAGTGTTGGCGGCAGTGGTGTTTGCGCTGCAAATATGGAGACACTATCTCTATGGAGAGAAATGTGAGATCTACACAGACCATAAGAGTCTAAGGACCTGAACATGTGTCAAAGGAGATGGATGGAGTTGATAAAAGATTATGATTGTGAGATCTTTTATCATCCGGGCAAAGCTAATGTGGTTGCAGATGCCTTGAGTAGGAAAGGCAGAGAAAAATTAATGTTGTTAACCGATAAGGAAGAGCTCATTTCAGCAATGGCAAGATTAGAGTTGGAAATCAAATTTCCAAAAGAATCTGACGAAAAATTATACCAGATGGAAGCTAGTTCAAATGTGGTGGACAAGGTGAAGAACACTCAACTACAAGATGAAGAATGCAAAAAAATAAAGGAAAGCAAGGTCGAAGGTAAAGAAGTGAAGTATAAAGTTGATACGGAAGGAATGCAAAGATTCGAGGGACGAATTTGGGTTCCGGCAGTACAAGATATTAAAGGGGAAATCTTGGCAGAAGCTCATAGCTCAAGATATTCGATTCATTCGGGAAGTACAAAGATGTATCAAGATTTGTGGCGACATTTTTGGTGGCCAAATATGAAAAGAGACGTTTCAAAGTGCTTAACATGTCAAAGAGTGAAGGTAGAGCATCAAAGGTCAAGCGGATTACTTCAACCGTTAGAAATACTAGAATGGAAATGGGAGCATATCACAATGGATTTTGTGGTAGGTCTTCTAACGACTCAGAAAGGATACGATGCGATATGGGTGATAGTGGACAAATTGACAAAATCTGCACACTTTTTGCCAATAAAGATCAAATTTAATCTTGATCAGCTGGCGAAGCTATAAATTAAAGAGATCATCTCAAGACATAGAGTTCCAATATCAATAGTGTCAGATCGAGACCCGAGGTTCACATCAAATTTCTGGAAGAAACTTCAAGAATGCATGGGAACACAATTGAAGATGAGTACGCCATATGATCTGCAAACTGATGGGCAAAGCGAACAAACAATCTAGATGCTAGAATATATGATTAGGGCACGCATCATGGATTTCAAAGGGAGTTGGGATGAACATTTACCATTGGTGGAATTTGCCTACAACAATAGTTACCACGCAAGCATCGGCGCCTCCTTATGAAGCATTATATGGCAGAAAGTGTAGAACTCCACTGTGTTGGGATGAAGTTGGTGAACGTCAATTGTTAGGACCGGAACTGGTATAAAAAGCTTCTGAGGTTGTTAAACTCATCAGGACAAGATTAGTAGCTGCTCAAGACAGACAGAAGAAGTATGCTGACCAACACAGTCAAGATCGTGAGTTCAATGTAGGAAATTTTGTGTTCTTAAAAGTTTCTCCTTGGAAGGGGAAAATTCATTTTAGTAAAAAGGGAAAGCTGAGCTCGAGATTTATTGGACGTTTTGAGGTGTTGCGAAAAGTGGGAGAAGTGGCTTGTGAGGTAGCTCTACCTCTAGAGTTGGAACACGTTCATAATGTTTTTCATGTTTCAGTTTTACGATCGTATAAATATGATTACAAGCATGTGATAGAGTACGAACCTTTACAGTTCGATAAAGACTTGTCTTATGAAGAAGTTCCTATCCAGATAGTCGACAGGAAAGAACAAGTGCTCAGGAATAAGGTGATACATTCTGTGAAGGTAATATGGGGGAACCACAATGCAGAAGAAGCTACGTGGGAACTCGAAGATAAAATGATGAAAGATTACCCTGAGTTATTTGTTTAATATGTGTCTTCGATTCTAGGGACAGAATCTTTGTAAGTAGGGAAGAATGTGACGAATGATTTATTTGAGTTGTGATTCTGGGGACAGAATCCTTGTAAGGAGGGAAGGATGTAACAATCCAGAATTTTAATGATAATTTTTAAATATTTATTGAGTTATATAAATATTTAATGGATGTGGTTATTGTTGAATAAATATTTAATTTGATTTGACTTGATTGGTTAATTATTTGTTAAGTAAATAATTAAGGAGCTATGAAAATTAATTGTTATGAGATAATATTCTAATTTAATTTAATAATTAAGTTAGAGAGTTTATAATGATTAAATGAATTATTATATTTTAATTTGTAATTAAAATGATGTGTTAGTTGATTAAATAAAATTATAATTATAAAGAAAATTATAATTATATATGAGTATAGTCAATGAATTCATGTTATGTATGTAATTTGTGGAGAAAACCATATTACAGTGAGTTTATATGAATATATATGAATATGGCTTAGTTTAAAGTAAAATTAAGGTTTTATTTAGTTGTTTAATTTATAAATTGACTATTGAATTCGAAAGAGGATGAATAATCATAAGCATAGTATGTTGAATTAATTATTTTGGTTGAAAAACAAAATCACGGTGATGATTTTCACTGAAACTTTCAAAAAGTGAAGTTTTAGCAAAATAGTGAAAATTAATGGTTGTAATTTGGATGTTTATGTTGTTTAGATGGCTAGAAACGCGTTAGAAAATATTAGATTATGTTTCTGTAAACCTATTACACCTTAGATAGGTTGGTATGGTTGTTAGAAATGAGTTTGGAGGCCTAATTTGGCTGTACGTAGTGTTATATAACATAAAATCGCAAAATGCAGAAGGGACCCCCGCCCCGACGGCCCCCCCTAGTGCAAAAACCCCATACGGAGAAATTGTAGTCTGTTAGTCGATTTTGAAAAAAAACTAACAGAACATAGTTTACTAAAATGGGCATAACTTCTTCATACGAAATCCGATTGATGCAATTCAAGATGATTCGGAACGAGGACGAATAGGCTTATAACTTTTATTCTTTAAGGTTTTCAATTTGAAATCGTTATAAATGGTCAAAATGGCCATATTTAGGTCTGTTATGTATTTGGAGGCAATCGGAGGGCGTCAGGATGCGCGAATGCAATTGCAATCCTTTGTGTATTAGTATAACCTAATGATAACATGTTGGACATGCAATAAGATGTTTTATCAAGTTGTTAATGTGTATATGATGCAATAACAGGATCACTTAAGTAGTTGTAATTAAGCTAAAAAGTAATGTTCATGAAAAGATGTGATGTTGTTTAAACTTAAACTTAGTTAGTAGCTATACTAAAAGTAAGAAAGCAACTCATGAAGGTAATGTTAGTGTAACTAATGTGTATTGTCAATACATACCAATTTAACCTACGCACGAGGCAAGTTTTCTTACTCTACATTTACGTTGAGCAAGTTTCTAAACTTTTTTTTTTACATTGAGCAAGCTCTCTAATTCTACTTTTACAATTGAGCAAGTTCTTGTATCTAGTTGCTTATGATTTCTAAATCCTATTTTTGATATTGTACAAGTTATTCTTGTCTTTAACTTGTTATCTAGCATGCAAGTTTACATATTATGATATACTAATGTTTAACAAGTTTTATCGTTTAAATTACTATTTTTTATGCATGCTTAGTACTCAGTTCTAAATAACCTTGGCTTAATATTGTTTAAGCAAGGCACGTTATGATTATTCAATGTTTATGCTATTAGTTTATTCCTAAAGCATGATCCTAATTTATAATGTCAATTCAATTATGATCATAGCATGACGTTATAAATATTTTATTCAACTAATCCTTAGTTGATGACCGTTGAATTCTAAATTACCCTTGAAGTGTAACGAAACCAAACTTACTTTGGTGCGGACTTGTACTCTAAATACTGAGATGAACAACCCTATTATCAGGGGATAATTTACGCTTAGCGTTGAAATGTTTTGTGCACAATACATTGTATGCGAATAATTTGATCCCCTAAGACGAGGAGTCTTTATAGTCTTATATTTGTTAAAGTTGAAGTTGAAAGATTACTTGGCTGTGGACATAGTTCATGGTCTTATGACCCTCGGATATATATTCCTTATTTTGATTCCGGTCTTTGGTTATCATTGACAGAGAGTACTATTCGGTTTTGATGAGCCTATTCATTGGCGGTTGTTATTATCATGTTGATTCATTGCTATATCTAGTGAGCAATTGTTTTGCTCACTCTTGCATATATATACACTCTTTGCATCTAAAGTTGAGAAGGTCGACGAACCTACAAATAGCAAAGGAAAGGGGAAAATGTACAAGTGATGAAGACTTGTAATTTTATTTTATTGTTATAATGATAGACTTCTATTTAATGATGTGATGTAATAACTTATTTCTGCACTTGTATGATGTTTAAGGTTAGACAACCTGGGATGTTTTTGGATTTAATGATGTGACCCTATTTAAATGGAGGATTTATGGTTTAAATATTATTTTATTTGGGTAGATAATATGAATGTATGGATAGTGAACACCAAATCTTGAGGGAATGAAGTACCTAGATTTGGGGGTGTCACAATGTCTTGTTGCTCTAAGGTAAGAGGCACAGAAGCGTAGCCTGTTCTTAACCGTGTTTATTTGTGGATTATAAAACAGGGACCTAATTTGGTTTGGCATGCATGCTAAAGATGTTAAATAATAACATGGCATACAATAACAGATTGTAGTATAGTGTAATACCAAAATATGGAGATTTTAATTTATCACTTGAATAAGTTATATAATGAACAAAGGTGATGTTTACAAAAGTTAGAGATGAATGATAAGGTTTATGTTAGTTTATAGTGAGATTTCAGATTCGCTAGAATGGTTAACTAACATGGTTAGATGTTAAGTTAACGGTTATGACTTAAATGGTGGGTTAAACCCATAAAGCTAATATTAATACAACTAATTGTTATTGCAATCTCAATGATATGTGTAGGATAATTGGCGAACATTATTATACTTGTGTAGCTTACATACAAGGCAAGTTCCATAACTTCATTCTCTTTATAATGAATGCAAGTTTCATAGCCACGTTATCTTTTATGTCAAGCAAGCTTTCTATTCCTAAGTTTTATATTAAAGTTGAGCAAGCCTATTGATTCTATCTTGTGTATGATTGTACAAGCTCTTGTAATCTAGTTCATTACATCGAGCGAGTTTCACTTTCCTAATTCTTGAGATTGCTATTTAAAGCATATACTGTTTAAATTCAATGATTCAAATGAGATTGTTCTAACTCTTTTGAATGTAGTACTTTGCATATATATTGTATCTATTCAATTGTACATTATTGTTATTCGATCTTTGACTTAGATAAACTTGTTCAATTCTATATTATTGTATTGAAACTTCAAGTAGCAAACAAACTCTTATTGATCGAATTGGTCTATAATTGAATATTGTTCTAAAATTCTAGAATCACTTATAAGCTAGTTCCAAACTAAACTTTCTTTAGTGCGGAAATTCTAAATTCAAACTAAGATGAAAAACCCTAACATAGAGGATTATGTACCTGTAACATTTAGATGTTTATGAATAATACATGGTACAAAGGGCTGATCCCCCGAAGTACGTAAAGAAGGATATGTATAGTCTAAATGACTGTTAAGGTTGAGGTAATGATGTGATGCCCCCAAATCCGGGTATCTTCCAACCCGACATATGGTGCTACATGGTACTCATAACTATACAATCATTCCATTGAAAACACAACACAGTGAATGTATTCACTATTTTCTTATTACATATATAATAAAATCCTTTCCTAAGTTCATAAACCAATTACATCATTCGTTGTTCATAAATATAATACATACAACCATACTAATCTATTACAAGATGGTTAACTATCCATCTTAGCCTTGCCCTTATCTCTCTTAATATTCTCAGTACGTTCGACTTTAACTGTAATCATATAATTCACACAAGAAGTGAGCATAACAAGCTCAACAAGTCTAACAAAGAATAATATCAATACCACATTCATGAATTATATGACAATCTTCCATAACTGAACAAATACTCATGAAGTATTACGAAACGTTAATACTTAACAATTCATAACATCAATTCCCAAAGTATTTAATAGTTTAGGAATTCTGAACCGGTCGAAAGACCATGATCAATATCTTTCTATTTTCATACTTGAAAAGGACATCACAACATTAAGGCTATAAATCCGGCATTTCTTACGAGCACTTCTAGGTGATCAGCCAATAGTACTCTATGTTGATTAACATTCATCCGTTAAACGTATTTACATTTAAGTTTTGGCAAACTAGCATGCCCATCGAATAATCGATGAAAAATACTTTTGTTTGTTCATAGACAAACTTACCTTTGAATTCGTACCAAATACTTGGCATATGATAGCGTTATCATTTCTATATAAAAAGATATGTATACAAATCAATCTATCTCTTACGAATAGTCTAGCCAAGTTAAAACTGGCATCGACTCTTTCTTTAAAATCATTTATGCAACTCATTACAATGAATCACAGAAAACTCGACTAACACGAAGGTTAGATAAGCGTTAAGAAAACTTGCCTTCAAGCGTCTTCAAATAATTTATTCGACTTTTCTCAGCCTTTACAGAATCTACATGATATATTCACATAGCACACTGTAATTAGCTACCAAACACTCAATCACATTGTTCTTACCAACTTCTTTCTCTTATATGTCTTAGTTGACTTCATTTCATTAATAAAGTCAATTCGACTTACTACCCTTCATCCCGGCTTATGAACGATCTTACGTTATTAATCGGACTCGATTATCATTGGTGAAGTACCAATGTCAATTACCATTCACGGTTTATTTATTAACACTTTGTGTTCTTCATTACCATACTAACAACTCGCTTCAATTCCTAAGTTCATCATCATATACACTAGTATATGTAATATATGAATAGTTTTAGTATGTTCATTAATATATAAACTTATCTTATATTGGTCTTGAAATAATTGAATTCAAAACCTAACTTGTCTAACAAGTCCCTTGTCTTGGCGCCGCGGCGTGGCCCTTCTATGCAATAATTAAACTTGATGTCTATTGAAGATAGTAGATATCATGCTCTACTTGACTCTTCTAATGGATTGCTTATTCCGCTACAGTTAAACTTGATGTCTATTGAATTTTATCAGTTTAACATTGTTGAAGGCTAATGATAATTTATTCTGCATTATCTTAGTCATAATATTTCTTACTGGGCTAGTTGAGCTCACCCTTTCTTTCACTGTTCTCTTCAAGAAATGAGAATATAGCTGGGACGAGTCGGGGAACGGAGTGACAGTCTAGATGATAACATTAATAGTCCTCACTATTTTGTTAAATAGTGTGACAATAAATGTAATGAGACTCCTTTGAGTGTGGATATTATCTAGATGACAATATTCTTATTAAAACTCTCAGTTTATATTTTGTCGTATTTTACACGACTGTTGTATAATTAAGTTGTATTTGAATTTTGTACCATGTATCTAGCGACTCGAGATGGGTGGTGTATACCTATTTTGGGGGTGTCACATCATCCCATTTGGTCGATAATGAGGAGCGAATGACGCGAATGTTTCTAAGAGGTTTGAAACCCGATATACGTCAATACCTCATTTCTCATAAACTTTGTTTATATTCAGATGTTGTGAATAGGGCTCAGTTATTAGAGCACGATAATGAGTTAGCACAACCAAAAGGTAACGACCAACAACACGATAATAATCGTACCGGTGGCAACGGCCATCGGAACAATGATGACCATCGTGGGGGACATTATCATGCCAAGAATGCTAACCACTTCTGTGGTAATCATGGCCAAGATAATAGAAGTGGAAATTTCAAGAAGAGAAGGTCATTTAGCTTGATTTTGTCGTATAGTGAAGTCAAGTCTAGCTGGGATGGTGGCACCATAGGCGGATACGGACAAAAGAAAATCGGTGGTTTCAAGAAGAGCATTTTTTGTGACTTCTCAAAAAGCGAGTAACCCGAACTAACTTAGCACGGGTTAGTTAATTATAAATTTTTGCGAAGTCTATACCATATTAGATACCGGTTCTACCCATTCTTTTATCTCTCTTGCTTGCGTTCAGCGTTTAAATTTGACTCCGGAGAAGTTTGACTTTGACTTATCTGTTGAAACTCCGTTAGGAGAAACCTTCATTACATGTGCTATCCAAGTCTTGGATGAGAGTCACAGTTTTGAATGATATTTCTATTATTAATAAATTTCCTGACGTATTCTTGAAGACTTCTTAGCCTACCCCAGAACGTGAAATTGAATTTTGTATTGACCCCAGTACAAAACCCATTTCTTCAACCCTTAAATATTTCTTCACCCAAAATGAACGTATAATGCGCCAAAGACGATGGCTCGAGCTGTTGAAGGTTACGACCATTCAATATCATCGTGGAAGAGCGAACGTGGTAGCTGTCATGTTGAGTAGAAAATCGTATGTGTTTACGAGTGCGATGTTGTTAACACAAAAACCCATTTCGTATAACTTACAAATGATGAAGATAGAGTTAAAGACTCTAGGGACTCACGTGAAGATAACGAATATACGAGTAGAATCAACTTTAATCGATAAAGTTAAAGCCGCTCAAGCTACACATCCGAATCTGATGAATGTGAAGAAAAAGGTTCAAGAGGGCGTTATCCTAGAAGCAAGAATCAATGAAGAGAGGAAATCTCAACCCTCGATTTTATTGGCCCATTTGAAATCCTTGATCGAGTAGGAACTGTGGCCTATAGACTCGTTTTACTGCCAAGTATGTCGCGTGTTCATAATGTTTTTCACGTATCGATGTTACGTAAATATGTGGACGACCCGAACCACATTATTGAATTGGAACTAGACGAGATAGCAGAAGATTTAATGTATGAGGAGATACATGTTAAAATCTTTGATAAGAAGGATCTTATTCGACACTCAAAGGTTATACCTCAAGAGTTAGAATCTGAAATGAAGTCAAGGTATCCTCACCTCTTCGGCATTCCAGGTACGTACGTAAATTTCGAGGGCAAAATTTCATAAGGAGGGGAGATTGTGAGACCCCAAATTTTATGAATAAAGATTTAAATTTCTCAAAATATTTTTTTGAATATTATGGTGTGGATTTGATATAATATTATAGTTGTGGGTAATATTTATAAATTTTGCAAAGTAGTTGTTATATAATATTCGATTGGTCGGGGAATATTCTTTTTGTCGGGGAATATTCGTATGCGACGAAGACAATCATTAGTGGACCCCACAACTAAGTAGTCGTAGTAAAAAAAACGACAAAATTATCTTTTATAAAAATAACGGCGCGAAAGTGTTACCGTTAAAACCGTTAAACTACCTAGTAGTAAAAAACAAGATGTCTGGCGTGGTGCATAGTATAGTAACACTGCGGTATTGGTTATTGATGCTTACGTGAGAAGTCACTCGGTTATACTCAATTATTGCTACGAAGAATTGCTACATCATATCTCTCATATTATTGATTCGATTATTATCACAGTATCATCTGCATAATATGATATATTATTAAATCAATAATTAAGATGACAAAGATATTCATATTATTAAATTGCAATATTTACAATGTCTAGAAGTTCATCGAGGAGAGGTTTGGTCATCTAATCATGCGGCCAATAAGGATAAATCCTTATCGTAAAGCCACCTCTTTCACAGGAACGACACGGTTGTTAAATATTGTGAGTTATAATATTAATGATGAATAAGTTCGTGTTGATTAAAGATGAATTTGATAGTTCCATTGTGTTGGAATTATTAGTGTTAGTGGAAATCGACATCTATTCCGATGATAATTGATGTCTGGGGTTATATTGATAAATCGGGTAATTAATCAGACAAATGAGCAATTAATTTCTACTAATTCACATGCTTATATAATTATTTGTTCACATGTGTGTACTATTGAATCACATTCATGTACTATTAGGGGAGTTGGTGCAAGATTGA
Source organism: Panax ginseng (assembly GCA_020205605.1). Lineage (NCBI taxonomy): Eukaryota > Viridiplantae > Streptophyta > Magnoliopsida > Apiales > Araliaceae > Panax > Panax ginseng. The sequence goes on from CM035132.1 coordinate 139,835,145, forward strand.
TAATACTTGCATGACTAAGTTAAAGATGGAGGTATAGATGGAGGTATTATACTGTTATTCATATTTTTACATGATTATAACTATTGAATCACATGATTGAACTATTGATTCACATTATTTACTATTAGGGGAGGTGGTGCAATTTTGATAATACTTGCAGGACTAAATTAAAAATGAAAGAAAAGTTGGAGGTATTGTACTGTAATATTTTGAACCCAAAAACGTACAATTATTGAAACTATATTTTTCTATAAATAGAAGCTCATTCTTCCTTCATTTCTCACCAATTCACTAAAGCTTTAGAGCAATTATTATAGGGAGAAATTATAGAGAGAAAGAAGAAGAGAAGTCTGCCACCTCTCTACTCCACTATCTAGTTTCTTTCTAAGGTAAGGGGTATTATTTCTTTCGTATTCATGAAGAGAGCTATTGTTATTCCATTTCTTATTATTATGTTGAAATAACCTGTCTATGCGAAGTACCGCATACATGGTGAAATTCTTCTGTTATTCCATTTTTTATTATTTTGTTGGAATAACCTCATCTCATGCGATCTATTGCATGCCCGGTGAATTCTCGTTGTTATTCCATTCTTTATTATTCTTTTGAATATCACATGCGTGTGGTTTACACATGACCTGGTTCCATTCTTTATTATTCTGTTGGAATATCCTGTTTGTGCGGTTTACGCATGACCTGGTTCCATTCTTTATTATTCTGTTGGAATATCCTGTTTGTGCGGTTTACGCATGACCTGGTTCCATTCTTTATTATTCTGTTGGAATATCCTATTTGTACGGTTTACGCATGACCTGGTTCCATTCTTTATTATTCTATTGAGAATAACTCGTATCATGTAAGGCCTATATCATCGCATGCATGGTGAATTCTTCTGTTATTCCATTCTTTATTATTCTATTGGAATAACCTGTCTATGTGGATTACCGCATGCATGGTGAATGATCCTTTGTATTCATATGAATAATATTTTCATTCAAAAGGGGTTTCTGCCAGGGGTAGTTTTGTAATTTTTCTGACCCTCAAAAATTCTGGAAAAATTTGAAATGATAATTTGATGAGTTTTCTAGATTGTGTCCAAAAATGGCGATTTTTGGATGTATAAATTAAGAGTTATGGATTTTATGGGAAAATACTATTTTAAAAGTAAACCCTTATAACTCTTTGTGGTTAACTCCAAAATTGGTGAAATTTTTATTGGGAGTACATGTATATAACACGAGTATACCCTGTAAATTTCAGAATTTTTGGACAAAAGTACAATTTATGATAAATGTCTAAATATTCGGCAGTTTTGGCCATATAAAAAATAGTAAATGAATTTTAAAAATTCCGAGAAAAATATATGTTCAATATGGGACTATATTCTGCTAAATCCCTGAAAAGAAATATTTTTGGGACTGATTTGTTATTTTTCATGAAAAGGAACTAGTTATGAGTAAATGAATTAAATATGTTATGTGAAGTAACAAAATTGGAAAATAGGATTTTATGGCTTGGGAATCCTATATAGGGTATATGAAAATTTTTGATGAGGGATTTGATCATTGGTGATGAAATCTTATGTGTATGACATTTTTGAATGATTAAATGCATTATTTGGTAAAGTGTAAACAATTGAAGTAAATTGTTTATAAGTTTAAGAAGTGATTAAAATATTGTTATAATATTAATAATACTAGATGATGAGTTTATTAAGTGATTGATAATATTTGGATAAATTTAAAGTCTTTAATATTTATCCTTGTTTTTGTTTGATTAATGCTTATATTATTGTCATCATCCTCATGCTTATATTGTGATGAAAGTCATCTGTGGCTTACGTGAATAGATGGACTTGGTATGATTATGACCAGGGATTATTCGGTATAATCATGACCGTAATGTAACGAATGATGCGGTAAAAGTCCTCATTGACCGGTAGTGCATTGATGGACAATTTTTGGTATGATTATGACAAAAAATTATTCGGTATAGTCATGACCATTGATGATTTAATGAATATCCTTGAATTCAGTAGTGTGGTGGATGATTCAATGATATGGTTTATTTATTGTCGAGTCTCAAATGATAAAATTGATGAAAACATTTTTAAACATAGAAGATAGTAGATATCATGCTCTACTTGACTCTTCTAATGGATTACTTATTCCGCTGCAGTTAAACTTGATGTCTATTGTATTTTATCAGTTTAACATTGTTGAAGACTAATGGTAATTTATTCTGCATTATCTTAGTCATAATATTTCTTACTGGGCCAGTTGAGCTCACCCTTTCTTTCACTGTTCTCTTCAGGAAATGAGAACGTAGCTGGGACTAGTTGGGGAATGAAGTGACGATTCAGATGATAGCATTAGTAGTCCTCACTATTCTGTTAAATAGTGTGACAATAAATGTAATGAGGACTCCATTGAGTGTGGATATTGTCTAGATGACAATATTCTTATTAAAACTCTTAGATTATGTTTTGTCGTATTTTACACGACTGTTGTATAATTAAGTTGTATTTGGCGACTCAGGATGGGTGATGTATATCTGTTTTGGGGGCGTCACAATTATAGTCATTTTGTTCAACATTTTAATACTAAAATTATCATTTGATCCAACCCTTAGGGTTTGACCCTTAGGGTTAAAATCTAAGGTTTACAAAAATCACATTTCTAGGATTTCTAGATTAGGGTTTTCGAAATAGAAAATTAACATTTTTAAATTATAATTAGAATTCTCTAATTATACTAAGATTTTCTAATCATCAAATTTCATCTTACTAATTAGGATTATTATTCCCTAATTAATATTATAATTAATATCACCTACGCATTATAATTATCCTTTAAATTCCTAGATTAGGGTTTCTAATTTCCAAATTAGGGTTTTGGATTCCCAAAACTGAAATTAGGGTTTCAGAATCGGTTTCTAGGGTTTCTTATCAGTCACTAGGGTTTTCTAATAGAACGTTGACGTTCTTAATATAATACTAGGGTTCGACACTGATAAAATTTATCTGGTCAACCCTTGACCCTTAACCACATATTGTACACATATAATACCATACATATTGTACACATATAATACCATATACACAGAACATATACATATATACACTTAATCATGAATAATTCTTCAAAATCCCACACAGAATTTTGAAATACTCAAAATTCCTTCCCAAAAATATCAAATGCATACACTTATTTTCTGTCTAGGTCTATTATTTGACCTTAAATCCATCATTTAAGATTTTAATAAATTGTCTAAATTCTCGGGTTGTCACATTCTCAGTACGTTCGGCTTTAACTGCAATCATATAATTCACGCAAGAAGTGAGCATAACAAGCTCAACAATTCTATCAAAGAATAATATTAATACCACATTCGTGAATTTTATGACAATCTTCCATAACTGAACAAATAGTCATGAAGTATTACGAAACATTAATACTTAACAATTCATAACATTGATTCCTAAAGTATTTAATAGTTTAGGAATTCTGAACTGGTCGAAAGACCATGAACAGTATATTTTTGTTTTCATACTTGAAAAGGACATCACAGCACTAAGGCCGTACATCCGGCATTTCTTACGAGCACTTCTAGTTGATCAGCCTATAGTACTCTATGTTGATCAACATTCATCCGTTAAATGTATTTACGTTTAAGTTTTGGCAAACTCGCGTGCCTATCGAATAATCGATGAAAAATACTTTTATTTGTTCATAGACAAACTTACCTTTGAATTAGTACCAAATACTTGGCATAGGATAACGTTTTCATTTATATATAGAAAGATATGTATACAAATCAATCTATCTCTTACGAATAGTCTAGCCGAGTTAAAACTGGCATCGACTGTGAGACCCCCAAATTTTATGAAATGAAAGTATTCAATTTTCTTATAATTATTCTATTTAGTAAATGGTTAAATTGATAAGAGGTTAAAGTTAAGGGTGATATGTGAAAATTTTTCAAAGTATGCAAGTTGTTATAAAATATTCTTTTGTCGGGGAATATCCGTATGATGACACAATCATTGGTGGACTCCACAACGGAAGTATTGTCGTAGTAAGAAAATGACATAATTATCTTTTTGTAAAAATAATAGCGAAAGTGTTACCGTTAAAACTGTTGAACTACTCGGTAGTAAAAGTACAGTAATACACGTGGTTGCATAGTAACACACGGTATAGATTATTGATGCTTACGTGAGAAGTCACTCAATTATACTCAATTATTGCTACAGTAATTGCTGCATCATATCTCTCATATTATCTCTCATATTATTGATTCAATTATTGTCACAGTATCATCTGCATAATATGTTATATTATTAAATCAATAATTGAGACGACAAAGTTATTCATTTTATTATTTGCAATATGGACAATGTCTAGAAGTTCTGTCAAGGAGAGGTTTGGTCACCTAATTACGCGCCAATAAGGAGAAATCCTTATCGGAAAGCCCCCTTTTTCCTAGGAACGACTTGATTGTTAAATATTGTGAGTTATAATATTAATAATGAATGTTATTAAAAATTGAATTTGAGTTCGGAGTTGAATTTGGAGACGCGGACGTGATATTTGAGTCCGGAACGATGAAATTATTAGAAATAGACTATAAACAAAAAATTTGTCGGGGTCGACTTTTTGGTCAAAAAAGTCAACAGTTGTCTTTTTCGGAAAAAGGCAAACTTCAAAATTTCAAAAATGAAATTTTTGAGAAAAATATTTCCATCGTGTTGGGATTGTTAGTGTTAGTGAAAATCAACAATTATTTTGATAATAATTGATATCTGGAGGTTATATTTACCAACCGAGTAATTAATCGGGTAAATGAGTAATTAATTGCTATTAATCCATATGATTATAACTATTTGTTCACATGTGTGTACTATTGATTCACATTCTTGTACTATTAGGGGAGTTGGTGCAAGATTGATAATACTTGCATGACTAAGTTAAAAATGGAGGTATAGATGGAGGTACTATACTGTAATTCGTATTTTCACATTATTATAACTATTGATTCACATGATTGAACTATTTATTCACATTATTTACTATTAGGGAAGGTGGTGCAAGTTTGATAATACTTGCAGGACTAAATTAAAAATGAAAAAAAAGAGGAAGGTATTATACTGTAATATTTTGAGCCCCAAAATATGCAATTATCAAAACTATATTTTTCTATAAGTAGAAGCTCATTCTTCCTTCATTTCTCACCAATTCACTAAAGCTATAGAGCAATTATTATAAAGAGAAATTATTAAGAGAAAGAAGAAGAAAAGTCTGCTACCTCACTATTGCAGTATCCAGTTTTCTTCTATGGTAATAAGAGTGTAGCTGGGTCGAGCGGGGTAATAGGAGAATAGAACGGTGGTCTATAGCTGTTGAGATTCTCCTTAAATAGTATGGAAATAATTGTATTGAGAACTTTAGATAAGTGTGTCGTATTGTATACGTCATTTGATATTTAATTTTGGTGAACCGAATAGGGTGAGGTGAACCCAACTTTGGAAGGGTGTTTTGTCACTATCATACACGATGTCTAATGACATACAACCTCGTGTTATCATAAGACAGGGTTGTGCACATCCACTTGCTGAATATATCTACGAGCACTACCTATATAATCTTGGAGTTTATTTGAAATATAATTCTCACTTGGAGATAACGGAGATAATTATATGTCAAGAGAAGACTCACCATTGGAAAGGAGATGATAGCAATCTTCTTGTTTTTCTTTGGGGACTATTGGGTCAACCAAGGATAATTTTGTGGACATATGATATCTATCATAACCTAGACGCATGGCCTCCCATGTATCACGAAGGTTTCTTGAGCACTTCCCAAAGATTTTAATTTCTAAAAACAGCTTATGGACTGTACTTTTATGTAAGGTACCATTGTAAGGTTGTGGTCAAAGGCACTATGAGAGTTACATACATTTGTATTAAAACTCTCAGCTTTAACTGGGTCGATTCTCGCATTTACAGTTTAACAGTTGTATAAATGAAGTTTGTATTTAATTTTTATAGTATGATATCTGGCGACTCAGAATGGGTCGTGTGGACCTATTTTAGGGGCATCACAAATGGTATCAAAGCTTAGGGATATGGTCGCTGGCGGAGATAAGAGTCTAGAACTAGGAGGGGAGAGACGATTTATATACTTCGCTAGTGTGTGACTTACCTAAGCTGAAATTGTTTACTTGATAAGTTGACAAATTGTGATATGTCAATTAACCTTTGTTTTGAAGATATATTCTAGAATGATATCTGAAATACAGGAGATGAGCAACGAAAAAATCATGATACAGAGGATATAACTGGGAAGGTACAATCCGAAAAGAAAGCAAGGTATTCTCATCTCTTCGAACTACCAGGTACGTAAATTTCGAGGGCGAAATTTCATAAGGAGGGGAGATTGTGAGACGCCGAATTTTATGAAATGAAAGTATTCAATTTTCTTATAATTATTCTATTTAGTAAATGGTTAAATTGATAAAAGGTTAAAGTTAAGGTTGATATGTAAAAATTTTTCAAAGTATGCAAGTTGTTATAAAATATTCTTTTTGTCGGGGAATATCCGTAGGACGACACAATCATTGGTGGCACAACGAAAGTATTGTCGTAGTAAGAAAATGACATAATTATCTTTTTATAAAAATAACAAATGAAAAGTGTTCTTTGTTAAAACCGTTGAACTACTCTAAGTAAAAGTACAAGATGTCTGGCGTGGTTGCATAGTAACACACTATATTAATTATTGATGCTTACGTGAGAAGTCACTCAGTTATACTCAATTATTGCTACAATAATTATTGCATCATATCTCTCATATTATTTATTTAATTATTGTAATGCCCGAGAAAATTGGATTTATATGACTATTAAATTTTTATTTGATTATGGGAATTAAATGAATTTAATTGATTATTTTGTGAGTAAGCTATGTGAAGGTCGTTCTATGACCTAGAATGTGCTAACGTGGTTAGTATTCTTGTTACATGCTAGGAATATTTGTTTGGAAATTCCAAGACGAAAATAAATATTTTTCGAGAAATTTCCGTAAAAATACTATTCATCCATTTCTGTTCGGGGAATTATTTTGAAATTCCGAGAAACGCGTAATGATAGAATATCGAGATAAGATGCTAGCAAACACAGTTTTCGCTTGCAGACTTAAAACCTAAGGGTTGAATATATTAATTTCCGAGGAGGAAATAATATGTGTAGAAGGAATGGCGTTAGGGTTAATGCGAGTGTTATACATTTATGGTACTATTTAGTATCTATGTAATGTCTGATGAGTAAATCTAATACGATATACGATTATTGTATGTGTAGTATACGATGAGAATACGCGAATTGTACGTTTAGAATACGATTCATATTATAGTATTAAGATTAAGTCTTAATGACTAAGTCATTTGAGTTGGATTTTAATTAGTCCAATTGTTAAATGACCAAGCCTAAGGAGATTAATGGGTTAAGCCCAAGTCAAGGCCCAATGTTTATTTAGTTAAGCCCAATTCGTTAAAAATTGAACCGTGGATCGATCCGGAGGGTCACCGAATGGGTAAAATCCATGGGGCAACCCATGGGATGACCCATGGCTTTTGGTCGGCCGACCACCTTGGTGTGGACTCCAAGCATAAGGCTTGGTTACCAAGTATTTTACTTGGTGACCAAGAGTGAATAGTAAGGAGGTTAGTGTGTGTAATGTCCAAGTTACCCTCCATTCTAATTTCCTATAAATAAGAAGGCAAGGTTGGCCATTTGAGAGTTTTACAAATTCCAACCTAGATTATTTGAGAGAGAAAGAGAGGTAACTTATAAATCCTACACTTTGGAAGCTTGATCTTATAGATTTTCAAGAGAGTTTCACAAGGATTCTTAAGGTATAATCCTTACCTTTTTATCTCCATCTCTTTTAGATTTTTTCTTTTATCTTGGAGAATCATAGATGGGTGGTATATTTCTTGTATGAGGGATTAAAGATGGCTTACCATAGATTCAATCTCTATAAGTTATGAGATTATAAGAATCATAAGGTTTAATATAGTTTCGAACCATGAAAATATTATTTGTTGAGATCGATTGTTTATAAACGATTGAACTCCATCAATACGTTAATATATGCATCTTGCTTGGTTAGGATGTAGATATGAAATCCATGGAGTATTCCATGTGATTTGTCTTAGAGAACCCTAGTAACGAAGTTATGGCGAATTTTACGTAATTAGACGTTAAACGTCAAAAATGTTGAATTCCAGATTAGAGGTCAAAAGATGGCGTGAGACTTGAAAATGTTGGTTTTCAATGTCAACATATGAGATAGGGTGATTAAGAGTTGTGGGTTCGAGAATCGTCGAATTTTGACTTAAAACGAAGAAAACGAGCATTGAACGCTCTTTAACGTTTACGAACGTCTAAAAATGAACTCAATAGTGAATTTTGAGTTATCGGATTCGAAAGTGTCAAATTCTTATATGAATGCGTAGATTATGTTATTTATGACGTGTAGGCTTTTGAACGGACCAAATCGGGCTTATAACGAAAAAGTTATGGGCCCGGGAATTTCACAAAGTTTTTGAAAATTATTGAAGTTCTATTACTGAGGTCGGGCGCCGCGGCGCTAGACATAGTGTTATTCGCCGCGCCGACAAAGTGTTATGAGCTACTGCAGAGTGGTGCCATAGCACCACTGTTCCGTGCCGTAGCATCGAGTCGAGAGCTTTTCCACTGCTAACTGGCGCCGCAGCGCCAGTCTAGTACTGTGATGGTCGCGCCGCAGCGCGAGTGGTGAACTTTAGACAATGACTTGGGTTTTGAACTTCATTTGTTCGGGGACCTAAAGGGATAATGTTTTCACACTTCATAAGTGTATTAAAGCTATTCCTATACTACCTATACTCAGGTATATGGTATTGAACTTAGCAGCTGAATGCATGTTAATGAGTTATGAGTGATGAACAACGTTGGTATCTCACCGACAATGTTAGAGTCTAGTTAATAACGTAAGTTAGTTAATAAGTCGCGACGAAGGGTAAAAAGTCGAGTTGACTTTATTATTGATATTAAGTCAACTAAGACATAGAAGAGAAAGAAGCTTGTAGAAACAATGTGAACATTTGTTTGATAGCTAATTACAGTGTGCTATGTGAATATATCATGTAGATTCTGTAAAGGCTGTGGTCAGTCGATTAAATTATTTGAAGACGCTGAAAGGCAAGTTTTCTTAACGCTTGTCTAACTTCCATGTTAGCCAAGTTTTATGTGATTCGTTGAACTGAATTACAAGACTTGTTTTAAAGAAAGGGTTGATACCAGATTTTAATTCGGCTAGACTATTCGTAATATATAGATTAATTATGATTCATATCTTTCTATATAGAAATGCTAACGCTATCTTATGCCAAGTGATTGGTACGGATGTGAAGGTAAGGTTTGTTTATGAACAAACAAAAGTATTTTTCATCGATTATTCGATGGGCACGCGAGGTTGCCAAAAATATTAAACGTAAATACGTTTAATGAATGAGTGTTGATCAACATAGAGTACTATAGGCTGATCACCTAGAAGTGCTCGTAAGTTATCGGATGAACGACCTTAGTCTTTGTGGACTCCTTTTAAGTATGAAAACCGAAAGATTATTGTTCATGGTCTAACTAATTTGGTTGTAATTCCTAATCTATTCTATACTTTGGGAATTGATGTTATGAACTATTAAAGTATTATTGATTCATAATGCTTCATAACTATTGTTCAGTTATGTCGGAATTGTTATATGATTCACGAATGTGGTATTAATGTTATCCTTGATTAAATTTGTTGAGCTGTCATGCTCACTTCTTGCGTGAATTATATAACTGCAGATAAGGACGAACGTACTGTGAATGCCAAACGAGATAAGGGCAAAGCTAAGATGGATGCTTAGCCATTTTTGTAATAGTTTAGAAAGTTTGTATGTATTATACATTATGAACAATGAACGATGTAGTCAGTTTATGAACCTGGGAAGGATTATACTTTGATTATAATAAAAAAGATAGTAATTACATTCATTTTGTTGTATTTTAATGGAATGATTGTATGGATGTTAGTACAGTGAAGCACCATATGTCGGGTTGGAAGATACCTTAATTTGGGGGTGTCACAGGTTGGTATCAAAGCCTTAGGTTATAAAACTTAAGGGGGGAAAACCTTAGGCTAATAACCTCGTAAGGAAGGTAAACTCCGAGGAATGAAATTCAAGTCCATTGAATTAATAATGTATTGAGATAACTCAGTATCGAAAGAATTAAAAGATGGAAATTAATCTTAAAGATATTTAAATGTGATTTGTGCTTATACTATTGTGTATTATGTACTAATCAATGTGTTATGTGATTGTAGATGTCGATCGATAGCATGATGTATAGAGACATTCACGTTGTGAATGAAGAGTTAGTAAACCAAGTTGAGATAGTACCAATGCTAGTGGCGGAGGTACCAATAGTTGTACTAGATGACTCAGACATTGAGGAGTACATCTCTAAGGAGGAATACTCTTAGGAGACTATGGGTTTAACATCATACCTTAACGAGATGCTAAACGTGGAGGAGGAAATGGAGGTGACATCGGTTAATACGGTGGTGCCTACTCAGGAGCCGACACCTGCGGATGCAATGAGAGCATTGTATCTGTCTGTGTTGGATAGGAATGTGCATTTGTGCACAGTAGTAGAGACTCAGATTGAAGAGATAACCGCCCATTATGAGGCGAAGGAATCTGCAGAGGCAAACTTTGAGTCAGAGCACGACGAGAAAGTGCTTATGACTGATAAGGCTCGTGACTATAAGGATGAGGTCCTTGAGCTACAGAAGAAACTGGTTGAGAAAGACCAGAAGATAGCTAGGATGTCATAAATCCATGAATGCGCTCATGAGGATTTCAAGCTGAAAATTGCTTGTTATTCTATTGAGTCCGGACATACTCGACATACCATAAGTCGAGATATAGTGTCGATTCTGGTAAATCAGAAATATGAGAATGTCGTTCGACAGTGTTAGTAGATCGTTAGATCTTTTTGTATATGGTGGTAGTGACGTAAAGCCCTCTTTTGTATAATTAAAAGGGTAGTTTTTTTTTTTGTAAATTGCAATTTTTGTAGAAGGCAATCGCGGGATAGTATGTAATAGCTTTTGGCTAAGGGAACATGATTTAAATAGTTTTGACTATGAAAGCATATTTATATAATGAAGTTTTTATTAAATGTGCTTGTTGTGGTATGAATGGTTGTTATTGATTGAGAATGATAACCGAGTAGTTAAGTAGATAATAACAAAGCTTTATTTATTTAATCAGAATTATGCCGTCGAGAAGGAGACAACGTAACCAAGAGGCCGAGTCTTATAATGAGAATCAGGGGGGGTCCTAATAACCCTATGCAAGAGTTTGTTAATTTATTAACTACCGTGCATTTAACCAAGTGGGGGTGGGATTTCTGTAGCTCCCGGGTAGCAAGAACAACTACATTTAAGGACTTTAAAAGTGTGGGTCCTCCCGAGTTTCGAGGAACGACGGACCCATTAGAAGCCCAGACGTGGGTAAGAGAGATTGAGAAGGCGTTTGTGATAACAACGTAAGTGAAATAAAAAACTTTTTTGCGACTTACATGATGAAGGGGAAGCCAACCATTGGTGGGAGGCTCACCAAGGTGGGGCTAGGGCAGAGGAACATTACATGGGAACAGTTTAAGAAGGTCTTCTTCGAAAACTTTTTCCTTACTAGCATGCAGGGTAGGATGGAAATTAAGTTCTTAGAACTTAAGCAGGGGGATATGACAGTTCCCCAGTATGCCACCAAGTTTAACGAATTGGCGAGATTTGCTCCACATCAGGGGGATACAGAGGAGAGAAAGGCGCATAGATTTGAGCAGGGCTTAAAACCCTGACTCTACAGTAGAATATCGGTTTTCCAGAGTGCTTCCTACCGTACCATTCTGGATAAGGCAATAATAGTTGAAGGTGGTGGTGAGGCTTTGTCTCAGTACCACAAAGAGCGTAAGATCAAGAGTAAGTTAAAGGGAGGTTCTAAGGCTGAAGTTGTCAGTGGAAGCGGCAACTTGCCAAAGAGGAAGAGTTTTAACCCTTGGAATACTGGGGTAAAGCAGGGAGATCCCAAACGGAGGACGGAAGCATGTAAGACATGCGGAAAGCCTCACTCGGGAGTTTGTTTAAAGGGGAAAGCAGTATGCTACAACTGTGGGTAGGAGGGGCATTTGTCACCCAATTGTCCTAACCCTATGAAGAACCAGGGATGTTTCTGTGGGCCAGTGGATCACATGGCAAGAAATTGCCCGAAGAAGGGATTAGAAGGGAATAAGAGTTTTGATAGTGGTAAATTAGCCATTACTGGACCAACACCATCAGTGGATAGACCCTCAGCTCATACGTTTAATATGACTATCCAAGATGCGGTTGCATCAACGGATGTGGTAGCAGAGGTATCATTAAATTCGATAAGATAAATGCTTATGTCTTTATTTGACTCAAAAGCTACTTGTTCTTTTATAGTATGTGAATTTGCTAAGTGATTAGGTTTAATCCCTGAGAAGTTACCTATACCTTTAGATTTTAAGGTAGCAAACGAAGAGATAATCCCCATTGAACATATTCATAAGGATTGTTGCGTAGAAATTAGAGGGAATGAGTTATCGGTAGATTTGGTATCGATAAGGTTAAATGAATTTGATGTAATTCTTGGTATGGATTGGTTGGTTAACCATAAGGCAATTATAGATTGCCATAGGAAAAGGGTAAACCTTCGGCTTTCTAAGAAAACCAAGGTAGTGTTCTTCGGTAGTAAATCACCGAGATGCTCTTGTTGTCTGTCTATGACACAAGCTAGGAAGATGTTGAGGAAAGGGTGTGTAGGTTATCTGTGCCATGTTGTGGATACCCAAAGAGTGGGATCATCCTTGGACTAGATACCTATATTACAAGAGTTTGCGGATGTATTTCCGGAGGAGTTATCAGGTATTCAACCAGATAGGGAGGTTGAGTTTGTAATTGATCTGTTACCGGGAACGACACCAGTTTCAAGGGCACCATATCGTATGACGCCAGTTGAGATGAAGGAGTTAATGGTTCAATTACAGAAACTATTAGATAGGAAGTACATTCAACCAAGCGTGTCTCCTTGGGGAGCACCGGTGTTGTTTGTAAAGTAGAAGGACGGGTCGTTAAGACTTTGTATCGACTATCGAGAGTTGAACAAGTTAACGATTAAGAATAAATACCCATTGCCCAGGATCGATGATCTATTTGATCAGTTGAAAGAGGCAAAGTATTTTTCTAAAATAGATTTATGCACGGGGTATCATCAGTTAAAGGTGAGGAAGGAGTATGTACCTAAGACGACGTTCAGAACTCGTTATGGTCATTACGAGTTTCTGGTAATGTCGTTTAAGTTGACTAATGCACCAGCCGCATTTATGGATATGATGAACAGAGTGTTCAAACAATATTTGGACAAGTTTGTCGTAGTGTTCATTGATGATATTCTAGTCTATTCAAAGATGCCAGAAGATCATGCAGAACATTTAAGAATAGTGTTGGAAACACTAAGGAAGGAGAAGTTGTATGCGAAATTCACGAAGTGTGAATTTTGGCTTGAACGAGTGCAGTTTCTAGGGCATGTTATCGATAAGGATGGCATTTCCGTAGATCTGGCAAAGGTAGAAGCAGTTAATGAGTGGGAGCAACCGAAAATTCCAACTAAGGTTCAGAGTTTTCTAGGGTTAGCAGGATACTATAGAAGGTTCATTCTGGACTTTTCTAAAATAGCTACTCCATTAAAAAATCTGACAAGAAAGTCGGTGAAGTATGTGTGGACTGAAAAATGTGAGAACAGTTTTTAGGAGTTGAAGAAGAGGTTAAGTGTATAGCGATGCTTTGCATAAAGGACTGGGTTGCGTGCTCATGCAGCATGGCAAAGTCATTGCTTATGTGTCATGTCAATTGAAGGATTATGAGAAGGTCTATCCTACTCACGATCTGGAATTGGCAGCTGTAGTTTTTGCCTTAAAGATATGGAGGCATTATCTTTATAGTGAGAAGTGTGAAATATACATGGACCACAAAAGTCTAAAATATATCTTCACACAGATGGAGTTGAATATGAGACAGAGAAGGTGGTTAGAATTAATCAAAGATTACGACTGTGATATTTTATATCATCCGGGAAAAGCGAATGTAGTTGCCGATGCGCTAAGTAGAAAGGGTAGAGAGAAACTGTCAATGTTAACAACTCAGAATGAGTTGATAACAGCGATGGCAAGCATGGAGCTAGAAGTTAAGTTATCGGAGAAAGCGGTGGAAATGTTATTTTCCATGGAAACCCAACTGACCATAGCGGAATGGGTTAGGGGAGTACAATTGAGTAACGAGGAATGCCATCTGATACAGAAGAGGATAGAAGATGAAGAGAAGACTAAGTATAACCTCGATAAGGAGGGATTACTTCGTTTTGAAGGAAGAATTTGGGTTCCGAATGATCTCGAATTAAAGGAGGAAATAATGATAGAGGCCCATAGTTCGAGGTACTCGATACATCCTGGTAGTACGAAGATGTATCAAGACCTTCGTCAGAACTTTTGGTGGCCAAACATGAAGAGGGAGATAACAGAATACGTTAGTAGGTACTTAACTTGTCAAAAAGTTAAGGCTGAACACCAACGACCTAGCGGGTTGTTGCAATCGTTAGAAATTCTAGAGTGGAAGTGGGAGCATATCACAATGGACTTTGTGGTGGGACTTTCGACAACCAGAAAAGGATACGATGTCATTTCGGTGATAGTGGATCGATTGATGAAATCGACTCATTTTCTACCAATAGGGATCAAGTATAACATGGATTAATTAGCTAAGATGTATGTCAAGGAAATTATTTCCAGACATGGGGTACCTGTTTCGATTGTGTCAAATCGTGATCCACGATTCACATCGAATTTTTAGAGGAGTTTGCAAGAGCAAATGGGAACGTAGTTCAGATTGAGTACGACGTATCATCCTCAGACGGATGGTCAAAGTGAGAGGACAATTCAAACGCTAGAAGATATGTTAAGATCTTGCGTTATGGATTTCAAGGGAAGTTGGGACAAATATCTACTGTTGGTGGAATTTTCATACAACAATAGTTTTCACGCTAGTATAGGCATGCCATTGTATGGAAGGAAGTGCCGAACTCCATTGTGTTGGGATGAGGTGGGTGAACGTCGAATGTTGGGACCTGAGATGGTACAGCAGACGGCAGACATGGTGAAGTTAATATGTACTCGATTAGTTGCTGCTCAAGATAGGCAGAGGAAGTATGCAGATCCTCACAGAGAAAAGAGAGAATTCAATGTAGGATCTTTTGTTTTCCTGAAAGTATCGCCTTAGAAGGGGAATATACATTTTGGGAAGAAAGGGAAAATAAGTCCAAGGTTTGTAGGACCTTTTGGAATTTTAAGAAGGGTAGGAGAAGTAGCTTATGAAGTAGCTTTACCTCCTGAGATGGAACGTATTCATAATGTGTTTCATGTGTCAGTGTTGCGTCCTTATAAACCGGACTATAAACACGTGATAGAATATGAATCTATCCAAATACAAAAAGACTTGTCCTATGAGGAACTTCCAGTTCAAATTATTGATAGGAAAGAACAAGTTTTAAGAAATAAGGTAATACCTTCAGTGAAGGTGTTATGGAGAAACCACAATGCCGAAGAAGCAACGTGGGAGCTCGAAAGAAAAATGATGGAAGATTTTCCTCATTTGTTTTTGTAATTATAAGCTAAGATTCTGCGGACAGAATCCTTATAAGGGGGAGAGAATGTAACGCCCGAGAAAATCGGATTTATATGACTATTAAATTTTTATTTGATTATGGGAATTAAATGAATTTAATTGATTATTTTGTGAGTAAGCTATGTGAAGGTCGTTCTATGACCTAGAATGTGCTAACATGGTTAGTATTCTGGTTACGTGCTAGGAATATTTGTTTGGAAATTCCAAGATGAAAATAAATATTTTCCGAGAAACTTCCGTAAAAATACTATTCATCCATTTCTGTTCGGGGAATTATTTTGAAATTCCGAGAAACGCTTAATGATAGAATATCGAGATAAGATGGAATATCTGATAATATTTCATTTATGGCAAACGCAGTTTTCGCCTGCGGACTTAAAACCTAAGGGTTGAGTATATTGATTTCCGAGGAGGAAATAATATGTGTAGAAGGAATGGCGTTAGGGTTAATGCGAGTGTTATACATTTATGGTACTATTTAGTATCTATGTGTAATACGATGAGTAAATACGAAGTATGATACGATTATTGTATGTGTAGTATACGATGAGAATACGCGAATTTAACGTTTAGAAAACGATTCGTATTATAGTATTAAGATTAAGTCTTAATGACTAAGTCATTTGAGTTGGATTTTAATTAGTCCAATTGTTAAATGACCAAGCCTAAGGAGATTAATGGGTTTAGCCCAAGTCAAGGCCCAATGTTTATTTAGTTAAGCCCAATTCGTTAAAAACCGAACTATGGATTGATCCGGAGGGTCACCGAATGGGTAAAACCCATGGGATGACCCATGGCTTATGGTGGGCCGGCCACCTTGGTGTGGACTCCAAGCATAAGGCTTGGTCACCAAGTATTTTACTTGGTGACCAAGAGTGAATAGTAAGGAGGTTAGTGTGTGTAATGTCCAAGTTACCCTCCATTCTAATTTCCTATAAATAAGAAGGCAAGGTTGGCCATTTGAGAGTTTTACAAATTCCAACCTAGATTATTTGAGAGAGAAAGAGAGGTATACTTATAAATCCTACACTTTGGAAGCTTGATCTTATAGATTTTCAAGAGAGTTTCACAAGGATTCTTAAGGTATAATCCTTACCTTTTTATCTCCATCTCTTTTTGAATTTTTCTTTAATCTTGGAGAATCATAGATGGGTGGTATATGTCTTGTATGAGGGATTAAAGATGGCTTACCATAGATTCAATCTCTATAAGTTATGAGATTATAAGAATCATAAGGTTTAATATAGTTTTGAACCATAAAAATATTATTTGTTGAGATCGATCGTTTATAAACGATTGAACTCCATCAATATGTTAATATATGCATCTTGCTTGATTAGGATGTAGATATGAAATCCATGGAGTATTCCATGTGATTTGGCTTAGAGAACCCTAGTAACGAAGTTATGGCGAATTTTACGTAATTAGACGTTAAACGTCGAAAATGTTAAATTCTGGATTAGAGGTCAAAAGTTGTCATGAGACTTGAAAACGTTGGTTTTCAATGTCAACATGTGAGATAGGGTGATTAAGAGTTGTGGGTTCGAGAATCGTCGGATTCCGACTTAAAACGAAGAAAACGAGCATTGAACGCTCTTTTTTAACGTTTACGAACATCTAAAAATGAACTCAATAGTGAATTTTGAGTTATCGGATTCGAAAGTGTTGAATTCTTATATGAATGCGTAGATTATGTTATTTATGATGTGTAGGCTTTTGAACGGACCAAATCAGGCTTATAACGAAGAAGTTATGGCCCCAGGAATTTCACAAAGTTTTTGAAAATTATTGAAGTTACGCCATCGAGGTGCGGCGCTTGCGGTGCTAGACATAGTGTTATTCAGCCAGCACTTGTGCAAGTAACGATGGTTACGAGCTATCAGAGTGGCGCCCACAGTGCCTTGTTCGCTTCAGAGAGAGTCGAGAGCTTTGCATCGCTAACTGGGCTTGCCATATTTCGATCCCTAATCTTTGTGATGGTCGCGCACAGCATGACGAGTGGTGAACTTTAGACAATGACTTAGGTTTTGAACTTCATTTGTTTGGGGACCTAAAGGGATAATGTTTGTACACTTCATAAGTGTATTAAAGCTATTCCTATACTACCTATACTCAGGTATACGGTATTGAACTTAGGAGCTAAATGCATGTTAATAAGTTATGAGTGATGAACAACGTTGGTATCTCGCCGACAATGTTAAAGTCCGGTTAATAACGTAAGTTGGTTAATAAGCCGGGACGAAGGGTAAAAAGTCGAGTTGACTTTATTATTGATATTAAGTCAACTAAGACATAGAAGAGAAAGAAGCTTGTAGAAACAATGTGAACATTTGTTTGATAGCTAATTACAGTGTGCTATGTGAATATATCATGTAGATTCTATAAAGGCTGTGGTCAGTCGATTAAATTATTTGAAGACGCTGAAAGGCAAGTTTTCTTAATGCTTGTCTAACTTCCATGTTAGCCAACTTTTATGTGATTCGTTGAATTGAATTGCAAGACTTGATTTAAAGAAAGGGTTGATGCCAGATTTTAATTCGGCTAGACTATTCGTAATATATATATTGATTATGATTCATATCTTTCTATATTGAAATGTTAACGCTATCCTATGCCAAGTGATTCGTACAGATGTGAAGGTAAGGTTTGTTTATGAACAAACAAAAGTATTTTTCATCGATTATTCAATGGGCACGCGAGTTTGCCAAAAATATTAAACATAAATACGTTTAATGAATGAGTGTTGATCAACATAGAGTACTATAGGCTGATCACCTAGAAGTGCTTGTAAGTTATCAGATGAACGACCTTAGTGCTGTGGACTCCTTTTCAAGTATGAAAACTGAAAGTTACTATTCATGGTCTAACGACAGGTTCAGAATTCCTAATCTATTCTATACTTTAGGAATTGATGTTATGAACTGTTAAAGTATTATTGATTCATAATGCTTCATAACTATTGTTCAGTTATGTCGGAATTGTTATATGATTCACGAATGTGGTATTACTGTTATCCTTGATTAAAC
The DNA here is from genome assembly GCA_020205605.1 of Panax ginseng. Classification (NCBI taxonomy): domain Eukaryota; kingdom Viridiplantae; phylum Streptophyta; class Magnoliopsida; order Apiales; family Araliaceae; genus Panax; species Panax ginseng. Next base: position 139,854,019 of record CM035132.1, read on the forward strand.
TTGTTGAGCTGTCATGCTCACTTCTTGCGTGAATTATATAACTGCAGATAAGGACGAATGTACTGTGAATGCCAAACGAGATAAGGGCAAAGCTAAGATGGATGCTTAGCCATTTTTGTAATAGTTTAGAAAGTTTGTATGTATTATACATTATGAACAATGAACGATGTAGTCGGTTTATGAACCTGGGAAGGATTATACTTTGATTGTCATAAAAAAGATAGTAATTACATTCATTTTGTTGTATTTCAATGGAATGATTGTATGGATGTTAGTACAGTGGAGCACCATATGTCGGGTTGGAAGATACCCGAATTTGGGGGCGTCACAATTATTATCACAGTATCATATGCATAATATGTTATATTATTAAATCAATAATTTAGATTATTATTTGCAATATTGACAATGTCTAGAAGTTCTGTCAAGGAGAGGTTTGGTCACCTAATTGCGCACCAATAAGGAAAAATCCTTATCGAAAAGCCCCCTCTTTCCTGGGAACGACCTATTGTTAAATATTGTGAGTTATAATATTAATAATGAATGTTATTTAAATCGAATTTGAGTTCGGAGTTGAATTTGGAGATGCGGACGTGATATTTGAGTCCGGAACGATGAAATTAGTAGAAAGACTATAAACACAAAATTTGTTGGGGTTGACTTTTTGGTCAAAAAAGTCAACAGTTGACTTTTTTCAAAAAAAGTCAAACTTCAAAATTTCAAAAATGAAATTTTTGAGAAAAATATTTCCATTGTGTTTGGATTGTTAGTGTTAGTGGAAATCGACAATTATTTCGATAATAATTGATGTCTAGAGGTTATATTGTCCAACCGGGTAATTAATCGGGTAAATGAGCAATTAATTGCTATTAATTCACATGATTATAACTATTTGTTCACATGTGTATACTATCGATTCACATTCTTGTACTACTAGGGGAGTTGGTGCAAGATTGATAATACTTGCATGACTAAGTTAAAAATGGAGGTATAGATGGAGGTACTATAATGTAATTCGTATTTTCACATGATTATAACTATTGATTCACATGATTGAACTATTGATTCATATTATTTACTATTAGGGGAGGTGGCATTGACCCCTGGATGGTCTTATGACACGGCCCGCACAGATGTCTTCTTCGATAGTTAGCCGTATTGATCATACCCCACCATTTTTTGTGGCATCTGGTAGGCGCTCATGGTATGATAGTATGTCACCATCAGACAGGGTGACTGTAGATCATTTGTTGCAGCATACTATGACCTTGTTGATGTTTCAGGTTCCCACAGGGTTCATAGAGGAACATTGGGTACCGGAGAGACAGGTTTTCCAATTCGGGACCCAGGAGTTGACTCCTACTTTGGAGGAGTATGCACGGTTGACGATGTTGCCATTGGACAGACCTTGCATGCACATGGTGATTAGAGACATGAGTAGACAGTTCATAACTCTCACCGGATTGAGGCGTAGAGTGATACAGGACGAGATTACATCCGGCCACGTGATATCCCAGCATTTTCTGTTTGACAAAATTGGCTCTGAGGATAGTTATGCACGGCATTCCGGGGATTTCACCACACCGGAGGATCATTGGCGTTCAGCCAGAGTGGATGTACTACTGTTGTGCATATTGTCATACGTCTACATGCCACGGTACATGGATGAGTTGGACATTAGTGTCATTATAGCAGTGAGAGCTCTCAGGGAGGGTCACACCATCCTACCAATGATTATGGCAGAGACTCTGAGGTCGGCCATATATTGCTGAACTTATCCGGCAGGAGTGTTCATAAGCGGACTCGATTCGTCTTACGCGTGTGGTTTATGTCACACTTGGGACCGATTGGCACATTCAGATGGCATGGATATTGTTTCACCCATGATATAGCCATGTCGTACTCCTTCCAGCCTGCAGAGTGTACAGGTGCTGCATCTTGGTCAGCTTTCCTGGCAGGGATTGGAGATTCATTCACTATATTTCCGTGTAAAGGGCTTAGCTCACCCTACAGCTTCATTACTCATGCTCCGGGCATGGATTATCTTCCTCTATCTGGTTTGAGAGGGATGATCACCTACCACCCACTGGCCATGATGTGTCAGTTTGATCAGTTTCGGGATTTCCACCCATTTGAGGGGCAGTGATTCAGCACTTCGCTTCTCGCCATTTATCATCAGCGGACAGATCCAGGTTATATGCCTATTGGGATCAGCGAGAGCTAGCGAATTTTTCTGTCAGTCATCCGGGTTATTCTGCAAAGTATTCATCATGGATGGAGACAGAGACTGCATCAACAATGGTAGTATCCACAGTGCAGGATATTGATTCTGATGATGAGGAGCCTATGGAGGAGGCTGACATTCCCATCGAGGATGACTTGACTGCTGGGTTGCCAGCATTTGTGATGGATTCTCCCACCCCGAGTGGTACTGTTACTTAGTATCCAGCACAATATTTGGAGCAGAGCCTACATCTGATGACCTATGAGAGAGATCAGGCTAGGGCCGCGATGTTGACAGCTCTTGATGCGAGAGACGCCGCTCTATTAGAGATGGATGAGGCTAGATCAGTCAGGGATGCATTGATTATGGAGTGGGATGCCACCCTATCTGCTAGGGATGTGGCCAATGCAGATAAAGATTTGATTAGATCCCATATGTTGGCATCTTTGCTGATATGAGTGCATACATTTATGAGCATCACGTCACCATGCAGTTAGCCTCTGATCTGCTAGCCCGTGTAGATACCTTTGGGCAGAAGCTTGCAGCTTTACCTCCATCTTCAAAGAGGGATGCTATGTTAGATCTGATAGTCCGCATACACACAGATCCATATATAGCTTTGTATTTTCCTGCACAGACTAGCTTAGCCATTTTGTCATGTACAACACAGATTGTATATATCAAACAGTATTATATATGGCAGAGAAATATATTTTGATTTACTTCCCTTTTAGTTATGCCTTGATACTTGCTTGATATTTACCTGTTTCTTCAGGGCCTTGTGATCTTGATGTATTCTGAACTCATCCTTGATGTGCGGACAATGAGCCATCGCAGGATCTCTCAAAACGGATCATTGATCTATATGTATCCCTACCATCTTTGGTGTCTTGGGACTGGTTTCTATATGGAAATGTGGAGAGGAGTGTGGTTTCTGTATGTATCCCTACCACAGATGGTCGCCAGTACTTCTATTTGTGAGAAGCCTAGTTAATTCCATCTCTTGTGGATTGGTGTTGCTCTTTGAGGCACAACCGCAGCTTAGATGGTCACCGAATCCCCTATTTGTGAGGAGAGGTTGGATAATTCCATCCCTTTGGTTTGAAGCCGATGAAATGTGGTGGATTGAAGGTTGATCCCAATACCGTGTGACAAGTATTTTTGTTCTGGTAGGGGTTAGACTGAACCATAAATGGCTGCCTACGTACTCCTATTGAAGAGGAGATCAAGTCTGCGTAGTTCGAACTTGGTGTAAGAGGTTCAACACTGAATGTAAAAGGCATATGGGTGTAGAAGCTTTATTGATGAATAAGGGTGTAGAAATGTTTTTGTTGTTTTTGTTTTTGGAGAGAAAGGGCAGAAATGTTTTTTGTTGTTTTTTGTTTATTGCGACCGGGCCATATAGATTATGGTTGCCTACGTACTCCCGTGTATCAGGGAGATCAGGTTGACGTAGTTCGCCCCTCACATTTAATTGCGCCCAAAGAGAAGTGTGAATCCCATGTGCAGGCTATACTGCGGGGAGAAGAAAGTTTGATCCCATGATGGGGACAAACTGCAGGTGTGGAAAAAGTTTAATCCCGTCTTCAGGACAAACTGCAAGCGTAGAAAAGTTTAATCTCGTCTTCAGGATAAACTACAGGTGTGAAAGGTTCAATCCCATCTTCAGGATAACCGAAATTGTATGAACTATTTGAAATGAGGTGAAACCAGGCTGCTAGCTTGAAATGTATGTCTCCCTGAGGGGCAGAAGAGTTTGCAAAAAGAAAGGGTTCAAAACCGGAATGATTGGTGATTGGATGATCAATACCAGGATGTTTGCTTGATGGTAACTTCAGACATAGTACCGTTTCACGGTGTTCGAGTTGATAAGCTGTGCAAATTCATCGCCATCCATTTTCTATAGTCTGAGAGCGCCTCCTGTCAATACCTCCTTGACAACAAACGGGCCTTCCCAGTTAGGAGCGAATTTTCCCTTAAATTGATTTTGGTTTTCAATGATCTTCTTCAAAACCAAGTCATGTTGTTTGAATTACCGTAGCCGGACTTTTCTGTTGTAGGATCTTGCGATTCTTTGCTGTTATAACTGACCATGGAAGATAGCCGCGGTTCGCCTTTCGTCTATCATAGACAATTGGTGATACCTGTCTTGTACCCATTGGTCTTCATCCAACTGAGCATCCATTAACACTCTGAGGGATTCCATTTCCACCTCTATGGGGAGCACTGCTTCCATCCCATAGGCTAATGAGTAGGGGGTTTCCCCAGTGGAAGTATGCATGGAAGTTCTGTAGGCTAATAAAGTCAGAGGCAAGAGGTTAGGCCATCCTTTGTGGTTGGCAGACATTTTCTGCATGATCTTCTTGATATTTTTATTAGCCGCTTCAACAGCACCATTCCTCTTTGAACGGTAGATGACGGAGTTAAGGTGTTTGATGTGGAATTTACTGCATAACTCCTCCATCATTTTGTTATTGAAGTTCTTAGCATTGTCTGACACAATGACCTCTGGTTTTCCATATCAACAGACTACATTATTTCTGATGAAAGTAATGATGACTTCTTTGGTAACCATGGGGAAGGAGGCTGCTTTTACCCTCTTGGTGAAGTAGTCGATCATGGTGAATATGAATCGATGTCCATTACTGGCTTTGGGCTCGATGGGCCCTATCACGTCCATTCCCCACATTGAGAAGGGCCATGGTGAACTCATATTGTGGAGTTCCCTTGGAGGGGGTGTGGATGGCATTCCCATGAATTTGGCATTGATAGCACCTCTTGATGTGATCATCATAGTCAGCTTTGAGTGTAAGCCAATAATGCTCTGTTCTGAGAATTTTCTTGAAAAGTAAGGGGCCGCTCATGTGTGGGCCATATACTCCACCATGGATCTCATCCATGAGCCTCTGAGCTTGGTCTTTATCTAGACATCTGAGGAGACCTAATCCTGCATCTCTCTTATATAGTGCATCTTTGCTCAGGTAGAATTTCATAGCAAGTCAATGGATCCGCCTCTTCTCAGTTAGGCTCGCCTCAGCGGGTGTAGATCCATCTCATAGATACTCCTTGATATGCTGATACCAAGGGTTGTGGAAGGGAGGTAGCTCATCCGATACTTCTCCAACGTAGTTCCCATAAACTGGGGCCTTTTGCAGGGCAAATGTGATGCTTGGCATGTTTTCCTTGTCAGGTATGTGAATCAAGGAGGCCAACATTGCTAGTGCATCCACAAAATCATTCCTATTACGAGGAATGTGTAGAAAGGAGATTTCTTCAAACTCCAAAGCCATCTATAAAACTTACCGATGGTAAGGCAGCAAATGTAATTCTTTGGTTTGATAAATTCCTGTGGATTGTTTGATTACCAATTCGGAATCCCCAAAGACAGTTAATCGCCTGATGCCCATTGAACGGGCAAGTTTTAGCCCCATGATACAACCTTCATACTCAATTTGTGTTATTGAGTGTTTGACAAATTGCAATTTCTTCACGACGGATCCGCTCCGTGCGAGATATTAGAATTGCTCCAGCTCCAGAGCCTTCTGTGTTAACATCTCCATTAAAATACATTTTCCATGTGTGGCATTCATCGTACTGATGATGTTGCTGAATTGCCATTACCCCTTCATCGGGGAAGTATGTTTCTAAGGGTTTGTAATCCCCTATAGGTGCGGCGGCCAGTTGATCTGCAATTCCTTGACCTTTTACAGAGTTTTGCGTCACGTAGACGATGTCAAATTACTGTAGGATCAACTGCCATCTGGACAGTCAACAATTCAGTATGGGCTTACTAAACACACACTTGAGAGGATCCACGCGGGATATGAGATGGGTTGTATGACCATGGAGGTAATGCTATAACCTCATGGAAGCCCATGCTAAAGCACAACAAGTCTTCTCAATCAGAGTGTACTTGTTTTCACTGATGCTGAATCTTTTGCTGAGGTGATAGATAGCTCATTCTTGGCCTCTATTATCTTTTTGCCCTAGCATGTAGCCCATGGCATTGTCATTAATGGACAGGTACATGAATAGGGGAACATCATCCCTGGGTGGTACCAAAATAAGAGCGTTAACCAGCTGCTCTTTAATGGTAAGGAAAGCTTTCTGACACTCGTCATTCCATTTCATGGAGGAGTTCTTCCTTAATAACTTGAAGATGGGCTCACAGGTTGCTGTGAGTTGAGAGATGAACCTGCTAATGAAGTTGATTCTTCCCAAAAATCCCCGTATTTCCTTCTCTGTCCGAGGAATGGGGATTTCCTTGATGGCCTGGATTTTGGTAGGATCCAGTTCAATCCCTTTATGGCTGACTAGGAAGCCTAGCAACTTGCCTGATTTGACACCAAATGCGCACTTGGTTGGATTCAACTTCAAGTTATACTTACGCAACCTGTTGAATAACTTTCTGAGATGGTCTAAGTGGTCTTCCTCCTTTCGGGACTTGACAATGATGTCATCCACATAGATCTCTATCTCTTTATGCATTAAATCGTGGAAAAGAGCCATCATAGCTCGTTGGTAGGTTTCCCCGACATTGATGAGGCCGAATAACAACCATCTATAGCAAAAGGTTCCCCAAGGCATGATGAAAGCGGTTTTTTCACAATCTTCCTCAGCAACCATAATCTGATGGTACCCCGCAAAGCAATCCGCAAAGGAGTACATGTCGTACTGAGCAGTATTGTCAATAAGAATGTGGATAAAGGGCACGGGAAAAGTAATCTTTAAGGCAAGCTTTGTTCAGATCCCGGTAATCCACGCAAACTCGCACCTTTCCTCCGGGTTTAGGCATGGGAACAATGTTGGATATCCACTCCGGATATGTAGACACAATGATAATGCTAGCTTGAAATTATTTCACAATTTCATATTTAACCTTTAAACTCCACTCAGGTTTCAATCGCCTGAGTTTCTACCTAACTGGCTTGAATCCTTCCTTAATGGGAAGGCGATGATGAATAATGTCAGTGGACAAACCCACCATATCTTCATGAGACCATGCAAACTCATCCTAGAATTGGGTTAATAGCACAACCATGTCATTCCATTGGTTTGGGGTGAGGTCTGAACCAATCTGGATTAGCTTAGAGCTTTCTAAGGTTCCAAGATTGAAAGAAGTGGTTTGGTCAAGGTTGGGTTTAGGTTTGTATGCGACCCATTCCTTAATCTCCTGAGGTGTCTCAATGTCCTCTTATATTTCCACCAAGTCTGAGTCCAACTTTGCATCAAAGTTACAGCCCTTGTGGAGAGAAGGCACATCATCAGCAAGTATAGGCACATCTAAATTCAGAGTCCTGAAATCAAAAGATGCTTTCACTTAATATATGAAACTGTTTAATCATACAAAAGTGTTAGCTTGTACTGATAAAATAACTGCTAATATTGTATAGAAAAGTAAGTAATTAAAGTTATCTACAGGGCAGAGGGATTTTTTGCCCATTTTACCCTCATCGACCAATGCATGGAGTGCTGCTCCAATTGCCGAGGGCAAAGTCCTGGTGGACTGCAGTGATAGAGGGGTTGTCATTGTCCTCCTTCTCCCGAATGATAACCATGACATCTGGGCAATCATCGTTTGGGGTATATCTGTTTGTATGTTCATCATGGACAATGATGCATATGCCTGACATCATCAAGGCGATGTCGTGTTTACGTTTCAGCTCCCTTTCTTCCATTTCGGGATCAAAAATCAGCACCTCTTTTGCTTTAATTGGTACCGGTTTGGGAAACAGCATAGCCATAACATGGGCTGGCACCTTTACTGGAGACTATATCAGCTCATGGGGTGCAGATGGAGAAAATCACCGTGTGGTGGAAGCTTGAGGAACCTGTTTATGCTTATGAGGATTCCTATGACTGGAACTGGTAGAATAGCCTAGTCCGGCTGTCCCAATTTGACTAGACATTAGAATAGGGTGCTTAACACCCTGCTGATTTTTACCAAGCCCTTGTCCAGGCTGATGACCCAATGACATCATTTCTTGAGTGGCCGACATAACCTTGGCAGAAATCTTGGGCACATAAAGTGGTGTTCCAATAGGATGGTATTATATGTTACTCACTTCCAAGGTATGAAAACTGGCCGGCTCAACTTCTAAATTGAAGCTGATGATGGGTAGATCTCCTTGTTCAGGACATTCCGGCTCAGCGTTAACAGTGACTAGACTGTTGTTGACAGTGTTTTTGAGTTGTTGATGTAGTGTGGAGGGAACGACTCCAGCCATGTGTATCAATGGTCTCCCCAATAGCAGGTTGTATCTTGAGTCTATTCTGAGGACATGAAAGGATACATTGAACGTATTTGGACCAATCTCAATTGGCAGCTCAATCTTTCCGATGGAATTTTGTCGGGATCCATTAAAAGCTTTGATAACTGTATGGCTGCTTTGGATCCGTTTGAGATTGACATTCATCTTTACCAAGGTAGCATAAGGACAAATATTCAGAGACGAACCTCCATCTATCAAAACTCCAGCTAGCATACACCCGGAAGACAAAACTGTAATGTGCAATGACTGATCCCTTCGGGAGGTATGTCATCATCAGTGAAGGATATCACATTATTGTTTAAAATGTGATCAACCATATGTTGAAATTTTTCCACATCCACAGATTTTGGTAAGTAGGCTTCTTCCAAAACCTTCAATAAAATCTTCTGGTGATCCGCAAAAGAGAAAATCAAGTCCAGTATTGATATCTGTTGTGGAGCTTCTCTCAAGCTTAAAACCACCTTGGCTTCATTATGGCCCATAGTACGGAGGAATTTTTCAATCTTCTCCATGGGAATCTTCCCCTTTGCTTTAATGGCAGGCTTCATCACCCTCTGAGGAAGATACAGTGGATTTTCCTTCGACACTATAGCAGTAGTATGAGACGTGGATCCTTCAACATCTCCACAATTCCATGGAACTTTGTGTAAGCTGACAACAGGTAATTGTGGTCTGAAAGGTAAGGAAATTGGCTCTGGTGCGGCCACTTTCAAAGGATTGTCAGCTCCTTTGAGTTGAATTGCTTGTATGGGAAATGCTTTGACAGTCTCATAATCCTCGTCGGATATAACTGCTACTGATCCCTTCCATTTGGTAGGACATGTATTCCTACTCAAGTTGCACAGTGTCATCGTCTGCCAGCAGCAGGACACCGCTGTCAATGAGATTTTGAATGAGATAGCGGAGTGCCCAGCATTCTTCTATGCCGTGACCGCGAGAATGTGAATGATATTGACATACTCTATCGGAGTTGAACCGTCTTGAACGGGGATTGATTGGAGGTAGAAGGGAGGTAATTCTTCCTTCATTGATCAGCATTTGAAATATTTCCTCCATAGATTGGCCCAGATAGGTAAATTCCCTCTGATTGGCAAAATCCCGATGGGCTTTAGCATTTGCTCTCTTTGCAACCTTATCCTCCATAGCTTCACTTTCTGAAGGTGATGGTGGAGCATTCATAACAAAAGGAAGGAGATAGGCATGCTCCTGGCTGATTAATTGACGTGTGACTTGGTGCTCGTGGGTCACCAGTTTTGCCAATTGCTCAATTTGCTTATAAAGAGCTTTCATCTTTCGTTCCATAGCAAATTGGAACTTTGCATAATCCCATCTGTCAACACCATCCTTGATGGTCTTGGATGATTCACCGTTGAAACTGGAACTTTGTCCAGTGCTCCAACTGATCATGTTGACATCTTCTTCTTTGTGTTGAGGAAGAGGGTTGTCTTGCACATGAGGTTGATCTGGTTTGGTGACCACGATCTCACCGTTATCTATTAAATCTTGGATCTTGTGTTTCAAGGCCTAACAATCTTGAGTATCATGTCCAGGTGCTCTGGCATGATAAGCACACTTCCGAGTAGCATTAAAAGCCCTCCCATTAGGGTTGGCTGATGGAAGAAGATGTGTGATTTTCTTTTGAGTAGTCAGAAGAGCAAGAATATTCTCGAGTGAGTCCTCTAAGGGTGTGAACGTTCGAGGGCGCTTTGCTTCTCCACTTTTAGGCAATAGAGGGTTTGAAGTATGTGCTTGAAAAGGGGAGTAGTTTCTCCTCTGTATAGGCATGTTCTGACTGCCTTTTTGTCCTTGCAGTATCAAGGAAACATCCTCCTCTTCCTTTTATGGACCCTCGGGTTGTTTCCATAAGATCCGGATTTGGATGTGCTCAAAGAATCGCTTTAAGAGCGGCTTAGGTCTTGAATTTTCCCGACTTCAATCCTATCAAACCATCTCTCCGTGCTTGATCATTTAGGAGAATGGTTTGCCAATACCATCTAAAACTCTCTCATAGAAAGGAGCTTCCTGTATATCTATGAAAGTCATGACCATTTCTGATTCTGTCATGGAAGGAATAACTTGAGCAGCAAGGCGCCTCCACCTTTGAGCATACTCTCGGAAAGACTCATTAGACTGTTTCTTGACCTTGGTAATCTGGTACCGGTCAGGAGCCATCTTAGATTGAAAACTGTATTGAGTGGGGAAGGCGTTAGCTAGCTCTTCCCAGCTATGGATCTTTGAGTTGTCTAATCTGGTATACCATGAACGGGCTTCTCCAGTCAGACTCTTCTGGAACAGCTGCATTCTGAGCTTCTCATTTTCCGCATAAGATCCAAGTTCTCCAATGAACACTTTCAAATGTGTATAAGGATCCCCTAATCCGTCATAATTTTAAAAATCAGGGGTTTTGAATTTCTCTAGATAATGAACAGCAGGGAATATGCAAAGATCATTATATGAAAAACTTCCATGTGTTTCAATCCCTTTGAGAACACGGATAGTTTCCTCCATTTGGAGGACCTTCTTCTTGATATCACCGATGCCTGGATCTCCTTTGAGATGGGTGTTGTCAGGGTCTTTGTTGGTCGTATCCAACTGAGGTTCTGGAATTGTTTTTTCCAAACCTTGAGCTCCTCCTTATGTAGAGGTTTCTGTATGTGTAGGTATCTTTGTACCCTGAGTAGACTGATGTAATTCTTTAAGCAGAACAACCAAATATGTGATTTGTTTACTCAATCCGTCAAATTCTTCTCGAGAAAAAGGATTAGACTGGTCAGAAGATGACATGATTGGTTGTAGGCTCGTGGCCTTTTTGGATTTTGAGCGGGTAACAGGCCCAATTGATTCCCTACAAAAGACTTCTGTAGTTTAGTCTTAGGGATAATGTAAATGTTATCATAATGTGTCCATTTTAGGAATATTATCCTGTAAAAATGGATGTTAATTGATAACTTGTCATGCACAAATATTCTTTATATTTTCCATTACATAAAGATAAGCATGAAATACAAATTAAAAGTAAATGCTTTTACAAGTAATTGAAAATAGAAAGCATGAAGAGACTTTCCTCCGCGTTTGGTTTATCAGAGGTTGACCTATCTTAGGGTTACTCTCACGGCTTTTTAGCATGAAGGTTCCTAGATCATCGCAATCTACTTTACGGGAAGTTAATCCGGTCTTTCAACTGGAGCGAATCTAGATGGTGCCTTTCCTGAGCCTCGTTGGAATTAGTCTTCCTACGAGTCCAGTAATCAAACACCGACAAGATAGCCTCCTGGTGGAGGAACCACACAACATACATTCACATACAACATGTCTCACCGTTTATGCAAAATGATGACATGTGTGAAGCACTAATATCACATATAGATATTTTGTAGTGCAATAAGTAAAATGCATTCATACACATTCATCATAAATATAAATGCAACATTCACACATAAGCATATAACAGTTTTGAAAAGCTTGTAATAGCGGCTTAAGCCCTCTTACTGGAGTCCCCAGCAGAGTCGCCACCTATCGACGTCGGGATTTTTAGTTGTCCCTTTTTCGTTACTTGTTCTTTGGTGTTCTCATGTTAGGTGAGATTTGTTTGAAAAAACAAGTGAAAAAGGTCCGACATGTGTAATGTCGACGATGGACTGTTAAGAGTCGCCAGTTGATGTTTTAAACTGGTTGCACCAACGCAACCGAAAAAGGTTTGCACATTGACCCAGTGATGTGACACTACTAAACGGGTCTATGAAACCGAGATTCATTTTGGGTACGGGGGCTTGATTATGCGGAGGGAAGGTGTTAGGCACCCCCCGACATCCGTGTTGCCACGGTGACCGCCACTTTTCAAAGAAACTATTATATGAATGTGTGTGTGTGTGTGTGGATCAATGTACAATTATTTGAAAGTAGTGTGAGGCCTCGTTCGCACCTATATACAAAGGGTTTGAATTTTATAGAAAAATTCAGTTTTAAGCAAGATATAGCAATGAAGTTTTGTAAAAGAGGTTTTTCAAACCATGTGCTCAATAGGAATTGAGACCTTTTCATACTTCCATTTTATTATTAAATGTTCAGCTTATTTGCTTTTATTTTCGAGATGCGAGGCATCTTCGAGAAAATAATATCAAAGATGTCGAACTCCTTATGGGCATGACAACCATCCAAGGAAATTGAGACATAGTAAATAATGTACAAGTCTGCCATAAAATTTGAAAATGTCCATCATGGGAAGAATCTAGATTGATGGATGAATCTGTGATCACATGATTCCTAGGCTCACATGATGCATAGATTTATATGAAAAGCAATAAGCGAGTTATATATATAAAAAGTGTAAATATATATTTATCTGAGTATATGATTAACCACCACGAAGCAACTCCATCAGGATCGGAAATGTAAATATATAAAAGCGTTATATATATATATATATATATATATATATATATATATATATATATATATATATATATATATATATATATATATATGGACATGATCAACCACCATGAAGCAACTCCATGGGGGATCAGAAAAGTAAATAAAGCTGTAAATACGATCAACCGCCACGAAGTAAACTCCAGGTGGGACTAAATGTAAATAAAGTAGTAAAAGGCCTCGAAGTAAACTCCAGGCCTGACAACAATGTAATAAATATATATATATATATATATATATATATATAAGCAATAAATGCTCCGGATGTAAAATTCAGGCTCATCAGATATGTCTAACAACAATTATATATATATATATATATATACAGAACCGAGCAGGTGAGGGCTCCCTTACTTTGTTAAAATGCGGACTTTTTTTTTTAAAACAACTAATTTTTTTTTTAATATTTTATGGAACTGGAATTTTTTCATAATACAATATTTTAGGCGTGATTTGGATACCTATACCAAAAAATGTATATGCGATGCCTTGCATGCATGCATGCACTCTATTTTGTTATACGTATCCAAATCACATCCAAAAAACACTGTATTATGAAAAAATTCGATTCCATAAAAATAAACTTTTTTTTTAGTTGTTTTAAAAAAAACCAAAAAAAAAAGTCTGCATTTTAACAAAGTAAGGGAGCCCTTATAGGAATCGGACCTATATATATAAAAGCAAGTAAACGCTCCAGACATAAGTCTAGGCTCAATCGAGGCATAACTCGATAATGTTAGTCCATATATAAATATATACATATATAAGTATATATATACTGTATGAAATGAAAACCACGAGATAGAAGTGGGACATATGCACACAACACGACTCTCAATGTGTAGAATAGTGTGTGCAAAGATGAAGAGAAAGGCTTTATAGAGTGTGAGAAGGCTTACAGTGGGCTGCCAATGAAGACTTCTATGACACTATATGGATAAACACTCAGCTCTCGCTGGTAAATGTATAGCTATATGTTAGCTAACAGGTGTTTAAAAAGAGCAAGCACTCAATATGGGGTGTGTACAGAACAAATTTGACAGGGCTTCCTCGCGTTTTCCTCCTTTTTTAAATGGCTACCCCAAGCCCTCTATTTATAGATGGGGGAGCTGCAAGTGTACCTGCGGCAAGGGTTCCACAGGTCCTGTCGTCTCAAAGTACGTGCACTCGTACACTGTAATGTCCGCTCAAACTTGCAGAACTTTAATCCGAGCATCCGAACGAGGTATATAAGACCTTCTTCGGACTTCTTGTGTCGAGAGTTACACAATGACATGGATTAGAGGTTGTACGAAGTCAGGATGAGGGGACCATTCCCATAGTCTTCAAGCTTCAAATTCTATCTGGTGTACTGCCACGCGTAATAATCACTCGGGATTGGAACTCCTTGGTTCTTGTAGGACATTGTTGTATGTATGTATGTATGAAGTGTTGAGATGACACACAGGTGTTGAGGTAGCAAAATGACGTTTGACTCCTCACCGGGGTTATCTCTGGTTTGAGTTGAAAATAGACGTTGCTCAGGGTTACATCTGAGATTGGACTGTTGCAAGTGTTTGAATGCCGCAATGTCATCTGTAAGTGTGCATGTCTGCCCGGTGTTAGCTCCGGGTCTGAGGTTTGAGTGCCTCGGCAGGAGGTCTGATTGAAGCTGATCGCATGCACTTGAAACAAGCATTTCTAAAGTTATCATCGGAACTACAACAACATTCCTTGGGGTTATCGCCAAGGACGAAACTCGGGGTTATCTCCGAGGTTGGAAATGAGATTCCCGGTGTGTGTGTTCCGGGGTTGAAAATGATACTCCCGATGTATGTCCTAGGGTTGAGACTGAACTTCCGGCAGTATCCAGAATGGATATGAGCGGTCTTCCAGGGTTATCTTCGAAAGATGATTCTGCCCTCCTGCAATGTTAGTAACAGGTGTGTAGAAAATTTCGAGTGTCTACACTATGCAACAAGGAATGCCAGCCGCAGGGAACCATCTGGATAATCTCTTGGCAAACTTTAAAGATTTCAAAGCTGTAGGACCACCTGAATTCAAAGGGACAACTGACCCTGTTGAAGCCCAAATTTGGGTTAAAGAAATCAAAAAAGGCGTTTGTGATAGCTAAGGTAGATGAGGGGCAAAAGACAGCTTTTGCCACATACATGATGAAAGGGGAGCCGAATTTTTGGTGGGAGGCAAATCAGGCGAGGGCAGGAGAAGGTGTAGTTACTTAGGCTAGGTTCAAAACTCTGTTTTTCAAAAATTATTTTTCATCTAGTATGCAGGCTAGGATGGAGGTGAAGTTTCTGGAGTTAAAGCAGGAGAATATGACGGTGTCAGAAGACGCTGCAAAATTTAATGAGTTGGCTAGGTTTGCTCTGCATCAAGTTGATACGGAGGCTAGAAAAGCGAGAAGGTTCGAGCTAGGCTTAAAACCCTGGCTCTACAACAAGGTGGCGGTGTTGCAGATCTCTACGTTTGTGGCACTTTTATAAAAAGCTATTATTGCTGAGGAAGGGAGTGAGGCCATGAGCCTCTACAACAAGGAGAGAAAGAACAAAGGCAAGGTCGTAGGAACTGTGAAGGTGGAAACTAATAGTGGGAATAGGGGTGAAAAGAGGAAGGGGAACAACTTTGAAAATGTCCAGGTGAAACAGGAAGGTGTGAAGAAGCAGGTGGTGCCATGTAAGAATTATGGAAAGAACCATACAGGTAAGTGTTTGAAGGGAAAGTTTGTATGCTATAAGTGCGGGCAGGAGGGCCATATCTCTCCCAACTGTTCCAATCCAAGGATGAACACTGGTTGTTTTATATGCGGGTCAATGGAGCACAAGGTGAAGGATTGTCCGAAAAGGAGACTCTGGAGATTACGGGACCAACGTCATCAAGCAAGCCAACAAAATCAACCGCGAGAGTCTTCAACATGACGGTCCACGATACCATGGAAGCTGGTGATGGAACTCCAGGTATTATTCGTACAACTTTTATTTTCGTATATATGATTTTCCTATATATATTAAATTGTTTTAATAAGAAATTTTGAAGGAGGAATTTGAGTTCTTTTAGAAATCAAATTTCCGTTTAATCAGATAAACAAGCTTTATGTTGAATAGTTAAAGATCAGTTTGACCGAATTTGATCGAGATCTATTTGCAATGACTGTGTATGATATGTACCCTTGTATGTATAGGTTTTAAAACGGTGATTCCGGGGACGGAATCTTTATAAGGCAGGGTGAATGTAATAACCCAAGATTTTAAATATAATTAAATCAGAAATTTTGCGTATAAATTTTTTTATTTATTTATTAAAATAAATATGGGAAATATGTCCCAAGATAATGTGTATATATATATGTGATAAATTAAATATATTTATTACATGAATAATTATAAATAATTTTATTTTAGAATTATTGATCATTATAAATTATATTTTTGTAATAATTAATTTTATAGTAGAAATATTTTTATTAATTATTTTCCATGAAAATATAATTATATATTATTTAAATAATATATGAAACGATTATTAGAATAATTAATTTCTTTTATTATATGAATTTATTTTAGATTAGTTAAGTTAATTATTTTTAACTTAATTAATGATGTTATATATGACAGATAAATCAGATATGGAATCCAAACCCTAATTTTGATTTTGGATCAATGAATGAGAATAATAATATAATATTACTTTTATTTCAGTGCTATAAATATATAATGTATGTATAAACAGTTAATGGTTGGTCAATTATGGTGCAGTATTTGAAAACCCTAGTTTTACTGTGTTAACCCTAATTTGAGATCCAAATTAGAGTACAAGATTGTTTTGTAATTGTGTTATGTGATTTATGAAAATTATTATAAATATTAACATTAATTAGGAAAACCTAATTGTAAGAAACCCTAATCGTGAAATTAGGAACCCTAATTTGATCATTGGAACCCTAATTGCTAAATGGGTAACCCTAATTGCTAAATATAAGCCTTAATGCAAATTATTGGATTATGAAACTTAATTTGTGGCTCTAAGTATTTACAAAACTCAAACTAATCAAGAAATTATAATTTTTATTTTTAGAAACTAAAATTTTTATTTTAAACCCTAATGAGAAATCCTACCATTTTATGCTAAACCTTAGGGTTAAACCCTAAGGGTTTGCCAAGTTACAAGTTTGCCATTAAATTTGTGAGCAAAAAGACCAAAATACCCTTTTGTCACATTTTTTATTATGTTACTTGTGTATCTAACCAAATAAGGAGTTGGTGACCTAATATGTTGACATTGTGATATTAAATCTCCAGCATATCAGCTCTAGATCTCAGCCAAATCCATTGTATATCATCATATATATAGATTGGGAGAGAGAAAATGTCATTTGGTAGCTTATTTTTGCATAACACATATCCTTGAGCTTCTCTCTCTAAAACCTCCGAAATTTCCTTCATCTATCAGTCACAAAATAAGCCCCACTAATACACATAACAACATCAGTAGCTAGAATCAAGAATTGGATTGTAAAGGTATAAACCCTTACCAAGAAATTTGAGTTTTGATTCCATGTTAGATCTTAGGTTTTAATGTTTAAACATGTTATATGTAGTGTATATAAGTGATCTGGGTTGTTACTTCCTAGATCCATAACATAAATATGCTCGAAATTAAGTTTTGAAAAAAAATTGGAAATTTTTTTTTATGGTCTGACAACCAAATGTCAGAGCCCATAGATTCTTCCCTGTTTATTATTTTTGTTGATTTAAGCTTTTAATGTGTAGTTTGCCATTAGTACTTTGATCTGGAACTGGAATCGTAGTCATTTGATGTCCAGAGTTTGAGTTATTGTTGGTCAAAGTCGGTTGACCGACCATGACCGGGCCATTTCTGGGCAACCCAGAAAGTGTAAAACCGAGTCTAACAAGTTTTTACAACGTCCAGATCTGTCGGGTTTTAAATGTTATGATGTTGTTGTTGTATCCAGATTGTAGCCTATAATATGGACTATAGATCCTGGCCTTTAGATACCTTAAATCATCAACTGGTCGAATGGAGTAGACGATCAAATTGACCATCCGATCATGACTTGCATTTCTGGGATTTTCTAGAAACATGAAGAACACAACTTTCTGACCATGTTTGACCAAACTGTATCTTGTGATTCTGTTGTTGTTGGACTGATCTATTCTTATGTTAATGTTCCTTGACATATGGACTATAACTTTGAACCATTAGATCACATGAAACATGACTGGAACTTAGATTAAATCGAGCTACAAGAGGGCTACTCGGACTGCCTGGGTTTCTGGAAAATCCAAGTAATGTCTGACAGCGAGTTTGATTACCCAGATCGTCTTGATATATTATTTTTTTGACCAAACTAAGTATTGTAACTTGTAGAGTTACATAAACACTACAAGATGGACGTACAAGCTTGCCCAAGAGTGCATTACACTGAGAATCATAAGCGTACAAACCATGACCCTTAAAACTGGTCTGACAGTGTTCTTGAGGCTCAAGAACACCTAAGACGACAGAAAGCGTCGCTAAAGGGCTTTAGCGACAGTTTAATTAATTTCTAATTTTTGATTTTCCGAAAATTATTTAAAAATAGAAATAAATTATAAAAATTACCAAAAAATGGTTTTAAAAATTATTTTAAATTATGAAAAATAATTTTTGAGAATTTGTAATATTTTTTATTAATAATTATAATTATTTGAATAAAACTGATATTTAATTTATTTAATTAGTATATTAAATAAATTAGAGAAAAATGATTTTAATGTTATAAAACTCATTTTAAATAAGAATAAAGTGTTTAAAAATATTTTGAATTATAAAATGTAATTTTCAATATTTTTGGAAAATCCTCATTAATAAATTAATATTAATGTTATTAAATTTATTTAATAATTATATTAAATAAATTAGAGAAAAATGATTTTAATATTATAAAAATCATTTTAAATGAAAATAAAGTATTAAATAATATTTTAAGTTATAAAACATAACTTTTAATATTTTAAGATAAATTCCATTAATTATTTCATAATAATGATATTAGAATTATTTAATAATTATATTAAATAATTTAGTTCAAAAATGATTTTATCATTATAAAAATCATTTTAAATGAAAATAAAGTGTTTATAAATATTTTAAGTTATAAAATATAACTTTTAATATTTAAAGGATAATTTCATTAATAATTTAATATTAAGTTAATATTAATGATATTAAATTTATTTAATAATTATATTAAATAAATAGTTTTAAAATGGTTTTATTAATTTAAAAATAATTTAAAAAGGATATAAATGAATTAAAAAATTTTAAGTTATAATTAATGAATTTTAATATTTGGATAAATAGTACGTTAATATTTAAATATTAATGGTAATTATTTAAAATAATTTTAAATGTTTTAAAAATCATTTAAGAGTAATATTAGTACTTTAAAAATATTTTGAGTTATTATAAATAACTTTAATATTTTGGCAATGGTTTCATTAATAGTTTAATATTAATTAAATATTAATGATAATATAATTATTTAACATTTAAATCATTTAATAATGATTCCGGTGTTTGAAAAATCATGATAAATTATAATAATTGTTTAAAAATTATTATAAGTCGTTTAAAAATAATTTGATCGATGTTTAAGTTATTTAGAACTTCAGTGTAGAGTCTTAGACTCGATAATTACCCGATAAAGCCGTTGATACACCGATATGTTTTAGAAATTGATCTAAACTTAGATAATTTGACTAAATACGTGTTTGTTTGTGATCCAATGACTGTTAAACATGTGTGACAATGTGATTAGGTTATGTGCTGACTGCAATAAGCAGTATTATGTGTTACGATATGTTATTCTAATCAGTAAAATGATCTTATTATTGATAGGTTGCTATAAATAGATAAAACTAAGTTGCATAATTGTAAGCAGCAGACCAGACAAGTATCCTACCTTTGCATTTTCTTTATGCAATGGACATAAGTAAGAAAGTTTCAGAATTATATTATTATTGTGCCAAATTATTAACCCTATTGTTATATATATTATATCCGATCATTGTTTATCAACATGGTATTATATTATAATTCAAATATTTATTCTGTTTGTTAATTTCTTATATGGTTATACAAGTGTCCTCACTTGGATAATCATCACATGTTGATACACATTTATAAATTTCCAGTATGTATATGTTAACTTAAAAGTCATCTAAGCTAATTGATTTGGCTAGACATAAACTTATAGATTATTATTGAACAAGATAAAACCTTACTATTATCCAACCGAATTGTTTTGGTTTGGAATCCCGACTAAGTATGAACATCCCTTAAATGGGAAAAAAATTTTGTGTGCCAAATGCGGATAGATGAACGATAATATCGTTCTTGCATGTAGCATTGATCAATACAGAGCATAACAGGCTGATCACCCCCCCGTGCCCGTAAGTTATGATGGTTTACAGATGAAGTTCTGTTTAACCTTTTCAAAAATAGACAACAATATTCATAGTCTGTCAACTAATCCCCAGATATAATCAATACGTAGTTTCAAAAAATTTGATATAGAATTAATATATTATTATTGGCTCAGTTTACTTCACAACTATTGATTTATTGTAGAAGTGTAGTACAAAGAAAACATTTAATCCTTTCAGCTAATATTTATAATTGTTATTACTTGCTGGGTACTCAAATGCTCATCCTTGCTTAATTTAAATATTTTCAGCTAAGTGTGATCAACCTGAAGGCTCTGCTAAGAACAAAGGGAAAGAAAGGTTGCAGAATAAGTTGGTGTTATTTTATGTAATAGTTTAGCTTTATTAAGGATGATATATATTATCTATCAGGTATCATGTAATGAATGTACTAAAGGTTACGTACTTGGGAATAGATTCTGATGTATATGTAAATTAAGCTTGATCTTTATATTATTGTTATTATTAGTAGTATTATTCCGCTCATAGAAATGGTATCGTGAAGCACCAAGTTCGGGTTTCAAGTACCTGAATTTGGGGGCGTCACATTCAACACATACAAGACAACTTTAAGGCTCTATTCATATGTAGTCAAGTCATGTTAACATGCTCGCAAGATCAGAATGTATAGAAAGTAGCACTTATGTACCTTAGTTCTTTTATACCAAGTTTTCTTAAAAACTTCTTTCACACAAGGTCTAACAAGTTTGATTATGAACAAAGGAACTATGTACACTATAGCATGCTCATTTATGTGTAAAATAAGTCATGTGTATAGACCACTAAGTTCAAAATCTACAGAACATGAATTTAATAAAGTTTGTTTTCAAAACTTGAAGTTCTTGTTAAAGATCTTTTACTAATTTATGTTGGACACTTCCTAACTCATAAGGAAACCTTATAACACAAGTTATACCTCTTTTGCAGGTGTACATAAGTCATAAAACCAAATTAGAAACCACCAAAGATAGCAGTAATCCAAAGAATCGGTTCTCGAGGGTGCGATCTTGACTCTATTGCACCCTTAAGATAAATAGTAGCGATTCTTGCCACGTCAAGTTAGAAGCGATGGCATGAGACTCTATTTTGCAGAGTGTTACCCAACTTCATTTTCCTTTATTCAACCCATCATTAAAAAGTTCATACATGTTAGTAAACTTCTTAAACACATTATAACCGGTTAATTCCTATCTATTGACATATAAATTTAAGAAATTTCAAGAACTAAATTAGACCAATTTCAAGAACATAGTTAGAATTTATACCTTCTTGAGCTTGAATTAGACCTCCCACACTCTAGGTATGCTTCTATAGTAGCTCAACAACTTATACTCTCCAATTAGACTATCAAACAACTTCTTAGCAACACCAAATCTGAATCTAAGCTCGTATTTATAGAACATGCATGGACTAGACATTGGCATTACACTAAGGTTGGGTTCATGGTGTAATGGAAGGATACATTGGTTAATCAAGAGTGGTTTAACAACCCATCACCAGCAATTGGCTTTGCAATCATCACATATTCCATAGCCTTTTGGAAAATACGTGTTTTAGCTTCATGTTACTATTTATGTACCTTGTGACACTCAATTTGGGACAAGAGCAAATATCTCAGCATTTGGTCATGTAAGGCTTGGTTTGGTTCTTTTAATTCCCATAATGTAATATTAAGGTACAATTTTTACCATATTAGGAATTTAAAGATAAATTTTATACTCACATCATATAATCCATGTACATTAAATATATTTAATAAAATAACGCAATTAGGTATTATTGTCTAGGTAGTTCCCCATAATTATTTTTACTACTCGTATAACCACATTATAACATTATCTAATATTAATGTTTATTTAAACACTTAATCTCCTTCCCAGTTTCTAGAATACACAGATATTTAATTATTTATGTATTACCACTACATAGGATTTCATTGTGCTACTAGGTACCTCATTTCATTGCAATATACTCCTATCGTATGGTTTTTATTAATGTCACACCTAATGCATAAGTGTCCCATTTCATTGCTACAGAAGAAAATTAATTTTCTCCAATCGACCCTTTGGCAGCTTGCATTGCTGCATTGATACCGGCAAATGCCAAACTAGCAAGCCAGTTCCAACATCCATCTCCATAATCTTTTTACACAACATGAATTAACTGTCATATTGGTGATATTACTAGTTTAAGAGTGTATTTTCTTATATGGAATCACATAATTATATGCAAATAATTAATATTCTTTAATAACTATCAATTAATTGTTTGCCTTAACAATTCTTTCGTTAATTAATATAATCACTACTATTTCTCATCACGGTGCCACACAAGGCATTTCAACGAGTTTGTTACAACTCCACATTAATCACTTCAATATAATTGAGTTAACTCGTCTCATAACATGAAATCATTTATATTCAAATAAATATTTATTCCCATTAATATATTCATAAGACATGGAAATTCTCGAGTATTACAATTTTTCCTTGGGATCACTGGTCCATTCTCTACCACCCACCATTCCCATGGGTCTCGCTTAAGATAGATCCTCATTCAGAATTTCCAAAAATTGTAGTTCTCTGTTCCATAACAATAGAGGTCGGTTTGTTGATTGTCCTTCTTGATGAGCATTTCCAAATTATGCCATGTCAAAATCTTTCCGTACAAGTCACCTTTAAGACCAAGATAAGTAGAACCAAGCTCTGATAGCAAATGAAATTTAAGTAGGCACACTTAGAAGGGGGGGGGGGGGGGGTTAAATAAGTGTCGGAATAAACAATGTCAAACTTTTGACCAAATAAAAATTCCTTTGGATATGCAATTCAGGAGGCTGGATTCTAAATCCTTATAAATTAAAATGTTAAGACAAGATGTGGGGTTGATTAAAAAACTTTGTAAAATGCTTAATATAGAACCTAACCCTTTTTCAAAATTTGATTATGTGGATACAATTTGCTGAATCAGTTTTGTAAATTTATAGATATGGAATGCAGGCTGCTGGATTAATAGATAGCTGAGTGATGAGAAAATTCAGCACAATAAGCAATCACATAAATACGAGAATTTTTACGTGGTTCAACTACTACCCTCTATAATAGTAGCCTAATCCACGTCCAATACCAACTAGTATTTGGAGACTCACTTTTATTAAACAATTTCAATTAAAATACAAGTCTGAACCACTTGAGCACCTTTGCTCCTTGTGCACCTATGCACTCTCAAGCACCTATGCTTCCTTCGAACTTGATTGTAACAATACAGTAATCCAAACCAGATTATAATTCGAAATTAGATGATATTGATTCGTACGAGAAATTAAAATACACATATAGTTTAGGTATGTGTAGAGCCTTGCGTTGTTAAGTGATAAATCAAAGCAATTTATCACTTAACAACGCAAGGCTCTAGTATTCAATGATGAGCAAGAAAGATATTACCAAATTATTTGCTATAAGATCACCTCGGAAATGAACAATAGAAACTTCTTCAAAAGGATTGCAGTTAATAGTAGGAAGACGAAGGAATACAAGTTTACTGTAGTTTAGGTATTAACAAAAGCAATATGTATTTCTTGTCTTATCTTATCATTAGGTTCATTTCTTTTATAGGCAACCATAATATGTTATCTTTGCTTAGTGCCAATTCTGTAATCTGACTGTTTGGAACAAAGTGCACAAATCATACAATTTTAGAATAATATCTAGATAACATGTCAATCATAATATGATCAAATCCTTTTCTAGTTATATGCTATCGTAGGACACTGTTATGATCAATAAGAGTTATCATGATATATTAGTGATTGGTGAGGAGTTAGGCTTAATTGAGTGTCCATCACATGGTGACTCCTATATTATATCATGTATTACCGTAATATGTAGACTAGTTGTATATTAGTAGCATAATTACAGGCAACTAATGTAAGACCCCAACTTATTATTAATGAAATTTAATTTTCTCTATTTATTATTTTGAAATAGTAAGGGTTGATTTGATTAATGTGGATAGTTATGGGTAAAATACGTAAATATTTCAAAATAAGCAAGTGGTTATAAAATATTCATTGTTGTCGGGGAATATTCGTTTGGTCATGGAATATTCAGATTTGTCGAGGAATATTAAATTGACGCCTTGACCATGTGTGGGCCCCATAATGGAAAGCGATTGGATGAAGAAAATGATAAATATAAGTTTTTAAAACTAACAGCATAGTTGTTACAGATTAATTTGTTAAAATACTAAATTGGTTAAAAACAAGAAGACACTGCGGTATTACACCAATTATTGATTCTTACGTAAGAAGACACTACTCAATAATAGTTACGTAATTCTTTATTCAAAGATTTTATTTTATTGATTTAATAATTGCTGCGTTGATATTTTATATTGCTGTTGTTTCAATAATTGTCATTACACAGTATTTTTCATTATCGAAGCAATAATTCATATTATCTGAATAATATTATTAGATAACATTATTGGCAATGTCTAGAAAGTTACATCTAAGGAGAGGTTTGGTCACCTAATTGCGCCAAGAAGGAGAAATTCTTATTGAAAGCCCCTCTTTCCGGAACCGCACTGGTTGTCAATATTGTGATTACGTAATATTATTTGTGAATAATTAATTATTGATTCATATGATGAGGAAAATATTGATTTTATGTGGATATAGATGGAGAAAATTTTTAATGTGACAATTGTTGAAAATTGAAATTTTATCTTTTTCTGATAAAATAATTCATTTAAATATATTATTATATTTTAATAATATAATAATGATGATATTTTTACGACGAATGTGGGATATATGAGTATACGAGGAGGAAGAGTATTTTTGTTGCAATAAATGTTTAAAACATGTTAAACATGTCGGCGGACACCATTTATCGATTTGGAATTTGATTATAGCACTTTGTAAAATCGCTTCGTTTGTGGACTTTGGTCAATTTCATTTGGAATTTGGAAAAACTTTCTTACGTAAAGTTGTAGAGAATTGAATTTCCTATTAAAAATCGCGAGATTTGAATTTTCTGACAAAAGGGCTATTTATTATGAATTATTGAAGTTCAAGCTCCAAAATAATTAATTTTTGAAGTTTTGAATATTTTTTTTAAAAACGTTTTTTTGCATGTGTGAGGCATGTGTTCAATTCTTTGAATTTGATTCAAGGTGTGCGTGAAGATTTATATATATATATATATATATATATATATATATATATATATATATATATATATATATTAATATTTTATTAAATTTTCGCTTTTGGTGTTCTAAGCATTTTCCTATAAATAGGTGCTTAGGTTAGAATTGAAAATCACACGTAAATCTGAAATCTTCTCTCTCTATATTATCGGCGTATTCTTGTGAGTATTTTGAGTATATTTTGAGTATTGCTATACGGTACAAGTTTAAGTCATAGCCTATATCCGGTGTTTCAAATTTAAATCTTGATCTTTCGAGGTAAGGGATATTATTTTTTCAGTAATGATATTATTTCTTCAATATCATTATGCTAAAATATTGATCTCAAGTTTTATCAAATTTAGAACTTTTGATGCTCTGAGTTACTATTCACGATACGGCACTATTCACGGTATACGATACTATTCACGGAATACGGACTATTCATCGAAAAATAAAATTTTTTCTTTTCGTCCAAAATATCTATTGTGGATACTAGCTTTGATTGTATCCATGTTTTGATCATTCTTGAATTTTACACCACTATGATTATTTTTGAGGTATTTTTGGACATGGATAAAACAAAGTATGAATCCTTAATCCTTGTCATTTTCTTTAAAAATATTTTTCATCATCCTCAGTCTTAAATGATGATATTATTGAATATCTTTGGCCTGTAGTGGAAAGATGAATGATTTCTGATGAATATCTTTGGCCCGTAGTGCAAAGATGAACATGTGTTTAGATGAACATGACCAACTGATGAATATCTTTGGCCTATAGTGCAAAGATGAATATTTGATTTCAGATATATATTGATTGATGTTACAGGGATAAAAGATAGACGATGAACTTTTAAATTCATACATAAAAGATAGTAGTTTGCATTCTCTACTTAACTCTTCTAATAAATTATTATTTTCGCTGCGAATATTGATTTAAAACTTGTTGTCTATTGTATTCTATTAGATTTTTTCCTGTTGAAGACTAATGATAATTTGTTGTATATTATCTTAGTCATAATATTCTTTACTGGGCTAGTTGAGCTCACCCTTTTCCTTTTTGTTCCATTTTTCTTCTCAGGAGGCGAGAATATAGCGAGTACGAGTCGGGGTATGGAATGAAGGTTCTAGAGAGAGTTGTTTAGAAGTCCTCACCATTTTTGTAAAATAATGTATCAATAAATGTGATGAGGATTTATTTGAGTATAGATATTGTCTAGAAGATAATATTTGTATTCAAACTCACGAGCTTTGTTGTAATAATAAAGTTATAGTTGTTTCATGCATGCAGTGTATTGACAACTCGAGAATGGGTGATGTATACCTATTTTGGGGGCGTCACAGTTGGTATCAGATCTTAGGGATATGATCTTTGGCGGAGATCGGGGAATAGAACTAGGAGGGGAGAGACTAGTAAATCCTTCGCTAGTGTGTCCTACCTAAGCTTATTTGTTAGTTGGTCAGTATATAGGGATATTATGTGATATATTGATTTCCTTAATTAACCCTTGTTTTATGACAGTATTTGAGAATGTCGACTGAGACTATTAACAGTGGAGTAAATGAGACTGTGGAGACGCTTGTACTCACCAACGAGGAGAACGTGCAACAGGCTGGCAATGTTCCTCCTGTGAACAACACCACTGAGCAGATGATGAACGAGGGGATGTTTAGAAGCTTTTTGCAGTTCATGCAAAATCAGACGAGGGAGACTCGTATTCAAAATACAGGAGGAAATGATAGCAATTAACGGGTTGTCACAGCCAAGCAGTTCAAAGAGTTGGGACCACCAGAATTTAAAGGAAAGCCAGATCCGATCATGGCGGAAACATGGGTCAAGCAAATTACCAAGATATTCGATGTCTTGGGATGCACGGAGGAACAGAAGGTTCCATTCGCCACCTTTATGTTCCGTGGCGAGCAGAGGACTCTTGGTGGGAGTCGTGAAGCGTACTAATCGGCAAGACTTTTCAAAGCATGTCTTGGGAGACATTTCAGAAACTATTTAATGACAAATACTTTCACGAAAGTGTTCGTCTATATGAAGGAAGTGGAGTTCATCGATTAGAGCAAAACAACATGGCGGTGTCTCGAAGACGAGGCAAAGTTTGCAGAGTTATCGTGTTTGCACCTCATTTGGTGGAGAATGAGGAACGTATGACGCGGATGTTTCTTAGAGGTTTGAAACTTCTACTACGTCAAGATATCTCATTTCTCATAAATTTTCTCTCCATTCGGATGTTGTAAGCAGGCTCAATTATTAGAAGCGAGATAACGAGTACGGCCAACCGAGGGACCACAATCGAGGATCATACTAGGAGATGGCGGCCAACAAAACAACGATAAACCGGCGGAGAAAGAAAAAGACGGACAAAATGGTAACCACTCTGGTGGTAATCATGGCCATGAAAATAGAAGAAGCGAGTGGGAGGAGATTTTAAAAAGAGGAGATTTAACAACGATTATATGAAGGCGACAAAGGCTGGCAAGAAGAATCGGTTCTAAGGGAGGAGAACGACCCTTGGTCGTATCATATGCTATAAATGCGGAAAGAGGACATATCGATCCAAAGCGCCCAACAGATTCAAGGTATGCTATAATTGTGGAAAGGAAGGACATATCGCGCGAGATTGTACGGTAGCGAAACCTAGTTCAGCGGGGACGGTGACAGAAAAGTCAAAGTCAACGATTCCTAGAAGAGAGTTTGTTGTGACTGGTCAAAATGCGAGGAACCCAAACGAGGTAATCACGGGTAAGCTATTTATAAATTCTTGCGAAGTTTATACCTTACTTGATCCTGGGTGCTACCCATTCATTTATCTCTCCGCTTGTGCTCAACGTTTAAACTTGACTCCGGAGAAATTAGACTTTGACCTATCTGTGGAAACTCCGTTAGGAGAAACTCTCATCACATCCACTGTTTATAAATCTTGTTTGATTCAAGTTGGCACCATCACCTTACCTGTTGACCTTATCTCTTTAAAGATACTTGCTTTTGATGTGATTTTAGGGATTGATTGGTTAACTACTCATCATGCCAAAATTGATTGTTTTCGTAAGGTTGTTAGTTTTCATATTCCTAACCAACTCATTGACAATTCAAGCAACTAAACCATTAAAATCAATCATCATCATATCTAATCATAAAGCTATTCGTTTATTGAAAACGGATGTCAAGCTTTCTTAGCCCATGTTATGGATTTGAATAAAGACACGTCAAATTTGAATAATATTCTGTTGTTATTGACTTTCCCGACGTATTCTCGAAGAACTTCCGGTCTAGCCCCGTAAGCGTGAAGTTGAATTCTTTATTGATCTTGAACCCGTACAAAGCCCATTTCTAAAACCCCATATCGAATGGCTCCTATTGAACTTCAGAGTTAAAGGTCCAACTTCTGAGGAGTTGTTGGACATCGGTTTCATTCGTCCTAGTACATCTCCTTGGGGTGCTCTGTTTTATTCAGAAAAGAAGAAGAGCGGGAGTATGCGACTTTGTATTGACTATCGGGAATTGAACCATGTCACCATCAAGAATAGGTATCCTCTACCTCGTATTGATGACTGTTTGACCGATTGCCAGAGAGCAGCAATTCTTTTCAAAGATCAATCTTTGTTTCGGATATCATCAAATTTGAAGATTAGAACTGAGGATATTCCAAAGACTGCCTTCAGAACTCGGTATGGGCATTATGAATTCTTAGTCATGTCTTTCGGATTGACCAATGCTCCTACGGCTTTCATGGATATGATGAACCGAGTATTCAAGGAATATTTGGATCAGTTCGTTGTTGTTTTTATTGATGACATCCTCATATATTCCAAAAGTCGTGAAGATCATGAGCACCATTTGAAGCTGGTACTCCAAAGGCTTCGTGAAAACAAACTATATGCCAAATTGGAGAAATGTGAGTTCTGGCTTGAGGAAGTAGCATTCCTTGGGCACGTGGTGTCGAAACATGGAGTATCTATTGATCCGGCGAAGATTGAAGCAATACAAAGTTGAGCAACAACCAAAAGTCGGTGGTGAAACGTAGCTTTTTGGGCTTAGCTGGTTATTATCGGAGATTCGTGGAAGGGTTTTCTCGAATCGCTACTCCATTAACCCAGCTAACTCGGAAGGATACAAAATTCGTTTGGAGCAAAGAATGCGAGAAGAGTTTCCAAGAGCTCAAGAGGAGACTCATTTCAGCACCTGTTCTAACAATACCATCTGGTACGGATGGATTTGTTATCTACAGCGATGCTTCAGGCAAAGGGTTAGGATGTGTTCTCATGCAACGTGAGAAAGTCATAGCCTATGCCTCGCGACAACTTAAAGAGTATGAGAGGAATTATCCTACTCATGATCTAGAGTTAGCGTGATCGACAATTTCTGCTTAAAGATCTGGAGGCACTATCTATATGGGGAGAAAGTGGAGATGTATTCAGACCATAAAAGCCTTAAATATTTCTTCACACAAAAGGAACTCAACATGCGGCAACGACGTTGGCTTGAGTTGTTGAAAGATTACGACCACACTATTCAATACCATCCTGAAAAAGTTTAACGTGGTGGTAGTGGCGTTGAGTAGAAGATCATATGCGAGAACGATAATGTCGAGTATGTCAAGTATACGCATAGAGCCAACTTTAATAGAAAAAGTTAAGGTTGCTCAAGCCACCGACCGGAGCTGATGCATATGAAGAAGAAAGTACAAGAAGGTGCTATTCCGGAAGCGAGAATTGATGAAGAAGGAATACTTCGAGTCCACTCTAGACTTTGTGTTCCTAACGACTCTGATTTGAAGTACAAGATTATGATGGAGGCACACAATACACCATTTGCAATCCATCCTGGAAGTACTAAAATGTATCGTGATCTTCGACATACATTTTGGTGGAACAATATGAAGAGAGAGATTGCAAAGTTTATCTCGATGTGTTTAACTTGTCAACGTGTAAAGGTGGAGCATCTAATACCTAAGGGTCCGTTGCAACCACTTGAGATTCTAAAATGGAAGTGCGAACACATTACCATGGATTTTGTTACGGGTCTTCCTACGGTTTCTCAAGGCATCAATGCTATTTGGGTTATTGTTGATAGATTAACCAAGTCTGCTCATTTCTTGCCGATACGGGAGACTTATTTCCTTGAACGTCTTGCTAGTATATATGTAAATGAGATTGTGAGGTTGCATGACATGCCAGTATCCATAGTTTTGGATCGTGACCCAAGATTCACTTCAAGATTTTGGGTTAGCTTGTAAAAAGCTATGGGCATGGATTTAAGATTCAGTTCGGCATACCATCCTCAAACGGACGGACAATCAGAGAGGACTATTCAAACTCTTGAAGATCTATTAAGACTCTGTGTCCTAGACTTCAAGGGCAGTTGGGATAAGTATTTACCATTGGTAGAATTCTCCTACAACAACAGTTATCAGGCAAGTATAGGTGTGGCTCCATTTGAAGCATTATATAGACGAAAGTGTCGCTCTCCAATATGTTGGGATGAGGTGGGTGAAGCAACATTGTTGGGACCCGAGTTAAGTACGTATGACTACCGAAAAGATCCAAATGATTCGACAACGTATACAAAGCGGCACAAGATCGACAAAAGAGTTATGCGGATCTTCATCGAAAGGACGTCGAATTTAGTATAGGGGATCATGTATTGTTGCGAGTTGCTCCATGGAAGGAGTTACAAGATTTGGGAAGAGAGGAAAACTCAATCCACGATTTATTGGTCCATTTCAAATTCTTGACCGAGTAGGAAATGTAGCCTATAGACTTGCGTTACCTCGAGTATGTCTCGTGTTCATAATGTGTTTCACATATCTCGTGCTTCAGTAAATATGTGAAAGACCGAACCACGTTATTGAGTTAGAACCGGACGAGATAGCCAAGACTTAACGTATGAGGAGGTACTGTTAAGATCTTGGATAGGAAGGAGCATGTCCTACGACGAAGGTCATACCACAAGTTAAAGTTTTGTGGAGGAACCATGATATAGAGGAAATGACACGGGAGTTGGAAGCGGAAATGAAAGCGAGGTATCCTCACCTTTTGAAACACCAGTACGTCACGTCAATTTCGAGGACGAAATTTCATAAGGAGGGAGGTGTAAGACCCCAACTTATTATTAATGAAATTTAATTTTCTATTTATTATTTTGAAATAGTAAGGGTTGATTTGATTAATGTGGATAGTTATGGGTAAAATACATAAATATTTCAAAATAAGCAAGTGGTTATAAAATATTCATTGTTGTTCGGGGAAAATTCGTTTGGTCATGGAATATTAAATGCTTTATTTGGGAATATTAAGACGACGACAAAAATGCTTGACCATGTGTGGGCCCCATAATGAGAAGTGAAGAAAGCGACAAATATAAGTTGTTTAAAAATAACGGCGTAGTTATTACCAGATTAATCTTTGTTAAAATACTCTAAATTGGTTTAAAACACAAGAAGATTACCAGGTATTGCACCAATTATTGATTCTTACGTAAAGGCACTACTCAATAATGGTTACGATAATTACTATTCAAATATTTTATTTTATTGATTTAATAATTCTTTGCGTTTATATTTTATATTGGTGTTGTTTCAATAATTGTCATTACGGTATTTTTCATTATCGAAGCAATAATTCATATTATCTGAATAATATTATTAGATAACATTATTGGCAATGTCTAGAAAGTTGTCTAAGGAGAAGTTTGGTCACCTAATTCATTGCGCAAGATGAGGAGAAATTCTTATTGGAAAGCCCCTCTTTCCGAGGGCGCACGGTTGTCAATATTGTGATTACGTAATATTATTTGTGAATAATTAATTATTGATTCATATGATGAGGAAAATATTGATTTTATGTGGATATAGCGAATGTGGGATATATGAGTATATCTGAGGAGGAAGAGTATTTTTGTTGCAATAAATGTTTAAAACATGTTAAACATGTCGGTGGACCCCATTTATTGAATCGAAATTTGATTATAGCACGTAAAATCGCCTGCTTGTGGATTTTGGTCAATTTCGCATTTGGAATTTGGAAAAACTTTCTTCTCGCAAAGTTGTAGAGAATTGAATTTCCTATAAGAAGCCTTGGGATTCGAATTTTTCGACAAAAGGGATATTTATTATGAATTATTGAAGTTCAAGCTCCAAAATAATTAATTTTGAAGTTTTAAATATTTTTTTACAAAAAACGTTTTTGCATGTGTGAGGCATGTGTTCAATTCTTTGAATTTGATTCAAAAAGGTGTGCGTGAAGATTAATATATATATATATATATATATATATATATATATATATATTAATATTATATTAAATTTTCGCTTTGGTGTTCTAAGCATTTTCCTATAAATAGGTGCTTAGGTTAGAATTGAAAATCACACGTAAGCTGAAATTTTCTCTCTATATTATCGAGCGTATTCTTGTGAGTATTTTGAGTATTGCTATACGATTGCAAGTTCAAGTCATAGCCTATATCAGGTGTTCAAATTTAGAAGTATTGATCTTTCGAGGTAAGGGATATTATTTTTTCAGTAATGATATTATTTCTTCAATATCATTATCTTTGAAATATTGATCTGAAGTTTTTATCAAATTTAGAACTTTTGGTGTCGGAGTTACTATTCACGTATACGACACTATTCACGTATACGGTACTATTCACGAATACGGCACTATTCATCGAAAAATGAAAATTTTCCTTTTCGTCCAAAATATCTATTGTGGATACTAGCTTTGATTGTTCTTGAATTTTACACCACTATAATTATTTTTGAGATATTTTTGGACATGGATAAAACAAAGTACGAATCCTTAATCCTTAATCCTTGTCATTTTGTTTCACTGGATTCGTGTCTTTAAAAATATTTTTCATCATCCTCAGTCTTAAATGATGATATTATTGAATATCTTTGGCCTGTAGTGCAAAGATGAATGATTTCGATGAATATCTTTGGCCCGTAGTGCAAAGATGACCAGTGTTTAGATGAACATGACCAACTGATGAATATCTTTTGGCACTGTAGTGCAAAGATAAATATTTGATTTCGAGATATATATTGATTGATGTTACAGGATAAAAGATAGCGATGAACTTTTAAATTCATACATGAAGATAATAGTTTGCATTCTCTACTTAACTCTTCTAATGAATTATTATTTCCGCTGCGAATATTGATTTAAAACTTGTTGTCTATTGTATTCTATTAGATTTTTTCCTGTTGAAGACTAATAATAATTTGTTGTATATTATCTTAGTCATAATATTCTTTATTGGGCTAGTTGAGCTCACCCTTTTCCTTTTTGTTCCATTTTTCTTCTCAGGAGGCGAGAATATAGCGAGTACGAGTTGGGGTATGGAATGAAGGTTCTAGAGAGAGTTGTTTAGTAGTCCTCACCATTTTTGTAAAATAATGTATCAATAAATGTGATGAGAATTTATTTGAGTATAGATATTGTCTAGAAGATAATATTTGTATTCAAACTCATAGTTTTACTGTTGTAATAATAAAGTTGCAGTTGTTTCTGTACCGTGTATTGACAACTCAGAATGGGTGATGTATACCTATTTTGGGGGCGTCACAACTAACATATTAATTACCTTTCCATATTATGTAGTTTTCAAAAATAGCCACTTAGATTATTACCATAACGATTTAGCATAAAATTGGTTGGGGAGACAATCTAATCACTTTCCTTAGATTGAGCAAATTATATGTCGCATGATTTATGGACTTTATTTAACCAACCATTTACACCAAGATACCATATTTGATTTACCAGAACGTGGGTCGGTGGGAATGACTAATAGATTATGACACACACATTAACGTAATAATTACTCCATGATCTTAGTGACACTATTTCACAAATTATGGTAATAACATTTAGCTTAATTTGTTACCCTATTTAGCTCCGAATTAATATATGATGAAAATAATATATATATATATATATATATATATATATATATATATATATATATATATATATATAAAATGTGCATGCCCTAAAGCCTTGTATTGGAAAGTAATTAATGCTACAATCTTACATATATTTCCTAGGACTCAAGGTGCCTATCATCCTTCAAAGATTACACGTCTTTATGTTTTCCTCCTGGATGTTCTTGTAATACCATTTTTTTCCTGAAATTTCATAGAGCATGATTAGAGGAATAATATGGTCATCATCAAAACATGGAGTATGACATTAGTCAATAAAATACAACAGAAGAAGCACCTAGCTATGCAATGGAAATGGGGACATCATGTACAAGAAATATGCTAGGTGGCTTCAATTTGAAGACTCTCATGGTGGGGAACCTACCAACGCACATTGCAGTTCTAATGGATGGAGGGTTCCTAGCTTATCGTAGAGGAATCGGAGAGAGGTGTCAAGAAAAGAGTCCCACTAACGGACTATAAATCGAGCGCTCAATGGGAGGCACCCCATCCAATCTTTCTCCCTCCTTGTTTAATTCTTCTTC
The DNA here is from genome assembly GCA_020205605.1 of Panax ginseng. Taxonomy (NCBI): domain Eukaryota; kingdom Viridiplantae; phylum Streptophyta; class Magnoliopsida; order Apiales; family Araliaceae; genus Panax; species Panax ginseng. The sequence goes on from CM035132.1 coordinate 139,889,100, forward strand.
ATTTCTAATTACTTCTTCTTCTTCTATGTTTAATTCTTCATACTTTTCATATTTAGTAGATGTTTGATAGTTGTAAGTCTTAATAATAGTTTGATTGTTTCTCCTCTCAGGTTCAATCCAATTGTTATAAGCATTCAGGATCAAACAGAAGTCAAAAAAATAACTGAAGCTGCCAAGGTATAGGGTAACGCGACCGCGCCCAACTACAAGCCAAACACAGCGCGGTCGCGCCATATCTCAGTCATAGAAAACAAACACTGCTCAATTTTTAGAATTTCTGACTCAAGCATTCGGACATTTAGAAGTCCATACTCAGTTTTCAACTTTAGATTATCTCACACTTATCCATCGCATGATATACCATCGGATCTTGAGGAGGCAAATGGAGCCGACATTGCCACTTAGGGGAATATTCTTTCACTTTTAATTACAATGAGGGCATTATTCGTTTTAAGTTTAGGGGTATTGGATTTAGTCAGTAGTTTAGAGCATGTAGTGTAATTGCATCATATAGAGTAATTTCATGTTACGTGTTAGTTAATTGCATGTTAGTAGTTATTAGTTTCATTTTGCAACAATTTTTTTCTTTTTGTTTACTTAATATCTGTTTAGTTGCATAACATTGCATAATCCCAAGTTTTCAGTTAGTGGAATTCTAATTTGGACAATAATGACATAGAAATTTGATAGATTTTTGAACTTGGTTGATATCTTGAGCTTAGTTATAATTTTATACATGATATAATTCATGTCTTTTGTTTAGATGTTACCGGGTAGCACGACAGTGTTCCTTTTTGCTTGTTGGTTAAGATTAGCATGCTTGTCTACTGAGAGGAAAACATTGTTTTTAATGATAGAATTGTGTATGAAGTGAGTAATGACTATGAAGACACTGAAACTCAAGTTTTGGGAACACATGGGTATTCTTGCTATTTTTTTAAAAAAAATGAATAAACATCGTGGCTAGTCTTGTTTCAGAGCATTTGTTACTTGAGTAAGTACGCCCGAGGGGATTGTACACCTAGCGCCTTAAAGCCTGAATGGTTTGGGAGTCGTTGGTTGAAAGCTCACTAAGGGGTAGCACCGTATAGCCTAATGGAATGAGGCATTGCACAGCCATGTAAAAAAAATAATAAACACCGCGGGAAAGTGCAAAAATCGCCCTCGTGAGTGAATAAAGTAGAATAAATCCTTTGTTGAACCTTAGCTTGTATTGACGTGTTGGATTGGTTGTTGCTTCAATTATGTGCATAGTTCTTGACTTAAAATCTCAGTTTTCTTTCTTAGAAGTATAGCATGTGGAATCTTCACCTTTGTCAAGCTTATTTATGAACATAGCACACACACACTACATCATTATCAACAAGTTTGGATTTTTAGATTGAATGTCTTTATGGATTTAGCTTGGTTTGATGGTTTACTCTTAAATCTTGTAATTTATCTGAGGCACATCTTATTGGAATTCATATTTGGTTGAGAATGTGGGATTCATTGTCATAGTAGCGTAGCTTGCATAGCATGTAAATTGTATTATGTTATATTGCTTGGGGATAAGCAACGGTTTAAGTTTGGAGGTATTTGATAAGTAGGTTTATACCTACTTATCCGGTATCTGTTACTTGAATTAGTTGCTTAAACTCATGTTTCTTAGTTACATTTCATGCACTTTGTGTTCATTTTGTAGATTATATGCTTGGGAGCTGTGTGAGCGACTATTGATATGAAAACACAAGGAAAAGCAATACGGACATCGTTTGGGCTTTCATGATAATTTTATGTTCTTGGCTTGGAACTTGGATTATGTTATAGAGTTTCTGGTTATCTTTCTGGAACATCTTGAATCATTCCAATCGAAGTTCGGATGCAAGAGTTATAACCTTTGTACCAACGGACGTTGAACTTCAATGTTTTGGGTGGCCATTTGCATAACAGTCACTTCCAACCCAATTTTGACCTTCATTCGTCCATTATTTCTCAATTCTCAAAGAATGAAAGTTGTAGAGCTCGTCGAGATCTTCAATTTGATAGGTGGAAGGCCCTCTAACTCCTCCTGGATCAAAAGTTATGGTCGTTTTACAAGAGGACACTGCAGTAGAAAATCCTTGGCACGGGAGCACGGATTTCTAGTACATTTTGGGCACGGCCGTGCCAGCCCATGGACCAAAAAAATGCCATCTTCTACTTAAGCGCGGGCGCGCCCAACTCCAGGCCATTCCCAGCGCGGCCGCGCCACTTCAAAAGTTGACCAGAGCTGACTTTTTCACTAAATAGTGCAATTGGAGTGTAACTTTGAGGAGGGTTCAATTAGGGATTATATATAGAAGAGATATCAGTATGTAAAAGGGGATTCCACCCTTGGGGGGTCAATCTAGATTATATATGCTCTTTTCTTCTCTTTCTTGGTTAGATTAGATTAGAACCCTAGATTAGATTGCAATTGAAGATTGAAACAATTGGAGAGCATAGGAAATTCAGAATTGGAGCAAGAGAGATCAGATTTTCATTCTCAATTCCCTAACTTGTCTTTACTTCTATCTTTATTTCTTAATGTATAATCAATTGTGGATTATGGATTTTGATTCTATAATGAACTAAACTCTATTTCGAGATTACAATGGAATCTATTGTTATAACGCCCGAGAAAAATTAGATTTTTATGTGAATTAAATTTTATTTGACTATTTGAATTAAATGAATTAATTGTTTATTTATGTGAGTAAGCTATTTGATGGTCGTTCTATGACCTACAAGGTGCGGATGTGGTTAAGATTCTGGCTATGTGCTAGAATTAATTGTTTTGAATTTTCAAGACGAAAATAAAAGTTTTTTGAGAAATTTTCGTAAAAATACTATTCATCCGTTTCTGCTCGAGAATTAATTTTGAATTTCTAAGAAATGCGTAATGATATAATTCTAAGACAAGATGAAATATCCAATAATATTTCAGCTATGGCAAATGAAGTTTTCTCCTGCAGACTTAAAACCTAAGGGTTAGGGAAAGTTAGTTCAAGATTGAAATGACTACGTATAATGATTAGGGTTATTATACGTGAGAAATACGAGTATGGTATTACTTATTATACGAGTATAGTATGAAGAATATTGTGACGTATAATACGAATATCGTATGAATACTATACGAATAGAATATGATTAGTTTTTAATAGACTATTAGTAATTCGACCTTATAATTTCCAATTGGACTTGGATTATGTCAAGCTCAAAGTTATGTAAATCTAGCCCAAGATAGGCCCAATAAGATTTAACCCTAAGTTCGAACCAAGAAACCGAACCGCAGATCGACCTGATGGATCACCACATGGGTAAAACCCATGGGGGCAACCCATATGGGACCCAAAAGGTCATGTGGGCCAGCCACTTGGTGGCCAAGTAAAGTGGTTTTACTTGGTGGCTAAGGCATTAATAGTAAGGAGGTGGACCAATTGACTAAATTGCCCTCCACTTGGTTTTCTATATAAAGAAAGCTATGTTGGTTCATTTGGTTCTTTCACCAACTTGACCAATATATATATCGAGAGAGAGAGAGAGAGAAGAGTTCTAACAAGTAATCAAGAGCATCCAAAGCAAAACATCCAAGCTTTAGTCAAGAACGCGAAGAACGTTAAGGTAATAATACGTAAACCTTTGTCTTTGATCCTTTTCTATTTATTTTTCAAAGAGAAGTATGAATTGGTGGAGCATGTCTCTTCCGAAGTAATAAGGATGACTATTAGTGAATTAAAACATTGATAAGCCATGTATAAGTAAGAATCATAAGCGTTTAAGTAAGTTTAATCGAATAAACCATTAAGCATTGATTGGTTGTTGATGGACAAATTGAAAACCATCATATATAGGTTATGTGCATATTACTTGGTTAGGTTATAGACAATGAATCAATGGATTGGTTCCATTTGATATGGCGTATAAAACACGAGTAACAAAGTTATGGCAAAATTTATGAGACTAGGCGTTAAACGTTGAAATCGTAGTATTCTCAGATTAGTAGTCAAAACTCGTCGTTTAATTCGAAAACCCTAGTTTTCGATGGCATAACATTGACCAACGTATTTAAGAGTTGTGGACTTAAGAATGGTTGAATTCTGACTTAGAACGAAGAAAACAAGTTATGAACGCTCACAAACGTTAAACGAACACGTAATAGAACGCTAAATAGTGATTTCATTGATAACGGATTTAAAAACTACTTTTATCTAAATGAAATCGAAGTACATGGAATGTGTAAGATAATGGCTTTTGAACGAGCCAATTTTGACTTATAATGACCAAATTATGAGTCCGGGAAGAATTGAATTGGAAAATTTTAAACAGTTTTAAAATGCTCAGTAGTAAAAGTCAATGAAAGTAGGGGGGAATTAGTTAATCGCTCAATGGGCATGACAATACCATTGGTATATAGGAGTCTCACGCCGCAGTGCCGAGATGAGGGCTTAGCTACTATTAGTTGGCGCCACAGCGCCAACATTGTACATTAGGATGGCGCCGCAGTGCCGGGAGAGAAGAGTTGTCTAACTTGGTTATTTTTGAACCCAATTGTTTACTTAACAATGGTGGGGCATGTATATACTTAGTATGCATGGTAAGACCATTCTTAAATCACTTATATAGTGATGACGGTAGGAAATGAACGTTGTTTAATAGTAATTAAACGAAGAACATAAAGTATGAGAATGTAAATCTTATTCAATTACTATGGTATTTAACCAAGGGTCATTGAGTATTGGTGTAGGGACGTGAAGATGTTAACAAGTTGTAAGGAAGAATAGTAATGTGAATCGAGTTTTATTAATGAAATAAATTTGATTAAGTTATAGAAGAGAAAGAAGTTGGTAAAAACAATGTGATTAGATTGTTTAGTAGCTAATCTCAGTGTCCTATGTGAATATATCATGTAAAAACTATAAAGAACATTTGAATATTTAATTGAAGACGCTTGAAGGAAAGTTTTCTTAACACTTTTCTAACCTTCGTGTTAGCCAAGTTTCTATGATTCATGTTATAATATGCATGAATTGTTTTATGAAAGAGTCGATGTCAGTTTTAACTCGGCTAGACTAATCCTAAGAGTTTGATTGATTTGTTTACAAGTCTTTCGATATAGTATTGTTAACTCTATCCTATGCCAATTGTTTGGTACGGATTCAAAGGTAAGCTTGTGTATGAACAAACAAATGTATTTTCATCGATTATTCGATGGGCACGTGAGGTTTCCAAACTTAAACATAGATACGTTTAATGGATGAGTGTTGATCAACATAGAGTACTATAGGCTGATCACCTAGAAGTGCTCGTAAGATATATCAGACATACGGACTTAGTGTCGGGTTGTCCTTTTTCATGAATGAAAATCAAAAGAGAATGGTCATGGTCTTTTGACCTGCTCATAATTCCTAAGCTACTATATGTACTCTGGAATTGTTTTATGAAATGAAAAGTGCTATTAAATGTTTCATAGTACTTTATAGCTATTTGTTCAGTTATTGAAGAATAATCAAATAATTCTCGATGTGGTATTTGTATTATCTATTGCTAGACTTGCTGGGCTAGTTATGCTCACTTCTTGCTGGAATTATATGAATACAACTAAGGCCGAACGAACTGAGGGTCCCAAGGGATAAAGGCAAAGCTAAGATGGATAACTAGATTATCCTGTAATAGACTAGTATGTTTGTATGAACTATACTATGATAAAGGACGAATGTATCGGTTACAGAACCTTAGAAAGGATTTATTATTATTATTGTAATAAGAATGTAGTAAATACAATCATTTTGATGTTGTTTCAATGGAATGATTGTATAGTTATGAGTACCTTGTAGCACCATAACTGTGGGTTGAAAGTACCCGGATTTGGGGGCGTCACAATTGCCTAGTTTATTTCGATATATTTCATTGTTAGTCTTATTGCTTGTTATGAGATTTTCTATTAAGATTCATGCTTATTTTCTTAGTTTATTGGCCATCAATTACTGTGATAATCCATATGAACTTGAAAGACAAAGTATGGGTTTAGATCAGATCTTGATAGCTTGTGTTTGTATATTCTACATGGTAATGGAATGTATGATTCATGTTTAGGATAGACATATACCGAAGCATCATTCGTAGTCAATTGAGGACTTGGGCTTAAACCCTAATTATTTGTAAATCACATAGATATATAGTGGTTTAGGTAATGTGGGTGTTCATGTGTATTCTATCAATTGTGGATTATATATGATATGGATATGGTACATTGAGAGATGGCTATATTTAACTTTCGTGTTCTCGGCTAATAATCCGGTGCAATTAATTTGACTTTACAGGAAGTGTGTTGATTTAAATGATTCAATAGGTGAAATCGTAATATCAGGTCTTCATTATCTAGTCTCATCCTAGGGATAGTTAGGCTTATTTAATTTCATAGTTTAAATATATAGGTATCAAATAAATTGTTTAAATAAGACTGAAATGGTTATGGGCTAGTGCTTGGTAAACTTTATTAGTTAATTCTCTGTTGGAATGATACTTTACTTACTCTTTATTACTTGTTGACCGTGTATACTGGCACGCAAATATTGATTGGTAAAACGACCAACACATCTCTAGATGATCTAGCCTCATCCCACTCAGCAATATCGATATTTCTATGAGCTAAGGCATCATCTCTCTCTAATAGAGCGGCATCTCTCCCAGTAAGAGTTGTCAACATCAAGGCCCTAGCCTGATCTCTCTCATATGTCGCCATATGCAGACTCTACTCTAAATACTCTACCGAATGCAGGGTCATAGTAGCAGTTATAGTGGGAGAATTAACAAGAGTTGTTGTCAACCTA